>CAMTDV010000014.1:41724904-44124904 GCA_947069175.1 Scalesia atractyloides
AAGTTGGGGGGCGAATTGATTAGTTTTTAAACACTCTGTTTTTTAACAAGTTCGCCCAAAACATTAAAAAACTGTTAAACCCTTTTTTCTAATAAAAGGGTTTGGGCGAACTTACATTTTTTATTATTCAATTTTCCTAAGTTCGGCCGAACATGTTTCACATTTTACGGAACAAGTTCGGGCGAATTTAACAATCAAAAAAATCACTTTTTTTTAAACATAAGTTCGGTCGAAATGATTGGATAAAAAAACATTTAAACCAATAATTTTGGTCGAAACATGTTTTTGGTTCATTTAGTTGTGTTTTGGACAATTTCCGGTCGAACTTGACAACAAGTTGGGGCCAAAACTTGTCGTCTTCTTCAAAAACCCAAACCCAAAAATTTAAACATGCAAAATGCTTTTTCATTTTAAATAAAAAAACAATTTCCGGTCGTTTTTAAAAGGTAGATCAAAAAAATTTATTTCTTTTTTTTTCCAACAACACCTAAATCTATCAGTTTTTAAGTTTTAGATCAATTTTTGTTTTTTAACAGTTCTATTATGTTTATTCTCAAATTAGTACCTCTGCCAAAGAAAATTGGGTTTGTGCTAATCCCCAAAAAAACTAATTTTCAAGGGGACAGTATAACGGCTAAAAAGTGCCAATTTCTCACCAAAAACTCTCAAAAGTTAAGTTCGCTAAGGTTTTGATAACAATAAATTTTAGGGTTGGCCCAACTTTAATTTGGGATTTATACCAAAGTAAAATTCCCGGGGGAACTTGTTTTAAACCCAACCTGAAAGGCCCCGAAAGTTCGAGGAACTTATTTTTTAAAAAAACAAACAACCATTTGCAAATTCGGTCGAAATTCTTTTGTTTAAAAATTGAATTTTTTAGCAAATTCGGGGGGGGAATTGCCAAACCTCAAAATTTTAACTTTTTTCAAATTTTTTATTTTTAAAACCCCCAAAATTTCCAATTTTTACCAGTTATAAAATCCACTCAGTTTTACCCAAATAAGCTAATGACCTTGGTTAACCAAATTTTTCTGCCCAGTCCAAGTTAATGCCCCCCGGGTTTACCCGTTACGAAAAAAAACTGTTAAAATTTTCAAAAAACAAAGTTTCAAATTAATGAACTTTTTATCGTTTTTTTCTTTTCAAATTTTAAAAAATTAGCTCCCAGCCCCTTGTCAAAGGATTCCCACCAAAATTCTTTGCACCTTACCAGACTTCGAAGATTTCCCTTTCCAACTTTGGGTTTTCTAAAAAAAATGTAGAAAAAAAATTTTTTGTATTTTTGTTTAATTTTTTGCTAAAACACACCAAAAATCTTTTTGATTTTAATTTTGGGAAAGTTTAAATTTTCAAGAAATAAGCAATGTTTAAATATGTACAAAAAAATTTTTTACAGACATATTTTTTGGGAAATTGTGCCCAAGGATCATATCAGTTTATTGGACATATCACCCGTACCGTTGACCTTTAAATGCTTTAAAATTTTTTAAAAAAGTTTTTCCTAGATTTTGATATTTTGGGCCAATTAAACCTTTTTACATTTCTCAACTGTTTCAAGATATGTTAAGGTAAAATTTAAAGAAACTTGATTATCTTGGTTCCCCCTTTTTTGAATATACTCCCGTATCCAGATTCCCCAGATTTCATCTTAAGGTTTAATATAGCGTAAATTTATATCTGTATTTGGGTTGTGCGAGGGGCCTTGAGAGCTTGGATAGATAATATCTGGGCGCGTTGCCGTTAGATAAAATCAACGACCCAAATTCATCGATCGGGTATAACGTCTCGTAATTTTGGGCCCGTCCCGTCAATGCAAATGCCATGATTTAGAGCAAGGGGGTTTAGATAGAGGCTTCAGGCTTTCCATTCCAAACTTCTTCAAGATGTAAGGGAACATATTTTGTCTGGTGAATGAAAATACCAACCGGAAGTTGATCTACTTGCAAACCCAAAAAAGAACTTTATTTCGCCCATCGAGGACATTTTGAATTTCTTTTTTATGATTTTCCCCCAAACTCTTTACAGAGACTATCATTTGTGATCCAAAAATGATGTCGTCAACGTAGAAAATGTCCTTTTTTTGTTAACCGAACCGGAGTCACCGCTGTTACATGTTAAGTTTAATAATAACCGGAATAATAACCAAGTTAGACACACAGTCCAGTGGTGGACTGTGTGAATGTTTAATCACACGTCACGAGTTCGAATCCGGACTACCGCACCGGTCCGGACAATTATCCAACCTTTTTAAATAAGGCGGAACTGAAATTATTTAATTGTATATAAGTGTAATAAAAATCAGGTTATATAACAAGTTAAACACACAGTCCAGCGGTGGACTGTGTGTTAACCTAAACCACAGGTCCCGGGTACGAGACCTGTGGAGCGCACCGAGTCACTGATTAAAATCTTTTTAGAAATAAGTTGATTTTCGGATTAATCTAATTAATATATATAAATATAATTAAAAACAGAAATATTTCGGGTTAGACACGTAGCTCAGTTGGTAGAGCTGCGTGCACGCGTACGGGAGGTCTCGGGTTCGAGCCTCACTCAGCGCACACATACACGCATACGAATCGGTCAAAGTCAACAGTCAATGGTCAATGGTCAACGGTCAACGGTCAAAAAAGTCAATTTTTTTATTATTTTTATTTATTTATTTTAATTAAAAATCAATTAAAAATACTTACAAATAACATTTTTAAGGTTAGAAAATAGCCTTAAACTCACAAAAATACACCCAACAATCCTACTAAAATGGATTAATAAAATCCGTTTACTTACCGAACCATAATGCTATTTATCTAGGTTAGTTTCACTCGTGGTTAAAACCAACTTCGCGTGCATTCAACATTATCAACCGAACGCACCCACTGTGAGTGAATCTTACAACTCCCCATTTTTAATTACACGTTTTGGGGTGTGTCATGTGTCACAAAATAATTAACTCGTTTATTTAAACTCGTGCCATACCATATTGTGATCTAAACTTAGATTGTTTATATTGTTGTGATTATGTATTTCACTTGTCAACTTATATGAAAGTCATTCATTGAGCCCATCAGTTCCTCGTGTGAGACGAGTTGAGCAACACGTGCCTCAAAACAAATCCATTATTGTTCGTGTGTGTATTATTGAGTTTATATTGTTTGTAGTTATGTATTTCATATTGTCAAGTTTATGCAATTCATTCATTAGGCCCATCAGTTCCTCGTGAGAGACGAGTTGAGCAACGCGTGCCTCTAAACGATCCATTGTTGTTCTTGTGTGTATTGTTTAATATTAAATTGATGGGTGAATAAGTTTACATCTATTTTTACTCATGTGTGGTTGTGCACTTTATTTCATAATCAATTAAATAAACTTGTTCAAATGTTTTCCATAGGATTCACTCGCCAACTTTTTGTTGATCCAAAAACCCTTTTTACATATGAGACAGGTGAGCAGGATGAAGCAAGGAAAACATAGGAAATGCCTTAGAAGAAAACAATGAAGCCTAGATTGATATTTAGGACATGTTGTAATATTGATTGTAATTTTCCATTAAAGTGTATTAATGAATATGAAACGTTAAAATAAATGTCATGAGCTTTGATGATAACCCAATCATGCCCCGATCACCTTTTCCGCTGCGGGTCGGGGTGTGACACCTACGATAAGGTTTAAATGAAGAATGCACACCAAGCTACCACCGACACCACCACTGCTGAACCTACCCCACTCAAGCCCTCCAAGAACAACAACAAGAACAAGAAGTGGAAGGATTTTGTTCAAAACTGTGCAGTTGTTACTCCGCAAAAACCTATACCCTTACAATCAATATCCGCTACCCCAAACCTGGAACCACCGAAGAGGAATTACACTGGGACATGGTCTAAGTGTAGCCAATGCACTTACCACGATCCCGCCAAGACCCCGTGTCGCAAATGCGCCAACTGTAACAGGTTGGGGCATTTCGCCGATCGTTGTCGCTCAAACCCAAGGCCTACCCAAGACCAAGCTATGGTTGAATACCCTACCCCTAACCAAGCTCAACCCCAAGCCGTTACTGTTCGGGCATGCTTATGTGACAACGGGCACTTTCAGGTAATTTCCGTACAATTAAAACAGTCTTTTATATTATATAATTATGTGTTTTGAACTCCCGAACCGCATGAATTCATGACATACATCTAGAGAACTCACATAATACATTTTTTATGATGCATATTATTCGTTTTATTGGTCGCAATCGAAACAGTTTAAGTGGCACACCGAGATAACTAGTGCACTTACCGGTTAGACTAGCCATGTCAGCATGGTTCCGGTACTCAGTTAAACGACATATTAGGACTCAGATTTGAGTCCAACACTAATATTATATTAAATCCCAAGTGGTAAAACAAGGATATGCATAGCATCTTTAGGATAATACACTAGCTCTAAAAATGTTCGATTTGGACCATAATCAATAATTTGTCCGCAAAATTCCGCATTTGGTAAATTATACTAGATAAAAAAATGATGTTAAACATCATAAGCTATTTAAAAGTGTCGGGAATATTATCTAGACACAAAAGCACATCATACCATACAATTTATATAAGTTGGTCATTTAATGGTTCGACTAGGAAACTAGCACCAAACAAAAAACCCAAACTCTAACTAGACATAAAATATAAACTAGTTAGTATTATTTTGGTGTCATAAACCCATTAAAACCATTAAACAACGTAACATACTTAGAAATCACTAATTTCTACCATACTAAACCTTCTAATCCTTAATTAAATAATTACTAAACATTTGAAAACAAATTAAACCTTCCCCATGCATGGTGGACGATCAACAAGAGGGGGGCCCATATGCTCATGTGATTATGAATAAGGATTTTTCTATATTGGTTAATAAGCTTGTTTAGAGGAGAAAACCTTGAAAGAAGATTAAAAGGAACATAATCTTATCCTCATTTTCATTTACCCAATATTCAAAACACCAAAATCCACTTCATCACCTCCCACCTACGGTCACACCACCTCCACTTTCACATCCATTTTCCAAGTTCTTGCAAGCCATTTCAAGTATAACCAAAGGTGCATCAATATCATTTAAGGAAGTTTCATGCACTAGAAGCTCAAGGACCTCACTAGGAAGCTATTATCCACCAATTTTTCTTGATCTTCATCTTCTTGTTTTGCTTGTTACTTCCCTAGCCTTGTACTAGTAGTAACTCCCATTTGAACACTAATTTTCTTCTTGTTTAAGTATATGTAATATATATACACTTAACATCTAAAGATTCTTACAAAACAAAAATGAAGAACACTTGAAACCAAGCTAAAAATTATAAGAAACAAGTTGTTTATGTTGTGATATGAAAGTTGTTAGTTGGTAGTTTGAGTTAGTGATGATGAACATCATATGTAGACTTGTTAGATGATGTTTAGAAACATAGTCTAACAAGTGTACATGAAGATCTCTAAAAGATCCATAATGAACTTGTTATGAATGGATGATCATGAAACTTGAATTTACAAAAGTGTATGTAATGTACATTAAAAAGGTATGAGTTTTTGGAAGACTTACAAAAATAGAATCACAAGATTTATTTTATAAAAGTTTGGCAAAGTTGGAAGATAAGCATGATTTTAAATAAATGGACATATTTAAAAATCTTACTAAAATACTACATGTTCATGAGTTCATCTTATTACATTTTATAAAATTTATGTTTACAAATTGTTGTGGGAAATTGTTAATGAGTTTTTGAAAAGAAAATGATATGTTTTATAACATGGAAAAGCCCATTTTTTAGGCGAATTATAGCGATTTTTTTTAAATTTAAACACTTAGAAAATATACTTTTTACAAGGTTCTTACAAGTAAACTTGTTTAAAAATAATAGATATAAAAATTCCCATATTTTTGTATAAAAATACAAGCAAAGAAGGTATGTTTTTTCATAAATAAAAATGGATATAAATATATATTTTAGGAATATATATAGTGGTCATATGAACTATGTGCATTGTGCTACGTGTATATTATTTGTATTAGTTATATATAAATTAGGAACTTAAAATAATGTACACAAACAAATATAATAAAGTTGGCAAATAAAGAGTTACAAGAATATATAAGTATATAGGCCTTAGACATAATTATTGGACGATTCGGAAACTTGGACATATTAGACGGACTATATAAATATTTCGGGTTAAAAATACAATATATTGAAGCTTGGTAAATTACGCTTTCAAAACCGAACAAGTGACAAAATATATACTTTTACAAGTATATAAAATATAACATATTTTTTCGATCTTAAAAATGTATTATTCTTGAAGTGTGTAAAAATATATATATTTCATAACATCTTAAAAATATATTATTTTGGTGGAAAACTAAAAATATATATTTTCTAGAACTAATATTAAAAATAGATTATTTTTAAGATATATAAAGATGCATACACTTACCAAGCACAAGGTATATATATTCCTTTGGAAATATCTTAAAATAAATATTTTAAGAATATAAAATTTGTGTATAATGAATACAAGAATATACGTATTCCTATACGTACAAATACATGCCAACATATACCACCAACACTTGGTGAAGATACAATACTAAACAAATATTACATTGGTCATGTATACCATAAGAACATGCACATAAACAATTATATGTCAAGACATGTTAAAAATAGATTATTTTAACAAACCTATCGTAACTACAAAAGATATACATAATGGTGCATACAAATAATACGAGTTAAAATATAATATTTTAACTAATATATCGAACTCGGAATTATATATAATTATGGGAAAATTATATATGGTCATACACCTAAACGATGAGTATGAATCGCGACTAAACAAATAAATATATTCTAAATGTTTTAAACATATCCGATGACGACATCATCGAGGCAAACGGGTGTAACCCGACTACAAGAAGGGCATGGCCCTACACGTGTCATGGACGCATACATCTATCTTACTCGTGCACGGTGACAAGAGGGCTAGGCCCGTACATACGATACACAAGATACAATAATATATATATTTGATGAAATATATATTGACATCATACATCGAAAATACAACGCAAAGGAACACAATTCCAAATAAGTACGGTCGAACTTAAGTACCATTAATCTTGTTTAAGACCATGGTACAAAGGTTAGATCTAGCGGGTGTTGGCGAGCCCCACTTTTGGTCATGGATCCACATAGAAGAGTGCATTTGTTGTCCCAGTCGAGGTTTATTCGATGAAAAATCGTCTAGGGTTGGATGCTTCCTATGTCGTCACACATATTAATGTCCTTGTAAAACATTAATGATCAAGGATTTCATTGACGCTTTACATACCAAGTTTTTGATACAATTTACAACGTATATTTTATGGAACTACCGTATGAAACTAAAACCTTGTTGATGTTTCAACTTAACATGTATTTCATGGAAATAGTAGACCGTGCAGGGATTCAAATTCAAGAACGCAACTGTCAAGACTCCATGCCACTTTTGAAGGGTTTGCTCGTTATATGCCGCCTCCTTGCGGTGATATAATGGTAAAAGCCTTATTATTTTAAAACTTGCAGTTTGGTCATGTAACACTTTGACAAATTAAATTCATCTAGTGGTTTGTAAACAATATACTCAACTATGTTGCGTTTTGAAACATCGATAGCAATGACATTTGGAGCTTGTTTTATTCATTTAGCATGTTCACTTATATTGTATGCAATGAGAATGAATTAGATCACACCGTGTGCTTCCGTCAATGAGCGGGTGCGACAGCTTCAAGTGTGGCGATCCTAATCACCTCGCCAACGTTTGCCCTCAACGCAAAGCAGTAGCCTCAACAAGCTCGAGGCAGAGCTTTCATCCTCACTGCCGCTCAGGCCCATAATGCTAATGACATCATAACTGGTACGTTCCTCGTCAACCATGTCTATGCTTCTTGTCTTTATGTTTTAATATTAAGTTTTTTTTATCATCAATGTTTTTTTTTACTTTTATTTAATTCGTTTATGAATTTTAAATTTTATGTTGTAATATTAAGTGTTTTTTTATCAATTTATTTTACTTTTATTTAATATTAATTACATTCATATTTAAGTAATAGTAAGTAAAATATAATAAAATAATTTTATAAAACAATGATTAAACAATCATCAAGAAAGCTCTTAATAAAGTCCCTCTACTACACCCAGTTGTGACTTCAAGTAATATTAAGTTTTTTTTTCATCAATTTGTTTTACTTTTATTTAATATTAATTACATTACATATTTAAGTAATAAGTAAGTAAAATATAATAGAATAATTTTATAAAACAATGTTTAAACAATCAGCTAAAGTCTCTATGTGACAATTATTTTATTTTCAACCAAGCTCCCATAACACAGTTTAATATTGATTTCAACGCAAAAAAGTACAATTAAGTATGGAGATAATACTTTAACAGTAAGAAATTAATGTTTGGTTATCTTCTAAATTTGAAAACATGTTTGATTTTCTACATAAAAGCAGAAGATTTGTTACTTGATTTAGTAAAAGTGTTGGCTAAGTGTCAATGAGTGAAATTGTATCAAATGTTATAAAACTTACAAATACTTAGGGTGGTGGGAGTGGTTAGTCAATTGAAAGTGGCAAACTTTTAAACCCATCAATGAGAGAGTGCCACGTCATTTGGTCAAAAAAGTTTAAACTTTTGTTGAAAAGTGGTGGGAGTGGTTTTGCCACTTGAAAGTGGCAAACTTATGTTATTGTATTAAAACATTCAAGCATCAAACATAGCGGCAAAGCTTTACCGATATTGAAGTTTGCCAATCGGTGAAACAGGGGTGGGGACGGTGTTACCGCGCGGCAAAGGGAGTTTGCCGACCCTTTTGCCGCCACTCCCACCACCCTTATAACTTTATTAGTTACTAATAGATAAATACTTATCATTTTATTAGTTACTAATAGACAATAAATAAAAAGTATAAAAAGAAAAGTAGTTTTATCAATAAGTAAAAAGTATAAAAAGAAAAGTAATTTTATGGTTTTAAATGAGACCGCCAAAATGAACTCATCAAAACGTACCTAAGAAGTTATCCACACACTTCAAATTTTCAACCTCTTATATTTTAAGAGTTAAATGCTTGGTTGGTCCTAGTGGTTTGCGAAAATTGTAAACTTGGTTCTAATGATTCACTAATTAAACACTTGGACCCAATGGTTGCAATTTTTAAACTCGGGTGGTCCTTAACACTAACCTTTGTTAAAATTTTCAGTTAAGTCTTTATGAAATGACTATACTATCCCTGAACAATTAAAAAAAATAGGATCACCCTTCTCCTTCTTCTTCTAACCCACAACCACCTCCACCTTCAACCCTCCATCACCACCACCTCCCCCACCTTCAACCAACCAATCCTAAAGCACAAACAGAACTAAAGTCCTAATGCAGTCAAATCGCACACAAATTTTCAACTTAATCAAACGAAATGAAAGGGTTAATCCACATAATCTGCCATATTGATTCAAAAATCCACGTAATTTGCCAAATGATTCAAAAATCCACAAAATCTGCCATTTAACTCATCAATATTCTAAACGATTGTCAAATGTAAAACAGTTCAAAACTATTAAAACAACCAAAATAAAAATCATAACATTTATCTTTTAAGCATATAACACTAATCAATAATGAACCATAATAGAAACAATCACTGTGTACACAAATAAATGCACAATAAGCACATATACGCACGAACATATTAACCAATAACCTCCAATCCAATTCTCTAAAGAGTCATTTGTGTAATTTCACACTCTTAAACAATCTAAGAGTGAATTCTAAAGCCTACCGTATAGGGTTCATCTCTCAAACTATACAACGGCTGTAGAAGATAATTCATGTTCAACCCTTTAGCGACAAAGCTAATCGGATGGTAATTTCTAATTCCATCATTCACCTTAAAACTTGACACTAACATAAACCCGGAATCAAATTCCGATTCCGATCCATCATAGCTCGGCTTCACTGTTCTATTCAAACTCGGAATCCGATTCCGACACTGGTGGTGGTGGTGGGTTGAAGGTGATGGTGGTGGGTTTACGGTGGAGGCGGTGGGTTGAAGGTGACGACGGAGGTGGTGGGTTGAAGGTGACGGTGGTGGTGGGTTTACGGTGGAGATGGAGGCGGTGGGTTGAAGATGACGATGAAGGTGGTGGTGGGTTGAAGGTGAAGGTGATGGTGGAGGTTGGTGAAGGAGGAAGAAGATGAGGGGTGGAGTTTGACAGGTGATGGTGGGGTTAGGTGATAAGTGGGTGTATTGTTTTGATTAAATTCTTTTTTTTGGTTTTTTTATAAGTAAGGGTATTTTGGTCATTTAACATATACTTAACTGGAAAACTTAACAGATGTTAGTGATAAGGACCAAACGAGTGCAAAAATAACAACCATCGGGATCAGGTGTGTAATTATTGAACAACTAGGACCAAATCTGCAATATTTACAAACCACAGAGACCAACCGAATCTGCAATATTGAATCCGCGCGGCAAAGGGAATTTGCCGACCCTTTTGCCACCCACTCCCACCACCTTTATAACTTTATTAGTTACTAATAGATAAATACTTATAATTTTATTAGTTACTAATAGACAATAAATAAAAAGTATAAAAAGAAAAGTAGTTTTATCAATAAGTAAAAAGTATAAAAAGAAAAATAGTTTTTATGGTTTTAAATGAGACCGCCAAAAATGAACTCATCAAAACGTACCTAAGAAGTTATCCCCACGCTTCAAATTTTCAACCTCTGATATTTAATGACCGACTGTTTTTTGTGACTTACATATAATATTTGTATTTACATTCAATGAAAACAAAGTTTCAACATAGTTGTTGCATCCAAACAATCACATGTAAACATAAAAATGTTAATAAATTTATTTATAATACAGGCAGCATGATTATGCAATCACAAAACTATTATGTTTCTTCATCAGATCACAACACTATACTATAGTTTTATGATCCATACCAACTTTTAATTTCAGTTATTTATATAACAAACATGAACTCATACAAGTGCATCACACTTTTAGGATATCAACATCATACAAACTCTGTCTCCGGTCTCCAATCAAACCTATACTGTTCTTGACTTCACCGCCTTAAGCACGCCACGCTTACCAATAACTCGAACAAGGGTAACGAATTGCACATGCCGACTGAACTTATTCTAGCAATAGCTGAACTGTTTCGTTGAACTATACCATCTTAGATTTTAGGTTTCGCTTTTAAATTTATAGTTTGTAGATTTAGATTTTTTTAGATCGTTGTGTCTTTTTATTTGACATTATTTCTTTTTTCGTCAGCATTGTATTACATGGTATTATACTTTACGGTCCAGTGTGTCAGGGAGGAAGAGACACTCAAGGGTAGTACCCTAGCCTCAATCAACCAACACTCATCATGTCAAATTTGGCTCAAAGTACCCATTAGCTAGTAAACAGTAGCGACACCTACCAATGCCATAAACTATTTTTCTTAATTTAAAAAAAGTCAAATGTCCCAACCACTACAAACTCACACACCAATTCAAGGTCAACAACCTCCTCAATCAGCTCAACCCTTGTATGGGTTATCCTACTAGCTTAACCAATCTGACTTGCCTTGCCTACCCTTGGGGGTGGCAACAGTGCTATGGGACTCGTTCGAATCCGATGAGGCCTACCTGTGAAATGCCCCGTCCATCCTTATATTTTGCGATATATTGTATCATGTAAACATCGTTGTAGGATCCTTTTATTAAAAATATCACATCTCATTTGAAATTTAATGAAGACAAGATAAAGAATAGGTAGGGCAAGTGGTCCCAAACAAAAGAAAATACAGCAGCTCCACACCCACCCAAACCCAAATTAGCCAAAGCGCCAACCAAACCAACTGGCGGGAAACCCTGATTTTTGTGGGAAACCCTAATTCCAAATTTTCAAAACGCCTGCCTCCACACACACTTACTTCCCCCATTGCTATATAACCAACTGACAGGAGGAGCCCTCTTCTTCACACAAACCCCCTTCTCAATTAACTAACAAATTCCCCCCAAATTCACAAACCATGTATGTGGTGAAGAGAGATGGGCGTCAGGAAACTGTGCATTTCGACAAAATCACTGCTCGATTGAAGAAACTCAGTTACGGACTCAGCATCGATCACTGCGATCCGGTCCTTGTCTCCCAGAAGGTCTGTGCCGGTGTCTACAAAGGTGTAACCACTAGCCA
This sequence comes from Scalesia atractyloides, assembly GCA_947069175.1. NCBI lineage: Eukaryota > Viridiplantae > Streptophyta > Magnoliopsida > Asterales > Asteraceae > Scalesia > Scalesia atractyloides. The sequence goes on from CAMTDV010000014.1 coordinate 41,737,177, forward strand.
GCTTGATGAACTTGCCGCTGAAACCGCTGCTGCCATGACTGCTAATCATCCTGATTATGCTTCCGTATGTTTTTTTTCTTATTTAATTCATGTGATTGTTCGTTTTGTGATTTGAATTGGTCGTTTAGGGTTTTGATTTTGGTGTTTTGTAGTTGATTAGTTAGATCTAGGGATAGAGAAATTCCCTACAGGATACTTGTATGTTACTATAGGTTTGAATTTAGCTCAATTTTGGTATGAGTATAGTATCATGTGGTACTTTATTGGTTAGGGCTTGTTAATGATACTGTACTGTAATGGTACAGACTGAACATATATGGTACTGTTTGGTTTTGATTTTAGCTAAATTTTTGTATCTGTATTGATCTCATCTCTAGGTTGATCTGTGGTTTTGATCTGTATTCAACATATATGGTACTGTTTGGTTTTGATTTTATCATATGCAGTTAATGCGGTAAAATATCGGTCAAGGACCACGATATTTGAATATAGGTTATCTTGGTGGGTGTAGGTGGGATATCGGTAATTTTAATATAATGCAGAATTTATATATATAGTAATTTAACACTGATAATTCAGTGATGTATTGGTGATACATTGGTTATATCGGTCAAATATTCCCAATAATATTGGTTATATCGGTCAATATCGCTGATAATATTGCATTGATATTCCGACAGATATTTGACACCGATATATTACTAGGAGACCGAAAGACCGATATTAACTGCATAGATTTTAGCTCAATTTCGGTATTGAGTACTGTATAGGTTAGGGTTTTTAATGGCACTGTTGGTGTTTGATCTCATCTCAAGGTTGATTTGTGGTTTTGGTGTGTTGATGAAACTAAATATTCAGTTGTTGTTGAATTTGGTAGTTTTTCAATTTTATTGATAATTAATTTGTCATGATGCAGCTGGCTGCTAGGATTGTGGTGTCAAATCTGCATAAGAACACCAAGAAGTCGTTTTCTGAAACGTAAGTGAATTTGAGTTAGTGGATATCTAAATGAAGTAGTTGAATATGTTGATCATGTAATTTATATTTATGTATGCAGAATTAAAGATATGTATGGTCACGTCAGTGAGAGATCTGGGCAGAAGTCTCCCCTTGTTGCAGATGATGTTTATGAAATCATCATGAAGGTGCACATATGATTATATAACAATATGTGCTGTAGATGATAAAAATCATAATATTAACTGGTTTGTAACTTTTTATAATGTATCAGCATGCTGCTAAGTTGGACAGTGAGATCATATATGATCGGGACTTTGATTATGATTATTTTGGTTTTAAAACACTTGAGAGATCTTATCTGTTGAAGATCAAAGGGAAGGTTGTGGAAAGGCCTCAACATATGCTGATGAGGGTTGCAGTTGGGATTCACAAAGATGACATTGATTCTGTCATCAAGACTTATCATTTGATGTCACAGAGGTGGTTCACACATGCTTCTCCCACTCTCTTCAATGCAGGGACACCCAGGCCTCAGGTATGAACAACTCTGTACATTTAAAATTGGTTTATACATATATATTTTTATCAGGGTTTGGAATCCTTGACATGACATGAAAACGATTAGGTTTTAGACTGTCTTGTCTAATTTGTATAATATACTGGTCTCGTTTCTTGTGTTTGTGTTGATTTTTTAACCTGTTCAACATAGTTATTAAAGGCGTGAGGCGCACTCAGGCGATCTGTTGGGCCTGGGGCCTTATTTGCGTCTAGAGGTGCGCCTAGGCGCTCCTTTAATAACTATGTAGTTTAATCACATAGATCAACTGGTCAACCCTTCCATGACCCGTTTAAAACCTGATTAATACATTTACAACTTGATTACTATGGTTAAAACTTTTTAAATAATTTGTCAAAATGAGTTAATGTTATTGACATGAATAAATATGTGAGTGTTTTGGGTTGCACAATTCAACTGCAACTCCACACAATTGACACTCCTAACCTTGTTGATTCTCATTTGTAGTTGAGTAGCTGTTTCCTGTTATGCATGAAAGATGATAGCATTGAAGGCATATATGACACTTTGAAGGAATGTGCTGTTATCAGCAAATCAGCAGGTGGGATTGGTGTTTCTGTTCATAACATTCGTTCGACTGGAAGTTACATACGCGGGACAAATGGTACATCCAATGGCATTATCCCAATGTTGCGTGTTTTCAATGATACTGCTCGTTATGTTGATCAAGGAGGTGGCAAAAGGAAGGGTATGTGCATCTGTTCATTGTCGACATTTTATTTTTTAATTTTAGTTAATTATGTGTTTTGAAGTAATTCATTTGAAAATTTGTAGGTGCATTTGCTATCTATTTGGAGCCATGGCATGCTGATATATTTGAGTTTCTTGATTTGAGAAAGAACCATGGAAAGGTAGAAAACACTTGGATATTGTAAATTCTTCCAAATATCTTTGATATGCTCAAGTTAAACAATCTTGTTTTTGTAATTAAATGAATATGCAGGAAGAACAACGTGCTCGTGATCTATTTTATGCTCTTTGGGTGCCCGATTTGTTTATGGAAAGAGTCCAAAGTAATGGAACTTGGTCTTTGTTTTGCCCAAATGAGGCTCCTGGTTTGGCTGATTGCTGGGGTAAAGAGTTTGAGGATCTTTATACCCAATATGAAAGACAGGTATAAATATATAGTTTTTAAATAATTTAATCAAAATTGATAATTATTTTATTGTTATCATCTAATATTTGTTTTTAAAACCTCAGGGAAAAGCTAGGAAAGTTGTCCAGGCCCAAAATCTTTGGTTTGAAGTTCTAACATCCCAAATAGAAACAGGGACCCCTTACATGCTATTCAAGGTAATTTGTTACCCCATTTTAAATTTTAGTTATTGTATTTATAATTTACTTTTTATATAAATAGATAAAGACATGTTTCTTTTATCCTTTGTTAGGACACTTGTAATAGAAAAAGCAACCAACAGAATCTTGGTACCATAAAGTCTTCAAATTTATGTACCGAGATTATTGAGTACACAAGTCCAACAGAAACTGCAGTGTGTAATCTTGCATCCATTGCATTACCGCGATATGTGAGAGAGAAGGTATGAACGGCTGTTAAATATGATTGGCTCATTTCAGATTTTTGGGTTATGCTTATTTTTGAACTTGTGTTTTAGGGATTTCCAGCAGAAGCTCAACCATCTAAGCTTGTTGGTAGCAAAGGTTCTGCCAACCGATACTTTGATTTTGACAAACTAGCTGAGGTATGGTTTCCATCTTTTTTGGCTGACTATGGGGATTATGTTTTCGAGTATGACTGTAAATCTTTACTTATATTGTTTTTGCAGATCACATCAATTGTTACTACAAATCTCAACAAGATTATTGATGTCAACTACTATCCAGTTGAAACTGCAAAAAGGTCAAACTTACGGCACAGGCCCATTGGCATTGGGGTTCAGGGTCTTGCAGATACTTTCATACTGCTTGGTATGCCATTTGATTCTCCAGAGGTAATAATAATCTCCTTCCTTCATGTTACAAGCTTCAAGTAACATGTCAAAACGGGTAGTTTTTGTTGACTTGAAATAATTATGTCAAGTTAATAATAGAACAATATGTCAGAAGTTGCTACAATCGTTGTGTTATTTTTCAATGAATACATGATTTAGGTGGTTTTGTAAAATTGTCAAAATTGCAGGCTCAACAGTTGAACAAAGATATATTTGAGACAATCTACTACCATGCTCTGAAAGCTTCATCTGAGTTGGCTGAGAAAGAAGGAACCTATGAAACCTACAATGGAAGTCCTGTTAGCAAGGTGAGTATTTGCATTTATTTTCATTTATTGAAATATATAAAAATAGTAGCGACTAACGATAAATTGTTTTTTAGGGAGTTCTGCAACCAGACATGTGGGGAGTAACGCCTTCAGATTGTGGGACTGGAAAGCGCTCCGTTCAATGATAGCCAAAAATGGTGTGCGAAATTCACTACTTGTAGCGCCAATGCCAACTGCTTCAACAAGTCAAATTCTTGGAAACAACGAGTGTTTTGAGCCTTACACTTCCAATATCTACAGCCGTCGGGTTTTAAGGTAGCTAATTTCTGTTACATAAAAAGATATAAAAAATAATATAAAATTTTAACCAGTTATTTTTGTATGCAGTGGTGAGTTTGTTGTGGTGAACAAGCATTTGCTGCATGATTTAACCGAGATGGGTCTTTGGTCACCCACTCTCAAGAACCAGATTATATATGAGAATGGTTCTGTTCAGAAAATTTCTGAGCTTCCTCAACATCTGAAGGATATTTACAAGTATGATTTTATTTATATTTATCTTTTTTTTTTGGTAGCTACACTTTATTTCTTTTATTGAACTTATTTGAAACAATATGCAATCAGAACTGTGTGGGAGATCAAGCAAAGGACTTTGGTTGACATGGCTGTTGACCGCGGATGCTACATTGACCAAAGTCAAAGTCTAAACATACACATGGACCAACCCAACTTTGGCAAGCTTACGTCATTGCACTTTCATGCTTGGTCTAAGGTATATGAACATGAATTATCTTGTAATAAGTATTATATAAAATTGTGTAATCGGTTTTATCTAACTGGTAAATGTTTGTTGTGGCAACAGGGTCTTAAAACAGGTATGTATTATCTGAGGTCGCGTGCTGCAGCTGATGCGATAAAGTTCACTGTTGATACTTCCCTTCTCAAGGCAAGTTTACCATTTGGAAGTGTCTATTTTTTTGTTTATTACATCGAAACTTTGACTGAAACCTTCCTGGTAATTGCAATGCAGGATTCAAAACCGACTGATGAGGACGATAACACTAAAATGTCGCAGATGGTGTGTTCGCTGATGAACCGTGAGGAATGCATGGCTTGTGGTAGTTAAAGTAATTAGCAGGGGATTGGGATCCAGTTTCCGAGTGCTTTCTTCATGGTTGTTTGGGAAGTGTTATGTACAGTGGTATCTTAGTTGTTTTATATATGGTCAACATGTTTTATTTTGACTATCTGCTTATATGATATATATTGTCACCTATTTGTTTTTAACAATTTAATTCAAGTTATGTGTTTCATTCAAAATATTTTTTCAACTTCCAAGTTTTTACAAGCAATTTGTGATAATAATTATTTAGTAAAATAATATTAATTACAATAATATATCTAGTGTATCTGGATTACAACCACATTTTGTTTTCCTGAACACTATTTTGTAGTTTTTCTTATCCAATTACTTCAAAGTATTGGATAAATATTAATCTTACATAAAATAGTTTGGATGAAAATGAAAAATGTTTTGTGACAAAATTATAAAAGACAAATTATAAGGGCGAAAAGTGTAAAAAAGTTGAATTGTAACTCCTTACTTACAAACCAAAAGTTGGTAAAATTAGGAATACATAGATGGTTTGATAGACCAAAAAAGAAAAATAATGTGATTTAGTTGATTGTATATAGTTATAATGATCTATATAAAATTGAATAGTAAAATTAAATCATAACTATTTTATGAATTGACAGAGGGGAAATATATATAAACATTTAGTAGTCAACAATGGATTATCACTACTCATCTAATGTTATTCATGAACATTTGTTTGCAAATTAACCTAACTACGCATGTGGGTATGTTAGGGCTATTCACAGGCGTAGCAAAGTCAAGGTTAACTAATGCTCCACTTTGTTTGTATTACGAATTCGTCCAAGCTCACTAGATTTGTGATTGATCTGAGCCAATCTTGGCTTGGTTTATATAAACGATTCTGAGGCGAGCTGGCTGACGAGCCAATTTTGAGCTAATATATTTTGTGTGAATTTTGAAGTCACAAGTTATATGTATTGTTGACTTAGTATTAGCAAGTGAGAAGCAACAAAAATAATTAGGGCATAAATATAAATTAAGAGAAATGATCAAATACAAAGGATTTTGTTGTTTGCGACTCGGTTGGATTTTGTTGTTTCCACAATGTTTGAGCTTCATTTTAGTCTCACTTAAATCGTATTAATGGAGGTCCATGTTCACTGCCACCTAATCGATCAAAAAATTTACGAAACCGATAAATTGAAGTGAGAATTTAATCATCACTAATGCAGCTCTAACACCTCTAGAACATCATTTGGGTTTTTATCTATTTCGTAGAATTGGACCACAAACCTTATACCATTGTAATCCTTTGCTAAAATATAACAAAACCCCATTGATAATTTCAAGTTTCATCCACCATATCACGTGGATTAAATGGAAGAACATTATAGGGCTCCAAACTTCCATCAACGACATCTCCCTCATTCTTGCACCTTTTCAGGTAATCCCAAAACCCATTGTGCTTGGTTTTTCACCCTATACAAAATCTCTATCAATTTCAGTGATAGAAGGTTAATTTATTCGAATATACTTATAGTGGAAATTAGGGTTCTTTTTTCATAGAGTTTTGGGGCTTTTAGGGTTAGACTGGTGTTTTGATGAAATTGAAAGTAAAGTACTATTATATACCATGTTAGTATATTTTGTGTAACTTTTGGGAATTTTTAGACATCATTTGGATTTTTGGTCAATTAAAATTAAAAATACAAGATAATCATAAATAAATTCCACAATATATTTTATTGATTATTTCAGGTTATATAAACACTATGGATATTTTACAAATTTTTCCATATATTTTGGGGATTTATGAATTTAAATTGGATTTATTTGAGTTTATACATGTTTTCATTATTTAAAAATACAAAATTATCACAAATAAATTTTATAAATATTTCTACTAATTTTTTACAGATTTTATAATTGCAACATATTTTATTAAAGAAATTTTCCAAATTTTCGATAATTTATATATAATTAAAGAATTGGTGAAACTGTTAAACAAATAAATCTCAATATAAATGTTATTATTTTAAATTAAAATAGGTGATAATCATTAAAATCTGATATATATATATAAAATATTCATTTAAAGAAAATTTATATTGAGAAGAAGAAAAAGAAGAAAATGGCATAATGGTAAAAGATTAATTAGTTTATAACTCCTCTAATTTATTATTATGTTTGACTAATTAATTAGTCTTAAAGACTACCATCCTCCACACTAAATTTTTTTGCCTACACACATCAAAAGTTATCCTACACATTTCGAAATTTATCCTATACATTTCGAAATTTATCTACACATCTCGTATTTACCCTACATTATAAATGAATTTTTATTTTTATTTTTTGAGAAAAATATATATATTAAAAATAAGTTACAAATTTAATATAGTTAGTTATTAAAGATGAAACTACCAATTAATGATGTATGTAAGTTTACCAATATACTCTTATAGTTACATTAAGTACAAATATTAAATGAAGGCTAATGAAAGCATTTCTATTGGTTGAAATTAATGATGTATGTAAGTTTACCAATATACTCTTATAGTTACATTAAGTAAAATATTAAATGGAGGCTAATGAAGCATTTCTATTGGTTGAAATTTTTTTTTTTTTCTTCTTACAAAAAATTTCTTCTCATTTGAACCCTCCAATATATATATATATATATATATATATATATATATAATATATATAACTGTTAGATGAGTTTAATGATTTATCTATTTTTTTTTCAAAATATTAAAACCTATTATATTGGTATTTCTAGGATTTTGCCATGTTTCAATAATTCTTTAAATATATACATATTGTTTTGGTTATTTTTGTTAAACAATTATTATATATATATAATATTTTATTCCCCAAATAGGGGAACCCGATTTCAAAAAATTCATAGATTATCCATTAGATTAGTATTTTGTTTATTTATTTTTGGCAATTATTGTTTAGATATAATCTATTCTTTTTCGTGTGGTAATTCTCGTGAATAAATTCTTCACAACATGTGAGTAGATCTATTTCTTTTTCCTTTTTGATCATTAAATATTTTTTAGCTGTATCATGGTCTTGTTTTCTATTTGAATAAATAACATGCAAAATCAATGTGTCGCTATGTGTTTCGTACTCATTGTTTTTATTGTTTCTAGTATCTATTGTTGCATATACGTGTATCTATGTGTTTACTCGCTTTGTGTCACATGTTTCTATTGTGGATCCACGACCGACTAGGTTCCCCACGACCATGGGTTGAACTTAGTAACGCTACCATTAGTTTCGCTCTTCGGGGCTTGAATCTTATTGTTTCTATTGTTTCATTATTGTTGATGTGGTTGGTTGGTTGTTTTTGTTATTGTGGTGATTATTGTTATTGTGAGATGACATGGATGTTTCTATAACATTTGAAGTTGCATGTTAAAATTATTTTTAAAAATGAAATAAATCAAGTAACAAGTAAAAATATAATTTCTTTAAATTTAGATCTATTCACTAACTTTATGTTGATCCAAAAACCTTTTAACGCATGATACAATTACACAAGTATGAGATAAAGTCGAAGATAAAGACATGCAAGACATGCCTTACATTAATAAATGTTTTTTTTTTATGTTTGATGAATCTGAATACTGTATGATTTATTTGTGATTTCTATGTAAAGTGTGATAAATTTAACTTGATCATGTTTAAAATATTGAACGTATAATAGTTGCCATGAGCTATAGACAATTATCATGCCCTATACCATTCCGTTGCGGGTCGGGGTGTGACAAAAAAAGAAAGTGGAGTGGGGGAGGGTGGCGAGTGGTGTCTGGTGGCTGGGTAGGGAGGTGCCGGTTGGAGTGGTGAACAACAGGGGTGGTTTGGATAGACCCAGCTACAGCGACGACCAACGGTGTTTCATGGCGGCAAGGCGGCATAACATTCTTTCAGTGCCTCGTGGCAATGACAAGAGAATGGGAATGCCATGGTTCCGGCGTAGTTAGAATGGTGAGCGACAGTGGTTGTCTATGGTGAACGACAAAGGTGGTTTATGGTGCTTCGAAAACATCTCAGATTCTAGGGTTTATGGTGGCATGGATGTAGTTAGAATGGCAATGGTGGTTTTTTACGAGGATGTAGTTAAAATGGTGGTGGCAATGGTGAAGGTTATATATAAAAATTGAAGGGGAAAAACTTTGACTTCCTCTAACTCTAACTCCGTATCTAACTCCTCCAACACCATTTACACCCCCTTCAACTGGTACTTTAGCCTTGTTTTAATATTTATTTCGTTATATTTTCTTCTGATTTAAAGAAGAATGTAAGTTCATTTTTGTTGTAATTGAAAAATTAATATTAATAGTCAAATTTACTAATTTTTAAATGCAAAAATTGAATTGAAATTTAGTTTGTTGTGTTGAAATTTTAGGGCATATACCTATGTATAATTGCTCACTTTCTGATACAGAGGATGTAAGTTACATCTTGGTTTGAATACACATAAACCATGAAAGTCTTTTAATGATGTAGGTGTTACCCGTCCAGATTAGAAATTCTTTGCATTTTAAAGTTATCTTTCATCTTATATTTTTGATCCAATTGTTTGGAGGGAGTCCCAGATTTATAAGTAGAGGGACACACCACGAAAAGGATTTCACTGGATGATACCAAATGAGGGTTCCGGCGGTTGTTTATGGTGAACGATTTCAGTGTTGTAAAAATTGTGATTAATGTCGCCGATTAATCGCTAGTTGGCCCTCTACTTAGTAATTTTTCGTTATCAGTCCATTAATCGCTAGTCGGCCGACAAAAATCGGGAAAAATAGACAAAAATCGATTAAATAAAAAAAAAAAACCACAGATTCTAGCCAAAACCTGCCATATTCCAGTCAAAACTTTTCTACTTAAAAAAGTTATGTATAAAAATATGTGTATATATGTATAAAACTTAAAATTATACATAAAAAGTCCGATCCGATTAATCCCGATAAATCTGTAGTCCTCACCCCACCGGCCAACTAGCGCCTAGCGAGTTCTACAACCATGCTCATTTGCATAAGTTTCAGCTTAATCGGATAATGACTACAAGAATAACTATGCGTGAACTTTGGAATAGTATAAGATGAACAAAAACTTAATGATATACAGAATAACATAAATGGCAGTTTGATCGGATGAACTAACCGATTCTATTCTCAACTCACGACTTTGCCTTGTATTTAAGATCTCAATTGAGGAAGGGCATTTCTAATGCTAATATTGCTTCTCATTTGGTTATTCCATTCAGAATCATCCATCAGTTCAACAAAATGTTAGTGTTAGTAATGTTACTGGTTACTATGTTTATTTCTTATTGATTACGGGTTTGAAGCTGTTGGTTTCGACTCCAAAAATATTAGCAACAAATTGAAATAAAGGTGGATGGTTGTTGGGATTATGGTGGTGGTGGGTGATTGTAATAAAAAGGAAACCATAGGGGCACATACTGTGATAGAAAAAGGGTATAATAGTCTTTTACTCATTTTTATAGTCTACAAAACGTTGGTGGGTGTCAAAGTGTGATGAAAGTTCCACCACAGGGTGTCATTTGGAAAAAAATGACTGATAGATTGTCAATATGTAATCTGGACCAAACCATAGGATGACAAAATGCACTTTACTCTATAAACAATTAAGAAGATAGATCTTACTAGGTGTCATTAAATAGAAGTGTTTGTTAGAAGTATTGAACTATTGTATTGTATCTTAGGTTAATATTATTTAAATATCCGATACTTATAACCATCTAATGTTCATATCGGGTTATAGAAGTCACAAGCCGAAACAATTTATATATATATATATATATATATATATATGGGTGAGATTCCTCTGTAAAGTGTGTTTTTTAAAAGTCTAAGAAGTGATTATGACCATTAGATTAGGATACTTTTCTTTTGAACGGCCAACGGAATTAATCTTGAGCACTCTCGGGGCACCCATTTGACCAAAAAGAGTACTCTGAGAGTAACCCGAGCCCACACCAATTCTGGGGAAAACACGGTAACCCACCCGCCTGTAGGCACGACAGTGAAATTACCGGTAAACCCGTTTGGCTCAAGGACCGGAACCCAGGTTTCCATGGGTCTCCTATCACTGTCTACTAGTGCTTCACTCTGCATCAAGTGATGGATGAAATTAAATGAGTGGTAAAATTGTAATATTTATTTTAATTAAATTGATTAATTTCATAGATTAAGAGTATAAAAGTAAATTTAGTGTCCCTTAAATTTAGGAACCCACATGCAACTTTCCCTTATCTTTTTAAAACGTCAATAACTTTTTTATACGTAATTTGTTTTTAAAAAGGGTTATATTATAATAATAAAGAACATTTTCTTTATCTTTAATATTGAAAAAAGTAAAAAAGAAAAGGAAAAAACTTTTCAACTAGTTGATCTACTTTAATGTTAATGGTGTGTTTTATATGACAAAGTTAAAAGGAAAAAACTTTTCACTTAGTTGATCTACTTTAATATTAATGGTGTGTTTTATATGACAAAGTTTGTATTGTGTGCTTTAAGGAATAGTGTGTTTATACTGATAAGTTGTGTGTTTTAGTAGAGTGTTTGGGTGAGCATATATCTTTTAAAGTTTGGATAATCTATTTAAAGAATTATGTGTTTTATAGTTTGAATGGTATGTTTTACCCTCTGTTGTCAAGGCTCACCCAGGCGCGCGCCTAAGCCCACTTTTCAGGCTCATCCTAGTGTTCTCGCTTCGCTTCAAAAGCCCACTTTAAGGCCCTCAAGCGCATTTTCAGGCGAATTCCAAAGAAGTTCCGGTAAAAAATCGTTCGAACAGGTTTAAACATTTTTGAAACAATTAAGAGAACCCTAAACGAGCCTAGAAACAACCTAAAACAACTTAAACTAGCCCTTAAGAAGCCTAAAACATGTCTAAAATCCCTAAAAGTTGTATTTTCTTATTAAATGACTCGCCTAAAAAAGCCCTCGCTTTTTAAGCGCCTTGCATTGAGGCCCAAGGCTCACCCTTTCCGCCTTGAGGGCGTCTTGCGCCTTTGACAACTATGGTTTTACCAAATCTGATAAAACACCAATTAATCATTGCATAATACGTATCACATAATATTTACCAAATCTTAAATGATAAAATACTATACGAAAAAATAAATAATATTAAATGCAGTTAAAACATTACATGAAGAAATAAACACGAGTACATGTTAAAACACGATGTCAAGAATATACACACCAATGATTAGTATAAGAGCATCCACATTGGAACTTTTATACCTATCATTTGTTTATAATATAGAGGAAAAAGTAGAGAACACAACTTAAACAAGGGGTGGATCCAAAGCCAAGGGTGGGGTGCGGCTGCCCCCTTGAAAAAAAATCTTTAGTGTTACACGGGCTTTAGAATTTCGGGCGCCCCCATAAAATTTTAACACCACACCCCATGATCTTTAAACCAAGAAAAGTGTGAAACAAACTAAAGGAAAAAAATCTGGAAATAAAGTTCTCCGGAAAATATGGAGGGTAGTGGAGGAAGCTATGGACACACGATGAAGGAGATAAGTAGTTTGTGTGTGAGAGAAAGGAAAGAGAAAAATTAATTTTCTTTAAAAGTATATCTATTATTTTATTGTCTTTTTTTACCTTTTTAATTACTTTTCTTAAGGGTAGGGGGACGTGGGTTTGGGGTGGGTTGGGGGGAAACGCCCATGTGATCACCCCGGGTGGGCTTGAGTTTGGGCGTGGCTCTTTAGGCGGGGGTTTCAGCCCAGACGTTGGGCATCCTACCCATCTGAGCTGGCGGGTGAACGTTGGTGCACCTTACCCTATTGTTATCCCTTAATTAAAAAAAAAGAAAAAATGAAAAGAATTTGGCCAAGCAAAGCCACCTCTCAAACCCAAGCCCCACCATACCCTTAATTTTTTTAGATCTTGCCAGTAGAACCCACCCAGTCCACGTATTAACCCATACCCCAAACCTCCACCCCATCATACCCCATAGTCTAAACTATCCTGACAAGTAAATAAAGGGTAGAGATTGAGATTAAGTGCTTATGCTACAAGAATAAGCAAACAAATAAAATATTTCAATAACTTGTTATCAAAAGTGAAATAAAATTTAAACAAAACTGGTATAGTAAAATACTAAAATGTGAGATTAAGTTTATCTCACTAATTTTATTTTACATTACGTTAAAAAGCCTATTTAATTTTAAATTTATTATTGTATTTCAAATTTTATAACAATTTTAAAGAGACCTCGGATCTTATCATTACTAGTTGGTAGTCGTTCTCAAAAGCTATAACTGTCGTAAAGGAAACAATTTATCGACGTACACTTCCGAATGTTAAAAATCGCTATATTGATGTTATGGTTTGGATTGTATCTCTAGATGATGTTATGATCATTCAAAAAAAAGAAAGCCCGTATAGAACAAACTTAGATATATTTTATTTTGATTATACATTTTTAATAACATTTGACATGCTTTTACTAATTATATCACATTAAGCTTGATTATCCTTTTCATATGTCCTGTTCGGAACCAGACCGACTGACAAAAAAAAAGTAATTATATAGCGATAGATAAACAACTCCTAAAATTTCCGCCACAATAAAAAATTTCTAGGTCCGCCATTGACTTAAAAACTAGTACAATGGATTCTCCACAATATAGAATAATTTAGAGAAAACTAAAGTACAACTCTCTATTTTGTTATGAGTGTATAAGAAAGAAAAAAATAATAATAAAACAAGTGTTTTTGAGTATCATATTGATATAGATAAAGAGTTGGATGTGAGAGATTTTTGAAAAATAAATTTACAGAAAAAGTTGTTTTTTTTTTTCTTCAGAGTATTTTTATATAAATACATGTAGAAACCTAAATAAAATTAAAAAATTAAAAACATTTAAAAATGCTTAAACAATTTTAAAAAAGGTAAGGTTTTTTTTTTTTTTTACAAAAAATGATTTTTTTACATATCTTTATATGTAAAAGTTTTCATTTTTTTGAAGATTTATTTTTTTTACATGTTAAATTATTTTTATAATGAGTAAATTACTTTTTGAGTCCCTATGACTTAGTGGTTTTAACCATTTGAGCTCAAAATTAAAAAAATTTAATGCCCTGAGTCCCTAAACGTTCATTTTATAACGTTTTGAGTCCATATGTTTTAGTGGGTTTAATCACTTGAGTCCAAAATCAAAGTACAAGTATTAAAAAGTTGGACTCAAAATGTTATAAAATGAGTGGTTAGGGACTCAGAGCGTTAAACTTTTTAATTTTGGACTCAAGTGGTTAAAACCACTAAAAACAAGAACTTAAAAAGTAATTTACTCTTTTATAATATATTTTATATGTAAAATGTATGGTTCTTCAATTCTCCGTTTTTTATATTTCTCACTAAACTTCACACTATTTATATAAATACATGCATGGGGTTAGAGTAAAATGAAAACTCATACGAGTTGTGAAAACTTATAGAACTCGGCCTTATGAAAGGTTTTTTAATTTTTTTTTTACCAAAAATCCTATTTTTTTCCATTTACGGCAGCCGTAAATGTTGTAAAAGGCGATGTCATGCTTATATCATCACCTTTTTACAACCGCTGTAAAGGGCCGCAAAACACCACTTCGATTTTTTTATTTGTTTTTTTACGGCAGTCTTTTCTAACATTTTAATCTAGGGGTGTGAAAAAAATAGGGTCGAAAATCGCACGGCCGAGTTCTTTAAATTCTCATACTCGTAAGGGAATTCCCTTGATCTAATCCTGTATGTATAAATATATGTAAGAAGTAGGAGCCTTAAATAAATTAATAATAAGGTTATTAATGTTATCTATACTTCTATAATGTTTTGTCATATAAAAAACACAAGTAGGAAAAAAGCAAATTATTTAATTCAAAAAACACGACGACCATACAAAGTGCTACAAGTAAATTGAAAATTTAGAAAGAGTTTTATTATATAGATAGAGAAGTAAAAGGAGATAAGTATGATTGTAGTGCTCTTCTTTCATAGGTTCATCAAATCCCCCTTTCTTTACTTTTTTTGCACCAACTTACAAATGAATTTGTGGTGGTTATTTGACCCGAATCTCTCCTTATCTGAAGATAGATTTAACTGGTTATCGACACATGAATAAATATTATTCTGTAAAGTTATTTAAAACTATCATTATGACCATGATCTATGTTTAGTGTACTTACCACATATCTATATCTGGACATGTTAATAATATGTCATGGTAATGGGAACAACATATTTAATGAGAGAGGGAAA
This sequence comes from Scalesia atractyloides, assembly GCA_947069175.1. NCBI lineage: Eukaryota > Viridiplantae > Streptophyta > Magnoliopsida > Asterales > Asteraceae > Scalesia > Scalesia atractyloides. Next base: position 41,752,324 of record CAMTDV010000014.1, read on the forward strand.
AATAGTGGGGATACAACTGTTTAATGTTTATACAACCGTCTTACGTATTATTATAATTAAAGTAAAATGTACAACTGTATTATACGGTTCTCATAATTCTCAATCATAATTTTGGTTCTTAAAAGAACGACCCATAAAATTTGTATAATAATATTTTATACAATCAATTGCTTTATGTTCTCAGTTCATGAGTTTAATAAAGATGTAGGATTAAATGTTATATATAAGAATTGTCACATTCTTGTCTGAGTAGCATTACAACCTTGATACACCAGTTTTAGGTGTTTTTTTAGAAAAGTGGAAATGATGTGGAGGAGAGGATGAATGTTCTTGTGTTAAAACGTCTAATAACTGGTTAGATGATCAGGAGATGAGAGAGAAGACGTGATTTATTGATGGTTTTGACGATAAAAAGATAGTTTGCGTATAGGATAGGTAAGGGCTTACATGGTCATGTTTTTTAAGATTCATAAGACTGCTATATTTTTGGTGTTCAAAAATGTTTTTTCCCCTTGAAACAGGAAAATAAATTGAAAAAAATGGTGTCCAGGATAATGTTGCACTTCCAATATGTGCCATTATAGGATGGCAATGTTACTAATCTAATTGTGCTTCAGAGAAAGCATTTCTTTATAGTGCTTTGTAGGCCCCTAATTTATATGCAAGAGTTGAAAATATCCATGGTCCTTCTTGCCATGTAGGACACTATTTATGAAGCTATTTGTGGGACAAAATATCAAAAGGTCAAATGGAGATGGGGGTTATGATAATTATTTATACTATCTTGTGTTCAATGTTGTTGGATCAAGCTATAAAAAAACGAGGTGTTAAATTGATTTTTATATGATATAATATTTTAAGTTTTTTTTGTTTTTGTTTTGTAAACTAGTAACTGGCCTTGTTGGTAAAATATACATGGTTACAAATATATTTCGGCAGATCAAAAAGATTTAAAGAGTGAATTATGAGAACTTGCACGAAATCATGCCAAGAAGAAATAGAGAGATCACCTTAGGTGTATACTTTAGGGATGATATCGGCACAATATCACAAAATATCGAAAATAAACAGGTGATAGTGTTAAGTGGTGATATGGTATTAATTTGGTCAGTTCGATACTGGTCGATACCCGATTTCACTTAAATATCAAACAATATTGAAACCGAAAACATCAAAAACGAATACCGGTACTCATAATGTTTGAAAGGTATTTGACAAAAATAAATGTTTAATGCTTAGACTATAATATATTTTTTATTTGAGAATAAAATTATTAACAGTATAAAAGTTGGGTAAAGGATTATTATATAGACGTAATTTAATCGCATTAGACAACCAAAGATCTTAGATCTTACAGCCATGTGCACAGATATAGCTCAAAATAATTGGTGAAAACTGATGATACGGTACTAATTTGGTTAGTTCGATACTAGTCGATACCCGGTTTCACTTAAATATCAAACAATACTGAAACCGAAAACATTAAAAACGAATACCGGTACTCATAATGTTTGAAAGGTATGTGACAAAATGTTTAATGCTTAGATTATAATATATTTTTTATTTGAGAATAAAATAATTATAACAGTATAAAAGTTGGGTAAAGGATTATTGTATAGACGGAATTCGCATTAGATAACCAAAGATCTTAGATCTTACAGCCACGTGCACGGAGATAGCTCAAAATAATTGGTGAAAACTGATGATACGGTATTAATTTGGTCAGTTCGATACTGGTCGATACCCGGTTTCACTTAAATATCAAACAATATTGAAACCAAAAACATTAAAAACGAATACCGGTACTGATAATGTTTGAAAGGTATTTGACAAAAATAAATGTTTAATGCTTAGATTATAATATATTTTTTTATTTGAGAATAAAATTATTAACAGTATAAAAGTTGGGTAAAGGATTATTATATAGACGTAATTTAATCGCATTAGACAACCAAAGATCTTAGATCTTACAGCCATGTGCACGGATATAGCTCAAAATAATTGGTGAAAACTGATGATACGGTACTAATTTGGTTAGTTCGATACTAGTCGATACCCGGTTTCACTTAAATATCAAACAATACTGAAACCGAAAACATTAAAAACGAATACCGGTACTCATAATGTTTGAAAGGTATGTGACAAAATGTTTAATGCTTAGATTATAATATTTTTTATTTGAGAATAAAATTATTAACAGTATAGAAGTTGGGTAAAGGATTATTGTATAGACGGAATTCGCATTAGATAACCAAAGATCTTAGATCTTACAGCCACGTGCACGGAGATAGCTCAAAATAATTGGTGAAAACTGATGATACGGTATTAATTTGGTCAGTTCGATACTGGTCGATACCCGGTTTCACTTAAATATCAAACAATATTGAAACCAAAAACATTAAAAACGAATACCGGTACTGATAATGTTTGAAAGGTATTTGACAAAAATAAATGTTTAATGCTTAGATTATAATATATTTTTTTATTTGAGAATAAAATTATTAACAGTATAAAAGTTGGGTAAAGGATTATTATATAGACGTAATTTAATCGCATTAGACAACCAAAGATCTTAGATCTTACAGCCATGTGCACGGATATAGCTCAAAATAATTGGTGAAAACTGATGATACAAATGGTATTAATTTGGTCAGTTCGATACTGGTCGATACCCGGTTTCACTTAAATATCAAACAATATTAAAATCGAAAACATTAAAAACGAATACCGTACTCATAATGTTTGAAAGGTATTTGACAAAAGTAAATGTTTAATGCTTAAATTATAATATATTTTTTATTTGAGAATAAAATTATTAACAGTATAAAAGTTGGGTAAAGGATTATTATATAGACGTAATTTAATCGCATTAGACAACCAAAGATCTTAGATCTTACAGCCATGTGCGCGGATATAGCTCAAAATAATTGGTGAAAACTGATGATACGGTATTAATTTGGTTAGTTCGATACTGGTCGATACCCGGTTTCACTTAAATATCAAACAATATTGAAACCGAAAACATTAAAAACAAACACCGGTACTCATAATGTTTGAAAGGTATTTGACAAAAATAAATGTTTAATGCTTAGATTATAATATATTTTTTTATTCGAGAATAAAATTATTAACAGTATAAAAGTTGGGTAAAGGATTATTATATCGACGTAATTTAATCGCATTAGACAACCTAAGATCTTAGATCTTACAGCCGTGTGCACGGATATAGCACAAAATAATTGGTGAAAACTGATGATACGGTATTAATTTGCTCAGTTCGATACTGGTCGATACCCGGTTTCACTTAAATATCAAACAATATTGAAACCGAAAACATTAAAAACGAATACCGGTACTCGTAATGTTTGAAAGGTATTTGACAAAAATAAATGTTTAATGCTTAGATTATAATAAATTTTTTATTTGAGAATAAAATTATTAAGAGTATAAAAGTTTGGTAAAGGATTATTATATAGACGTAATTTAATCGCATTAGACAACCAAAGATCTTAGATCTTACAGCCATGTGCACGGATATAGCTCAAAATAATTGGTGAAAAACTGATGATACGGTATTAATTTGGTCAGTTCGATACTGGTCGATACCCGGTTTCACTTAAATATCAAACAATATTGAAACCGAAAACATTAAAAACGAATACCGGTACTCGTAATGTTTGAAAGGTACTTGACAAAAATAAATGTTTAATGCTTAGATTATAATAAATTTTTTATTTGAGAATAAAATTATTAACAGTATAAAAGTTGGGTAAAGGATTATTATATAGACGTAATTTAATCGCATTAGACAACCAAAGATCTTAGATCTTACAGCCATGTGCACGGTTATAGCTCAAAATAATTGGTGAAAACTGATGATACGGTATTAAATGTGGTCAGTTAGATACTGGTCGATACCCGGTTTCACTTAAATATCAAACAATATTGAAACCGAAAACATTAAAAACGAATACCGGTACTCATAATGCTTGAAAGGTATTTGACAAAAATAATTGTTTAATGCTTAGATTATAATATATTTTTTATTTGAGAATAACAGTATAAAAGTTGGGTAAAGGATTATTATATAGACGTAATTTAATCGCATTAGACAACCAAAAATTTTTGATCTTACAGCCATGTGCATGGATATAGCTCAAAATAATTGGTGAAAACCTATGGTTTAACATGTGACATGAAACACTATGGTTTCCAGTTTTCAAATACTGAGATGATCTTAAAGTTTGCAAATGTGTTACCATCAGAGTGGGATGATTTTGTGTTCATGTTAAAGAAATATTCTGATTTGTCTGAAATTAGTGTATATGAGTTTCTTGAACGCGTACAACAACATGAACCGATAGCAAAATGGAATATGAGGATGGAGAGAATCAAAAAGTCAATCACATCTACAAATGAGGCTTCAAGTATTAAACCAGTTTGCCTAAATTGTGATGAAAAGTTAAAAAAAATATGAAAAAGAATTTCAAAATCGAATAAAAATTTTAGAAAATGCAAAACTAGTTTTGAACAATAATAATAATTTTGAAAACCAAATCACAATAAATTCTTATCTTGAGAAAATAACTCAACTTTAAAATGATGTTGAAAATGCTAAAATAAAATTGTTGATTTAGAAAAGAAGTTGAAAGGTTTTGTGACCTCGTCATTAATTCTAGATCATATATTTCCAAAACCAATCAATAAGAATAAAGAGGAAATTCCAATAAGTGACAATGTCGCAAATTATAACGATGTCATAATTGAAGATTGTTATGATGATACTGATGGTGAAAAAGATAAAAATGAAATATTTTTAAAACTAAAAGAAAAATTTCGAAAAACTGTTCTACAATATGCTAAAAAAGGTGAATTTTCAACACAAAAACCTTCTAAGCAGAATGGGAAACAAAAACAAAATTCTAAAAATTCTTAAAATGTTCAGAACATCAATAAAAATTTATCACTTCAATCATTCAATCATTATCATAAAAATTCACAAAAATATCAAAATCAAAACTCACAAATTCTAAAAATTCCAAAAAATGTTCAAAAACATGACCCGTGCGGAAATTTACTGCTTGTAAAATTAAAAAGCAGTAATACCCAACAAATAACCATGTACGTAAAATATACCGATGTGTCTTTTTTTTACACAATGTTTTTTTTGTAGTAACACTCAATGTAAAAAGTTTACAATTGGGGGCGTAAAAAAGTTTAAAACGTTTTAATATGGGCGTAAAAAACATACAACCGAGACGGAAATAAAAATTTACAACCGAGGCGTAAAAATAATTTACAGTCGGGCTGGGGTAAAAATAAAAAAATTTACGTGTCGGCGGCACAAAAAACAATTATATAAAATGTTTTGTAAATTCACGTTTGTAAATTTGTAGTCTTGACATACGTTTAAAAAATTTTTTTTACATTCGTTGCCAAATGTAAAAAAAATTTGCGCACGGTGTCGAAAGTAAAAAATGGTTTCTTTTACATGGGGCAGAAAAATGTTTTTTACGCCCCTAAATGCCCGCTCGAGCTCCTCTAAACGTCGCTTTTGTGGAATATAAACATTATATTTTGGAGTAAATGATATTTAATTTGTTTGTAGAATGATCATTTGGGATTTTTACATGTTTTATGTGGTGTCCGTGCAGATCTCAGACGATGAAGGTGCAAACTATCATTTTACTAATGACGACTTCGCTTTTTTTGTTTTAGTTTATTTTTTTTTCATTTTCTGGTGATTTATTTGCAATGTAAACATTTACTCTATTTTCTAATTTTTTTATTAAAGAACAATCGTATTAATTAAAGCACAATCACTAATGACACCAATCATTAATGGTCATAGTAAAAAGACCAATTAACCCTTATCTCACTAAGACAAGAATCTTATTAATTAAAACACAATCATTACTCTACTTTATTGTCTTTTAATCTAATCCATCAAAACACATTTGATCAATGGTTAATATTGGTTCTCACGGTTCTCACAACTCAAGGTGGTTCTCATTTTACCCAATCCTTATATATACTATATATATATACACACAACATATATATAGAGGATGGATCATGAGAAAACTAGTTTAAAGGAGAAAACCAAAAAACTAACTAAAAAAGCCAAAAAAACATATCAATTTTTTTTATTTTTTTTATAAAAAATCGCTATATAATTATATAAAAAAACTTTTTTTAAATAAAATAAAAAAGGATATAATGCACCTTTGCAACATATACATATAATGCACATGTGTAGTACACATATAGTGCACATGTGCAGTACAATTGTTTTTAAAAAAAGTTTTTTATACATAAAAAGCAGCGAATTTTTATAAAAAAATTGTAAAAAAAATTTGTATGTTTTTTATGCTTTTTTTTTTTTGCTTTTTTAGTTATTTTCTAGTTTTCTCATGATCCTCTCCTATTATATATATATATATATAGGGGTCATATAAAAAGATGATTTTGCCTAAGTAGGATGAGAATGAATCTTAACCATTCATTCTTCAAATAAATGGTTAAGATGAATGTCACACCCCAACCCGCAGCGGAATAAGAGTCGGGGCATAATTGGGTTATCACCAAAGCTCATGATATTTACTAATATGTTTCATATTTATTAAAGTCAAAATTACATTCTCAATAATCCAAACATGTCCATACAAATACAAAGAAAATAACCAACTAAACAATCCAAGCTCTAAACCAGTTTATTCTTCTAAGCCAATCCTATGTGTTTCTTGCTGCAGCTGGTTCACCTGTATCATGTGTAAAAATGGGGGTTTTTGGGTCAACATAAGTTGGCGAGTGAACCTTGTTAGTTAAACATTTATTATTGATTTCTTGTTATTTTTATCAAGGAAAAATTATGCGATAGTCATATGCGAGCAAATGTAAATAATCCAACAATAACAATAACATTCCACAAACAATAACATACTATAACATACAATAACATATGAACTTGCATGGATATATAACATGAATGAAACTGTATATGTTGGCAACGTCACGTTCACGCTCATAATGTAATGGGGAACGGACGGCCTATGATGAATGTCTGTGCGATCAAGGCTCAATCAAACGGAGCCGATCGTATGTTGGCACGCCAGGTTCACGCTCATAATGTAATGGGGAACTGCTCAACGCTCATAATGTAATAGGGAGCGGCGGCCTATGAAATTGCATGTACTGAAAATAATAAATTTAATCTAAACAATAACCACACAACAGTTGATACAAGCTGAATACACATTTGTTCATGATATGATGTATGCACAATGATTTAAATATAATAAATGGTAAGACACATGATACACCCCAAAAACGTGATTAAAATAGGGAATTTGTAGAGATTCACTCACATTGGGTACGTTTGGTTGGAGATGATGAGATGCGCACGAGTTTGAAGGATTGAACAATGAGGATTAACTAACCTAAATAATAACGAAAGGTATAGTTAATGAGTGGATTTTATTAATAATTTTAATAGGATTTTTAGATATATTTTTGTGAGTTTAAGGCTATTTCCCATCTTTAAAAACATTATTTTTAAGTATTTTTTGTTGATTTTTGAATTAAATTAAATAAATAAAAATATAAAAAAATGTTGACTTTTGCGTTGACCATTGACTGCTTGACTGTTTGACCGGTTCTATTGTGTGAATGTATGCGCCGGGCAGGACTCGAACCCGAGACCTCCCGTACGCGTGCACGCAGCTCTACCAACTGAGCTACGTGTCTAACCCGAAATAATTCTGTTTTTAATTATATTTATATACTAATTCAGTTTATTCAAAATTCTTTTATTTTCAAAAAGTGTTTTAAATCATCGAACCGGAGCGTGCAACAGGTCTCGAACCCGGGACCTGTGGGTTAGTGTTGCACACAGTCCACCGCTGGACTGTGTGTCTAACCTGGTTAATATACCGATTTTTATTATACTTAACATCTAACGTAAGTTAATCCGGTTCAGTTAGAAAAATAAAACATCTTTATTACAAAGAGGGTGTGTGTATCAAGGATCGAACTCGGGACGTATGCGTATTGTTTGCACACAGTCCACCGCTAGACTGTGTGTCTAACCCGTTTATAATACCGATTTTAATTAATCTTATAATCTTAACATACTTCATCTTCTTCGCTAAATTTACGGACAATGATTTACTCAAATGTTTCTTGCTTTAAAACGATTAACAAATGTACAAAAGACTAAAATGAAATGGCAGAGACGATTTTGGAAGTAAACATACCGGAGAACGATTTATCTCAGAATTCCGGCAAGTCGTGGGCTCTGTTTTTTATGAACTTCGACTGAGCGAACAAATTAACAGTTTTGATTAGCTAAGTGTGGAATTGAAGTACTAAACAAGAGTTACCAGGAGGTTTAGAAGGCTATACCGTTTCACAGCGAGAATTGAGAATTTTCAGCAGTTTTCCGGCGAGAGTGAATTATCCGATATCGACGTCTGAAATTGGTTCCGATTGAGGGTTTTGAGTTAGCAACAGCTTAACAACTGATAGACGATGAAAGAATTGAGTGACTCACTGATTTGATAGAAAACACGGTTTTCCGGCGAAAGTCCGGCGAGTTCAAATAGCTGCTCCGACGAACTAAAAGTTGTGCGAAAATGAAATTGAAGGTTTGCAGAATGTGTTTGAGTCGCGAGTGGGGTCTATGATTGGAGTAATTCAGGAATTGAAAGTTTTCGGTTATTAAAACCGATCCACTCTTGAATTCAAGTCCATTCAAAGCTAAATTGATTGGAGGTGTCGGTGTAGCGGTTATAAAAGGTAAACCGCGAACAATCAAACGTTTTTGGACGTTTGGTGACCGATTTCGGTTACAGTTGGCATAACCAGATTGATTTATGATTGGCCACAAAATTTAATTGTTTCATAGAATTTACAGAAAACATCAAGTGGCGGAGTGGTTATATGTGTGTGTGATAAGTCTTTAAGCTTAAACCCGGCTGACCCGGGTTCGAGTCCCGGCAGCCTATTTTTCTTTCTATTTATTTTATTTTTACTTTTTATCAATTATAACTTTTATATTCTAGTTTGTTTATTAATTATGCATCATTAAAAATTAAAATTGACATAAATACGCAACAAAACATTTATAACTTGATATTCGATTACAAACGAAGCGGGTTTGGACAACCCGTTTTTGACAAATGTTACAGTATCCCCTACTTTTAGGAATTTCGTCCCGAAATTTAAGTAGTAGTAGTAGGAAAAAGATGCGGGTATTTTTCGCGCATTGAGTCTTCATGTTCCCAAGTAAACTCAGGTCCCCGTTTCGACTCCCAGCGTACCCTAACAATTGGAATGCGACTTCGTCGTAGACGTTTTTCTCCGAAGTCCATGATCTCTACTGGTCTTTCAATAAAATGCATAGATTCATCAATCTGAATATCTTCCAGAGGAATATGGAGGTTTTCATCAGCGAGGCACTTCTTCAAGTTTGATACGTGGAATGTGGGATGAATTCTGTTGAGTTCTTCTGGTAGATCAAGCTTGTATGCTACAGGTCCTACTCTTTCGAGTATCTTGAAAGGTCCTACGTAGCGTGGTGCTAGCTTGCCTTTTTGACCAAAACGAACTACCCCCTTCCACGGTGATACTTTTAAAAGTACATGATCATCAATGTTGAACTCCAAAGGCTTCCGTCGTTTATCTACATAACTCTTTTGACGACTTTGAGCCGCTAGAAGATTGTTTCGAATCTGATGGATCTTGTCTGTGGCTTCTTGAATCAATTCTGGACCGGTGATTTGAGCTTCCCCAATTTCGTGCCAACATACTGGAGATCGGCACTTACGACCATATAAACCTTCAAAAGGTGCCATGCCGATACTTGAATGATAGCTGTTGTTGTACGAAAATTCAACTAATGGTAGATGAGCGTCCCAATTTCCCTTGAAGTCCATGACACATGCTCGAAGCATATTTTCAAGAGTTTGAATGGCGCGTTCAGATTGTCCATCAGTTTGAGGATGATAAGCGGTACTGAGATCTAATCGCGTACCCAAAGCGGCTTGTACTGCTTGCCATGTTCGTGAAGTGAAACGACCATCACGATCTGAAATAATGCTGAACGGTACACCATGTCGGCTTACGATTTCGCTAATGTAAATACGAGCTAGCTTCTCGTTCTTGAAATCTTCGCGGATAGGAATAAAGTGAGCTGATTTTGTGAGACGATCAATGATTACCCATATAGTGTCATACCCACCAGAAGTGCGAGGTAACCCGGTAATGAAGTCCATGGTTATGTTTTCCCACTTTCACACAGGTATTTCAGGTTGGACCAGAAGTCCTGAGGGTCTTTGGTGTTCAGCTTTCACCTTGGAACATGTAAGGCACTTGGAAACAAAAATAGCAATATCCTTTTTCATTCCAGGCCACCAATAGGTGTATCGAAGGTCTTGATACATCTTATCGGCTCCTGGGTGTATAGAGTATCATGTTTTGTGAGCCTCATTCATAAGAAATTCACGAAGGTTGTTGTGGTCAGGAATCCATATGCGATCTAGATAGTACAGAATAACGTCAGATTTAGTTTCAATTTAAGTTCAGCTCCACAGGACAGCTCCTTTCGTACGTCGACTTCCGTTACTGAAACATGTTGGGCTTCTCGAATTTGATCTTTAATGTCAGTTATGATTTGCGAACATAAAAATGAATGGAGTTCGCATAACCCTTTCGACTGAGTGCATCAGCCACCACATTTGCCTTGCCAGGGTGGTACCGAATTTCACAGTCGTAGTCATTTAGAAGTTCGACCCATCTTTGTTGCCTCATGTTTAACTCCTTTTGATTGAAGATATGTTGAAGACTCTTGTGGTCAGTGTATATTTCACACTTAGTACCGTAGAGATAATGTCTCCATATCTTAAGAGCGAACACAATGGCTCCAAGTTCTAGGTCATGGGTGGTGTAGTTCTTCTCATGAGTCTTGAGTTGTCTTGAGCATAAGCTATAACCTTTCCTCTTTGCATTAGAACACAGCCTAGTCCTTGCCCTGACGCGTCGCAATAAACCACGAAGTCATCACAACCTTCAGGAAGAGTGAGGATTGGTGCATCACAGAGTTTTTGTTTAAGGGTTTGGAAGGCTTCTTCTTGTTTGGGTCCCCATATGAAAGGTTTTCCCTTATGAGTTAAAGCCGTGAGTGGTACAGCAATGCGAGAGAAGTTTGAAATAAAACGGCGATAATAACCAGCCAGACCAAGGAATGATCTTACTTCAGTTGGTGTACGTGGCGCTTGCCATTCTTGTACCGCTTTGATTTTTGAGGGGTCGACATGTATTCCCTTGTCATTGACTACATGTCCAAGGAATTGTACCTCTTTTAACCAGAATTCGCATTTGGAGAATTTGGCGTAAAGCTTTTCATTCTCTAAGAGTGTAGGATGAGTCGAAGATGCCGTTCATGATCAGACTTAGACTTTGAATAAATGAGAATGTCGTCGATGAAGACTATAACAAAACGATCGAGATAGGGTTTGCAGACTCTGTTCATTAGATCCATGAAGATAGCTGGAGCGTTGGTTAAACCAAATGGCATGACCATGAATTCATAATGACCATAACGAGTTCGGAAGGCGGTCTTTGGGACGTCTTCTTCATGTACTCTAAGTTGATGATAACCAGAACGAAGGTCGATTTTTGAAAAACAGCTGGCGCCTTGAAGTTGGTCAAGAAGATCATCAATGCGAGGTAATGGATAGCGATTCTTGATCGTTAACTTGTTGAGTTCTCTGTAGTCAATGCACATGCGAAACGTTCCATCTTTCTTCTTCACAAAAAGGACAGGTGCACCCCAAGGCGAGGAGCTAGGACGTATGAATCCTTTGTCAGTCAACGCTTGCAACTGACTGGCTAGCTCTTGCATTTCGGATGGGGCTAACCTATAAGGAGACTTTGCAACTGGTGTAGCACCAGGTATAAGATCAATGCGGAATTCGACTTCTCTCAAGGGAGGAAGTCCTGAAATGTCGTCAGGAAAAACTTGCGGAAAATCTTTTACTACTGGAATGTCTTCAAGTTTCTTCTCCATAGTTCCCTTTTTGACGACATGGGTTAAAAATGCGACGTAATTCTTGCGAAGATATTTTCGAGCTTGAAGACAGGACATTAATCTGAGCCCTTTCGACGAGGTTTCTCCAAAGATTCGTAGAGTCTGACCGTTTGAAAGAGGAATGCGTATAAACTTTTCGCGGCATACAACTTCAGCCTGATGTTGGCTGAGCCAGTCCATACCAATTATAATGTCAAAGCTTCCCAACTTCATGGGAATGAGGTCAACTAGAAAATTATGATCGTTTAAAGTGAGAGTACAATTGCGTATAATGGAGTTTAATGAGACCGGTTTCCCGTCAGCAACTTCCACTGTTATGGATTCCATGAGCTTATCACGATTTTGGTTTAGGATGGGTTCAAACTCTAAGGACACAAAACTTTTATCCGCGCCAGTATCAAACAACATGGATGCATAACTACCATTGATAAGGAACGTACCGTTAACCACATTGCTGTCAGCTCTAGCCTGATTAGCGTTGATGTTGAAAGCTCTTCCTCTTGCAGGTGGAGGAGCTTGGTTAGCTTGATTCACCGGATTGGCTTGGGCTTGAGCATGAATAATGTTCACCAACCGTGGACAAGTGTTTCTAAAGTGGCTTGGGTCTCCACAATTGTAGCAAGCCCGCATAGGTTGTACCATGGGATAGTTGGGTTGATAGTATGATTGGGCTAAATGTTGGGTAGGTGGTAGTAGTAGGGGTTGTTGGGCTTGACCCATTATTTGTTGGTGGGTTTGGGTTGAAGGCTGGTGGCGGTTCGTTCGCTGAGGTATGCGACAGGTTTGAACAGTATGACCTGCGCGACCGCAGCCGGTGCAATGTTGGCAGGGATGATCAGGAAAATGGTGGTATTGGCAACGGTTGCATTTTGGTAATGGGCCAGAGTATGGCCTTTTGTATGGTGCAGGTGAGGTGGCAACTTGGGTAATGGGTGCAGCACGGATAGGGAAATTGGTTTGTGTGACAGCGAAGTTTCTGGTGTTACGTTTCCTCTTGTTAGCAAACTTAGAGGAGGAGGTGGAATGGTTTGAAGTTTGGCCCTCAACGGGGGCTTTCTTTTTCTCCTCTTTAAACTTACCGTTGCGAATTCGATTCTCGGTCAGTTCAGTAGCTAGTTCCATAGCAGCTTCAAGTGTTGCTGGTGAAGTGCTGAGAACTGAATCTTGAATTTTCGAGGGAAGACCTCGAATATAATGCTCGATTAAGCGGTAAACCGGGGTGAACAAGTTAGGGACCATTTGGTTCAACTCTAAGAACCTCTTGTTGTAGGAAGTATGATCTTCCTCCTTTTGCTTCAAAGAATGAAATTCGTCCTCTAACTTTTTAATCTCACTTCTAGGACAGAATCGCCTCGTCATGATTTCCCTTAACTCCTCCCACGTTAAGGCCATAGCATCTTCGATTCCCCTCTTACCCTTTTCAGTATTCCACCAGGTAAGAGCTACCCCAAATAGTCTCCCGGTTGCGTATCGTACCTTGCGATCCTCGGGACAATCGCAGTTGAGGAAGGTGTTTTCCATTTCCTCAAACCAGTGGAGGAGAGCAGTGACACCTTCGGTCCCTTCAAATTTAGGAGGATCGCAAGACTTGAAATGTTTATATGAGCACTTGCTGGTAGGAGGGTTGCCGATGTTCTGGTCATCTTGCTGGGGAGGATTAGTGGGATTTGTGGCGAGAGCCTGTTGTACTTGAACCACAATGTCAGGAAGCACCGCGGCCATTTGTTTCGTGATTTGTGTGGCCAAGCGTTCGTGAGACCTTCTTGATCTTTTACCCCCTCGTTGTTGTCTAGCCGACATCTACAGGAACATACATAAGAAGATTGTGAGTTTATAGAGTCTTTTTAGGTGTCATGTGTCTTAAAGAAAATGAAAATAACATAAATATCAATAATGTAACTACATCCATAGGATGTCTTAGGTTTGCTCATGTTGGGTCTCAAATGTCCCCCATACCTTCACCTGTATAGTCATGTGGGCCCCCATGACTATTGGCTTGGTAGGATTCACATTAGTATTGGCGATTTAACACTCGCATGACCCGAATGAAAACCACAAAATATGTTTACGAGATGTTTGGTCGGAATGTGTCCAGGTGTAGACACAATGACAACTCAAAGTGGGGTTAGCTCACACGACGTTTGGTATAGCATGCTTTGGCCTAATAGGTACTTCGTACTCTCATCGTTAGTCCCCAGGTAGGCAAACTGGTCCTTTATTTTGGATTTATACGAATGCCAAGCCTAGACAGGACGTTCCGACTACCGGTACTTGTACCCTTCCAGTTACTACATGCCCGTCATGAGAACTCACTTTGATGAGATTTGAAAATACAAAAATCATTGTAAAAACAATCATGAAAATGATGTGATGTGTGCTTTCATAGATATGATATGTTATGAGAATATGATTCATGATAGGCATTATATGATAATATATACTTATGAACATGCTTGCATAACATTGAATGTAACATTTAACATAAAACATATAAACATCATGAAATTTGGCATGTAACACACAAAAATCTTAAAAATTTCTAATCAACTATAGTATAGGCTCTAAGGGTCTAATAACCTATCCTATATCCCTATAGTCATGGCTCTCATACCAATCTGTCACACCCCAACCCGCAGCGGAATAAGAGTCGGGGCATAATTGGGTTATCACCAAAGCTCATGATATTTACTAATATGTTTCATATTTATTAAAGTCAAAATTACATTCTCAATAATCCAAACATGTCCATACAAATACAAAGAAAATAACCAACTAAACAATCCAAGCTCTAAACCAGTTTATTCTTCTAAGCCAATCCTATGTGTTTCTTGCTGCAGCTGGTTCACCTGTATCATGTGTAAAAATGGGGGTTTTTGGGTCAACATAAGTTGGCGAGTGAACCTTGTTAGTTAAACATTTATTATTGATTTCTTGTTATTTTTATCAAGGAAAAATTGTGCGATAGTCATATGCGAGCAAATGTAAATAATCCAACAATAACAATAACATTCCACAAACAATAACATACTATAACATACAATAACATATGAACTTGCATGGATATATAACATGAATGAAACTGTATATGTTGGCAACGTCACGTTCACGCTCATAATGTAATGGGGAACGGACGGCCTATGATGAATGTCTGTGCGATCAAGGCTCAATCAAACGGAGCCGATCGTATGTTGGCATGCCAGGTTCATGCTCATAATGTAATGGGGAACTGCTCAACGCTCATAATGTAATAGGGAGCGGCGGCCTATGAAATTGCATGTACTGAAAATAATAAATTTAATCTAAACAATAACCACACAACAGTTGATACAAGCTGAATACACATTTGTTCATGATATGTTTTATGCACAATGATTTAAATATAATAAATGGTAAGACACATGATACACCCCAAAAACGTGATTAAAACGGGGAATTTGTAGAGATTCACTCACATTGGGTGCGTTTGGTTGGAGATGATGAGATGCGCACGAGTTTGAAGGATTGAACAATGAGGATTAACTAACCTAAATAATAACGGAAGGTATAGTTAATGAGTGGATTTTATTAATAATTTTAATAGGATTTTTAGATATATTTTTGTGAGTTTAAGGCTATTTCCCATCTTTAAAAACATTATTTTTAAGTATTTTTAATTGATTTTTGAATTAAATTAAATAAATAAAAATATAAAAAAATGTTGACTTTTGCGTTGACCGTTGACCATTGACTGCTTGACTGTTTGACCGGTTCTATTGTGTGAATGTATGCGCCGGGCAGGACTCGAACCCGAGACCTCCCGTACGCGTGCACGCAGCTCTACCAACTGAGCTACGTGTCTAACCCTAAATAATTCTGTTTTTAATTATATTTATATACTAATTCAGTTTATTCAAAATTCTTTTATTTTCAAAAAGTGTTTTAAATCATCGAACCGAAGCGTGCAACAGGTCTCGAACCCGGGACCTGTGGGTTAGTGTTGCACACAGTCCACCGCTGGGTTTAATGTGAATGCTTTTTTTGTGAAAATTCTTTTTTTGTAATGATAAAGATATAAAAATATTATTTAATTGAAAAGGAGAAAGAAAAAATATTTGTTTTTCGTGGAAATATATTGATATAAGAGTTGTTTTTTAGTGGAATGTATGTATATTTTTGGTGGGTTTAATGTGAATGCTCTAAGAGCATTCACATCCCTTCCATCAAAATGCATGTGTGAAGTTTTTATATTATGAAAAGTATAAAGAGTGGTTGTGAGTGGAGGAGAGATAAAATGTTACTGTTCATCTGTATATTTGAAGGGTCACTGTTCATCCCCTATAATTTTTTAATATATTTTGAAAGTGGTTGTGAGTGAAGAAGAGAGAACATGTAATGATAAATGTATAAGAAAATATTATTTAATTGAATATTAGAGAGAAAATGTAGTGTTTTTAGTGTAATATAGAGTAAAAATATGGTGGAAGAGATGTGAATGCTCTAAGGGTATCTTGAGAAAATCCTATTTATTGACTTTCTCTCTCCACATGTATGTCACATGCATATTCCATCCCCATTTTTTAAAAGTTCATATACGACATTATATTTTCATAAAAATTTCACCATAAAACGAGCGTCTTTTTATTTTTAATATAAGTACCATATTGCTATATAAAATATGTCGACTAAAAAAAACCCTACAAAATATGTTGGATTTTTATGTTGTATAACATTTTCTGTGCTGAATTTTTTACAACATTTTTGTGCTACATTTTTTTGTGTTGAATTTTTTGTTTTAATTTTTTTTTGAATTTTTTGTGCTGGATTTTTTGTACTAGATTTTTTGTGCTATTTTTTTATACTAGATTTTTTTGTTTTTTTTAGAAAACAAAAGGGGTGTCACATGTTATTTTCACACTCCTACTTATAAGAATCAAAATGTTTTGTTACCAAAATGTGTTGATGCACTTTGTGTTCGTCACTTGTCAAATAGGCTATATAAAGCGTGTATTGAATATTGTATAGGTTAGAATCGAACACACGACCTAAATACGGAGTTTTCAGTGTAAAAGCGAACAAGTTCTCTCGAACTTGACATGTGGCAGACAAGTTCGGCCGAACTTGTCATATGATAGAAAAGTTCGCCCGAACTTGACCTCATATGCACATGTCAAGCGAACTTGGCTGTTTTCCCTATAAATAGGTGGTGTGTGTTCATTTGTCATTTGAGTTTTTGCCATCCCTACGGGGAGGTGCTGCCGGATTCTCTTGAACTCCGGCAGCTGGACTTATAAAGATGTATACTCTTTCGGTATGAATGAAGACTTTCGCTGCATTCTGTTTCTACTCCTTTCTGTAATAACATTCTACCGAATTGGTTTACGTTTACGCATTAACTTCCGTCTAGAACCGCCTGATCACGGACCTTCAATTGGTATCAGAGCTACGGTTATCACCTACGCTCATGAATTTGGACATTTATGGACATTAGGAGGGGTTTTAGACGTAAATCATCAAATAAGCATACAATCCACAGATGAAATCTAAAATTGAACGGATAGGATTGTTAGAAAACCATTTTCGACCAGATCTATGGTGGAATCATCTCGAAATTCGAAGAAATAAGGATTATGGATCGAAAAATGTGAAAATAGGCTGATTTGGGAGGTCAAGTTCGCCCGAACTTGACCTGTGGAGGTCAAGTTCGCTCGAACTTGACAAGGTTGTTCATGATATTTCATCAAGTTCGCCCGAACTTGACTGATTTTCACTGAAATTAAGCACAAGTTCGCCCGAACTTGTGATTTGGAGATCAAGTTCGCCCGAACTTGTGTGTTGGGAGACCAAGTTCGCCCAAACTTGGTGATGGGTGACCAAGTTCGCCCCAACTTGGTCCAATGCCTAAAAAAAAGACGGGTGTCTAGAAAAAATTTGGTGATAGAATTTTTTTTCAAAATTTTAACGTCCGATGCTGACTGTTCGGGGACACCGTCGGAGGTCTTAGAGAGAGACTGAGATGATGAGGTTAGAGATGGTTGAAGATGAGAAAGTAATCATTGATACTAAAGCAATTTGGTGATCATTAGGGTTGAAGACTACCGATGAGCCTTAAAGTAAATTCCGCATTTGTTAAATACCGAAAATTCCGGTTTTGAGGGGGAATTTCAGTGAAAAAATTGGTATGGTCAGAATTTGCAAAAATGAAGGGGAAAAAAATTTCAACTTATATGAAGATTCCGGCATTTTTGAAATTCGTGACGGTGCAACAGTATTCGGGTGGTTTCCGATTACAGAATAACCGGAAATACAGAGATTTAAGATTCATTTGGATTCTTGATCACAGGAAATTCAGATTATTCAGATCATGATACAGATTGATGCTTAAGGTTGGAGTCCTGATCTCCGGTGAAGGAACAGTTAGCTGGATTAGCAGTCATTAGTACGAGTGAGGAACTGAGGACGTTCATAACATTCGGTGATGATCTTAGGAATTAGTGACTAGCTCCGAAGACGGATGATTTCAAAATTACCAAGGAAATCTGATGATAGCCTTTGGTGGCCATTATTTTTAGTCATTCAAGCAGATGAATCATTCTTCTCTTTGGACTAACCACCGTTGGATGATGATGTTTGGTGATTAAGTGGCGTTGGTCTACCGGAGATAGCTATATTTTGTTATTGTGATTGAAGAGGAAGAATGTGATTTTGATAATGGACGAGTGATTCTCAGATTCGAAGTATTACCAGATGATTTAGTTCTAATGAAGATTTGCTGATTGAAAAAGATTATCGATTTGCTGATCAGGAGTGATTACGGAAATTGGGATTTCAAATTTTTGCGGGTAAACATTGATTTGAAGTTTACCGGTGTGGTATTTTGAAGTTTCTATCAATTGCCGGTTGAGTTTTGAAGATCAGAAGATCGAGCATGGGAGATATGTGCTAAACTGAACGCGGATGTGGTTAAAGTTGAAATGGAGAAGCTGCATTGATGAGCTTCAAATTGGTGTCTATTCAAGATAATCTGTCGGTCAAGCAAATCAGAGGAGGTTGGAAATTGTGCAACAAATATATGAACTAGAGATTTCAGGGGGAATTAGATGTTGATAATGCAAACCCGAATCATCAATTAAGGGGGAATTTGTTGACGCGTTTCGATGATATCGGAAACACCTTGATTGAAGTTGCAGAATATTCAAACACGGCTCACGTTTGAAGACCAAGATTCGACAGTAACGAACAAGGGGGAATCTGTTGCTGCACTTTGTGTTCGTCACTTGAGGCTAGATAAAGCGTGTGTTGAATATTGTATAGGTTATAATCGAACACACGACCGAAATACGGAGTTTTCAATGTAAAAGGGAACAAGTTCGCTCGAACTTGACATGTGGCAGACAAGTTCGGCCGAACTTGTCATATGATAGACAAGTTCGCCCGAACTTGACCTCATATGCACATGTCAAGCGAACTTGGCTGTTTTCCCTCTAAATAGGTGGTGTGTGTTCATTTGTCATTTGAGTTTTTGCCATCCCTACGGGGAGGTGCTGCCGGATCCTCTCCAGGAACTCCGGAAGCTGGACTTATAAAGATGTATACTCTTTCGGTATGAATGAAGACTTCCGCTGCATTCTGTTTCTACTCCTCTCTGTAATAACATTCTACCGAATCGGTTTACGTTTACGCATTAACTTCCGTCTAGAAACGCCTGATCACGAACCTTCAAAATGCCCTTCTTTCTTATTTATAAGGAGTGTCACATGTCATCATTACAATCTTTCTTAGGTTACTTAGGCAAAATGCGCTTTTTAGTGAATCCTTCCCCTATATATATACACACACATAACACACTTGACATTTTTTCCATTATTAAATAATGATTCTATAGTTGTCTTATATTATATGTGCATACTTTCTAGTAACCGAGAAATCTTGTTTGTAAAATTAAGAGTTTACTACCATTTACGTCTCTGTGGTTTGTTCACTTTTGCCATTTCAGTCTAAATTTCAAAAAATACGCCATTTTCCTCCCAGACTTTCTAGAAACGTGCCATTTCAGTCCAAAAATCAAAACTTTGTTAAGTCAGACAAAAGTTAAACAGGTTAATGAAGGGCAGTTTTGTCGCAAGAGACCATATTAACCTGTTTTCTCGCGAGTAAGAAATATCAAAGGATAAAACTGCCCTTCATTAACCTGTTTGACTTTTGTCTGACTTAACAGGGTTTTGATTTTTGGACTGAAATGGCACGTTTCTAGAACGTCGGGGAGAAAAATGACGCATTTTTGAAATTTGGATTGAAATGACAAAAGTGAACAAACAACGGGAACGAAAATGGCAGTTAACTCTAAAATTAATTTTATCCACTGGGAATCAAGTTGTAATAATATCACACAAAATATTTGATAATGGAATTTGTGGTTTAAAGAAAGAATTGGGAAGGCCTCTCTTTTCTCTCGGCCATAACATGGTGATTGAAGATCCTATTTTTTAATAAAATGAGTTGTACTCTTTTGTGTGATATTGATATTCAAAATTGTTTGGAGAAATATTTAAAAGATTCTTTTAGTGATTTTTCTCATACTTTATTGACAAGAAATTTCTTTGCTTTTTCTCCCTCATATCCGTCCACCTTGCTAGCTGCTCAACGCTGCTTATGTGGACGGGTCCGAAAATTCCGAACCACACATTTTCGGACAACAAACGTTGTAGGACCAAAATCCGGTTTGGTGGTCCGGAATTCCAAATGGTGAGTGAACATGAAGGTAGGGCCAATAAAAAAACAAATCTTTCTCGCAACAACTACCTCTCATAATAATTTTTTTGATTAAAACAACTAGTTAGTTAAAAATGTTTTCCAAAATTTAACAACTATAAAGTAACACTCCTATATACTTTAAACATATCTCTAAAAAATAAAAATGCTGGTGACGTCACCATGATAGCGACCTTGAACAACCTCATAAATAATGTAAGTGTTAACTGGACAATTAGGAATTAAACACGGTTACATTGAAACTCCTGCCTAAACAAAGAAAACAATTTGGATTCCAAAACTGCTAGAAGGAATCCAACACTTTTGGAATCTAGTACTTCTTGTCTTGTGTTTACTTGGTCTTTGGTCTTCAGCCTTGACTTTGTTGACTTGGCTGTTGACTTGTTAACCCAACACTTTTATCTCCCAGCACTTTGTACTTGTCTTCATTGATTGTTTGATGCAGTAGTTTTTATCCAGTTATTTGGGTGCTTGTTTGGGAAGCCTCAAGGGGGAAACTTATGGACCTATGATTGTATTTCAACTTATTCCATCATGAAGGGAAGATGGTTCTTAGGATTTTGGATTTCATTATCAACAGAGCTTACATACCCCAACATAAATCTTGTAAAATTTTCAAAGCTAACTGAGCTTTCCTAAATATGGTTTCTAGCTGCCGAAAGATTGATAAAAATGATTTTTGAAACCATATATAGGGTTAACTAATGAACCCCTAAATTTGTGTGGGACATCCCTATGCCAAATAAAGACTCTCTAGAAATATTGGGGGTTTATTGAGTCTCTTTTCTACTTTTACCAATTAAAAGCCATTAAACACCAATAAATTCACCAAAAATTCTCAGATAATCACAAAATTCTCTAATTTTGTAGAGAAACCTCTTTTACTGCATGTGATCACTCTATATATTTCCTTATGCTAATAATACTCCTGCCACAATTTATGATCAAATAAAGTCTAGTGCACTTTAGTTTCAGTTTACTAATGTTATACCTTGCGTTTCATGCATATTTGAACAATCTCTACACTTCCAGAACTCATTCAAAGCTATGTACTATACCTACAAACCATATTAAACACAAACATGTATAATACATCATGCATAAAGCCTTGGAAACAATCTTTTTCGATTAGGGTTTCAAACTTGTTTCCTTGTAAAATCTTTGCGTTTTTTATCCATAACTCGAAGTTTTAGATAATAAAACATCATGAACCATCTTAATACATGTCATGGAAGTTCAAATAGCCTCTTTGGCCAATTGATTAGGTTCCATGGACAAAAAATCGATTCTTTTTGTTTAGAAACACTTTTTATTACAAAACACAACTTAATTCACTTAGGGAAGTATTGATTACCTTGGTTATTCTTGAAAAAGACCTAAAACTAAGTTGGGGCTGAAGATGGAAAGGTTTGGTAGGAGTTTGTAGCTTAAAAGGAAACAAAGATTGGTGTTAGTGTGTGTGTTCTGATCAGAATCAAGGGGAAGGCAACATGTCCCTTTGACTTCAACTTTTCACACATTTCAACTAGATTACATAAATAAAAAGCGATTTAAACGCTCCCTTAGATCCGTAAACAGTCGTAAAACAATCACCTTTTTGTGTAGTTTTTTGCATTTTTATATAACCGATCATATGTTTGCAAAAAACAATAGCCATCTCGTTTTTTCTTAGAACATCATAAATAAGTGTTTTATAAGTCTTACTAGGCTTGATGGATGATGCAATGCATGTTTGGATGATACAGTTCGTGTTTGTATTGAAAACGTTTCAGTAACTGGAAACTATTTGTTTAATGTGTTTGCTATGTGTTAAGGCCTCAATGCTCCTATGTTACCTACTAATGATCACGATCAAGCTTAATCGTGTCCTCGGAACCTTCCATGGCACCTACGGTTTTGTTTTATTAGTCGTGTAACCTTCACATTTCGATAATCGAAAAACAGATCATCTAAGTTGTTTATCAAGTGCAAAAATCATTCTACTCTAAGTTACATGTTAATGCATCACAATAACTAATCCTTGTCCTCGGAACCATTTAAACTAATGAACTTCTAGATTGTCGGACTTTGTACATCCAGACCCCTACCCGAGAATCCTGGATGGATAAGTCAAGTCAACACATCTATTAACATACTATTGTAGGCTTCACAAAGTTGAAACATTGTATAGATTGATTAGGTGTACTTTATGAATGAGCCAATAATATGTTTCATTTTGTCATATACAACAATTTAATCATTGTATAGATTGATTAGGTGGACTTTATGAATGAGCCAATAATATGTTTCATTTTGTCATATATAACAGTTTAAATTTTTACGAGTAAGAGAAAACCATTATTAGACTTTGTATGACAACCATAGAATATTGATTGTATGCATGTTTTCCACTCTGTAGTTTATAAAACAAAACATAAAATGTGCTTATGTTTTGGATGATACGAACCGGTTTTGGATGCCCTAATGTATTAACATTTGTATAAACTTAAGTTAGTTTATGAAGTTAAAAAGTAATCAAAAAGTTGTTGCACACTAGAAAAGTCTATCAAGCCAGAGTAGTACGTCCAACAAAAGGATTCCTGGAAAAGAGTCGGTGGATTAATCGCTTAAACACCTCGTCTTTCCTAGCCAGAATCTTTTGTTTGCTCATATCTACATACTATTTGATGTCATTCTATTTGTAAGCAAAATGGATTAAAATATTTAAAAGAAATTAATAAGAAATAGATTAAGAAAGTTTTAAAGAGTCATATTTTCATTAGCTTTGTGCATTGATTTTATTTGGGCTATTTGGAGGTCGAATCCTTGGAGTTAGACGACGCACAACATAAGGTTGGAAAGTTGACTCAATGAACTATGTTTAACAAAGAAAGTTGAAACCATTTGAGCCATTAGGATAGAGTTATGCCTGTCCAAAGTTCAAGTTAATTTGCTGGAAATTTCCAAAAAGTTACATATGTTACCATAAATAGTGTTTAAAGGTGTTAGGGTTTTAAGTAAAACCATGATTCATCATTTCACGTGTGAGTGGATCTAACAGGGGGTTCTCCCTTATGGGCTTGGGGACCAATGTTTTCAGAGTGAGGTGAGGCTACTTTAAAAGTTGTTTCATGCAAAGTGACCAAACACGAGAAAGCTTGTCTTGACAACCAACACGTGTTTATACCATTGCTTTTGATAATTTTGGCTGCCTTGCGTCTAAGGCTCTGGATCTACTTACTCGAGTCCAACACGTCATGCATAATCATGTTATGACCCCAACATCAATAAATATAGTTTTTAATAAACTTAGTTTTGTTATTCAAGAAAGGTATAGTGACATAGCTTGTTGCACGTTTGAGTTCTTTTTCGATATATTAGATTGTTCATGTTAGGCTGTTAGCATTAACTGTCACCACCCAATTTAAGAAAAAAGCTAATTAAATTAATAAATAAATGTCACACTTTATTTTGTTATAGCTTGATCCAACAAAATTAAACAGAAGAGTAAATTGCAAGTTTTGTCCTTTATGTATACCTCAATTGCAAGCGCTGTCATTTTTTTCAAAAGTTTACAGGCGGTGTCCTTAACCTTCTAAAATCTTACACGTCTTGTCTTTTAGGCCAAACCCAGTTAAATCTTTTGGTTAAGTATAATCATGTGCTTTGCACATGAGGGCAATCTTGTCTTTTCACTTTCACAGGGACAATTGTGGAAGATAACTTATATTAAGGGGCTAATGAGTAAACAATATAAAAGTTTTACAAATAAAGAAACAATCTGCACACCGTCTCACCATACTTTCTCTCTCTCCTCTCCTCTCTCTCTCTCTCTTCTCTCTCTCTATATCTGGTTTGATCTGAGATGGTGGAGACGTTGGGGTTTGGACGGTGAAGGTGGTTTAGGGGTGGTGGATGTGGTGTTCGGTTGTGGATGGTGAAGAAGGATGTGGTGGTGGGGATGTGATGGTGGATGCGATAGTGGTGGATGGTGAAGGTGGGTTAGTGGTAGTGAAATGGTGTTAGGGGCGGTTGCAGGTGGTGGTGGTCGGAGTGGTAGCGAAGGTGGTGTTAGAGGCGATTGCAGGTGGTGGTGGCCGGAGCGGTGGTGGGTTGTGGATGGTGACCGACTGCGGCGGAGATTTGGTGGCGGGATTGGTGGTGATGGTGGATTAAATTGAAGGTGGGTGGTTGATGGTGGTTGTTAGCGGTAATTTCTCCCCCTCATCATCTTGCTTCTGATTGAAAATGTGCTACAAAATTAGGGGTAATGGCGAGAGTTTTTCCAGAATTAACGTCGCGGGTGAAGTTGGATTGATGTGTTTGAATGTTTTCTACTTTGGATTTTGGGGTTTTAGGTTATTTGTTTTGATATGGGAGAAGTGAGATCGTGTTCATACAGGGAGACTGCAAGTGTGTCTTAAAATCTTGATGAGAATTAGAGAGAAATGAGGGATTTTATTTTAATATATAAATCTATTTATTTTGCAAAGTAGTCCCTGGATATAAGTTATCTACCTAATAACCCCTAAAAAGGTGAAAGACAAGATCACCCTCATGTGTAAAGCATATGACTATACTTAACCCAAAAATTTAACTGGGTTTGGCCTAAAGGACAAGGCGTGTAAGATTTTGGAAGATTAAGAATACCGTCTTTAAACTTTTGAAAAAAAGAACAGTGTTTGCAATTTGATGTATCCATAAAGGATAAAATTTGTAATTTAAAAGCAGTACAGTAAAATATAGAAAACTATTGCTTTAGATTTTGCCCCACGAATGGCGCTATTAATATTGTGTCCTACATGGCAAGAAAGAGAATGGAAATTTCTTAAATGTACAAGTGGCATGAAAATTGTCTTTTGAACTATTGTATATGAAATAGTGGGCATATGAAGCATTATAAAGAAATGTTTTTGAGATGCCAGTTGAATTATTAACATTGCTATGCTATAATGGTGCATATTATTGGAAGATCAACATTATCTTTCACAATATACTTTCATAATATATATATATTGAATAAGGATCCGTTAAGAATCATCCTTTGTTGTGAGAACCGCGAGAACCAGTGTGAATACAAACAGTAACACATAAAAAAAATCTAAAAAACACCCAAAACTTTTTTTTTGATTTTTTTTTTAAAATTCGCTATATTTTGTCAACAAAATTTTTTTTTTATAATTTTTTTTGAGTAACTGTGATTCATACACATGTGCATTTTTATCATTTCTTTGATAAATTCCGTAATACATTATAAACATTGGACATTGTACTTTCATTTAAACTACCACCTGT
The DNA here is from genome assembly GCA_947069175.1 of Scalesia atractyloides. NCBI lineage: Eukaryota > Viridiplantae > Streptophyta > Magnoliopsida > Asterales > Asteraceae > Scalesia > Scalesia atractyloides. Next base: position 41,778,434 of record CAMTDV010000014.1, read on the forward strand.
AATACACTAATATTTACGTTACCAAAATTAGAAATGCACATGTGCATCTATATGTATCAACATGAAATAAGGTGTTTTGGTACACTAGTTTGATTACACTTTCTTTTTCATCCATTATTTCATCCATAATACATTACCATGCACATCACTTCTTCGATAAATTCCGTGATACGTTACAAATATTAGACAATTGTACTTTCATTTACACTACCATCTGTAATACACTACTTTTTACGCTGCGAATATTATAAATGCACATTTGCATCTATATGTATTAGAGATGGGCATAATCGGGTTTTATTATTACACGGAACCGGTTCCAACCCGGAACCGGTTCTGCTTGGATGTCATTGGAACCGGGTATGGTGTGGAACCGGGTCCGGTTCCTACCCGGGTTCACACCCAAGAATATGGAACCGTGTAGAACCCGGGTTAACCGGGTATTATGGAACCGGGTACGGTGGTGAGAACCGGTTATGGTGCGGAAACCGGTTCCTGATAGTGTTCAGAACCGGTTCCTGACAGTAAAAACCTGACTTTTACTGTTCAGAACCGGTTCCTGATAAAATGTTACCGGTGGAACCGGTTCCTGATTAAAAAATTGTTTTTTTTTATATAAACCCCTTCCTACTTACCGGTTCCTGATAAATGTTATCGTTGGTGTTTTAATAAAGTTTGTTTAATGTTTCTTTCTATTGTGTTTGTTATGTTTGATTTTTATTATTAGTTACATTGATAAATAAAAATAGTAACAATAATCGGTTAAAATTAAAAAACAAATTAATCGGTTACAATATATATAAAAAATTAACCGGATACAAAAAAATAAAAAATTACTCAGAACCGGTTCTAGTAAGATTTTATTTCTTTGATCGTTTACTAGCGGCATGTGCAACCCTTTCCGACGAGTTTCTCTTAGGTGCGGGTACCTCGGTACAATCTTCGTCCGAATCGTTAGTCTCCACTTCTTCGTCCTCCTCTTCGTCAACAATTTTATGCTCTAACTCAACTTCATCTTCTAGACTAGTTTTATGTTGAACACGATCAACGGCATCCAAATGGTCCTTTAAGCATATTGCCATCTCTAGCGATTCCGGAGTTAGTCTTGTTCTTCTAATTGACAAAACCCTGCCACTAAGAGAAAACACACTTTCCGAAGCTACCGTGGAAGCTTGGACCGTTAGTATATCACGAGCCATGGTGGCTAGAATCGGGTATTCGGATTCTTTCGATTTCCACCATGCCAAAACATCAAATTTCCTATACTCCTCGGTGGTCATAGTAAGCGAATACTGATTTTTTTTATATCTCCCAAGTTCACTTGTTGGTTCACTACCCCTTTGTTGTCTAGCGGTCTCGTCTCTAACGACATTCAACATGGTTATAAGTGGATCCCCGCTTGTTTCATCGTTAGAGGCCGTGGACCGAGACTCAAACAAATTTGTATGATTTTTTTCACCATATTTTTTTAAATAATGATCATAAAGTTTGACCATACACTCATTGAATATTTTTTTTTGTTTTTGCTTTTAAAGTTGGATCCTCATGCATATCCAACTTGTCATAAATTTCATCAATTAAAGCTGCAACACCCGGTACGTTTAAAGCTGGATTTAAAGCAGCGGCACATAGAAAAATGGTGGTAATTCTACAAAATATTTTTAAAATTTTTGAATCATTGGTCTTGTCATATTCCTTAACATGTCACTAGAATTTTCAAACTTTTTAAAATTAGTTGTTATCAAATACAATTGGTCCACAACTTTAGAACTAGTAGGATAATAAACACCGGAAATCAAAGTCGTTGTAGTTTTAAAAACTTGTAAAAAATACTTAGGTTATTAATATTTTCCCAAGCCGTGTCGGGAAAGGGGACGACAAGGTACTCATCACTTAAAGTTGTATGAAAAGATTTTAAAGTGCCCATTTGCTTTATAGCCATTTCAAACATATGACAAGTTGAATTCCAACGAGTCGGTATATCCCAATTCGGTCCAATAATTTTTTGGTTGACATCTTTACAAAGTTTTTTATATTCTTGATATCTTTCTTTTCCACTTTTGAAAACATCTTGGAGCATAGCTCTAAATGCTATAATAAAATCCGATACAAATTGATCTTTTAAACCGGTTTGCACTACTAAGTTAATAATATGTGCAACACGTCGTGTGTGAAAAAAAACACCATCAAGTATTGGTTTGTACTTCAACTTTATTTTTTTAATCGCCGTTGTGTTGTTTGAAGCGTTATCAAAGGATATTGAAAAAATTTTATCTTCTAAACCATATTTAATTATTGTGCCATTTATAATTTTATAAATATTTTCTCCCGTATGAGGAGAAGGAAACTCGTCAAACGCAATCGTACGCTTCATCATTTGCCATGTATCGGGATCAACCCAATGAGCGGTGACACATATGTACGATTCCGGTAAACCATGTGGAGCCGACCACACATCACTAGTTAGGTTTACCCTTAAATTCTTAAAAAAAACAATTAAATCTTTTTTTGCATTTTCCCATAAACTTAAACAAAGACGTTTTAAAGTGCGACGACTTACATGTTTATAGCGAGGTTGTAGCGTCTCCCGAATAAGATTAGTAAGATCGGGGTCGTCGAAGTGTCCAAACGGCAACGCTTTTTGTATCACCAACTTCCCCATCCGATCGCAAGCTAATTTTTGCTCATAACGAAAAATGGTACCATCTTTGGATAGTGGAACTTGACCGGATGTCATTTCCTTTAAAACTTTGCAATACTTATTAATATGCTTCGTTAACGTTGAGTTTGATTCCTTGGCTAATAACGATCCACAATGTTTACATTGAGCTTTTTGCGAGCCGTCACTCATCTCGACCAACTCCCAATTGCTCCAAACTTCCTTACTGCGATTATGAGACAATGTTCCAACCACATATGGAACCGATTGATCATGAGGAACATTGTTAACGGATTGGGAATTTGCGTTTTTGGAACTCTTTGAGGCCATTTGTTGATTAGAATGTGAAAAAGAACAAGAAAGAAATGTAACAAGAAGAATAGATATGAGAAATTGTGTGCTAAACAATAGATTTCAAAAAAATATATAGAATCGGTTCCAACGGTCAGGAAACCGGTTCCAACGGTAACATTTTTAACGGCTATAACCGGTTCCAACGGTAACATTTTTAACGGCTATAACCGGTTCCAACGGTAATATTATAACGGTCAGGAACCGGTTCCACGTAGGAACCGGGTACGGGTAGGAACCGGGTACGGTTAGGAACCGGTTACTACCCGATTCAAATGGTAAAATTGTGGAACCGGGTTGGAACCAACGGGTATTTTGAATTCGGAACCGGTTCTACTTAATGTCGGGTAGGAACTGGAACCGGTTCCAGTTCGGGTTCGGAACCGGTTTTTATGCCCATCTCTAATATGTATCAACATGAAATAAGGTGTTTTGTTACACTACTTTGAATACACTTTTTCTTTCATCTATAATACCATCCATAATACACTTCCATTACCTCCTACCATCTATAATACAATACCATTACCTCCTACCATCTATAATACAATACCAATACCAATATTTTCACTTTATTACATGTATATCATCACCATTTATACTATCCAATCAATATATTACATCATAAAGTGACACCTATAACCAAACCATCAACCACTAGATATAACTAACCAAAAAACAAGTATATGGGCCGACTTCGTCATTCAAAAACACAAACTTTTTGTACCAAAACATGTTATATTGTGGTTATACAAAATGATGCACATGTTCATTTTGAATATTGGTAATGTAAAAAGTAGTGTATTACGGATGGTATTGTAAATTAAAGTGCAATTGTCTACTACTGATAATGTATTACGGAATTTGTCAAAGTTATGATACATATGCATATGTGCATGGATAACTGTTACACGAAAAACACTCAATTTTACATTAAATGCACATGTGCATCATTATGTATAACAATTATATACAATGTTTTGGTACAAAAAGTTTGTGATTTTGAATGATTTCATATATATGTTTCTTGGTTAGTTATATCTAGTGGTTGATGGGTTCATTATAGTTGTCACTTTATGATGTAATATGTTGATTGGATGGTATAAACGGTGTTGATATACATGTAATAAAGTGAAAATATTGGTATTGATATTGTATTATAAATGGTAGGAGGTAATGGTATTGTATTATGGATGGTAGGAGGTAATGGAAGTGTATTATGGATGGTATGATAGATGAAAGAGAAAGTGTATTCAAAGTAATGTACCAAAACACCTTATTTCATGTTAATACATATAGATGCACATGTGCATTTATTTTATTGGTAACGTAAAAAGTAGTGTATTACACATGGTAGTGTAAATGAAAGCACAATTATCTAATGTTTGTAATGTATTACGAATTTGTCAAAGAAATGATGAAAATGCACATGTGCATGGTAGTGTATTATGGATGGTATGATAGATGAAAGAGAAAATGTATTCAAATTCGTATACCAAAACACCTTATTTCATGTTGATATATATAGATACATATGTGCATTGCTAATATTGGTAACGTAAAAAGTAGTGTGTTACACATGGTAGTGTAAATGAAAGTACAATTGTCTAATGTTTGTAATGTATTATGGAATTTTTCAAAGAAATGACGAAAATGCACATGTGCATGGATAGTTGGTACTCAAAAATTTTTTTTTTGAATTTTTTTATTGTTGAATAAATATAGCGAATTTTTAAAAAAAAATATTAATTGTTTTTTTTGTATTTTTTGGATTTTTTTAGGTATTACTGTTTGTGTTCACACTGGTTCTCGCAATAAAGGGTGGTTCATAACGGATCCTTGTCCTATATATATATATATATAAACTCAGAACTTAAAAACATAAAACTGTGTGGTAGTTATACAAATACTATAATATTCATAGAAACATATATTTGATATATGTGTATAGCTACTTCATATACGTAGGTCATACGTATAATTAGATAAAAAACTCAATCTTTGTTGGCCTCCCTTAATTACCACCACAACTTCTATTTAAAATCTGTATTCGTATCTAAGTTAGTGGATAAAGCTATGCGGAGGGACCTTGGATATAACCTATGAACGAGTAGCACTAGAAACATACTCATCTCTTTTTTTTTTATCACTATCCCTATTATAAACTCTATTTTAAATTGTATGGCCAGTGTAGTATTCGAATTAAATATATAGCTTTATTCTTTTAAATATATAGCTTTATTCTTTCTCTTTATACTTTTTTATAGTTCTAACAAAATCTTATAGAACATTAAAAGACATTTGTAGCACTTTTCCTTTTCTCATTCAAGTCTACAGCTGATTGATAAATCACTAAAAAAACATATATAACTTTTTCTGCTAATTCATGTACGAAAAAATTGTAAGAGCATCCATACTAGGTTCTCCATCTCTATCTCATCACTATAATTTAACTAAAAAATACCATTTTCTTTCTGTTTTGTTTAAACTTTAAAAACCCGTAACATTATATTCTCTATCCCTATTTCTATCTTACTCACAAACACTTAATTTATTGTTTTTTAATTGTTTTATACACTTATATTTCGAGATGAATAGTAAATCTCATTTTTTAGAGAACTAGTGTAGGTTCTCTAAATTGATATTTATGAAGATCCCGGTAAACAAAAACATTTAGTGGTAAAAAAAATTGTTATCGATAAGTACTAACGAGACATGCTATGCAATCAAACATAATTAGTGTGATCTCCGGAATCAAATATCAGGGGCACAATATTCATGTCATAAGGGTTGGTTGTGAACATATTTATCCACTTTGATTTACTTATATGCTTTAACATGTTTATGGCTTTGTGGCTTTGCAAAAATCATTCTTACGTATTTTGATTTAAAATTATATCTCACCAACTTTATAATAGTTAACACTCTTTAGTATGCACTCTTTAGTATGTTTTTAAAGTAATGAAAATTAAAGACTGTTGAATGCTCATATAGGATACAAGGATGCGGACCTAGTTAACTTAAAATAAAATATTTTTGGATGTTTCATGTTTCTTTGTTTGTTGGATAATGTTTTGAGAACAAGTATTATATTTGGATTAAATAAAATTTGGTATTTTTTATTTTCCTAAGTGCTTGCAGTTTGTTGTGCCCCGACGTTTCCGTCTTAGGCGGGGGCGTGACACATATATCCACTAGATTTGTCGAAATCGCTTGCCACTCGTTCGCTCGATTTTTGGCTTGGTTGTAAACAAACCGACCGGCTCGACTGGGTTTGTAAACGAGCCAAGTACGACCAAAGGTCTGTTCAACTCGGTTCAACACCAATTAGTTTTCAATTTATGTATATAGAAATACACAAACAAATATAAAATCATATTTAACGTTTTATACATAGGGTGGGTTCGGCTATAAAGTCCATTTTATTAAAAAAAGTGTACAAAGACATAAAACACTACAATTTCAACCATAGAACACACCCAAAACCCACAAATAACAGAATGAAAATTACTAAAACACCATATTCAAACCCTAACAATCCATAAAAACTACAAATATGCCATCGTAGAACTATGAATATAAAACACAATATGATAATTAACATAAAACACACTAATGTTAGTCATTCGATAATCAAAGCCTTATCATCCACACACAAAACAAAACCCATACATATGTTGTTTTAGTAATCTTCACAATGTTATTTTTGGGTTTTGAGTATGTTTTATGATTGACATTTTGGTGTTTTATGACTTTTTACACTTTGTAGGAAAAATAGACTTTTGTAACCAACTCCCACCCTATATACATGTGATATATATATATATATATATATATATATATATATATATATATATATATATATATATATATATATAATAGCCCAATCAACCAAATAAAAAAGTTCACACTAAATATAAAAGTAAAGGCCTAAGCTGTTAAGCGACAATTTTTGACTTTTTTTTTATCTCATTAGTCGTCAGTCGTCTCCTGCTATCACATTAAGCCACAGTTCGACGATTGTTCTCTGCAGCCTGCTCATCACCTCGCTGGCCTCAACATGTCCCACCCTATATAATATATATATATATATATATATATATATATATATAGTAGCCCAATAAAAAAGTTAACACTAAATATAAAAGTAAAGGCCTAAGCTGTTAAGCGACAACTTTTGACTTTTTTTTATCTCATTAGTCGTCAGTTGTCTCCTTCGACGATTTTTCTCTGTAGCTTGCTCATCACCTCACTGTCTGATGTATTGCAAAGTACATTAGTTTATCGTGTTTAGTTTATATAAGTTTTATTTGTTTTAGTTTCGTTATTCGTAGAATAGTTAGTCTATTGATCCAATTGCGCTTTGCAGGTTTGGTGGCTTAAAACAGCTGGTAAGTGAAGAAAACCAGTTAAAATACGAGAGAGTCAAGTCTTGGAACGAGTTGGAGGGCTCGAGAGTTGAAACGAGTCGAATTTGCTGGTTTTAGGGCCTTTGGCGAGCCGCGAACAGTCAAGGGAGTGCCTCTCGTCACTCGCGAGAGGCTATTAATATTGCTGATGTCATTTTGGCGGTCGCCGGCGGCGACTCACTTGGGTTTTTCCTATCGCGGCCCGCGAGAGGGGGTTATCTGCAGAGATCTTCGAGCTGGCAAGGGGTTGTGCTGCAAAATCGTATAAAAACATAATCATATCATTAATAAACCCTAACTTACGAATTGAAGAGTCTTTGGGCGAAAAATTGGAGCTTTTACACAGAGTTTCGAGTATTCAGAGCTGCACGTTGAAGATTGGAAGCGTGGGAATCATTCGGTTTGCCTAATTTGTCATTCAGGTGTTCTTACTTTCGTCTTGTCTTTATACGATGTTTAAAACTCTTGAACTTGACCCGTGTTTGATGTTTTCAATGACTTTGTTTGGCTAATTTTTATGGACTACCTAGATTGGATGAATGATTGTGTTAAAGTTTTGATTTTTAATTGATTTATGGATGCTATGGATTGTTTATGAGTTTGTAGGCGACTTGTTCTTTTGATTAGATGTGTATGCATGCTTGATAGTGTTTGAATATTGTTTGTTGTTTCACTTGATTCTTGGTGACGGTCTTTATCACATAATAGAGATGAGTTAGAGTCTAGTTTTTGGTGACTGTCTATATCACGTAATAAAGCTAGAGTCTTTAGGGTTAAAGTGCACAATTAACCTTAGGAATAATGTTCGGTAATCTTATAAAATCAAGTGTTCTACTAATCACCAATAGCTGTGAGGTGCGAGATTATTGCTAAGTCTAAGTCATTAAGCCGCAAGGTAGGAGCTTTCTTAGGAAGTAAACCCGTCGGCTGTTGTCTAGCAAGTCTAACCGAAAGTCCAAGTCTACCTTTGATTCAAATCCTGTGAGGGAGTGGATCTTGTAAGGTACTTCCATAAACCCATTAGAGGTCTTGTGAGAGAATCTAATAACCGGTAGTCTAAACAACCTTTAGGGTGTCACTGTGTGCTCTTGAGAAGGGTCAGGGGTCCTTTAGATAACCCGACAGGAGAATAATTCACGATCCCGGTTCCATAGTTGACAACTTCTAATAAAAATCATTACTTGAAGCAATCAGGATTCCAGTCTAGGTTGTGCTTTCCACCATCAAAGTTTAAGTCCAGCGTAATTCGCTTAGGTTACTTAGTTAATTAATTTAGTTTATTTTATTTGTTCTCTTAGGAATTGTTAGAAACCCCCCAATTAAACAAACAAACATTCTAGTCCGTGTCTGTCAGAGTCTTAATAGAGTAGTTAACTTAATCAATAGAGTCCCGTGGGTTTCGATATCCGGACTTACTTAGCTTTACTAGAGTCGATCGGTTCACTTTCCGGTTAGTAGTTTAGTCGAGTTTAGAGAGTCTAGAGTATTTCTTCGATTCTAGATTTAGGTTAATTTTAGTTGTTTTTATTAAACTACTTTTAGCACATCAAGTTTTTGGCGCCGTTGCCGGGGACTCTTGGCGATTGCGTTAATTACTTTGTTTTGACTTGCTTGATATCATACGTGCTGTTTGTCGTGTTTGAGTCGTAGGAGTCTAAAATAGTGTCTAGTTCTTTTTATTTATTTTATCGAGTCATTTTTGGAGTCTTCTTACTTGTTTGTTTATGGGTTTTCAGTGGATGCCCCATACATGTTCGCAAGGACCTCCGCCGAAGCCACCTACGGACAAGTCATCCTTCTCGTCTTCTTCGTTCAAGGTTAGTACTCCATTACCATCATCTTCCACCCGTTCTGACTCTACACTCCATTCTAAACCACCGAACTTTGACTTCACACCGAAGTCTTCACCACACAATTCCCCACCACCTTCCCGTCCACAAAGTCCTCACCCGTTTTCCAAATGGCCCACCGAACCGTTTACCAACAAGCCACCACCGGCTTCACCGGTGCGAACTCACCCATCACCCTATCCGAAATCACTAACGAAAAGTCTTGGCAAATCCCGTCATACATCATGACCGCTATTAGCAACTCTTGTCAATTCCACGATCGTGAGGATGAGGATGCGCCGGCTCACATCAATCGCATCACTCGTCTCTGTGACACTTTCTCTATAGAAGGTGTCAATCTTGATGCTCGTTACTTACAAGTCTTCCCATTCTCACTTGCTGGCCGCGCAGCCGTCTGGTTCGATTCGCAGTCAGCAGGTTCTTTCACTACTTGGGCAAGTTTACGGGATGCTTTCTTAGCCAAATATTACCCACCCGCCAAGGCATCTCGTCTACGCGATCATATCCATTCATTCCGGATGGAGCCTGATGAGCCGTACCACCTAGCTTGAGAGAGGTTCCAAACCCTACTTGCTCGTTGTTCACAGCATGGCTTGTCAGATTGGGCGCTTGTAGAAAAGTTGTACAATGGTCTCACCCCTGAGATCCGAGCCCGGTTTGACACTTCAGCTGGAGGGCAATTCATGGGCAAGAAAACGACAGCTGAGTGTAACGATCTTTTTGAGAGTTTTGCCCATTTCGATATGGATTATAGCGCTGCCAACAGGAATTCCACTCCTGTTTCTAGCACCTCTTCGACTGCTTGAGGGGTGAACCAAGTTGGCTTGGACTCATCGGTGGCTGCTGCACTAGATCAGATGGAGAAAACTTTCACTAAAGAGCTTAATGAGATTAAGAAAAAGGTCGATAGGTGTGAGGTATGTAGAGGGGGTCATGACACCATAGATTGTCCCACCATTACGTTAGAGCAGGTAGAGTTCATAGCCGGTCAAAATAGGGGTCAGTTTAACAACAATTCCAATTATAACTCCAACTGGCGAAATAACAATAATACCAACTTCCGTTCTTCCGGTAATCCCCTTGGTTTTCCATCTGGTCAGTATCAAAGCAGGGGACATGGTTTGTTCACTAGTTCAGGTTCGGGTCAACAGGGTCAGTTTGGTAATTCGGGGTCGAATCAAGAGGGTCAGGGTAGTGATAAGGGCTCAGGGAGTAGTCTAAGTAGGATCAAGGAGATGTTTGCTCAAATCATGGTTAGAGACCAGGCCACTCAGAAAACCCTAACTGAATTTAACGGTTTCATGAAAAGTCAAGATCAATTAAATAAAAATCAGGAATTAAACAATAAAAACCAACAGGCTCCACTCTTAGATCTTCAAAGACAAGTAGGTGGTCTTTCCAAACAGTTGCAAGAGAACCCTCCTGGCCAGTTTTCGGGTAACACTTACCAGAACCCGGCTAATCATTCAGCTAAGGCTATCAATACTCGTAGTGGTAGGAACCTAGGAGAGGTAGTTAGGGAGAGTGTGGGGATAGAGAGTGAGGAAGAGGTAGATGAGGAGATAGAGATGGAAGCTCCAGGTAAGGTGCACGATAGGCTAGTCCCAGCAAATACTGCACAAACCGAGGAACCTCTAGTAGAGAAGAGGGTAGAGAAACAACTAGTAGGAGTTAAGCCATCCCCTTTGGTTGATCATTCGCTCGTTCCGTATCCTGCCCGCCTTAAGCATCAAAAATATGCTAAGGAATATGAGCACTTCTTAGAGATGTTTATGCAATTAAAGATAAACCTTCCTTTCATCGAGGCCTTGCAATCCATGCCTAAATATGCGAAATTTCTCAAAGATCCTCTTAAGCGGAAAGATAGGCTAGGTGAGTTTTCTAACATTCCGTTGACCGGCGGTTGTTCTGCGGTGGTTTTGAACAAGCTACCGGAGAAGCTAACCGAACTGGGCACTTTCACCATTCCATGTCTTTTCGGGGGTACCGTTGCCCCCGCTCAGGCTCTAGCCAACTTAGGAGCTAGTATCAACTTGATGCCATTCTCACTTTACGAGCGCTTAGGTCTAGGAGAGCTTATACCCACACGTATGTCGTTATCATTGGCCAATCGTTCGGTCAAATATCCTAGGGGTATCATTGAGAATCTCTTAGTCAAGGTCGATAAGTTCGTGTTCGCGGTTGATTTTGTTGTGCTCGACATGGAGGCTGATGAAAAGGTCCCCATCATTCTAGGCCGTCCATTCCTTTGAACCGCCAAGGCAATCATCGATGTCTATGACGGTAAGATCTCACTTCGTGCGGATGACGAGATTGTCACATTCGAGATAGATAGAGCCATGCAACACCCTAGTGGTAGTGACGATCATAGCAGCCCGTGTCCTTCCGTTTACTTCTTAGATTCCTTCATGTCATGCGTTGATCAGTGTATTAGTTACATTAGTGGAGGCGATCTAGTGGGTAGAGATGAGATTGAGTTTGAGAGTGAGGATGAGGAAATTAAAGAGGATCCGGAATGGATTCCGAAAACGTTGGAGTTGTGTGAGGTTAGGGAGGAGGTAAGAGAAAACCTTTAGAGTTGTCACCTTTAGAGCTTAAGGTCCTTCCGTCCCATTTGGAGTATGCGTTCTTAGGAGAAGATTCTAGTTTGCCCGTTATCATCTCATCTAAGTTGACGGAGAAGGAGAAGAGTATCAAGGGGATTAGCCACACGTTTTGCACTCACTGAATTCTCATGGAGGACGAATTCAAACCGTAGTGCAACCTCAAAGGCGTCTAAATCCTAACATGAAAGAGGTGGTTAGGAAAGAGGTAATTAAGTTGATGGAGGTCGGGCTAATTTATCCTATATCTGATTCCTCGTGGGTTAGTCCAACCTAAGTCGTCCCTAAGAAGGGAGGGATAACCGTGATCATGAACGAGAAAAATGAGCTTATTCCTTCCCGTACGGTCACCGGTTGGCGTGTGTGTATTGACTACCGCAAGCTCAATGACGCCACCTGGAAGGACCATTTTCCTCTACCGTTCATCAATCAGATGCTCGAGTATCCCGCGGGTCGTCAGTTCTATTGTTTTCTAGATGGTTTTTCCGGCTATTTCCAAATCCCAATCGCCCCAGAGGACCAAGAGAAAACTACTTTTACATGTCCTTACGGAACATATGCGTACCGACGCATGCCTTTCGGATTATGTAATGCACCGGCTACTTTTCAGCGGTGCATGGTCGCGATTTTTCAAGACATGGTTGAGAGTTCTATGGAAGTCTTTATGGATGACTTCTCGGTCTACGGTGATTCTTTTGACCATTGTTTGGGTAATTTGGAGCGAATGATGAAGAGGTGCATAGAAACGAAGTTGATGTTGAACTGGGAAAAGTGTCACTTTATGGTGACGGAGGGGATTGTGCTAGGACACAAAATCTCGAGAGTAGGGAAAGAGGTCGATAGGGCTAAGATAGATACCATTAGTCGTTTACCTCCAGCGACTAGTGTCCAGTCAATTTGGAGTTTTCTTGGTCATGCGGGTTTCTATAGGCGTTTCATAAAGGATTTTTCTAAGATTACTCGCCCCATGACCCGTCTTTTGGAGAAAGATGTTCCTTTCGTCTTCAACGAGGAGTGTCTTAAAGCTTTCACCTCTTTGAAGGAAAAGCTTGTTAGTGCCCCTATTCTTATCTCGCCCGATTGGAGCTTATCGTTTGAGCTCATGTGTGATGCGAGTGACTATGCCGTAGGTGCGGTTTTAGGACAAAGAAAGGACAAGCACTTTCATCCGATTTACTACGCGAGCAAAACGCTAAAGGATGCTCAAGAGAACTACACCACCACGGAGAAAGAGCTCTTAGCCGTAGTATTCGCTTTTGACAAATTCCGATCCTATCCCGTGCTTTCCAAAACCGTTGTTTTCACCGACCATTCCGCCTTGCGTTTTCTCTTTCAAAAGAAAGACGCTAAACCCTGACTCATCCGGTGGATTCTATTGCTTTCCGAGTTTTACATTGAGATTAGGGATAAAAGGGGGCCGAGAATTTAGCCGCTGATCACTTATCGCGGTTAGAGGATCCGAATAAAGAGGAGACCTGTGAGGAGGCGATAGGAGATAGATTCCCTCATGAGTCCATAGATTTTGTAGAGGCCGAAAAAGAGGGGTTGCCTTGGTTTAGTGATTTAGCAAATTATTTGGCTAATGGGTATGTCATGGGGGATATGAATGCCCAACAAAAGAAAAAGTTGTTTCGGGATGCGAGGAAGTATATATGGATGATCCATTCCTTTTTAGGATAGGAGGAGACCGCATTCTTAGGAGGTGTGTAGCTAGGGAGGAAGGTATAGACATCCTTAGGCATGTGCACGAGGGTTTAACCGGTGGTCATCATGGTGCAAACGCTACCGCACAAAAGGTTTGATTGTGGTTTTTATTGGCCCGCGGCAGTAGAGGATGTGATTGAGTTTGTTAAGAAGTGTGACGCTTGCCAACGTACCGGCAATATCTCATCTAAGAATGAGATGCCCCAAAATCCCATTCAAGTACTTGAAGTCTTCGACGTATGGGGCATCGACTTCATGGGACCTTTTCCCCCTTCCGGTGGGAATCGGTACATCCTTGTGGCAATCGATTACATCTCTAAGTGGGTGGAAGCTCAAGCTTTACCTACAAATGATGCCCGGGTGGTGGTGAGATTCTTGAAGAATTTGTTCACGCGATTCGGTACACCCAAAGCCCTTATAAGTGACCGAGGATCACACTTTTGTAACGCCGTGATGGAAAAGGCATTGGAGCGTTATGGAGTGACCCACCGTTTGTCCACCGCTTATCACCCACAAACGAGTGGTCTAGTAGAAAATGCGAATAGGGGAGTGAAGAGAATCTTAGAAAAGACAGTAGGGAAGTCTAGGAAAGATTGGTCCGATAAGCTCGATGATGATTTGTGGGCGTTTTGTACCGCCTACAAGACACCTTTAGGGACTACACCGTTTATGATCGTATATAGCAAAGCTTTCCATCTTCCCATAGAGTTGGAACATAGGGCTCTTTGGGCTCTTAAGACCGTAAATCTAGACATGACCGAAGCGGCTAGGAGGAGGTATTTTCAAATCCATGAGTTGGAAGCGTTAAGGGATGCGGCATATGAGCGATCATGGAGTATTAAGGAGAAATCTAAAGCTTTACATGATCGAAGGTTGAAGGAGTTTAAGGCTGGAGATAAAGTGCTTCTTTACAATTCACGGTTTAAATTGTTTCCCGGGAAGTTGAAGTCCAAGTGGACGGGGCCGTATATTGTGAGGGAAGTGTTTTCGCATGGTGCGGTTGAGTTATTCAATGAGGCCGACGGTTTCATATGGAAGGTAAATGGCCATAGGTTGAAGCATTATTTAGGTGGCCCGATTGATAACAACGAAAAGGAGGTAACTCCTCTCGAGGACATGCCTAACATCATCACTTAGTGTCTTGAGTGGAAGCTCAAGTGTAGAGTTTGTACCGTTTGTATTTTTGTTGATTTTTGATGTTTTTTCGTAGCTTACGGTTGTTCTTAGTAGTGTATTTGGTCTTTGTTTTGTGTGTCAAGTCAATTGCAGGGATTCATAACCGAGGATGTTTGAGGAATGACGAGCAAAAATGAGAATTTAGGTAAGTTTACAAGTGTTAGCAAAATTTTGAGTTGGTTTGGAGGCTTGGTAAGTGTTAGGAAATTTTTCTAAGGCACGAAACACAACAAAAAACGAAACTTTCGGTGAAAATTGACTACTGGCGGGGCGCGAGGAGTCATAGCTCCACCGCTCGCGGCCCGCGAGCGAGTCCTGGGAAAAATTTTTAAAAACATGTTGGCAGGGCGCGACTAGGATTTCTCCACCGCTCGCGGCCCGCCAGTCCCCCTATCTGCAGCCCTTTTCGTTTTAACTCCAATTTTCAGCAGGTTTTACGCTAAACTCATATACTCGCCGCAACTCGCCACCAATCTCCATACATCTCAGATTTTCTTCAAAATCCACCAAATTTCACCATTCCCATTCACGACAACCATTACCCCATCATTTTCCACCACAAATCTTCCATCTTTCACCAAGATTTCACGTATCTCACAAGGGTTTCAAGCTTTCACCATATACACCTTAGTTCTTCTTGTCTAATCCGATTCCAAGGTATGTTTTCTTGTAATTCTTGTACTATGAGTCCGTTATTTCAGTGTTTAGTTAGATTAGAGTTAGTTTTTATGTCGGCTCTAGGTCAAGGTTTGTGTTTTGAGCATGTTAGTGCAAGGATGAGGTTGCGGACAGTTTGGTTTGGGTAGTTTGGTATGGTGCAGGTTGTGGTTGGTTTGGTTTGGTTTGAATGGGTGGTGTTTTGCGGCTATCATAGCTTTGGGATGGAGTAATGTAACACCCCAAAAACGGGTTTATTAATTATATTAAAGTAACCGCAAATAAACGGGTATATAATACCGTAAGTGGTAAAAGTAAACCCGGTGAATATTAGGATTTAAATAAATAAACCTGATATTAAATAAAAAGTGAATAAAAGCGTTTGAGGAAATAAAGCTTATAAAAGGCCCGAGGTAACGAGACTTAAAATATAACGGGTTATAACTTCCCAAACCCATTAAGTTAACTAGGAATAATTAAACTAGTTAGTGGGGTGTAAATAAGTAATAAAACATGGAGTTCTAGTCCCTAATAATTAAGGTTAAACTTGAGGGACCAAATCGTTAAAAAGGAAACATGATTCTATTAATAAAATTAAAAAGAAAATAAAACACACACTACGTGTGTGTTCTGGAATCGAGCAGAAGAAGCTCCAAGGAGCCAAGAACCGTAGTTCAATTAATCTTCAAATTGTAAGGGAAATCGAAGACCAAATTCGAGTTTGAATATATATTAGCGATCACCAAGTTAAGAGAATCGTAAGGTGTGTTGAATTTTTGACATTCATGAAGTTGTAAAATTTTGATTAACTTTACAAGATGCGATTTAGGTATGAATCGTTGAAGTTATTGCTAGATTAGAGATGTATACTTGCTTAGGAACAAAACCCTAAGTGAAAATTATACATATATTGCTATGATTTAAGTGTTTGGATGAATTACCACACTTAGATAAGTGGGTTTTAATGTTTTGATGAAACTGATGATATAAAAATGCTTAGAATCATCATGCATGATAATGATAAGAAGGTGTTTGATTAAACTATGAATTTGGGTACATGATCATACTCCTCAAGAAATGGGTTTTCGTATGATATAATGAATCGATGTTAAATCGGGATATTGATGCTTAAAGAATGTTAGCTACTAGTTGTAAGTAGAACATGATTAGATTAGGTATTCAGATGAATGCCTAATAAAGTGATGAAACGGGTTTTACTTATGAATGAAAATCCGTAGACTTTGCATAACAAAAGGAGAAACTATCCTTGATAAACGGGAGCTAAGTTAAATTGATGTTAATAATAGCATAAATATGGATTGAAAAATAGTTAAAACGATGGCCTAAAAGAACGCCTACCGGGTAGTTTGAGAATGCCTAAACTAGTCGATGAACTTGAATGTGCAATTTATATACTAATGGACGTTTGAATTTTAAAAAGTCAAACTGACCTATAATACGATGAATGATAATTTTGGGTATAAAATGCGTAAGGTGGAATAATCGTATTAAATTATGATTAAACTAACCACCTTGTAAACGATGATGATAGTTTGACGCTTAACAAGCTAGGTGGAAGCTTGGAGAAGGAAGCGGGCCAAACGAATCAAGAAGGAAAAGATAAGCGTAATTTGGACGCGAGGTAAGTTAAGCTTACACCCCTTTTGTAATTACAATACACTTACTTGTGAGTATTAGTTATGAAACATGTTAAGTATTGGAAATATGACGTTCCGGCATGATACAATGCAAGTCAGAATAAATAAAAATGGTAAGAAACCATAAATTATGGTAATAAGGGTAAAATGGTAAACTAGTCGGGTGAAGACTAATAAACGAGGATTTTTGAATATCACGTTGTGGGGTAACCTATGACGGGTAAAAGTGGTCAAATAATAATCCGTACACGATTTGACGGATGGATAAAAGATTTGAAAAGACACCATTTGGTGAAAGTTATAACGGGTTGAACAATTTAAGAAAATGTCTTTTAAGTAATAAGAACTCTCGACGCGAACCAGAATAGGTTCGAGGGGCATGATAGTATTAATATACCATTATATGTTGATAAATGGACAAGTCGACTAAACATGTCAAATGGTGTGTTAATACCATTTGATAAAAATAACTGATGACTACTTGTTGAGTTTTGTGATCACAGGAAATAATATATGTTTGCGTTACTTTAACTAGAAATTTTAAAGCATAAGGTATGTAAACGGGTGAATGCTAAGACCCGAGCCATGTACGCGTAAATAAGATTATAGCATGCGATTTTGGTCAAATATCTTAGCGAAAGTCCTTCGTCGTAAAATGAGGGACTAAAGTTGACCAAAACGCCCTTGACCGATAAATCGGTCAAACGACCCTTAAGGTTTGTTGAGGAACATGTATATATGACCATATATGCCTTTGATAATCATAAAAGTTATAGGCATAAGCCTTTTTGGGTCAAACGCCTAAAATGAGACTTTCCGTAAAATGACTAACCGAATAGTACAAATCGGAAAATAAGATTTTATTATATGAGATCCACCACGAATATACTTGTGGTGGAAGATAAATGAGAATCCTAGTGTGGGAATATGAGGCATGGAAAGAATAATCGAGATTTGAACTTAGTGCTCAAATCTTGAAACGGGTCATATAATTTCGTAAATAAATATTAAGCCAAAGGTCTATAAGATGAAAATTTGTTAATACAAATGGTGGATTTTTAGTCCAAATAATAAAGGAACAAATTACAATCATGTAGGAAGAAACGTGAGGTTAAACGGATAAACGGTTTGAAAGTTACGGCCGTTTTCGTAAAAAGGACCAAAACTGAAAAATCTGCAGCTAGGCTGAAGCGTGACCTACGGTCTAGACCATTACCTACGGTACAGGGCTGCTGTCTGCAGCGTGACCTACGGTCCAGACCATGACCTACGGTACAGAGCTGCTGTCTGCAGCGTGACCTACAGTACAGAGCTGCTGTCCAAGTTATTTTTGTGTGCCGTAAGCTACGGTACACCAACCGTAGCTACAGCGAGTCCTCAAAAATGAATTTTGATTGTTCATTTGTTATTTATGGGTTATAAATGCAAGTATAAGCACCATATAACTAACTTATGAGTTGTTATTGGTGTATAGGTGATAGCTAGGACCTCACGGATAGATCAAGCTCAACGAAGAACCGAACACAATCAAGTTCAAGCTTCCGCATTATGTACAGTCATTTACGAAATCATTCATAGTTAATATGACGAAATATGTTTATATATATTTTTAAGAAGCATTATAAAACTCGAAGTTTTAACGGACTTGTATTTGTATATATGCGAAATTTTTATAAAATTTTACTTTAGCAAGAAGGGCCTTACAAGTTGGTAATCAGAGCTCAAGGTTGTTGACAAATGTGTTCGGTTCGAGACTTGATCGCGTAATCCGGTAAGTTATAAGTCTATTAAAGGTCTAGCATGTTAAAGTGTTGTAAACAACACATAAGGTTATCGTGTAAATGCACGTTACCCCAATTAAACCGACGAAAGATTGATATAGTTAACGAATTATGTGTGTTAACACATATCGTAAAAGCCTTTTATTATAGTACGGACGCTTGTTAATGTTAACATTACTAATGTTTTGTAAACGTTTTAGCTGAAGGACACTTGCATCCGAAGATGGCGAGAGTTTAATAATTTACGGATATGACAGAGGAACGGTCCGAAGTATGACAAGTAGAGCATGCTCACCAAGGACCTAAATCGCGTAACAATCGCAAATAAGAGTAATGGCAAGGAAAGTCTGTTGGGGCAAGCATTACAGGTGCACGCTTTATTTTATTGCACAAACAGTAATATGCAACAAACGTTGAGATTGACTGTTGTATATGTAGGATAAAAATTTGCAAAACCTTAATAGGATAACTACCCAGGGTGATGTTTTCAAGAGAAATTAAGTAGAAATATATGTTATTCACAATTGTGAATAACAAGAAAATGACAGAATTAATTTACATAGAAACTTGGACGAAAGTAATCGTCCAAGTAAATAATTCTCAATATAATACTATTGAGAAAAGTAGCGATCACATTAACGAAGGTGATGGTATAACAACTTGCTAAAAGGAAAACATTGTAGATGTTCAAGAATAAAACGGGTAAAACTGATGATTGTTAAATAACAATTAAATAAAGTTTTACTGATGAAAACCATGAATATGGGAATTATTAGAGGAGTTACTTACATGGGGCGTGATGCAAAAATTATAAAAAGCTCATGTATGTCATTTGTTGATCGCTTACTCTGGCCAAGTAAGTAGTGAACACATGATACCATGAACTTCTTATAATGGACACATTTAGGTCCGATGTGGTAAGGATGGCGTGAATGGGACAAATTAAGAAGGTACCCAAAACATATCAAATAAGTAAAATAATTGATAATAAATGCAAACGCAAGCCGGGTAACGAAAGCGTATTACATTAGAATAACGAGCCCGAGGGAAGGGACAAGAATCAAAGTAAATGAAAATACAAACCGACTAATGAGAATGCTAAGGCATAGGGGATAAAGTTTGACTGTCATAAGTGATGACATTCACACGGACAAGTCAAACAGATTGAATAAAGAATAAAGGACTTGGTTGAATAAAAGTGAT
The DNA here is from genome assembly GCA_947069175.1 of Scalesia atractyloides. Classification (NCBI taxonomy): domain Eukaryota; kingdom Viridiplantae; phylum Streptophyta; class Magnoliopsida; order Asterales; family Asteraceae; genus Scalesia; species Scalesia atractyloides. The sequence continues at coordinate 41,798,485 of CAMTDV010000014.1, forward strand.
GGAATTCGCTAAAACGACCAAATAAAATAAAACGAAGTCTAAAAGCATACCAGAATGGTTGCTTTGATGATGACTTCGGTAAAATACCCGATAGATGGGTAGGATTTCAGAAGTACGCGTAAACCAAGGGATTGGAACGCGGGTAAAAAGTTAAAAGACTCGGATTAAGAGTTATGACTAAAAGACAACAAGATTTTGCAAACATAAATTTAGAAAATTTCATTCAACTATTTCAAAATTGAACGGGTCGAATAAGGAACGAAATTTGACGTTCACAAGTGATGAAAATTTCACACGAACAAGTCAAACGAGTTAAATAAAAAAATAATAAATAACGCTTGACAATGTAAGTAAGCGCGAACCGAATAAATAAAAGCGCGAAATATTAACAAATCTATAAAAAGGGTTATAGGAAATATAAAAAGGAAAACGCAAACCAAACAACAGGAGCATTAAAAACATTAAGATGAAAGAACCCGGGTAACGGGCTGTAAAGAAATCGAGGCGTAAACCGAATAACGGTAAACCGAGAACAAACCGACGCGTAAATGACGTAAGAAGTCATAGAGTCGGAAGATTAGTTAAAAAAGAACACAAATGTAGCCTTAGACTACGATCAAGGTCCATAGAATTCAAGAATGAAAATAAATGAGTTCTAAACTTAAAAGGGTGCATTGACACCGAAAGTTTATTTTTAGAACGACATGAGTAAAAGATGAATCTACGGGAATCATCATAACTTTGGGGATTATAAGAAGTGTTAAGGTCTACGGGGCCAGAATGGCCCTCGGGTCACAAATACAAAGAAACAAACTATAGGGTATCACCTTAAAAAGGTAAAGATCTAATAAAATAACCTACGGGGCTAAGTGAAAGAACCTACAGGTCGATAAAGTAAAGCGTGTGAGCTAGTTATGATTCCCCGCGTAGAATAATAACGGAAAGGAATAAATCTTTGGTCGTCAATTCCTCGATGAGAGTAATTGACATAAGTTAAAAAGAAAAAGAATGTTAAACGAAAAGTCAGTTTTAGTGAAAAGCTATGTTTAAACACACATAAGGCCGGGGAGGGCAACATAATATGCCCGGATGACGGGGTATGAAGTGTCGGTGACTAATTAGTCTAGCAGGTAAAAACCATTCAAGGCCACGATAGTGTTATGACTTATGCAAGCGCTTGTCAATATAAGACTAGCGCGGAGTAAACATGTCGACGGACTAACACGACTTACTAGTCAAATGACAACCGGTTAATTAGGCGACAAAGATAAGAAATAAAAGGTGAAAGCTATGGTCCGGGAGGACTTGCACATAAATGACGTGCACGTCAATCCGAATGATAACTTTTGACCAAAAGAATGAATATCATAAAAACGAAACTAAGTTCTTTCAGTCTAAAATTGATGAACTACGTAAATAAGGTTTTGGGGACGAAACCTCTTTAAGGGGGATAGACTTGTAACACCAAAAAAACGGGTTTATTAATTATATTAAAGTAACCGTAAATAAACGGGTATAATAACGTAAGTGGTAAAAGTAAACCCGGTGAATATTATGATTTAAATAAATAAACCTGATATTAAATAAAAAGTGAATAAAAGCGTTTGAGGAAATAAAGCTTATAAAAGGCCTGAGGTAACGGGACTTAAAATATAACGGGTTATAACTTCCCGAACCCATTAAGTTAACTAGGAATAATTAACCTAGTTAGTGGGGTGTAAATAAGTAAAAGAACATGGAGTTCTAGTCCCTAATAATTAAAGTTAAACTTGAGGGACCAAAATCGTTAAAAAGGAAACATGATTCTATTAATAAAATTAAAAAGAAAATGAAAAACACACTACGTGTGTGTTCTGGAATCGAGCAGAAGAAGCTCCAAGGAGCCAAGAACCGTAGTTCAATTAATCTTCAAATTGAAAGGGAAATAGAAGACCAAATTCGAGTTTGAATATATATTAGCAATCACCAAGTCAAGGGGATCGTAAGGTATGTCGAATTTTTGACATTCATGAAGTTGTAAAATTTTGATTAACTTCACAAGATGCGATTTAGGTATGAATCGTTGAAGTTATTGCTAGATTAGAGATGTATACTTGCTTAGGAACAAAACCCTAAGTGAAAATTATACATATATTGCTATGATTTAAGTGTTTGGACGAATTACCACACTTAGATAAGTGGGTTTTAATGTTTTGATGAAACTGATGATATAACAATGCTTAGAATCATCATGCACGATAATGATAAGAAGGTGTTTGATTAAAATATGAATTTGGGTACATGATCATACTCCTCACGAAATGGGTTTTTGTATGATATAAAAGAATCAATGTTAAATCGGATATTGATGCTTAAAATTATGTTAGCTACTAGTTGTAAGTAGAACATGATTAGATTAGGTATTCGGATGAATGCCTAATAAAGTGATGAAACAGGTTTTACTTATAAATGAAAATCCGTAGACTTTGCATAACGAAAGGAGAAACTATCCTTGATAAACGGGAGCTAAGTTAAATTGATGTTAATAATAGCATAAATATGGATTGAAAAATAGTTAAAACGATGGCTTAAAAGAACGCCTACCGGGTAGTTTGAGAATGCCTAAACTAGTCGATGAACTTGAATGTGCATTTTATATACTAATGGACGTTTAACTTTTAAAAAGTCAAACTGACCTAGAATACGATGAATGATAATTTTGGGTATAAAATGTGTAAGGTGGAATAATCGTATTAAATTATGATTAAACTAACCACCTTGTAAAAGATGATGATAGTTTGACGCTTAACAAGCTAGGTGGAAGCTTGGAGGAGGAAGCGGGTCAAACGAATCAAGAAGGAAATGATAAGCGTAATTTGGATGCGAGATAAGTTAAGCTTACACCCCCTTTGTAATTACAATACACTTACTTGTGAGTATTAGTTATGAAACATGTTAAGTATTGGAAGTATGAAGTTCCGGCATGATACAATGCATGTCAGAATAAATAAAAATGGTAAGAAACCATAAATTATGGTAATAAAGGTAAAATGGTAAACTAGTCGGGTGAAGACTAATAAACGAGGATTTTTGAATATCACGTTGTGGGGTGAACAATAACGGGTAAACTAGTCGGGTGAAGACTAATACACGATTTGACGGATGGATAAAAGATTTGAAAAGACACCATTTGGTGAAAGTTATAACGGGTCGAACAATTTAAGAAAATGTCTTTTAAGTAATAAGAACTCACGGCGCGAACCGGAATAGGTTCAAGGGGCACGATGGTATTAATATACCATTATATGTTGATAAATGGTCAAGTCGACTAAACAAGTCAAATGGTGTGTTAATACCATTTGATAATAATAACTAATGACTACTTGTTGAGTTTTGTGATCACGGGAAATAATATATGTTTGCGTTGCTTTAACTAGAAATTTTAAAGCATAAGGTATGTAAACGGGTCAATGCTATGACCCGAGCCAGGTACGCGTAAATAAGATTATAGTTAAACATGCGATTTTGATCAGATATCTTAGCGAAAGTCCTTCGTTGTCACACCCCGACCCGCAGCGGAAATAAGAGTCGGGGCATAATTGGGTTATCACCAAAGCACATGAAATTTACTATTATGTTCTATAATTAATAAAGTCAAAGTTACATTATCAAATATCCAAACATGTTCATTCAATACAAAGGAAATAACCAAACATAACAATCCCAATTCTAAATCGTTTTATTCTTCTAATCCAGGTCCTATGTGTTCCTAGCTGCTGCTGGTTCACCTGTATCATGTGTAAAATGGGAGTTTTTGGGTCAACATAAGTTGGCGAGTGAACCTTATTATATAAACATTTATTAATGAATTAATGGTTAGTTTATCAATGAAAAATTGTGCATAATCATAAATGAGCAAATGTAAGTAATCAAGCAATGGCAAAAAGCAGTTATAATTATAACATACAATAACACTTGATTGCATACATGAACATACCAATATCATACGATAAATAACATAAGTGAACTGTGCGATCAAGGCTCAATCAAACGGAGCCGATCGTATTGCATGTACTGAAAATGTAAAATGAACTGTGCGATCAAGGCTCAATCAAACGGAGCCAATCGTATTGCATGTACTGAAAATGTAAAATGAACTGTGCGATCAAGGCTCAATCAAACGGAGCCGATAGGTTCAACCGCATAATAAAATGGGGAACATGCTCAACGCTCATAAATGGGGAGCGGCGGCCTCGGCAATTGCATGTACTGAAATAATAAATTGCATCCAATAATAACTACTTAACAGCAACAAACTAAATACACATGTTCATGATATGATGTATGCACAATGGTTTAGTTATAATATGTATATAAACAAAGACACATGATACACCCCAAAAACGTGATTAAAACGGGGAATTTGTAAGATTCACTCACATTGGGTGCGTTGGATTGGAGATGGTGAGATGCGCACGATTTAGATGAGCGGATCAACGAGGAATACTAACCTAAATAATAATGGAAAAATATAATAAATGGATGGATTTTATTAAGGATTTTAATGAAATTTTTAGATATATTTTTGTGAGTTTATGGCTATTTTCTATCTTTAAAAAATGTTATTTTTAAGTATTTTCAATTGATTTTTAGATTAAATTAAATAAATAAAAATATAAAAAAAATATTATTTTTTTTTTAGCGTTGACCGTTGACCGGTTCGGTCAGCGAATAAATCTGCGCCGGGTGGGATTCGAACCGGCGACCTCCCGTTCGCATGCACGCAGCTCTACCAACTGAGTTACGTGTCTAACCCGAAATAATCTCGTGTTTAATTATATTTATACACTTATTCGATTAAACTGAATTTCCTTTATTTGCAAAAACATTTTAATTCAATCGAACCGGTGCTCGTGACGAGTTTCGAACGCGACGTGTAGTTCATGTTGCACACAGTCCACCGCTGGACTGTGTGTCTAACCCGGTTATTATCTCGGTTTTTATTATACTTAACAACTATCTGATTTAACCCGGTTTAGTTCTTGATCAAAAAAGGCATTTTATTCCACAAAGTGTGCGTATAGCAGGGATCGAACTCGGGACGTGTATAGTTTTTGTTTGCACACAGTCCACCGTTGGACTGTGTGTCTAACCCGTTTAAACTTCCGATTTTAATTAATCTTAAGTCATTACTGAACTCGTCTTCTTCATTACGAACGCAGACATCAATCAACAATCCGATTCGTGATTAAATTAGTTAATAAACATGATGTCTAGTTTGAATGCATTAAACCGAACAGTTTGGGGAAAGAAGATACCGAACAGGTTGTCTTCTTCAGAGAGTCCGACGAAACTTGTCGGCTATGTTTTTGAACCTTCGGCTGAGAGAATCTATCAACAGGCTTAAGGGATTAGATATGAAATTGAACTAGTGAGTATTGATTATCAGTACGTTGGAATGTGCATACCGGTAATTATCAAGTTTCCGGCAATTCCAGAAGTTTTCCGGCCAAGATAAGATTTTCGATAAACGTTGACTAGGATCGATTCTGATGGAGGAGTTGTGTTAGAGACTGATTAATCACATGATTTAAACAGAAAGAGTCGGAGGAAATACCGTGTGGATGTGAGTCCCGGTTTTCCGGTGACTTGCAGAATTTTTCCGGCGAGCTGATTCAGATGATCTGGTGGTCCGAAAATGCGACGAAATTGAAATGGAGTATTGATATGATAGCTCTGAATCGCGAGAATGGTCTGAAGCTTGAGTTATTCAGAACTTTGATGACCTTTCGGTTTCAAAAACTGAAAATGATGAAACTTTAAGTTCAATCAATTTCAGCTTGATTAGAAACCGTTATACATCGGTTATAATCTGAATATGCGAATTAAACAACGATTAGACGATTGATTTGCCGATTACCGTTTCTCAGATGGCGCCATCGGTTAAACTGAGTTTGTGTATAAATTTCATTTGTTTTCCTAGAGTTAACAGAAAACACATTGTGGCGGAGTGGTTTAGGGAATGAATGTTAAGTTGTTAAAGAGTCTTGGCTGACCCGGGTTCGACTCCCGGCAGCTTCATTATTTTTTTATTTATTTTATTTTAACTTTTTATCAAATATAATTTTTATAGTTTAGTTTATTTATTAACTATGTATCGTTTTAACTCAAAATAATCATAAATATTTAATGCAACTTTTATAACTTGGTACTTGATTACAAAACGGAGCGGGTTTTGGAGACCCGATTTTTACAAATGTTACATTCGTCGTAAAATGGGGGACTAAAGTTGACCAAAACGCCCTTGACCGATAAATCGGTCAAACGACCCTTAAGGGTTGTTGAGGAACATGTATTATGATCATATAAGCCTTTGATAATCATAAAAGTTATAGGCATAAGCCTTTTTGGGTCAAACGCCTAAAAATGAGACTTTCCGTAAAATGACTAACCGAATAGTACAAATCGGAAAATAAGATTTTATTATATGAGATCCACCACGAATATACTTGTGGTGGAAGATAAATGAGAATCTAGTGTGGGAATATGAGGCGTGGAATGAATAAGCGAGATTTGAACTTAGTGTTCAAATCTTGAAACGGGTCAAATAGTTTCGTAAATAAATATTAAGCCAAAGGTCTATAAGATGAAAATTTTATTAATACAAATGGTGGATTTTGAGTCCAAATAATAGAGGAACAAATTACGATCACGTAGGAAGAAACGTGAGGTTAAACGGATAAACGGTTTGAAAGTTACGACCGTTTTCGTAAAAAGGACCAAAACTGAAAAATCTGCAGCTAGGCTGCAGCGTGACCTACGGTCTCGACTATGACCTACGGTACAGGGCTGCTGTCTACAGCATGACCTACGGTCCAGACTATGACCTACGGTACAGAGCTGCTGTCCAAGTTATTTTTGTGTGCCGTAGGTACACCAACCGTAGCCTACAGCGAGTCCTCAAAAATGAATTTGATTGTTCATTTGTTATTTATGGGTTATAAATGCAAGTCTAAGCACTATATAACTAACTTATGAGTTATTATTGGTGTATAAGTGATAGCTAGGACCTCATGAATGAAGATCAAGCTCAACAAAGAACCGAACACAATCAAGTTCAAGCTTCCGCATTAGGTACAGGCTTTACGAAATCATTCATCGTTAATATGACAAAATATGTTTATATATATTTTTAACAAGCATTATAAAACTCGAAGTTTTAACGGACTTGTATTTGTATAAATACTTTTATATGCGAAATTTTTATAAAATTTTAGTTTAGCAAGAAGGGCCTTACAAGTAACATTGAGTGTGGGGATTCGGGTTGGTAATGTTTATGCTAAAGATGCGATTTTTCATCATATTCATGACCCGTTTGACTATTTACACTATGAAGTTTTAAACTTTACTTGGTTTAGCGCTCTATGTTGGTTTGTTTTGGCACTCGGGATATAATTGCGGATAATTATAGTGCCAGTACGGGGTAGTGTACATTGAGTCGTGTATTTTGGGTCGTTTGGTTTTAGTTTTAGTTTGATCTTGGGTTTACTTATGTGCACGTACAAGTACAAAACTCTTCGCCCGTACTCAATCTCCATTCGGGCGTGGGTGTTTAGAACTTATACTTTTTGTAAACGGTAACCCGGGTTTGCTTTTTAAATTTTTATTTTCGGTTTCAACCGTGAAAGAAATGCTATACGGTTGTTCCAATTTTTATAAAAAAAATTCAAAAATCCAGAAAAAATAAAAAAATTAAAAATAGAAAAAATAGTTTGTGAATCTTAATCCTTTGCTAATTATTCTACATGCATTGTTTCGTATATATGGTTATTTTGCAGTTATTCTACATGCATTGTTTCGTATATATGGTTATTTTGCAGATGTCAGGTAAAGGATCTTCGAGCAAAAGAGGGAAAAGAGAGGACCACAGCAGCGTCCTTAAGGTCCTCCAAATGAGCCAGTCTTTCAAGAGGACATCGTCCACTACAGGGAGGTGGATTACAGGGGCCCGGGGGTCCCACATGGTCAGAGTACAAGAATTGTGGACAGTCCATTGTTGCAATTTGAGTTAGACTCGGGGGAATATGAAAGGCTGAATACTCTGATTTCAGTCGATTTGCTTAAGTTCAGAAGGATCGACTGGGAGTTGTTAGATCGCTTGGGGGCAAGAGCCCGGGTGGAGCAGTTGTTAGGACCGAGGTTTAGGAGGGTCCTGGATTGTGATGCTAGACAATACAAGGAAATTACCTTAGAGTTTCACTCGACTTTCGATTACAAACAAGGGAATTTCTATGAAAAAGATGCCGTATTCTTTGCTTTAGGAAGGAGATCTTATGAGATGACGATCCCACAATTTGCTGTGGCATTGCAGTTCTATACGAAAGAGGAGGTTCAGACGGTTGATTTTATTACGAGTCTTCAGGGGGTTTTCAAGAAAGATCATGATTACAGTTTTTGGTCGAACGAGTTGGCTAGGTTTTGGGGTACTATCTCGAGGGTTGCTTACTCAAACAACATGGTTGTGACATCACTGATCCAGTTTTGAGGTTTATACACAAGATTCTAGCGGCTACTTTAGTTGGTAGGGGGCAGGGTGACAACAAGGTCAACCAGGTCAGTTTATTCTGTTTGATGTGTATGGTTGAGGGGAGGCCCGCCAATTTGGCGACTATTTTCGCGTGGTCGATCAGGAGACCGTGGAGGGGTGGTTCTGGTGCGAGGATATATTGTGGTCCTTACATTACTTTGTTAGCGGAGAGTATAGGTGTGTTTGAGAGGTATCCAGCCGATAAGATGAGAGAGGGGTCGAAACCAGGATTTATGAAGGTTACAGATCTACAGTTTGTCGGTATTCCGACTTATTCCAACCCGCCAGAGTGGGACCCACGTGAGTCAAGGACCACACGTCCCACCACCTCCAGGGTCAGCTGCAGCTGCATCGTTGCAGGGTCCCATTCCACCACGTTATCAGCAGAGGACTCGTCAGCAGATACCAGCTCCTCAGTATCCCAAAGGCAGCCACCACCAGACCCACTTACTTTGGCATCGCTATATGAGAGGATGGATTTGGGTTTTGGTAGGATCGACTACCGGCGAGATAGGCAGGATGGATGTAACATTTGTATAAATCGGGACTCCAAAACCCGCTCCGTTTTGTAATTTTGTACCAAGTTATGAAATTACATTAATTATTTATGATTATTTTGAGTTTAAACGTTACAAAATTAATAAATAAACTAAACTATAAAAAGTATATTTGATAAAAAGTTAAAATAAAATAAATAAAATACAATTGAAGCTGCCGGGACTCGAACCCGGGTCAGCTGTCTCCAACAACTTATCATCCGCTTCCCAAACCACTCCGCCACCAAGTGTTTTCTGTTAACTTTAGGAAAATAATTGAAACTTAAACGCAAACTCGAATACCGTTAATGCTATCTGAATAACGGAAATCGGTAAACCGATCGCCAAATCAGTTCGAATTCGTCTGGCTAGCTTGTAACCGATGAATATCGGTTTCTAATTAAGTCCGAATTGAATGAACATAACGACTTCATCATTTCCGGTATTTGAAACCGAAAACGTACCAAACTCTGATTTAATCCAAGTCCTGATCATTTGCGCGATTCATAACTATCACAACAACACTCAATTTCATTTTCGTCAAGATTCTGAACTGTAAGATCCTCTGAATCCGATCGCCGGAATTTTTCTGCAACTCACCGGAAAACCGGGACTCGCATTCTCACGGTAATTCCTTCGACTCTTTTTGTTTAAAACATGTGACTAGTCAATCTCTAACACAATTCCATCATCAGAATCAATCTTAGTCAACGTTTATCGGAAATCTCACTTTCGCCGGAAAGTTTCTGAAATTGCCGGAATCCCACTGTGAACTGGTAAGATATCCTGCATTTCATTTAAACTTTGTTTAGGTGATTTAATTCTATAAATAATCGATCCACACTGTTAATTGTTTCAACAGTCGGAGTTCAATTCCTGTACCGACAAAACCTTCGCCGGATTTCTGTGTTTATCTCCAATCGGTAAATCCTGTTCTTTAAACTCTTTCCATTCCTTACTCTTGAATTACTGTTAGTGTCTAAGATCTTAGTAAATCGCAAAATCAACCTTAACCAGTTGAATTACGCTGACAGTGTAATCCGACGAAGAAGATGAATCTATTTCAGAATATAAGAGTAATTAAAATTCGGTTTATAAACGGGTTAGACACACAGTCCAACGGTGGACTGTGTGCACATTTCATAATCACGTCGCGAGTTCGATTCTTACTATGCACACGCTTTACGTAATAACATTCCTTTTTATTCATGAACTAACCGGGTTAGAGCGGGTAGTTGTTAAGTATAATATAAATCAAGAATATAACCGGGTTAGACACACAGTCCAGCGGTGGACTGTGTGCAAAATAAACTCCACGTCGCGCGTTCGAGTTCCGTCACAAGCACCGGTCCATGGGATTAAAACGTTTTGCAAAATAAAGGAATTTTCGGTAAATTCGAATAAGTATATAAATATAATTAAAACTGGGTTTCTAACGGGTTAGTCACGTAGCTCAGTTGGTAGAGTTACGTGCGCGTGAACGGAAGGTCACCGGTTCGAATCCCGCTTGGCGCAAACATTTACCACTGACCGAACCGGTCAACGGTCAATGGTCAACGGTCAAACAGTAAAAAAATAATTTTTTTTTAAATATTTATTTGTTTATTTTAATTTAAAAATCAATTAAAAATACTTAAAAATAACATTTTTAAAGATAGAAAATAGCCATAAACTCACAAAAATATATCTAAAAATCCCATTAAAATCCTTAATAAAATCTATCCATTTAATATATTTTTCCATTATTATTTAGGTTAGTATTCCTCGTCGACTCGCTCGTCTAAATCGTGCGCATCTCACCATCTCCAATCCAACGCACCCAAAGTGAGTGAACCTTTCAAATTCCCCGTTTTAATCACGATTTTGGGGTGTATCATGTGTCTTTGTTTTATTTACATGTTATAACTAAATTATTGTGCATACATCATATCATGACATGTGTATTAGTCTATTACTGTTAAGTAGTTATTATTGGATGTAAATTATTATTTCAGTACATGCAATTGCCGAGGCCGCAGCTCCCCATCCATCGAGGTTGAGCTTGATCCCCATTTTATTATGCGGTTGATCTTGGCGTGCCCGCACGATCGGCTCCGTTTGATTGAGCCTTGATCGGTCATTTCATTTTACATTTCAATACATGTAATACGCTCGGCTCCGTTTGATTGAGCCTTGAGTGCACAGTTCAATTTACATTTCCAGTTCATGCAATACGTTCGGCTCCGTTTGATTGAGCCTTGAGCGCACAGTTCAATTTACATTTCCAGTTCATGCAATACGATCGGCTCCGTTTGATTGAGCCATATCGCACAGTTCATTTATGTTAGTTATCATATGATATTGGTATGTTCATGTATGCTATCAAATGTTAATGTATGTTATAATTGTAACTGATATTTGCCAATGTTTGATTACATACATGTGCTCTTTTATGATTATGCACAATATTTTATTGATAAACTAACCATAAAATCATTATCAAATGTTTATCTATAAGGTTCACTCGCCAACTTATGTTGACCCAAAAACCTCCCATTTTACACATGATACAGGTGAACCAGCAGCAGCTAGGAACACATAGGACCTGGATTAGAAGAAATAAAACGATTTAGTTTTTGGGTTATTATGTTTGGTTATTTTCCCTTGTAATGAATGAACATGTTTGGATGTTTGAGGAATGTAACTTTGACTTCATTTAATTATGAAACATAATAGTAAATGTCATGTGCTTTGGTGATAACCCAATTATGCTCCGACTCTTATTTCCGCTGCGGGTCGGGGTGTGACAATGGACGGATGAGTATGCGGGTCCCAGATTCTTTCAGCCTACTGTCGATCCAACGCAGTTTCCGATGTCGGGGTATTACGATCCGGGTCAGGAAGGTAGTTCCGGTCGACAGGGTGGATATGTGGACCCGACGCTGGCCTTTCAGGTGTATGAAGAGCCAAGTGAAGAGGAGGAGGAGTGAGACAGATGGAGAGTGATGGAAGTAGCACCAGGGGTTTTTAATCTAGTATCTTTTATTTTTCTTTTATTGCTGTTTTTATCTTAATCTGGTCTGTACTATAACTTAGCGTATGATTGATATTTGGTAGGTTGGGAGGGGTTGGTATTAAGTTTGTTTGGTTGGTTGAACTGGATGTTTGTTTTGAACACTTTTATATATATCATGTTATGGTTGGTATGTATGAATATTTGCTAGGTTTGATGTTTGTTTTGCCGCTTCCGTTCGCGTGTCCGAGAGTGAGGAATTGTTTGCTGAGCGTGTTCGGATTGGAGGGCGTCTGTGGAATAAACAGGCACATTGACAGTCTTGAATATATTCAGCTAAGTCGTTTCCACTTGTAAATAATTATTTATTTTGTTCATTTAGTTTTTGGTTTTGCTTGTTTTGTTAGGTAGTTTGAGTCGTGTCTCGTCTTTGCATTAGGGACAACGCAATCTTTAAGTGTGGGGATGGGATACACAGTTTTTAGTTTAGCTTGAGTCATATATTTATTTAAAAAATGAAAAAAATGAGAAAATGTCTTTTGAATAAAGAAGTTTGCAAAATGAGATGGAAAATGATAAAAAAGATGGGTTGTTATTCGGGTTCAAATAATGATAATATGAGATAAAAATAGTCGAGCTTGTGTCTAGTTAGGGATATGTGAATAGGCCCGGTTTGGTTCTAGGTCCTTTGATCTTAATATATCTTAACTGTCGGTTTGCTAGTGGGTGCTCATCTAGGAAAAATGGAAAATTGAAACCGCCAATAATAGTATAAGGAATGCCGTTATAAGTCAAAATCGTTAGAATTTTTAATCATGAAAAAAATAAAATTGAATAAATTGAGCTAGAAACTAAGAAAAGTAATACAGGCCTACGTAATATTCGTTGGGGATAGTGACTCTGACGTAGAATGCCTCTGGGATGTGTGAAATCAAAATTGTGAAAAAATTACCGACGTTCACGTTGTCGCTCTCGGGGATGGTGACTCTGGTTGAGACAGCTTCTGGGTTAGGTAAAGCAACGTCTAAGCTCATAAGAAAAAAAAAGAGAAAAAAAGAAAGGAAAAGAAAATGTTGATTTTAAATTCTCTTGATTTTGGTATAAAATGGTTAGGATTTGGTCCAGTGATCATTCCTTTTATTCTATAAGCTTGAAGCAGGATTAGATAAACTGTGACTTCTAGTGTGAGACCCTAGGTAGACTGACCGCATTTGAACTAAATTTGCATGAAAAGGGCTTGGAACCAGGTTTGGGTTTAAGAGGACAGGACAAATATATTTGCAATCACGGCTAACACAAGTATTGACTTTAACAAGTATGAATAGCTTTTGTCCCGAGTAGTTACTTGTCTCTGATTCCGTTTGCATAGTCTTTTTCGAGGACGAAAAAAGAGTAAGTGTGGGGATATTTGATGTATTGCAAAATACATTAGTTTATCGTGTTTAGTTTGTATAATTTTTATTTGTTTTAGTTTCGTTATTCGTAGAATAGTTAGTCTATTGATCCAATTGCGCTTCGCAGGTCTTGGTGGCTTAAAACAGCTGGTAAGTGAAGAAAACGAGTTAAAATACGAAAGAGTCAAGTCTTGGAACGAGTTGGAAGGCTCGGGAGTTGAAATGAGTCGAATTTGCTGGTTTTAGGGCCTCTAGCGAGCTGCGAAGAGTCAAGGGAGTGCCTCTCGCCACCCGCGAGAGGCTATTAATATTGCTGATGTCATTTTGGCGGTCGTTGGCCGCGACTCACTTGGGTTTTTCCTCTCGCGGCCCGCGAGAGGGGGTTATCTGCAGAGATCTTCGAGCTGGCAAGGGATTGTGCTGCAAAATCGTATAAAAACATAATCTTATCATTAATAAACCGTAACTTACGAATTGAAGAGTCTTTGGGCGAAAAATTGGAGATTTTACACAGAGTTTCAAGTATTCAGAGCTGCACGTTGAAGATTGGAAGCGAGGGAATCATTCAGTTTGCCTAATTTGTCATTCGGGTGTTCTTACTTTTGTCTTGTCTTTATGCGATGTTTAAATCTCTTGAACTTGACCTGTGTTTGATGTTTTTAATGACTTTGTTTGGCTAATTTCTATAGACTACCTAGATTGGATGAATGATTGTGTTAAAGTTTTGATTTTAATTGATTTATGGATGCTATGGATTGTTTATGAGTTTGTAGGCGACTTGTTCTTTTGATTAGATGTGTATGCATGCTTGATAGTGTTTGAATATTGTTCGTTGTTTCACTTGATTCTTGGTGACGGTCTTTATCACATAATAGAGTTGAGTTAGAGTCTAGTTTTTGGTGACTGTCTATATCATGTAATAAAGCTAGTCTTTAGGGTTATAGTGCACAATTAACCTTAGGAATAATGTTCGGTAATCTTATAAAATCAAGTGTTCTACTAATCATCAATAGCTGTGAGGTGCGAGATTATTGCTAGGTCTAAGTCATTAAGCTGCAAGGTAGGAGCTTTCTTAGGAAGTAAACCCGTTGGTTGTTGTCTAGCAAGTCTAACCGAAAGTCCAAGTCTACCTTTGATTCAAATCCTGTGAGGGAGTGGATCTTGTAAGGTACTTCCATAAACCCATTAGAGGTCTTGTGAGAGAATCTAATAACCAGTAGTCTAAACAACCTTTAGGGTGTCACTGTGTGCTCTTGAGAAGGGTCATGGGTCCTTTAGATAACCCCACATGCGAATAATTCACGATCCCGGTTCCATAGTTGACAACTTCTAATAAAAATCATTACTTGAAGCAATCAGGATTCCAGTCTAGGTAGTGCTTTCCACCATCAAAGTTTAAGTCCAACGTGATTCGCTTAGTTTACTTAGTTAATTAATTTAGTTTATTTTATTTGTTCTCTTAGGAATTGTTAGAAACCCCCCAATTAAATAAACAAACATTCTAGTCCGTGTCTGTCAGAGTCTTAATAGAGTAGTTAACTTAATCAATAGAGTCCCGTGGGTTTGATATCCGAACTTACTTAGCTTTACTAGAGTCGATCGGTTCACTTGCCGGTTAGTAGTTTAGTCGAGTTTAAAGAGTCTAAAGTATTTCCTCGAACAATCAGACGTAGGCTTAGTGTCAACCTTAAAGGAAATATCTCAAGTTTATGGCTTTCCAAATCGCTCGCTTTTCACTTGCCGGTTAGTAGTTTAGTCGAGTTTAGAGAGTCTAGAGTATTTCCTCGAATAATCAGACGTAGGCTTAGTGTCAACCTTAAAGGAAATATCTCAAGTTTATGGCTTTCCAAATCGCTCGCTTTTCACTCGAAAAAGTGTGCGCTTAGAAAAGGTTCGCTTAATTCGACTTAGCCTGGGAACAACCTAATATCCGCTAACGTCCTTTTTTTATTTATAAATTTAACATATTTTTTAAATTAGAAAATCATTTAAAAATAACATTTTAATTTTCGTCCATATACAAGACACCATAATTTGTTTTGCTTTGTTTTTTATATGAAATGTTTTTTGATTTAAAATTTATAATATGTTTAATGTTCTATTATATTGTTTATGTCTATTTTAAAATTATTGTTATTATTATTATTATTATTATTCACTTTCAGATTTAATTTTATTAGAAAAAATTACTTTTCGAGTCTCTATGTTTTAGGGGTTTTAACAAGTTAGAGTTCAAAATCAAAATATTTAACACCCTGAGTACCTAAACGTTTTTTTGTCTTTTTTTTTTAACACATTGAGTCCAATTTTTGACCGCTGTTAGATTTTTATTGTTAAGTTTTATTAAATGACCAAATTACTATTATACTTTAAAAAAAAATAATTTATTTTTAGTTTTCTCTTTTTCTCTCGTATACATCTCTCTCACCTCTCTCTCAAACATCACATCTTGAATCTCCCTTTCTCATTTTTCATTCTCTCTCCAAACTTAAATCACCTCCATCCCCCACCACCACACCATCCACCATCTTTGCAACTTCCCCTCACCACCATCACATTCAAATTGTGTTTTTTTTGTTTCCAAACACCCCCAACGCTTCTAGTAACCATCTATAACCACCAAAATCATGAACGGTCATTCGTTGCCATCACCATAATTACCCAACAAGTCAGATCTAACAAAAACAGTCTCATACAAGTTTCTTGTGCACATCGGAGCTTCATAGGGACTTACCGGAGATTGTAGGTTGCCAGAACTCAACAATGGCAGCTGTTAAACAACAAACCACCACCCCCTCGTATCTCCAACCTTCGTCGGGTCACCCAATCGAAAAACCACCACCACCGCTTCCTAACCGCTCAAAAACAACCGTATCCCACTGCTCTTCTGCCACCAAAACGCCACCGCCACCCTTTTTGTATCCACCTCCGTCGCTTGAAGCCACAGCCGTGGCGCCGCCGTGACCAGGAGGCCGACCCGTCACCGCCACTCCATCTCGTCTCTCTCTTTCTCTCAGCTCTCTCTCTCTCTCTCTCACACACACACACACACACACACTCTCTTTCTCTCTCTAAGAGTTAGTGTGTGTGGGGGCTAGGGTTGCAAAAACGAAGAGGAAGAAGATAAATTAGGTATTTAACCTAGGGTTTGGTGGGTTGGATTCTAATTAACTGAAAGTTAGATTTGGGTATGGTGTAGTGCGGTGCGGTGTTGGAGGTGGATGCTGATTGAGAGAGAGATGGGGATGACAAAGAGAGATGAGAGTGAAAGAGAGAGATTGCAGATTTTTTTTGTATGTATAAATAAACATATATAAAAAGGTGAAATAATACCTTGTGTATAAAGAGTTGTACTCTACGTGTAATTGACTAAAATACCCTTGTAGTTAACAGACTTGGTGGATGGTGTTAAAAATTGGACTCAAAACGTTACATAAAGAACGTTTAGAGACTCAGGGGTCAGGGCGTTAAACGTTTTGATTTTGGGCTCAACTGGTTAAAACCCCTAAAACACAGGGACTCAAAAAGTAATTTTCTCATTTTATTATCACGATTTTTTTCCGGGTTTTTCTTAGGTGGTGATACAGTAACGAACTGGACCGGTACTGAATGAATGCCCGAATGCGAATCATTTTTGGGTTTGTTTTTATAATACTCTTTTGAGCATGGGTTTTTAATTTGATTTTAACATATATGTTAATATTTTTTTGGGCAAGTTATATGAATGGTAGTATTATAATGAATCAAACTGATACAGACCAAACAAATTAGTACCCATATATTTGAAATTTTCGGTAAATACAGAGTGCTTAGTGATACGTTTTAGGTATATTATGACTCTTTTTCTGGAGTTTCTTTTTCGGTTGTTACAGCAACCGAGTTGCTTTCATAAAAGGCATATTTCTTCTTGTATTTGCGGAAATTACAAAACACTTCATTCAATAAAATGAAGTAATACTAACTCCTATTGTCTAGCTGGGATTGTCTAAACGATGGAGAAGTATATGTTATAACTAATTGGTAAAGTTCGAATCAAATCGCACAGCAATTTTCACTAATGAAAAGTTGCCGACGTGCCTTCTTGGCAAAAAGTAAGGAAATTAGTTGCCCCTGAAGAAAATCTCCAACGTGGCCATCTTTAACTTGAAGAAAATGGGTCGGTCCCATTTGAATACAAATCCCATTATCAAATACATGCACAAAACTTAGTGGAGGATCAAATGAGATTAAGAGATAAAATCCCATATAGTGTCTGAAATCAAAGACGAATATCCACTGTTAATCATAACACGGAATGTGGGGCCTGACTATAACTCCTCTATATAAACATCAATTTGTAGCCATCTAAACAATCCTTATTCAATCATTACAAACAAACACCTAAATCTTCACACACTACAAATGTCAAGTCTTTCTAAAATGCTTTTTCAAGATGAGTTAAGGAATATTTATTCAAGAAAACTACTTTTCCATACTTACATAGTCCAACAATCGGCGCCGATGACAATAACACCAACTCCATCACCACCATCAAGCCTGTCGTCGTCTCATAACAAATTTGATGAAAATGTGGTAATGGTTCTATCGGTGCTTGTGTGCGCTCTAATATGTTCTCTAGTGTTGAACTCCATCATAAGGTGTGTATTAAGATGTACGCGGTTAAATGGCTCAGAAACTATTGCCAGTCCACAAAGCACCTCGGCTAGATCAGCCACATGCGGTCTCAAGAAGAAAGCGATACAGACTTTCCCAGTAGTCAACTATTGGGATGGGTTGCAATTACCAGGGTTAAGTAAAGAATGTGTAATATGCCTAGGTGATTTCGCGAAAGGAGAGCAAATTAGGATACTACCCAAGTGCAATCATGGATTTCATGTTCGTTGCATTGATAAATGGCTAGGCTCACATTCATCGTGTCCAACTTGTAGGCAATCACTAAGTGGTATATGCGAAAAGATTCTAACTGGAGGGAACTATAGCAATACCACTTCTTCACAATCGGAAGAGCAAAGTGCAAGTAATAGTTTGATCATAAGCGTATCGCCTCTACCACATGAAGGTTTTTTACGAAATTAGTAGTGGTAAATATATTGTTTTAAACAGTGGCAAATCAAATGTAAATAGTGGAATACCCATAGGCGGGTAGCTTTAAGTTCGATCATATATGTATTTTAGTCCTTTCCCCGTTGAATATTAATTCATTTTTATTGATATAAAGTTATTAAAGTGAATGACTAGATTTAATAAACAAAAATAAACTTTGAATTAACATGAATAAAAAGTTCTCGTTAATACAACACAAAGAACACGTTAATACAACGCAAAGAAAGTCTAGCAAATTATTTACAGAGTTAAATGTTTGGTTGGTCCATGTGGTTTGCTGAGTATTCACAGTTGGTCCTCAAATTTTTATAATTATACAATTGGTTCTAATAGTTGTAAACTTATTACAATCATCGAAACTAGAACCAATTGTTTAATTATTAAAAGTTGATGACTAACTGTGCAAAATCTGCAAACCAATGAACCAACCAAACCTTTAGGTTGTTAAAGTAGGTTGGGTGACATATCGGCCATAGGAGTACTCTGGGATATAAACCAGCGCAACAAAAGTGGAGTATACGGCAATGCCGCCCGTTTCACTTTGTGAAAGTCCCCGGCAGTTAACTCTTATTTACATCAACAAGATATTTTTGTGGGCTAATTTTATATGTAAGGCGTGCAAACGAATCGAATGACTACGGAAGAGGCAATTTGTGTTCGTTTCTTTAATTTCAACCGAACAAATTAAGAAGCACGGAGAGGTAAACGAATGTAGATTCCTTTTAATGTTAGTTCGTTAGGAAGTTGAATACATTCGCCTAATTACGTTTGTTTGTTATATCCTGAACGAAATTAACTAAACACATTGTAAACAAAAATAAACAAACATACAATACAAATGAGGTTGGTTTATCGCTTATGGGCTTAGTTAAACAAGGGTCCAAAACTGTAAGTCATTTCTTTTAAAATAACATTTGTAATAAATAAAATTTGAGAATGTCCATTAGATATAAAAGAATATATATAAGCAAATATAATTGAATATAGCTGAAAGAACATAAATGAATGTATGCGAGCGAACATAAATCATCATCAATGAACAAACAACATTAATCAACGTAAATAAATGAGCGGATATGTAATGTCTATTCATTAAGTTAAACTAACAAAAAGTTTTATTCATGTTTATCCATTTATTAAATAAACAAACATAAACGAATTTTTCATTTTCATTAAACATTTGATAGGTTTTGTTGGTTTACAAGCAATCATTCGACAAGAAAAGGTGTATGATAATTTGCTAAGTTACACAATGATTAGAACATCATGGGATGATAAACATCAGATATCGTATAAATTTGTTAAGATTATGATCCATGTATCCATTAAAAAATCACGTGAGAACAACGAAGCTTCTGATAAAGAATGCCAACTGTAATAAAAAAAATATAAATTGGTAAAGATAGGTAAACATGATCTTTAATTATATTCCAATATTTCTTAAATATCCCACGTGGCCCCCTTTGACTTGAAGAAAATGGGACGGCCAATTGAAAACAAATTTCATTATCAAACAGGGTACCCAAAACTTAGTGGAGGATCAAAAGAGATAATATATACAAGACACAAAGAGATAAAATCCCATATAGTGCCCCAAATCAAATATGATTATCCTCTTTAAACAATAACACAATATGTGAGGTCTTATTATAAGTCCTCTATATATACATACATTTCAAAGTTAGATACCTTCCATTAAACTTGTTCCCATCTAAACAAATCCTTATTCAAAAATCACAAATGTCAAGTTTATCGAAAATGCTTCTTCAATACGAGTTTACGCATATTTGTTCAAGAAAACTTCTTTTTCATACTTCTATAGTTCAACAACCAGGGAGATGACAGTAACACCCGTTGCATCACCATCAAGTCCGTCTTCAACTCATAACAAATTCGGTGCAAATGTGGTAATGGTTTTATCGGTGCTTGTGTGCACTCTAATATGTACTCTAGTGTTAAACTCCATCTTAAGGTGTTTATTAAAATGTGTGAGGTTAATCGGCCCAGAGACTAGCGCTAGCTCGCACAGCACTTCAGCTAGATTAACCACTAGCGGAATTAAGAAGAAATCGTTAAAGAGTTTCCCAATAGTCAACTATTGGCAGGGATTGCAGTTACCAGGGTTGGGTAAAGAATGTGTTATATGCCTAGATGATTTTTCAAAAGGAGAGTGTGTTAAGATTCTACCCAAGTGCAATCATGGATTTCATGTTCGTTGCATAGATAAATGGCTCAGTTCACATTCTTCGTGCCCAACTTGTAGGCAATCGCTAAGTGATATATGCGAAAAGATTGTCACCGGAGGGGACTTTAGTAGTACCGCATCTTCACAATCACAAGAGCAAAGTCCAAGTAATACCTTGATCATAAGTGTATCCCTTTAACAACAGGAAATGTATTTTACGAAATTACTAGTGCTATTATTTTAAAGAAATAGGCAAATCAAATGTAAATAGTGGAATATCCATAGGTTGGTAGTTGTAAGTTCAAATCTGTATTTTAGTCCTTCTTTCCAGTCAAATATAATTCATTTTTCATAAAAATGAAGTTATTAAAGTGAATGACTACTTTTAATAAAAGAAAATACACTGAAAACTAACATGGATAAATAAGTTCTCGTATGGGTGTTAACACCCTTTTGTTTACTCATCTATGTTTGCAACCAAAAAAATACAAAACATGTTAATATATAAAACACAAAGAAGGTCTAGCAAATTATATACATCGAAAATGGGAGCACAACATTTCATAGTCTAATTGTCTATCTAAAGCGTGGAAAGAATAGAAAAAACAAGGAGGCATGATTTGTTTGCTTCTTTAATTTTAACTGAAAAATTTATAAACACAAAGATGTAAACGAACATAGATTCTTTTTCATGCTAGTATTTCTGTATGTATATAATGGAAAACATAATAAAAGCGTACTTGCGATAGATGTAGACAACATGATTATAAGCTTGGTTGAGTTCCTGTTTAGAATGTACTATTCTGATGATGATTATGAGTTCTTAATTAGCTCGTGATTTTGGAGTAGAGAAGGAGATGAATTATTGTGTAGTTGATGTTAAGAATGTCTAACCTTTTATCTCTCTAAATAACCTCCTTACATGCATAAGGGGAAACCCTTTATTAGTTAATAATGGTAATACGGTCCATCAACAAATACCAAATAATATATAATAAGGTATAATTTAATATCTTGATACCAATATTACATAAATGATCATAATGACCATATATTAAATAAATATATTATTATATTTATTCTTATATTCTTCCACTTGGTTGAGTAATCATTTATAATGAGTACTAAACAAGCTTGATCAGGAGTTAATACTTATTTTAGCTTTAAACCAAGAACCGTAAAAGAGAGATATAGCCGTTGAGTCATCACTCAACGCAGGACCCCTATTAGTTATACTACAAACTCAATTTAAAACCTAACAGTTATGATCAAAATTTACATGTAAACGCTTTTAAACGTTTGATTTGTATAATAATTTTCTATGTGTCATTAGCATGAAGAACATATTTAGAGACATACAGACTCAAAACTGATGAGAAAAATCTAATAATTAATCATTCACATTGTCATCAAGCGTTTACATAATTTTTACGGGTGATACACCTTTAGTTACTGGATCCATTAGCATATCATGAATGTTTTTATACAAAGATTTAGTTTCCTCAATTCGTTCATAAACGAACAACAATTTTGTATCGAAATTTAATGCAACACCTCTCGAACTGTTATTGTTCGAGAAAACAGGGTACCTGACTTTATCACAGTGAGTCTTCAATATATTTTTGAGTTAAGTTAATGTACAAATAGCTTATCGTACAAAACGTACGAAAGGCAAAAGAAAAAGAAAAAATGGTGGCATTTTCGTAATGATTTGCTCGTAGGGTAATTATCAAAATTACTCTACAAATGATTTTGTAGGGTAATTTTGTAAAATGTTCTTGTAGGGTAATTTTGATCTTATATGGTAGTTTTGTAAAATGTACTTTTAGGGTAATCTGGAAACTTGCAGAGTAATTTTGGTACACTTATAGAGTAATTATGACACTCTACAAAATTACCCTACAAGATCAAAATTATCTTAGAATATCAAAATTACCCTACAATAACATTTTAAAAAATTTCCCTACAAGATCATTTGAAGGGTAATTTTGATAATTACTCTGCGAGTAAATAACTACAAAAATGCCTTTTTTTAGCTTTTCACCCTATTCGTACGTTTTGTATGATAATGGTATTTGTATTTGATATTTTCTCTATATTTTTATATGGAGTTAATAAATTTATGAGTCCACTAATAAGTTTTCAACAACATTTAGTGACAAATTTTTTTTGTGATTAGCAACATATTATGTAATTATAACTTAGGTTATTATTATTAGTTCATTATGACTCCTCAATGAGATAGAATTTGTCTCTTGACAAGAGGATATACCTGAAATTACATTTTGTCATCTTTGAATATTACAAAGTTAGAGTAATCAACAGGTTTGAGTTCTCATATTTTCTTTAAATTATAGTCTCTCATTTCCTTTATAAATATTTTAATACTCTATTAGATGCTTCACATTGTTCTAGACATATCTAGTGTGTTGTAATTTAAGTAATATCTAAACGAGTATAGACTTGAACCTACATAAGGATTCTAATTAATGAAGCATAAGGGAATAATCTTGATGATCTTATTAGCCTCTAAAGGAGAACAATATTGTTTATTTCATGTGCAAGGACCCATTTAAAGTAAAACCTATGGAACAAAACTAAAATCCCATTGGGTCTATCTCGGTATGTTATGATATCTATTAAATAAGAGATATCTATGAGATCTATTATAATAAAGTATGTGTGAACAATGCTTTGACTTATGTAACATATACTTCTCAAAAGAATATCGCATGTATATGGACAAGTTTGTCTTAGTTGCTCCTACTCATCTTGAGGTTGGTTACATTAATCCACTTGATTCTTGATGAAATAATTGCATTAAGATTTCATCACATTTTGATGTTTCCATTAACCCATACATGGATTTTACTAGCTTACAGACAAAGTGTTTTTTGACCTTCAGTTTAGAACTTCACATTGTTCTAGACATATCTAGTGTGTTGTAATTTAAGTAATATCTAAACGAGTATAGACTTGAACCTACATAAGGATTCTAATTAATGAAGCATAAGGGAATAATCTTGATGATCTTATTATCCTCTAAAGGAGAACAATATTGTTTATTTCATGTGCAAGGACCCATTTAAAGTAAAACCTATGGAACGAAACTAAAATCCCATTTGGTCTATCTCGGTATGTTATGATATCTATTAAATAAGAGATATCTATGAGATCTATTATAATAAAGTATGTGTGAACAATGCTTTGACTTATGTAACATATACTTCTCAAAAGAATATCGCATGTATATGGACAAGTTTGTCTTAGTTGCTCCTACTCATCTTGAGGTCGGTTACATTAATCCACTTGATTCTTGATGAAATAATTGCATTTCATCACATTTTGATGTTTCCATTAACCCATACATGGATTTTACTAGCTTACAGACAAAGTGTTTTTTGACCTTCAGTTTAGAACTTTCAGGTTGTTTTATGAAAATAAATCTGTAAGTCACTTGTTATGGAAAATTGTTTTAGTTTTCATCTAGTGTTGCTCTAAACTATTATAAGCTACCAGAACAGTGATGATTCTCAAAGAAATTTTTTGTTATATAGGTAAGAAATTCTTTAATAATTTATCTCCTCTTGAGTATAACCTTTGCAATCAATCATGCTTCTTAGTGTCTTAACGTTTGTATTAGGATAGTTTAATTACGAACACCCTTAGGTGATTCAACCAAATCCCTAACGTTATTCAAACACATAGAATTCATTTTGCTAATAATAGCTTTATTCTTTTTAGGAGATTGATTTATGCTAATGGTTTAATTTAAAAGAGGTAGGATCAGTAAGGTTTTCCAAAATCCATTTCAACTCTAGTCACGGAGGTTATGTCACACCTTCAATTTCCACATGCGGAGTATTACTGCGAGGCGTGTGGCTGACCAGGATTATGCCACCAATCATATTGAACAATTAAATAAAGTAAAGTAAATTCATTACATCAATACGATCAACGACTATGGTTAAAGTTCCAAAAACATTAGAGTTAACAGTGAAAGCATAAAGTTTAACAATCCAAGCAATAATTTAAAGTTCATGGATTTTATTAGGAACCCAACATAGGTTCAACGCAACCACTACACTCCTCCGCTGCAAGCTCCCGAGCTGTACCTAAGGTCCTGCCAAGAATGCTGTAGAGTATCAACAATAAAGTTGGAAAGTTCACAGTTTTCCAATTTTATTCCAAAAACGTAAGTTTGTTAAAGTACTTGTTTATAAATCATGTTTGCCATGGGGAGCTACCCCATCTGTAAGCAACTAAAATGCATAATACCAAAGACATGCGACTGTTGTTGTTTCGTTGTTGCCCTGTTTGTCAATGTCTATCATCATTGATGGTTTCCAAGGCATAGTAGTTCACGCCCGTCCTCTAAGGCACGGTGTGAGGTTTGTGAGTCCTAATAGCGCTATCAACTAAATCCCGTTCGCCAGGCCAGGCGATTAATCAGTATAGTAAGTGAGGACTTCGTGATAGAGTTGCGTTTAATACACTTGAGACATTAATTATAAAATAGTATTTAGTAGTATTCCTTCCCGGAATACTAGGCAATCCCAAACCAGGGAAAAAAGTGATTCGTTTCCCAACCACCGAGAATACATACTTTTAGTAATGGTGTGAACTCACCTTTGCTAAGATCGGCAGAGAATTTACTTGTTTTAAAGTCGGTCAACCACGTCCTATTATGGTTACCGATATTTATCAGATTCGTATACAAGCAAGTCACGTATTTAACAAGTGGCACACACGACATTTCATTCTGTATAAATAAACAGTCATGTGAACTTCGTATGAATTTGTTATACAAGCCCAAATATTGAACAGTAACTTAGGTAGTCTACTATAAGTTTGCAGTGCAAAGCAGCGTACGGCCCACACACGAGTGTGCGGCCCACTATAGGTGTGTAGCCAATCATGGTGTGCGGCCCACTATCAGGTGTGCAGCACACATGAGAGTGTACGACCACCTGGTAGTGTGCGGTCATGCTTTATCTGGTTGTAAGTCGTGCATCAAAGTATGTACGAGATAGGAGTGTGCGGTTTAAATAATTTCAAACAAATTTCTATTTCAGCTTTATCCAAACAAACAACAAGGCACAGAAATCTGCATCAGTTCGTATGACTCTAATATCATATTTCATGTATAAGCAAATCATCATCAATAGTTATTCAAACCATCACCACCTAGATCTAACTCGATATTCACCGATAACTATCCATTATCAAGATCATTCATTTTAACATTATACATGGTCATAACACGAAATCATCCGACCTAGATCTAAGAACATTACATTATCTAGAGTCATCCACATTTGTAGATATACAAAATTGTCAAGATAGATTTAGATTTCTATATCCTCACTTTCACCAAACAACACATTATACATTATCAAACACCCTATTTTCTATGAGATTATTAGATCTTGCAAACATACAAAAACTCTAGTTCATTGCTCACATCATCTCATTTATATATTAAACATGTTGAGCATGTTTTATATAAATCCGAGGTCATTATTTTAATCATGTCATTTATGTTCATTCAACAAGTATAAACACCACTATGAATGCAAATCATCAACACTTTTGGCATTCAAGAACACTAATTGGTTATCTTTAGATCATGCCTACAAATAATTTTTTTTTTCAAATAAGTTTAAACATTTTATGAACTAAATAATGGTATTACATTAACCTGGAAATTGTGAAAAACAAAGAAGTGTGCAAGAATAAAAGATAGATCCTTTGAAAAGAAAGAAAAAGAAAGCTGCTACCAAATCTTCAAGAAAGTGGAAAGGAATGTTGCCAAGGAAGGAAAATATATTTTCTGAAAAGAGAGAATGTTTGCTTGACAAGGAAAGGATGCCGTCAAATGATTGGAAAAATATTATAGGGTTTGGCAACATGTGTATATATCGCTGATAGATTCCGCACACTCTCACACATTGGAGTGTTCGGCTTACTAGGGTTTATTGTCGGCTGAGTTTGGGCCTGAATTTATTAGGTGTACGGTCAGGAAGGGAGGGTGTGCGACTAGATGTGTGGATGTTTAAATGAGGTCGCACACTTGGAATGCGCGACCATATACTTTCTATAACATGCATATTTTCTTGTTACCAAAATCAAGTGTGCGACCATATATACTTATTATCTAATATACATACATACATACATACATTACCACTCATAATATAAACATATATGTACACTTATGTGTAATCAACCAATTATATTAGATCCGTTTATTAATTTTACGAGGTTACAACGTAAGTGGAAAAGTAAACAGGAAGATTCAGGTTGTCACAAGTTACATAAGCATCAAAATTAGTAGGTTTTATACTTTGATGATATCCTGAGTTGATTATTGGGTTTATTAGAAGTTTTAGTTTTATGAATTAGCTCTTAGTTACGGTTCTATCACTTTCAGATATATTAGATTCTAAGTGTGTGAGAGTTAGTGTAGTACGGTGTATAAGAGGTGTAATCAGAGTTAAATTCGGAGTAAAATTTAACGAATCTCTTTCCCCGGTCTCTTGTGTTCCTTGCAAGCCATTATAAAGATTCGCTGCTCCCACTGACCTTAGAAGTCTTTAGGAACTCAACACGCTTAGGGTCAATAATTAAATAGCAACATACTCTAATAGAGAAACAAGTTAATGACATTAATCGTTGTAGTTTCCCTTTGTTTGAGGGTTACTTTAGTTTTGGTAAGAAATCCGAGTGCCCACATTTAAGCAATAATGAAACTTTTATAAGAGCTACAATAGACTTTAATGAGACAAGTGTTGAAGGAGCAGTGTCTTGTACAAGAGGTGTAAATTGAGGTAATATTTGGTTTTCACTCCCCTACCTCTTATAACTCTTATAAGTTATGATAAAAACACTTAATGCTCCTACTGATCTTTTGTATCTTTAAGCATACTACAAGAGAAGTTTCACTGATGTACGTTACATGGGAACTTGTCGTACATATGTTAGACTTGATTTTATTTCCTTAATGTCTAGATATTATAAGAAAACCTAGGGGCATATTTAGAAGAAATCATATTAAGTATATATGTGAAAGATCTCTTTAAGACCATGGACCAAAGGAGACAAATTTAGATACAACTAGATAGTCTTTGAATGATAAATGAATTATGTTTGAATATCTCATTTGGAATAAAAATCACGATGTTAGTGAAAGATGGACCCATACTTATTTCTTAAGCTAAGTAATGTTTAGGGCATCTAACACATGATCTAAAATCACTAAAAATGAGATTAGATGAAAAAAAATCATCTTCATCAACCTTGTCATGATTTCTCATGAAATTTGGTTAAAGTGGATGAAATATATAGATCTCATTTTCTTTTGTTATGATAACAAAAGTGGTGAAAGTATATCGTATCATCTAGTTCTGTTTTATAAAGGTTTCTATCCAGATTGATAACAAATAATACGAGAGTTTAATGTAAGAGTGACTTTATGTTGCTACGGAAACCTCATAATTGTCATAATATAGCTTAAGAATTGAGACTAAATTCTGATTATTCTCCAGAATATGTAAGGCATCATAAAGCCTAATTAGAAGACAATTTATTATGGTTATTATAGCCTTAACATTAATTATGTCACTAACTCTCATGTTAGTTATTTGTTGACTATATAGCTTAAGAATTGAGACTAAATTCTGATTATTCTCCAGAATATGTAAGGTATCATAAAGCCTAATTAGAAGACAATTTATTATGGTTATTATAGCCTTAACATTAATTATGTCACTAACTCTCATGTTAGTTATTTGTTGACTTAACCAGACGTTTTTTGTATAGTGTGCAGTGAGACTTCTCCATTGAAGAACTTAAAGCTGGAACTAGCACTTGTATTTTACTTATAGACATTTGAACTATCCTTTTTTAGGTTTTAGTGTAGTGTAGGAATAACATCTAATTCTTCCGTTTCAGGCGTACCTTTTCCTGTGCATACCTTTTCCTGTACGTATGTTGCTGATCAACACACTCATTATCCTTTGGTATTTCTGGGTGTTATAGTTGATTTCAAGGCATCAAAATAGCATTAGTGGAAACGTTAGTATGCAATGCACTGGAAAAATGGACGTATTTCCATGTGTAAGTTCTTCATTTTATGGGTTATGGTATTGTACAGTAATGATGTATTCACGGATGCCATTTAACCTTATAGTTAGAATTTAGCGTAAATGCATGCGTTTTAGGAGTTATTTTGATTATTTAACAAAAATTAGATTAGTCTTACGAAAACTTAATCTAGAATAAATCTGTAAGTGCACTTCCTGCAGAGTAACCGTGGCTTTAACAGTTCTGGTCATTCCAAGTCAATGAATAAGTCACAAGTATAGAAGGTGTCCGAAGTACAAGGTTAACTCAGAATAGTGAGTTCCGAGTTTGTCACTTTGTTCTGAGTTTGTGTATATGGTGAACCTTCTGAGTTTGTGAGGCTCGTAACATTCATGCTTTAAATGTTTCGAGTTTGTCTTAGTGAAAATCAGAATGATATGTTTGTTGAGGATTATTTTTTGAATCCCGGACATTATGTTCTTTCCGGGTTTAGGCCCTAGTCTAGCATATATATATGTTGAATAGGTTAGATTAGGGCATACCTTAGAGAGTTCTAGGTGAGCCTAGAGAGAGACTATGTGTTAGAGAGAGAGAGAGAGAGAGAGAAAGCTAGGGTTTAGGTCTCTGTGGCCTAAACCAGCTCGTAGAAGATGATGTATACTCATTCGGTATGTAAATGTGTGTTGATTGAATGAAATGATTGAGAGTTTTCTATATCTTCTACCCAATGTTCTATGTTTAGGGGTTTTCATGTCTTTTTCAAGTGCAATGGATGTTGTTTGTTATCGATCCGTAAAGCTATTAGTGCTTTCACAAAATATAGTGATAATGTTTATGTAAATGAGTTCTTAATTATCATAAGAGACATTATGTTTGACTTATCAAATTTATCATGCTCTACCTTTCTTCTGAAGTACGCTTTCAGAAAAGAGGAATAGGATTGCATGTCTTAAGAGATAATCAAGAACTTAATTCAAGAGAAACTCTTATAGAAACTCTTTTAGTAAAACATAACATCTTAGGTTTTAAGATTATAGTGGATAACATAGGTGAGATACAAATTTATAGAAGAAAGTTTTAGTGAGTACTGTTTTGGGGTATTAAGGTAAGTCAGACTAAAAATTGATCGTAAGATTAACAAAAGATCATTAATGTGAGGATCACTATTTGAAGGTGTGATATGTCTATTATTAACATCAAACTAATAGAAGAATTATATTTGAAAGTTCTACTTAAAGGAAGTCAAATCACCTTTGGGCAGAAGTGAAATCATTTAAGTATATGTGCAAAATAATTATGATAGATCACCTTGGGCAGAACTGTGACAATTATCTAAGTTATGCACGAGTTAGTTATGCAAGACATGAATAAAGCACATCAAATTTGGGTAGAAGTGCGACATTCATGTATATAAGGAATAAATAACATAGCTTTTAATTATACTTGAACAATAAAATAGATGTAGCACATCACCAATGGGCAAAAGTGAAACATTAAGAACTCATTCAAGTTAAGCTATTTATTTTTGTAAAATTTAACTTATCTATGTACTTACAAAACCCTTTAAGTTAATTCACTAAGATTTCCCGATAAGAGTTTGAAGGAATTGAGTTCTCTATTTTATGAGGTCTTTATATTATGAATTCCTTATACTTATGAGTTCTCTATATTTATGTGTTCTCCATATTTATGAGTTCTCTATGATATACGGGTTTATGAGGTAGTGAATGTTCACGAGTACACATGACTTTCTCGAGTTTATTTGAGGTTTCGAGAAAAGGAGTAGAGTTCTCGACTTACGTTTATTTCTCGTGTTAGTGTGATCTTGAGAAGAAAAACTAGTGTTCTTGAGCTGCACTGAGTTCTCGAGAAAAAAACATGACTTCTCAAGAAAATGTGACGTCGATAAAAAACTTTTGAATTCTCGAGTTAATGCTAGTTTTCGAGAAACCCGTAAACCTAAACTTCACAAAAAACCTAATCTCATAAACCTTAGTTCGTGAACCTTTATCTGCAAACTTGAGAACTTTGTGATAAGGATAAGATTAATACGACCAAGATTTGAAAATTAAATCCCTAAATAATATATTTATAGATATTAATCCTGATTTGAACAAAAACATACTAAAAGTGTATGTTTTGTATGTATGTAATGGAAAGCATAATAAAAGTGTACTTGTAAGCCATCAACCCCAACAGGGATAGATGTAGATGACAAAATATTCAGCTTGGTCGAGTTTTCGTTTAGGGTGTACAGTTCTAATGGTGATTATGAGTTCATAATGAACTTGTGATTTGGAAGTTTGACCAGAATTTGATTCCGTAATTGTCGTTAATCTCGGATATTTTCACAATAGCGCCGATGGAAGTACTGTAGAGGGTGGTGTAAAGGGGGTCATGATGAGTTGTGTGATGAAGATTGTTCGTTAATCACATGACACGAGCGACAAAACCGTTTGGTGTGGTCCTGACCTGAATGGTGCGGTAGTGGTAACTAACATCGTCACGGTATGCGTGAGGCGATCTACGCTTTTGTTTTGACGGTGCTTTTACTTTGGTGGCCAATGACGGTGCGTCGCGAGGAAGTGAGTTGAAACAAAACATGTCACACCCGTTCATAGGCGGAAGCGCGTGGTGTGAACTTGATTAGTTTTCATCGCATATGATATAAGTAAACAACTATATGAAATAAAACATGCACGCTGTTCATCCATTGCCTTCATTTCAAAGTTACAAGTCATAAGTATTTAACCATAAAGACAACACAAGTTATAATATTTTTACAAAAGACTTGTTCAAAATATAGTTTTATAACCCGAAGGCTTTGCATTTTCATGTTGGGAGTGACCAAATGTCGTCCGCGATATGTGCACGCGCCGTGGCGTGACGCTAGTGCAAACGTTGTCGATGACGATGGGTTTATTTCGTTAGCTCGTTTATCATATGTTTTGTGTCGGTTTTGAATATATATGTTATTTGGTCAACATTTATAGTTATTCTACGGGTTGTTCGATGTTCATTTGTCCGTTGTCCGCGTTTCGTTTAAGAGTATAGTATGAACACATTTCATGTGTGTATATTTGGTGTATACATTTCCCAAGTATTGGTATACATGAAGGTTCATGTTCCCACTTATACATTTAAGTATTTGTATCAGTGTTATAAGAATCGCTTGGCCCTAGTCGGGCGGTGAGGTACCGACTAGCGATTAATCGGGATTAATAGGGATTGTTCGGAATTAATCGGATCGTGATTTCTATAGGTAATTTTTAGTTATATATATACACACATTTTTATATGTATTTTTCTAAAGTAGACATGTATTAACCTCTCATTGGCCCATGTTATAAGTAATTGGAAGGAATTTATAAGATTTGGATGAAATTTGGCCAGCGTCTGGCCAAAATTTGGCTAGAATAGGACCGCCATTGACTGCCTAGCGATTAATCGGCCATTAGTCAGAGAACCTCCGATTAGTGATTAATCGACGACTAATAATAGACTAGTCGGGATTTTTACAACCATGATTTGTATATTCATCATGTGTAATGTATTTAGCATTTGGCTTGTATTCTCCTAACACTAATACATACACATAATACATAAGCATTATGCACCAAGTGAGGTATTTAGAATATATAATTTTTCCCAAAAATTAAATTTTCATATACATTTATTATTTCCACCCTTTAACTTAGTAAAAATATATATATAAGTGTTTAATAAAACTCTTGGATGATTAAGACTTAATCATTACCAATAAGGTTTGTCTAATCACGATTAAGGTTGCTAGTTACGATTAACAATGCTAATCACCTCGTTAATTACACTTTAAGCACAATTAAGGTTGCTAGTTACGATTAACAATGCTAATCACCCCGTTAATCACACGTTTTAAAAACGTATTTTAAACATGCTTAAGTCCCATAATCACAATCAACTTCAAATTAAGTTTCAAAACACTAACTTCGCATGCATGATTCATACATTTTCATCCTCATTTCCATGAACTTTTTATAAATATATTTTTAACAACTTACTTAAAAATAATGAAATCTTCACATACTTATTAGATCATTAAACCATCATTTTTATTATGCTTTCTAGTCAAGGTCTCAACTTTAAACCATCTTGTTTAGGTTACTTTTTAAGATGGTCTTAGTGAAAATCATGGTGTTAATCTCTATAAAAGTTATATATATGTTATAAATTAGTTTTAAGTTGTAGTAAAGTTAATGGATCATGAGGTTGATGATCTTGTTTGGATTTAAACATCAAGATGTTTAAATCATCATTTTCACCCTAGATCATACAAGATCATGAACTTAAACAACTTACTTTCAGATAATCAACATGATCATACAAACTAGTTAACACTAATACACACAATCAACACATAATACATTATATTTAGTAGATTATTAAGGTGAGTTAGAGTTATTAAGTTTGGTTTTTCTTTATCTTCAAGATGATCAACATGTACATTATATATCTACATATTATAACAAGCTTAAATGATAAAAGATAATCTTACAACTTTGCACAAGCTTATGATGAAGATTAAGAGAAAATAAGAGCTCCAAAGTATCCCTAATGATCCTCCATGCTTGCAAAGTTCTTAGATGATCTTGAAAGGGGTTAAAATACGGTGTTTGAGGGTGGAAGATGATGGTGTATGTTGGTGATGTTGAAGCCATAGGTTAGGGAGGGGTGGTGAGGGAATTGGTTTTTAAAAAATGTTGTAAATAATTGAGGTGAGGTGATTGGGAGTGGGCCCCCACACGGCCGCTTTTTGGCTTATGCATATTAGATTTTATATTTTTTTATAAATATTATATACATTTAAGTTGTCAAGATTAGAGGTTAAGGGGAATTAGAGAAATTCTCGAATGATTAGTGTTGTGACAATGTCCGTTTAAGCGTTCAGGTGATAAAATTGCCATTTATTAGCTAGTTGGATTAAAATCGGACAAGTTATGTGAGTATCGACATAATACCGGGAGCTTATGTTTAGGATATCCCATTGATATCCCTAGGCTTGTAACCTCGTATACAAGTCCTATGACCATTACAATGTTTAATTTTTTGTTTCAGACAACTTATATTGTTACCATTTAGCACGGACGGACAAATTGTAAATATGTGTATTTTCTGGAAAGTTAAAGTGTTTTAGTATTTGATGTTCCTAATTGGGATTTTTGTTTTCATTTCAATGATAACATGCTTTCGTGCCATTCTCTTGTTCGGACAATTTTCATAACTTGCTGACATGAATAGTGTGTTCGCATGAATAGTGTTTTCAGCATTAATTAAGTCGAAATGAACGCATTTTAAATAATAAATAGTTGTTAAGTTGTATGGATTAACCATTAATTTTGTCGGATGTCACATTCTCCCCTCGTTAAAGAATTTTGTCCCAAAATTCAAGTTGTGCTACCGATTGCAGGGGAGTCTTTGAATGAATGCAAGTTCTTCGTTTTGATTTGGTCTTCATGTTCCCAGATATACTTGGGCACGTGACAGGAGTTCCAACGAACCTTGACCAACTTAACACGACTTCTCCTAGTATTTTGGACCTTCCAGTCCATAGCCTCAATAGTCTTCGATGTATTAAAGTTTGTCGTCGATACGAATTTGACCTGCCAGGATGATAACCGTTTCTTGAGTAGGACTCCTTTTAAGATTTGACACATGAAACGTGTCATGAATGCTACTAAACTTGTCCAGTAGTTTCAGTTTGTAGGCAATGGTTCCAACCTTTGCCCCGATTTCAAAAAGGTCCTATGTATCATGGGTTCAACTTTCCACGTTTCCCAAATCTAACTACACCTTTCCAAGACGAGACTTTCAACAAAATTTTTCTCCAACCTTGAAAGAAAATAGTTCGCGTCGTTTGTCGGCGTAGCTCTTTTATCTATCAAGAGCCGCCTTGTTATGGTCTCGTATTTGAAAAATCTTGTCCGTAGTCTCGTGGACTAATTCCGGACCAATGAGTTGTATATCTCTGGCCTCTGCCCAACATAGCGGTGATCGACACTTTTGTCCATACAGAGCTTCAAACGGGGCGGCTAGATGCTAGTGTGATAACCATTATCATATGAGAACTCCATTTATCCCAATTTCCACCCAGATCCACAACACAAGCACATAACATGTCTTCCAAACTTTATATCGTTCGTTCACTGTGGTCGTCCGTTTGTGGGTGAAAGGCCGTACTAGGATCTAAACGCGACCCAAAGGCCTTTTGGAATGATTGCCAAATCCTTGACACGAACTGGCCGTATCGGTCCGATATGACAGAAAAAGGCATTCCATGCCGTGCCATAATCTCTTTATGATATAGCTCTACGAGCTTTTCACTGCTATCCTTCTCACAGATAGGTAAAAAATGTGCGGACTCCATTAGTCTATCAAATATACCATATCATGTCCCCGACCTGTCGAGGTCCTGGGTAACTTCGAGATAAAGTCCATTGAGATTTGTTTCCATTTCCAAATGGAAATTTCAGGTTGTTGTAGCAATCCTGAAGGCTTTTGTTATTCAACATTAACCTTGGCGCATATAAGACATTGTCCGACATAAGTAGCAATGTCGCCTTTAAGGTTGGGCCACCAATAGAATTCTTTTAAGTCTTGGTACATCTGATCAATATCCCGGATGCATAGAGTACTTTGAATTGTGAGCTTCACCAAAAAATAATAGTTTGTAGGTTTCCAAGGAATGGAACCTAGAATCATCCCATAAAGTATAGTGTTTCATCATCCTTTGTCCCCAATTGTCTCTACATTCCACGTAACGACTCAGCTTGAATGTTCTCCGGTTTGAGTGTCTCTTGCTGTGCGTCATGAATCCGAGTAGCAAGGTTCTTTTGTATCATCATTTCAAAGGCTCGCACCCTTAGAGTTTTCACTCGTTCTTTATGGCTCACGGCGTTCGCCACAACGTTCGCCTTGCCCGAGTGATACCTTATCTCACAATCGTAGTCGTTCAACAACTCGAACCAACGTCGTTGTCGCATATTTAATTCTTTCTGATTAAATATATGTTGAAGACTTTTATAATCCGTATAGATTGTACATAGGGTACAATATAAATAGTGATGCCAAATTTTCAAAGCGAATACCACCACACCTAACTCGAGGTCGTGTGTGGTATAATTTTTTTCGTGCACCTTCAATTGTCGAGAGACGTACACAATGACTTTGTCTCGTTGCCTACATGCAACCTAGATCTTGATGCGATGCATCCCAATAAACCACAACGTCTTCGGTACCATCGGGTAAAGATAAGATAGGCAAAGTTTATCCTTTAGTAGTTGGAAAGCCGCCTCTTGTTTCTCGTCCCAGTTAAACTTCTTACCCTTTTGGGCCAGGGAGTTAGCGGTTGATCAACTTTTAAAAAGTTCTATATGAATCTCCTGTAATAGTCCGCTAATCCCAAAATTTGTTGCACTTCCGTCGGGGTCTTAGGCGTTTCCCAGTTATTGATTGCCTCGATCTTGGATGGATCGTCATGAATTCCTTTTTCGTTCACCACGTACTTGAGGAATTGTACCTCGCGAATCCAAAATTCGCATTTGGAGGACTTTGCATAAAGTTGTTCTTTCTTTAAAAGCTCCAAAATAATTCGTAAGTGTTGCTCGCGCTCGTTCTTCGTTCGTTATTATATTAGTATGTCGTCTGTAAATAGTATTACGAATTTATCCAAGTACGGCTTGCACACGCGGTTCATAAGATCCATGAATATCGCCGGTGCATTTGTTAAGTCGAACGACATAACAAGAAACTCATAGTGACCATAACGAATTTTAAAGGCCATCTTGGGTATGCTTTCTTCTTGTATCCTCAATTGATGGTAGTTCGATCTCAAGTCGATCTTGGAGTAAAAAATTGAGCCTTGTAATTGATCAAACAAATCTTCAATTCTCGGTAGAGGGTATTAGTTCTTGATAGTGCGTTTATTCAACTCTCGATAGTCTATACATATGGGAAAGCTCTTGTCCTTCTTTCTGATAATTAAACACCGTAGTTCTCAAGAGGAGAAACCCGGTCTAATAAATCTCTTGTCTAACAACTCTTGAACTTGTGTAGGTAGCTCTTGCATCTCGGATGTAGCTAATCAATATGGATACTTCGCCACAGGTGCAGGCCCCCAACACCAAATCATTGCGAAACTCGACGTGTCATTGCGTTAGTAATCCAGACAAGTCTTTTTGAAAGACTTCGGGGGAATTCTTTCATAACAAGTATTTCCTCCAATTTTGGCACCTTAGTTTTCTTGTCGCCTACATGAGCTAGATAGCCTATGTAACCTTTTTGTAGGCACTTCTGGCCTTCATGCAATTGATGATTCGTAAGGGCGTCTCGCGCTTCTCTCCGTGTGCTATAAGTGTCTCTTCGTTAGGTAAACGGATGCAGATGGTTTCCTCATGACAAACCACTTCCGCCCAGTTGTCGGACAACCAATCCATGCCGATAACTACATTAAAACTACCCAAATAAATGGGTAAAAGATCGACGTTGAATTTTTGTGCTCCAAGTTCAAGTGTGCAACCTTAATGACTTCTCCTGACTCAACTAACTTACCATCGGACAATCCTATAAAATGAGGGGACGTCTAGCTTACCTGATTCTAGGCCAATTATATTTTGAATTCTATGGAGATGAAGCTAAAATCGGAACCGATGTTAGACAAAACGGATGCGAAGTGTCAGTTGATAGGAAACGTATCGGTGACCCTTAATGACTTCACATGACTCAACTAATTTTCCATTAGCTAAATTGATGGAGTAAGGTATGTTGAACGTACATGACTCAAATTCGCGTATATGCTTAATAACTAAAGACACTAAATTAAGCTCAACGCTGGTTTCAAAGGAATTGACACATAAGGATTGCAGAGTAGAACGTACTCATGAAGAAATTGAGATCTTGTGGAGTATCCACAGTTCTAATCACTCACACACTAGTTCACTGGCTTGACTCATTCTTAAGACATTCATGCTTGAAGTGGCCTATTATCCACAGTTTAAAACCTCCTCTTGCGTATTACCACCTTAGTAGTTTCTGGTTTATGCCCGGTCTTCCAACACTTCTACTCTTGGCGCTTTCGCAACTGCCCTCTTGATGAAAGTTTCACTTAACACATTTAGGATTTCGGCAAATTACCACCATACTTCTTGGTGTTAGCATCGTTTTTGGCAGCAATTGCCTTTGTTTCTCTTGTCGCGGGAGTTTCCTTACGTTTGTTACTCACTCTCAAACCTTTCTTAAGGTGTAAGGACTTCCACTTCCCGTCGCTTGTAGATTCCACATGCGTTTCCTTTCTCTTAGCACCTTCCTTCGACAATTTCCCCATTATCTCCACATCCTTGGTGAGCCTAACTGCAAGAGTTACTTGAATGATCAAGGTAGGGTGGCATGATGTGATAATGCTTCGGATCTCAAGGCTATACCCCAAATGTAGCGTTCAATGCATTTGGATTCGAGTGTTACCCAGTATGGAACCATCCTTGAGGGATCGTGAAAATGTGGAGGGTAACCAACAACATTGGCTCTAATTATGGCCAAGTTCTCGAATTTCATTTCCATCACTTGGATTCCTGTCAGCGAGCAATACTCCCTTCGCTGTATCAGTCCCTAAAGTTTGTACTTGGAGATTCACCAAGTTAATATTGCATTCAGTAGGAGACTCTTTGTTTACCTTATCATTTACTTAGGGGAACATTTACTAGAACGGCTAATCCACTTCATTGTCTTTATTTAATGGACATAACCTACCGCACCTTTCGTATCAACGATGTCTCACGGCTTAAAGTCCAGGAAAGCCTTAGAATTAAAACCTTGTGTTATCGCATCTTCATGTGTGGCAATGCCAATCGTTCCCAGTCTATTGGGATCTAAACCGTTTGAATTACCGGTACCACTAATACCGTCACTACTGTCGACTCAATTATGCTCATGTTGTGCAATTTACGCAACCCTATGTTGTTCCATAAAAACTCTAGTTCGACTTTAATAGGATGGCGTTGATTAACAGACCCCTTTTGGGCATAGATCTTCTTTTCGGCGGCATTTTTATTTTGATGCCTAACATCTAATGATGTAGACTTAAACTTAAACAAATATAATCTACCAAGCGCCAAAGAATTAAGAATGCAATTGGTCATGGAAACCTCAAGATCACATTGTTCATACATGTTTGAAACAATGATAACGTGAATAACCACAATCCAAAATGCGTAGTACCTCTTGTGTGTGTCGGCCATAAGTCTAAGTGGAAGAAATAATTCATTGGGGAGGAGAAACCAAACGGTCGTCTCCAACCTTACAGTATGTATCCGTACTTCATGGACCTCAATCGTCCAAAGTAGGAAAATCATTTGCCGCACTAACCCGTGTGACGAATACTTGATATCCCTTGAGTTCCACGAGCTCCAACAAGATTGTTAAATTTCCATAGATGTCGAATAGAATGCGTTGAGGGAGTTGCAGCATGGCTCATGCCATATCATCCCTTGGAGTAAGACAAATGTTAAATGACAAAATTTAATGTAACCTTTTTCCAATAAATAAGATAAGGTGTCATAGATACCAAAGAACCAACCCATGTACCATATTTCTAGAATGTTGAGGAAAAATTCCTCCCTGGGTGGCTAACCAGTTTTGTTTATTTAGGTAACTAGTCTCAACCGACTTGTGATATAGGGCGAATGTTAGGTGCGAATGAATACGTGTGGTCTTTTGGTATCGTAGGGTGTTATAGTAACCAACCCCACTTGTGTTCTACTAGATAGAGATTTGAACAACTTAAGGATTTCGAATGGATAGTGATCATTAGCTTGACCCGCAAAGCCCACCAGGATTCCCATGCACTACAAGTTGTTATTGCGTGGGTCCCCGTAATAATAAATTACCTTGCATGGTCACCCTATTGTTCTCTCATTCAAAGCAGATGATCAATCAGAGAGAGGACACTACTGTCCACGTGCTAACGTCCATTATCATTACTCACGAAAGGGCACAGCGTTAGACGAAATAAAGATAAAGAGGAGTCGTAACAATAACAACTGGAGGCGCACCTTTAAGATGAGTACTTCATCTTCCTTAGTGTTATCAACCATGATTAGTATGAGCCACAGGGACCTCGTCCCACTAATAGAGTTGTTGTCCAAGGCTAACACCTCCGCCTCGTCGTCACTACCGTAGTCAGGAACCTTCACATTTGAGGGAAAAACAATCATCTTCTAAGGAAATCAAGCTTAGGGTCTCACTTAGGAACCACGTCCGCCTTAAGCTCCACAATAGACGCGACGCCAATATTCTCATCGTGCGAGTCGAGAATAATAATAGAATTCAAAGTCGAAGGTATTTCTTGCTTGGCAAAATAATCCGTACAACATGTATATATATCAATAAATAATATCATTACTTATTATATATATATATATATATATAATTATGGGCATATCAAATATAATCACGTTGGTTTGTGCGAATCAATCTAGTTTAGCATGTCTATCCCATATAGACTATGCCCCAAATAATGTCCTTGCATTATTTACTTGTAAAGAGTTTTGTTTGTGGATCTTGCGTTTTTGTATGCAATGAAAACACTTTGTTTCTGTAAAAGCGTTTTCGTGAGAGGATTCTAGTGATTGTAGACTAGACTCAAGAAAGAATGCTAGTTCACTACAATCGAAGCTCTAATACCAATCTATCACACCCGTTCATATGCGGAAGCGCGCAATGTGAACTTGATTAGTTTTCATCGCATACGATATAAGTAAACAACTATATGAAATAAAACATGCACGATGTTCATCCGTTGCCATAATTTCAAAGTTACAAGTCATAAATATATTTAACCACAAAAGACAACACAAGTTACAAATATTTTTACAAAAGACTTGTTCAAATTATAGTTTTTTAAACCTAAAGGCTTTGCATCCTATATCCCGTTCGAAAACAGAATATATGGACCAAACCCTTCAAAATAGGATAACATTGCATTCTTGATAACCTTGAATTCTTGTAACCAACCGAACAAAGATCCACTTAGTCGCCTGAAATACATGTAAGTTTAAAACATCAACAAAAGTTGGCGAGTTCATGCGTTTTGATTTCATAACAAATGATCTTAAAAACATTTGTGAGTTTGTATACAACAATGTGGTGTGTGAATCGTCAATGGAATTATGATCATTAATGTTTTGCAACGACAATAATATGTGTGACAACATAGGAAGCACTCAACCCTAGACGATTTCATTCCGGTCCACCCGGCTGGGACAACAAAAGCACTACATGCGGCCACAAAGGACCCATGAGTGGGGCTCGCTACAGCCGCTAGATCTACCACTCTTGTTCCGCAGTCTTATAAAAGATTAATGGCACTTAAGAGATGCCCTTGTCTCACATGATCTAATATTTCATTCCATAGCTAAACCATACCATCGAAAACATGTATTTCCCCAGAGATTATAAATCGAAAACATTTAAGAGAAAAGGGGAACATGAACTCACAGCTTTGCGTCCAAAGCTTGTGCTAGCAAACAGTGTTCCAAAAGCGTGAGTCAAGCTACAGGTGATCTAACTCATTAGACACTTAGGTCTCTACCAGATCATGCATGCGTTCTCATCTTGAACGTTATTGTATTTGTAATTTGTTATATATTTGGAACCCTAGTGTGTTTAATTGTTGGCATTTGTTTCGTGAGTATCCTTTTTAATACATATATACTTCTTGTATACATATTTTGTATTCATAGTTTGTACGAACGGGCCTCGCTCTTCGTGAGTCTTCATGCCCCGCATGAGCATAAGTGGCCCTAGCCCATGAGAGTCTTTGTGCCTTGCACAAGTGAGAATGGGCCTTGCCCATTTGAGTCTCCGGATCCACACGGTGTGAGTGGGTCTAGCACATTAGCGTCTCCGTGTCACGCACGGAATTTGTTCGTTATATGAGATATATATTCCTCAAATATATATTTTTAAGTCTAGTGAACCTCGTTCACTTGTATAAACATGTTCGATTCAAGTATGTATATTTGTTCTACAAGTATATATGTATATCTTTTATAGATATAAG
The DNA here is from genome assembly GCA_947069175.1 of Scalesia atractyloides. Taxonomy (NCBI): domain Eukaryota; kingdom Viridiplantae; phylum Streptophyta; class Magnoliopsida; order Asterales; family Asteraceae; genus Scalesia; species Scalesia atractyloides. The sequence continues at coordinate 41,840,436 of CAMTDV010000014.1, forward strand.
TGTTAAAAATATACATTTTTAACATCGTATATACGTTGATGTACATGTACGTATCCATTGTGAGCGTACACTTCAACAAGTGTATTTGAGTACATCACCATCTACTTATGTATTTTATATGTATACGCATACCGTATTTGTACTTGTATTTGTGTATATGTACTTGCGTATTTTATACGTATACCATTTTTACACTTGTAGTTGTATACTTCATTATTGGTATTTATGTTGTATTTATAACGTATTCATGTACATGTGCATTCCTTGTATTCTTGTAATTCCACCAAATGTATTTTTGTACGTATTTCATACGTGTATAATTATATTTTTACACTTAGTGATTATTTACCTTATACTTTCCGGAATTATTAGTATCAAGATATATTTATATTTCCGATGTCTAAAAATATATTATTTTTAGAGTTTCGTCGTAGTAACCGAATATATACATTTTCATGTCGGGAGTAACGGAATGTCGTTCGCGATATGTGCACGCTCCGTGTCGTGACGCTAGTGCGATCGCTGTTGATGACAACGGGTTTATTTCAATAGCTTGTTTAGTATATGTTTTGTGCCGGTTTCGAATATATATATTAATTGGTCAATATTTATAGTTATTCTACGGGTTGTCCGATGTTTATTTGTCCGTTGTCGTGTTTCGTTTAAGAGTATAATATGAACACATTTCATGTGTGTATATTTGGTGTATAAATTTTCCAAGTATTGGTATACATGAAGGTTCATGTTCCCACTTATACATTTAAGTATTTGTATATTTTCATGTGTAATGTATTTAGTATTTGGCTTGTATCTCCTAACACTATACATACACATAATACATAAGCATTATAAACCAAGTGAGGTATTTAGAATATAAAGTTTTTCCCAAAAATTATATTTTCATATATATTTATTATTTCACCCATTTAACCTATATATATATATATATATATATATATATATATAAAGTGTTTAATAAAACTCTTGGTTGATTAAGACTTAATCCTTACCATTAAGGTTTGTCTAATATGATTAAGGTTGCTAATCACCCTGTTAATCACACTTTAATCGCGATTAAGATTTTAGAAAATTTCGCGATAGTTTCCCCTAAGGTATGGCGTTTTTCACGTTTTACAAACGTATTTAAACATGTTTAAGCCCCATAATCACAATCAACTTCAAATCAAGTTTCAGAACACTAACTTTGCATGTATGATCCATACATTATCATTCCCCATATCCATGAACTTTTTATAAATATATTTTAATCAACTTACTTAAAATTAATGAAATCTTCACATACTTACTAGATCATTAAACCATCATTTTTATTATGCTTTCTAGTCAGGCTTCAACTTTAAACCATCTTGTTTAGGTTACTTTTGAAGATGGCCTTAGTGAAAATCTTGGTGTTTAATCTCTATAAAAGTCATATACTGTTATAAATTATTTTTAAGTTTTAGTAAAGTTAATGGATCATGAGGTTGATGATCTTGTTTAGATTTAAACATCAAGATGTTTAAATCATCATTTTAACCCTAGATCATACAATATCATATATTTAAACAACTTACTTTAACATAATCAACATGATCATACTAACTAGTTAACACTAATAAACATAATACATTATATATAGTAGATTATTAAGGTGAGATTAGGGTTTTTAAGTTTGGTTTTTCTTATGTTCAAGATGAAAAACATGTACTTTATATATCTACATATTATAACAAGCTTAAAAATGATAAAAGATAATCTTACAACTTTGCACAAACTTAAGATGGAGATTAAGAGAAAATAAGAGCTCCAAAGTATCTCTAATGATCCTTCATGCTTGCAAAGTCCTTAGATGATCTTGAAAGGGGTTAATAAGGATTAAAATAAGGTGTTTAAGGGTTGAAGATGGTGGTATATGTTGGTGATGTTGAAGCCGTAGGTTAGGGAGGGGTGGTGAGGGAATTGGGTTTTGAAAAATGTTGTAAATAATGGAGGTGAGGTGATGGTGTTAGTTTAAAAATCTTTGAAAGTCAAGAATAATCTTTATACAGCATGCTTCACAATATCATCCATTATTTTTTACAAGTTTTAGGTTGATTGGGAGTTGGCCCCCACATGGGCTGATTTTTGGCTTATGCACATGACATTTTATATTTTTTATAAATATTACACACACACATATATATATATTATATATATATATATATATATAATATAATAATATATATATAGGGTGGGAGTTGGCTACAAAGTCAATTTTTTTTATAAAGTGTAAAAAGTCATAAAACACCATAATGTCAACTATAAAACACACTCAAAACCCGCAATTAACAAAGTGAAGATTACTAAAATGCCATATTTGTGGGTTTTGTGTTTTGTTTTGGATAATAAGGCTTTGATTATCGAATGACTACATTAATGTGTTTTATGTTGATTATCATGTTGTGTTTTATATTCATAGTTCTACGATGGTGTGTTTGAAGTTTTTATAGACTCTTAGGATTTGGATATTGTGTTTTAATTATGTTCACTCTGTTATTTGTGGGATTTTGAGTGTGTTTTATGGCGGAAATTGTGGTGTTTTATGACTTTGTACACCTTTGTAGGAAAAATGGACTTTGTAGCCGAACCTCACCATATATATATATATATATATAATATATAAGGGGATGGATCATGAGAAAACTAGTTTAAATGAGAAAACAAAAAAACTAACTAAAAAAACCAAAAAAACATATCAATTTTTTTTGATTTTTTATTAAAATTCGCTATATATTATATAAAAAAAACTTTAACAATTAAAAAATAAAAAAAAACATACAATGCACATGTGTAATATAAACATATAATGCACATGTGTAGTACACATATAGTGCACATGTGCAGTATAAGTTTTTTTTTTGAAAAAAGTTTTTTTTATACATAAAATGCATCGATTTTTATAAAAAATTGTAAAAAAAAATTTGTATGTTTTTTTATGCTTTTTTTTGCTTTTTTGAGTTAGTTTTCTAGTTTTCTCATTTATATGTAGTTTTCTCATGATCCTCTCCCTATAATATATATATATATATATATATATAATATATAGTGTTGCAATTTTAAATACAAGGTTTACCTAATCAAATTATTTCTAAGTTATGTAAAGGGTATTTAGGATATGCTTAGCTTATGTCATTGTTCCGGAGTGTACGTCGCGTTAAACTGATTACGTTTGCGTAACAGTTTGCGATTTCACTTCCAGAAGATGTTAAGAGTTCGGAATCGTGCAAGAATCGAATACGTGCAATTGTCATGATAAAAATACAAATCTCGTAAATAAAACACAAAAATTTTATTTAATTGATAATTCGTTCAGAATCGTTATACGATGGATCACCACAAATGTCACATGAATTGGTTGATGATCGAGTAGTCATCCCCAAATCTTCGGCCAATAGTTCAAATTTCAGAATGTAGTTGTCTTTAAAACTATGAATGATAAAAGATTGAATACTAAATCTGAGATACAATCAAAATTTGAATACTAAATCTGAGATATAATCAAAATTGATTTGGTTTGACCGGGATGATACACTAAATCATAAATTTTTTATTTTAATTTACCTCTTGTTTTCTAATCATAAACGAACACTATCAATTTTGGTTTAGGAGATACTAATATTTTTTCTTTTTCCAAGAAAAATCAATCATGTATGTTTCTAATTAATTTACTCCTACTACATAGGATGTATAAACTTTCTCAGCTTCCATGGGGGAGATTATTACCTGAGTAAATTACACTTTTCGTCCTTTATGTTTGTATTGAAATCCAATAAATAGCCTTTAACTTCACTAGTTACAGTTACAGTCATTTATTTTGAAAATCCATTACAGCTTTCGTCCTTTAGTACTAACCAGGTTAAAATTTTAAGACAAGTGTAATCACATCCCTAATAATTAGATTGGTACTTTTCATTATTTATTTAAAATATATTTATTAAATAAAACAAAAATAATTTTAATATATATACAGAACCCACTCTCTCTCAATCATCTCCTTCTCTCTTAACTTCAATCAAACCCACCATTACCACTAGTGACCGCCACCACCTTTAGCTTCCATAGCAATATCTTCCGATTGAGCATCTTTATCCTAGAATTCAGCATCCAACATACCCTGGTTTTGGATTAATTCGAGCGAATCATCTTGAATCATGTCGTTTACATTCAACTTTGAGAGGGGTATCCGGTTCCTATCATTCTTCCCTGGCTTGTGAACCTCTTTACTGAGCAGATTCGAGGTTCCATTCCCATTTTTTCCAGTTTTGTACCTGCTGTTCACGATTGTTGAGGGCACTAGAAGAGCGGTAGAATTACATCGATTAGAAGTTGAATCCCCTGAATTAGGGTTATCTGGTACAAGGTTTTGGTCCGGTGGGTGAGACCCACCTGTGGATTGCATCATTTGACAGGAAAACACAAATGCAGCGGTGACAATGTTGGTGTTGCAGCGGTGGCGCTGGTGTAAGGGACTCGCAACGGTGGCGCTGGTGTAAGGACTGCCGTGGTGTAGGGACTATAACGACGATGTTTGTGGTAGGGGCAGGTGGTTATAGTGACAGGTGGTTGGCTTGGTGGACGGATATGGTGATGGGGGTTGTTGCTGGGATACAGTGGTGGTGGTGATGGGGAGCATGGATAGCAGGTTGAAAAGTTTGGAACCCTAATTTGTTGGGAAGGAGGGTGAAAGAGGGGTTTATAAAGTGGGATGAATCAAGGGTAAAAGGACGTAAATGCCCTCACATGGGAATCGCGTGATACAATTTAACGTTTAATTTTAATTTGGTTAGTGTTAAAGGACGAATGGTGTAATGGATTTTCCAAATAAAGCATTTGACTGTAATTATTGAAGTTAAAGGCTATTTATTGCAATTCGATACAAACATAAAGGACGAAAAATTAATTTACCCTTATTACCTTAGTAAATAGATTAAGATTAATAGTAAATAAATGACTGAGAGGGAAATTGTTACCTACCTAAAATTACCAAAATAAGCATTCTTGACGAACCTTTTTTTTTTCAAAATAGACATTGACTGTCGGCTAAGCTTCCCGATTCTTTTGCCAACAAATTTATCGGCTTAGTGGATGACGTTTTACCCTTTTAGTAATTATGATTGGTCAAATATTTGTTTTAGTAATACTCTATTTAGTAGTAGCATGAATAAAGAAATCAACATAGAACTAGCTGAAATGTGAAAAAAAATATATTGAAAAATAATGAGAAGAAAAGAAAAGGAAAAGAAAAAGATTAAAGTTATGGGTCAATTTTACCCCATAAAGTGTTTAATTTCTTATTTGTTTATACCGGATTTTACGTTTGTTTTGTTTTAGACAATTTTTTCCTAGTGACGTTTTCCTACCCTTAATCATAGCCTAGCTACAAAGTCTTCTTGATTTGTCTTAATTTTAGCAATTAGGTGGATATATGATTGTTCACAAGCTTATAATAATACTACTTTATTGTTTGGTTCTGATTGAATCACTTTTCTTTTTTATATTTAATGGAGGGACGAGTGATCATTGCGAGGGGTTTGATGCCATGTGTTCTGATCTTAAAGGTGAGTTGAAACTTGATTAGGTAAACCTTGTATTTAAAATTGCAACACTTTGGACTAGTCAAGTCGTAAATCTATTGCACGTTGTCAGTCTTACGAATTAACCGTGTCTATGGGGTGTGTGGCTTATATTCAACGTTGCTAGATGTTAGTCGTATTTAATCTAGGGATGTGTTTAGCAGGAGATTTTGCTTAGGGACATGACAAAGTTTAAGTGCATTGATATTTGATGTGGTCTAATATATATAGGATTGAGATTAAGAGAAAACCCTTATGACTTGTGAGAACTTAGAGAAACTCGGGTTTCTTGTGCGATTTTCGACCCAATTTTTTCACACATCTAGATTAAAATGTTAGAAAAATTGCCGTAAAAAAATAAAAAAATTCGAAGTGGTGTTTTTCGCCCCTAATAGTGGCATGAAAATGTGATGACATAAGCATGAGCTCTCTAAATTTTCAAAACTCGTAAAAGTTGATTTTTTGGAAAAGTTGATTTTTTTTAGGATTTCTGGTAAATTTTTTTTTGAAAAAACCTTCCGTAAGGCCGAGCTCTCTAAGTTCTCACAACTCGTATGAGTTTCGTTTTACCCTAACCCTAATACCTATATATAAATATATATATATATATATAATATATATATATATAATTAGAGAGTTCAAATGAGAAGAATTTTTGTAAAATAAAAAGAAGAAATTTAAACCAATAACAATCCTTATTTTATTTCATTTAATTTGTGTATTTAATATTAGTGTAAGGGTATATTGGTAAACTTAAATAGATCATTAATTGGTACTCTTTCTTTTTTATGACTAACTACATAAAATTTGTAACTTATTAAAAAAAAATATTTTTTCAAAGAAGAAAAAAATTGAGTGAATTTCAAATTTTGTCCTTTATTTTTATACCATTTTTCAAGCGGTGTCTTTTACCTTTCAAATTAATCGAATTTTGTACTTATTGTTTACAAATCTTGCACGTTATGTCCTTTAACCTAACCCAGTTTGGTTTAAATGTTTTGCACGTGAGGGCAATTTTACCATTTTACCTTTTAGAAATTAATAGAATAAATAACTAACCTTTTATAAAAAAACACTTTAAAACAATAAATTAAAAAAAACCAATTTCTTTCTACTCCATCTCCTTCCTCTGTATTTCCATTAGACCACCACACAACCTCCCTATAACATCACAACCTCCTTTCCCCAATCACTATTTCCACCATTACCACCAACATAACAACCTCATTCCACCACCACCAGTTTCCACCATCACCACCCATTCACTCACCACTGCATCATCCACCACCAAACCCTAACCGTCAACCTGTTTAAGAATCGCCGGCCACCACTTTTCTTCTCTCTCTAGAACAAACAAACAAACAACCGATAGATTCACAACATAAATGCTTCAAAACCACAACAACTAAACGGATTCAACACACATTCATCATCAAATCATGCCAAAATCACAGAAGCTTCGGCCCTTAGTTATTGTTTATAGAACCTGAATGAAGGATACTATTTACATATCGACATTTTACACGGGTTCAGATTGTTTTGAGATGGATTTGATGCGCTTAGTATCTATTCAGTTGCAGAAAAGATGATGATTTAAGAACCACGGTTAGGGTTTCAGTTATCAAATTAGTTCTCTGTTTCTTGATTTTAAAAAATTGGATTCATTTGAGATGGAAAGAGTAGATAAAGGATTTGAATTATTTGTAGATCGGCCTTTAAACGAGGTTAATAGAAAGATGCAAATAATGTGTTGTCTGAATTGTTTGATTTTAGGTTTAGAGAAAGAGATAGAGAGGCGATGGAAAGAGAGTGAGGAGAGATAAAAGGGTTTTTTTTTTTTTTTTTGTTATTGATTTAGGTTTAGAGACTCAGAGAGAGAAGCGATGGAGGGAGAGAGTTAGGAGAGAGAAAGGGGTTTTATATTAGATTTTTTGTTTTTCTAAATTTTGTATTAAAATGGTTACTCTGCCCTTATGTGGTGTCATGTGACCTGAATTAACAAAGAAATCTAACTCAGTTAGTGTCAAAGGACATAACACGTAATATTTTCAAAATTAAGTACAAAACTCATCAATTTTAAAGGCAAAGGACACCACTTGAAATTAGGTATAAAGTACGGTACGTACGAATAAGCCTTATTGTACGTTAGACTTATATATATATATATATATATATATATATATATTATATATATATATATATATATATATATATATAATTTTTAATATTTTAGGGGTGTTTTTATTAAATTGTACATATTCCTAGTTTATGTTGAGTTTGAAGGGTTAAAGAGAAAATACGCTAAAACGAATAAAATGGCTCAAACAATGATAATTAGTTCAAAAAATTAAATAATGATGATTACTATGAGTTTACTATTATATAGTTCAGTAACCAATACAACACAATTGATAAAATTTAAAGAGATTTAAATTGTACATATTCCTGGTTTATGTTAAGTTTGAAGGGTTAAAGAGAAAATACGCTAAACGAGTAAAACGGCTCAACAATGATAATTAGTTAAAAAATTAAATAATGATAATTAATGAGTTTACTATTATATATAGTTCAGTAACCAATTCAACACAATTGATAATATTTATAAGAGCACAATTGATAAAATTTAAAGAGATATTAGAATATTTGTGTCTTGGAAAAACTAAAAGAAGGGAGAATTAACGTAAGGTACCTTTTTTTTAACAGTAAATTTAGAATACTGACGGACCACTAGAGTATCATCGTGTCACAAACGTAACCACCCGATTATGTCCATCTCCACTAGACATAATATCTATACAACAATTCAGGAGGAAACCCAATAAATATAAAGTAGAACCCCCCTATGTGATTTGAACACAGAACTATTGGTCCTAAAGTCTTATTCCACCATCACCAAGATACCTGAGGTAGCATAAAAGAAATGAAAGCCATTAAGTCTTGAAACTTAAATTAATGTTAGTGGTCACATATATTTATTTGTATGTGTATTTGTGAAATTCATGGCAGGTTATATAAGAAACAAAAAAAAAAAACAGAGAAACTTATATGCTAAATGGAAATTCTCCAAACAAGAAGACAAATATAAATTGATGGACTTAATTGCGCTGTATTTGGATGGCCCAAAAGAAAAGAGAGGAGTTGAAGTTGCATGATTTGGATAGGCCCATGCATCTACGAGAGATATCTTGCGGAGCATTTCTTTTGTGACGACAACAAGTTAAATAAATGGATTTAAATTTTTTGGGGAATTCGTGCCTACCGTAGGGAATGTTTTACAAAATACTAACCAAAATTTTGAAGTGCTCTAAATAGGTCATTTATATTTTTTTTTCTAATAAGGCCATTCAAGTTTATTTGATTTCTAATCCTATATATTTTAGTTGAATAACATATCACTAATCTTATATGACATAATAAGGCCATTCAAGTTTATTTTGATGTCTAATCCTATATATTTTATTTGAATAACATATCACTAATCTTATATGACATGTTTTTATTTACTTTTTCTTTTATTATATGATAACATGACTTAGAAACCCTAATATAAACTAAAAAAAGACTTAAATATATAGTAAACAAATAGGATTGACTTAGCTTGATTTTGTCTGTACTGAATTTTTAACTGAAAAAAAAAATCGTGCAAAAATCTAATCCAAAATTTTATTTGTATCTGCTGAATTTTTTTATCACTGGAAGTCTTTTTTTCGTTTAGACTATATATGTCCGTGACACTTCGGTAATTAAGTAGAGAATCTTGTCGTTGTTGGTAATTCGTTGGTATTAATTGGTTTACTTGTAGACTTGTAGTGTCAATCATGTTAGTAAGATATGCATAAATAAAGAATCTAATTGCTTTAACTTTATATTAAATTAAAGTATTATTAAAGTATGCTAATTTTAGTGTTTCTTCAATCTACTGGTTCGAGATCCCTAACAATGAAAATAAACGATTTATTAATAAAAAGTTAAGAATTCACATGTATTTGCTTTTTAAAGTTAAGGTGGCACTTACGAGAACATTTAAAGTTAAACGATTCAAAATTCTAGAAAGGAAAATTAAATAAACAAAACTAAGACATTGTTTTTAGCATGTTTAATAACTTAATATTCATCTTGACCAGGGTGGAAGGGGTACTCTTCAAATGAGGAGTGGTAAATTTTTCTATTAGCCAATAATATTAGAGTAAATTATAACCGGTGTCCTTTACGTTTGTATCAAATTACAACTGTTGTCCTTTAACTAAAGAAATTACAGGCTCTGTCCTTTATGTTACCGGTTTTTAATACGTTATGTCCTTTAGATCTACTCTAGTTAAGTTTTTTTTTTTGTTATGTCTTACTATGTGCCTCTCACATGAGAGCAGCATAGTCTTTTCGTCTCAATTCTATATTAAAAAACGAAATAAATAAATCTCTTTATTCCCCTTCATTTTTTCAGTCGATTGCTCTTTTTTTTCAATTAATTCAAACAAAAATATAATGCATGGTTTGAAATTAGAATTATAAAATAAAAGTAAAATATTTAAATAATGGGATGCAAGGGGGAAAATCGAAATTCATTTTAAATTGAGATGAAAAGACTATGTTGTCCTCATGTGAGAGGCACATGGTAAGAATTACCAAAATTTAACTAAGTTAGGGCTAAAGGACATAATATGCTAAAAACTGGTAACATAAAGGACAAAGCCTGTAATTTTTTTAGTTAAAGGACACAAGTTGTAATTTGATACAAACGTAAAGGACACTTGTTGTTTATGTCATATTAACTTCTACCTTCACTTCCCATTTTGTACGCAAACACTAGGGATGCTCAAACACATTAACCCTCTCTCTCCCCTCTATTTCTTCTCTTCCCACATCGGTGAGTAGTTGAAAAGGGATGGGCCCACCATTAACCCTCTCTCTCCCCTCTATCTCTTCTCTTCCCGCACCGGTGAGTAGTGACCGTTTTCATCCTTCATCGAACACCGCATCCACCCAAGGGGTGCCTCCCCGATCGGTAAACAAGCTCCCCGAAGGGGTCACCGAAAGGTGCCCCTTCCACCCTTATAGTCAATCCCTTAAAAATACTGTAATATTTACTTTTTAATATTCATCTTGATTATATTCAATCCCTTAAAAAATACTGTAATATTTACTTTTTAAATTACAGGTAACTGTCTTAGAAGAGGGATGGTAAATATATTATAAATTTAAAGAATATTGGATTTTAATAGTCTCAATTATTAACCATTGGCAGTCACAACTATTGATATATTGGCACATGACCATACTTATACTTCAACCAAAAAACAACCATCTAGCCATAACAATTCCTCGCGGGTGTGATACTATTCCAACACGAAGGACGTGAATAGTACAAGCTAAAAGGGACCAACAATAAATCAGCGCGTGCAAGAAATTGTACCAGACGATCCCAGGATGTACCATTGTGCAAGGGATAAAAGGTATAGATGAAAATGACATGTAGCCAATCACAATGCGCCATTTCTCCTCTCTTTAACCTCCACTATCGGTTGATGACATATGAGACAAGAAGTACATCCAGAAAGCGACTTCTAGCCAATCATGGATCGTATATGTACTCTAACCTCTGCAGAACCTAACGGGCACGCCAGATGGGGCCAAATGGATATCGTTAACAATGAATCCTCATCCATTCAGCATCAATTCTTCTCCAACCTCTCGGCTATAAATGCCATATTTCTCCAAAGGTTTAAGGATCCTGAATCCCACTCTCTACACCCTCAGTATATACTTTGCTCTATCTCTCTAGACTCTCAGTATATACTATGCTCGTACAAGCTAGTATGCAGGAGATATCTGTGATCTTTGTTGAACTGTCAGATTTTAGAGAGATTTCAAGATATTAGATACACGATAACTCTACTACATTTTTAATTTCCAAGCAAATGAATTATTTTTTGAACTAATCGTTATGGAATAATGATGTTTGAAGATTAAGTTGTTGTGGGGACTAACGCAGAAGATTATATATTTTGCTATCATGACTAAAAGAGAAGGCTACATAAATGATCTTCGAAGAACGTATATATAGATACTTGAAGATCATAGTTTGTTGTTAGATAATTACTAATCCGATAGAGATTCACTGATTGTGGAGATTACCGTTTACACTAATTACTCATTGAAGTAGATGGAGCATAAAGTTTGATTACGTAAAACGCGATTTCAGATTTTGTGGGTATTCACTTATTTGAAGATGACCAGTGTTGTATTTGAAGTTTCTATCAATTGCTAGTGGGTTTCTAAATATCAGAGGATTGAGCAGGGAGTGCATTAAAACCGAACACGAATGTGGTTAGTGTCGAAATGAAGAAGTTGCACTGATTAAATAAAAGTTCGTGAATAGCTAAGATTACAGTTTAGCAAATCAGAGGATTGTGTCAGGAACTGTGCAGATAAAGACCTGAAGCAATAGTTCAGGGGAATCTATTAATGTGCAAATGTAAACCCAAAGTATCAATTAAGGGGGAATTTGTTGATGCGTACTACGACATCAACAAATTCTTGATTAAAGTTGTAGAATATTCAAACACAACTCTCACATTTCAAGCTCAATATTTGATAGCAACGTACAAGGGGAATCTGTTGGTGCATTTGGTGTATTCGTTACTGTGCAAATAGGCTAGATAGAGCGTGTGTTGAATATTGTATAGTTGTATGTATGAAATAGTAGAAAAGGAGCGCATACCATGAACCTGCGCAGGAGTCCTACGTGAGTAGGATTCCTACACACACAGGACTCATATGCACGTAATGAGGGCATGAATATGTCATATAAATAGTGGTGTCATGCGCTTGCGTGCATGAGTTTTTGAGTCTCAAGATTTGAAACGAGATGAGTTGCGTGTTCATCTCCCAGAGCTTAATGCTGCATACTATTTCGGTATAATTTGGAAGCTAATAAAATCGGGTTGACTGAAACGTTATGCTGCTGAAATTTCTATTCAATTAGTATTATCTCTCTCCAAACTTCCGTCTAAACACAGGATAGGGTCCTAGCACCTACATCATCGTCGCACCTAGATAACTTGGCAACCGCAGTGAGGATGGGAAACTCAATCTTTTTATACTCTTCCTGCCGAGCTAAGTATGCAAACTTGTTATGCTCTATATGTAGCTCGAAAAAATGTTGGAGCCCTTACCGCACGTGAGACATACCCTCACCATCACGATGCTTGTGGCCACTTCTATAAGCAACCATGGTAAGCTCCATAACACAAGAGGGCAGTTCAAGCGAATTATGAATGTTATTTGCAATTTACAATGTAGACAAACAAATTATAAAGACAGAACAATGACAAAGACAAAGACCTGCAAAGACAAACATGAACAAACATAAAGGAAGCCGAGTTGCAACAACCACTTGAGGTCCTTATCAAGCTCATCCACGAAATTTAGCGCCTCAGCTAAACCGATTTTTGCTTTTTCAGTCTCGGCCTTGGCAACGTTCCTTTTCTTTTAAAACTCTAGGGTGCGGGTGGTAATGACTATTTCTTCAACTTCGAGATCAACAATGCATTGGTTCACAGGGCCAACTAAGCCTTTAAGCGCTCAATCTTTGCAGTTGCCCCCTCTAATTCTGCCATGAGGGCCTGAGCAACCGCAAGCTCCCCATCTCTATCTTCCGGCGATTTAATGAGCTTCAAATTCTATTAGCCAGCAACATCTCGTTCATATTGAAATTTAAGGGCCTGGTCACAGGCCGCTTTCAATGCTTCATTCAGTCTTTTGCATGTGACATCCCAGTCCTTCTGCTTCTTAGCATTAAGGGCTTCAATATCTGCCAGCTTCTTCTGAGCATGCACACACTATCATATCAAAGTATTCCTTTTAGCATGCTACTTCTCTTGTGCCTCTTCAAACAATCGCTAATCCTCCCCAAACTTATCCTATTTATCCAACATGACTTTCCACTCTTGGGCTATCTCCAAACCGATCAAGATAGAATTGGAAACCCTGTTAACATAATTACCAAAATTAGCACTATTGGGGCATCACCTCTAAAACATATGATCTACCCGAAGTAGGTAGCAGTTAGGAATTCATGGTAAGTGTCCATCGAGAAAAAAACGTGACCCCTATGTCAAGTTCTAGCGAAGGCGATGAGGAAACATATACATCTTGGGTTATATGCCCCTTAATATTGCTTTACTGTCTCCACACCACTCACTTTCTCCTTGTACTCCTCTTAACAACGACCATTCCTGCTACTCCTTGAAGTTCACCCAAATGTGGATTTTCAGGGCCCGCGGCGTGTCTTCAGTCTGTCCTCCGAGGTTTCCTTGTGATCATCTTCTTCATCAAACTTTAGATCTTGCCTAACAACCATCTCAAACTCTAGGTTCTCCTCAGCAACATGCTTCTCCAAAGCATGTAATAACCTGACCTTTCCGGTTGTGGTGTCATTACCATTTATTCTATTGTAACCGCTTGTAATCCGATATTCGATACAAAAAGTGGTTTATGTTATGCTAAACACATTTTCGTCACACAGCATCACTACTACACACTTAAACGCTTAATACTCGCAACGCTAACGCAACACAAATCGCAGTTAATTATGTTACTTTATGTGTCGAGTGTGTTTGTTTGTTCGGTACTCGCTCTCGCATTCGCTCTTTCTTATCGCACTAAATCACAAACACAGTTATTTATGTTGGTTATGTTATGCTGTGTGTTATGTATGTTCATATTTTATATGTAGTTGAATTCTCGCTCAAACGATTGCTCGCTCACGCACCTCGCTTTATCGCCCTATTATGTAACGCAACGCTTAACGCCTCACCAAAACGCTAACGGAACAAAATTAACTAATACGGATCAAAAACGCCAAGTTAGAAAACTTAATGTTTCTTGCTCACCAGGTGTGGATTCAAGGAAAAACTATTTTATACTCGATTTTCACACAAAAACAGACTAAACCGACTAATGTTTCATTCACTAGATAGTCGGACGAAACATTGTCAGAAACATACTTGAAATGGTTTCAAAATTATATCTGTTCAAAGTGAAAACTCAGTCCCAGTAGCACGAAAACGCAAGAACAGTCGCTTGTGGTAATTGGACCGGCTTGCACGAACCACTTTGTGTTCGTACGGCGCTGTCCGATTTTCCACAAACGACTAACTTGCTCTAAAGACCTCACCAGCTTTTGGTTTGCTCAGTAGCTTAAGGTTGGAAGGATGGACACTCGATTTCCCGGAGAAAACGACATGAAAACACTCGATTTTGGACTCGAAAACAGGTTACCCGTACGAGCAGTCGCTCGTACGGATGATGACTCGCACGAGGGTGATGCCTCGTGTGAGTGGTGCTTCATATGACCCACCTGTTTGTACCGCACCACTTCCTGTTCAACCGTTCCGCACTATGGAAGATTGATGCACTTCTGTTTCTATGCGCAGGCTGACCCGACGCTCCTTCCACTACCATCTCGCTCGTGACTTGTTGTTAAGCACTCACTGTGAGTATAGTTGAACCACTTTTCGCTTTAACGCACTTTTGGGTGTTACATACGTTCTCTATCAAAACAACACTACACTCGACGCTTAAAACACTTTACACGCAAACTGCTCACATATTACTATACGTGAATCACTGAATTGTTGTATGTTTTGCTTGATGACTTGTGACCACCCTTAATATGGTAGCTTGCTAGAGGTTGACCCGCCACCCGGAGGTCCGGGGTTGTTATGGCTTGAATTTTATTTCTACTTATTTTCTTTTACACACGTGGCGACTTGGACACGTGTCGCGTTCATCACGGTCGGTTTGGGTATTTGTATCAATGTTGTTAACTGCAATACTCACATCTCTTGCGTATACATGATGGTTTGCGAAACGCTTTATTACTATTACTATTCTAAACTTATGTACTCACCTTTTGGTGACGTAACCACTTCAACAAAGTTTGCCCGGAGCCGCATCGTGAAACAAGAGCTGCAGCATCAGCAGCAGCCACAGCCACCATAGCAACAACAGCAACAACTACAGGCTGTGCGTGGAAGAGCTTTCAACATCAACCGCTGCCAGACTCAGAATGATAACAATGTTGTCAATGGTACGTTCCTCGTTAATGGTATTTATGCTTCTTGCTTATTTGATACTAGAGCAGATAAATGTTTTGTATCGTTTAAATTCGAAAAGCTTTTAAATGTAAATGCGCTAACCTCCCAAGAACCTTTGATGTCAAAATCGCCACCGGAAGAACGGTTACCATTAACTCCGTTCTACGTGATTGTACTCTTGATCTCAACAATCACTCTTTCACTATCGATCTCATACCTATGAAATTAGGAAGCTTTGATATCATAGTAGGCATGGCTTTTCTTCGTAAGTATCGTGCCGAAGTTGTTTGTTACAATAAGATGATTTGCTTTCCACTTCCAAACGGTGATCAACTGCAAGTCTACGACGAAGTACCCTCAAAAGGTTTGAAGCTTATATCATGTATTCTAGCGAACAAGTACTTACGCAAAGAGTACATCACTTTCCTAGCCCATATTGTGAAGCCGGAGAAGGAGAAGAAAACCATGAAAGACGTACCCGTCATTTGTGATTTTCCTAAAGTCTTTCCCGATGAATTACATGGTTTACCCCCTACTCGTGATGTTGAATTCCGCATTGACCTAGTTCCCGGTGCTACACCTATCACTAAAGCTCTCTATCGCCTTGCACCATCTGAAATGCTCGAGCTATCTAGCCAACTTCAAGAGTTGCTTGATAAAGGCTTCATACGCCCAAGCAGGTCAGCATGGGGCTCACCCGTTCTTTTTGTGAAAAATAAGGATGGATCGTTCCGTATGTGCATCGATTATAGGAACTTAACAAACTTACAATTAAGAACCGCTACCCTTCCTCGAATTGATAATTTATTTGACCAACTTCAAGGTGCTACTTGTTTTTCGAAGATTGATTTACATACCGGATATCACCAGCTACATGTACATGAGCAAGATGTTCCGAAAACCGACTTTCGTACTCGCTTTGGCCATTATGAATTCGTGGTCATGCCTTTTGGTCTCACTAACGCGCCCATGGTTTTCATGGATTTTGTGAACCGTGTGTGCAAAGCCTTCTTGGATAGTTTCATCATTGTGTTTATTGATGACATTCTTATCTACTCGAAGTTGAGAGCCGAACACGTACGACATATTCGTTTAGTTCTCAAACTCCTTCAAGGAAACCGTCTTTACGCCAAGTTCTCCAAGTGTGAATTTTGGCTTAAGGAAGTCAATTTGTCGGTCACATCATTAACGACCAAGGAATTCACGTCGATCCCGCAAAGATAGAAGCTGTAAAGAGTTGGAATACACCAAAGACTCCGTTCGATATCCATTCTTTTCTTAGATTGGCAGGTTACTACCGTCGATTCATTGCTGACTTCTCGAAGATCGTTGTACCTCTTACCACTTTAACTCACAAGGATAAACCTTTTGTTTGGGTTTTGTAACAAAATCCATGGCAATTATGTAACGCAACGCTTAACGCCTCACCAAAACGCTAACGGAACAAAACTAACTAAGGACCGTTCGTACAAATCAACCAACGCGCGAACTAGGACCGCTCGGACGAGGCACACCAGCCTCGCATGAGTGACACCTGGCTCGCACGAAGGACCGTTCGTACGAGCCACCCACTCGTACGAGCCACCTTCTACACTCTCCTCTATTCTCCTATAAATACCACACTTAACACACGCACTCCTACATGCTGTCACTCGCATGATACCTACTCTATACGCTTTTCCCTATTTCCAAGTAAGCAGATTATGATTTCTATGCAAATCACAACGATTTCTACAACGACTTTGCACGAGATTATCTCCGATTTCATCTAAACTTCTTTGTTTACAAAAATCTTCTTCTTTTTCATAAAACCTTATGTTTTTATCAAGGATTTACACTTGAACGAGTATCTTTGAGCAAGATTTAGCTTCTCAAGTTAGAAAACTTAATGTTTCCGGCTCCCCAAATGTGGATTCAAGGAAAAACTGTTTTATACTCGATTTTCACACAGATCGGACTAAACCGATTTATGTTTCATTCAATAGATAGTGGGACGAAACGTTGTCAGAAACATACTTGGAAATGGATTCGAAATTACATCTATTCCAAGTGAAAACTCAGTCCCGGTAGTACGATGATGCAAGAAAAGTCACTTGTGCTAACTGGACTGGCTCGCACGAACCACTTCGTGTTCCTATGGCCCAGTCAGAGTTTCCACAAATGATTAATTCGCTCTAAAGACCTTACCAGCTTTTGGTTTGCTCAGTAGCTTAAGGTTGGAAGGATGGACACTCGATTTCGCGGAGAAACGACACGAAAATACTTGATTTTGGACTCGAAAACAGGTTACCCGCACGAGCAGTCGCTCATACGGATGATGACTCACACGAAGGAGACGCCTCGTGCGAGTGGTGCTTTGTACGACCCACCTGTTTGTACCGCACCACTTCCCGTTCAACCGTTCCGCACTATGGAAGACTGATGCACTTCTGTTTCTACGCGCAGGCTGACCCGACGCTCCTTCCACTACCATCTTGCTCGTGACTTGCTGTTAAGCACTCACTGTGAGTATAGTTGAACCCCTTTTCGCTTTAACGCACTTTTGGGTGTTACATACGTTCTCTATCAAAACAATACTACACTCGATGCTTAAAACGCTTTACACGCAAACTGCTCACACATGACTATACGTGAATCGCTGAATTGTTGTATGTTATGCTTGATGACTTGTGACCATCCTTAACATGATAGCTTGCTAGAGGTTGACCCGCCACCTGGAGGTCCGGGGTTGTTTAGGCTCGCATTTTATTTCTACTTATTTTCTTTTACGCACGTGGCCACTTGGACACGTGTCGCGTATATCGCGGTCGGTTTGGGTATTTGTATCAATGTTGTTAACTGTAATATTCACATCTCTTGCGTATACATGTTGGTTTGCGAAAGGCTTTATTACTATTACTATGCTAAACTTGTGTACTCACCTTTACCTTTTAACGTATGTGACAGGTTGAAGGATTTCATGCTGAAAAAGGATAGGATTCCTAGAAACTCATTAAAAATCTAGGTTGTCAGATTTTGTATTGTTTAAGAAACTTGTAATCCGTTTTGACTATTGTTGAATAGTTGTTTGATTGTATGGGAAATTAAATTTTATAAATATTTTCATTCGTTATAGTCGTTATGGATTCTCTTGAACAATCTGATTTGCCTAGTGCCATACTTCGATGTTTCCGCCATCGGTTGGGGTGTGACAAAGCACCAAACCTTCATTGGTTTCTCAGCTCCCTCCATAATGTTTTCCCCTTAGTAGAGGTTTTAGAAGGAGGTGGGGGCAGGATATCCTCAAGTTGAGGCGGTGGAGGCGTACCATTCTTAGGTAGAGACAGGGGAGACAGATTGTACTTGACAATTATTTTGGAATTAACATTCCCACCCATCTGACAGCCCTCACCACCTTTCTTCCCATTGACTTGGTCTGTATAAACACAATGCATAATCAATACAAATCCAAGAAGAGGGAAAACATTCACAAAGTGAAAGAACAAAACTACACATACCTGGAGAGTAAATTATGTCTCAAAAAGTATTCCTAATAACTTCTTCTTTTGTTGTGAGGGTCTAAAGGTAGTGAGATCAATGGTCCTTTTAGACGCCTCAGGCTCGTATGTCTGATCATCACGCGGCTCTTCTTAGCATCCAACTTTTATTCAATTCATCCAGCTTCCTCTGCTAGGCATGAATATACGTGGGTATAGTGGTGGTCCCAAAGGTGGTACCACCACCTGATCCGCCACCACTACCGCATTAACACCCCATCACCACCAGTTTCATCACCATCAAGTGTAGGGTCTTTCTTAAACACTATCACGTAATCATCAGCCCCACTTTTCCTATTCTTGGACTCACCAGTCCTGGAATCCGTTTTCTTCTTGCTCAAATCACCATTGCCACCCTGCGCGACAGTAGAATTCACATGGGCATTAGAGTCGCCCACACCACCCATAACTTCTAGCCCAGAACTGCCACCAGAACCTCCATCTTTCTTTCCAACATCACTTCCACTTATACGAAAGGGTTTTGAACCCTGATTCTGTGCCACAGAACCAGTCTAATCGCCCAAGATAGTATTCTTCCGTCGGTCACCATCACTACCACCGCCACCACCGCCACATCCACCTGGCCCTTGCGCCCGCCCACTAGCAATATCATGGCCGACCGCAGACCCCGAGGTCCTACCTGCATAATTAATCATGCGAGGAGGAGTTAGAAACCCACCAGATTAGACAACCGACTCCTCACTCGAGAGAATCAAAATCTCATCCTATGTAGGGTTCACACTTATTAAGGGTTTTGCAACTATAACCAGATGTGCACATATGGTAGTGGCAGGCTAATTCACCCAACCCGCAGGATTCGGGAACATGAACTGGTCATCAACCTGTTCCAACCAAGTTCTCTCGCATGCCGACGACTTAATCACATTGATCTCCTGAGGCTCTTTATCCAAAACAACATAATAAACACTCTTCGCTGCAAGAAAGAACATCTTTGTCAATTTACAGCAGACAAAACTATAAGAGGGAACTAAAAGTTACAAAATATACCAACACCCTCATGCACATGTGCGAGTCTCTCCTTTTTGGAGTTCTAGAGCATGCCCATCCATGCTACCACCAACACGGCTTTTAGGATATGTCTTACAGTGAGGGGCATGCATTCAACTTCAAATACAATTCCTGCTTCTCAAACGATATCACCTTCTCCTTCGGGATTTTTAACTCCGAGTCCCAGAAATTCATCTCTCTTGGGAATCACTGCTAAGCGTATGTATAAATACTTGTTTTTCCAAATCCTATCGTCACGACACTTGTGTGCGGGGCAAACGAATTAAGCCCAGCAATGCAGGCATGCTATGAAAAACATTGAACATATCCTACGATAAGGTTATGTTCCGTGATATACAACAAAACTCAAAATGAGTGACCGTACCATCCCAAGTTCACTCACTTGAAAAATATGAATTCCACACATCACCAACAAAGTTAACACAAATTTTGTGATGGGAAACCGGAAGTTCCCCTCGTAAAAGAAATTAGCGTACAAAGCTATTATACCTGGCGGTGGTTTTGTGGTTATACTCCCCATGTCGGGATAAACAGCACCCTATTCTGACGAGAACTCTTCAAATTTATTGTAATTCCCGTTTATATTTATATTCTTCGCAGTAAGTGGCATAGCCTTCTTCCACTTTTTCGACTTGAGAAGATGTTGACACATTTCTTGAAAATTTTGAACAAATTTTGGAAAATTTTGCTGAAAAGTCAAGAATAATTTGAAGGCCTCTAAACAATCTTGGGAGAAAAAGAGGGAGATTAAAGGGAATCGGTGGAGGGAATGAACACTATTTATACCTATCGCATTTAATGGTCCAATAGATGATTGCCATGACATGCGTGAAAACCGGAATGACAGCTCGAGTGGGCGCGTAGCTGCCACCCGCCTGCATAAAGCAGAAATGGATATCTACCTTGACACACGTCATACGCCGTAACAGTACCAGATGTCATATCAAAGTTCAGCAGCCTCTTATCCAGAAGGAATTTTTTTCAAATTTTAAATGCCCACTAGCACCCGCAAGGAGGCATCCACAAAGATGGGAAATACTACATGCGTCTTCTGCGGTGGATGCCCATCCCAACAAATGCAAGTACACTACAAGCAGATCTCCACCCACGACACGCCATCCGCGAAAAGCCAAAAACCACTCAACTAATCAAGAATTCCACACGCTTACTCGCACAACACGGAGAGAAACACTAGACTGGGGGACTTGAAGAGGTATGGTCCTAAACTCCCCGCGGGCACAAAACCATACTTATACTTAACCCAAAGCAATTCCCCGCGGGAACGTTTCTATGCTAGCACGGAAGACACACATAGTACAAGGTGAAAGGGACCTGCTGTAAATCAACACGCGCCAGGCATTGGACCAGAAGATCCCCACGATGTGCCATCATGCATGGGACAATAGGTATAGACGATAATGATATGTAGCCAATCACGATGCACCATTTCATCTCTGCTTAACCTCCATTAATAGCTGGTGGCAAACGTGACAAGAAGTACATCCAGAAAGTGAAGTGTAGCCAATCATGTCTCGCAGACGTACTCACACCTCTACGGGCACTAACTGCCATCCCAGATGGGACCTAATGGATATTCCTTGACAGTAACACCTCGTCCAGTCTGCTTCCATTCTTTTCTAACCTCTCAACTATAAATACCACATTTCTCCAAAGGTTCATGGATCCTGAATCTTACTCTCTACACTTTCACACCTGAGGGTGGTTACGATTATAACCCCCCTCTCCCTCGTAACGAGTCTCATAGTGTTTTACAAGCTTTGCAGATCACTATATTTCTATATTTGGATTTGAGCTCACGCTGACTAGAAGATTCTTCCGGTCTAATCCCCTGCGGATTAGACTCGTGTTTCTTCAATTAAAAGAAGCGAGCTTTGTAACAAAAGCCCTCCACTAATCTTTAACATTCCATTTCAATTTACCAACTGAATAATTTAAAATTAGATCAAATAAACTTCTTTTCCTTCTATCGTGAGAAATCGACATCATTGATAAATATCCAAATTACCCACCAACTCTACAAAATAATACCAAACAAACCATTCAGCAATTGAACCAGATATTCTTTTTGCATTATCACGATAACCAAGAACCTGATCCAATGTCTCAACCACACCACCACAAATGAGACATAAAATACTACGAAGATCAATCCCCGATCAACCAACTATAAATCAGTTCCAGTACCCATCAGTCATGGCGTCATGCCACCTCCTTACCATCTAAAAGGCCAACTTTCCCAACATAAATAACTTTAATAAACATAACCCTAAAATCATATTTTGAAGTCACAAAACGCCATCTCTATTTTTGTAAAAGTGTATAGTTAAAACTTCTAAAAGTTCCTAATCTTACCCGGTTTACAACATGTACCAGAAGCCAAATTAGTCACTTCTTCATAATCAACCATCACACCATATTAGTTAGACTTATGTAATTCAATTCAAACCAAAGGCAATATAGAAACAATTAAGCATTCTAACATGGAAGCAATGAATGTCAAATTAAACAATGTGAAAACCTTCCAACGCCAAATTAAACAAAAAAGAAGATAATAGAGCTCCTTACCTCAATCTCGCTCCAAAACAAACTCCTAAGTCGGAAATCTATTCACCAAAATCGAGGACTAGCATAAAATAGAAAAGATGAAATCCACTTAATCCATGTAACATTAACCACTAAACTATTGTAATATACTATTATGCTACGGGGGTAACTTTGTAGAATAGTAACCAAGTTTTAAAAGTGTTTTAATTAGTTCATTCAAGTTTCAAAAGTGTTCTAATCAGGTCACTCAACATTCATTTTTTATTAAAATTAAGGGTTTTATCATTCATTTCATAGGTAACCGTGGTGATGCGGATTTTTGTTTATTTTTTCCCTTTCATTTGATGCTAACGTCGAGTGATGACGTGGATTTTAACTTATTTTTTTAATTTTTAATGTAATTAAGTGTTTTTATTTTTAATAAATTAAATTTCATATATTAAAATAATCCGACCATAGCATCTTATGCTCAATTTTTCTCTTGACACATGAAAAAAAGGACATGACTCGATTTGAATGTTAAGTTATCTAATTGGGACAAAAACGATACGAGTGACCTAATTATAACACTTTTGAAACTTGATTACTATTCTGTGACATTTTCCCTATGCTACGTACAGAAATTTTATTATACTTTTGAATCATTAATCAAAGGTTTGTTAATTAAATATGTAAATGATTCAAAATTGGTTCTTGAAGTTCTATCAAAAGAATGAATTATTTATTGAACTCTCTCATATTATTCCCAAATGTCAAAAGAAATAATTATTTTTTAAACTCTCACATATAGTAATTATTAGCCAATTGTTTTTACTATTAATGATTTCCTGTAGTAAAAAAATAATAATCCTGTAGTAAAAATTATTTTAGAAATAAAACTCCGAATATTACATCAAATAATTTAGCTTGTAAAGTGACACTGCCAAACACTGTATGAGTCATGACCAAATATTCACCTTTTAATAGTCTAGTGCGAGCTCCTGTTGCTCACTAGATTTGCATCAGCTTCTTGTATATAAATAGAAAAGGTATACGTGAACCAAGACTGAGAACTGGGAGAAATGAAGAAAGACATGGCTTACTTTTTTGTTATTCTCATACAGTTAATATATACAGGCATGTTTCTTCTATCGAAGGCGGCGTTTGATGTTGGTATGAGTACTTGCATCTTTGTTTTTTACAGACAGGCTGCTGGAGCTCTCATCTTGATACCGTCTGCGTTTATCGTGGAAGGGTTGGTTTGTGTATTTGGAATGATTACGTTTGTGTGTGCGCGCACACTCTTGGCTAATATCTTGATTATTTTACATGATTATTTTTACCAGCAAAGATTCACATCCACTCACCTTCGTGACGTTTTGCAAGATTTTTGGGATCTCTTTGTTAGGGTATGTGTCATGAAATATATTAAAGAGTTGTGCAACAATATTGATATGTTATGTTAGAATATCATGAATATACCGGTTTAATATTACAAAAATCTTAATAATTTAAATGATAATATATACACAATTTTTCATCATTTCATCATGATGAATGTTTGTTGTTGAAAATTTTAGGATTACAAGTTTAAATATCCATGGAATTGCCCTTAAATATACATCTGCAAGCTTAGCTGCTGCAGCATCAAATTGCCTTCCTGCCGTTGCATTCTTCATGGCTTGTCTAATGAGGTAATTAACTTCTTTGATATTTTTATAAAAGGAATTAATGTGGTCCCTAATAAAAAAACCTCAATCATTCAAAGGGGTTTATTTTGGTATACTAATTAAACTTAAACAATATTTACAGGTTTGAAAGTGTAAAACTCCACACAAGTTCTGGTATTTCAAAGGTTACTGGCATAGTCATATGCCTTGGGGGTGCAGCCACAATGGCTTTCTATAAAGGACCAGAGTTGAGATTGTTGTTGCACCATCACCTTTTATCGAGCCATGCTCAACTTAACGTCGCAGAAGGTTCAAGTTCTAGTAGCATTTGGGTTAAGGGTGTGTTCCTCATGCTCCTTAGCATCAGTTGTTGGGGAGTTTGGATGGTTCTTCAGGTACATTTAACTATTAGCTTCCTGCTAATTTATTTAACTAAGAATGTTTTCTTAATGTGTAAGAGTTAGGACATATCATTAGAAAATTATATCATAGACATTAAGTGGCATTTTAATAGTAAACAAAATTTTTTAACAAACATGAACTTATATTATAAAAGTGGTTGTCAGGAGAAGTATGCCATTTCTCATGAGGTAGAGGATTTTAGTTTAATAGAAAACACATGTATTGATTTAGAAATATGATTAGAAGTAGTGTGTGTTAGATGCTCATTAATCAATAAACAAATAAATAAATAAAACAAATTTTAATCTTTCAATATACATGATCAACCGTTCAGAAATACGTACGTCTCACAATTATTTAATAGATGGTTTTAGTATCCTACTTA
This sequence comes from Scalesia atractyloides, assembly GCA_947069175.1. Lineage (NCBI taxonomy): Eukaryota > Viridiplantae > Streptophyta > Magnoliopsida > Asterales > Asteraceae > Scalesia > Scalesia atractyloides. Next base: position 41,865,711 of record CAMTDV010000014.1, read on the forward strand.
TGTATCTTTTAGCACGCTAATAACTCTTATTAATTATGGCAATTTCTTCTTTTTGGTTCGATAACGACAACAACCGTACCCAGTATAATCCCACTTGTAGCAAAATTATTCGTCGGGTCTGAGAGAGCGGTATATAGGCAAGTCTTAGCGCTATCCTAAGGGGTAAAGAGGTTGCTTCCAACGAGGACCCCAGCTCCAAGACACATCCAACTGAAACCGAAAGACTCAGATGAAACAGAAAGAGTCACATAGCTACTCTAAAAACACCAAGATATCATAAGGTACTAAAAAAATCTTCTTAAGCAACCAAACAAGAAATTGGGTGAGAACGCAGAAAAGAAACAAATTACACAACATATAGACACACACGCAAGCGATAATATGCAAAGGCCACTGAAAAAATTAAAAAGGCCCCAATAAAAAGGCAAGACTCCAATAACATAACGTACCACATTCTTGAAAATCCTTAACTCTAGTCCTACGTCTCTATGAACACTTATCATTGAATATGTACTCAGAGAGGTGCAAGTCTATCAAATCCTTCCTAATCCGCTCTTTTTCCCTCTACCAGTAAGAGGTTTCACGGTTCTAACTTTGGCTGTCATATGTCTTCTCCTGACATTCCCAAACTATCTCAACATTCCCTCTCTCATCTTATCAGATATACTATCTACCACTAATTTATCCTTAAAAACTTGATTTCTTATCATGTCCATGTCCAACATAGTGTGTCCACGCATCCACCTCAACATTCTCATCTCTGCTATCTCTAGTTTACGTGCTTGTGTTTCTTGATCACAGCACTATTTTGTTTCATATAATATAACAGGTCTAATTGCAACCTATAAAATTTCCTTTTAGTTTAGTTGAAAATTGCTTATCACATAATACTTGAGTGCCCACTTGAGTGGCTGCTCTTCACTTTCACTATTCCACCTGGACACCATAGACTAATCTCTATCTATCTTCCCATCCCATCCTTTAAAGAGACGATTATGAACTTTTAACATAGAATAACAAATAGCAAATCCATATGTGATGTAAGTTAATCCGGACAGGATGGTGTCAATAAAATTAATAATTTTAGTGGCTTGTGTAAAATCTATCTTCTATCCTCTACTGTGCCAAAAACTGCATGTAAAATATTATTAAAGAAGTAAATGATGCGCGTTCTGTGCCTAAAACTGCATGTAAAATATTATTAAAAAAGTAAATGATGCGTGTTCTAAAGTTAGGGTAGCACTCATGCGAATATTTAAAGTCCGATAAACAATTAAAGGTTTACAAATATAAAATATACGAAAAGTAAAAGGTTCATACTTGTATGGTTGCCAATCTTCTTTTTTATTTCAAAATTATAGTCGATACAATACAATATATATAGAGAAAAGGATCATATTAAAATTAAATGCCTGATACACTAAAAAATTTGTGAATTATATCTTCTTCTTTTAACAACAAGAATAGTAAAACGGTGAATGAAAGTACTTACAATACTAAGAAACGACTAAAAATTGATATAATTTGCAACGCTACAATGTAAAACATGAACGAACAATCTATAGCAGAGAAATAAATTAAAAAAAAAATTAAATGATAAATTTCTAATTAATCAATTCTCACTGATCAAACCAAACACTTACATTTCGAAAAACACAATAACCTGATCTAAAAGTGATTGGAAGACGAACTTTGGACCAGACAAAATAATCTCACTCCGTGGTTTTGTGTTGTTAACCCGTGACTGCATACCTGTTGGTCTTTTTTTTATGTTTCATCGTGAAGTAAAAACAAACAGCCGTAAGGTTTCCTGTTCTTATTTTGTTCTCTCCCCCAAATATTGGAATATAATAACTAAGAAATTATTATAATTTGTGTTGATCAATTTTTTAGATAAACATGATAGAAACAAGATGTTAGAACCGTGTACCGTATTGATGAAGATTAGGATGTTCTTTACTGATGGATTCTCGTTTTGGTGTATGGTTATGATAGCTAAAATTATCTTGAAGATCATGATTTTAAAGGAAGAGAGAGGTAAATAATGGTGGTGTTGTAACGGTGGTAACCAACCTTATACCTATTCTAATGAGCATTATTTATATGTCTATCAAATATTTACCAATTAAGTAAATAGGGACAATATGGTTAATGATTAATTATTTAACTCACCTAAACCCTCCACCCACCATACCTAACGTAAATGCTAAAAACTAACCCCAAAACTAAATATTAAAAAGTTTTTTTTATAGTTAAATCGCGACTTTAAAAAACTAAAAAAAATCATTATAAATAAATAGCAACGATTTTTAAAAAAAAATAAAAAAAATGTGTTTTTTAAGTAGTTTCGTTGTGTTCACATTGTTTCTCATGGTTCTCGTAATAAAGGATGATTCCTAATGGATTATTACCCTATCTATATTAAATATATCCTTGCAATTTGGAGTAAAGTAGAATAGATAAATAAAGGTCAAAGTGTTGTTTAGAAATCATATTTAGGGCAGATGTTTAGATATGGATGCCCATCTATGTATGTAGTTAGTTAAAAACGGTTAAATAACTGTCACGATGTAAGACTATAAATACCCAGTAATGTACGACATTTGATGTATATTAGTGTATGTAAAATTCTTTTCTCCCTCTCAAAGTTCCTCACGGGTTCTCTACACAAACATGTGCAGAACCCAAAACCCGTTCATCCAATGATCCCAAGTGTATAAATGATCCTGAGCTACACGAATTATAAAGAGATAGAAGAAATGTTAATGTGAAAATTATATCCACAGGGACAAAACCTCCGTAGTGAACTCCATTTAAGTATAATTTCCTATTATTCGATTTTCTTTCTCTACTACTCTTGGTTATTCTATAAAGATAAATTTTGTTTGCTTTTCAAAAAGTTCGTTGATCAAACACATAAGATCCTATCCACAATTGTTATGAGCACACTGGGCCAACCAGCCAGCACTACATCAAGAGAAAGGTTAGGATCATGTAAAGAGTAAAGAGTAAAAGTTCTGCCAAATAAGTTTAAGGACCACGTCATAGGTGGCACTTCAACAATAGCATAACAAAATGTAAGGGTCCATTATATAGAGTAGGGAAGGCATGATCATAAAAAGGAAATTTGTTAGATCTCATTGAGCCTGTCTTCGCACACCCTTCTTTGTAATTTGTGTTTATCCCATCCCTTGTTCTCAGTTCTTTATTAACTTTAACCTTCCGCAACTCTATTATAGAGTTTAATCAATTAGTGTTTTAGTGTACTTATACAATGATGGTAGAGGGAACTCAAGCATGTGTGATAGAGGAATTTTTAAAAAGCGTTCAAGATGATCAAAAGTTAATGTGGTGAGATTTGGATGATATCATTGCATGATAGCACAACTATCCCTACCGCTATCCTTATTCCCAGTGGCGGAACTAGAACTGAAATTGAGGGGTATCCTAAAAAAATATTGCACGTTCATAAAACGGAGCAATTTTTTTTTACCGTGCATTCAGTGGCGGATCCATGGTTTTATTTGTACGAAGCCACTGTTTTTAGATACTTCCATTTCATACAAGCAAACATAAAAAAATTAGGCTGATATGTACTAATAAGGTCATCAAAAACTTTAAATTAGTATATTTGTTAAAGTGTTTGTTTTTATTTCTAATACTAAATAATCTCTGACAGTAAAACATGCTTGACCAGTCACCACTACCTCCACCCTACCCCATCCCCGATGCACCATACCTCCACCTCTAGCATCCTTCTCTACATCTCATCATTCTCATGTGATGGTTACTATTTGGCCTGACAAAACCCATAAGACCAAATCGTTTTTTGATCATATTCTTTTTCATGCTCCCTCCTTTCCTGTTTCTGAGTTTACCACTTTAATCAAGGCTTTAAATGCCCAATATAGTAGGATGATATATGTATTGAATTAGATGCTCAATACTCTAACTGAACTTGGATATTGCCGTCAACTCCCACCCACGCTAACATTATTGATTGTAATTAGGTTTATAGGAACAAGAAACTTTTTGACGGATTCGTGAGCAATTATAAATCCTAGTTTGTTGCTAAGGGCTTTCATCAAAATTATGGCATCAATTACACTAAGACGTGTAGCGTTGTTTTCAAACCAAGCACTATCAAATTAATCATTTTATGAGTTGCAGTATTAGGCATGTGGTATTCGACAATTAAATTTCAACAACGCCATTCTTCGTGGCAATTTATCCAATGATTTTTATAGGTTTACACCCAACTTTGTTGACCCGCTCACCCATATCATATTTGCTTACTGTAGAATTCCTTTTATAGCCTTAAGCAATCCCCACAGATTTTGTATTCTAAGCTATCTTCGGTTTTAAAATATTTGGGTTTACTTAATATGTTTATGATATCTCATGGTTTGTTTATTGTTGTGATTATATTACTTGTTGTGTTTGTGTGTATGCTAACTATATTCTCATCATTTGAAGCTCTTCCAACTTTGTATCTAAGGTGATTCAAGAGTGACATTTTCAATTTACCTTTAGAGATTTTGAAAGTTGATTTTTTTTTCTTGGGATAAAGAGTACATTTTCTCATGATAGTTTGCACTTGTCTCAACATTTTATTCATTGGATCTACTACACTGCACTGACTTAGCTCACTGTAAATCTATTTATTCTAGTTTCGTTGGGTTGTAAACTTTCTCGGTATTATGGGGATCTATCGACATTGGTTAGCTATTTACGCACTTTAAGCTATCTCAAAGACACCATTACTCATGGGTTAACTATCTTTGCTTCCTCTATGATTACCTACTCATGGCTACGACCATGTTGATTGACTTGGTTGTATCGATGATTGTCATTCGACTAATGGTTATTATGTTTTTCTTTGCTCTAACTTTATCATATTGTGTTCAAGAAACAACACATTGTTGTGCGCTCTAGTATTGAGGCTGACTATTAGGCCCTTGGTCATGTTGCTGCTATGGTTAGGTGGATTATGCCATTGATGCATACTTTTATGGTGACAACATTGTGCTACATATCCGGTGGTTAATCCCGCCTTTATTAGTGTACCAAGTACCTCATTATGGATTTACATTTCATTCAGAAAAAAAAAACGTTTACTTGTTTTCCTATAGTATATTGTGTTGCTACCACACATTAGGTTGTAGACATTCAAACTATAGGTTTATCCTCTACTCAATCTGCGTATATCAGATCCAAGATAATCATTGATATTGTCGTGCAAAAATTTAAGGGATATGTTAGACATATTTGTTATTGCATTGATGTTAGATTGTTCCGTCTTCATACTTATTCCTTTCGTCCTTTCATCTTCCTATTATCATTTCCACGTACGAAAATACTACACTACTTGTATGTAGCCGATCAAACCATATATACAAATATATCAATTGTTCTTTGTTTATCATTTTCTACCTTTTGTTAATCACTTCAATATACATACATACATGCATATATATATATATATATATATATATATATATATATATATATATATATATATATATATATATATATATATATATATATATAGGGTAGGATAGGGTTCATGTGAGAACCAACTTTAGGGCGAGAACCCTAAGAACCAATGTGAACACAATCATAATAAACCCAAAAAAACAATGAACCCATTGCAATTTTAATGGAAAAAATTATAAAAAAAATTGTGTGTTTTTTCAGCTTTTTTAAGTAGTTTTTGTTTGTGTTACATTGGTTCTCGTAAAAGCTGTTACTAGTTGTTACACGTAACACAGTCTACAAAAAGGTATAACACGTGGCAAAATGAGATTCATTCATTTGGGTTTTCTAGTTTTGTTAAGTAATATGAGTTTTCTTTCTATATGCCCCCCCCCCCCCCCCACCACACACACACACAAATAGTGGAGGGTTATCTTGAGAACACGAAATATTGCAGAATCGTGAGAACAAATGAGAAAGCTAATCAAAACCGATTTTTTTAATTCAAATCTCAATGTAATTAAAATACAACAGTAAAAAAAAAGAATTTACAACATTAAATAATTCATTTCTCCACTCAAAATTATTCTTATTAAAAAAATTTACACATGCATAAAATAAGAAACGATGTGTAAATTTTCAATATTTACGAATACATGTAAATTTAAACGAGTAATTTTAATTTCTAACATTATTTAGTTAATAGTGGAGGGTTGAGTCGAGAGAAGAAAAATCTTTTGTTCGAAAAGAAATAATAATATTAAACTAATAAGAATGCTATATTTCATATCTATAAGGGCACGAGGGTAAGTTTATATAACTAGGTAATTAATTTATACTATTCCACTAAATTAGCTAAGTTAACTAAACTAATTACTTATTTTAAAATACATCATTAAAAAACTAAATTTATGGTGAAGGATAAAATGGTATAACAACACACTTATATGCGTAGTTATCTAAACGAGCCCAAACAAAATTTTAGTATTTTTATATATAATATATTAATAATGATGATAACATTGATGAGCCGAGTTCGGTCAAGCTTTTGCTTGTTTAAGCGATGTTGAAGCGAGCTCAAGCCGAGCTTTTAGCTCATTTAAAGTTGTTCTCAAAATACTTCGAGCCGAGTTGAGTCAAGCACGAGTTTTGGGTTTTACTTGCGAGCCGAGCTCGAGCTCAAAGAAGTAGCTCGTACCAAGCCGAGCGCTAGCTCAAGCTTCATAAAAACATAACGAGTCAAACTCGGACTCGTTCCGGTTAGTTTACACCCTTAATCTAGACATAAGCACATATCAACAATTTATTAATGTATAACAACATAGTTATAGACACTTATGATTATACCTTTTAAAATTATAAAAAAACATATTAACATTGTACTTATATTAAAGCAAAATTAAATGTTCGATTTTATGTATAGTTTTTTTAAAAAATGTGTTATAAAAACTTACGAACGTTTAACCTAAATATGAAACTTCGAAAAATGTCACAACAATGGTAGGTTATATCTGTTTTACCTTCTACCTACTTCTAGCTCTTTACTAACTTTTTAAGTATTTGCAAAACTATCAATAATCTAATCTAGCTATTAAAGTGACCACTAATCTAATCTTAGCTATTGAATTGACGTGATTAAAGGTTAGGACAGTTTTACATTTCTTAGGTTAAGAGTATTGTTCCTTTAATCGTACTTATATATGTGTGTGTGAATATATATATATATATATATATAAAGGAAAAACTCTAAATTACTAAATTTTTAGGATTTAACATTAATATTTTTTGAGTTTTATGTTTCTTAAAATCATACGATAAATAGTTTTTTTTCAATATAAAAATTGTTTAAATTCAATGTTTATTTATATATGTTAAAATTTAAGAAAGAATATGAACAAAGTTTGTTTATTTCTACTACCAACACATGTTTAAGATATATGTTGGAATACTACCTATACATAATCTAATCTAAGAGCATTCACTTAAACACCCTATTTTTATGTGAGAGTGTTTTGCATATTATGAAAAGTGGTTATTTATTGGGGGTTATAAGTAGAGGAGAGAGAAAATATTATTGTTCATTTGTAAATTTGAGGGGACACTGTTCACCCATATAATTTTTTAATAGAGTAAATTATAAAAATCGTCCTTTATGTTAACACTAGATTACAAAGTTTGTACATTGTCTTTGAAAAATACAAAAAAATACTCGATGTTTGCAAACCATTGCACGTATGTCCTTTAGCACTAACTCAGTTATTTTTTTATGGTTAAAGACCAAGTAGACCCAGTGCTTATGAAATTATTAATGTGCCCTTGCTTATTATAAATTTTAAAATACAAAATTAATTTTTACAATTAAATATAAAGAAATTAATACTGCGCTCTCTCTCTCTCTCTCTTCTGCAATCTCATCCACCACACACCATCACCAACACCCACCCCCACATCAGCACCGGCAACCCCATCACACAAGCGGCAAGCCAACCACTTTCGTCAATACTACTGAATGCGTGCCTCCCTCCCTCTAATCTCTCCGATCTAACACTATATTCAACAGATCTGACAAGCGCATAGGCACGAGAAAAATGGTGACCGAATCAGCCAGAGATAACCTAAGAACGACATAGTATTTCAGAACTTGGAATCCAGCGCAAACATCCCAAATCTACAATAACAGTACAGATCAGAACTTGAAAGGCACTACCACACCTGCTTCCGCCAATGGTGTGATGAACGATATCAGAAACACGCCACCGGGGATTTTGATTTATAGATTTTATACTTCAGTCGACGTTAAGGTGACGATGATGAGAGATCTAAACATATTCATCTTCTCTAGCGAGTTTAAAGAGATGTTGTGGTATTGTGGCGGTGACGACTATGTGGTTGTGTTGTGATAGCGGTGGCGTTGGCAGTTTGGTGGTGGTGGTGTTGGGTGATAGGCTGTGGTGGTGGCGGCGGCGGCAGGTGGGTTGTAGTGGTGGTGGTGGTAGGGGAAGGTGCTGGTGGTTGTGGGGGACGGTGCGTGATGACCGGTGGGGTAGGTGGTGGTGGTAGGTGGGTGGTAGTGGTGGTGTTAGGGTGGGTGATGGTGGCGTGAATAAGGAACCAGATAGAGAGAGAGAGAGAGATTTAAGAAAGAGGAAGAAAGTTAGACAGAGAGAGAGGGGACTAATCTGTTGACTGTTTATATATTTTTAATCCTTCAAAATTCTTTTTTGTTTTATTTATTAAATAGATCTCAAATAAATGTGAAATTACCAATCTACCCTGATTTAACCATAAAAACTAACTGCGTTAGGGTTAAAGGACATAACGTGCAGGGATTTGCAAACATCGAGTACGTTTTCGTACTTTCGAAGACAAAGGACACACTTTGCAATCTAGTGTTAACATAAATGACAATTTTGTAATTTACTCTTTTTAATATTTTTTTAAAAGTGGTTGTAAGTGGAGGAGAGATAAAATGTAATACTAAATGTATTAAAAAATATTATTTAATTGAAAAAGAGAGAGAAAATATAGTTGTTTTTAGTGTAATATAGGGTAAAACATGTGTACGGAAAATTTAAAAGTTAAAAAACATATTCAAAAACTAATTTAATGTGTATTTATGTGTATAACATACACTTATATATGTAAAACGTAAAAAAAAATTAAAATACATGAAAAACTATTAAAAAAATTAATGATTTATGTTTCTTTACGCACTTCTTATAATTCTCCTACTAAAACCTTTTCTGAAACATATGACCTATTTAGTATAGTGGTATAGTCTCCACCTTACAAAAGTGGGGTTTTGGGCTCATAAGACCATTGGGTGTGGGGGTCGTCCCACCCCGGCGCCGGTCCAACTGGTCCGTCGCACACCGGCCCTCTCGGTCCGTCGCGTCGCAAACGGCTCCTCTACGCCGTTGGAGATGAGCCTGAAAAGCTGTAAATGTGGGCCACCCCCCACAAGTTTCAGTTATTTCCACCGCCGGAATCCGGCGTCTTCTCCGGCGGTGTCGTCGGATTCCGGGTTAAGTTCTTTTAAGGCGTCTTCTCCGGCGATCTGCTGGTTTTTCGGCGTATGGCGGCGGTGGTAAAACAGAGGCGTTTGTGAGAGTGTGAAGGTGAGGGTGGAAACAATGAGGTGGTCTTCTCCGGCGATCTGCTGGTCTTCTCCGGTTTCGGTTTATATAGGATGATCATAACTTGAATGTGTGAGGACCATCCTCCACACCCTTGGATAGTCTCCAAGGGGATGGTCCTCCACCCTCGGTGACGTGACGCCTACGTGGCGGATAGTCTCCAAAGGGACTACCCTCCCTACACCCAATGGTCTAATAAATGTGAAATTAAGGTGTTTAAAAAGTTACCATTCAAAAAGGAAAGACAAAACCTCTTCGGAAATTAACCTTATCTGTGGGTGTATACATATATTGTCGTTAAGTTTGGATGTAATATTAGTGAAGTTATAAGATGACTTAATGAGGAGGGGAAAACACACAAATGTATTAGAAAGTCAGTAGAAATCAGAGATTTTTTGTGTCGGACAACATAATAATTATGATAAAGTGGACTAGAACTAAAGTTGTATAAGTTTTGCATCTGTTGTTAACTATGTTTAGCTTTTAACTTCTTATCGATGTTCACGGTAAACAGGCAAGTGTATTAAAAAGCTATCCTTCAAAGCTGAGTTTCACAGCTCTTCAGTGCCTTGTGAGTTCCATGCAGTCGTTTGTGGTTGCCATTGTCTTGGAAAGAGAAGCTTCTCATTGGAAGCTTGGTTGGAATATCAGACTCCTCGCTGTGGCTTATTGTGTGAGTATTATCATTCAAGTCACTTTAATAAATGAATAGTTTATAGAAGAAAAAGCAAATCTTTATTGCAAATATGTTTAATGCTAAATGGTTTCTAGTTATTTTAGGTGCACCGTATTTGTTAGAGTAAATTACGACATAGACCTCTATGGTTAATTCACTTTTACTGTATCAGCCTAAAAAGAAATCTTTTGAGGTTTATGTCGCGCCATTTTTCTAATCATTTTGGTTCTTATCACTAGCATCATCTAATTACATGGTTAAATATTGGTCACATGCCTCTCATGAAGGGCGTTTATGTCATTTCACCCACTTCAAAATGTCTACCCCGAATTAATTTCCCATTTAACCCCAAACCCTTGCATCGGAATTTTGATTGTCTTCTCCAACCCAACCTCAAACCCTTCCATCCGAATTCTGACATCTAAACAACAATTTCTATGGATTTACACCCTTAAACTAACAATTCTGATAAAAACCAATGAAATCATTAAATAAAAACCGCATAATACAAAAAGAAAAAAAAAAACCAAACAAACATTATGAGAAATTTATGAAACTAGTCATCTCTTTATCCCAAGAAAAAGCAAGCAATCGGCTTTTGAGAGCCATTCAAACTGATAATTGACTTAAAAGCAATAAAATTATTTTAACCACAGAGTAACAAATAAGAACTCACATGAAACACAAAATACAAGAAATTACGAGTTCACGATGGCGGGTATGGGATTTATCGGATTGATCGGTTGGGTCAAACCCCACACCCTTAAATTCTAAGTCTCTTTTGTGTAGGTCAAATAGATCAATGTAATGGCAGGGATATTAACATTGAAAATTGAATGTGTAATTTTGACTAAATGTGTTGTCCTCACGAAACTACTTAAGTGGGTTTCTAGGGTTTTAAAGAAGATGAAGTCTCTACAGGTTTTTTTTATTTATGTAAGGAGATTAAGTGGGCACGTGAAATGATATAAATGGACATCATATCATATGAGGGGTGCATGATTAACATTTAACCATTTAATTAGATGGTGTTAATGATGAGGGTCAAAATGGTTAGAAAAATAATATTGGGGTACATATGTCAAAGGAATTCCTTTTTGAGCTTATAGGGTAAAATTAAATTAACCACAAGGACCACAATCGTAATTTATTCTATTTGTTATTGCATTATGTTGCTAATTGAATGCTAAAACGTGTGAAAAAGAATAATTTTTATAAGGACTAGAAACAATACATACAAGATATTGCATATCTAAGCTAATACTAATAAAAAAGTCATCTTAATGTCACATGACATTCTCTTATAATAAAAGATTTCATCAAAATGCCATATGACAATTTATCATATTACATAAATCATAATAAATAATAAGTAAATCAATATAAAGCCTATTAAATAGTTGGACTAAATATATATATTAAAATAATTTTATTTTCATAATTATATTTCTTTAATATTTTTAATTCTTAATAATTAATATTAGTTATCAACTTATCTATACTTTAATATAATATCTCTACTTTAATAAATAAAAACATACTTATCACATGTAGATGGGATAGTAAAAAATTTATACATTTATTACTATTTGACTGTAACAAAAAATTTAAAATCCTATCATGTTTATAATTTGTTATTATTGTTTTCACAAATGTTAAACATGTATATAAATAGTTTTTAAAATATAGATCATAAACTAATTTCATTCCATCTTCTACTTTGATTACACTTTTTAAAATAAAATAATATTAAATTGAAATAAAATATATTATCTTTTTTTTTATATTTAAAAACAAATTTCTTACTTCGTAACTGCATATTTTAAAATGAGTAATATTATATTTTTTCTTTAATTTTGTATGTATAGTTCATATTAGGGTTATATGTATTCATATCAAAATTTATATCTATTATGTACAAGAAATAATATGAAATATAAAAACTAATTCAAAATTTATAATCATTTTGTCTTTCAAACGCAATCAACTTCAAGAATAACATATTTATTTTAAAAAACTTATTCTAGTTTATATAAATTGTAAACACAGTTTTTCCCAAAGAATTCATTCAACTCCATGATTATCTCAAAGTCTTTCATTTTCTATTATTAAACCCGTATAACACATGGGTCTATAACCTAGTTATTATTATAAAACTATATAAATTCATGGTCTAACAAAATAATAACTTTTATATATTATTTAATAAACCTTTTTATAGTCGATTTTTGGTTACATGAAAGTCAGAAAATTGAATTATAGATATGTATTCCAATATTCCAAATCTCTGAAAAACATGTTCTGTCGAAGATCGAAATTAGCAAAAATAATACTAGGATATATTGACTATCAAAAAGTTGGATATAACCCTATAGCATTTTAGGATGGGATAAGAATTAGCAACCATTAGGTTCTGGGTTTGAATTTTATAAGAGGGTTTTTCAGATTTATTGGGTTTCATCTTGAATCGGGTGGTTTCGCTGGTGGCATGATAATACTCCAGTAGTCCATCAGCGATTTACCGTTAAAAAATGTTGGATATAAATGTTTCTATACGTGAGTGTGTATATATACATAAACTATAAACTTGACATGATATACGTATATATTTGTGATTTTATGTGTTTGATGTTTAGGGTTTTGTGGTAACGGGGTTTACATTCTATTTGCAAACATGGGTGATTGAGAGGAAGGGGCCAGTTTTTCTTGGATTGTCTACTCCACTGGCTTTCATATTTACCACCATCTTCGCAGCATTACTCATCGGAGAAATTATCAGTTTGGGAAGGTACATAAAATACTATCTCTTAAAATCATATATTATTGTTTAATGTTTAATGTGTTGGGGATTTTTCGATCAGTGATCGATTTCATCTTAAAAATAATTGTTGCGGTATTTTGATCAGTGATCGATTTCATCTTAAAAATACTCCTGTAACACCGGGGAGGGTAACAGGATGGGTATATGAGTATTTGATTACCCAATAATATATTCACGTTTGAGGATATTCATGGAATTAGATTATACTAACACTACAGAAAACAAGACTTAGTGACAAAAGGTCATCATCATATATAGGGGTTATTTTTTTCGCTATAGCTTACAACTTCCTCTATATTTTTGTAGGTGGGTTGCTTGTATTATAAAAAACGATTGTGAATGGTTGTGATGAAGAGAAAAAAATGTTATTTTTCATTTATAAATATACAGAAACATTGTTTACTGCTATTAATTTTTTAATTATTTTTTATAGTAGTTGTGAGTGTAGGAAAGAAAAAGTAAATGATAGAGGTATAAAAACTATTATTTAACTGAAAAAAATTGTGATTTTTAATGTAATTATAGAAATGAAGATAAAGAATTCAATGAAAATGCTCTTATAGCGATGAAACTTGGTCTTTACAATTTCATCGCAATGTTCCGTCATATGATCTGGTCATATATCGGCTAAACTTGGTCTCTACAATTTTTTATATTAATGTATATCGTATATCTTTATATTATTTCATAATTTTTCTATGAACACCTATTACAATATACAGTAATTTAAAAAAAATAACAAATCATAATATTTAAATTTTTAGAAATATAGTTGAGTGTATATTTAAATTAGTTTCAAAATAATATAAGACCCGATTTAATTTGAGTAATGAATGCCCTTATATGATAAAAAAAATTAAACACATTCTCTCTCTCTAAAAACCATAAAAAAATTTAAATGCCCTTATTTGATCAATCTTAACAGAAAAATTTAATTAGATTAATACTAAAAGACATATCATCTATGTTTTAAAAATTGAAGGATGAATCCTGATGTTTTTTAAAATAAAAAATATCCACTAAAATCGGTATAAATATAAGAGTAAATTGCACAAAACATCCTTTATGTTTCCTCAAACTTGCAGGTTCCAGCCTTAATGTTTAAAAGTTGCTAAAAACAGTCTTTAAGATTATTTTTGTTGCGGGTTCAATCCTTTACAGCTAACCACGTTATTTTCTTCAGTTAAGTTCCCTCACATGATCAACCAAAATGACGAATATACCCTCACATGTTATGCATGTGAGGGAACTTAACTGAAGAAAATAACGTGGTTAGCTGTAAAGGATTGAACCCGCAACAAAAATAAACTTAAAGGCTGTTTTTAGCAACTTTTAAACATTAAGGCTGGAACCTGCAAGTTTGAGGAAACATAAAGGATGTTTTGTGCAATTTACTCTAAATATAATGGACGTTATGATGCAATGTTCATCTTTCATGTGCAAAATTTTCGTATTATATAATCTAGCACATAGCACATATTTCCAACATTTATTATAAGATAATGATGATATTCGTTTTTGACTAAACAGTTCCCTTTGTTTATATTATTAAATTATTATTAAATGAGCTATCAAATTATTCAATATCTTTCTAACTCAATACCTGCATTTCCTATTGACATAGATGATGCAATTCTTATAAGATGGTTTACCGTATTAAGGTTTTTTTTAACAATACTTTTTTTTTTTTACCTTAGAATACCATCTAATTTTACAACTATAAAGATTTGAACTCATACATGATACAACTAAATCACAGTTCATGGGTTACCATATTAGGTGATAACAAAAGCATCCATGCATGCGTATTTACGTTTTCATATACCAACAGTTACAAAAATAATACGTACATATACATACATGATACATCCATATATATGTATAATATTTCTTTATTTCAATACGAGTACATTACATTTATTGTTACATTAAACTTTTGGATTCATTCCCTCAAATTTGAAAGTACACATACTTTACGCATAAGATGTGGTAAAAAAGAGGTTGATTAATGATACAAATAACTTAAGTAATTATGTTTGAACTAAAGTAATTATTATTACGATATACTTAAGAATTAACATATATATACTACTATACTACTTTAAAAGTGTGATGTAACAATAATTATTCTATCTTAAACATAATTACTCTAGTTGTTTATATAATTTCCAGGTTAATAGTTATTTATATTTGATCTAACAATATTTTTCTAAATTGTATAACAAAAATTGTTGTTAAATCATTTGCGCTAATAATTTAACAACTAATAATAATTTACAAGACTCATGAAGTCACCTGTAAAAATATTATTATCACTTGTTAAATTATGTCAAAATTAGAAAATAAATTTATAATATTTGGTGGAAACATTGTGGAGCCATGTCTTGCCTCATACCTTATCTTTCCCAACACTTCTGAAATAGCATTTACATGACTGTGATATGAATATGAAAATGAAAGTGACAAATGGCTTTTTTTCTACTATAGTGTCATCTGAGGAATCTTCTTGATTGGAGGCCTTTACTTTGTTTTATGGGGGAAAAGTAAAGAAGAAGATATTATTGACCACAAAGGTGCTCAAATGTAAACATCACAGCTCGTTAAGGTAGTCCATTTCCATCATAACTTTCTTCTTCCTAATTAATGAGTTATGATCAAGTTTTTTTGTGCTACGTTTAAAGAGTGACATGGTAAAACAAAACTTATGTTTTATACATACATATATGTATTATATGCATATGTATATTATAGAATGTGATATTATTTTTGTTTTATACATTGGAAAGACACGTGTTATTCATTGAAACTATCTATATTTTGTTTAGTTATCCCGTCTGTCTCCTCCTTAATTATGTATATTTTTTTCTAATTAAAAGTATAACTACATCTTTAACCAATTAAATTTAATATGAAGTTAGTTATTAATTCTTGAATAAAGTTATAAATCTTATTTAAATGTTTCACCAAGTTAAATTATTTTCCTTAAAATAGTAAAAAATCAAAGAATAATGATAATTGTTCACATGAGTGATTTATGGAAAAAAAGACAAATATTTAATTTGTTTAGATGGTAAGAATGGTAATAATACAATATGTTAAAGAATAAAAAATGTCGTAAAAAAAATCAAAGTTAATGGCAAGATGAGGAAAATAATGTTTAAAAAATTTCCTTAAGAAAAAATTTATAGTTGTCACGTCAATATTCATTTACTAAAACATATATCAGCGATTATATCTATTACCAAATCATATTATATTTTATTCTATTAGTATAATACATCTGTTATCTTAAGAATGCTAAATATTACGAGAATAGTGAGAACCAATGCAAAAAACCAATCAAAACCATTTTTTTTAATACAAACCTCATTGTAATTAAAGTATAACATCAAAAAAAAAATTACAACATCAAATAATACATTTCTCCTTTCAAAATTACTCTTATTAGATTTTTTACTCATGTGTAAATATAACAAATTTATACATTTTTGTAAGTAGCAAATTTACACTTGTGTAAGTTTTCTTTACTTACGAACTCACGTAAATTTAAACGTGAATTAAATTTCTTACATTCTATTCGAATAAAAATGATAAGTGTAAAATTTTGTTTTGAAGTTCTTGCGTTTTTTTATTCGTTCTCACGGTTAATGTTATCATTTAAACCTTCCGGTATATATATATATATATATATATGGATTCTAAAGTGAACACTAGTGTATTTGCGAACTGAGTGAACAAATCCTGGCCATTGATATACACATGTGTATGACCATGATTAGTTCGCACAGTTTGCAAATATACTAGTGTTCACTCTTGTACCTAAGCATATATATATATGGATTGGGTAAAATGAGAACCAACTTGAGTTGTGAAAACCTTATGAATCAATATTAACCATTGATCAAATGTGTTTTAATAGTTGAGATTAAAAGATAATAAAATAGAGTAATGATTGTCCTTTAATTAATGAGATTTTTGTTTTTAGTGAGATAAAGGTTAATTGGTCTTTTTACTATAACCATTAATGATTAATCTCATTAATGATTTTGCTTTAATTAATAAGATTGTTCTTTAATAAATTTTTTTTTAAAAATTGAGGTAAATGCATACATTGCAAATAAGTCACCAGAAAATGAAAAAAATAAACTAAAATAAATAATGCTAAGTCGTCGTTAGCAAATGATAGTTTGCACCTCCATCGTCTGAGATCTGCATGAACACCACACAAAACTTGTAAAAATACCAAATTATCATTCTACAAACAAATTAAATATCATTTACTCCAAAATATAGCGTTTACATTCCATAAAAACGATGTTTAGAAGAGCTCGAGCGGGCGTTTAGGAGCGTAAAAAATATTTTTCTGCCGCATGTAAAAAATACTTTTTTTACTTTCGACACCGTGCACAAATTTTGTTTACATTCGGCAACGAATGTAAAATCATTTTTCTAAACGTATGTAAAAACTACAAATTTACAAACGTGAAATTTACAAAATATTTTATATAATTGTTTTCTATGCCGCCAATACGTAAATTTTTATTTTTACCCAGCCCCGACTGTAAATTATTTTTACTCTCCGGTTGTAAATTTTTATTTCCGTCTCGGTTGTATGTTTTTACGCTCCTATTAAAAGATTTAAATTTTTTTTACGCCTCAGTTGTAAACTTTTTTACGCCACAGTTGATTGTTTGGCTAGGGGTTTTTTAAACTTTTTACAGGCGCCGTAAAAAAATTTTGAGAATAAAAAACTTTTTTTCATTAGACGCCGTGAGGCATACATGCGACTACTTACGTAAAAACAATATTCAAACGTACGTAAAATCTATATTACGCATTCCGTTTTTACATACGTTTGAAAATTAGATTTACGCGCGATGTTTAGAGGAGTTCGGGTCGGTGATCAGGGCGTAAAAAAACTTTTTTTACACACGTTGTCAAAACATTTATGTATTTTATTTTTTTACATAATATTGTTTTAGTTCGTGTAAATGTTACGCACGTTGTCAAACTTTGTTTACGTGCGTTTTCAAAACTTATTTTTACGCACGTTGTCGAGTGTTTTTTTTTAATTTTTAGTGCAAAGTCATCAAACATTAACGAATGAAATAGAAATTCTCAATAAACATATAAGAAAAATATAGCTTGCATTTTATATAGAACATTATGTCATAGTTAGGGAAAATACAGCAAAACGAAATAGATATCATTTTCGATAATATTGTATTATCTAATAAACATATAAGACAAATAAAAATTGCATTTTATAAAGAACATTATGTCATAATTAGTGAAAATAAAGCAAATAGAAATAGATATCATTTTCTATATTGTTGTATTTTATAAATTACGTAATACTTTTGGTGTTTTAATTTGAATTCTAAGATATTTTTCTCAATTTTAAATATAAAAAGTATATAAAAGAGATTAAATGTGAGAGATATTAGTAGACATGTTAAAAATTTAATTTACACGTCAAAATTTACATGAATTCATAAATAAAGAAAATTTACACACGTGTAAATTGCCATTTACACATGTGTAAATTTGTTATATTTACACTTAAAAAATTTAATAACAATGATTTTGAGGGGAGAAATGAATTATTTAATGTTGCAAACTTTTGTTTTGATGCTTTATTTTAATTAGAATGAGGTTGGTACTAAAACAAATGGTTTTGATTGGTTTTTTTATTCGTTCTCACGGTTCTCGCGATATTTAGCGTTCTCAAGATAACCCTCCCATATATATATATATATAAAGAGAGAGAGAGAGAGAGAGAGAGAGAGAAGAGAGAGAAAGTGTAAAACACAATGTGGCTTAACGTACGACTGTACGCTGGGTGAAGTCCGTACGTTTTAAAACCCAAAAATGAAAACCCACATGTTGCAAAATAATCAAGGCCGCATAGTCTTCGTTTTCAATTAGCTTTGTGATTGATCAATTGGTTGATCAATTTCGTCCGATTCCTTTCAAATTTCTTTTCGTTTCAATTGAAATTCCTTATTGTTCGGTCAATTTCATCGTTTATGTTCAAATTCATCTTTGATTTTTAAAATTTTCATAAAAAATGACGACTCGAATAATGACCGTAAAACAGAGGATGAATTTCGTCCAATTCGTTTCAATTTTATTTTTCGTTTCAGTTCAAATTGGCCATTGTTCGGTCAATTTCATCGAATTGTGTTAAAATTATCTTTGATTTTGAAAATTTTCTTCACAATGACGACGGTCCGTAGAAAAGTGATGCAGGAACATGACAGAGGATGAAGGAAATAATCCCGCATGTTGTATCTGAGTCTCGTACGTTAGCGTACGTTAAGAGAAATTGTATGTTAACTGCCCTATATATATATATATAGGGTAAGGTTCATGCGAGAACCACCTTTATTGCAAGAACCGCGAGAACCACCTTTATTGCAAAAATAAAATCTAAAAAAAATCAAATAGCACTCAAATTTTTTTTTACTATTTTTTTTAAATCGCTATATTTCTTACCCAAAAAAATAAAAGAAAAACTTTTTTTTCGAGTAACAGTTATCCATGCACATGTGCATATGTATCATAACTTCGAAAAATTCCGTAATACATTATCAGTAGTAGACAATTGCACTTTAATTTACAATATCATCCGTAATACACTACTTTTTACATTACCAATATTCAAAACGCACATGTGCATCATTATGTATAACCATTACATAACGTGTTTTTGGTACAAAAAGTTTGTGATTTTGAGTGATGAAGTAGGCCCATATACTTGTTTTTTGGTTAGTTATATCTAGTGGTTGACGTTTTGGTTATAGTTGTTACTTTATAATATAATATGTTGATTGGATTGTATAAATGGTGATGATATACATGTAATAAAGTGAAAATATTGGTATTGGTATTGTATTATAGATGGTAGGAGGTAATGGTATTGTATTATGGATGGTAGGAGGTAATGGAAGTGTATTATGATGGTAGGAGGTAATGGAAGTGTATTATGGATGGTATGATAGATGAAAGAAAAAGTGTATTCAAAGTAGTGTACCAAAACACCTTATTTGATGTTGATACATATAGATGCACATGTGCATTTCTAATATTGGTAACGTAAAAAAGTAGTGTATTACAAATGGTAGTTTAAATGAAAGTACAGTTGTCTAATATTTGTAACGTCTCACGGAATTTGTCGAAGAAATGATACATATGCACATGTGCATGGTAGTGTATTACGGATGAAATGATAGATGAAAGAGAAAGTGTATTCAAAATAGTATACCAAAACACCTTATTTCATGTTGATACATATAGATGCATATGTGCATTTCTAATATTGGTAACGTAAAAAGTAGTGTATTACACGTGGTAGTGTAAATGAAAGTACAATTGTCCAACGTTTGTAATGTATTACGGAATTTGTCAAAGAAATGATAAAAATGCACATGTGCATGCATAATTGTTACTCAAATTGTTTTTGAATTTTTTTATTGTTGACAAAATATAGCGAATTTTTTAAAAAAATATTAAAAGAATCAAAAAATTTTTTTTGGGATTTTTTTAGATTTTTTTAGATTTTTTAGGTATTACTGTTTGTGTTCACACTGGTTCTCGCGGTTCTCACAATAAAGGGTGGTTTCTAACGGATCCTATATATATATATATATATATATATATATATATATATTGGGATTGGGTAAAATAGGAACCACCTTTAGATGCGAGAACCATAGGAGCCATTATCCTTCATAGATCTCTCATGTATGAGTGGTTGAGATTGAATTTTTTAAGTTTGATTTGTCTTGTAGTGATTTTATTGATTAAAAAAGAATAAATAGTACAAGAAGGGTATTTTAAAAAGTCTAACTTGTGGACTATTCATGTCAACTTGTTAAACTAACAATCAAACATCATAGACTACATCACTCTTCATGTAAACATTATTTACGTTTATCTATTTAAAAAAATAATTAGTTATAACACATGATTTTTTATAAAAAAAGTTACACTACATGTACAAAAAGAAAGTATCTTCAATCTCTGATCTTGATCATCATTTTTTGTTTGTTATTCTCGTCATTTCAACGTAAAGCTCCATCACCTACGAAAATCAAAGGAAAAAAAACACAGAGCGTTTACATTCCACAGGCGTTTAGAGGAGCCCGGGCCGACGATCAAGGGCATAAAAAATAATTTTTTTATCGTGTGTTATAAAAACATTTTTTTACATTCGACACCCTGCGTGAACTTTTTTTTACATTCGACAACGTACGAGAAACAACTTTTTAAACGTATGTAAAAACTAAACATTTACGTGTGTCATTTTTACATACTTTTGAAAAATAGATTTACACTTGACGTTTAGAGTAGCTCGGACCAACGATTAGGGGCGTAAAGAAACATTTTTTTCATTCGACATCGTGCGAAAAGAAATATTTGACATTCGACAACTTACGTAAATACATTTTTCAAACGCACGTAAAAACTATTTTACGACTCCCGTGTTTACATACGTTTGAAAATTATATTTACACGTGATGTTTATAGGAGCTCGGGTCGGCGATTAGGGCGTAAAAAACTTTTTTTACGCACGTTGTTAAAACATTTATTTATTTTTTTCTTACATAGTGGTGTTCTCATACTCAGTTCGTGTAAATGTTTACACACGTTGTCAAACTTTTTTTATGCACGTTGTCAACACTATTTTTACGCACGTTGTCAAAACATTTTTACGCACATTGTCAAAACTTCTTTTACGCACGTTGAAAAACTTTTTTTACGCGCGTCGTCTTTGTCGAAAGTAAACGTTTTTGTTTATTTTTTTTACATAGTGGTGTATATTTGTTCAAACTTTTTTATGCACGTTTTCGAATGTTTTTTCACTTAAAAATTATGATCGAAATTACTACGATCGAAACACATGCTATCCGACACATAAATTTTTTGATTGAAATTACGATCGAAATATAAAAATTATGATAAAAAATTTATGAGGGTTGGATGGTGGATTAGACTTTGAATTTCTCTCTCTAAAATTTGGGATGATGGAATTGGGTTTGGATTGAGAAATATAAAATGTAAAAAAATGATGAAAAGAAATAGATATTGTTATGTCAGACATATAAATGATGATGTGATGTATTTTAGAGATAAGAGAGAGGGATGCGACATTGAGAAAAAAATGACTAAATACCCTTTTAAATTAAATTGATTATAGGTGATCCAGAAAGCAGTAAAAGGAATAGCATCTTCATTTAACCCTCTAAACACTTCAATTTGCATATCTGATTCCCTGTGAGCTTGAGATGAGCTACCAGCTTCTATTTACTTTGATTGATTACCCACATCTTTAGTAGATTCCTTTAGAGGTTTGTCACTTTTATTAGTCTCATCTTTACTCAGTTATTTGTTGATATTACTAGCTACACTACCACCACCCTTTCCATCTATAACGGTCATCACCATTATCATCAGAAAAACTATCATTATCATAAATTGTTTCATCTACATGACCACCTTCCTCATCATCTTCATCCTCATCCTCTTCAGACTCCTCTGCTGCAACTTTTTTTTCTTTCTCAACTTCAGCATCTAAAGCATAGATAGTAGTAACCATTCTTTGAAATTGAAGCAACATTTCTTGATTCACATCAAGTTGTGAACGTTCTGTTTATCAGTATCAAGATTTGACTTTTGAGGATCTTATGTTTCTTTCATCATAACTTCAATCTGAACTTTAACTATTACAGGATTTGACTTTGTAGCAACAACTATAGAAAGCCCTACTTCATCATTTAACTTTGTTGTAGTAGCAGCTTCATTATTAGCTTCTTCTAAAGTTTTAACTTCATCATTAAATTTGACATTCAACTTTCCTTCTAAAACTTTGAAGTAACTGACAAATCTTTACAACAAGCCACTATGCATTCTCCTTTCTCCTACATTTCTTTATTCTGTTTATGTTGTAACTCAACAATTTTCTGTAAATCATCATTCTCTTTCTACAAATCCTCAACTTGACCCCGAAGAACTTGTATCTTTTCATTGTTAAGTTCAAAGTTAAAATCAAATCCAAAATCGTCAATATTTTCCAAGTTTTGTGTTGGGAATGGAGCTAATCTCTTCTATTAGTTAACGGTGATGGTGTAGTGAACTAAGGTGTTTTTTTTTGTTGAAACTGAAACACTAATAGTCTTTTCAACATTAACCTCAACTTCTGCATCAACTGGTGTACTTTCTTGAATTGGATATGTTTTAACTGGATCATCGGAAATACTTATAGGTTCCTCATGCAGATGCAACCCTGAATCTTTCTTCTTTTGTTTCTTCTTCAATCTACTTGGAGATCTCCGTGAAGGTCTTTTAACTCTTTACCAGATTTCTTGTTTGGAACTTCATCTTCTGGTTTAAAGTCCTTATCAAGCTCTTCTTCAGTTGTTTTTTGTTGGTGCAGCTTTGTGTCTGTAGCTTGTTCTTATTACGATGTAATTGTACGGTCTTTATTTTGTGCGTATGTATAGTTTTGGTCGATTCGGCCAAGTCAAGATATCCTCTTATCTTGACTTAGCACGACGTTTATGTTTTTAACGTTGTAAAACCGTTTGCATGTTGCATACTGTTAGTGTATGTGTGTTATATCTTGCTGTTATAAAATGTCTGCAAGTTATTGTCTGTTTGTAGGGTCCCCACGAAGAACCCTACTTCTTCATGGGATTGCATTGCCACGAACATTGGTTGTTCGTATTGATTGATCACCACGAAGAACCTATCTTCGTGGTTGTTGGTTGTTCACAAGTTGACCTACGAAGAATCTATTCTTCATGGGATCGCTCATTGTTCGTGGGACTCTGCATGTCCTTCGTGACATGCAGAGGAGGTTGGGCCTATTTAAACAGATACTTGCTTCTCATTTCAGCAAGAGAGCACCCAGAGTCTGTACAAGCATTGTGTGTATGTGTTCGTATTTGTTCTCTTTAGTTTAATCAAAGTAGTGAATATTTGGTTACTTGTGTTTGCTTATCTTTGCTACGTTTCGCATAACTACATGGATTCTGCACTCGTATTTGTGTTAACAAACAAAGAAGTAGGTTATCTTGATCCTCCAAGTGGACCTACAAGTAGGATAAGAGCTTTGGCTCTCTTCCTTGTTTAAAACCAAGCAAAGCTTTGTGTTTGAGCAAGTTGTTAAGTTTCTTGAAGTTGTTTTTAAACTTGAAAACAACAAACTTAAGTTTTTCCAGAAAAAGTGTCTTAAAACTTAGTTAAATCTTGTTATTTGCGGATAATTTTTACAAAAACCTTGTTAAATCACATGGAGACATGTTAGGATACGGTTTTTCTTGAAATTTTTATAGCAAAATTTGAGTTCGACAAACTTTCCGGTGAGTCGTTTGACCGGAAAAGTCACCCGATTTTGGTTGGTAGGGATAAGATTTCAAAAAGATTTACTGAAAAGGTGATCTTTCGAATGTTTGTTTTTAACCAAACTTAGATAACCATCTACTACCTTTCACAAAATCAGAAAAAGTAACTTACTAAAAGAAGAAAACTTTCACCTACCATTCCATGAAGATTCCTTTCTGCTAAGAACCTTTACACGAAGAACTGGGTTGTTCGTGAACCTTCTATTCATGAAGAACCAGATTGTTCGTGGGAAATTTATCACGAAGAACCAGTCCTTCGTAAGACTTGGTTCTTCGTGACACACATTCTTCATGGACCAAGGTTGTTCATGGAGATCTATTGTTCGTGAGTAATGTGTAACTTGTAATTTTTCACAGAGAGTTTATAACTTTCACAAAACTTACAAGTTTGTTTTTGAAATCAAATAGTCTTTTATTAAGTATCAAAATGAGTTCAAATCCATGGGATTGGAGTAGTGGGACTAATACAAGTCAAGATGCATCACAATCTACCTCTGCAATGTCTTGGGTAAAGTTGCTTATGCCACCACATGCATCAATGATTACCGCAAATCAATGGGCTTGTGTTACAAATCAAAACCATAGTATTCAAACTCTTCTTATTAGCGAGAATGAAACGGGAAGTAACAATCGTCCACTGAAATTGAATCACATGAACGAATATCCCGCATGAAAAAATCGTTTTCATACGTACGTTCTCGGTCAAAATACTGAATTGTGGACATGTTTTACTACACTATACAATGAAGCACTAGAAGAAGCTGGTTCAAATCCAACCACTTTAGCCGAAATGACCGAAACTGATAAGAAAGCATATGATCTTGAGAAGAAAGCTTTCGCTATCCTTACACAAGCTCTTCATAAGGATATCTATCATCAGTTTGTGTATTGTACCACAACAAAGAACTTGTGGGACACATTGGAAGCTAGAGGGTAAGGAAACGTGGCAACAAGAAAGATCCGCCACGATCTTTTGAAGAAGGAGTTTGAAGGGTTTATGTTTATTGAAAATGAGACCTTAGGTGATATGACAACTCGGTTCTATCACTTGCTTAGTGAAATGTATTCATACAGGGTCACGGAATCTCAACTAGAGATTGTTACACGATTTGCTGATGCTTTGCCACCTAAGTGGAGTCAATTTATTGACTTATTGAAGCACACGGGGGTGTTAGATACAATTAGAATATATGAATTCTCTCAGAAACTGGAAAACAAGAAGGAGGAGGAAATCCGAAAGGAAAAACGAGTTCCAGTTCCTTAGAATCCTGAAATGTATTTTGGAGGTATCAACACGGTGTTAGTACTGCTTCGCAACCAAAACTTCAGACAACCTTTGTGTCAAACGCAAACCCTTTTCTGCCACCACCTAAACCAGAGAAATCTAACCAAGCTTATAGTCAAGATTTTGATCCTAAGGCTTTTTTGCCTAAAACTCAAGTTGTTACCCCGTAATATCAACAACAAGCATCTCAACAAGCTTGTTATGGTAACAACTTTTAACCTTCAAACCCCAATACTGTCAGATTTGATACTTCACATCTTTCCAAGGTCAGTGTGGAAGTCGCCAAAGAGCATATGGAACTTCTAAACACTATGGTCAGTGCATATTGTGGATTAGTCGCTGGTCAAATCGGAAACATCAATTTGACAAACGAAGACTACCAACAAATCGACAAAGATGAGATGGATCTCGTGGATATCAAGTGGGCTTGTGCAAGCGCAGTAAGGAGAGCTAAGGATATATGGCTAGAACTGGTAGAACAAGTTTGGAGAGTAAACGAGATACTAAGTATGGATTTGACAAAGATGCCATTACATGCTTCAACTGTGGTGAAAAAGTTCATTTAAAGCGTGAATGTACTCGACCTCCCAAGCAAAGAAACCACAATCCCTTCGAAACCGACCCTTAGCCTTAGTAGTTCAAGCAGATGAAGGATGCGACTGGTTAGTTCAATCGGGTGATGGAAATCAAGAAGGAACTGCTTGTTATGCCAAGATTATCAATCATATCAAACATGTCCGCATAGAGGAATTTTCTGAAGATGATGATAGTTCTGGTATAGTGGTAGTTCTGATGAAGAAGGATCAAGTGTGGGTGGTTATGGTTTCGATTCGGAGGTGAAGGAAGGAATCAATGCTGAGGTTGACAGTTTGCTGGAAGAAGCTGAGAAGCTTAGGAAGCAAGAATCTGTGTTGATCAAGAAAGCGAAAGTTGCAACAAAAGAAATGGAGAAGTTCTTCACCGAGGATGGATCTTTTTCTTATAACACTGCTTTCATGGAAAATGTTGCACCTTCATCCAGTCAGGTACCATCCGACACTCCTAATGTATGCAATGATTGTGTAGAGCTAAAACAAAAAATGAAACAATAAACTGTCACAATCAAAACTTGGTAATTGAACTGTCAAAGTGCAAGGAGGCTAACATGGCTTTAACTCGAAATGAAAAAGAACTCAAATCTGTCATTAACACAATTAAAAAAAGCATTTCTTAGTTAACCAAAACAGTTTTGAATAGAAAAAGGGTATTAATAATTACATTAATAACATTGAGGAAACAAAGAAAGAGTTACCCATTGCCAAATGCGAGCACAATACAATCAAACTCAAATTGGAAAGTTATTCCAACTCTCGGTATGTGCTTGATCACATCATTGATGTTCAAAAACTGAAAGGAGATGTCTAATTCATTGGATATAAATCGTGTCCACCTCCATTGAGACACAATTATACCAAAATTCATGATGAAGAGGAAATACCAAGATTTGAACCATCTGTACCTTTCAATCCTGACGAGTTTGCAGCAGGGTTAGGGTTCAAGTTGGATAACTCTTCAGATGAAATCAAACAAACAGATAATGCTTTATCAGTTTTAGAGCAAAGTCCTCCAATATTTGAGGATG
The DNA here is from genome assembly GCA_947069175.1 of Scalesia atractyloides. Lineage (NCBI taxonomy): Eukaryota > Viridiplantae > Streptophyta > Magnoliopsida > Asterales > Asteraceae > Scalesia > Scalesia atractyloides. Next base: position 41,893,133 of record CAMTDV010000014.1, read on the forward strand.
ATGATTCATCAGATGATGAATCAGATGTGATTGATCAAGATTAATCTCTTGACAAAAAGAAAGGAGTGGAAATTTCAATTGAGAATCATATCCTATGTGATCCTCCTACTCCATTGTGCGATCTGTTGCAAAACAAGAGATTGATTCTGTCAAGTCTTTTGAAGCACTTGTTGCTGCATTTGAAAGTGATAATGTGTTATACACATTGGTTGGTGATGAGAGAATCTATTCAAACAAGGACTTTCCAATTCGAAATGTCAATCCAGCTTCGATTGACCAAGTTTTTGAAAATTCAACAAATAAATTTTTGGGAAAGAAAAGTCCAAATGTTATTGTGACTCAATGTAAAAAATTACCTCTCAAACCACAACAACCAATCGCTTCCAAATGTAAACAACAAGAGAAGCGAGCTGAAAAACCCAAGGTTCCAAAACCAAAGGTTGAACAAAAGGTGGCTCGTAACAAGAAAAAGGGAAAGGATGTTAAGTTTGTAGCCTCAAATGGTACAGATAAAATCGAGACTTTTGAAAACACATCTAACACTGATTTTGTGAAACAAGTCAAGATTTTAAAACGAAATGATCAAAATAATTACACTCAACTCACAAACAGGTGTGATGATGAACCAAGTACCTCGACGCCTACAAGTTCAACATCAAGTCATCAAAATGCATCTCCTAAATTCGTTGTGAGGAGATCTTGTTTTAAGTGTGGGGAGTTTGGACATATCATAAAAAAATTGTACAAACTCATCAAAACCGAAGCTCATTGAAAATTCCCTCCTGAAAAGAATGACCAACGTCGATCTGTGTCACCTAAACAAGATAAACAGAATTTTAAAGGAACAAGAAGCAAAACAAAGACGTAAAAATGTTAAGGTTATTGAGAAAGCTTTAAATCTGGAATTTGTTCAAAAAGAATCATGTCCATCAAGTTCGTCAAAACCAGAAATTTGTAAATCTGTAAATAATCATAATACGCAATCTGGTAAACAAAAACAATCATGGAAACCTAAAACCGGTACTGTTTCAGGGGGGGGGTACATCATTTACAAATTATCAAGAAATAGAAATCACATTTCTTGATGATAAGGGTCGACCCAAGACCACTAAGGCTTGGGTCCCCATCCCAAACTGATCCTGTAATTGCATGTGCAGGGTGCTTCTGGAGGAACTGTTAATAGTCATTGGATTGTTGACAGTGGAGCATCTAGGCACATGACGGGAGACTTAAGGCTCCCTTTTGATGTGAAAAGCATTAGAGGAGGTTATGTCGCTTTTGCTGGAGACAAGGGCGGTTACATCACTGAAGAAGGAATGATCTCCAAAGGTGTTGTGAGTTTTGACAAGATCAATTATGTTCAACAAATTGATCACAATCTTCTGAATGTTTCTCAAATCTGCGACAAGAAGTTTACACTTCATTTCGATGATGCTGGTTGTGATATGCTTAAACCTGGTTTCAAGATTCCCAAAGACTGGATTCTGTTGTTGGCTCCAAGAATCAATGACTTGTATATTATTGACATGAGCCAGGCTATTACTACGACTGCACAAGTAACCTGTGTTGTCTCTAAAGCAACTGAAAAGGAATCAATTCTTGGTATATACATATGAGAGACATTCACTTGAAAAAAAGGACCATTTGGTGAAAAATAATCTTGTGAATGGTATGTCAGTAAAGAATTTTCATCTACAAGACATCTGTGTTTCGTGTCAGAAAGGAAAGCAAGCAAAGAAATCACATCCTATCAAGAAAGTCAAAACTGTCAATATGCAACTTGAACGTCTTCATATGGACCTCTTTGGACCTATGAAACACACGACTACATTTGGTGATGCTTATTGTTTAGTTGTTACTGACGACTACTCAAGATTTTCATGGATAGCTGTGATGGCACACAAGAGTGAAACTCCTGAAATCCTCAAGAATCTCTTTACTCTTCTTGAAAACTTGTACAATTTGAAGATACGAGAATCAGCAGCGACAACGGCATTGAGTTTAAGAATCGGGTATGGATGAGTTCTGTACTTCCAAGGGTATTTTGCAAGAATACAATTCTTGCTATACTCCACAACAGAACGGTGTTGCTGAGAGGAAGAATCGAACGCATATTGAAACTGCAAGAACTATGTTGGTAGAGTCACAACTTCCAGTTCAGTTTTGGGAGGAGGCTGCGGCAACTGCTTGTTACACGTTGAACAGAGTTCTTACGGTAAAGAGACATTGGAAAACTTGCTTTGAACTTTACATCGAAGGAAACCGGATGTGTCGTATCTAGAACCTTTAGGAGCTCCATGTACAATGATTGATCCAGATGGTAAGTTTGGTGCTAAGGCGATTGAAGGGTTCTTCCTTGGGTATGCTACTCCAAAGTTTAGAGTTGGAATTTATCGTTTAAAAAGATTGAGGAATGGGGTGAAGTTAAGGTTCAAAGGTACACTGAGTCTGTGAGAGCTCCGGGTGATCCATGGATGTTTGACTATGATGGTCTTTTTAGCTCCTTTAATCTGCCAACTTTTGATAAAGCTTAGTGCGACCGATTATAGTTAATCCTCAATTTCTTCCTCGGTTAACAATACTGGTCAGAATGAGGTATTTGAAGATGCTGAAGATTACGACGTCTCTTCTGAAGATAATGAATTTCATGATGCAAATGAAGCTGCCTCAGCTCCTATTCATGGTGTCTCGGAAACTACTTCTTTAGTAAACAATCAAGGCAACGGGGAAGGTAATGCATCCACATCTTCGGCGATGCCAGATATTGATTTGGTTATGGATCTGTACTTCAATAATTTGGGTATTAATACTCGTGTTCCTGATGTTCCTGAAACACGAATTCATAATACCCACCCTCAACAGAATATTATTGGAGATGTTCAAAGTGGAGTGCAGACACGTAATCAGCTGAAAAACAAGCAAAATGCTGGTTTGTATACAGCAATCAGGGAATCTGGGGAACAAAATGATTGGTCTTTCGCCTGCTATGTTTGCCAAGTTGAACCGAAATCTTGGAAGGAGGCAATGAAAGAAGATTCATGGGTTGAAGCAATGCAAGAAGAATGTCAGCAGTTTCAGAAACTGGGCGTGTGAAAATTGGTTGACAGGCCCGAGCACTACAAGAAGATTGGTACGCGTTGGGTTTACACATGCAAGAAGGAGACCGTGGTGTTATTGTGAGGCGAGATTGGTTGTCCAGGGCTTTAATCAGGTAGAAGGTATTGACTATAATGAACTTTATGCACCAGTGGCACGTCTTGAAGCGATAAGGATTTTCTTGGCTTATGCGTCTTACAAGAAGTTCACTATGTATCAAATGGATGTTAAAAGTGTATTTCTTCATGGTGTGGTTGAAGAAGAGGTATATGTTGAGCAACCGCCAGGTTTTGAAGATCCGATCCATCCTGACAAGGTTTGGCTTCTAAACAAGGCACTATATGGTCTTCATCAAGCTCCAAGGGCTTGGTATGAAACGTTGTCTTCCTATCTGCTCAAGAATGGTTTTCGATGTGGGTTGATCACTGTACTCTCTTTATCAAAGAAAAGGGTGAGGATTTATTGCTGGTACAAGTGTATGTGGATGACATTATCTTCGGGTCTACAAACAATGCAATGTGCAAAGACTTTGAGTAGGTGATGCAAGAGAAGTTCGAGATGAGCGCGATAGGGAAATGACTTTCTTTTTAGGTTTGCAGGTACATCAATCTAAAGAAGGGATTTTTATTCATCAGACCAAGTACGTCGGGGATATTCTCAAGCAATTTCAGATGGAAGATTCAAATCCTGCTGGAACTCCATTAGCACAAAATCATGGGATTACTCTTGATGGGTCGGGTAAACATGTGGAACGTCTCTTTATCGTGCTATGATCGGATCTCTTATGTATCTCACTGCTTCAAGACCCAATATTATGTATCCGACATGTCTTCTTGCTCGTTATCAGTCAAGTCCAAAAGTTTCTCACATTGCAGCTGTAAAGAGGATTTTTCGTTATTTGAAGGGTTGTCCAGACACTGGTATCTGGTACTCTAAGGATGATAACTTTGGGTTGATCGCATTCAGTGATTCTTATCATGGCGGCTGCAAAATTGATGCAAAGTCAGCATTAGCGGGATGTCAGTTCTTGGGAAAGCGCCTAGTCACGTGGCAATGCAAGAAGCAGACCTATGTAGCTACCTCAACATGTGAAGCTGAGTATATTGCAGCTTCCAGTTGCTGCTCCCAGGTTCTGTGGATCCAACAAAAAATGCATGACTATGGTTTTGAATTCCTAACTACTCCTATTTATGTTGATAATGAAGCTGCGTTAGAGATTACCCGTAATCATGTACAACATTCAAAAACAAACACATCGAGATTATCATTTCATACGAGATTGTTATGAAAAGAAACTTATCGATGTTTTATAAAATCCACACGATCACCAACGTGCCGACCTGTTCACAAAAGCTTTTGATAAATCACGTTTTGATTTTCTTCTTTTGGTCAATGGCATCAAGGTGAAACCCGAGTAAAACATCATCAGCCGTGTTTGTAAATATTTTCTTAAAAACTTTAAAATACAAAAAGATTTTCATTTTATTTACCTTTATGCATTTTAGGTGGAGAAAATTTCAAGAAAATACAAAAACATGAGAAAAATTCAAAAATACAAAACTATGTCTTTTATTTGTTTACTTTCTGTATTTAAGGGGGGAGAATTTCAGAAAAATACAAAAACAATAGAAAACAGAAAAACCAAAAATGAGTTTCTTGGAAAGATAAGAGAAGATGATGATATACCGGTGGTCTGTCAAATACGGTAAAAAATGTAAAATGAAAAACGATAAGTAGCTTTACTAACGATATACCGTAGACTCACAATCAGATTAAAGCGTGCAGGTTGATATAAACATAACGAACTGAAAGCCAGGTGGGATCATTCATTGGCATATGGTCTTGGTAACGAAATTTCGTTTGATAGTCAAAAAACTTCCATGATACCATACACACGTGTAAATATTGCATACGACCAAGGTTCTGAGATATGCGGTCTTTATGCTTGTTTGGTCTTTATGCTTGTTTATCATCTGGGTATCACGGTTGAATCTTTACCGGAAAATAACAGGGATGCAAGTCAAGAACTTCCATGATACCATACATATGTGTAAATATTGCATACGACCATCAATAAGTGATAAACATATCACATCCACCAAACGAATAAGTGATAATATGTCACAGTCATTTGCGGGAGTCAAGTTTGTCTCTTTGTTGGTACGATGGTACTAACCTGTTCACGGACTTGCTCTTGTGCCCTGCATGCATCTGAAAATCAAGTTCCTCATCAATAAGTGATTTTATCAAATAGGACTTGTTTTTAATAAAAAATAAGTGAGTATCTCACAATCATATAGTCGAAACAGATGATAAGCGGTATACTCACCAGTAAGATTTTCTCTCGTGCATGTATTGATACGGGAATGTGTCGTGAATTTGATGAACATCGGCTAATAATTATAAATTATACACTAAATCCTATCTCCTAATCGTTATTACGTCTAATAAGTTGAGTTTATGTAGACAACAATATCGGTAATTGTGGTAAAATCCTTATCCAATTTAAAATGAATATTATAAATCGTTCTTGACAAGTCCGTAAACTGGTATGATTCTCTTACCTTGAAACTCGCAAAAGGCTGCTAAGTAGTGTATAGTTGCTTACGTTAATTTTTAGCAATTTGATCTTAGGTTTTTTGTTTTTTTTTTTTTTAAGGTTAACATTTGTTTGTGTATAGTTTATCTTAGTTTAAAATTGTTTTTGATTAGTCGAAGTTGTAGCTCAAATGGTTTCTACCGATAAAGTCCCAAAAATCAACTTGTTTTGACAACACAACATCATAAAAGGCATCATGCATTTTGTTAAACTCAAAAACAAGCAAAATATGTTCAACTTTTAAAAACTTCATAACTTGACACTGGTGACATTTTGAATAAGTGGATAGTCAACGAAGAACCATAAGTCAACGAAGAATCAGAAGGAACGAAGAACTGCCTCGACGAAGAACCATTCTTCGTGGTGCCTTTGGTTCTTCGTGGCAAAGAACCGTTCTTCGTGGACTTAAGTGTAGGCTAACTTGTTTTAGGCCTAAAGCAGGTTCTTCGTGGCCCAAAAGGGGTTGTTCGTGGCCTCTAGGGTTCTTCGTAGGAACCCTAGATTGTTCGTCGGTTACGGGTTATAAAAGGGGATAAGCAGTTGAAAATCTTATCTTCTTCTCAAATTCACCTTTTTCACTTTCAACTTTTCTTTCAAAACACTGTTCACCTTCTTCTTATTTGTGAAGAAAGCCCCACCGACTCTTGATTCCTTGTAGTTGTATTTGTTTGAAACACATTCAGGTATAGTAAATGATTTGGTGAATCTTGGATAAACATCGAACATAACCTTTTGGATTCAAACTGATTGATCTTAACGTTGAATCAAGTGAAAACAAAGTCACTGTTCATTTCTTAACCCTGGATAACTGATGTTAATGATAAAGGCAATGTTGTTTTTAAACAAAAAATAGAATCGAAAATCTAATACATTTGTTGGTTTGATGTTTTTGTTTGATGTGTGAAAACAACTGAACTTCATGAATATACTTAATGGGTTCTTCATATAATGTGGGACTAGAAATAAATGAACTGCAGTTTTTTTATTCGAACTGTCAGAAATTTCTTTACATGTTAGATCGCTCCTAAATAGCTTGGGAACCTAAATTGGTTTCTATTGTCCATATACGCGGAATTTATATGACAAGTTAATCACATATGCAAGAATTACTCGTTAATGTCTGTCTATTGATCACTAATTCATGTACATTCGAGTTCCAGATCCGACAGAGCTTTGCCTCTAAGTGTGAAAAAGTTACAAATGAGAAACCATGAGGCACCTATTTATAGTGAGTCAAGTTCGCTTGAGGAACACAAGTTCGGCGAACTGTGAACAAGTCGCCGAACTTATTATCACATTACATAAACGGGCGAACTTGATCTCCTAATTACATAAATACTTCAATTTCTAGCATAATCTCATCTATTCTAAACAGACTCGATACAAGACTAAGACATAGACATACTGTACTAATAGACTCCCCTTTGGATATCATCTTCGTCTGGGTCAGTCTTGAAAAGCTCTATCTTCAAGTCACTATCTGCAACGCCCAAAGAAGTTCTTATACGGTTTCTTTCTTCTCTCTTGAGTAGGAATCAGCGTTTGATCAGTGTAACATCCGTCGAAAATGGGTTTTTCGAAACCCGCTTCGTTTAATAACCGAACAATCAGTTTTAAATTTTTGTTGTTTATTTATGACTTATTTTAATTTTAAACGATACATAATTATTAAACAAATTAGAAGATATAAATTATAATTGTAAAAAAATAAAAATAAATTAATTAAAAAGGAAAACCGGCTGTCAGGAGTCGAATCCGGGTCAGCCGGAAATCCCCAAAGTCTTAACATTCACACAATCAACCACTCCGCCACTTTAATTATTTGATATCATATCGAATCAATTACTTCAAATAATAAAACACGGAAGTCAAATTAGTCAAAATCGCGCCCAATTAGCAGTCGTTGGAAATCCCGACGACTTCGCCGATAATTAACGTTTTCTTCCAATTTAACCGAAGAATTAACTTTAACGACGGTTATAACCGACGTCTGAACCCACGACATCAGTCGTAACCGCCGGAGAACGGCTAACCTTGAATCGCGACTGAATTCAGACCCCATACATCTCGATTTCTCCCTATAAAATTCACCCACAATCCACTGGTAGCCTTTTAGCTCAGAATCGCACTTTTCTCGACGAAAATTCACTCGCCGGAAAATATCTGCAAGTCGCCGGAAAACCGAGACTCACATCCACACGGTAATTCCTTCGACTCTTTCTGTTTCAATCATTTGATTAATCTGTCTCTAACACAACTCCACCATCAGAATCAATCTCAGTCAACGTTTGTCGAAATTCCTACCTTCGCCGGAAAATTTTTGAAATTTCCGGAAACACACTGAGAGCTGGTATGATCTTTCAAACTTCTGTTAAACTTTGATTAAGTACCTCAACTTCATAAATAATCGAACAGAACTGTTAATTGATTTCAACAGCCGGAGTTCACTATCAGAGCCGACGGACCTCTGCCGGAATTCTGTGAGAATCACTGATCGGTACACCCTTTCCCCCAAACTCTCTCCATTCGTTATCTTTAAATTACTTATAAAGTTTAAAAACCAGTTAGGCATAAATCAGTCAAAACAGTCGGACTTTGTTTTCTGGGTAAAGTTAACGAAGAAGACGAAGACGGGGTATAATATAAGGCTAATTAAAATCGATTTAATGAACAAGTTAGACACACAGTCCAGCGGTGGGCTGTGTGCAAACATATACACATACGACGTGAGTTCGAATCCTGTCCCAGCCTTACTCTCTTATTATAAAAATGCCTTTTTAACTGAACCGGGTTAACTTCCAAAATCATGTTAAGTATAATAAAAACCGAGTTATTAACCAAGTTAGACACATAGTCCAGCGGTGGACTGTGTGCACGCTAACCCACAGGTCCCGGGTTCGAGACCTGTGGTCAGCACCGGTTCGATACATTTAAAACCATTTTTAAAAATAATTAATTTCTGGATAAATCTAAATAGTATATAAGTATAATTAAAAACAGAATTATTTCGGGTTAGACACGTAGCTCAGTTGATAGAGCTGCGTGCACGCGTACGGGAGGTCACGGGTTCGAGTCTCACCCAGCGCGCATATATAATCGACCGGACCGGTCAACGGTCAACGGTCAACAGTCAAAAGTCAATATTTTTTTATTATTTTTATTTATTTATTTAATTTAAAAATCAATTAAAAATACTTAAAAATAACGTTTTTAAAGATAGAAAGTAGCCTTAAACTCACAAAAATATACCCAAAAATCCTATTAAAATAGTTAATAAAATCCACATACTTACCGTACCTTTTCGTTATTTATTTGGTTAGTTATCTCTCGTCGATCAATCCTCTAAACTCGTGCGCATTCAACACCTTCAAACAAACGCACCCAATGTGAGTGAACCTCTACCAATTCCCCGTTTTAATCACATTTTGGGGTGTATCATGTGTCGCTATTTATTTAATTTAATTAAACACTTGTGCATCCATCATATTCATGATCATGTGTATTCAATATGTATCCGTTGTTTGTTGGTTGAAGTTTAGATTTAATTTATCATTTCAAGTACATACATTTCATAGGCCCCGCTCCCATACCTATGAGCGTGAGCTGTTCCCCATTACCTATGAGCGTGAACCAGGCGTTGCCAACATAAGATCGGCTCCGTTTGATTGAGCCTTGATCTCACATACATTAGCATAGGCCGTCCGTTCCCCATTACCTATGAGCGTGAACGGGACGTTGCCAACATATACATTGTCATTCTTATTTTATGCTTAAGCAAGGTGGTTTGTGATTGTTATGTTTACATACATTTGTTCATATATGATTATTGCACAATTTTCCTAAATTAAATTACAATAATAAATCAATAACAAATGTTTTAAACAAGGTTCACTCGCCAACTTTTGTTGACCCAAAATTTCCCATTTTTACACATGATACAGGTGATCAAGTTGAAGCAAGAAACATATAGGGCGGCTTAGAAGAATAAACCAGTTTAGATTATGGATTTGTTTAGTTAATTTTTCCTTTCCTTGTATTGTATGAATTTGGCTTGAACTTTGAAATGTAATTTGAATTTAATAAATATGAAACATATTAGTAAACATCATGAGCTTTGTGATAACCCAATTATGCCCGACTCTTATTTCGCTGCGGGTCGGGGTGTGACAATCAGTAGGTGGCACCTTTGTCATAAATTGAAAACGTCTAAGTCTCGCTTCCCTACCTTTCTCATGTAAACATTCCAGATGCCTTTCTTCTTTTAAAAACTCTTCACGTTCTAGCTCTCTCCAGCTTGATTCCCTCATCTTTCCAGAATTTACGCCGTGAGCGTAAGTAAACATTAATGATCCCCTAATACTGCATCGCTTGTACCTCTTCACGCTTCTCATAACAAATCTTGTTAATGAATAAACATCGAATATCCTCCCTTGAACAGTTCACTAGCCATATTGGGTCTAGTATGCGTATCGTTCTCCATAACCCCCAAAATCCTTCTTTTTGAAGAACTTCAGCTGATCTTTCTTTTGTAATATCCAGATGTTCTTCAAATCTCAAGACTATAACAACCTCACACGTCGTTGGATCAATTTGCCACCATTTGAACAAAGGATAGAAATCTTGTTCGATTGGCATTAGTGGCATGTTCTTCATTACATGCGGTCGTTTCATTATCAACGTTATATCTTTTTCACCCTTCTTCTTGTTAGTCTTGGTTCTGCGTTTAGGTATAAACGGCTTCCGGTATTTGAATCCTTGAGTCGCTTTAAACTTTATCATCTTCCACAGCAATTGATCAATAAACTTCATATGGTAACTCACATTCTCGTTTGCACTAGTTCCTCCACATCCCAATAAGGTAGCATACTGAAATCTGCCTAGTATCGAAAATACTGCATGCCAAATTCACATTTGATGGCATAGAGTTCAACTCTTTCAACCACCCCTAGCTTAGGATATCACCTAATGACTTGTCTGCGTCTTTGGTAAAGAATGCTAATGGACGTTGAAACTTTATTTCTTTTGGCATTTCTTTAAACTGAGACTTTTTGGCTTCAGTAATCTCAGCTTTAGTCATTGGCTTTGGAACTTTACCTTCACGGACAGACTCTGCAATCTTTTCTTTTAACAAGTCTTCGTTCAGCTATTCGTACATTTCCTCAAAATAGGAAAATTATCAGTATTCAAACCAACATACTTCTCTGCTTCATCCTTTTCATCGTCTGATCTATCTTCAATGATAACTCTGTCATAATCATCAGCATCAGATCTTGTTTGTAGCAGTACTTGTTTGGTTCAAACGTATCAATATTAACAACTTCCCCCTCAAAATCAAAATCAAATGATTCAGCATCAACATTCAGTAGCTTCGCAAGATCTTCCTTTGACATGTTGTGAACAAACTCTCATTCTTCAACGTTGTGCTATAACATTAATTGTTGGTTTTGCGGGCATAGTAGCAACAGGCATTGCGACAATCGCATTAGTCATATCTTCATCTGTTTGCCCTGCTTGCCCTGATTGCTCCCCCTTACTTTGATCATCCATCATATTCGCATCATCGTTCAGTAGGAAGTAAAATCAAACTCATTAGTCACTTTCGCATCAATAACCTTCAATCCTACACCACCCTGACCATCATCGTTATCATCATCATTGTCAGAATCATCCTTTGGATCATCAATAGGTTCATCATCTTTCTCTTCGTCCTCATCATCGTCCTTCTGTTCAGTTTCTTTTTCTAGAATAATTTCGGACTCAGAAGCTTTTGAAGCATCAACTGTTTCAGACACCAGCACTTCAATTGTTTTGGGCAAACCCTCAATCACATGCTTACCCTTACCCTGTGCAGCAAGTTCTTTCTCAGCCTTTTCTTTGCTTCTTGCACATCTAATCGTTCGTATTCTTCCTTGAAATTAATCCCCAGACTGTTAGATAAAACTTTCTAGAGTCTGATAAACTTTCTATCATTCAAATCCCTTTCAGATCGTGACTCTGCAATTTCTTTCTGCAATCTTTCATTAGCATCCTGCTGACTTTTTCCAGTTTTAACAATCCACTCAGTTGACCAAGTCAAGTTAATGACCTTGGTTAACCGATTTGTCTGCCGAGTCCAAGTTAATGACCTCGGTTCGACCGTTATGAACAAATTGTTGGTTTTTCTCAAATTCAAGTTTCAAATTAATGAACTTTTAATCGTTTTCGCTTATCAGGTTTTACAGATTAGCTCCCAGCCCGTTGTCAATTGGATTTCCACCAGTTTAGCACCTTACCAGACTTCGAAGATCCGTTCTCCAACATTGGATTGTAGAAACTAATGTAGAAACAAAATATTTTTGAATTTTTGAAAGTTTATGCTAAAACACACTGAAAATCTTTTTGGTTTTAATCTGTAAAGCAAATAAACTATGTACAAACATATTTACAGGCATCTTTTTTTGTGAATTCGTGTCTAAGGATCATATTAGTTGATTGAGACGTATCACCAGTACCGTTGACCTTATGATGACTTTAAGTTTTAAACTCGTTTACCTAGATTGTCGATATGTTTGTCCACTTAAACTTCGACATATTTCTCAATTGTTCCAAGATATCTTAGTTAGAATTATGAAACTTGACTCAACTATGGTTCCCATCTCAGAATATACTCCCGTATCAAGATTCCCTAGATTTCATCTTACAGGTGAGTATAGCGTAATTGATATTTGTATCTGGGTTAATGCGAAGCCTTGAGAGCTCAGGTTAATACCACGGTATTGACAAAGAGATGAAGGCTCGACTTTAAGGTGTGTTCTAACTAAGGAATCTTTAAAGCACTGCAATTGATTAGATCTTTCGATTCTTTTCAAGTTTGCATGCAGTTTAGGGTTTTTCGCAAAAGCATTATAGAAGTTCTAGGCTATTGCTTCCGCAAAATCAGAAGAACTTGTATACTACCCCAGATATCAATCATCTATAAAGATCTCGTATCTCAGAATCAGCCAATCTCTCAAACGAAATTTCGGGGTACTAAGTCCATATATCCGAGAGATGTTAATCCACAAGTTTAAGCAGTTGTAAAATTTAGTTTATATCCCGAAAACAATTTACTGAACGTGTAAAGCCTATCGACACATCCACAATAAGACTTGTTTAGCACTTTTTAAACTATACAATTCTTTAGCATAATGTGATATTCCACTAATGTACTATCATTTCCTTTGTGACACAAAATTCTTTTTGTCTTTTTCATGTTTTTGTACTTTTTGATTTTTCATATGTTTTTGTATTTTCTCAATATTTCTCCCCCTTAAATCAAAAACTTATTTTTGTATTTTAGTTTTAAGAAATACTAATCTAAGAGATAACAAACCAATGTGGATCACGTGAACTCGTTGCCCGATCCATATTCAACCTCTCCCTCCGCACCCGTCAACAAATTTTTAACACCGTTAAGCCTCATTAGATATTTAAATCTTGTTAAAGGAAAAAATTTGGTATAAAAATCAGCTTTTTGTTCATCGGTGTGGATCTTTTCTATTCGCACCAACTTCTTTTCGTAACAGTCACGAATGAAGTGGTAACGAATTTCTATGTGTTTAGTTCGAGAGTGATGAACTGAATTTTTAGTTATGTCGATTGTTGCCTTATTGTCTACATATAAAGGCGTATCAAGAAATTGCAATCCAAACTCCCTCATCTGTTGTTGAATCCATAGGATTTGTGAACAACAACTGGAAGCAGAAATGTATTCTGCCTCACAAGTAGAGAGAGTGACCGTGGTTTGTTTCTTGCGTTGTCATGTTACTAACCGAGTTCTGAAGAACTGGAAACCAGCCGTCGTAGACTTTGAATTCAGCTTGTCCACCCCAAAGTCAAAATCAACATATCCCGTCAGATCGAAGTTGTCGTTCTTTGGATACCACAAGTCGGTGCTTGGACATCCCTTCAAGTAGTGGAGTATGCTTTTCACAATCTGCATGTGAGATACTCTGGGACTGGACTGATATCTTGCACAAACACAGGTAGGATACATGATATCTGGGCGAGATGCTGTCAGATACATAAGTGATCCTATCATCGACTGATAAAGTGTATCATCCACTTTGGTTCCTGTTTCGTCGATCCAAATTCCGTGATTCAGCGCCAGAGGATTTGAAAGCGGCTTCGAGCTATCCATTTCAAACTTCTTTAGAATATCATGAACATATTTCGTTTGATGAATGAATATACCGTCTGGTAACTGATCAACTTGTAACCCAAGGAAGAATTTCATTTCGCCCATAAAGACATCTCGAATTTCTTCTTCATTATCTTCTCGAATTCTTTGCAAAGACTATCATTTGTTGAACCCAAGATGATATCATCCACATAGATTTGTACGATGATTAGATGACTTCCGACTTCTTTGGTAAACAAAGTACTATCCACTATGCCTCTTGTAAAGCCGTTTCCAACGAGATGTTGAGATAACGTCTCGTACCAAGCTCTCTGGCCTTGATGTAATTCGTATAAGGCTTTGTCTGGGAGATAAGCTTTGTTCTTGTTCAGCGGATCGACAAACCCCAGTGGTTGGCCGACGTACACTTGCTCGCGTAACTTACCATAAAGAAATGCGGATTTCACATCTAACTGGCACACTTTAAAACCTTTCCAAGCAGTGAATGCAAGGAAAATGCAGATTGACTCTAAACGTGCAACTGGTGCATAGACTTCCGTGTAGTCAATTCTTTCCTGCTGGTGGAAACCTTTGACAACCAACCGAGCTTTGTTTCTAACGATCACACCTTGATCATCCCTCTTGCACTTGAAGACCCACTTCGTTTCTATCGCTTTTTTGCTTTGGTGGTAAGTCGACAAGTCTCCAAACTCCCAGTTTCTCAAACTGTAACAACTCTTCCTGCATTGCTATCACCTAGTTCTCATCACCCAAAGCTTCATTCACAGTCTTCGGCTCGATTGGAGATATGAAACATGAATAATAGCAATAATCTTGAGCCGGAGCCACTCGAGTATAGAAACAATTTAATGCTTTGTTGATCTAACTTCTCGTTCTCACACCAGTCTATAACTCTCCAATTATGTTGGTTGAAGGGTGATATGAATAAGATCGCGGAATCTCCTCACTAGGAACATCAACCGGACTGTTCTGATTCGTAATATTCAGATCAACTATCAAATCACTTTAGAAGTACTAGATGTTGCTTCATTTTGATTGCTAGGGCCAGCTGATTAGTTTAACATATTGGATATCTGCTCGGATTCTTCATCAGAGGAAGATTCTCCATCATCATCGAAAGTTGGAGCTTCATCAGAGTCGAAATTCTGATTCTGAGAAAGAATGGGCTCTGTAGTTGCATTTCCTGGTTCAATGGAAACATTTGATGGAGTTGTAGTAGGTGCTTCTTCTGCTTCAGAAACTTGTTCAACTGGAACTCCACTATTACTCGGACCTACACCAGAAGACGATGTACCAACAGTAGGTTGAATAACCACTATTGGCCTTAATATCTGTTCTTGATTTGCCAACTGTTGTATATAATAAAGAGCTACGAGATCTTCATCAGACGGCTCTTCTGGCAAGTCGAATGACTTCCACAAATCTTGATAATTGAACAACCACGCATCGCCTTTCCTCTGAATAGGAGTTGTATACCGAACGCAATCAATGTGTTGTGCTTTGACCACTCTTCTCAAAGTAGGAATGTAAACTCTCCTGAGCAGACTAGCATACCCGACAAAGAAACCTTCCAGCGTCTTAGCACCAAATTTTCCATCGGAATCAATCGCTGTGCAAGGTGCACCAAATGGTTCTAGGTACTTTAGATTTGGTTTCCTTTGATTAATCATCTCAAAGCAAGTCTTCTTGGTCGGTTTGACAATTAAGACCTTGTTCAAAGTGTAGCATGCCACTGCAAAAGCCTCACTCCAGAAGCTAACAGGAAGTTTGGAATCTGCAAGCATGGTTCTTACTGTTTCAATTAGAGTTCTGTTCTTCCTCTAAGCTACGCCACTTTGTTGTGGAGTGTAAGGTGCACTGAATTCGTGCAGAATTCCTTTGGCGTTGCAAAAGTCTTTCATCTTGGAATTTTTAAACTCCATACCATTATCAATTTGAATCCGTCTAACAGGGAGATGATATAGATTTTCAAGTTTCTTGAAGAGAATCACAAGATTGTCGAACGTTTCATCTTTAGTCTCTTGAAAGAAAACCCATGAATATCGAGAATAATCATCTGTGACAACCAGACAGTACAGTTCTCCTGATACACTATGGACGTTCACCGGATTGAAAAGATCCATATGAAGACGTTCAAGCGGCAACTTTATGGAGTTAAGAATCTTCTTAGGATGTGACTTCTTAATCTGCTTCCCTTTCTTGCATTTAAGACAATGATCCGTCATATGGAAGCTTCGAAGATTAACTCCTGCGACCAAGTCGTTATGAACTAGAAAATTCATTTTCCTCAGATGTATATGCCCCATCTTTCTGTGCCATAGAATCGAATCCTTCTCTGTGGCTTTTGTGACAAAACATTGACGCGACTTTGACGACGTTGTAGCAACACTCATGTCTAGCATGTAGAGATCGTTTTCGCATGGAGCGCGCATTAGAATCCAATCATCTGGAATCTTGAAGCCCGACTTAAGAATCATGCACTCCTTATCATTGACATGAATAGTGAACTGCTTATCGAAAATATGAGAGATACTGAAAAGATTGTTCTCTAGCTTGCGATATAGTTAACACGATCAAAATATACCAGACCATTCAAAAGCTTTCCTTCAGCTACGATCCTACCTCCTTGATTTCCAGTGAAGCCTACATATCCTCCGTTAATCTCTTTAAGATCAAAGAGTAGTGCTTTCATCCTGGTCATGTGCCTCGAAGCTCCGCTATCCAGAATCCACTTCGATAATATGGATCTTTGGAGTCCCTAACACAATAACAATTCAGTGAAAAAGTGCAATCCAAGCCTTTTTGATCTTGGGTTTGGGATAATAATCTTCATAAACATCCTCATAAGCCCTCTGATATTCAAAATCTTCATTGACATTTACATTTTCAAACTTGACTTTCTTCTTTTCTTTTGAAGGTTTAGGAAAAACTTTGTCAATTTCAGTTTTACCCTTTGATTCAGACACTTTGTCATTATCAATCTTGACTGACTCAGACTTGGCAACTTCAGATGATGTTGTTTTCTTCTTTGCAACCCAAGATTGTGATTTAATTCTCTCTTTCTTAATGTAGAATCTTGAATATTTGTTTTTGTTCAATTTGGAAGATTCACCTTTCTCAAAAGTTGAATTTTCAAACTTTGATTCAGTTTTAGGTTTTTCTTCGATTTTCGATTCATTGTTTCTTTTTAATACTGTGGCAGGTTTTACAATCTCTGGTTGCTTAAGTTTCTCAACATCTGAAACTGTCTTTCTTTGGTGATAGACAGGCTTTGATTTCGGACACTTGCGAGCAATGTGACCAACTTCATTGCATTTGAAGCAAGTCCGAGTATCATGTGAATATCAACTAGTGGGTTTTACTCCACTTGCGAATTTAGCCTTATCCCTAAGTTCCTTTTCCTTTTTAAACTCATCATTTGATTGCTTTCCAATCAAATTTTCTTCCTGAACAGTGCTCGTCCCATACACAAATTTCATGTTTTTATTCTTGTATTCGTGAAATGGTGACTTCTGTTTCTTAATTGGTTCAGCTTCTTCCTCCAAACCCAAACCCGCTCACCTGTTTTCAAGAAAGTCACCACCATTCTTTCGTTAGTTGTTATATCCTCTTTTAGGTTTAGAATAAAACTTTTACTCATTTTTCTCCAAATCTTCTGATGATACTTCAACGAGTTTGAACAATTTATCAATTTGATCTTCTTTTACATTCTGAATCGGAAAACTATCGTTGAAATATAGTCTATCAGATTCCTTAACTTTGTACATGATAACATTAGGATCATCACTTAGGCTATCTTCCAATGATGTACTGTCATCTTCAGATTGTGATTCAGAACTGTTCAAACTTGAATTGGCGCTCTCAAAGCTGCCATCATCAAATTCACTCAACACATTTTCAACAACATTCTTCCCCACTGCTTCACTATCATCTTTTGTGTAGATTATGTCAATGTTCTCAGGCAGCTCATTTTTCTTTTCGGTCAAAAGCTCAACATTAAGCGCCTTTTCCATCCCATCAACTTTCTTGCGACAATATTTTTCGCACAAGGGAGGTGGAACATTGCTATAATCCCCACATTTCTTACCTTTTGATGTCTGGTCATTTTCTTCTGACGGAATCATTGGAAGAATATGGTCGATGACGTAAGCGTTTCTGGTATAGCTTTTCAAAAGCTGTCTTACCCTTTTGGTTTCGATTTTCATATCTTGAAGCTCTTGTTTAACTTCAGCAATGGTGTTTATGTAAATGTTAATAGCCTTTTGTTTTTCCATTACCGTTGCTTTTAACATTCTAACTGTGTCATGTTGTTCAATGTTGTTTTTATCAAGCCTGCCATAATCGCCTTTCATTTTGTCATAAGCTTCCTTCATTGTGCGATAATCATATTTAAAATTGTTGTTATGCACATTGAGTTCACTTATGATTTGAGATTTTTCAGCGCATCGCACACAAGGCTCAGTACATTTCATACACGGTTTTTCAACCTCAACAATTTGCACTTTTACCATCTCTTTCTACAACTTTTACCTCCGGACTACCTTTGTCAAATTTGCCATCATCACTTTGTTGGCGATCTTTGTGAGATTTTCCTTATTCATCTCTTTAGTCACGTTGATGACTTCCTCAACTTCTGGTTGCGTTTCTTCAACGACATGCAAACTAGAAGTCATGTTAGGAGAAAGAACATTCTGCATCCTTGTATGATGATAGATCTCCTCTTCTTCTATTTGTTGCAAGTATTCTTCTAGCATTGCGTTTTCCAGAGCTGCATCCTCAGCAGATGTATCTTGTTCTTCCATGATTTCAGCCATTAGATCAACTCATGTCTTCTTAGCAATATATGTGTTCCAATCAAATCCATCATCTTCATTAGAAGCAACCATAGCTTTTTTCTGCGTTGTTGGATGGTTTCTCTTGAACTTCGATTTGAGTTTTCTTCGGAAATGGCTTATAATGCAACGACTTCTTGTAGTAATCACTGCCGCCTCCGAAAGGACTTTGGTTGCCACTTGCTTCTGGATTCTTGCACTCTCATTTGAAATGCCCTTTTTGTCGACATCTGAAGCAAGTAACGTTCATCTTGTCGAATTCCAATTTGTTGCTCGAGTTTCCGATGTGTCTTCCAGTTAGAGCAACGAATTTGGTAACTCTTCGGATAATCGAAGCTAAGGACCATTTGATGTCCATTAACTCAAGCTCCTCCTCATCCACTTGATCGTAATCCTCTGCGGTTATTTCTGGATTACCAATCTTTCTGGCCACTAAACCCTCATAAGATTCCAACACTGTGGCAAGTAGTGCCATATGTTGTTTGGCCACTTGTTCAGAAACAACGTATTTTAGGTTGACTGCAATGTTGTATCTAAACACATTTGGATCAGAATTTGATTGATTATTTTGATTTGTCTGATCCTGAAATGGTGAGTTAGAACTTGTGCTTGAATATGATGCATCTTGAGGACTCTAATCATAGTTAGGATATGATTGAGTTTGGCTCTATGGCGAATGATTCGAGGAATTCATATTCGCACTGAAAGCAGTTTGCATTTTCGGACTTGAAATATTCTTTTGAGCTCCACTTTTTTAATAAAGTCCAACATCCTGAGCAATGTTCGAATTCTTTGACTTGGCAATCTTCAACAGTTCCATCTCGTTCCCTTTCAACATATCGATAAAAGTGGATAACTTGAAAAATTCCCAGCTTGGACTTTCTTTTAGCACCATGAGATAAGTTGTCCATTCACCTTTTGGTAAGCATCGGCCAATTTGTCAATATATTCTTCTTCTGTTTTCTCAAGACCATGCCTTCTCATTGTCACTTTCAGATGACAAAATCGTTTAATCATTTGTTTCATCGACTCGCCTTTGAGCATTGTGAAGATGTCAAATTCTTTCATGATTAGAGCCTTTTTGCTCTTTACCATCTCTGCACTCCCCTGATATTTGTTCTTTAGGGATTCCATAGATCCTGCGCAGTTTTGTACTCTGGTAATAACACCAAGATGTCTTCCTTAACAGACTGCTGAATCAGATTAATCATTTTCTTTTCAACAACATACGCATCTTTCTGTTGAGTAGAAAACTTGCTCATCTCAATAACATTATCATGTTCATCTCTTGGCCATGTGTAACCTGTTTCAACTGCAACCCAACTATGAAAGAAAGTAGCCTGAACCCAGTTCGTAAACTTTTCCTTCCACCCTTTCGTATTCATCCATGCTCATGAGTTTCGGTGGCTTCACTGACGTACCCATCTCGTTATCCAAAATAACTTGATTCACCATGTTAGCATTCGATTCTGAAGCCGTCATAAACGCACTGTGGATATCTTCATCGTGGAAAACAATTGAGTATCGTTGAAAACACGTTCACAAACTTGAAAAATTGATTAGTGTACTGACAAGTTCGGGTGAACTTGTGCAGCAAAAACAAATCAGATTCAATTTCAAACAAGTTCGGGCGAACTTGTTGAAATGTTTTAAAAATTTTCACCCTGAGTAAGTTCGGTCGAACTTGTAAAGTATTTCAAGAGAACTAACAAGTTGGGCGAACTTGTAAAGAATTTTCAACAAAATTTGATCAAGTTTGGACGAACTTGATGAATTTTGAAGAATTATTTAGCAAGTTTGAGCAGACTTGATTAAAATCTATGAAAAATCAATCAAGTTCGGGCGGACTTGATGAAAAATCACCCAAAAAATGAATTTTTCAATCAAGTTCGAGCGGACTTGATGTCAAGTTCGGTCAAACTGATTTTGCAAATCATGATTTTTTCAACTTTTCGACATCAATTCATTTGAATTAGGCCTTGAACTTTTAGGGGTTTATCTTTAGTGGATTTTACATGACATATTCAAAATTTAGCAGATTTTATCCGTAGGTTCATTGTTTTTCATGAAAAAGTTAAGAAAAATGGTAGAAATGAGTAGAAACAGAGTAGTTCTTGTGATGATTTCACCAAATTAGGTATCCGTGGCTCTAATACCACTTGTTAGGTCGTTCCTGAATAGCTCGGGAACCTAAATTGGTTTTTTTATTGTCCATATACGCGGAATTTATATGACAAGTTAATCACATATGAAAGAATTACTCGTTAATGTCTGTTTATTTATCACAAATTCATGTACATTCGAGTTTCAGATCCGACAGAGCTTTGCCTTTAAGTGTGCAAAAGTTACAAATGAGAAACCATGAGGCACCTATTTATAGTGAGTCAAGTTCGCTTGGAGGAACACAAGTTCGGGAGAACTTGTTGACAAGTTCGGCCGAACTTGTTCTCACATTACATAACCGGGCGAACTTGACCTCCTAATTACATAAATACTTCAATTTCTAGCATAATCACATCTATTCTAAACAGACTCGATACAAGACTAAGACATAGACATACTGTACTAACATTACATATGTCTGTTGGTAACTAAATGGACAAAGAAATGACTCCAGCCTACGACGAAGAATCCATCCCGCGAAGAACTGACTTTATCACTGATGAAGAACCACAATCAACGAAGAACCCATTCTTCGTTGACCAGGGTTCTTCGTAGGGACTGGTTCTTCATTTAACCATTCTTCGTTGACCAGGGTTCTTTGTAGGGACTGGTTCTTCAATGTAACCATTCTTCATGGTGAAGGTTCTTCGTAGGGACTGGTTCTTCATTTAACCATTCTTCATGGTGAAGGTTCTTCGTAGGGACTGGTCGACATGATTCTTCGTGGTTTTAGTTCTTCGTGAGGATATTCTTCGTGGACCATGTTTGACAATGAAACATGGTTGTTCGTGGGAATGTGCAAACTTGCAAAATATTCACAATGAACATTTTCAAGAATGATCCCATAGTGTTTTTAAGTGTCTTCTCATTTGATTGTGTTCATGTACAGAATGGCACCGAAAGAACAAAAAAGGAAACATGCAACAAAGAAAACCGACAAGTCTGAGGTCGAAATCATGTCGAAACCAAGGCACAACATGGTTGCTTATTTGGATCCGGAAGACAAGATCGTTGAATACAACGGGATTATGAAGTGGTTACGTGAATCGAGGATCAACTATGCTATTACACATCAGACTGCCGTGTACAAATCCTTGATAAAGGCTTTCTGGGATTCAGCGAAAGTTGTTGAAATTTATGGTAAAGAGGTGATACGAGGACGTGTTAATAATCTAGACGTTATTGTTTCCGTCGATATTCTTAACAGCGTATTACAACTTGGTGATGATCCTATGCTCCATATTCGTGCCGTTGAAATGTCAACGAGGTTCTCTGCTACATATGAAGTGTGTTGGGGATATTCTGGGAGGTCAGCTGAAGAAGTCCGGGGTTACTGCTCCGTTACAAGTTTCTTCTACATGTATTGATCTAGTGTTTGAGCAATCATAGAAGTGGATACGATATGGAAAACAACGATTTGGTTGGTCTAATGGTGGTTTTGGTATTGAACAAACCGTTCAATATTTCAAAGTATATCTTTGCTAACATGAAGGAGAATCTTGGAAGAACAGGAAGTACAACGGGAGGTAGCAGGTTCTGGATGTATCCTCGCTTTCTTCAAATGATTATGAATGTCCAACATCTAGATATGCCAAAGGATAGCAATGATGTTCTGGAAGTGGAAGTCATAATGGAACATTCTTGAAGATCTTTAGAGGTATGTTCTCAAGCATTACAAGGAAAGCACACCACCAAGGAAATTGTTCGGCAAGAAAGAAGAAGAGCAAGAAGTCAATTGGTGCTTCGTCAACTCAACCTGCACCCACACAGCCGGTAATTACATCAGAGCCAATACTTGAAGCCGATGTTAGTGATCCGTTTGCCTTCACTAAAACTGAAACTGAAGCTTTGATGACTGATCCCACACCAACTTCTGAACCACCGCCTGTAACTACAACTGTAGTTGAGATACCCCCTGTTGCAACAACTCAAGAACAACCACAACATACTACATCTTCCTCTCAGTCAGCCAGAGCAACAGCCAATCAGCATAGTTCAGAACGGTGAAGCACAGTGTTCTCGCAAATGTCCGAAAGTGATAAAGTTGAATTTCTATTCAGTTAACTCCAAGCTGCGGCTAAAGAAATTAACTGACACTCATAATTCAAGTCGGCTAATCGAAATACTATTATCAAACAACAGGTGGAGATGAATACCTTGAAGGATACTGTTGAGCATCAAGGAGCAGAAATCATTAAGATAAGGGCTGGAAATGAACAAGTGAAAGCTGCAGATGCTGAACGAGCAGCTCAGTTATTGCAGATGCGAGCGGCTGACAATGCTTGTGGTATTAAGATGAATCGACTAAAGGAACGAAGTACTGTAGTCTTACGATATACATAAAAGCTAGCCGAAAAGCACGATGACATGAAGGAATGGTATAACTCACGGAACAGTACAATAGTCGAGAACGTGAAGTAAATGAGTTCTAGCTATGAAATGACCCGAAAATGAGTGAATACCCTATGGAACGAAAGGTGCAAAGCTCAGGAAGTGTTACGCAAGCGTGATCATGATAGTGAAGATCCCGGCAATCCTGATGCTCCTACATCATCGGCACAACCAGAGGGTTCTGCTTCAACACTGGTTGTTGGTTCTAGCTCCAAGCAGATCATAGCCGATCCAGTTATCTCTGGTGGTACTCAAGAGGAACAAGAAAGGTTAGAAGGCATGAAAGACATTGAAGAACTTAATCTTCAGTTGGCAATCGTTGAAAGTGTTGTTGTGGATGTTGGTGAAAGCTCTGTTGCAAGTTTTGAAAAAGGAATGATGTCGGATGTTGATGTCATAGTATAGTATCTGAGGGTATTGATGTGCATCCATTACAGGTGTGTCATCCTATAACTGGTGAAGAGTTGGAAGAAGGAGAGTTTGTGTCTGAACTCTCAAAGGAACAAATTTTGGCATTGAAAGAAATGGATATAGTAGATGATGCTACTATAGAAGAGATTCCAAGTGAGCCCGAGGTAGTTAATTTAGATGGTTTGGAAGAGATCGTGTTTGAAGGCGATACTGAGAAGTCTAAGTATGTTCGAGAAGACAGAACAGAGTTTGATCCGTTTGATGGTGATTGGCTTCACGAGAATGTGGATGTTATCGACGAGAAACTCAAAAGTCGTGACACATCTGACATTCCCGCTAACACGTTTGAAGAATGGAGAAAACAGTTCTTGGCAAAGTAAAAAAAAGCCAGTTCATCCACCCGTTCAAGTCGACTACTTAAAGTATCAGAAGGATAGACCGCAAGGAAAAATCCAAAGTTGGATGTTCGTCAAAGATATTCATTGCATGGCGGTGAATCCAATACTTTAACTCACTCCTTAGCATCTTAACTTTGCCTTTCTATGATGGTGCAACATTAGCAAAGTTAAATCTGATCAACAGATCCAACTACGAAGGTGTAACGATTTTTGCTAGGAAGCTAAGGATTGAACATCGAAGGGGTTGGAAGGATGAACTGTACAAGCCTCAGTTCCCAATGCATGTGCAGATAAAGTATACGCTGGATTCGGACACCAACACTGCTCGTTACAAACTTGTATACAAGCCAGTGAAGGTTATGGATAAGATACCTCTCATGCCAATTCAGACACTCATGAAGCGTCATCGTGTTCAAGAACGACGAAGACAATTTCTGCTGTGGATCGTGAATATTTCCGCTGGCGACATCAAGATGCTTCTTCAACATGACATCTTTTACGAGGACAAGGATGTGCATCAAGCTTTACTATTTCAACGCATCGCATGTTTTTGTTTCTACCGAGGAATTCATGACAAGCTCGTGGTCCGAAGCAGGCCACTAGAAGTGAAGATCGAAGACCAAGCAACAGCCAAGGGGGAGTTTGTTGGTGCAGTTTTGTGTCTGTAGTTTGTTCTTATTACGATGTAATTGTACGCTCTTTATTTTGTGTGTCTGTATAGTTTTGGTAGAGTCGGCCAAGTCAAGATATCCTCCTATCTTGACTTAGCACGACGTTTGTGTTGTTAACGTTGTAAAACAGTTTGCATGTTGCATACTGTTAGTGTTTGTGTGTTACATCTTGCTGTTATGAAATGTCTGCAAGTTAATGTCTGTTTCCAGGGTCCCCACAAAGAACCCTACTTCTTTGTGGGATTGCATTGCCACAAACATTGGTTGTTCGTCTTGATTGATCACCATGAAGAACCTATCTTCGTGGTTGTTGGTTGTTCGCAAGGCTGGCCCACAAAGAACCTATTCTTTGTGGGACGGCTCATTGTTTGTGGGACTCTGCATGTCCTTCATGAAATGCATAGGAGGTTGGGCCTATTTAAACAGACACTTGCTTCGCATTTCAGTGAGAGAGCATCCAGAGTCTGTACAAGCATTGTGTGCATGTGTTTGTATTTGTTCTCTTCAGTTTAATCAAAGTAGTGAATCTTTGGTTACTTGTGTTTGCTTATCTTTGCTACGGTTTGCATAACTACGTGGATTCCGCACTCGTATTTGTGTTAATAAAGAAGGAATTAGGTTATCTTGATCCTCCAAGTGGACCTACATTTTTCTTTCTCTAAGTTCACACTACCAACTCTGCTTTGATACATTCCAATGTTAGGATTAACAGGTGCTACAAGACTATCTTTCAATTTGTAGAGAAAACTTGCTCATGAACATCAATCTTTTGTTTTCCCTTGGCCGTTGAACTTTCAGCTTTGTTTTTTTTCTTTCGTTGTGAGCCTTGTATCCTATCATCTTCAGCATCATCATCAATCACAATGGCTTCTCTCTTCGGCACATACTTAGACATATATTCGGTCTCTGATTCACTGTTCTCGTGACTCCATGAATTTTATTTTGATGCAACATAGTTTTTAGTCTTAGAATGCCCAAACCCAAACAAAGCATTGGTATATCTGCTTTAGATTTTCCTTTATAAGAAGTCTATTCATCATCATATAGTTCATATGGTCCAATTCAAGCTTGTCTTTTAAATCTTTCACCAAGTTCTCAACTTGTGAATCATTGAATATTTGAACAAATCTTGGATACATGTATGATATATTGCTTGTTATATTCTTCTTTATATAAATCAAATATCATCTTCGATAAATTGAACTTCTTGTTTAGTAGCAATGCAAAAGAAGCTAGCATTAAGTGTTCTAGTTTCTGATAATAACCTCCTTTCCTATGCCCCAAACAATGAATAAACACATGTAATAGATACTTGTAACACCTCGAGAAACATCCTTTAGACATTGTCTTATCATTAATCTTTCTGCTGTACCCCATTCTTAGTAAAATACCCTTAACTAGCTTATTAGGTAACAATGTTTTGTATTCATGTGTATCTCCGAACTTGAAGTAATCTCTTATTTGTTGTACAATAATAGACATCTTCTATTTGTTCACCTCAGATTCAATTGCAATTGCAACTGGATTTTTATCACACACCACTAAAGCTTTCTCCCAAAATTTCTTGATATGAGACTCACAAGGCACCCTTTTTGATGTAACAGCTTCCACAATTCTGGATCTCTTGAAAAATGGTATAATATATTTGAATTCCTTAGCATGTTTCTTATCTACATCAAGATAAGCACAAATGTTGTTCTAAATGTCCCAAATCTTCTCTTGTATTGCCTTAACCATCTCTATAAAACAAAGAAACACACAAGCATATTCGACGATTTTTTAAAGACTTTTTTGCAACATAACTTCCAAACGCATGTCTCAAGCGCATCACTTAAATGATGCGCATGTCACTTTTCAAATGCATGTCATATTTTATGATATAAAGCACATGTCTTATTTTATAGTCTATAGCGCATGCTTCATGTGTTGTGCATGTCTCATGCACTACAACGATGAGCATAAATTTGTGCACTTTATCAAATTAGATGAATTCAAGTGTTTTGGACATGAATTTGATGCCAATAAAATCGATTACCATCATTATTCAAAAGTACTAAGTCAATTTCATCAAACATGGCCCAATTTTATAAGTTCTCAAAAATCTAGGGTTTAACATTCTTATTTAAGATAATACCGAAACAGAAAACCCAAATTTAAATTTATCCAAAATAACCTTTAAAATGCATTCGATCCTTGATCTAGGGATATAGAAATCGTGATGAACAGATTCAGTCGGTTTGAAGATATTTAATGATGACATTATGTTTCTTTTACCCGTAATGTTGTTACTAACACACACAGAACAACATTCAAGTTCCACAAATTTCAAAATCAAATAAACTCTTTAGATCTTATGTTTTTGAATAACCGTCTCTAAATGCTCATGTAAGTAATAGCACATGTCTCATGCACTAGATATGACTCATACGTTAGTTCAATTAAGCATGACTCATGTGCTTCTTTGACTAATTAAAGTCAATTTTCCTATTTTAGCCAAGTTCAAACACTCTCATGTTTGACCAGGTACAAGTTAATGACATTGGGTAAACGTTTTTGTCCTGCAATTCTCCGTTAATATGCATTTTCCTATTTTACAATTTTCACATTCAATTTTCAATCAAGATTTGATATTTTAAAATAAACCATCTTTTAAAAATGTAACCAATTGTGCTTTAGCTCAACCAACTTTGTTTTGTGGAATGATTTCGTATTCCAACATCGGTTCATAAAAAATACAGTTAAAATGTAATATCTTTTATGTTACAAAGTTTAAGCTAAAGCGCGCCGAAAATCTTTTTGGTATTTAGAAAATGAAATGAAAAAATGTAAACATACTCAAACGAAATATTTTTACAGAAGATATTTTGGTCAGTTACACCATTGTTCTGAACAAACACTAAGTTTTCACAGTTCATGTTGATTGCCAGGATTGTTTTCCACATAGACTTAAAGAAACGTGTTTGTAATGCTTACTGATACATTAAGGTATTGTTAGTGCACTGAATTCCTATGGATCCCACAGTTTCAGCATATCCCCTCATCATGCAAAACACTAACTTGAGTAATGCCTGTAAACTTTTGTCAACTGTGATTTGTGTAAAATAAGTATAAACACTTAAACACTAACAATCAGGTCGATCTTTCGATACACATAGACAGTCCAGTATTTAAGTAAAACAAGTAAAGAAAACAAATCGAAATGTTTAGGTCTTCAACACCAGTTTGATATTTTTTGAATATGCGCAGATGTGATCCAAGATTTAAACGGAATGCCAAGTAAAATAAAGTCGAACATTTAGGCAATAACTTCCGATTCGATATTTGTGAACATATGTAGAGGAGGTTCAATGCTTAAACAAAATAAAGAAAATCAAATAAGTTGAAATCTTTTGAAAATAAAAATACAAAATCACAGTGACTTTTCAGTAAGTAATGAAAGCTCACATAATGACTGGTTTTTATGCTTTTCAGTATTCAGCGATTACCAAGTAGGTAACACTCACAAAGGACAAAACCAAGTACTACGTTTTCAACTGCATTTCCCACCGAAATTAGGCTTTCCATTTAGTTTATATCATTCTCGCGAAACTTTATAACGTTAGCTGAGCCTACTAACACATCAAACTGTGAGACTGTTTCAACTTTAAAACATTACAACTGATGTCTATCATTTTGTTTTTTTTTTCCGCAAAATAAATGCATTTTTTTATTTCTGTAAAAAGATCTCTCCCAAAAATCAAAAACTTATTTTTGGAATTTCAAAAAGAGTTATAAACTGAAAAACAAAGAAAAATGACAGCCCGATGTTGTCTACATGCTAGCATGTTCTAAAATCTCAATTTCGGCCTCTTAACTTACTAATTTCAAAGCTTTGATTTCGTTAATTTATAAAATAATATAGTATCTTCATTTATCAAAAGCTTGGTAAAAACATATGCGTTTTCTAAATCAGTGTGGATTTTTACCACATTTTTCAGTTTCTTTTCGTAGCAATCACCTATGAAATGTGTTTGAATTCTTGTTACAGCTCCCATAATCTGAATTGGAATAAGTTGTGAGCTTTAAATTGTCATCTCTTGGATACCATAGCTTGATACTTGGACATCCTTTGAGATACCAAAGAATCTGTTACTAGATGAGAAATTGTGAGATTTGATTGGTAACGGGCACACAGACATATTGGATACATGATAGCAGGACGAGACACGATAAGATACATGAGAGAACCATTCATTGTATAGTACAAAGTTGGATGCACTATTGGACTTGAAAGATCCGAGCAGATTCCATGGTTGAGAAGTAGATGTGCACTTGCAGACTTGCAATTCGTCATTTTGAATCGACTCAAGAGATAGTTTACTTTTTTGGTCTGGCGGATAAAGATCCCCGACTTTATAGAACACGATACAATAAAATCACTCACTACAACACGTTAGGGCAAGTGCACCTATCGTTGGCGTAACATATTGATGGTAAGATACCGTGGTCATCCAAGGCCACAAGAGCTTTTAATACCAGAATATCGTCGACATTCAATCTAACCAAAAGTTGGAGAAAAGATGTTAGTAAGTTTAAAAAGAGAAAAGAGAAAAGAAAATAAAATGTTAGTAAAAAACAATAAAAAGATAGAATCACTTGGTTCTGACTCTTCCTTTATGTATCCTTTGATGATTTCTGTACTTTGGAGTTTTTAAGAGATTATCTTAGTTATTGTGGTACGTCCCTATATTGGAGGCAACGATACCCTCAGCCATATTAGTCTGAGTCAGCAGGGATACAGTTCCGCGAGGCAAGATTTTTTAAAAGATAATTAAGTAAGTTATTAATGCAAAATGTGGCATGTTCCTCTTTGGAGGTAATGCTACCCTCGGCCATATTAGTCTGAGTCAGCAGGGATACAGTCCCGCAAGGCCGGGTTAAAGTTTTAATAGTAGTTTATAAGGGATTAAAGTCGTTCTTACTTCCCTGATTTGATACTATCTGCCTCAAGAGAAGTCCTAATAAGCTTGAATCAAGTCCTCGCATGATCTATACACTGAACGAGGCAAAAACTTTACCCAAACCACCCTTCTAACCCCCTTCCAGGCAATTAACGTGCTTTATATAGACTGTAAAGACACAAATGAGTGAATTAACAAAACCTGAAGAAATGATAGAGTAAAGTTCAATTTCAATATAAAAAACTAATTATTAAAGTCATTAATTCAAACTCAAATAAAAAGTAGCCAAAGCTTAGAAATTAGTAATACATAAAATATTTGTCTTCACCAAGTGATGTAAGAGATTAGCCAAGCATCGCCTTTGATTGACAAGAACTCTTAGGATCAATCTTGGATCCCGAGACTACTACACACGCTCCAAAGGTGGATAATGGAGGAATGTGGTGGATGATGGTGTTGGAGTGGTGGCAAATAGGAGAGAAGTGGTTTGCTAAGGGTTGGGTTGGAAGTTAGACAAGCCACTCTATTTATAGTTGAATTTTGTTCCTCCATGCGGCCCCGTGTCCATGGGGCACGACCCATGCCCCTTCTTTCTCTATCTTGATTTAATTCCAAGTGTCAGATCGTATACACACACGGCCCATGTGATAATAGGCACGACCCCGTGGTCAACTTTTTGGGGTGCATTGAGAGATTCTACATATCTGATAGTTGACCACGGCTCGTGTACTTGGGACACGGCCCTGTGTCTCTTGTCAGCTTTGTTTTGTCTTGATCTGGATGGCCTCTAAACACATTCTGTGGTGGGGCACATGTCACAACCCCCGACCCCACCCTAGGAGCGGGAGCCGTGAACCAGTCAAGTGGTACCGGTGTTTATATAATTTGGCAGCGGAAAAATTATTCATCGGGACCGTAGTTAGGAAATATATTATCAGAGTTTCAAAACACCAAACTTTTATATTAAACAAATGGGATAAAACCCATGCTTTTATTAGAATACATTCGTAGGGGGTAAATCCCAATTTATGAAAAGCATAAACTCCTTTTCATTTAGGTAACTTTTATAGCCACTTTTCTAAACCTTCAATGCTCTCCAGCTGGCTTCTATTGGCTTCACCTTAAGTTACCTTAAACGCGTTTTAAAAACATTTTATTAGCAAGAAATACTGGCGAATCCATCTCAGTTTTATCAAAACAAGTGATTATACTTTACAGTTATTGAGGAGCATCCGCATTTACAATGTTTATATCTATACAATTACTCAATCAGTACTGTCAATCCTGACTTTTGGGTCATATTACTTTTGGCCCTGTCACCCAACAGTAACGGTTCCTGTCACATTCCCATGACTGTGGACTAGCAATGTATACAAAACCTCAACATACCGGCAGTAATTGTAGAATACATATACTCAATTACTGTTAAGCATAATTAAAACATTTTAGGTTTTGGTAACACATTTTGACTCACAAAAAAGTTTACAAAAAGAGAATGTACTCGCCTGGTAATTTTAGGTTCTAACTATAGGCCTCCTGGTATAATCTTGGGCATAGCTCCTGAGCTCTTAAATAAAATATATAGTGCACTCGTGTTAAGTATAATCACCCAAGTCACTTTCACCATACTACCTGTGACAGAACTCCAACGTTCGTAGTCAGGCGGGGCCTTGACATGCGTTGACGAATCTAGATCAAGCGGTAGGGTGTCCATACAACACACGACAGAACTCCAACGAACATAGTCGGGCAAAGCCTAGACATGCGTTGACGATTCTAGATCGAGCACTAGGATAATGAATTAATGAACAGAGGTTAAAATACTAAAATGGGGGGGGCAGGGCTTTGAAGTATATTGGTGAAATAGTAAAGAAAAGAAAATGAAATAGAAGGAACAGAGAGGGAGAGCGAGAGAGTGAGTAGAGAAGAAAAGAAGTTGCTGTTCTATTTATAGTGAAAAGTTGAACTTGAAGGCTACGCTAACTTGCTAACTTTACACGTACACACACATAAATCAAATTCAATTGTTTAGTTATTATTATTTTATTATATATATTCTAATTAATTAAGCTGCTCAACTCATTTATCGCTTATAACTTCTAAAATATGACGTTTTATAAAACAATGATTATGACATTAGAACGAGCATATTTTTATCTACATTTTGACCTAAGTTTCATTAAAAACGGAGTAATGTTAATTATAATGTATTTTTATTATTATAATTTTTAAACGTTTCCTGTATTCGTCTAAATATCTCATCTTTCTAACAGTCAACTTGTCTGTACTTTACTCGTTCAATAATAAGTTTCTATATACTTTATTTGGAATAAAAATATTGGAGATGTTACAGCACAACCCCGTGTCTAGTTGGCACGACCTCGTGATTGTCTTCTAGATTGTTGTTTTGGTCTTGGGGTGTAGCTTGGAGGGTAGACATGGTGTGTCAACTCCTCTTTCTTGTATTCGTGTTGTTTTTGCTGTTAATTTGTTCCTTTTGTACGTTTAGCTTATTTGTCCTGAAAATCAAAAGTATACAAAGAAACATACTTTTTCCAATATTAGTACACAAAAAAGATTGATTTTTTGCCTTGTTTGATATAATTATATGTTGCATTTTGCGCATATCAACTTGCAACCCTAAGAAAAAGTTCATGTCTCCAAGAGAACTCATATCAAATTTCTTTTTCATAACCGCCTCGAATTCCTTGAATAGTGAGTCATCGGTTGACCCAAAAATGATATCATCAACATAAATCTGAACAATAATCAAATGACCTCTGACTTCCTTTGTGAAGAGCGTGCAATCCATAGTTCCCTGGGTGCTTGATGCAACCCGTACAACGCTTTTCGAGCTGGTAGACTTTATCAAAACTGAGTGGATCCACGAAGTCCAGTGGCTATCATACAAAGACCTCTTCTTTAACTTTCCCATATAAGAATGCTGACTTCACATCCACCTGGTGAAACTTTTAAACGATGGAAAAACTAGGAATATTTGAATTGCCTCTAGCCTTGTCACATGTGTATATACCTATGTAAAATCAATTCCCTCTGGTTGGTTGAACCCTTGCACAACTAATCTAGCCTTGTTTCGGATAATCACTCCACGGTGTTATGAAGGTGGCTTGTAACCGCTCTTTATTTTTCCTTTCCAAAACACTATATCTTTCCAAAACACCGGGCAATCTTCATGTATTTGAACTTTTCCACAACAAGGGCATGACTGGTAAGCTTCACTTTCTTGCTCTGGTGGTGGAGATGGACCCAATGATGGATAATATGAGGAGGACCTTCAAAATTTTCATAATCCACCATCCTGTTATATCCGTACATTCGGATGAGGTAGCCTTCATGTTCCTTGTATGCTTGAACTTTATCATAGAACAATGAGCATTCATGCAATAGATGTTCTCGCCTCCCACAACATTCATATGGGTCATCATCTACCTAATTCATGGTAAAATTAAGTGTTTGCAAAACATGTACCTGTACAAACAAAACTCAACTACGCAAAGTAAAATCAAATAGATAAAAAAGCCAACTAAAACTAAAATAAATAAATAATTTTTTTTGTATTTAAAACTACTCAATATAAACAAATCGAACAAGCATGCAATACTAAGCGCACTAGCTTCCCGACAGCGGCGCCATTTTTTGATCAAACTTTGACGTCTGATCAGTCAAAAACCCAAAGAAAAACCCTAGGTAGTTTGAGTAAGTTGAGTATCGTATCCATGAAAAGCATGTGGTCAGTCTCACACTAGTGGTTCGATTGTCTAAACTATTTACCAAAAATGTACAAAATAATTATGAAGTTTATTATTATGAAATTTGCTATGATTGATTTTATCTGTGAAATGTTTGGTGGAAAAAACTATCGGAGTGAACCAAAAATTTGCTACTACTTACGTAAATGGTTTATCAGTTTTGATTATGAAAACTTAAATAAGTGGTTGAAAACAATAAATTAGAAACAAGTTCTACACCCGGTTCGACAATTGCAAGACCTAGGGTTCTTACACGTTTTAAGTTGATTTAGTTGTGTTTGATGATTAACGAATTTTAGTTTCACGTGGCATAATTGCACATAACCATTTCGCAAAGTCAAATTTAATATTCACTCAACAATTCACGAATTCGAAACAAATGCAAGAAAATTATCAAAAGTTTCAAATATCACAATCAACTTGTCACAAATCAAAAACTAAAACAAGCGTTCAAACCCTAGAAATCTTACAAAGTCTACACCGGGGTGAAACCCTGGAGATTAGCCGCGCATTACGTTTCAAGCCTCTACTCCAGAATCCTTTTTTTCTTGAATGGCGTGCCTGGCTGTTGCCCTCTTCCGAACCGTTGTCGGTGTCCTCCCCTTGCGAACTGTCCCTTTGATTCCCTCATCGTCCGTTCCCTTTTCCAAACAGCCATTACTTCCCTTTTTAAGATAGGGTGTGGGCTGCCATCTTAACTAGCCTCTTTTCAATTATTGTATTCCTTGTTGATTTATTCCTACACAATTAAATGACAAAGTAATTCTCA
Source organism: Scalesia atractyloides (assembly GCA_947069175.1). Lineage (NCBI taxonomy): Eukaryota > Viridiplantae > Streptophyta > Magnoliopsida > Asterales > Asteraceae > Scalesia > Scalesia atractyloides. Next base: position 41,927,331 of record CAMTDV010000014.1, read on the forward strand.
TTCAACACAAATAAATGTTAACTGAATCATTTGATGCAAATGCAAAGTTACGAAAAACTAAAACTATTTTTCTTTTCATTTATTTTCTTTATTTAACCTTAAATACTGCTTATTAATTTATTACTAATTAAACCTACATTAATCATAAACTACTCAAATGAACATATTTAAAAATAAAAATAATGCGTTTATACTCTAATAAATATAGAATAATGTGAACCTAAAATATACCGATCACATCCCCACACTTATGTTTTGCTTTCCCTCAAGTAAATTCTTTCGATATTATCCAACCATTATTTAACAAATAAACTTCACAAATTCTTGATCAATCTTTAGTTGGTCCAAAGCCATACCCCATCCACAATGTTAATCATAGTTTATTCATTATTTTCTAGCATACCAAAATAGTACTCTTTTTATAACAAGGAAACGTCTAACCAAACCTAACATGCTTTGGTTTTTCTGCTCATGGAACATACCCCTCACAATTGTTCACTCCTCTCGATTTCATTTCTGAACTAGCATGTAATACACTAGTAATAAGCACTCAAAGACCAACTATATTATTCTATTATCATAGGCTTGAATGAAAATCACACCTCTACCACAACCATAGACATTGCACATATTAAAAGGTCTTAGGGGGTTTTGGCTTAGGCGAAGTGTCACAACCCCAACCGATGGCGGAAACATCGGGGCGGGACGGAAAACAAGATTGCAAGAGACTTCATAACACTATTTGTGATAATATTTAATAATTCAAAATTTCATTCTCATAAATTCTCAAAGAATGAGTACATAGTTTGCAAATGGAAATTACAACAAGCTTCAAATAACTAAACAACATAAAATGAAATATGTAAATTTCAATCTAGTTGTGTATCTAATCCACCCTAAATATGATTCTTCAACGACATCAATTAGATTCCTGCAACATGTATTAAAATAATATATCAACAAAAGTTGGTGAGCACACAAGTTTGATACATAGCATAGTAGTGATAAAGTTATCTCATATACAACATGGTAACATTGCATATAATTGTTATTAACATACTAGCATGTGTTCAATATATGTCAATCCAAAGTCTAACGCAATCGTGATTACCCAATATCGTCGAAACGGCAAAATAGTTTACTAAACAATACCACAAGAATACGGGCGGTGCGTTAACCTTATAGCGCTCTATTTGTTAAGGGAGGCTAGCAAAGTTAATGAGCATATAGCACAAGTTTAACATAGCATGCGACAACAAAAATATAAACAAGTATGATGTTAATAACGGATAGAGTAAATGTGTAAACAAGTTTGATTGTGATTTGTGATTTGTGATTTGTAGTAGTGTACATGTTGCACCCAAAGTGTTTAAATGAAAATGGGATCGAGTATACTCACGGTTTTGCAAAGCTTTCCTTTATTATCCCATGAAGGGTTGGAGAGTTTGAGGATGGAACACCGAGATTACCGTACATGGGTAAACGAAGGTGTGTGAGTATTTGGAATGATAACGGAAGATTCGGATTTAAAATGTAAGTGCAAAACGTAAGAATATGAAAAAGTAATCATCTAGTCTCAATACACCCGTATTTGACACTATGACAACCCGTAGGGGTGAAATATGGTTTCATGGGTTTAGAGACCCATTAGAATCGTAACGACGCGTTTAAGTCTTAGATGATATAACCTATTGTCTTAACAAGTAACCATAACGATTATTATCAAGAGTTCGGTTATGTAATAGGTTATATATACATATATAATATAATACATAGTAGGTCTAACATATATATCATGAGGGGCATATAAGTCAAGCATGGAGGTAAGATGATGAACATCCATTTAACTTCATTGTATGATTCATCAATACACAAATTGCTACAAAGACAATTCAGATGGTCATGAATAAAATAAAGAAAGTACAAGAGATCACTACACCGAGTAGCCAAGTAATCTTCAACCCGACATCGACATAGAAAGTATTAACTAAGTGTTGAAGGCTAGATGGGGTCGTGTCACTTTTAGGCTAGCAAACTACTTGGAAGTAGGGTAGCCCAAGCTATCCAAATAATCACACATACACAAGTTCAAGACTTGTGGGTCATAAACCCTTAAAAAACAGAAAGTTTTGAGGGATTAAACACCTCCTAGATGGATGGAAAAACCGTGTTTAAGCTCACTAATCATAGAATTGATTTAGGAGCATAGGAACATAGGTTTGTTTGTAGAAAAACAAAAGTTTGAGAAAGTTTATTACACTTACAACCTCAAATATGGTGATGTTCTATCTTGGTTTTCCATGGAAAACCTATGGAAACATCCCTAGAGGTGTTCCAAGTGTTATGATACAAGAAATGAGTAGAAAGGTGAAGAATAAGTGAGTTAGGACTCACTAGAAAGTCTCAAACTTTCTGTTGTGCTTCTGATATGGAACTGAGTTTAATGAGTTTTGAGAGGGAGATTAGAGAGTTTGAAAACAAGATTGCAAGAGACTTTATAACACTATTTGTGAAAATATATAATAATTCAAAATTTCATTCTCATAAATTCTCAAAGAATGAGTACATAGTTTGCAAATGGAAATTACAACAAGCTTCAAATAACTAAACAACATAAAATGAAATACATAAATTTTAATATGTGTGTATCTAATCCACCCTAAATATGATTCTTCAATGACATCAATTAGATTCCTGCAATATGTATTAAAATAACATATCAACAAAAAGTTGGCGAGCACACAAGTTTGATACATAGCATTGTAGTGATAAAGTTGTCTCATATACAACATGGTAACATTGCGTATAATTGTTATTAACATACTAACGTGTGTTCAATATATGTCAATCCAAAGTCTAACGCAATCGTGATTACCCAATATCGTCGAAACGGCAAAATAGTTTACTAAACAATACCACAAGAATACGGGCGGTGCGTTAGTCTTATAGCGCTCTATTTGTTAAGGGAGGCTAGCAAAGTTAATGAGCATATAGCACAAGTTTAACGTAGCATGCGGCAACAAAAATATAAACAAGTATGATGTTATTAACGGATAGAGTAAGTGTGTAAACAAGTTTGATTGTGATTTGTGATTTGTAGTAGTGTACATGTTGCACCCAAAGTGTTTAAATGAAAATGGGATCGAGTATACTCACGGTTTTGCAAAGCTTTCCTTTGTTATCCCATGAAGGGTTGGAGAGTTTGAGGATGGAACACCGAGATTACCGTACATGGGGTAAACAAAGGTGTGTGAGTATTTGGAATGATAACGGAAGATTCGGATTTAAAATGTAAGTGCAAAACGTAAGAATATGAAAAAGTAATCATCTAGTCTCAATACACCCGTATTTGACACTATGACAACCCGTGGGGGTGAAATATGGTTTCATGGGTTTAGATACCCATTAGAATCGTAACGATGCGTTTAAGGCTTAGATGATATAACCTATTGTCTTAACAAGTAACCATAACGGTTATCATCAAGAGTTCGGTTATGTAATAGGTTATAAATACATATATATTATAATACATAGCAGGTCTAACATATATATCATGAAGGTCATATAAGTCAAGCATGGAGGTAAGATGATGAACATCCATTTAACCTCATTGTATGATTCACCAATACACAAATTGCTACAAGGACAATTCAGATGGTCATGAATGAAATAAAGAAAGTACAAGAGATCACTATACCGAGTAGCCAAGTAATCTTCAACCCGGGTGAGCCGACATCGACATAGAAAGTATTAACTAAGTGTCGAAGGCTAGATGGGGTCGTGTCACTTTTAGGCTAGTAAACTACTTGGAAGTAGGGTAGCCCAAGCTATCCAAATAATCACACATACACAAGTTCAAGACTTATGGGTAATATACCCTTAAAAAACAGAAAGTTTGGAGGGATTAAACACCTCCTAGATGGATGGAACAACCGTGTTTAAGCTCACTAATCATAGAATTGATTTAGGAGCATAGGAACATAGGTTTGTTTGTAGAAAAACATAAGTTTGAGAAAGTTTATTACACTTACAACCTCAAATATGGTGATGTTCCATCTTGGTTTTCCATGGAAAACCTACGGAAACATCCCTAGAGGTGTTCCAAGTGTTATGATACAAGAAATGAGTAGAAAGGTGAAGAATAAGTGAGTTAGGACTCACTTGGAAAGACTCAAACTTTCTGATGTGCTTCTGATATGGAACTGAGTTTAATGAGTTTTGAGAGGGAGATTAGAGAGTTTGAAAACAAGATTGCAAGAGACTTTATAACACTATTTGTGACAATATTTAATAATTCAAAATTTCATTCTCATAAATTCTCAAAGAATGAGTACATAGTTTGCAAATGGAAATTACAACAAGCTTCAAATAACTAAACAACATAAAATGAAATACGTAAATTTAATCTAGTTGTGTATCTAATCCACCTTAAATATGATTCTTCAACGACATCAATTAGATTCCTGCAATATGTATTAAAATAATATATCAACAAAAAGTTGGCGAGCACACAAGTTTGATACATAGCATAGCAGTGATGAAGTTGTCTCATATACAACATGGTAACATTGCATATAATTGTTATTAACATACTAACATGTGTTCAATATATGTCAATCCAAAGTCTGACGCAATCGTGATTACCAAATATCGTTGAAACGGCAAAATAGTTTACTAAACAATACCACAAGAATATGGGCGGTGCGTTAATCTTATAGCGCTCTATTTGTTAAGGGAGGCTAGCAAAGTTAATGAGCATATAGCACAAGTTTAACATAGCATGCGACAACAAAAATATAAACAAGTATGATGTTAATAACGGATAGAGTAAATGTGTAAACAAGTTTGATTGTGATTTGTGATTTGTAGTAGTGTACATGTTGCACCCAAAGTGTTTAAATGAAAATGGGATCGAGTATACTCACGGTTTTGCAAAGCTTTCCTTTGTTATCCATGAAGGGTTGGAGAGTTTGAGGATGGAACACCGAGATTACCATACATGGGGTAAACAAAGGTGTGTGAGTATTTGGAATGATAACGGAAGATTCGGATTTAAAATGTAAGTGCAAAACGTAAGAATATGAAAAAGTAATCATCTAGTTTCAATACACCCGTATTTGACACTATGACAACCCGTAGGGGTGAAATATGGTTTCATGGGTTTAGATACCCATTAGAATCGTAACAACGCGTTTTAGTCTTAGATGATATAACCTATTGTCTTAACAAGTAACCATAACGATTATTATCAAGAGTTCGGTTACGTAATAGGTTATATATACATATATATATAATACATAGTAGGTCTAACATATATATCATGAGGGTCATATAAGTCAAGCATGGAGGTAAGATGATGAACATCCATTTAACCTCATTGTATGATTCACCAATACACAAATTGCTACAAGGACAATTCAGATGGTCATGAATGAAATAAAGAAAGTAAAAGAGATCACTACACTGAGTAGCCAAGTAATCTTCAACCCGGGTGAGCCGACATCGACATAGAAAGTATTAACTAAGTGTCGAAGGCTAGATGGGGTCGTGTCACTTTTAGGCTAGCAACTACTTGGAAGTACGGTAGCCCAAGCTATCGAAATAATCACACATACACAAGTTCAAGACTTGTGGGTCATAAACCCTGAAAAAACAAAAGTTTGGAGGGATTAAACACCTCCTAGATGGATGGAACAACCGTGTTTAAGCTCACTAAATCATAGAATTGATTTAGGAGCATAGGAACATAGGTTTGTTTGAAGAAAAACATAAGTTTGAGAAAGTTTATTACACTTACAACCTCAAATATGGTGATGTTCCATCTTGGTTTTCCTTGGAAAACCTATGGAAACATCCCTAGAGGTGTTCCAAGTGTTATGATACAAGAAATGAGTAGAAAGGTGAAGAATAAGTGAGTTAGGACTCACTTGGAAAGTCTCAAACTTTCTGATGTGCTTCTGATATGGAACTGAGTTTAATGAGTTTTGAGAGGGAGATTAGAGAGTTTGTAAAGTGGAGGTAGTGTGGGTATGGTGTGGGTTAAATAGTAGGTGATTAGGGTTGAGTTGGGTGGTGTTTAATGCAAGAAACACACCAAACAAACACACAATTGCCCTATCCATGAGCTGGAAACATAAGTATGTAGATTGAGGCATCTGGCGGGGGGCGAGAGAAAAAGGAAAACCCAGTCGCGGTTGGCGAGAGGATTTGGTCACCAAACTTTCTTGATTTTTGTCATTTTTAGTTCCTGAAGTTTGTTTTTGTTAAGTTTTAAGGTGTTTTTCGCATAAAAAGGCATAGTATAAGGGTTGTTATGTAATTAACCATAAGATCAAGTATAAACATGTATGATTAAGCATACGAATCGTAAATTAGTATCGTGTATGTTCAAAGATGTATAATTCATGTATGTCATGTATTTGCAAGTTTGTCACATGTTGTCAAGAATTATGAACAATGTTTCATATGTATTATGAAATCAAGTGTATGAATACGTAAAACATGAATTTCAAGAATTAATTTGTTTCAATTATGATCAAAGTCTCGACTGATACAACGGATTTACGATTACAAGGGATACAAGGTTCCCAAAAATAGAAATACAAGACAGACTTTCTAATTATGGAAAACGTGAAAAAGCAGGGCGTTACAGTCTCCCCTCCTTTAGGAAATTTCCTCCCGAAATTTAGGAAGGTGTAATGAAAAGATGCGGATACTTAGTCTTCATACAACTCTCGAGTTCCCAAGTAAACTCAGTGCCACACTTTTCTTCCCATCGAACCTTAACGATAAGAATTCGACTGCGGCTTAATTACTTGACACCTCGGTCCATGATTTCGACGGGTTTCTCCACGAAGTGCAAAGCTTCATTGATTAGAAGATCTTCGAGTGGAACTTGAAGTCCTTCTTCAGCTAGGCATTTCTTGAGATTTGAAACATGAAAGACAGGATGAACGTTGTTGAGTTCTTCAGGTAGGTCTAGTCGATACGCAACCTTGCCAATCCTTTCGAGAATTTTGAAAGGACCTACGTAGCGAGGTGCGAGTTTACCTTTCTTACCAAAACGAACTACACCCTTCCAAGGGATACCTTGAGGAGTACTTGATCACCAGCGTTGAATTCCAACGGTTTGCGTCTTTTGTCAGTGTAACTCTTTTGACGAGTTCGAGCCATGAGTAGATTATCACGTATTTGTAGGATCTTGTCTGTTGTTTCTTGTATGAGTTCAGGACCGGTGAGTTGAGCTTCACCAATATCGTGCCAACAGATAGGCGATCGACATTTTCGACCATATAATGCTTCTAATGGTGTCATTTGAATACTAGCGTGACTGTTGTTGTACGAGAATTCTACCAATGGTAAGTGAGTACCGAGAGCTTTTTGGAAGGTTTGCCACCAAAAATCAATTACGTAAGAACAAAGCATATCTTCCAGAGTTTGAATAGTACGCTCGGTTTGACCATCAATTGAGGATGAAAAGCAGTACTAAGATTGAGGTGAGTACCGAGAGCTTTTTGGAAGGTTTGCCAAAGACGCGAAGTGAAACGACCATCACGGTCTGAGATGATGTCAATGGGGATACCATGACGACAAGTGATTTCATCCGTGTATACGAGCCAATTTCTCGACTTTAATAATCTTCACGTATGGGGAGAAAATGAGTGGACTTAGTCAAACGGTCAATGATGACCCAGATGCTGTCGTGACTAGAAGTAACACGAGGAAGTTTAGTGATGAAGGCCATAGCTATACTCTCCCATTTCCATACGGGAATTCCTGGTTGTTCGAGTAAACAAGAGGGACCTTGATGTCCAGCTTTCACCTTGGAACACGTGAGACACTTTGAGACGTAGAGGGCGATATCTTTCTTCATGCCAGGCCACCAATAAGATGTACGTAAGTCTTGGTACATCTTGTCGCCACCAGGGTGAATGGAATATCGAGATTTGTGAGCTTCCTTCATCAAGAAGTCACGAAGGTCATCACGATTCGGGATCCAGATTTGATTGAGATAGTATAACATACCATCAGCTTTGGAAGTGAGTTGTTCTTCAGCACCACACTTCATCTCATTGTATAAGTTGTTCTCGTTGATGGATGAGTGTTGTGCCTTACGAATTCGGTCCTGAAGATTTCTTAGGATTTGGAAACAGTGGATACTCTTCGCATGAGATTTACGACTTAAAGCGTCGGCCACAACATTCGCCTTACCAGGGTGATAGCGAATCTTGTAGTTGTAGTCGTTTAACAATTCCACCTAAGAACGTTGACACATGTTGAGTTCCTTTTGATCGAAGATGTGCTGAAGGCTCTTATGGTCTGTGAAGACCACACACTTGGTACCATCCAGGTAGTGTCGCCATATCTTCAATGCAAAAACAACTGCACCAAGTTCAAGGTCGTGTGTAGTATAGTTTTTCTCATGAATCTTGATTTTTCTTGGCGTGTAAGTGATGACTTTGTCCTGTTGCATAAGAACGCAACCAAGAACTCGGTTTGAAGCATCACAATACACGACAAAATCATCGTTTCTGTTGGGAAGAGCGAGGATAGGAGCATTACAAAGCATGCCTTGAGTGTTTGAAAAGACTCCTCTTATTCGAAACCCCAAACAAAAGGGTTATCTTTTTTAGACAAAGACGTGAGAGGACCGTGATGTTTGAAAAGTTGAAATGAAGCGACGATAGTAACCAACTAGACCAAGAAACGAACAAATTTCGGAAGGAGACTTAGGAGCGATCCAATTCTTTACAGCTTTGATTTTTGCGGGATCAACATGAATGCCTCTCTCTTCACAACGTGACCGAGAAATTGAACTTCTTGTAGCCAAAATTCGCACTTGGAGAATTTGGTGTATAGATTTTCACGTTGAAGAAGTTCGAGGATAAGACGCAAGTGTCGTTCGTGTTCGTCTTGTGTCTTGGAATAGATGAGGATATCGTCTATGAACACGATCACAAATCAATCCAAGATAACTTACACACCCGATTCATTAAGTCCATGAATGTCACACCCCAACCGATGGCGGAAACTTTGAGGCGGGACGAAAAGATTTGCTCATTGCTCATAAATATAGTTGCGACAATATTTAGATAAACCGATTTCATTTCATAACAAAATTCAATACATTACAAGGGAAATTCAAATAACAACATAAACTTGACAAAAGTTGATACAACAATATTAAACCCAAACGTCTAAATGTGTATCTATCGTGCTTGCTACTTTGATTTCATAGCATCATCTACATCAACCTGTAACATGTTTTAAAATAACAACTCAATGCAAAAGCAAAGGCGAGTACACAAGTTAAGCATAGTATACGTATAAGAGTAAAGTTTAAACAAATCGTCATGGCAACTATGATTTTACAAAAGCATATACAAGGCATGCAATACTACTAGTCAAACCCTTAACGCAATCACGATATTTTAACATGGCCTCTAGATTTCATGAGGAGGGTGATGCGTTACTTCCTATAACACTATACATGTCAAACGAAGGCTAAATAGTTAATGACTAAGGTATTACATAAAGAATGTCCAAATATAAGCATCAATGTAAACGACTCAAGTATTCATGGATATATGATTGTTTGTGCATTTCATAAAGTTTAAGAGTTGTGATTTTTGTATATGGAAACATGTTACACCCAAAAGTGTTATAAACTAAAAGTGGGTCAAGTGTACTCACAATTTTGCTAAGTCTTCTAACTTGACAAGTCCGTGAAGATAGTTGTTTAATGGGATGAAGGCCAAGTTATCCTACAAGAGGAAAACGAAGGCGTATGAGTATTTTGGGGATGATGATGGGAGATTCAGATTCAATATTCAAAATATGACAAAGTATATGATACGAAAATATTCACTAAGGTATTAGCACTTGTCTTTGACGCTATAATAATCCATAAGGATTGAATGTGGTTTCATAGGTTCAAGACCTATTAGAATCGTGAAAGGAACTATATACATAAGTGATAAACTTATTAACTTGATAGATGATTATTTAGTCATTATCAAGGGTTCAGTTTTATATACATATATAGTTATAATCATGTAGGAGGTGGGAGGATAAACCATCCACTTTGGTACCTCTTGTATCATGTAAGTCAAGTAGGAGGTGGGAGGATTAACCATCCACTTTGGTACCTCATATGATGTTCACCACTGCACATGTTACCATAGGTAACAAGGAGGGTACTAGAACAATAATATAAACAAGAATGTAATGACAAGAATGTAAAGTGTGTCATCTTGATACCAAGTAGCCAAGTGAAATACAACCTGGTGAGCACACATTGACACACGTCAATGGCTAGGCAGGGTTGTGACACTTTAGAACTAGTAGCTAGCTTGGGATCATGATGAAAATCATCAAGTGATGTGTGGTCTCAAAGTTGGGTTAGGCCAAGCCAACCATGGTGGACACACATGAACAAGTTCATGAACTTGCATCACGTGTGAGCTAGAAGCTCTACGGAAACAGAATTCTTGTGAGGTTAAATCCTCTATTATGAATGTCTCAACCTTGTTTTTAAGCCTAACCAACCACAAGTAGAGTTGTAAGCATTAGGACATAGGTTTGAGATGAGTTTAACTCAAGTTGGATGAAGATTAATAAGTTTTGAAAAGTTTTAAAAACAAACAAAAAGTTTTGGAACACTTTAGGGGCATTTCCAGGTCTGGATTCTCCATGGAGAACCCTTGGATTCACCCCTAAATACTATCCAAGTATTTAGAAAGAAGAATCAAGTGATTCCGTTAAGAAATGAGCAAGTTATGCTCACTTTTTTGCAAGAGGGTGAATCTCCCCAAAAATTCTGATGTTGCAAGAACTTGAGATGATTTGAGAGTGATTTTGGTGAGATTAGAGAGTTGTGAAAGTGTAAAATAGCTTGGAGGAGGTGTATATTATTGGGGAATGAATTAGGGTTGTTAGGAGGTGTTTAAAGGAGGCTTAGAGCTGATTGGGTGAAGAAAAGAGTTGGGATTTCGTGTAAACCCATGGGTTTGAAACCTGTTGTCCCGCCCAAACATGCTGACGGACCGTAAGCATATAGCCTTGCGGTCCGTAAGGCTTGGTCAGGAAATGGTTTTATTATTTCTTGTGTTTTGCTCAAATGGGATGGGTTTTGGTGCATTTTAAGACATTTTATGATATGTTAAGGTATTATAAGTATGAATAACATGTCACAAGGTATGGGTATGTATAAAATGTATATGATTAAGTACGAATGTCACGTTGAAGTCTCAAATAAGTATAATCATCATGTTTTGGGAGTTTGTCACACGATTACGAGTATCACGAATATGTTCCAAGTGTATGCATATGTACAAGTATAAAACAGTTACGAATAAGAATTATATGAAAAAAATACGAGTTTTCATTATGATCCAAGCCTGAGAATACAACGATTTCAATGAAAATTCGAATATGAGATACAATGCTTTCCGAAAATAGAAATACAATACCAGCTAGCTATAAATAGAAAGTATGGAATCGCGGGGCGTTACAATGAAGACCGCGGGTGCATTCGTTAAATCGAATGGCATAACTACAAATTCGTAGTGACCGTATCTAGTACGAAAGGCGGTTTTGGGAATATCCTCTTCGAGGACTCGAAGTTGATGGTAACAAGAACGAAGATCGATTTTGGAAAAATAGGTTGCACCTTGGAGTTGATCAAAAAGGTCATCGATGCGGGGCAGAGGATAACGGTTTTTGACGGTGAGTTTGTTGAGTTCACGATAATCAATGCACATACGAAACGAACCATCCTTCTTCTTGATGAATAAAACGGGAGCGCCCCAAGGATAAGTACTAGGGCGTACAAAGCCTTTATTAAGAAGTTCTCGAAGTTGGCTAGATAGCTCTTGCATTTCCGAAGGTGTTAGGCAATAAGGAGATTTAGCAACAGGCGTAGCGCCAGGAATGAGGTCAATAAGAAAGTCAACAGAAAGAGGAGGACGAGGACCAGGTAGGTCTTTGGGAAAAATGACGAGAAAATCACACACCACTGGGTCATCACTTACGTCTTTTCCCTTGCCTTTTCCATCCATGACGTGGGCTAAAAAGGAAAAGTACTCCTTACGTAGTACTTGTTCGCTTGGGTGCATGACATGAGTTTGAGACCTTTTGAGGGTCTTTCTCTATAGACGTGTAAAGTGTCACCAGATGGAAGAGGAAGTCGAACGAACTTCTCGTGACAAGCGATTTCAGCATGGTTTTTACAAAGCCAATCCATGCGTGCAATGATATCGAAACTACCCAATTGCATGGGTATGAGGTCAATAGAAAACACATGACCGTTAAGAGTGAGAAAACAATCACGAAGAACGGAGTCAGCGGTGATAGATTTGCCATTTGCAACCTCGATGTTGAAATATTTTGGAAGCTTAGAGCGTGTACATTTTAACATTGGTTTGAATTCTACAGATACAAAACTTTTATCCGCACCAGTTTGAAATAGTAAAGAAGCATATAAACCATTAACAAGAAACGTATCATTCACAACTTCATTGTCGTGTTGTGCTTGATTGACATTGATGTTGAATGCGCGACCACGAGGCTGCTGTCTGCTGCTGCTCCTGATTGTTTTGCGGTCATTGGGGACGGAGGTGAGTAGGATCGCCACATTTGAAGCAGGCTCGAACATTGTTGGTAAGAGCTTGATATATGTTAAAATATACACGTTCTAGTCCCCCGTTTTATCCTTGTTTTACGCGTTTTCGGTCATAAAACCTCGGTTTTGGTACTTAATCAGGTGTGTTTTGGTTTACAGGCCCTAAACAACGTATTGGAACGAAGGATGAAGAAAAAATGGATTTCCGAGCGAAACAGCGAAGTTACGAAGACTTTGTTGTGCTGCAGATCATTTGGCACGGCCGTGCCAAATATGGCATGACCGTGCGTGTGCGAGACAGAAGACCGCACGAGCAGTGCAGCCAACCGTGCCACTAATTTCACCGGAGATGCACGACCGTGCATCACTTGGCACGACCGTGCCAAGCCATTTCACCGAGAACAACTGCCTGGTCATCGGACATGCACGATGGTGCTACTTGTGGCATGACCGTGCCATTTCAAATCACTGTATGGATAAGCTGACGTCACCATATTGCGGGAATAGTGCACAGCCATGCGGATCTTGCGCGACCGTGCCAAATTAAAAAACGCTATAAAACAGGGTAGAAGCTACTGATCGAAACATTGGGCAATTTTCCTAACTTCTGGGCGATTTCTGGAGTCCGAGAGCAGTCTGAAGAGGGCGGTTTGAAGCCTCAAAGTTGCAAGAAGCCTATCTAGCATCCAATCCATCAAATCCTTGCTTGTTTATGGTTTGATTCTTGTTCTTAACATGTATTTTGATCTTAGATAAAAGCATTGAGATGATGTTATTATGATTATTGTAGCCTAGGGGCAAAAACACATTGTTTACTTGCTTCATGAACAACCATTAGTATGTTAATTATGTTGTAATGACACTTAACACTTTTTATGTTAATACTTGATGATTAGTTTGCAAACTTGTTTGTTGATAATGGATTCTTGATTATAGTTAATTGTCTTGGAAGATTAGTATTTGGTTAGTTAAGATATTTAAAAAAAGAAGCCTAATTAATCACTTATTAGTAAACTATTAATTAGTTAAAATGTTTACACCATGAGCTTAGAAATGAGAATTGGTTTCATAAGAGGTAATTAATGTTAATCAAGAATGTTTTCCTTCACGGAAAAACCTTAACGGGTCGAATGGTGTCGTTATGAACTCTTGTCATAATTAAAGTTTAGTTAGTAGTTTTGGCTAAAATTGCTTTTCTAAATAAAGTTGTGTTCAAGGTTTGTAAAATGGGCTCGGTTGTGATTTAATCTAGGTTATGCTTTTCTTGGTGGTCACATTGTTTTTATCGATGTTACTTTCCTCGATAAAGTGCGGTTAGAAAACTCTTAACGGATGACTAACTTATTTTTAAGGGATTTTCATAAACATTTATCAATAAGGGTGTCAAAAAAACATTTTAGGTGGTTAAAGTGTGTTTATCGTTATAACTTTCCGAAGGGTTGTCATGTTAGGATTCTCGAAAGGGAAACTAATTGTCTTTTTAAAAATAGAAAATTGACCGAGAGTTAAAACCGACTTAGTTAGCATGTTTCGGTTGTTCGTAAAGCGAGGTTATTTCTTTTACTTATTATGTTCATAATTTATTATTCTTTCAGAAATATATTTTCAAACAACTTATCCTCATCTCATTTTTACCGGTAATTTAACGACAAATGTTTAGTACTTTTCCTTCCGCCCGCATCCATGGATCGATACTTGGTTCTTACCGATACTTTACTACATATATGACGGGGTACACTTGCCCTTTTGTGTGTGTTTTGATCTTGAAGTATAAATCATTTTTAGAAATTTAAAACCGAACCGTGTGTAAAATTCATTGTTAAAATATGTATATACACGCACACGTCAAGTTTTTGGCGCCGTTGCCGGGGATGTGGCGAGCTTTAGGAACGACCCGAGTCAATATCTTACCGGTGTATATGCTTGTGAATAGGTGTAAATATTTACTTGTTCATATTTTTGTTTGTAAATATAGTTAGTTATTTGATTTGTTGATTAGTAAATATGTTTGTCATACTTATAGAATTTTTATTTAATTTATTCGTTCGAATTCGGACTAATTATTCATTTATTTCTTTAATTTTGGGGCCAAAATATAATTTTAATACCTCTCGGACAAAATATTTTTGTCAAAATGAATTTTTTGATAATTTTCGGGCCTATTTATGAATTTTAAAAATTTTTACATGCCCTAAATAGAAAATTCATGTTTATATCAGCAGCAATAAAAATATATATATATATATTATATTATTATATATTATGTTCGGAGCGTGCTTATCATTCGCTTACAGGTTGATGTCCTCAACCCCTGCGCCCGCCACTGTTGAACCATCACGAACCCAACATGATCTAAGGAGGCGACTTCGAGAAAGATCTCGCGCGGTTGCGCGGCTGTTAGAGGAAGCTAGGGACGAACCGGTGGTACCCTCTTAGACCGAGAGCTCGGAGGACAGGGGAGGCACAGCCATGGCGGACGACGACCGACCGCTGAATGAGACGAACCAGCCCGGAGGTGGTGGTCTGGAGTCAAGCATTGCCCGAACGACAATTGCGGCACCTATTTTGATATTAAATCGAGCATAATTAACATGGTGCAGAATTCGGTTCAGTTTGACGGATGAGAGCATGAGGATCCTGTTCGACATATTGCAGCCTTTCTTCAGGTATGTTAAACTTTCAAGATACGGGATGTTTCGGATGATGCGGTTCGTTTGCGACTTTTTCCATTTTCATTGCGCGACAAAGCTAGATCGTGGCCTATGTCACTTCCTGCATGGTCCATTCGAACATGGGACGAGATGGCGGAGTTGTTTATGCAGAAATATTTCCCGCCTGAGAAAACGACAAAGCTTAGGAATCGTGTCATGACATTTCGGCAAGACGACGGGGAATCTTTACACGAAGCCTGGGAGAGATTCAAAGATCTACTACTTGATGTTCCGCACCACGGTTTCACCAAGAGGCAATTAGTTCTGACTTTCTACCAGAGACTCAACTACGACTCGCAGGAGCGTTTGGATGTTTACGCAGATGGCGATCTAGGGACGAAGACGCCTAATGAAGCTTACGCGATTATCGAGAAAGCTGCGTTGAAGTCGAGTTCACGACATGGTGGAGAGAGGAGCCGGACATCTTCACGCCCAAGAGTTCATGCTGTTGACGATTACACAACAATTTATTCAAAGATTGCGGTGCTAGCATTGAAGTTTGATAAATCACAATCCCAGACGGTGGCACAGACGAGTGCGGGATGTGATCAGTGTGGAGTTTCGCACGAGCCAGGTGCGTGTGATCAGGGCGTTATGTTTGCGGGTCAAGAGGAGGTATTTGTGAGTAATCAAGCGAGGCCGCAAAATAACCTTTCAGCAACACGTATAATCTGGGATGGAGAAATCACCCGAACTTTGGGTGGAAAGCAAACATGGGTAATCCAAACCCGCTCGGATTCAGTCAGCGAGCTCCAGCACCGCAGCAGACTCAAGCCAGTCATTTTAGCCATACAATCAATCCTACCAGCCTCGAGCTTATTCATACCAAAATCAGGGCTCCGGGAGTAGTTCTCAGCAACAAGGCTCCTCAGATAATTCTAAGCTGGAGGAGATGATGGCCCAGCTTCTGAGCAGCGCTACTAGCGCGAATCAGCTAGCTGAGAAACGTTACCAGCAAAACGAAGAACGTTTCTTTGCTCACAAGGGAGAGATGCGGAGTCAGAAGGCTCGATTCAGAATATCGAGAATCAGGTAGGGCAGTTGGCGAAGATGATGTCGGAGAGACCCCGGGTGGTCTTCCAGGCAATACCGAGCCGAATCCACGAGGGCATGTAAATGCCGTGATGACGAGGAGTGGCAAGACCACGGGACCTGACATGTCGAACTCACCACCGATCACTGAGACGGTCCAGACTTATGCTCCGGACGAGGTGCACGCTAGGCGAGGCCCAGCAAGTACAGCACAGCTCTGGGAGCCAGTCAAAGATTATACTCCTCCAGTTCCGTATACAAGCAGGCTAAAGAAGCAAAAGAACGAGGAACAATACGGTAAGTTTTTAGAGTTATTTAAGCGGTTACATATAAACATACCATTTGTCGAGGCTTTAGCTCAAATGCCTAAGTACGTGAAGTTCTTGAAGGACATCCTCTCAAATAAGTAGAAACTCGAGGACATGTCCTGTGTTGTGATGAATGAGAGTTGCTCAGCTATACTTCAGAACCGTCTTCCTACAAAGATGGGAGATCCAGGCAGCTTTACTCTTCCGTTCCTTATCGGCAATATGTCAGTTAGTCACGCGTTGGTGGATTTACGAGCAAGCATTAACCTTATGCCGTATAAGGTTTTTGCTAAGTTGGATCTAGGTGAGCCGTCACCTACTAGGATGAGCATTCGACTAGCTGACCGTTTCGTTAAGTATCCACGTGGATTTGTTGAGAATATGCTTGTCAAGATTAACAAGTTTGTGTTTCCAGTGGATTTTGTTATTCTAGACATGGATGAGGACTCTAGGGTGCCGCTGATACTCGGGCGTCCGTTTCTGAACACTGCACGAACGATTGTAGATGTAGCTACCGGGCAGATTACACTCCGAGTGAATAATGAGCATGTGACCTTTGACATCAAACGGTCAATGCAACACCCGCAGAGTCAGGATGATGCTTTATACTATGTTGACATTGTCGACACGTATGTGAGCACACATTTCCAGGGCACGATTGAGAAGATTGATTCGGACACACCTTTGTTGTGTGGGGACTTAGATGGCATTACGCAGGAGGGCCACGATTTCGAGCAGCAAGTCTATCAGATTGGTGATGATGGTTCCCAGAGTCCGGATCGATTTACGGAAATTGATCGTGGGGTTGAGGAGAAGTCGAAGCCTTTGGTTGAAGATCCACCGTCCTTGGAGCTTAAGGACCTCCCGCCACATCTTGAGTATGCGTTTCTAGACGAGGAGCACTGTTTGCCGGTTATCATATCAGCATCTTTGTCGAGCGAGGAAAAGAGCAAACTTCTCGATGTACTACAACTTCATAAGATAGCTTTAGCGTGGAAGATCATGGACATTAAGGGAATCAATCCTTCATTTTGTACTCATAAATTTCTTATGGAGGATGATTACAAGCCGTGTGCGCAGCCACAGAGACGACTAAACCTGAACATGCAAGAAGTTGTGAAAAAGGAGGTGATTAAGTTGCTAGATGCGGGTTTGATCTATCCTATATCCGATTCAGTTTAGGTTAGTCTCGTACATGTAGTGCCCAAAAAGGGTGGTATGACGGTTGTTACGAATGATAGGAATGAGCTTATTCCTACCTGGACGGTCACGGGATGGCGTGTTTGCATCGACTATCGCAAACTCAACGACGCCACCCGCAAGGACCACTTCCCGCTTCCATTCATCGATCAGATGTTGGAACGTTTGTCGGGGAAGCATTTTATTGTTTTCTAGATGGGTTCTCCGGGTATTTCCAGATTCCTATCGCTCCCGAGGATCAGGAGAAGACGACCTTCACATGCCCCTTTGGCACCTTCGCCTACCGGCGTATGCCTTTCGGTTTGTGCAATGCACCGGCTACCTTCCAGCGCTGCATGGTTACTATTTTCCATGACATGATTGAGGATTCCATGGAGGTGTTCATGGATGACTTTTCAGTTTTTGGGGATTCTTTCGATCATTGCTTGGAAAATTTGAAAAGGATGTTGAAGAGGTGCGAGGAAACAAATCTGGTCCTGAACTAGGAGAAATGCCACTTCATGGTGAGAGAGGGCATAGTTTTAAGACATAAGATTTCGCAAGCTAGGATGGAAGTTGATCCAGCTAAAGTTGATATCATTTCACGACTTCCACCTCCCACCTCGGTGAAAGCAATTCAGAGCTTCCTTGGTCATGCGGGGTTTTATAGGCGATTAAAATTAAAGACTTCTAAAAAATCGCCAGACCCATGATCCATTTGTTGGAGAAGGATGCTCCGTTCATCTTCTGTGACGAGTGCTTGAAGGCCTTTGACCTTCTGAAGCGAAAGCTCGTTGAGGCACCTATCTTGGTCGCACCGGACTGGACTTTGCCATTTGAGTTAATGTGCGACGCGAGTGACTTTGCGATAGGAGCCATGTTGGGACAGCAGAGGGACAAATACTTCCATCCAATTTACTATGCCAGCAAGACTTTGCACAATGCTCAGGAGAACTACACTACTACGGAGAAGGAGCTTCTAGCGGTGGTGTTCGCATTTGATAAATACCTTCGATGGATTTTGCTGTTGCAAGAGTTTGATATCGAGATTCAAGACAAGAAGGGTGCATTAGACGTAGCCGCTGATCATCTCTCGAGACTTGAGCATGGAGATGCGGAGAATGCGCGGGAGGAGCCAATAAATGACAATTTCCCCCACAAGTTTCTCATGAGTGTAGAGGTGAGTGATGAATCGCCTTGGTTTGCTGACTTTGGGAACTACCTTGCATGTGGGATCCTTATTAAAGGATTGACACATTAGCAGAAAAGGAAATTCTTTACGGATTTGAAGCATTACATTTGGGATGACCCGTTCTTGTTTAGAGTTGGCGCGAATCAAGTGATCCGTAGATGCGTTTCGGGTAGTGAGGCATCGGATATTCTTCAACAGTGTCATGAAGGACCTACTGGCGGTCATCACGAGGCCAACTATACAGCGAAGAAAGTGTTAGATTCTGGTTTTTACTAGCCCACCATCTTTCGTGATGCACAGCAGATGGTAAGAGCGTGTGATGCTTGCCAGCTGGCTACAAACATTTCCGCCCATGACGAAATGCCTCAAAACTCGATTCAGGTCTGTTAAGAGTTCGATGTATAGGGTATCGACTTCATGGGACCATTTCCATCCTCACGCGGAAACAAGTAAATCCTGGTAGCGGTTGAGTATGTACCCAAGTAGGCCGAGGCGCAAGCCTTACCCACAAATGACGCTAGGGTGTTCGTGAGGTTTTTGAAGAGCTTGTTCGCCCGGTTTGGTGCCCCGAAGGCGCTCATTAGTGACCGAGGAACGCATTTCTGTAATGCACAGCTTGAGCGTGCTTTGTCTCGTTACAGTGTGCATCATCGATTATCTACACCGTACCATCCTCAGACAAGCGGACAAGTGGAGGTCACCAACCGAGGGTTGAAGAGAATCCTTGAGTGGTCAGTTAGTCAAAACCGCAAGGATTGGTCAGAGAAGTTGGATGACGCGCTATGGGCTTTCCGGACTGCGTACAAAACGCCTATCGGGACCAATCCGTTTAGGCTAGTTTACGGAAAAGCGTGTCATCTACCCGTGGAGCTCGAGCACAAGGCATTATGGGTGTTGAGGATAGCGAATTTGGACTTGAAAAGCAGCGGTGAGACCCGTTTTCTACAGATTCATGAGCTAGAGGAGTTGCGCCACCATGCCTATGAGAGCTCCACCTTGTACAAGGAGCGCATGAAGAAGTTGCACGACAAAAGGTTGAAGGAGCATAAAGATTTCCAAGTTGGGGACCTTTTCTTGTTGTATAACTCTAGATTGCGTTTATTCCCCGGGAAGTTAAAGTCGTGGTGGTCGGGACCGTATACGTGAAGGAGGTGTTTCCATACGGTACCGTGGCGATTGAGGATGCTAACGAGGTAGTTTTCAAGGTCAACGATCATCGTTTGAAAGTTTATATTAGCGGACCGGTTGACTCGGCAGTGGAGATGATCGATCTCTACGCCCCGCACACGAACTAAGTGTGGGGAGGAGAGTCCAGCTATCGACTCGACGATAAAAATGTAGCCTGCGCGTTATTTCGTGCCCAACGGTAGTTTAGTCGTATTTCATGTTCTTGTATTTTTACCGTTTTTAGCTTAGATTTCCGATTTCCCGTTTGTTTGTAGTGTTTTTAATCATATCGAGAGATGATTTTGAGTCACCCTAACGTCCTCTCAGTTTGTATATTGCAAATGGTGAAAACCGGTCAAAACAGCCTCCGGAAATGCGTTCTGTGAAGAAAATCTGATCTGCAGATCATTCTGCACGGGCGTGCCAAATTTAGCACGACCGTGCCAAACCAAAACAGCACTGGGTTGGCACTACCATGCCACCCTAGAAGTTGGGCAGATCAATCTTGCTACTCGGAGACGCACGACCGTGCGCTTTGTTGCATGACCGTGCCAAATCGTGGGTACAGTAAAAACGTGGGGGTATTTAAGTCAGCTTACTGTAATTAACTTTCACAAATTCATAACCCTAGCCGCACCCCCGTTCCAAAACCGGTTTTCCCTCAAAAACCTTCCACTTTTCGCAAGATCAACTCGAATCTTCAGTCAAGGTATGATTAATTCTTAGATTTCATGTTTTCCTTTCGATTTTGTACCTAGGGTTCTTGATTTCTTCAAGTTATTTGGGGTTCTCTTCATAAACACAAACGAAACCCTAACCCTTGAAGAAATCACATGAATCATGAACAATAGTCGGATTTCTACTCCCCAATCACCCATAAACTTGTTAGATTTGAAAGAAATTGGTTCAATTTGGTGATTGGGGCTGATAGTTGCTGTGCAGAATTTGGCACGGTAGTGCCAACTGAGTTGTTTGTGATCTGCTGCTTGATTTTTTGTGACGCACGACTGTGCCGTTTTTGGCACGACCGCGCGGTTCCGAGATGTTGCTAGATTATGGGTTGCACCACCAAGATTACGGCAGGGCCATCAGGTTGCACGACGGTGCCATTTTTGGCACGACCGTGCCGATTGCCCAGACCAGATTCACAGAATGTTTCGCAACACTGTTATAGGATGCTCGATTCGTGATTTTTTTCGTTTGGCATGTTTCTAACATATTTCCTCATGCAGATGGATCACTCGTTCCTCGAATTTGACCAAAACAATCCCGAACATCACCCCTACATCAGCAGACTAAACGAAATGTGGCAGCGTAGGGGTCAATTCGGTACACCTAAACGTCTAAGTTGGGACGTAATGGAAGAGTTAAATCAATCAGAGAGGCTGCAAAACATGCTCTCAATGCCCTTCGCCCGGCTACTTAACATCAACCGACCGGTCTACAGGGAGCTCACCTTGGAGTTTTTCGCCACCTACAGCTATGAGAAACCCAAGGCGAGTCGGAACCCGGAATCTAAAACGAGGAAAAGAATTACCTTCCGGTTAGGTGGATAGTGGCATAATTGGACGGTAGCCGACTAGGTCGAAAGCTCGAAATTTACACCAGAGATAGATTCCGAGCTCTTCTCTGATATCTTCACGTTCCCGAGTAATCAGCAGCGGGCTGCATTTTGGGCTAGGATAGCGGACGACCCACCCTACGTACCACGCTCAGCGAAAGCCTCATGGATTAGGGACCCACTTCTACGGGCCGTTCACCACATCATCAGTCATACCGCTGCGGGACGCATGGACAGTGGGGAAACTGTCCAACACCGGATGTTATTTATTTATATGCGCTTGCAGAAGGGGTTCACGTTAACCTCGCGGCCAGTTTGGTAGAGTTCTTCATCAAAAGCTCGGGGACAACCCCGAGCACTAAGATCCACGGGGTGAATACCACACCCAACTCGCCCATGCACTAGGGGTCATGACGCCTGATGTGGTTGCCGCGCTTACATTGGTTGATGAGGGGTATGCGATAGACGTTTGTTCTTTGAAGGCTGTAGGTATAGTGGTAGACACTGAAAATGGGCCGAGACTCAAAGGGTTGAACAACGAGATTTGGGATCCATTGCCGCCGATACCAGATGATGAGGAAGATGATGCCATCATGCATGACATGCCAGTACATGATGAGGGTCTCAAGCACAGTCAGCCGCCACAGCAGCAGCAGCACCAGTATCAGCCACATGATTGGCCACAGGACATCCCACCCTATCCTGAGTTTTAGCGACAATTTCAGCAAATACAGGTTAATCAAGATTTCATGCGCCAAGAGATGCATGCATGATTCTCCTACATTTTCAGTGGTCTTCATGATGCCTACCCGAACTACTTTGGTGATCCCCCACAGTTCCCCTTTGGGAACCAGCCAGGTGGAGGGGCGGGTTCATCTGGAACTCGCCATGATGATGATGAGGACGAGTAGTTCGGAGGCTGGCGTACTTGGTGGTTTTTACTGTTTTTATTAGTTATGATTGTTTTGGGTGTCATTTTGATAGTATTTAAACACCCTCGGATATTATTGTTTAATTTTCAGACATTTTAGTTTTTGTAATTTATGGATGCTTGGTATTATTATCTATGTTATGTTTTCATTGTCGCGATCAGTTGTACTACTTTGTGTTGTGTCGTGTAGTGACGTTTATGAAGGTATATAAACACATAACAAGGAGCAGTGATAAAAGCGAAATCGGGAGCTTGACATCCATATTCATCCTTCTAGGGGAGTACTACATTCCTTTCTCTTCACTTTGGGTTTCGTATTGGGGACAATGCGAAGTTCAAGTGTGGGGAGGGGTTTTGATAGCATAACTTTGTTTATCCTTGTAAAAAACTGTTTTATTTAAAATAAACCGGTTGGCTGTATTTTTTTAGAAAGGATCAGATATATAAAAATTAACAAGCCGAATCAACTTTGAAAAAGATAATAAAAAACACGACAAACAAAGAAAAACTTACATGTTTATTTTTGCACTTTTACCCATTCCCTCCGTTATGTGAGCACTATTTTGAGCCTTATATTCGTTATATGATTGTTTGTTTCGGATTAGGAGTGAGCCGGATGTCTCGTGTAATTTAGAACTTGTCTTAAGCATGCTTGT
This sequence comes from Scalesia atractyloides, assembly GCA_947069175.1. NCBI lineage: Eukaryota > Viridiplantae > Streptophyta > Magnoliopsida > Asterales > Asteraceae > Scalesia > Scalesia atractyloides. The sequence goes on from CAMTDV010000014.1 coordinate 41,950,690, forward strand.
CGAGACCATAAACATGTAAGAATGTGTAGAAATGATAGAGGCACCTAGAGAACCATTTGTTGTAGCCTTTTTCGTTTGTGTGTTATCCCCCAAACCCCATATCATCCAATAGGACTAACCATGTTGAGCCTTCCCGTGTTTTTCTTTCTTTAACCACACCAAGTAAACCACTTAGCCAAATTAGCCTTTTTCTTTTTAATCTTAGTGTTAAAACTCGGTTAAAGTCACCATTTAACTAGCATTTGTTGTAAATAGTTTCTAATTAGTTTGCAAAAAAAAAAAAAAACCCTCAGAAAATAAAATACCCCAAAATTGGGAAAACGAAACGAAATTTGAGCGATTTTGAGCACCAAAAGAGTAAATATCGACGATTAGCTCAAAGTTACGTAGATTGTAATTATGCGCTATATATGTATAGTTCCCTTTCATTTGCGCTTGTTAAAAGGCGACTACCGAGTTTTAACCATTTAGTCACTTGTAAATATCCATTCCACACCCTTCACCCTAGCCTTTCGTTACAACCCGTGAAGACCTCTTGATCTACACTTTTGCCCATGATAGATGGTGGAGATGAGATCATTTTACAAGCTTATGTTATTACACGTTCATTGTCTATGCATCGAGTGTTTACACATACACATTCTATGTATGTTTCACAAATATAGCCGAGTGTGTTTGAACCTTGTGAGATGTGCGAAGATTAGCATGCTAAGTCAATCGTAAGTGGAATCACGGTTTTTGGTTTATCTTTACATATATTTACATGTGCTTGTTTGGTTTAAATTGTTTGAAGATACCTTTCGAAAGAAACCGGCTAACCGTTTCGCATGTATAGTAGTTAAGCAATTGTAAATTATTTTATTTTGTCAAAAACTCTGTCTTATCTTAGTTTTCTTGAGGACAAGCAAAGTTCAAGTGTGGGGAGGTTTGATATATGTTAAAATATACACGTTTTAGTCCCCCGTTTTACCCTCGTTTTACGTGTTTTCGGTCATAAAACCTCGGTTTTGGTACTTAATCAGGTGTGTTTTGGTTTACAGGCCCTAAACAGTGTATTGGAACGAAGGATGAAGAAAAAATGGATTTTCCGAGCGAAACGGCAAAGTTACAAAGATTATGTTGTGCTGCAGATAATTTGGCACTAAACAGTGTATTGGAACGAAGGATGAAGAAAAAATGGGTTTTCCGAGCGAAACGGCAAAGTTACAAAGATTATGTTGTGCTGCAGATAATTTGGCACGGCCGTGCCAAATATGGCACGACCATGCATGTGCGAGACAGAAGACCACACGAGCAGTGCAGCCAACTGTGCCCCCATTTGGCCGGAGATGCACGACTGTGCATCACTTGGCACGACCGTGCCAAGCCATTTCACCGAGAACAACTGCCTGGTCATCGGACATGCACGACCATGCTACTTGTGGCACGACCGTGCCATTTCAAATCACTGTTATGGATAAGCTGACGTCACCATATTGCAGGAATAGTGCACAGCCGTGCGGATCTTGCGCGACCGTGCCAAATTAAAAAACGCAATAAAACAGGGCAGAAGCTACTGATTGAAACATTGGGCAATTTTCCTAACTTTTGGGCGATTTTCGGGGTCCGAGAGCAGTCTGAAGAGGGCGGTTTGAAGCCTCAAAGGTTCAAGAAGCCTATCTAGCATCCAATCCATCAAATCCTTGCTTTTTTATGGTTTGATTCTTGTTCTTAACATGTATTTTGATCTTAGATACAAGCATTGAGATGATGTTATTATGATTATTGTAGCCTAGGGGCAAAAACACATTGTTTACTTGCTTCATGAACAACCATTAGTGTGTTAATTTTGTTGTAATGACACTTAGCACTTTTTATGTTAATCCTTGATGATTAGTTTGCAACCTTGTTTGTTGATAATGGATTCTTGATTATAGTTAATTGTCTTGGAAGATTAGTATTTGGTTAGTTAAGATATTTACAAAAAGAAGCCTAATTAATCACTTATTAGTAAACTATTAACTAGTTAAAATGTTTACACCATGAGCTTAGAAATGAGAATTGGTTTCATATGAGGTAATTAATGTTAATCAAGAATGTTTTCCTTCACGGAAAAACCTTAACGGGTCCAATGGTGTCGTTATGAACTCTTGTCATAATTAAAGTTTAGTTAGTAGTTTCGGCCAAAATTGCTTTTCTAAATAAAGTTGTGTTCGATCAAGGTTTGTAAAATGGGCCTGATTGTGATTTAATCTAGGTTATGCTTTTCTTGGTGGTCACATTGTGTTTATCGATGTTACTTTCCTCGATAAAGTGCGATTAGAAAACTCTTAACGGATGACTAACTTATTTTTAAGGGATTTTCATAAACATTTATCAATGACGGCGTCAAAGAACAATTTTAGGTGGTTAAAGTGTGTTTATCGTTTTAACTTTCTGAAGGGTTGTCATGTTAGGATTCTCGAAAGGGAAACTAATTGTCTTTTTAAAAATAGAAAATTGACAGAGTGTTAAAATGCCAAAGCCGACTTAGTTAACATGTTTCGGTTGTTCGTAAAGCGAGGTTATTTCTTTTACTTACTATGTTCCTAATTTATTGTTCTTTCAAAAATATATTTTCAAACAACTTATCCTCATCTCGGTTGTTCGCCCGCATCCATGGATCGATACTTGGTTCTTACCGATACTTTACTACATATATGACGGGGTACACTTGCCCTTTCGTGTGTGTTTTGATCTTGAAGTATAAATCATTTTTATAAATTTAAAATCAAACCGTGTGTAAAATTCGTTGTAAAAATATGTATATACACGCACACGTCAGAGCTTGACGGTTATGGTTTTGGGGAGGTTGCTTGGCTTGGTTGCCTTGTGGCGTGGGGCCATTTCGGCATGCGGCGGTTACATGTCCAAACCGGTTGCAATTTGTGCAATGGAGGCATGCAATGTTGGTTGGGTGATGGTGATGGCGATGGCACGTGGTACCCTTATGATGAGTCCCAATGTAAGGTTTCCTAGCAGGTTGCTAAGGGGGATTTAGGTTTGCAGCTGGCGTAATTGCATTGCAACCTTTGTTTTGGAACTTACGTTTCTTACCATTGTTGTTTCGCGGTTGAGACTTTGGTTCCTTGGGTTCAGTGGTGGCTTGGTTTACGGATTTGGTGGTGATAGGGGTTTTGGATTGCTTATCTCACACACGATTATCATTGATCCTAGCAGCTAGGTGATAAACTAGTTCGATGTTGTCGGGTCTAGAGGCTTGGATGGCGCGCGGATGGCGGGAGGAAGACCATTGAGGTATTTCCTACTCGCACGTTCGGGTGTGTTCATGAGGTGAGGAACAATGATGCTCAATTGCTTGAAACGGGTGGTGTACGCGAGGTTATCGTCACCCACTTGTCTGAGGTGCCAGAATTCTTCCTTGAGTTTTTCCTGCTCATGCGGAGGACAAAATTCCATCATCGTCATTTCTCTAACCTCGCGGAGGTTGCGCTAGTTTGTCCACTAGTCGAGGGTTCGTGACTGGAAGACTCTGTTGCGTTTCGGGTTTTCAGGTGTTCGAGACCCTCACTGTTGATGAATCTCACTTCAATACTCTCGAACCATTCAAAGCATTGCAGTGACACCGTCGTTGCCAGTAAATGGCCTATGGTTGCAAGCAGAAAAGTGTTTGTAGTTAAACGAGGTTGGCTTAGGTTGGACGTATTTGGAATCAACCGATGAGTTAGGGGTACTAACGTTAATCTTGCTCACAATGTCGGGGATCACTTGAGCCATTTGCTTAGCCATGAACGCAAGCACCTTCTTGCTTGAGTTCGACTTGGAGTTCCTTTTGGAGTTAGAGAAACGGTTGGAAGACATCTACAAGGTTGATGAGAAAAGATGAGACTTGATCATAATGTTTTCGAAAAAAGATTAGTTGCATAATTTAGCATGTAATATGTCACATAGTACGTAGTTTCAAATAGTTTCACAAAGACATAACAACAATCCACATTGTATAATCACAAATATTGACATGAAAGATTGTAAATTTAGTTTGTTCACGAAGGATTATTATTGTTTGAGATTGCGAGGTAAGTGCAACTCGTGTAAGTGAATCGAAGCTAAGAACGTTCAAAGTACAAAACACAACGAAATTGATTTAACATAAAAGATAGGCTCAATAAAACTTTGGAATGTTTCGGGTAGAGAAACGTCGACTATTCCAAAGTGAATCGAAGATCCTTTCAAGTTATGGAAACATGCTTTGGCCTAATAGGTAGAATACTCTTATCGAGAAGCGACTAACGGTATTCACCCTTCTAGTTACTACATGTCCCTAGTCGATCGAAAATTCGAGACTTTGGCGAGATTGAAAATCTAGGAATGGGACTAGTTAACAAGGTGCGGGTTTCACCCCTAACTTGATAACATCGTACCCTAAACGTGGTTAGTACTTACCAAACGAGGAGCGAATCTGACTCATTGGTAAGGGTCCACTAGAGTTTGAAATGGAAGTCTTCCATCAAGGTGTGGATATCACTCCTAACTTGATGGCGTAACTTCGTGTAAAATCGTAAACGCGGAATGGGGGATTTCAACAAAAATTGCGGGCCATTGGGCCTATCTTGGTGCAAATCGTCTTGTTGATGTAATATGAGTGTCTTCAAGTGTGTATTGTGTAAAATGTCTTAGGAAAGACATATCGTAATGTTAAGACAAAAGAAGAGATAGAAGCAAAATAGGAAGAAGTAACATATTAAGCAAGAATCAAGAATGGTCAAGTTGGTCACTTAAACTATAGACTAGGTCAAAAGCATGGCAATTTTCCTAATCTGCCACACCCCAACCGATGGCGGAAACATCAGGGCGGGACGAAAAAAGATTGTAAGAGACTTCATAACACTATTTGTGACAATATTTAATAATTCTAAATTTCTTCTCATAAAATCTCAAAGAACAAGTACATAGTTTGGAAATGGAAATTACAACAAGCTTCAAATAACAAAACAACATAAAATGAAATACGTAAATTTTAATCTAGGTGTGTATCTAATCCACCCTAAATATGATTCTTCAACGACATCAATTAGATTCCTGCAACATGTATTAAAAATAATTTATCAACAAAAAGTTGGCGAGCATACAAGTTTGATACATAGCATAGTAGTGATAAGGTTGTTTCATATCCAACATGGTAACATTGCATATAATTGTTACTAACATACTAACATGTGTTCAATATATGTCAATCCAAAGTCTAACGCAATGGTGATTACCCAATATCGCCGGAACAAAAAGGGCGCAAAATAGTTTACTTAACAATACCACAAGAATACGGACGGTGCGTTAATTCTATAGCTCTATATTTGGTAAGGGAGGCTAGTAAAGTTAATGAGCATATAACACAAGTATAACATAGCATGCGGCAACAAGAATATAAACAAGTATCATGTTATTAACGGATAGAGTAAGTGTGTAAACAAGTTTGATTGTGATTTATGATTCGTAGTAGTGTACATGTTGCACCCAAAGTGTTTAAATGAAAATGGGATCGAGTATACTCACGGTTTTGCAAAGCTTTCCTTTGTTATTTCGTGAAGGGTTAGAGAGTTTGAGGATGGAACACCGAGATTACCCCCATATGGGGTAAACGAAGGTGTATGAGTATTTGGAATGATAACGGAAGATTCGGATTTAGAATGTAAGTGCAAAAAGTAAGAATATGAAAAAGTAATCATCTAGTCTCAATACACCCGTTTTTGACACTATGACAACCCGTAGGGGTGAAATATAGTTTCATGGGTTAGATACCCATTAGAATCATAACAGTGCGTTTATGGCTTAGATGATATAACATATTGTCTTAACAAGTAACCATAACGATTATTATCAAGAGTTCGGTTATGTAATAGGTTATATATACATATATAATATCATATGTAGTAGGTCTAACATATATATTATGAAGGTCATATAAGTCAAGCATGGAGGTAGGATGATGAACATCCATTTAACCTCATTTTATGATTCACCAATACACAAATTGCCACAAGGACAATTTTGATGGTCATGAATGAAATAAAGAAAGTACAAGAGATCACTATACCGAGTAGCCAAGTAATCTTCAACCCGAGTGAGCCGACATCAACAAGAAAGTATTAACTAAGTGTCAAAGGCTAGATGGGGTCGTGTCACTTTTAGGCTAGCAAACTACTTGGGATAGAGATGAGAAAACATCAAGTGAAGTGTGGATTGTAAGTAGGGTAGCCCAAGCTATCCAAATAATCACACATACACAAGTTCAAGACATGTTCATCACTTGTGGGTCATAAACCCTTACAAAACAGAAAGTTTGGAGGGATTAAACACCTCCTAGATGGATGGCACAACCTTGTTTAAGCTCACTAATCATAGACTTGATTTAGGAGCAACATAGGTTTGTTTGAAGAAAAACATAAGTTTGACAAAGTTTTATACAAAACAGAATGTTTATTACACTTATAACCTCAAATATGGTGATGTTCCATCTTGGTTTTCTATGGAAAACCTATAGAAACATCCTTAGAGGTGTTCCAAGTGTTAAGAAACAAGAAACAAGTAGAAAGGTGAAGAATAAGTGAACTAGAACTCACTTGGAAAGTCTTCTGATGTGCTACTGATTTGCAACTGAGTTTAGTGAGTTTTGAGAGGGAGATTAGAGTGTTTGTAAAGTGGAGGAAGTGTGGGAATGGTGTGGGTTAAATAGGAGGTGATTAGGGTTGAGTTGGGTGGTGTTTAATGCAAGAAACACACCAAACAAACACACAATTGCCCAATCCATGAGCTGGAAACATAATTCTGCAGATTGAGGCTTCTGGCGGGGGGGGGGGGGCGAGAGAAAAAGGAAAACCCGGTCGCGGCCGGCGAGAGGATTTGGTCACCAAACTTTCTTGATTTTTGTCATTTTTAGTCCCTGAAGTTTGTTTTTGTTAAGTTTTAAGGTGTTTTTTCGCATAAAAAGGCATAGTATAAGGGTTGTTATGTAATTTAACCATAAGATCAAGTATAAACGTGCATGATTAAGCATACGAATTGCAAATTAGTATTGTGTATGTTCAAATGATGTATAATTCTTGTATGTCACTTATTTGCAAGTTTGTCACATGTTGTCAAGAATTATTAACAAAGTTTCATATGTATTATGAAATCAAGTGTATGAATATGTAAAACATGAATTTTAAGAATTAATAAGTTTCAATTACGATCAAAGTCTCGACTGATACAACGGATTTAGATTACAAGGAATACAAGGTTCCCAAAATTAGAAATACAAGACATACTTTCTAATTAAGGAAAACATGAAAAAGCAGGGCGTTACACGAAGGTTATGAGTTTTTGGCTAAAAATAAAAAGCTGTGAACACGAACCACTAAAGAATCTTTTGTTTTTTCTACTTAACAAAAAAGTAAAAGATATTGGCTAAATTTGACCCGTTTCTAACTTGTGCATATATTTTTTTAGCCTTGATTGTTGTCGTTTACCCGTTTGTTGGCTTTTCTTTCTTTCTTTTTTTCTTTTTCTATTTGCAAAAACTATAAACAAATGGATCTTTTCTAGATGGTTTTTATACGAGGTTAAGTTTAACTTGGGTAATGATATGGGTTAAGAAACGAATAGGAAAAGGTTCAAGTTTGACTACTAAGGGTTGGTTTGTGGGTAGGTTGGTAAACATAAATATGGGTGTCAAAAACAAAAAAGGTGGTCATAAATTGCCTTTATCATCTATGTGCGAATGTGTAGCCCATAGCCTTATCATGTATCAAATCACACAAGTTCTAACATAGAGCTAACATAAGGCCCACTCTCCAAAAATGAAATATATATGTATGTGATAGTAATTTTTTTAAAGTAGGCTCAAAATCTCACCAAGTAGGGAAAAGGGTCACCGATGTCAAGCATCTATTTATTTTACCAAAAGCTTGTTAACTTTAGTTATGCATTCCTATTTCTTTTCTTTAAAAACATTTGCTATAAGTACATTTTCTTATATAACCACAAGTAATATGACCATGACTAAGGACCTATACATGTGGTTTGGTTTGGAACTCGATGATTTACTTTAAAAAATTCGGTTTTCAAACACGATCAAGTCGACTTAAAGGAAAAAAATTTCAAAATTTCCATTTTTTCTCCATCCTCACACTTGAGATTGACATTGTCCTCAATGTGTAGTGTTTTTAATGAATGATAAGATTTAGAATATAAATTTTGAAAACTTTTTAAGCGTACGGGGATTCACAAGACTTCACCATGACCACAATGACCCCATCCCCAATAATATACTATTACAATCCACTATTAAAAATTAAATACAACAATCAAAGCTTAGAGAATTAAAAATAGATACACCTGGTTTTCTTCATATTCCATGATATCCTTGTTTTCCAAGCAAAACAGTTGCTAGAGACCAGCATGAATGTACCTACAAACTTCAAACATGTGTAGAAGCAAGCTTCTCACAACAATTAAAATCCATAAAATTGTTCATTTTACCATTTCACAAAAAGATTTATCAAGTAATCTATTAATTGCCTTGATGAGTGGAAAAAACAATAATTTACAACAACATCCTAACTCACTTTCGTAGGAATCACGGTTGTAACAAGCCCTTTAAACCTCTCGGTAACTCGGGAGGATGAGGAAGGTCTCGTGAGGGTGGTTATATAGGGAACACACCCACAAAGTTCATTTAAACTAAAAGAAACAAAATAAATACAAATATACACCAATCACACCTGATTTTGCCTCTCATGGTGGTCTAAGTGAACATTTTCCTACTGAATTACTGATGTATGCTCGGTAGTTGACTTGCTAGTTCTACAGTTCCATCCAACTGATTGGCATGAAGATTAAAACACTTATGCATGGCCACTTCATGATAGCTTGCCCGAGGTCTTTCCATCTCACCTTTCTTTCCTTCAATCTCACGCTATTTTTCCCAACTTTATCGTTTGAAATAACCAATATATGAGGATAGTCAGGATGCACTATTATTACCACGGGTACTAGTTCTTTGAAAGGTGTTATGTCTTCCTTTAAATTTAAACTCTCGTTTTCTTACTTTAGAAGATCCATAACCTCTTCCACCACATCACCATCAACCATGGTACCACTAGTCAACATCTCTCGGTCCCGTCTAATTTGGGCCACTTGCTCAATGAGTTTGCCCACTTGCATCACCAACACTTGATGCGCTTTGTTTCTGACCTCACTCTCATACATTGACTCTTTCATCATGTTATGATAGCATCAAGTTTGGAATGTAGTAAAATTTGAGGGTCCTGTATGCCGACTGAGGATATTCATGATATAGTGAAATTATATGATTACCTCCCTTTTTGTGCAGAACCAGTCAAAATCCCTGAAGTCTTGGACCTCGAGAGTTGGATAGCTACTCCGGACCTGCACCGGTGAAAATAGAGCCCAGATCCAAACCTTCAGCCGCATCGAAGCCCTCCTCTAGCTCTAAACCTATTGCTGTCCCCAAGCCTTCCTTAACTTCCAAGCCTCGGGCCTCTAGTTCTCGAAAGAGAAAGGAGACTGACTCCCCTGCTGCTTCTGTTGAGGTCTCTCCTTACGAGAATCTTGGGTTCGCTGAATCCAGCAGCCTCATGACTTCTTTTCTCAACCAGGTAAATATCCTTATCTATATCCTGCACGTATATACTGAATTGATACCTTGGTTAATAAAACTGATATTCATACCTTGCACTCTAGGATTTAAGCCGTCTGCTGGTTGCGTATGAAGAAGCTTATGGAACGACGGTCTTCCATGAGGCTAGAGCAAAGAAGGCGGAAGCACTCGCCGAGTAACTGAAAACAGCCGCCGCCACCAGGACCCGACATTATGAGGAAAAATTAAAGAAGGTCACCTAGGATGCTAAAGCCGCTTTGGAGAAGGCTACTTCAGACGCCCAGACCAAACTGGATGATACACAGGCCCGACACAAGCAGGATATGGCCTCCTACCACGACAGCCTCAAAGGATCTATGGTAATCTCCCTCCTCCAGCTAGATTGAAGATGGCTTATGAAGCCAAGGATGCGGGCTTCGAATTCCCTACCTGGAATATCAGCGCTTGGGAGGCGAAGTTGAAGGTTCTCGGCGGTAATCATGTGGAATATCCTGCCAAGCCAGCGGTTGTAGAGTCTTCCAAGGCGGTTGAGGAGCAGCACCGACTGGTGGTGAAGTTGGTGAGGATCCTGGGGCTAATGTTGGAGCGGATGCTAGTAGTGATGCTGGTCGGGATGCTGATGCTGAGGAGGTGATGAAGGTTGGCGAAGATGCTGCTGCGTGAGAGCATCGAAGTGGGCAATGAGGATATTATTGCTTAGGCCGGAGCCCATTTTTTTAAATTTGAATGGTCTGTAACCCCTTAAATAATTTACTTGCCTAGCACTTAGAACAATTTATATATACTGCACGTAGATACAATATGATGACCAAAGGTGGAGGGATCCTGGGTTCTAGGACGAAGCCCTTGGTCATCAATGTTTATATGCCTTAGAATTTATCATACTCTTGGTGGATGGGTCTTGGTTTAAGACGAATCCAAGAGTGTGACATTTTGATTTGTTAATAATAGATTATGTTTTTAGTCTTATTTGCTGTTGTCATGTTTTTCTTTGGAAAAATATGTTTCAAACATCCTGTTCAAATACCCTGATCAGGATACTGACATAATGTTCAGTATTTTTTTTTATCAAAATGTTAGATAAAAACTTGACTATAAAAACTTAGATAATTCAGATAAGGCTTCAAAGACTTGAAAAACATGAAATCATACCAGGAACACTTAGGAAAAAAATTCCTATTCCAATCTTCAAATCCTTTGCAATATCCCCAGCATGGATGTCCCCTGTCTGCGCAGGATATTACATCATCGTATGATACACTTGAGTATTTCCTCACTTAGTGATTAAACTTTACAACTTTTTATTCATAAAAAAATGGGTGTGAACACAATCACAATTTGGAACTTTTCTAAGACTTTAATTTTCCTGGGGATAAACCCTTAATATCCTGGGGATAAACCCTTAGTATCTTGGGGATAAACCCTTATTCTCGTGCGCTACAGGCGGGAGTGTATAAACTCCAAGACTTAGAAAGGCGAAAACCTTTAAACCTTAGAGAGTATGAAAATACCCTTTCGCGAGAGAGGGTGATCAATCCTCATATACCGTAAAGATCCAAGATATAGCCAACAATAACGAAATTGTCAGCCACTATCACATAAACTGGTCCCGCCATCTTGAACTATACCTAGATAACTTGCACTCCAGGCGGGGTGTTTAAACCCAACTCAGAAAAAGGTGAATACCTTTAAACATGTGAAGGGATCTGAATCCCTTAAACGTGAGAGAGGGGGCCAATCCTCTAGTCTTTCGATTCATCTTGAGAAAATATCCTGGAGTATTATCCTGAAGCAGATCCTGCAAAACACCTTTAAACTAAGGTGGTTCTTAGCTTGGCTAACACCCCTCCGATGCTTAAGTCAGTATTGGGTATCAAAGAATAATAAATAAAATTAAATATATATATAAAAGATAGGATTCATACAATCCTGAGTTAGAAATTAAATCCTAAACTCACTTGAAATAAGCTTTAAGATGTATAGCATTCCAGGATCTTGGTATCATATCTCCCTCCATGGTCTTGAGCCGGTATGCTCCCTTTCTAGATTCTGATACAAACTTGTATGGCCCTTCACATTTTGGAGCTAACTTCCCATCAGCAAGATTAGTTGTATTCTGAAACGCTTTTCTGAATGCCCAATCTTCAACTTGGAATCTTCTGGTCCTTAAATTCTTGTTGTATGACTAGGCTATCCTTTGCTGATATGCTGACATCCTTAGCTTTGCTGCATCCCTCGTTTCATCACCGGTGTTAATTCCTGATATAAGACTTCGGGATTCGCTTCAGGATCCCGTAGACTAGATCTAGCTGTTGGTATCACCATTTCTCTTGGAATCATTACTTCTGCTCCAAATACTAATGAGAACAGGGTTTGCCCAGTAGCATTCTTCACAGTTGTTCTATCTGCCCATAGGATAAATGGTAGTTCCTCTGCCCATTTTCCTTTTTTGGCACCTAACTTCTTTTTCAGGTTATTGACAATTATCTTGTTTGAGGATTCTGCCTGTCCATTAGCTTGAGGATGCACCGATGTTGATGTGATCATTTTGATTCCCCACCTCTTACAAAAATACGTAGTTCTTTTGCTGATGAACTAAGAGCCATTGTCGTAGATTATCTCGGCTGGTATCCCGAACCTTGTCAGGGTATTCCTTTTGATAAAATACACCACTTCTTGATCCCTAACTTGGACAAACGCTTCGGCTTCAACCCATTTGGAGAATTAATCCGTCATTGCTAGCATGAAAACCTTTCCTCCAGGAGCCATTGGAAGTTTTCCTACTATATCCATCCCCCATTTCATAAATGGCCAAGGAGATATGACAAGATATAATGGTTCTGCAGGCTGATGAAGTATATTGCTATGTCTTTGACATGCATCACATTTCTGAACATATTCCATAGCATCCTTTCTCATGGTTGGCCAGTAATACCATGTTCTCAACACCTTCGAAAATAAAGACTTGCCCCTAGTATGGTTGCCACAGTCTCCTTAGTGTATATCCTGAAGTACCTCCTTGGTTTCAGGATCCTCTAAGTATCTTGGGTATGGGACCTGCAAGAGATTTCCTGTACAAGATATTATTTATTATTGTTGATGTGCTAAAAATAGTTTAGTAAAAAGTAACTAAATTAACCTAATTATAGACTCTAAGTGTTATGGGTGAAATTCTGAGCAGTATCCTAGTGATTATTAATTATTCGCATGCAGGATATAGTTGCAGGATCACAACGTTCACGGAGACTCGTTCACCTGAAGACTCGGTCTAAATGGTTGGAAGAAAGACATTGAAGCCGCAATACCTTGTCAACAACGTTCACTAGCGAATATTCCAAGGGATCCCACCGATTTTAGGAAAGTTTGTTTTTCTTTGTAACTATAAATACCGAATAACCAGATTGATAGGTCACGACACTCACACTTGCTACTTTCAAATTCTAACACTTTCTCTCGCAATTACACACAAACACTCTTGCAAAGGATTGGCAAGGTAGCATATCGGCTGGACCTGCCTCAAACGCTACGTAGGTCCTTTCAAAATCTTGGAAAGGATTGGCAAGGTAGCATATCGGCTGGACCTGCCTCAAACGCTTAACAATGTTCATCCTGTGTTTCATGTTTCAAATCTCAAGAAATGTCTAGCCGAAGAAGGACTTCAAGTTCCGCTCGAAGATCTTCAAATCAATGAGACATTGCATTTTGTGGAAAAACCAGCCGAAATCATGGACCTGGGAGTCAAGCAGCTACGACGCAGTCGGATCCCTATCGTAAAAGTTCGTTGGGAAGGGAAACGTGGCACCGGTTTACTTGGGAACTCGAGAGTGACATGAAGAATAAGTATCCGCATCTCTTCGTTGCATCTTCCTAAATTTCGGGACGAAATTTCCTAAAGGAGGGGAGACCGTAACACCTCGCTTTTCGTAGCTTTCCTTTTTTTAGCAAGATTGTATGTAATTCTATTTTTCGGAAACTTGTTTCCCTTGTAATCGTATCTCGTTTTCAAATCATTGTAAATCCGAGACTTTAATCGTAATAAAATGAATCTTTTATACATTGTTTATGTCTATACATTAATATGTGCATTCGGTTGATACATGATTCATAATTCGCTTAAACGTAAGTTTAACTCATAAACATTGATCATGTATTTGTAATTCTCAAATCTCCATACATTCAAATACTTGGTTATTCTATTTTAAGATTAAGTTGTATGTTTTCACTTGATTATACCTAACCATAAATCAAACATACTTGTTACTTTTGATATGTCACCTACATGTATTTTTATCACACATTTTGTGCACTTCAAAACATGTTTAATATGCACTTTAGACCTTGATAACATATGAATAATACACCAAACATCATGTAACATCTTACTTATATAAAGTGCATCTCAAATACACATTTTATTACATTTAAACAACAAAAAAGAAGAATATAAAGGCTGAAAATCAGCCTTGCAATCAGCCCTTGTTTGGTATGTTTTTGGGCTTGTTTCAAGTCTAATGACCCACTAATTGTATTCAAAACCCAACCCACTTAAACCCTAATCCTTTCCCTATAAGTACCTCTTATATTCCAGCCATTTTTCCACTTTACAAAGCCTCCAAGCCTCAGAAAACACTCCAACTTTGTAGCTGAATCCAATTTTCAGGCAGATTTGTACCTCTACACTAAAGTGAGCATAACTCACTCAATACTCAACGAAATTGCCCCACTCGTTTTCCTACATCTTTGGTTTTCCTTTGAGCATGATTCCATGGTCTCTCCTTGGAGAATTCAGACCTGGAAGTTCCCTGAAAAGGGCTCCAAACTTTCTGTTTTATTGAAAACTCTTTCAAAACTCATGTTTCATCAAACAACCTTGTGTTCTTGGGATCCAAATAAAAGTTATGATTAGTGAGACTAACCAAGGTTGTTAAACATGTAAATAAGAGTGTTTTAACACTCTAAACTTTTTTTTTTGAAGAGCTTTAAGCTCACAAGTGATGCTAAGTCAAGAACTTGTTGAAGGTGTGACTACAAGGTTAGCTTGGGCTATCCTAACTCTAAGTCCACACATCACTTGATGTTTTTCATCATTATCCCAAGTAGTTTGCTAGCTCTAAAGTGTCACAACCCCGTCTAGCCGTCAACGTGTGTCGATGTGTGCTCCCCGGGTTTTAGTTCACTTGGCTACTTGGAAAACTGGTGACACACCCTACATTATTGTCATTTACATTCTTGTTCATATAATTATTATTTTTAATCTTGTTCTAATACCCTCCTTGTTACCTATGGTAACTCGTGTAGTGATGAAATCGTACGAGATTCTAAAGTGGATGGTTAATCCTCCCATCTCCTACTTGACTTACATGACACTAAGAGGTACCTAAGTGGATGGTTCATCCTCCCACCTCCTACATGATTATATGACCTTATATATATACTTATGGACTATAATATAATCCTTAAAACTGAACCCTTAATAATGACTAAATAAGAATCTATGAAGTTAATAAGTTTATGACTATGTGTGTAGTTCCTTGTCAACGATTCTTATAGGTCTTGAACCTATGAAACCACACCTAATCCTTATGGATTATTACAAGTGTCAAGGACAAGTGCTACTACCATAGTGACTATTTTCATAATACATACTTTGTCACATTTTATATCCTAAATCCGAATGCTCCATCCTTATCCTAAAATACTCATACGCCTTTGTCTTCCTCATGTAGGATAACTCGGCATTCACTCTATCGAAACCACTACTCCCCGGACTTGTCAAGTAGAAGAATTAGCAAAACCGTGAGTATACTCGACCCATTTACCGTTTTAATCACTTTTAGGTTGTAACATGTTTACCTATCAAAATATACATATCACAAACTCATGCTTTACATGCTCAATCCTTATACATGAATACTTGTTATGCCTAGATACATGCTTGATTATACATGCTTGATCATTAACTTAGCTAGCCCCCACTTATCATATATAGCGCTATAGGATTAGCACACCGCCCGTCGGGGTTATGTTAAGATATTCACACTCATTTTAGTCTTGTCTCTTTTGTGGCAAGGGAAGCTCGATCTCGTTAAAACTTTTGTGGAAACTCGGGGTTTGATCTAGTATTGCATGATTAGTATGAACTTTGCTTACAATTACCATATGGATTCGAGTTACACATTTATACTTATGCTATGTATCACCAAACTTGTGTGCTCGCCTTTGCTTTTGCATTGAACTCGTATTTTTAACATGTTACAGGTTGATGAAGATTTTTCCTATGAAATTGGAGTAGTGATGATGCTCTAGATACACATTTAGACGTTAGGTTAAAATGTTGTATTATTTTGGTGTTATGCTTATGTTGTACTTGTCTTTAAATTTCTAAATTGTTGTAATTGACTTAATGATGTAATTTGACAATGTTATCATTGAATGAATGAAATATGGGTTTTGTTTAAATATTGTCGCTAATAGCATTATGAAGTCTCTTGCAATCTCGTTTACGTCTCACTCCGATGTTTCCGCCATCAGTTGGGGTGTGACAGATTGGTATCAGAGCCATAACTATAGGCAATTAGGTAGAATTGCCATGTTCGCCCTAGTCTATAGTTTAAGTGTCCATTTTTACCATTCTTATACATGCTTAAAACTTTATGCTTCCTCATTGCTTCTTCCTTATCTTTTGGTCTTAAAATTTACATAATGTCTTTCCTAAGACATTTTACATAATACACTAGAAGACTTGAAGACACTCACGATGCAAACGAGACGATTTGCACCAAATAGGTCCAATGACTTATAATTTTTGGTGAAATCCCTCATTCCGCATATTCGATTTTACACGAAGTTATACTATCAAGTTAGGAGTGATATCCACATCTTGATGGAAACTTCCATTTCATGCTCTAGTGGATCTTACAAATGAGTCTGAATATGCTCCTCGTTTAGTAAGAAACAACCACACTTAGGGTACAAAATCGTCAAGTTAGGGGTGAAACCCGCACCTTGTCGATTAAGTCCCATTCCTTGATTTTCGCTCTAGCCAAGGTTACGATTTTCTAATCGATTAGAGACGTGTAGTAACTGGAAGGGTAAAATACCGTTAGTCACTTCTCGATGAGAGTATTATACCTATAGGCCAAAGCACGTTTCTCTAATTAGAAAGGATCTTCGATTCACTTTGGAATTGTCGACGTTTCTCTACCCGAAACAATCACATGTTTTATGAGCCAATTTTTTTATGTTATCTCAATTTATATGTGATTTTATACTTGTTACCTTATTCGTTTTGAACTGTTACACATTTCGCACGTTTATCGCAATAAAAACAATACTAATCCTCGTGAACACACGAAATTTATACTCCTTATTCGCATTTATACGTGATTATCCATGCTATACTTGATACTTTCATGCAAACTTTGTGAACCATGCTTGAACCTTGTACATGCTTATTCATGCACAACTTGTTTTTCCCATATTAGGATCAAGTCTCATCCCTTTTCTTCTATGTTGAACCTCTATATGAATTCTCCTAACTCATCTAAGAAATCCAAGAGCTCCAACAAGAGTTCCAACAACAACAACAATGAAGACTCCATCTCCAAGCAAGAACTCATTGGTCTTGTCGCCGAGCAAATGGCCGATCAGATGGCCTGTGTCATCCCTGATATTGTTAGCCAGCTTCAAACCATCAACACCGAAACCCCAAAATCCTCTGCCGACTCAAAAACCGATAACCCCAAACGTCCTTCCAATTCAAGAATTTTATGGCTTGTAAACCAGTAGTATTCACCGGCATGGGCGGTGTCACCGCCATGATCAATTGGTTTGACGCGATGGAGCTTACTTTTCTTCAGGGCGGGTGCCCTGATGACCTCCGAACCCTTAACGCTACCGGGTCTTTCGCCAGAGAGCCCTCGAGTGGTGGACTACTGAACGCAACAAGCGTGGCAACGAAGCAGTCCACGCTCTCACTTAGGAAGAGCTCAAGCAGCTCATGAGAGATCAGTTCTGTCCTCCCCACGAGACCCAGAAGATCGAGAATGAATTCTGGAACCTCACCCAGTAGGGAAGCGATGCTGAAGGACTGATCACTTGCTTCAAGCAATTAAGTATCGTCTGTCCTGGACAGGTGGATACGGTTCCCAAAGCGATAGCTAAGTTTATTCGTTCACTTTCTCCTGTGATCATGAATCACGTAGCCGCCGCAAACCCTAGAACCCTCGAAGAAGCCTTTAGCATAACCATCCAGCTTAACCATAACTGCATCCTTCAGGGGGCCTACGAAGCATGCGCACCAAGCCACCGCCAATACCACCACCACTACCGAGTCGCCTCCCCCTCAAACCAAAAAGAACAACCTCAAGAACAAGAAGCGGAAGGCTCCTGTTCAAAACAACGCGGTTGTCACTCTGCCTGCCCCTACACCTCTAAATGCCATCTCCTCCACCCAAAATAACGATCCACCCAAACAACGCTACACCGGCTCTTGGCCTAGTTGTGATCGTTGCACCTACCACCAACTCCCTACTACCCCGTGTCGAAAGTGCGCCAACTATAACCGGATGGGACATCTTTCTAGCACATGTCGCCAACCTCAAAGCAAACAAAGCCATTGTCCCTAACCCTAACCCAAACCAAACTCAACCCTAACGTCAGAATGCTCCTGTGCGAGCATGTTACAAATGTGGCGATCCCAATCATCTCGCCAATGTCTGTCCTCTTCTCAACCAGCAGCATCAGCATCAGCAGCAGCCTGAGCCTGCAAAGGGGCGAGCTTTACCTCCGCTCAAGCCCAAAGCTCTAACGACGTCATCACTGGTACGTTCCTTGTGAACCATATTTGTGCTACTAGTCTATTTGATACTGGCGCCGATAGGAGTTTTGTGTCGCCAGAATTTGAACCTTTGCTTAAGTGCGAATGATCTAAAATGCCAAATCCTTTCGCTGTCGAGTCGCTAATGGTAAGACCATCTCTGTTGATTCCGTTCTTTCTGGTTGCTCTTTGATTCTTAACGATCATTCGTTCTCCATTGACCTCATTCCCTTGCAAATGGGTAGTTTCGACCTCATAGTAGGCATGGATCGGCTTATGCAAGTTCGTGCCAAAGTTGTTTGTTCTAAAATTTTATTCGCCTCGCTCTTCCTCAATGAGATTCTCTACACGTTTATGGCGAGAAACCTTCTGAAGGTCTCAAGCTTATTTCATGCATCAAAGCGAACAAGTACTTGCGTAAGCAGTACTTTGCCTTTCTCACCCACATTGTGGAAAAGAAAGACAAAGGTCCAAACATAAGTGATGTTCTTGTCGTTTGTGAGTTTCCTTCTGTTTTCCCCGAGGATCTTCCTGGTCCTCCGCCTCCTCGAGCTGTCGATTTTCGTATTGATCTTATCTCCGGCGCAACTCCTGTTGCGAAAGCTCCCTATCGTTTAGCACACTCGGAGATGCAACATCTATCAAGCCAACTTCAAGAGCTTCTTGATAAAGGCTTTATACGCCCTAGTACTTCCCCTTGGGGCGCTCCCGTTCTCTTCGTCAAAAAGAAAGATGGATCATTTCGTATGTGTATCGACTATCGTGAGCTCAATAAGCTTACAGTAAAAAACCGCTATCCACTTCCTCGTATTGAAGATCTCTTCGATCAATTGCAAGGCACGAAGTGCTTTTCAAAGATTGATCTCCGTTCTGGCTATCATCAAATTCGGGTCTCCGAGGAAGATGTACCCAAAACCGCTTTTCACACATGTTATGGGCACTACGAGTTCGTGCTCATGCCGTTTGGTTTAACCAACGCACCGGCAATGTTTATGGATCTCATGAACCGCATGTGTAAGCCTTTTCTCAATCACTTCGTCATTGTATTCATTGACGATATCCTAATCTACTCCAAGATGAAAGAAGAGCATGGACGACATTTGCGTCTCATTCTTCAAGTTTTGCAAACCGAACGCCTGTATGTCAAATTCTCCAAGTGTGAATTTTGGCTAAAAGAGGTTTAATTCTTAGGTCACACCGTCAATGAACTCGGTATTTATGTTGACCCTGCAAAGATAGAAGCTGTGAAGAATTGGATTGCACCTAAGTCGCCCTCTGAAATTCGTTCATTTTTTGGCAGCGCTGGGTATTATTGCCGCTTCATCTCGAACTTCTCTAAGATTGCCGTTCCTTTGACTTTGTTGACTCAAAAAGATAAACTTTTGTTTGGGGTCCCGAACAAGAGGAATCTTTCGAAACGCTCAAGGACATGCTTTGTAATGCTCATATCCTCACTCTCCCCAATGGGAACGACGATTTCGTCGTGTACTGCGATGCCTCTAACCAGGGTCTTGGTTGCGTACTCATGCAACGAGACAAAGTGATCGCCTACGCGTCGAGACAACTCAAAATGCATGAGAAAAACTATACTACTCACGACCTTGAACTTGGTGCAGTTGTTTTTGCATTAAAGATTTGGCGACACTACCTTTATGGTACAAAGTGTACGGTCTTCACCGACCATAAGAGCCTCCAACTTATCTTTGATCAAAAGGAACTCAACATGCGTCAACGTCGTTGGGTAGAATTGTTAAACGACTATGACTGTGATATTCGCTACCACCCTAGCAAGGCGAATGTTGTGGCTGATGCATTTAGTCGTAAGACTCATGTTAAGAGTGTTCATTACTACCAAATCGTGGGAAAACTCAACGAGTTGATTCGACAAGCACAATTTACCGTTATTAACGAGGGTAACCTCGATAGTGAATTGGATTATGGAGTCGAAAACCCGCTCGAAGCTAAACCTGATGGTATTTGTTACTACCATGGTCGTATCTGGATTCTCGATCGTCTCAATCTTCGGTCTACTTTGATGAATGAAGCCCACAAATCCGGTACTCCGTTCATCCTGGAGCTAATAAGATGTACCATGATTTGCGTGCATCCTATTGGTGGCCTGGAATGAAACGTGATATCGCTCTTTATGTGTCCAAATGTCTTACTTGTTCAAAAGTCAAGGCAGAACATCAACGTCCCTCTGGTTTGCTCGAACAACCAGAAATTCCTGTCTAGAAATGGGAGAGCATAGCCATGGATTTCATCATAAAATTGCCTCGTACTTCGTCTTGTCATGACGGCATTTGGGTTATCATTGACTGATTGACCAAATCCGCGCATTTTCTCGCTATTCAGGAAGATTTCAAAGTCGAGAAATTGGCTCGTATCTACACAGATGAAATCATTAGCCGTCATGGTACTCCTCTTGATATTATTTCGGATCGCGATACTCATTTCACCTTCACCTTTGGAAAACTTTTCAATCCGCCCTTGGCACTCGGCTAAATCTTAGCACTGATTTTCATCCTCAGTCTGATGGTCAAAACCGAGCGTACCATCCAAACCTTGGAGGATATGCTTCGATCATGGGTAATCGATTTTGGCGGCAATTGGGATTCGCACTTACCTTTGGTTGAATTTTCCTACAATAATAGTTATCATGCTAGTATTCAAATGGCTCCATTTGAAGCATTGTATGGTCGCAAGTGCCGTTCGCCTATTTGTTGGCAAGAGATTGGAGACGTACAAATCACCGGTCCCGAGCTAATACAACAGATAACGGAAAAGATCTTACAAATACGTGATCACCTCTTCAAATCCTAAAGCCGACAAAAGCGCTACGCCGACAAAAGACGCAAGCCTTTGGAATTTAACATAGGTGATCAAGTACTTCTCAAGGTGTCACCTTGAAAAGGTGTTGTCCATTTTGGTAAGAAAGGAAAACTCGCTTCTCGCTACGTAGGTCCTTTCAAAATCTTGGAAAGGATTAGCAAGGTAGCATATCGGCTGGACCTGCCTCAAACACTTAACAATGTTCATCCTGTGTTTCATGTTTCAAATCTCAATAAATGTATAGCCGAAGAAGGACTTCAAGTTCCGCTTGAAGATCTTAAAATCAATGAGACATTGCATTTTGTGGAAAAACCGGTCGAAATCATGGACCGAGGAGTCAAGCAGCTACGACGTAGTCGGATCCCTATCGTAAAACTTTGTTGGGAAGGGAAACGTGGCGCCGATTTAACTTGGGAACTCGAGAGTGATATGAAGACTAATTATCCGCATCTCTTCGTTGCATCTTCCTAAATTTCGGGACGAAATTTCCTAAAGGAGGGGAGACTATAACGCCTCGCTTTTTGCAGCTTTCCCTTTTTTTAGCAAGATTGTATCGTAATTCTCTTTTTCGGAAACTTGTTTCCCTTGTAATTGTATGTCGTTTTCAAATCATTGTAAATCCGAGACTTTGATCGTAATAAAATGTATCTTTTATACATTGTTTATACATGTCTATACATTAATATGTGCATTCGGTTGGTAGATGATTCATAATTCGCTTAAACGTAAGTTTAACTCGTAAACATTGATCGTGTATTCGTAATTCTCATATCTCCATATGTTCAAATACTTGGTTATTCGATTTAAGATTAAGTTATATGTTTTCACTTGATTATACCTAACCATAAATCAAACATACTTGTTACTTTTGATATGTCACCTACATGTATTTTTATCACACATTTTAGCACGTTAAAACATGTTTAATATGCACTATAGACCTTGATAACCTATGAATAATACACCAAACATCATGTAACATCTTATTTATATAAAGTGCATCTCAAATACACCTTTTATTACATTTATACAACAAAAAAAACATAATATAAAGGCTGAAAATCAGCCTTGCAATCAGCCCTTGTTTGGGCATGTTTTTGGGCTTGTTTTAAGTCTAATGACCCACTAATTCTATTCAAAACCCAACCCACTTAAACCCTAATCCTTTCCCTGTAAGTACCTCTTATATTCCAGCCATTTTTCCACTTTACAAAGCCTCTAAGCCTCCCAAAACACTCCAAGTTCGTAGCTGAATCCAATTTTCAGGCAGATTTGTACCTCTACACTAAAGTGAGCATAACTAACTCAATACTCAACGAAATTGGCCCATTTTTTTCCTACATGCTTAGTTTTCCTTTGGGCATGATTCTATGGTCTCTCCTTGGAGAATTCAGAGCTGGAAGTTCCCCTAATAAGGCTCCAAACTTTCTGTTTTAATTAAAACTCTTTCAAAACTCATGTTTTCATCAAGCAACCTTGTGTTCTTGGGCTCCAAATCAAAGTTATGATTAGTGAGACTAACCAAGGTTCTTAAACATGTAAATAAAAGTGTTTTAAGACTCTAAACTTTATGTTTTTGAATATAGTTAAGCTCACAAGTGATGCCAAGTCAAAAACTTGTTAAAGGTGTGACTACAAGGTTAGCTTGGGCTATCCTAACTTTAGTCCACACATCACTTGATGTTTTTCATCATTATCCCAAGTAGTTTGCTAACTCTAAAGTGTCACAACCCCGTCTAACCGTCAACATGTGTCGAGTGTGCTCACCGGGTTGTAGTTCACTTGGCTACTTGGTAAAGTGGTGACTCACCCTACATTCTTGTCATTTACATTCTTGTTCATACTATTATTATTGTTAATCTTGTTCTAAGACCCTCCTTGTTACCTATGGTGACTTGTGTAGTGGTGAACATTGTACGAGATTCTAAAGTGGATGGTTAATCCTCCAACCTCCTACTTGACATACATGACACTAAGAGGTACCTAAGTGGATGGTTCATCCTCCCACCTCCTACGTGATTATATGACCTTATATATATATATATATATATATATATATAATATATATTATTATAATAATATATAGGACTATAATATAATCCTAAAACCGAACCCTTGATAATGACTAAATAAGTATCTATCAAGTTAATAAGTTTATCAATATGTGTGTAGTTCCTTGTCAATGATTCTTATAGGTCTTGAACCTATGAAACCACACCTAATCCTTATGGATTATTACAAGTGTCAAGGACAAGTACTACTACCATAGTGACTATTTTCATAATACATACTTTATCACATTTTGTATCCTAAATCCGAATGCTCCATCCTTATCCCAAATTACTCAAACGCCTTTGTCTTCTCATGTAGGATAACTCGGTGTTCATTCCATCGAAACCACTACTCCCACGGATTTGTCAAGTAGAAGACTTAGCAAAACCGTGAGTACACTCGACCCATTTACCATTTTAATCACTTTTGGTTGTAACATGTTTACCTATCAAAATACACATATCACAAATTCATGCTTTACATGCTCAATCCTTATACATGAATACTTGTTATGCCTAGATACATGCTTGATTATACATGCTTGATCATTAACTTAGCTAGCCCCCACTTATCATATATAGTGCTATAGGAGTAGCACACCGCCTCGTCGCGGTTATGTTAAGATATTCACATTCATTTTAGTCTTATCGCTTTTGTGGCAAGGGAAGCTCGATCTCGTTAAAACTTTTGTGGAAACTCGGGGTTTGATCTTGTATTGCATGATTAGTATGAACTTTGCTTACAATTACCATGTGGATTCGAGTTATACTTTTATACTTATGCTATGTATCACCAAACTTGTGTGCTCGTCTTTGCTTTTGCATTGAACTCGTATTTTTAACATGTTACAGGTTGATGAAGATTTTGCCATGAAATTGGAGTAGTGATGATGCTCTAGATACACATTTAGATGTTAGGTTAAAATTTTGTATTATTTTGTTGTTATCCTTATGTTGTACTCGTCTTTAAATTTCTAAATTGTTGTAATTGACTTAATGATGTAATTTGACAATGTTATTGTTGAATGAATGAAATATGGGTTTTGTTTAAATATTGTCGCTAATAGCTTATAAAGTCTCTTGCAATCTCGTTTACGTCTCACTCTGATGTTTCGCCATCAGTTGGGGTGTGACAATACAGGATCAAATGAAGCAATAGCAGGAAACTAACCAAACGATAATGAAGAATTACAACTCTTGAAGTCCAACTCCAAGAGACCTGCTGAGGATGTTGTCACTCCCTTGCAGTCCAGGAATCTGAACTTTATTTCAGCGGTGTATACTGAGGATAATCAGGGCAATGTCATACCAATACCCTCATCAGCAAGGATATCAACTGTAAGGGGCCCAGGATATGCTCCAGGATATGGCCAGAATCAACAGGCTGGTAACCTATCTAATAACGCTAATACTCTTGCTACTAACAAAGTTGGATCTTCGCAAGATACAAGTGTAACCTCAGCACTCTCCAGAGAGCTTCAGAAACTGAAGGATATGATATCAAGTGTACATGGGGTAACGCAGCCCATACCGGAAGTATCCCAGGATAGTCACAACATATCCCATTTTGCTCGCCATATTTGTGATGCTGAAATCCCAAAGAGATTCCAAACCCCCAACATGAAGCTCTATGATGGGACGAGAGATCCTGAAGAGCATATTGCCCTGTATAGGGAGAGGATGGAAGTGAATCTTATTCCACTGGATCTTAAGAAGCATGTCTTTGCAAGGGCTTCAGGTCTACTCGGACAGGATTAGCCTTGAAGTGGCTGTTAAGCGTTCCACCTCATTCCATTACATCATTTTCTCATTTGGTTAATTTGTTTAACAGTCAATTTTCTTGTAGTAGAAGCTTTGAAAAACTAACAAGTGACCTCTACAGGATAACACAGGGGCCTCAAGAATCCCTTAGGGATTATGTGAATAAATTTAGTAGGGAATCCTTAGATACCCCACATCTTGATGTTGCTACAGTTGTACAGGCATTCAAGATGGGATTACAAAAGGATTCTCCTTTTTATCAAGATCTTGTAATGAATCCTTGTAGGAACTTGGACGAAGCTCGAAACAGGGCTCTAAGATATATCAGGCTTGAGGACGACAAGAAAATGCAAGAGAGGATGAATTCATCCTCAACATATGAATCAACCAACAGGAAGTCAGAATCGTCGTACAAGTCATATCGCTCTAAGCCATATGGCAGGAATGCCAGCAAAAACGTGAATGCTGTTGAGGACGAAGATCCTGAGGAGTATCCTGAGTTATCTGAATACTGTTTTTCGTTTAATCACTCCTGAATTAATATATGCCATGTAGGGTTTAGGAGATAAAGCAAGGTGGCCAAGAAAGAACCAATAAAAGGCTGATTGGAAGGATAAATCCAAGTGGTGCGCCTTCCATGAAGATTTTGGACATATAACGGAAGATTGCATAGCCCTGAGAAAGGAGATAAGCTATCTCCTAAGCAAAGGCTACTTAAAGATCTCATCGGCAGGAAGAAGAATAAGGGCCAAGATACGACAAGGATCCTGAACGAGCAACATCGCCTGCCCCAGACGCCAAGATAATCAATTTCATATCTGGAGGATCCGATATATGTGGAACCTCTTTTTCTGCAGCTAAGAGGCATGCCAAAGAGGCAAAGTCAGAAAGAGGGGATAAGCCAACGAGGGTGACAACACTTACAACTGACAAAGTGATAATGTTCGACAGTGAAGACCGGGATAGTATTCAGGATCCTCATCATGATGGTCTAGTAATCACTTTGTATATTGCTAACCATTTTGTGCGCAGGATATTGGTGGACAATGGTAGCTCGGTCAACATCATTCAACTAGAGACCCTGAAGAGGATGAACATCCCAGAAATGGAGATTACCTCGAAGTCGACTGTGCTTGTAGGGTTCAGCGGAGAAGCGAACAACACGGTTGGAGAGATAAAGTTGCCTGTATACATCGAAGAAGTGAATTCAATGCAACGATTTTGTGTCGTAGACTCGTTATCTTGCGATAATATTATATTAGGCAGGCCATGGATTCATGATATGAAAAAGGTGCCTTCCACCTATCATCAATGTGTCAAGATCCCTACCACTTGGGGGGTAGTCAAAGTGGAAAGCGACCAATAGGAGGCGAAGTAATGCTACTCCTCTTCGACGAAGGCATCAACAAAATCTAGGGCAGGATAGCAATGAAAGATACAAGCCCATGATATCGTGGAAACTTCGGAGCAGGATGTTAAGAAAGTTGTCCTGGACCAGGATAATCCAGATATCTTGGTGCTTGTAGGAACCAATATCCCTCAGGATATTGAGAGTCAGCTTACTAACTTTTTGAAATGCAGGATGTCCACGTTTGGATGGAAACACGAAGACATGACAGATATATCGAAAGATATTATAACTCACAAACTTGGAATGGACAAATCCTTCAGGCCCATTCAACAAAAGATAAGGAAATTCACTCCTGAAAGGAAGGATATTATACAAGAGGAGGTTGAAAGGTTGTTGAAGTCCAAGATGATTAGGGAAGTTAAATTTCCTAGGTGGCTAGCAAACGGGTGGTGGTCCAGAAGAAGAATGGGAAGCAGAGAGTTTGTGTAGATTACACAGGGCTCAATAAAGCCTGTCCTAAAGACCCATTCCCATTACCTCATATAGATTCGATGGTAGATCCAACTGCCAGTCATGAAATGCTGACCTTTATGGATGCATCCTCAGGATTTCAGCAAATCCAAATGGAGCCATCTGACCAAGAAGACACAGCATTCATGACACCAACAGGTATATACTGTTATACTGCCATGCCTTTTGGTTTAAAAAATGCAGGGCCAACATACTAGAGGCTAGTCAATATGATGTTCAAAGACAAACTGGGGGACACGATGGAGGTGTATATTGACGATATGGTGGTAAAATCCAAGAAAGCCGAGGATCATCTTCAGGATCTTGAATGTGCTTTCAATATCCTGGACTAAGTATAATATGAAGCTGAATCCTGCTAAGTGTCACTTTGGAATGGGGGCAGGAAAATTTCTAGGATATATGGTGACAAAGAGGGGAATAGAAGCAAGCCTAGAACAGATTAAAGCTATCCTGGATCTCAAATCACCATCCAACATGAAGGATGTGCAGAGATTAACAGGACGGGTAGCAGCGTTGAATAGGTTCATATCAAGATCATCGAAAAAATGTAAGGAATTTTATAATATCCTGAAGAAGAACAAAAAATTTGGATGGGGAGAAAGACATGAAGTTGCTCTACAAGAACTGAAACAATATCTTTCAAGTGCACCCCTGTTGAAAAAGCCTGAGGATGATGAACCCTTATCCCTATACCTTGCAGTATCGGGAAATACAGTAAGTGTTGTCCTGGTAAAGGATCATGAAGGTCAGCAGTATCATGTTTATTATGTTAGTAAAAGTTTGTTAGATGCTGAAACTAGATACTCACACTTAAAAAATTGACATTAGCTCTAGTCATGGCATCAACTAAGCTTAGACATTACTTTGAAACACATAGGATTTATGTCAAAACCAATTATCCTGTTAAAAAAATGTGCTTAGGAAACATGAGATGTCTGGTAGGATGGCTAAGTGGTCCGTAAAACTAAGTGCATACGATTTAGTATATGAACCTAGAAATGCTATAAAGTCTCATGCTTTGGCAGACTTTGTGGCTGATTTTAGTAGTGATATCAAAAATGAGGCTGACCTAGAAGTACAACAACTAGGTGAAAATTCAGGATCTTGGATATTGTATACTGATGGTGCATCTAATGTAAGAGGTGTAGGATTAGGGATACTACTAAAATTGCCACAAGGGGACATATTACCCCAGACTATTAAATGTGAATTTACTGCTACTAATAATGAAGCTGAGTATGAAGCCCTGATAGCAGGATTAGAATTGGCTAAGAATATGAATGTTCAATGTTTACAACTGTATGTTGATTCCCTGTTGATTACTAACCATTTCAATGGATCTTATGCAGTCAAAGGTGAAAATTTAGCTGAATATCTTGAAATTGTTAAAAAATTAGCAGGATATTTCGAAAATTTTACACTTGAACAGGTACCAAGAGAACAAAATGCTGAAGCAGACGCTCTTGCAAATTTAGGATCTACTGTCAGGATACCGGAGGGAACTCAGATACCAATACTACATATCATATACCCGGATATTGAACTTTTCAAGTCTCAGGATAAGGAAGTAGTAACTGTGCAGTATCCTGGTGATGGATATCCTGAGAAGAATCTTGTATCCTTGATGACTCAAATTGTGAAGTATCTTGACAAAGGAGATATCCCAAAGGATGAAAGTCCCAAGGCTTTCAGAATGAAGGTTTCCCGTTTTACTATCATAAATAATGTTTTGTATAAGAAATCCCTTGCAGGTCCATATCTACAGTGCTTGGAAGATCCTGAAACCAAGGAGGTACTTAAGGATATACATGAAGGAGATTGTGGCAACCATACTGTGGGTAGATCTTTATTCTCAAAAGTGTTGAGAACAGGAAATTACTGGTCGACCATGAGGAAGGATGATGCGGAGCATGCTCGAAAATATGATGCATGCCAAAGACACATCAATATACTACATCAACCTACTGAACCATTATATCCCATCATATCTCCTTGGCCATTTATGAAGTGGGGATGGATAAAGTGGGGAAACTACCTAAGGCTCCGGGAGGAAAGGTCTTCATGTTGGCAATGATGGATTATTTTTCCAAGTGGGTTGAAGAAGAAGCCTTTGTCCAAGTAAGGGATCAAGAAGTGGTATCTTTCATCAAGAGGAATATCCTGACAAGATTCGAGATACCGACTGAGATAATTTGTGACAATGGATCTCAATTTATCAGCAAAAGAACCACGGATTTTTGTAAAAATTAGGGAATCAAGATGATCACGTCAACACCGGTGCATCCTCAGGCTAATGGACAAGCAGAATCCTCCAACAAGATAATTGTCAATAACTTGAAGAAAAGGTTAGTGCCAAGAAAGGACAATGGGATGAAGAACTACCATTTGTATTGTGGGTAGATAGAACAAAAGTGAAGAATGCTACTGGACAAACTCCATTCTCATTGGTATTTGGGGCAGAAGTAGTGATTCCAACAGCGATGGTGATACCTACGGCAAGATCAAGCCTACGGGATCCTGAAGTGAATCCTGAAGTCTTATGTCAAGGACTAGATCCTGTTGATGAAACAAGGGATGCAGCAAAACTAAGGATGGTAGCTTATCAACAAAGGATAGCCAAGTTATATAATAAGAATTAAGGACTAGGAGGTTCCAAGTTGGAGATTGGGTTTTGAGGAAAGCATTTTAGAATACAACCAATCCTGCTGATGGGAAGTTAGCCCCAAAATGGGAAGGACCATATGAAATTGAATCAGAGTCAGGAAAAGGAGCATACCGACTCAAGACTATGGAAGGCGATATGTTGTCAAGATCTTGGAATGCTATACATCTTAAAGCTTATTTCAAGTGAGTTTAGGATTTACTTTCTGACTCAGGATGGTATGAATTCTATCTCTTTTAAATATATTTAATTTAATATTCTTTGAAACCCAATACTGACTTGCTTCAGGATAATGCCCCTAGGATATTAACTCAAGATGGATCGAAAGACTAGAGGATTGGCCCCCTCTCTCACGTTTAAGGGATTCGATCCCTTCACAGGTTTAAATGTATTCACCTTTCTCCCAAATTGGGTTTAAACACCCCGCCTGGAGCGCAAGTATCCAGGAATAGTTTAAGATAGCGGGACCAGTTCATGTAACAGTGGCTAACAATTTCGTTATTGTTGGCTATATCCTGGATCCTTAAGGTATATGAGGATTGATCACCCTCTCTTGCGAAAGGGTATTTTCATACTCCTAAGGTTTAAAGGTTTTCACCTTTCTAAGTCTTGGAGTTTATACACTCCCGCATGTAGCGCACGAAAACAAGGGTTTATCCCCAGGATACTAAGGGTTTATCTCCAGCATACTAAGTGTTAAAGCCCAGGATATTAAGGGTTTATCCTCAGTGAAACTAAAGTTGTTAACAAACTCTAAATATATAGCAAATTATGATTGTGTTCATACACATTCTTTTGTGGAGAAAAAGCTACAAAGCTTAGTCACTAAGTGAAGAAATACTCAAGTATGTCATGCGCTGATGCAATATCCTGCACAGCCAGGGGACATCCATGCTGGGGACATTGCAAAGGATTCAAAGGTTGAAGTCGGTAATTATTGCATAAGTGTCTCTGGTATGGTTTTTTATTTTTCAAAGATTGAAAGCCTTATCTAAATAATCCAAATTTTATATTATTCAACCGAGTTTATGTCTAACATTTTGATTAAATGTAACAAAAATGTTGAACATTTCATCAGTATTCTGACCAGGATATTCGGTCAGGATATCAAAAATAGGTTTTTCAGAATAATAACATAAAAACATCGGATAAGGCTAAAAGGTTAGTTTATTATTAACATTCGAAAATGTCACATTCTTGGCTTCGTCTTAAACCAAGACCCATCCACCAAGAATGTGATAAGGTCTAAAAGCATAAAACAATGATGACCAAAGGCTTCGTCCTTAAACCCAGGATCCCTCCACCTTAGGTCATCACAAAATACTAATGTTTAAAGTGCAGGAAATTTAAATTGTTCAAGTGCAGGAAAAGTAAAATTGTTTAGAGGATTACAGACCATTCGAATTAAAAAAAGTGGGCTCTGGCCTAACCAATAATATCCATCATCGCCCACTTCATTGCCCTTATACTGCAGCACCTTCAGCAGCATCCTTGGCAGCATCATTAGCCACTCCTTCACCAGCATCCGCTCCGGTATTGACCCCAGGATCATCACCATCTTCACCACCAGCCTCTACCGCCTTGGAAGACTCTGCAACCGTTGGCTTGGTAGGATGCTCCATATGATTACCACCAAGATCCTTCAACTTCGCCTCCCAAGCGCCGATATTCCAAGAAGGGTATTCGAAGCCTGCAGCCTTGGCGTCATAAGCCATCTCTAGCTTGAAGGAGGGAAATTACCACAGATCCGTTGAGGTTATCACGGTAAGAGACCATATCTTGCTCGTGTTGGGCATGCGCAGCATCCAATTTGATCTGAGCGTCTGATTCAGCCTTCTCCAAAGCGACTTTGGCATCCTCGGTGACCTTCTTGAGTTTATCCTCATAATGTCGGGTCCTGGTGGCAGCGGTTGTTTGCAGCTGTTCGATGAGGGCCGCTGCCTTCTTTGCTCTAACCTCATGGAAGACCGCAGTTCCACAAGCCTCTTCATATGCGACCAGTAGACGGTTTAGGCCCTACAATGGAAGGTATGGGTATCATTATAACTAACCAGAATATTAGTCTAGCATATACTCGCAGGATATAAAGTGAAGGTATCTACCTGGTTGAGAAAAGAAGTCATAAGGCTGCTTGATTCAGCAAACCCAAGACTCTCGAAAGGAGAAACCTCGGCAGAAGTGGCGGGGGAATCGGCATCTTTTCTCTTTCAAGAACTAGAGGCCCGAGGCTTGGAACTGAATAAGATTTGGGGACAGCGATAGGCTTGGAGCTGGAAGAGGGCTTCGAGGCGGTTGGAGGCTTGGATTTGGACTCTGTCTTCACCGGAGCGGGTCCAGAGTAGTTGTCTAGCTCCTCAAGATCAAAGGTTTCTGGAATCTTGGCTGGTGCTGCAATCAGGGAGTAATTTCAAACTTAATTATTGGATATTTCTTCTAACTAAACTAATACAGGAACTTTAAACAGAAAGTGAGGACTTACCAGACACATTGGAACTAGAATGTTGGCTTGATGTTGTTGGGTTTGGAATGAAGCTTCTTTCAATTTCCGGCATCTGGTAGATGGCTTTAATCCTGGTCTCAGAATCAGCAAGGGGAGGTGCTAGCTTCCTGAAATCCGCTGCACAACAAAAAACGAAGATGTCAGAGCAGGATATAAAGTAGGATGTTGAGCAACATATATTTGAGGATATCCTAAAACCCTAACTCCTACCCTTGGGGAGCCACTTCACTGGATAATCCGCCCCACCAGGGATTGAACTCCTTTTTACAAAGAAGAACTTGGATTTCCATGCCTCTTCGTTCCTGGTGGCTCAGAGAATCAGAGGATCGCTGGAAGTGGAGTAGAACAAAAATCTACATGACCCATGGGACCTTAACCGATATACTAGAGGGAGGTCGTTGATAGAAAGATCTGGAATGTGAGTGTTCTTGATCCGATCAAGAACAACCAACATGCACCAAAGCATAGGCATGGCTTGACAAAAACTGAGGCCGGTGGTTGTAAAAAAGTCGTATGAAGTCGGGAAATGGAAACCTAAGACCTAAGGTAAAAGGAAAGGCATTGAAGCAGAGCGATTCCGTGGACACCATATCTGATCGGAGTTTCCGATCATATGGACGGAACACCGCGGTGTCCAAAAATACCAGAGGATTGGAGGTTCCTATATAGGCATTGTCGAACGAACAGACTTCCTTCTCCGGGTATTGGAGAAGGTTTTGTGGTTGAAGACAGGGGCTGAATCGCCGGAGCTGGATAGAGTTTGTCTTGCCATACTTCGCCGGAAAACAGGAAAAGAAAGAAGAAGAGGATGAGAGAGAACTTTACCTTTTTTACTTCCTTGCTCAAGGTTAAATAGGGATAAGGACGAGAAGATATACGGAGACAATGAGTAGAAATAGCCTGGACGGTTACATCATATCATGTCAGGGGTCTTATCTCTTAAATTGACTCGGTAAATGTAAAAATATATCCGTTAGGATTAGGATCCCAACAACTATATTTTTGGGGACAATTGTTGTGGGTGAAATTCTGAGCCCATATCCTGAATTATATCTTTACTTAATTATAGCTGTTAACGATCCGGATACCAGATATTGGTAACATCCTGAGCAGTATCCTGGTGATTACTAATTATTCGCATGCAGGACATAGCTGAAGGATCACAACGTTCACGGAGACTCGTTCACCAGAAGACTCGGTCTAAATGGTTTGAAGAAAGACGTTGAAGCCGCAATAGTTGGTCAACAATGTTCACTAGCGAATATTCCAAGGGATCCCACCATTTTAGAGAGTTTGTTTTTCTTTGTAACTATAAATACCGGATAACTAGATTGATAGCTCACGACACTCACACTTGCTACTTTCGAATTCTGACACTTTCTCTCGCAATTACACACAAACACTCTTCACTAGCAATTTTTGTAACACATAGCAACGATCTGGGAATTATCTTGCACTGTATCCTGAGTTTTGAAGTAATAAGAAGAACGAGGCAGCTGCGATTGTCAGCTCCTGAGGTTTTATGCCGGAGATCTAGATTGATCAAAGGCTTTCCTCGTACATCTCCTGTAACCTTTACATTTTCGCTCATTGTTTGATCATTGATATAGTTTCATATCCTGAGGCTATATCCTGAAAACTGTTTTTACAAACAAGCAAACCAACATATTTTTACAAACACTGCTAGCACACTACCCCACAAAACTAATTTGATCACTAAATTGCTTCGGTAATTTTTGACCAAAACACTAAGTAATACTCTAGACTCACTAAGACACACTAAACTACTAACCAGCAAGTGTACTGATTGACTCTAGTATAACTAAAGTAAGTCGGACATCGAACCCACGAGACTCTACTAACTACGTTAACGACTCTATCAAGACTACGACTGACACGGACATACTAGTTGATTGATTGTTTGAGGGGGGTTTCTAACAATTCCTAAGAAAGCATCTAAAACTAAATAAGTTCAACTAAGTTAACAGAAGAATATGAATTGAACTGGGTTTTACTCAGACGGTGGAGAGACTACCTAGACTAGAATCCTGTTTGATTTTAGTAATGACTTTTACCTGGAAGTTGATTAATGAGGAACCGGGATCTTGATGTTCTCACCTCTCGGGGTATCTAATAGGACCCCTAACCTTTCTCAAGAGCACGCTAAAGCCCCCTAGAGGTTGTTGAGTTTACCGGTTATTAGACTCTCTTTCCAGACACCTAATGGGTTTATAAAAGTATCCTACAAGGCTCACTCTCTTGCGAGATCTAAACCTAAGATAGATCCGTTTTCTCAATTGGACTTGCTAGACAATAGCCAATGGGTTTATTTCCTAGAAAGCTCCTACCTTTCGGCTTAATGACTTAGACCTAGCAATAACCTCGCACCTTGCAGCTATTGACGATTAGTAGAGCACTTATTTTATAAGATTACCAATTATCACTTTTAAGGTCTATTACTATTCAACCCTAAAGATGCTAGATTTATTCTGTGATATCGACAGTCACCAAAACCTAGTACCTAACATGACTCTATTATGTGATATAATATAGACCGTCACCAAGATTCATGCAAAACAATAAATAATTATCAAACACTATCAAATACGCAAACACACCCAATTGATAGAACGAAACGTTTATAACTTATAAACAAGTCCTCATAAATCATAAATCCATGGTAAAAATAACTTTATCAAACTACCATCTAATCTAGGTAGTTAAAAGGTTTAGCCAACTATAGTCATGAAAGTCATCAATAACCAAAGAATAATCAAACAATCCAAACATAGCAAACAAGTAAGAAGCGAAAGTAAAGACACCCGAATTGTCACGAATGCGAACCAAATGCTTCTCCGACTTCAGTCTTCGATCCCGTAACTCCGAACACTTGAAAACCTCTGCTTTGTTCTCTCAAAATCGCCTAGACTTGCACCAATTCGTAACTTAGGGTTTTTAATGATTCAAGATTGAGTTTTTATATGATTCCTTTCAAAACCTTGCAACAACTCGAATTTTTCTGCAGATACAACCCTCTTGCGACCCGCGAGAGGATTAACCCATGATGTCGCGGCCCGCGACCGCTATAATGATGTCAGCCTCTTAAACAACCTCTCGCACCCCGCGAGAGGTACTAGTTTGGCTACTTGCGGCCCGCCAGAGGGTATTTTTCAAGAATTCCAACTTATTTTCAGCACCCGAACTCTCCAACTCGCTCCAAGACTTGACCACTCCGTGTTTTAACTCAATTTCTACACTTTCCAGCTGTTTTAATCTCACAAGTCCTGCAAAACGCAATTGGATCAATAGTATACACATTCTAACGGAAACGACACTAGAACTAACGAAAATCTATACAGAATATACACGAATAACCGATGTATTTTGTAATACATCAATTGTAAAACGAGATACCTTCATCTGAAAGCTCTAGGATTCTCGTCCTTTGGAACATCTCCTTCTCGTAGATACTTCAAGATTGGAGCCATCCAGGATTCAGGATCGTTTTCACGTTGCCCATCATCAGGATCCTGGACACTTGCTACATGCATATCCTGGAATTTAGGATGCTCCATTGTAGGATACAGGATATGTAGTATAGATATCTGAGTTCCTTCCGGTATCGTGACAGTAGTTCCTAGATTTGCTAAAACGTCTGCTTCAGCATTTTCTTCTCTTGGTACTGTTCAAGTGTAAAATTTTCGAAATATCCTGCTAATTTTTTAACAATTTCAAGATATTCAGCTAACTTTTCTCCTTTGACTGCATAAGATCCATTGAAATGTTAGTAATCAACAGGGAATCGACATACACTTGTAAACATTTAACATTCATATTCTTAGCCAATTCTAGTCCCCCATTAGGGCTTCATACTCAACTTCATTATTAGTAGCAGGAAATTCACATCTAATAGTCTGGGGTAATATGTCCCCCTGTGGCGATTTTAATAGTATAACTGATCCTACACCTCTTATGTTAGATGCACCATTAGTATACAATATCCACGTTCCTGAATTCTCACCTAATTGTTGTACTTCTAGGTCAGCTTCATTTTGAATATCACTACCAAAATCAGCCACAAAGTCTGCTAAGGCTTTAGACTTTATAGTATTTCTAGGTTCATATACTAAATCATATGCACTTGGTTTTACGGACCACTGCTATCCAACCAGACATTTCAGGTTTCCTAAGCACATTTTTAATTAGATAATTGGTTTTAACATGAATCCTATGTATTTCAAAGTAATGTCTAAGCTTAGTTGATGCCATGACTAGAGCTAATATCAATTTTTCTACATGTGAGTATCTAGTTTCAGCATCTAATAAACTTTTACTAACATAATAAACAGGATACTACCGACCTTCGTGATCCTTTACCAAAACAACACTTACTGCATTCCCTGATACTGCAAGGTATAGGGATAAGGTTTCACCATCCTCAGGTTCATTAGCAGAGGAGCACTTGAAAGGTACTGCTTTAATTCTTGTAGAGCAGCTTCATGTGTTCCTCCCCATTCAAATTTTTTGTTCTTCTTCAGGATATCATAAAATTCTTTGCGTTTCTCTGAAGATCTTGAAATGAATCTGCTTAATGCTGCTACTCTTCCAGTTAATCTCTGTACATCCTTCATATTGGATGGCGATTTAAGATCCAAGAGAGCTTTGATCTGTTCTGGACTTGCTTCTATCCCCCTCTTGGTCACCAATATCCTAAAAACTTTCCTGCCCCCACTCCAAAATGGCACTTAGCAGGATTCAACTTAATATTATACTGGTCCAAGATATTGAAGGCATACTCTAAATCCTGGAGGTGATTCTCCGCTTTCTTGGATTTCACAACCTTAGCATCAATATACACTTCCATTGTGTCCCCCAGTTTGTCTTTAAACATCATATGGAACAACCTCTTATATGTCACACCTGCATTTTTTAGACCAAAAGGCATGGCAGTATAACAGTATATACCTGTTGGTGTCATGAATGTTGTGTCTTCTTGGTCAGATGGTTCCATTTGGATTTGCTGAAATCATGAGGATGCATCCATACAGGTCAGCATTTCATGACTGGCAGTCGCATCTACCATTGAATCTATGTGGGGTAATGGGAATGGGTCTTTAGGACAGGCTTTATTGATGTCTGTGTAGTCTACACATACTCTCCACTTCTCATTCTTCTTTTGGACCACCACCACGTTTGCTAGCCACTTAGGGAACTTGACTTCCCTAATCATTTTGGAGTTGAGCAACCTTTCAACCTCTTCTTGTATAATTCCATTCCTTTCAGGAGCGAATTTCCTTCTCTTTTATTGGACGGGCCTGAAAGATTTATCAATTCTAAGTTGTGAGTTATAGTATCTTTCGATATACCTGTCATGTCTTCATGTTTCCAGGCAAATGTGGACATCCTGCATTTCAAAAATTTAGTAAGCTGATTCTCAATATCCTGAGGGATACCCCTATAAGCAACAAGACATCTGGATTATCCCGATCCAGAATAAATTTCTTAACATCCTACTCTGTAGTTTCCATGATATCCGGGTCGGTTTCTTTAATTGCTATCTGGCACAGGATTTTGTTGATGCCTTCATTGAAGAGGAATAGCATTCCTTTGCCTCTTGTTGGTCTCTTTCCACTTTGACTACCCCCCCTAAGGAGTAGGGATCTTGACACACTGATAGTAGGTGGAAGGTACAGCTTTCATATGATGAATCCATGGCCTGCCTAATATAATATTATAGCAGGATAATGAGTCCATGACACAAAATCTTTGCATCGCATTCACTCCTTAAAAATTATACAGGCAGCTTTATCTCTCCAACCGTGTTCTTTGCCTCTCTGAATCCTACAAGGACAGTGGACTTCGTGGTAATCTCCATTTCTGAGATGTTCATTCTCTTCAGGGTTTCCAACTTGATGATGTTGACCAAGCTGCCATTGTCCACCAATATATTGCGTACAAAATGGTTAGCAATATACAAAGTAATTACCAGACCATCATGGTGAGGATCCTGGATGTTATTCTGGTCGTCGCTATCGAATGTTATCACTTTGTCATTCGTGAGCATTGTCATCCTGGTTTGTTTGTCTCCTCTTTCTGCCTTTGCTTCCTTTGCATGCCTTTTAGCCGCAGAATAAGAAGTCCCATAAATATCAGATCCCCAAGATATAAAATTGATTATCTTGGCTTCTGATGGAGGTGATGCGGCTCGTTCAGGATCCTTATCAGTATCCTGACCCTTATTCTTCTTTTTACCGAGAAGGTCTTTCAAGTAACCTTTGCTCAGCAAGTAGCTTATCTCCTTCCTCAGGGCTATGCAATCTTCTGTTGCATGACCAAAATCTTCATGGAAGGCAAACCACTTTGATTTATCCTTCCAATCAGCCTTTTGTTGGTTCTTCCTTGGCCACCTTGCTTTATCTCCTAAACCATGCATGGCCTATATCAGTTCAGGAACATTAACAGAAAAACAATATTATGAAAATTCAGGATATTCTTCGGCATCTTCATCCTCAACAGCATTCCTCTCTTGCTGACGTTTTTAAAATCCGGCCTAGAGCGGTATGGTTTGTACGAGGACTCCGACTTACTATTCGTTGATTCATATGTCGAGGATGAATTCATCCTCTCTTGCATTTTCTTGTCATCTTCAAGCCTCATATATCGCGGAGCCCTGTTCCGGGCTTCGTCCAAGTTCCTGTTTTGGTCAAAAATTTGATCAAGGATAATGTAACCGAATCTGATTTGTGAGGTTAGATGCTTGGTTAAATGAATAAGCATATGAACAAATATTAAAAGTAAGTGACAATGAAGACAATGATTTGTACGAGGAAAAAGCCCTTGATCAAGAGTTGATATCCGGCATAAAAAACCTCGGGTGACGGAAACTACCGATCACCAACTATATTGAACCAGAAAGATTACAACTTTGGATGGCAACAAGCTCGATACAATGATTTCCTAACGTGAAAGTGTGTGTTTCGCCAGTTGAGTTGGAGTATGCGAGAGTGTGTTCGTATATTTCTATTATGAGCTTGTTTACCTTTTTTAGAATTAAAAATATCTAGCTAACAAACTATCTGAAATACATGCAAGCTTCACACGTTCTCCCTCAACGGTCATTGCTTTTTCTACACGTGCTACATTCAGCATATTGCTCCGATATTCCCATGTTGACTTAGTTCACTTTATACCTGCAAATGTAAACTAAATGCACAAGGAACAATTGTTAAAAACATAAACATTAGTAAGGATCCTTGATCCTTAGACTCCTTGTATTAGCTGTTAAGGTCCGTGATCCAGGCCCAGTCTCAGGATGGATGATCCTTAGCATAAAATCCATGCCCTAACAATTGCCCCCAAAATATGAGGAATTAATTGTAACTAGATGAGTCATATTTTCGTTGATTCTGGACTACTCGCTGCCTAAAAACTAGCCGTTACAATCAGATAGCCGTTGCTCTGATGACGTCAGCGATAAGACCTTCCCTGCAACAATCATTATTTTATATAGGTTAGAGATAGGGATGAAGATATTCATTTAAATCCAATATCTCCTTTCTTTAAATCCTCATTCGAAGATCTATCAGGTAATATCTATCTCCTCTTCTCTCGAATTTCTGTTTCAATCCTCTTTTCTTTCTCGTGCATCATGACCAAAACCATGATCCGTTCCTCACCACAAAGGATCAAGGGAAAAAATTCCTCCCAAAAGCCAAAACCTTTTGAAAGAACCTTCACAAGAACTTTGCCGGTTCACTGATCCTGAGATCGAGCAGATGCACCCCTGTTTTCTGGAGGGTGCTATTTTTAGGTCCTTTGATTCTTCAATGAAGAGTGACTGCATATCATCCACATGGGTGTGTTTTCCTGCTACCCCTTTTCAAATAGGTTTTACTTACCCTTTTCCAACTTTCACCTAGAGATTTTTCACCTTTACCGGTCTGTGCTACATCCTGGGAAACCTATGCTCTGGAGGGTTCTTTATACCTTGAGCAGATCATCGCTAGAGAGGGCATAGAGCTTCGTCTTGCTGAACTCAACCACCTGTACAATCTGGTTAGCCAGGGTCTCACCGATTCCTCTTCAAAACCAAGCCTCAACAACCCCACCCTATACTTAAAACTACCAAAAATGATTCCCATTGGAGAAGTCAATTCTTCTTCGTCAGGAGGGATTCCATTCCCAACGGGGATC
The DNA here is from genome assembly GCA_947069175.1 of Scalesia atractyloides. Lineage (NCBI taxonomy): Eukaryota > Viridiplantae > Streptophyta > Magnoliopsida > Asterales > Asteraceae > Scalesia > Scalesia atractyloides. Next base: position 41,991,026 of record CAMTDV010000014.1, read on the forward strand.
ATCTTCCCAAAAGGTGGAACGTAGAGGGTAGGATGTAAGATTTATAAGATCGCTCCACAGAAAATTTGATATTTTAATCTAAGGATCCTTCATTTTTTGTGCAGTGACCAATATCAACACCTCGAAAGACTTTGCTACCACCGCTGAGAGAGTTGCTGCTTTTTGGGCTCTAGACTCAACTGTTAGAACATTCCATCCCAAGATCAAAGATTTAGAAGAAACAACATCAGCCTCCTACACCATGTCAAGTAAGTATGCATGTACATATGTACTTAATTATTTAGTATGAAATAAAAAATGAATACTTATCTGAGTTCTATGTTTGTAGGTATTGCTAAATCCTCATCAAAATCAGCCATCAGGTTCGGCATGGGAGATGTCGAAGGTATCTGTCTCCCAGATCCATCAAGAGAGAGCTGGCCACAAGCCAAGCCAAGTCGGGACCAGGAGCACCACCAGCAAAGCTAAACCTGGAGCCAAGAGGAAGAAACCAGATGCGCCATCCAGTGACTTCCCTGGGATTGAACATCATGAATTCTAACAATTTCCTTTTTTAAAAATATTTGAGCATCATGAATTCTAACAATTTCCTCTTAACAGAAACTTGTTGAGATCCAAACCATCCAGAGCAAGCGTCTTGCCGAGGCTGAGGAAAGGTGGCTAATCTTCGTGCCATCGGTGCTGCCATGGAGAAGAAAATCGCCCTGCTGGAGAAGGAGAATGGTCTCTTGGAGAAGAAGATCCTGGTGGGTGAAATCCAGGCCAACAAGGATCGGCTGGAGGTCACAGAAGAGGCCAAGTTGTTCGCTGCCATCGTGATTCTAAAAGCCAAACTCAAGATGGCAAAGGAGGCTACGGATCCTTCCTTCGACATGGCTGAATGGGATACTGCTAGCTTGAGGCAAAGGCTGAAGGAGCTTGGGAATGAGGATGAGCTGGAGGATACACTCACGCTGGAGGCTATCCCAAGTGGCACTAAGGATCCTGAGGAGGCAGCGGCTGGTGGTAGCTGTGCAAGTGATGAAGCAACGAAGGATTAGGCTGCATCAACTGGTAATGATGGAAATTTCTAGACGTGGCTGGAGCCCATTTTTTATGTCTTTTGGTTGTTGGTGTTTTTATATGAACAATGACGGTCTGTACTTAAACAATAGTTTTTAGGATTAAGGATCACTGATCCTTCAGACAATAGGGGTAACAAAGGTGGATGGGTCCTTCTGTTTGTGGAGGATGAAGCCCTTGATGCCCCCCCGCCATTATTTTCCTGCACTTTATGAATCGTTAGCATGGAAACCCTTTGCTAACCCAAGTGGACAGGCCATGTTTTGCTGGTAGAAGCTTGGGTAGGCAAATTTGATAAGCTTTTAAAAAGGGTTTTTATAAATAAATAAAACTTAAGCTTTTGACTATGTTTCTTCTTGATTCGTTATCATTATACTTGTACTTGTTAGGAAAATTCAGATTTAGGAATTCACGAGTTCTTAAAAAGAATATTAAGTATTTGTCAATAAGTTTAGTTTTAAAAGGTTAAACAATATATGATCAAGGGTCACATAGGCTCTCGTCAAAGATTGAGGATAATATCCAAAGACAAAAGAAGGCTCAGTAAAGGATCATACCGGTGAATCCAAGTTAGGATTCTTTATCCTTAAAACTTACAATCGTAGTAACACGGAATAAGAATTAGTAGAACTGTAGGATCCAGGATCCTTATTTATTAAGCTTCAGGAACCTGTCATAACGTACAACTTGGGACTAAGCCAAACATCATTTGAATGACTCATTAGTAACTGGGGGCAAGCCCAAATAACTGGGGGCAAGTCCAAAATAACTGGGGACAAGCCTAAATAACTGGGGACAAGCCCAAATAACTGGTGTAAACTAGAGTATGGCCCAAACTAGCATCTATCCAATCGTGAGCAACATGAAAATGTTGAAACCTTAGCTAACATGAAAACATAGAAACCTTAGGAATGGATGTATAGCCAGTAGCGCACGTTATCCAAGTATAATTTGGGGTTTGAAACCCAATTCGCCTGAAAGGTGAAAACCTTTAAACCTTAGAAGGTATTGGATACCTTAAACTGGGGACAAGCCCTAAGTCTTGGAGAGGTGGCCAACCTCCAGATCCTTTGTAATAACTTCTGCAAAACTTAAAGCTTGATAAGGTTGAATGTTGAAAATTCAACATCCTTACTTTATAATAAATAATAAGAAGTATAATAAGAATGAAAGAATTAGTAAAATGTTACCGAATCAAGGACCACATATCCTTTGAGGATCCTTCAATCTGAATTGATCATTAGGATACTTAAGGATCCCCCAATCCTTTACATAAAATACTTTTTTAGATGGATAGCATTCCACGCTCTTGGTAGAAGGTCGCTGTTATGGGCAGAATTTCAAACTTATATCCCGAAGGCATATCCTGATATTATATGCTTAAAGTCGCGACCAGGATACTGAACCAGGATATTGGTAACATCTTGCGGGGGTATCCTGCTTGCTACTAACAATTTTCTTTGGGTGCAAGGTACCAACGTTAAAGGACTTGATCTACGTGGAGATTCGCTCAAGGTGGTTGAAAATGGCAGAAGAATGGGTCTTGTAACGGTCAAGATAGAAGAAACGTATATTGTGCGAAAATTTAGGATGCTGGTCAATGCTATTAATGTTGTAACAGTTATATGAGCTGAAGACCCGGAATTATAGTTAATATGCACGTGGAAAACAAGTGGAAACAGTCCCCCAACGTTCAGAATGAAATATTCCCAGCATCCTAGAATAATAGGAGAGTTAGTTTGTTATTTGTAACTATAAATAGGAGTGCCAGATCGTAGGAACAACACACACTTTCGAGCTCTCATACTCATACACTCTCATTTCTTTCTAGCAACCACACATTAACACTCACTACTTGCAATCGTTGTAACACTTAGTAGCGATCTAAGCATTATCCTGCACTGTATCCTGGTTATTCAAGCAATAAAAAGAACAAGGCAGCCAACGATTGTCAGCTCCCGAGGTTATATGCTAGAGATCTAAAAAGATCAAGGGCTTTCCTCGTATATCTCGTGTCAACCTTTACATTATTTGCATTGTTTTTACAAATTGACATAGTACTATATCCGGAAACTGCTTATATTTTCAACCAAGTTAACACATTTTTATCAAGTCTACATAGCACACTACCACACAAACTAAATTTGATCACTTAATTGCTTCGGTAATTTTTGACCAAAATAATTTGGCGCCAACCGTGGGGAAAGTGGTGCTATTTCTACGAAAAGCTTTGTTAAAATCGTTACTTGGCTTTTTACTTTCAAAACTTTTTTAACAACTATTTTCAGTGGCTTCGAAATCAAACATGAGCTCTTCCTCCATGTCTGCTATAACCTCTACTACGACTGGTTCATTGCCTCCCCCACCTTCACAAGCCCAGACTTTCCAAAGGAGGATTGCAAGCCAGACACCAAGAGACAAGACTGTTGCTCAAAATGTCTCCAGATCTGGAGTTTCAGGGAGAACTCCTGCTTTTGCTTCTAATGATGAAATTTTGTCTTTGTTTGGTAGTATACAAGACCAGATGAAGCAATAAAAGGAAACTAACCAAATGATAATGAGAGAAATACAACTTTTGAAGTCCAACTCCAAGAGACCTATTAAGGACGTTGTCACTCCCTTGCAGCCTAGGATGCTGAACTTTGGTTCGGCAGTATATACTGAGGATAATCAGGGCAATTTCGTACCAAACCGTTCCCAGAGCAATGTTCCTGAAATACCCTCATCAACCAGGATATCGACTGTGAGGGCCCCAGAATAAGCTCCAGCATATGGCCAGAATCAACAGACTGGTAACTTATCTAATAATGTTAATAATCTTGCTACTAACAATGTTGGATCTCCGCATGATACAAGTGTAACCTCAGCGCTCTCCAGAGAGCTTCAGAAGCTGAAGGATATGATATCAAGTGTACCTGGGGTAGTGCAGCCCATACCGGAAGTGTCCCAGGATAGTCACAACATATCCTGTTTCGTTCGCCACATTTGTGATGCTGAAATCCTAAAGAGATTCCAAACTCCCAACATGAAGCTTTATGATGGGACGACGGATCCTGAAGAGCATATTGCCCAGTATAGGGAGAGGATGGCAGTGAATCCTATTCCACCGGATCTTAAAGAAGCATGTCTCTGCAAGGGCTTTGGCTCTACTCTGACAGGATCAGCCTTGAAGTGGCTCTTAAGCGTCCCACCTCATTCAATTACATCATTTGCTCATTTGGTTAATTTGTTTAACAGTCAATTTTCTTATAGTAGATGCTTTGAAAAACTAACAAGTGACCTCTACAGGATAACACAGGGACCTTAAGAATCGCTTAGGGATTACGTGAACAAATATAGTAGGGAATCCCTGGATATCCCGAACCTTGATGTTGCTACGGCAGTGCAAGCATTCAAGATGGGATTACAGAAGATTCCTGATTTTATCATGATCTTGTGATGAATCCTTGCAGGAATCTAGACGAAACTCGAAATAGGGCTCTAAGATATATCAGGTTTGAAAATGACAAGAAAATGCAAGAGAGGATGAATTCATCCTCAACATACGAATCAACAAACAGGAAATCGGAGTCCTCATGCAAACCATACCGCTCTAGGCCGTATGGTAAAAACGACAGCAAGAAAGTGAATGTTGTTGAGGAAGAAAATGGCGAAGAATATCCTGAGTTATCTGAATACTGTTTTTCTGTTAATACTCCTGAACTAATATATGCCATGCAGGGTTTAAGAGATTTAGTAAGGTGGCCTAGGAAGAACCAACAAAAGGCTGATTGGAAGCATAAGTCCAAGTGGTGCGCCTTCCATGAAGATTTTGGACATGTAACAAAAGATTGCATAGCCCTGAGAAAGGAGATAAGCTATTTACTAAGCAAAGGCTATTTGAAAGATCTTATCGGCAGGAAGAAGAATAAGGGTCAGGATACTGACAAGGATCCTGAACGAGCAGCATCGCCTCCCCCAGATGCCAAGATAATCATTTCATATCTGGAGGATCCGATATATGCGGAACCTCTTATTCTGCCTCTAAAAGGCATGCCAAAGAGGCAAAGACAAAAAGACGGGATAAGCCAACGAGGATGACGATGCTTACGAATGACAAAGTCATAACATTTGATAGTGACGACTGGGATAACATCCAGGATCCTCACCATGATGGTCTGGTAATTACCTTGTATATTGCTAACCATTTTGTACACAGGATACTGGTGGACAACGGGAGCTCGGTCAACATCATCCAGTTGGAGACACTGAAAAGGATGAACATCCCAGAAATGGAGCGGTTTTTAGTCATGGATTCATTATCCTACTACAATATTATATTAGGCAAGCCATGGATTCATGATATGAAAGTCGTACCTTCCACTTATCGTCAATGTGTCAAGATCCCTACTCCTTGGGGGGTAGTCAAACTGGAAAGCGACCAGCAAGAAGCAAAGGAATGCTATTCCTCTTCAATGAAGGCGACAACAAAATCCAGGGCAGGATAGCAATTAAAGATACAAGCCCAGGATATCGTGGAAACCTCAGAGCAGGATGTTAAGAAAGTTATCCTGGATCACGATAATCTAGATATCTCGGTGCTTGTAGGAACCAATATCCCTCAGGATATTGAGAATCAGCTTACTAACTTTTTGAAATGCAGGATGCCCACGTTTGCATGGAAACATGAAGACATGACAGGTATATCGAAAGATATTATAACTCACAAACTTGGAATTGACAAATCTTTCAGGCCTATTCAACAAAAGAGAAGGAAATTCGCTCCTGAAAGGAACGCGATTATACAAGAGGAGGTTGAAAGGTTGTTGAAGTCCAAGATGATTAGGGAGGTTAAATTTCCTAAGTGGCTAGCAAACGTGGTGGTGGTCCAAAAGAAGAATGGGAAGTGGAGAGTTGTGTAGATTACACAGACCTCAATAAAGCCTGTCCTAAAGACCCGTTCCCATTACCTAGTATAGATTCGATGGAAGATGCAACTGTTGGTCATGAAATGCTGACCTTTATGGATGCATCCTCAGGATTTCAGCAAATCCAAATGGAGCCATCTAATCAGGAAGATACAGCATTCATGACACCCACGGGTATATCCTGTTATACTGCTATGCCTTCTGGTTTTAAAATGCAGGTGCAACATACCAGAGGCTGGTCAATATGATGTTCAAAGACAAACTGGGGGACACAATGGAGGTATATATTGACGACATGGTGGTAAAATCCAAGAAAATTGAGGATCATCTCCAGGATCTTGAATGTGCTTTTGATATCCTGGACCAGTATAATATGAAGCTGAATCCTGCTAAGTGTCACTTCGGAGTGGGGGCAGGAAAATTTCTAGGATATATGGTGACCAAGAGGGGAATAGAAGCAAGTCCAGAACAGATTAAAGTTGTCCTGGATCTCAAATCACCATCCAATATGAAGGATGTTCAAAGACTAACAGGGAGAGTAGCGGCATTAAACAGGTTCATATCAAGATCCTCAGAAAATTGCAAAGAATTCTATGATATCCTGAAGAAAAACAAAAGTTTGAATGGGGTGAAAGACATGAAGCAGCCTTAAAAGAGTTGAAGCAATATCTTTCAAGTGCACCCCTGTTGATGAAGCATGAGGATGGTGAATCCTTATCCCTATATCTTGAAGTATCAGGGAATGTAGTAAGTGCTGTTTTGGTAAAGGATCACTAAGGTCAGAGGTATCCTGTTTATTATGTTAGTAAAAGTTTGTTACATGTTGAAACCAGATACTCATACTTAGAATAACTAATATTAGCTCTAGTAATGGCATCAACTAAGCTTAGACATTACTTTGAAACACATAGGATTCATGTGAAAACCAATTATCCTATTAAAAACGTGATTAGGAAGCCCGAAATGTCTGGTAGAATGGCTAAGTGGTCCGTAAAATTAAGTGCATATGATTTAATATATGAACCTAGAAATGCTATAAAGTCTCATGCTTTAGCAGACTTTGTGGCTGATTTTAGTAGTGATATTCAAAATGATGCTGACCTAGAAGTACGACAACTAGGTGAGAATTCAGGATCTTGGATATGGTATACTTATGGTGCATCTAATGTAAGATGTGTAGGATTAGGGATACTACTAAAATCGCCACAGGGGGACATATTACCCTAGGCTATTAGTTGTGAATTTCCTACTACTAATAACGAAGCTGAGTATGAAGCCCTGATAGCAGGATTAGAATTGGCTAAGAATATGAATGTTGAATGTTTACAAGTGTATGTTGATTCCATATTGATTACTAACCATTTCAATGGATCTTATGCAGTCAAAGGCGAAAATTTGGCTGAATATCTTGAAACTGTTAAAAAGAATAGCAGGATATTTTGAAAAATTTTACACTTAAACAGGTACCAAGAGATGAAAATGTTGAAGCAGATGCTCTAGCAAATTTAGGATCTATTGTCAAGATACCGGAAGGAACTCAGATACCAATACTACATATCTTGTACCCGGCTATGGAACTTTTCAATTCTCAGGATAAGGAGGTAGTAATGGTACAGGATCCTGGTAACGGATATCCTAAGGAGAATCCCGAATCATGGGTGACTCCGTTATGAAGTATCTTGATAAAGGAGATATCCCAGAGGATGAGAATCCCAAAGTTTTCAGAATGAAGGTATCCCGTTTTACTATTATAAATGATGTTTTGGATAAGAAATCCCTTGCAGGTCCGTATCTGAGGTGCTTGGAAGATGCTGAAACCAAGGAGGTACTTCAGGATATACATGAAGGAGATTGTGGCAACCATACTGGGGACAGATCACTATTTTCAAAGGTGTTGAGAACGGGATATTACTGGCCGACTATAAGAAAGGATGCTGCGGAGTATGCTCGAAAGTGTGATTCATGTCAGAGACATAGCAATATACTGCATCAGCCTGCAGAACCATTATATCCTATCATATCTCCTTGGCCATTTGTGAAATGGTTTATGGATAAAGTGGGGAAGCTACCCAAGGCTCGGGAGGAAAAGTTTTCATGCTGGCAATGACGGATTATTTTTCCAAGTGGGTTGAAGCGGAGGCCTTTGTCCAAGTAAGGGATCAAGAAGTGATATCTTTCATCAAAAGGAATATCCTGACAAGATTCGAGATACCGGCCGAGATAATTTGTGACAATGGCTCTCAATTCATCAGCAAAAGAACTACTGATTTTTGCAAAAGTTGGGGCATTAAGATTATCACGTCAACACCGGTACATCCTCAGGCTAATGGACAAGAAGAATCCTACAATAGGATAATTGTCTATAACTTAAAAAAGAGGTTAGGTGCCAAAAAAGGAAAATGGGCAGAGGAACTATCATTTGTCATATAGGCTGATAGAACAACTGTGAAGAATGCTACTAGGCAAACCCCATTTTCTTTGGTGATTGGGGCAGAAGCAGTTATTCCAACAGAGATGGGGATACCCACAGCTAGGTCAAGCCTACGGGATCCTGAAGCGGATCCTGAAGTCTTACATCAGGAATTAGACACCGTAGATGAAACAAGGGATGCAGCAAAGCTAAGGATGGGAACATATCAACAAAGGATAGCTAAGTCATACAACAAAAATTTAAGAACCAGAAGATTCCAAGTTGGAGACTGGTATTGAGAAAAGCTTTTCAAAACACAACCAATCCTGCCGACAGGAAGTTAGCCCCAAAATGGGAAGGACCATATGAGGTTGAATCAGAATCTAGAAAGGGAGCGTACCGACTCAAGACCATGGAGGGAGATATGATACCAAGATCTTGGAATGCTATACATCTAAAGGCTTATTTCAAGTGAGTTTAGAATTTAATTTCTAACTCCAGATGGTATGAATCCTATCTCTGTTAGATCTATTTAATTTAGTAATCTTTGAAACCCAATACTGACTTAAGCATCGAAGGGGTGTTAGCCAAGCTAACACCCACCTTAGTTTAAAGGTGTTTTGTAGGATATGTTTCAGGACAATGCTCCAGGTTATTTACTCAAGATGGATAGAAAGACTAGAGGATTGGCCCCCTCTCTCACGTTTAAGGGATTCAGATCCCTTCACAGGTTTAAAGGTATTCACCTTTCTTCCGAATTGGGTTTAAACACCCGCCTGGAGCGCAAGTATCCGAGTATAGTTCAAGATGGCGGGACCGGTTCATGTAAAAGTGGCTGACAATTTTGTTATTGTTGGCTATATCTCGGATCCTTATGGTATATGAGGATTGATCACCCTCTCTCGTGAAAGGGTATTTTCTTACTCTCTAAGGTTTAAAGATTTTCTCCTTTCTAAGTCTTGGAGTTTATACACTCCCGCCTGTAGCGCACGAAACATGGGTAATATCCCCAGTAAAACTCAAAGACTTAAAGGTTTTCACCTTTTCAAGTCTTGAGGTTCTTATACTTCTGCTTATATGAGTGGAAAATGGTTTTAACCCCAGTAAAATGCAAAGTTTTGGGATAATCCCACGAATACCCTTAAATGTGAACATGTGCAACTATGTTCGAAAGAAGATTGCTAAGTTCAATGATCAATTGGAAAATTACATAAAGGATGATATCCTGATGCAACATGCTGATCCTGCACAGACAGGGGTCATCTATGCGGGAACAAGAATATAACATATACTGATATTGAATCCCACTGGGGACATTACATGTGGTCCTAAGGTTTATTGTAAACTCTCCTCCTAAATCTCTCTGGTATGAATTCTTGTTTAAATTTCCTTTAAGTATAAGGGTCTTATCTAAACAAATGAAATTTATTAACTATAGAAGTTTCATATAGAATTTTTGTCTTCCTTAAAATGTGTTTCTACAAAGGGAAATATTTTTAACTATAAACAGTATCCTGACCAGGATACTTAATGAGAATATTTGCAAACATCACAGGATAAAAGAACAATGTAATGTAGAGGTAACACAAGGATAAGGCCCAAAATTAGAGTTAAATCAACCATTTAGAAGATTACACCCTTGGCTTTGTTTTGAACCAAAACCCATCCACCAAGGGTGTAATTAAGTCTAAAGCATAATAAAGATAATAGTCGAAGGTTTCGTCCAGGAACACATGTTCCCTCCACTTACAACTGTTGGATTGTTTTTAAGCATGCAGAAAATATAAATTGTTCAAGTGCAAGGAAAGTAAATTGTTCGGAAATCACCAACACCACCACCAGCTCCAGCTCCAGCTCCACCTTCCTCACCAGCCTTGCCACCTGCTAGGCCTGTAAACGAACCGAACGTTCATGAACTGTTCGTGAACTTGTTCGGCGGGAAGTTCGTTTATGTTCGTTTATTTAATAAATGAACGAACATGAACACAAAAATGTGTTTGTTTAATTAAATGAATGAACATGAACACACATTGTGTTCGTTCATTTCTGTTCGTGAACGTTCGTTTATGTTCGTTCATTTATGTTCGTGAACCTTCGTTTATGTTCGTTTATTTATGTTCATGAACGTTCGTTTATGTTTTAGGAAATACATAAATAGTTATAATTATATAAATATTAGGTTTTCTAATTACCTATATAAATATAACTAATTAGTAATTGAGTTTTCCAGTAACAAAAAATGAAATTTTAAATTTTTTTCACTTACTTAATATTTATATAAAAAAACTACTTAATTTTAGTATCTCTGAGCCCTAATTTAGATGTGTTTTCGGATGAAATGTAACATATTAGACATTTTTGTTTTGTTCACTATGTTAAATTGTGTTTGTTTATATTTGTAATTACGTCCATTTGTGTTCGTTTATATTTATTCAATCATGTTAATTTATGTTTATTCAACTATGTTCATTTAAACTTTTTTTTGTGTATGTTCGCTTGTGTTCGTTTATGTTCGTGAACTGTCCGTTTAGGTTTTAAATGAACGAACATAAACAAACACGAACATGGCCGATTTCTTAATGAACGAACACGAACAAGAAAATATGTTCGATTATATGTTCATGTTTCGTGTTCGTGTTCGGTTAAAGTTAAATGAACAAACACGAACATGCCGATGTTCGTGTTCGTTCGGTTCGTTTACAGGCCTACCACCTGCTCCACAGGGTTGCTTCCCAAATCCTCCAGCTTTGCCTCCAGGAGCTTCGCTATTCCACAAGCCTCCTTGTAAAGAGACACCAAGCGATTCAAACTCTATAAAACAGAAGACAGGGATGTGTTCATGGAATTAATGAGCCAAGATTTTCATAGGAGAAGGCTGTGGAAGCAGTAGCAGGGAGATCAGCACCCTTCCTCTTCTTAGATCCTGATGTCGGGACCTGGTCAGAAGGGAAGGCTTAGGAGCAGCAGAAGAAGGTTTAGAAAAGCTGTCAAGCTCCTATAGATCGAAAGTAGCAGGGTCCTTGGTGGAATCTACGTAAAAGGGAGTAATTCTAATTTTATTACATGATAATATTCTGAAGTTACCAAACATATGCAAGAAAACTTAAAACTGATATCCTTACCAGACATGCCAGAAGACTACCTACTTATGAGAAAGTATAACCTTGAAAGTTGCATGAAGTCACATCAATATCTACGTCCCATTAAGTGCATCGAACAACGCAAAGAAAAATATACCCGTTTGGATTCAAGATCCTAACAGATATATTTTTGGGGACAATTGCTATGGGTGGAATTTTGAGCTTATATCCCGAAGCATATCCTGATATTATATGCTTAAAGCCACGACCAGAATATTGAACCAGGATACTGAACCAGGATATTGGTAACATCCTGCCGGGGTATCCTGCTTGCTACTAACGATTTTCTTTAGGTGCAAGGTACCAACGTTAAAGGACTTGATCTGCCTGGAGATTCGCTCAAGGTGGTTGAAAATGGCAGAAGAATGGGTCTTGTAACGGTCAGGATAGAAGAAAGGCATATTCTGCGAGAATTTAGGATGCTGGTCAATGCTATTAATGTTGTAACGGTTATATGAGCTGAAGACCTGGAATTATAGTTAATATGCACGTGGAAAACAAGTTGAAACAGTCCTCCAACATTCATAATGGAATATTCCCAACATCCGGAATATGAGGAGAGTTAGTTTGTTATTTGTAACTATAAATAGGAGTGCCAGATCGTAGGAACAACACACACTTTCGAGCTCTCATACTCATACACTCTCATTTCTTTCTAGCAACCACACATTAACACTCACTACTTGCAATCGTTGTAACACTTAGTAGCGATCTGAGCATTATCCTTCATTGTATCCTGGTTATTCAAGCAATAAGAAGAACAAGGCAGTCGATGATTGTTAGCTCCCGATGTTTTATGCCGGAGATCTAAAAAGATTAAGGGCTTTCTTCATATATCTCGTGTCAACCTTTACATTATTTGCATTGTTTTTACAAATTGACATAGTTCTATATCCTGGAACTATATCTTGAAACTACTTATATTTTCAACCAAGTTAACACATTTTTATCAAGTCTACATAGCACACTACCACACAAACTAAATTTGATCACTTAATTGCTTCGGTAATTTTTGACCAATTCTGTAGGGATCACTACCTCAGCTCCAAAGACCAAAGAGAAAGGAGTCTGACCCGTAGAATTCTTGGGAGTTGTTCTGTCTGTCCATAGAACATATGGCAGCTCTTCAGCCCATTTCCCCTTCTTGGATCCAAGCTTTTTCTTCACATTGTTGATGATGATCTTGTTAGATGATTCCGCCTGGCCATTAGCTTGTGGGTGGACTGGTGTTGATGTTATCATCCTAATCCCCCAGTTGTCACAAAAGTTAGTGGTACGACTCCCAATAAATTGGGATCCGTTATCACAAACAATTTCAGAAGGAATACCAAATCTAGTAATAATATTTCTTTTAATAAAGGATATGACTTCCTTTTCTCTGACTTAGGCAAAGGCTTCAGCTTCTATCCATTTGGAGAAGTAGTCTGTCATAGCCAACATGAACACTTTTCCTCCTGGTGCCTTTAGAAGTTTGCCTACTATATCTATTCCCCATCTCATAAATGGCTAAGAGGAGGATATAGGATACAGAGGTTCTGCCGGTTGATGAAGGATATTACTGTGTCTCTGGCAAGCATCACATTTCTTCGCGTATTCTACAGCATCCTTCTTCATAGTAGGCCAATAGTATCCTGTTCTAAGGATCCTTGAAAATAGTGCTCTGCCCCCAGTGTGATTCCCACAGTCTCCTTCGTGAAAATCCTTCAGAATTTCTTGTATCTCAGGATCCTCGATGCACCTTAGATAGGGTCCTGCGAGAGATTTTTTATATAACATGTTATTTATAATGGTAAACTGGGATACCTTAATACTGAATGCTCTTGGATTTTCCCCAGTAGGGCTTTCTCCATTCTGAATGCATTTCAGAATTGGAAGGATCCAGGATCCTGAATTCGACTGCATACATCATTGGGAACAACTGCATCATATCCACTATTTCCATTGCTTCATTCTCCTCAATTGCAGGAGTTAGTACATGGATAATAGGTATCTTCACATCCTCAGGCATCTTCAATGAGGATCCAAGGTTGGCTAGAGCATCGGCTTCTGCATTCTCTTCTCTAGGTACCTGTGTTAAACTGAAAAAAGCAAAAGAATCTGCCAGTTTCCTGACTATCTCCAAATATTTGATTAGTTTTTCGCCTTTAACAGCATAGGATCCGTTTTAATGATTAGTAATCAATAAAGAATATACAAATACTTGAAGATACCTGATCCTCATATTTTTAGCTAGTTGCAAACCTGCTATCAAGGCTTCATATTTAGCCTCATTATTAGTGGTCTGAAACACACACACTATAGATTGGGGTATACTATCCCCCTGTGGCGATTTTAGTAGTAAGCCTAGTCAAGTTCCTTTGACATTCGAGGCTCCATCTGTGAAGAGTGTCCAAGAATCCTTGGTCTCCTCAAGTTGTTGCACTTCTAGTTCAGCTTCCCTTTGTAGATCACTACTGAAATCAGCCACAAAGTCAGCCAAAGCTTGGGATTTAATAGTAGTTCAGGGCTCATACTTAATGGCATATGCACTAAGTTTAACAGCCCATTTTGCCATTCTTCCCGACATCTCTGGTTTCCTGAGAACACTCTTAATAGGAAAGTTAGTTTTAACAACAATAGTATGAGTTTCAAAATAATGTCTTAGTTTAGTAGAAGCCATGATTAGAGCAATAATTAGCATCTCTAAATGAGAATACCTGGCCTCAGCATCAAGTAGACTTTTACTTACATAGTATACCGGATGTTGTTGGCCTTCGTGATCGTTAACTAGGACCGCACTTACGCTTTACCTTAAACGGCTAAGTATAAGGACAAGGGCTCTCCATTTTCTAGTTTCATCAAAGCCGATGCTGAGGAGAGGTAATCCTTGAGAGCTTGTAGAGCAGCTTCATGCTTTTCAGTCCACTCGAATTTCTTATTCTTCTTCAGAATGTCATAGAAATCCTTGCATCTTTCTGAGGATTTTGAGATGAATCTATTCAAGGCGGCAATCCTTCCCGTCAATCTTTGTACATCCTTAGCATTGGCAGGAGACTTGATGTTCACTAAAGCCTTGATCTGTTCTGGACTTGCTTCAATTCCTCTCTTGGTCACCATATATCCTAAAAATTTTCCCGCTTTGACCCTGAAATGGCATTTAGAGGGGTTTAATTTCATATTGTACTGGTCAAGAATATTGAATGCTTCTTCGAGATCCCTTAGGTGATTCTCAGCTTTCTTAGACTTGACCACCATATTATCTATGTGTACTTCCATTGTGTGTCCAAGTTGCTCCTTGAACATCATATTTACCAATCTTTGGTATGTAGCACCTGCATTTCTTAAACCAAAGGGCATAGCAATATAACAATATATGCTGGTGGGTGTCATGAATGCAGTATCCTCTTGATCATATGGTTCCATCTGAATTTGCTGAAATCCAGATGAAGCATCCATAAAAGTTAACAATTCATGACCCGCCGTAGCATCCACCATGGAGTCAATGTGGGGTAATGGGAAAGGATCCTAGGGACATGCCTTGTTCAAATCAGTAAAATCGACACATACCATCCACTTTCCATTTTTCTTTTGAACAACAACCAAATTGGCTAACCACCTTGGATACTTGACTTCTCTTATCATACCTGCCTTTAGTAACTTGTCTACCTCTACTTGGATAATTGCATTTCTTTCTGGTGCAAAAGTCCTCCTCTTTTAGTGAATTGGCCTGAAAGACTTGTCAATACCAAGTTTGTGAGTAATCACATCTTTTGAGATACCTTCATATCTTCATGCCACCAAGCGAAGGTAGATTTTATGTGTTTCAGGAAGGATATTAGATCCTGCTCAATGCTCTGCTGGATCTCGGATCCCACCTTGGATTCAGGATCCTCAGGAACTAAGAGTATATCCTTGACGTCTTGTTCTCTTGCCTCAAAGACGTCTCTTGGAGGGTGCTTTAATTGCTATGCTTCCCTAGACTTGGAAGCTGGTTTCATCGAGGAAGTGTAGCAATTATTTGCCTCCTGCTGATCACTTCTATCTTGACTATTCCCCATGGACTTGGAAGCTTGACACATTGGTGGTATGTTGATGGGACCGCCTTCATGTCATGTATCCTTGGCCTGCCAAGGATAACATTACAGCAAGATAAGCAATCTATTACACAAAATTTTTGGATAGAATTCATTCCCTCTATGTAAATTGGGAGTTTAATGTCCCCTAATGTATTCTTGGTTTCTCCACTGAATCCCACGAGAACGATGATCTTAGAATGATCTCGGATTCAGAAATGTTCATCTTTTTGAGGACATCCAACTGAATTATGTTCACTGAACTCCCTCCATCAATAAGGATGATGTGAACAAAATGGTTAGAAATAAACAAAGTAATGACAAGAACATCATGATGAGGATCCTGAATGTCTGCGCCATCCTCCTTATCAAAGGATATCACTTTTGCTGCGTTAGGGTAGATGTTCGGACTGGCCTCTCCCCATTCTCCATCTTAGTCTCTTTAGCATGCCTTTTAGCCGCTGAAAATGAAGTTCCACAGATATCAGAACCACTAGAAATAAAGTTAATGATCTGAGCATCTGTTGGCGGTGGAGGAGCTCTTTCAGGAACTTTCTCAGTATCCTGAGTCCTTGAACGTTTCCTTCCCAACAATTCCTTCAAATACCCTTTGCTAAGAAGATAGCCAATCTCCTTCCTCAATGCTATACACTCATCAGTAAGGTGGCCAAAATCCTCATGATAAGCGTACCATTTGGATTTATCTTTGTTGACTATGGCTTTCTTATTTTTCCGAGGCCACCTAGCTTTGTCACCTAGACTCTGCATAGCAAGGATTAGTTCATGATTCTCCACAGAAAAACAATACTCAGATATTGGAGGATAATCCTCATTGTCTTCGTCTTGTTCAACTGCATTCACATTGTGATTGTCATGTTTAGAGTATGACTTGGATTGATTATTTTTAAAGAACGATCCTTGTTTTTCCTGTTTCGAGGATCTGAGAGCCTTTCCTGGATCCTTTTTTCATCTTATAAACGAATAAATCTCAGTGCCCTGTTCCTCACTTCATCTAAATTCCTGCAAGATGTCATTACAAGGTCATCATAGAATGAGGAATCCTTAAGCAATCCCATTTTGAATGCCTCCACAGCAGTGGCAATATCCAAATTAGGAATTTCTAAGGATTCTCGACTGAACTTAGTGATGTAATCTCTTAATGATTCATCACGCCCTTGGGTTATTCTATATAGATCACTAGTTAACCGTTCAAAGGTTCTACTACATGAAAACTGGTTATTGAACAAATTAACTAGATGAAAAAATGAAGTAATTGAGTAAGGAGGAAGACTTAGCAGCCATTTAAGTGCTGATCCAGTGAGTGTGGACCCGAAGCCCTTGCAAAGGCAGGCTTCCTTTAACCTTTCTGGAATGGGATTCATCTCCATTCTTTCCTGATATTGTGCTACATGCTCCTCCGGATCAGTTTTACCATCGTACAGCTTCATGTTGGGGGTTTCATAGCGTTTTGGTATCTCAGCGTTGCATATAGGAGGTGCAAAACGAGACACCCTGTGACTTCGATCCGGAATCTCAGGAATGGGCTTAACCACTCCCGGGACGCTGGATATCATATCTTTAAGCTTCTGGAGCTCCCGTGCCATAGCCAGATTGATACATGTATCCTGCATGGAACCATAGTAGTTCCAAAAGATGTATTGACATTGTTACCTCCTGATTGGTTTGGAAGTGGTATGCCAGAAGTATATCCAAAGGTGGACGCTTCAAGTGTAACAGTTGGACCAGATGAAGCAATAGTCAGCATAGGGTGAAGTCCCCTTTGTGAACTCCGGAATCCTTGAATATCTGACTTCCTGAAGATCCTTGATGCTAAAAGACATTGGGTCCAGGATACATGGGTGCTGAAGGTCTCGGAGGATACTCCATGGATCCTTGAACCTAGGATGAGGATCCTTGATGCTGGAAGAAAGATACTTTAGATGGCACCGTCTCCAAGTATCCTCCCGGACTAAAGTAGGATCCTTTATGTTGATTTAAAGATCCATAAGGTTGGTAATGAGATGCTTGTGGCTGAGTCATTGCCAATTATCCATGCTGCAATCCTGAGGATCCCTGAGCCTGTCTCATCGCCATTGATCCCTGCTGGTAATTGGAGGATCCTTGGATTTGAACACCTGATCCCCTGGAATGCTGGATTATTGACGCTGGAGAAGTGAAATCCAATGATCTGAGCATCAGCGGAGAGTGATCCTCCACTGATCTCTTCTGCTTCTTGATTTCATCAATCTCCCGAAGGATCCTCGGGTTAGTTTTGTCTTGATGTTCCATGTATCCTTTCATCTGTAAAATCAACGTAGACAGATCATTGTTAGTAGGTGTAGAGGATGAAATAGTGGAGGCCTTCGAGAAAACTGGTGTTGGCTTCTTCTAAGCATTATCAGCCCTCCTCGCCGGTGTAGGGGGAATGGGAGGCGATGATGCACATGTCTGAGATGAGGTAACCGTCGGCATGGCACTTGAAGCAGATTTTCCATGAGAGGCCATATGATTGATGGAATTGAACATAAATGAATGGAATTAATAAGATTTTTAGAATTGAAGCATCGATTGCCCCACGGTGGGCGCCAAACTGTTTTGGTCAAAAATATGATCAAGGATAATGTAACCAAATCTGATTTGTGAGGTTAGATGCTTGGTTAAATGAATAAGCGTATGAAAAATTATTAAACGTAAGTGACAATGAAGACAATGATTTGTACGAGGAAAAAGCCCTTGATCAAGAGTTGATCTCCAGCATAAAAACCTTGGGTGGCGGAAACTACCAATCACCAACTATATTGAACCAGAAAGATTACAACTTTGGATAGCAACAAGCTCGATACAATGATTTCCTAACGTGAAAGTGTGTTTCGCCAGTTGAGCTGGAGTATGCGAGAGTGTGTTCGTATATTTCTATTATGAGCTTGTTTACCCCTTTTAGAATTAAAAATATCTAGCTAACAAACTATTCGAAATCCATGCAAGCTTCACACGTTCTCCCTCAACGGTCATTGCTTTTTCTGCACGTGCTACATTCAGCATATTCCTCCGATATTCCCATGTTGACTTAGTTCACTTTATACCTGCAAATGTAAACTAAATGCACAAGGAACAATTGTTAAAAAATAAACATTAGTAAGGATCCTTGATCCATAGACTCCATGTATTATCCGTTAAGGATCCGTGATCCAGGCCCAGTCTCAGGATGGATGATCCTTAACATAAAATCCATGCCCTAACAGTTCCTGCAAGGGTTCATAACAAGATCCTGATAAAATTAGTAATCCTTCTGCAAACCCATCTTGAATGCTTGCACAGCTGTAGCAACATCAAAGTGTGGAATATCCAAGGATTCCCTACTGAACTTGTTCACGTAATCCCTTAAGGATTCTTGAGGGCCCTGTGTTATCCTGTAAAGGTCACTCATTAGTTTTTCAAAGCTTCTACTGCAAGAAAACTGACTATTAAACAGATTAACCAAATGAGCAAATTATGTAATCGAATAAGGTGGAACGTTTAAAGCCATTTCAAGGCTGATGCTGTTAAGGTGGAACCAAAGCCTTTGCACTAGCATGCTTCCTTAAGATCTGGTGGGATAGGTTTTACTTCCATCATCTCCCTTATACTGAGCAATAAGTTCTTGAGGATCCGTCGTGCGATTATAAAGCTTCATCTTGGGAGTTTGGAATCTCTTGGGATTTTCAGCATCACAAATATGGCGAGCAAAGCGGGATATGTTGTGACTATCCTGGGATACTTCCGGTATTGGTTGCACTACCCCAGGCACACTTCTAATTTGTTGTGTTTTTCTTGGGGTGAAGCTCGGAGAGTCGGTATTGTGTATCAACTTTCCTTCTGTTGTATATATGCTGGGTTTTGTCGTTAATTTGTTCCTTTTGTACATTTAAGCTCTTTTAATCTGAAAATTAAAAGTATACAAAGAAACGAACTTTTTCCAACATTAGTACTAAAAATGGTGTATTTATACCATATTTGATAAGATTTATATGTTGCATCTGGAACATATCAGTAACTTTTGGGGATATTCATCTACTCAGTAGGCGTATAGAGTCTACCACAAAAGAACCAAGATGGTGCTTGAATCATACTACATCGACTTTCAAGAAGGAAATTATACGAACACGAGAAGTTCTCCGGATTGGTTTTATGACTTGGTTGTTGTCTTCAACACTTTCGACATTCTCGAAACCGTTTCTGAAGCCGCATCTATAGAAACCACTCAAATTGAACCATTGATTAACACGTCAGACATTGGTTTCACTCCTTTTACCATCTGTTTCACTCTTTTCTCGGCTAACCCAATCCTTCCTGTAGAGGAAGTTAGTGGTGACACTTCGACTGAGAATGCATCCTCAAATGATGCTTCTTTTTAACAGACGAATGTGGATGATCTCATTCAGGATCAGGGAGTGCCAGCCATCTATGTCGACGAATAGCTCACTAATCTACCTCAACAAATTGAAACCCAACCTAATGCAGATTACAAAACCAATCGCAGGCACGCTCTTGAAAATGTTATTGGATCTATGGAAGACGTCCCTGCGAACGCGTGGACAGACATATGTCATCAACAAAGGATTGTACGCTGCCTTTCTTTTTCAATCTGTACCAAATGATATAATAGAGGCTATTCAAGACTCCAATTGGGTGCAAGGCATGCAAGAAGGACTGTCTCTGTTCTGAAAGCTTAAAGTATGGTAACTCGTGATCTTCCTAAAGGCAAGTATCCAATTGGCACGAAAGGTCTTCTGCAACAAGATGGATGATCAGGGTGTGGTTATCAAGAACAAGGCAAGATTGGTGGTTCAAGGTTTCCGTCAAGAGGAAGGGATAGATTATGAAGAAGTATTTGCTCATGTTGCGAGATTAGAAGCCATTAAAATCTTTTTGACATATGCGTCATACAAAAAACTTCAAGGTGTATTAATAGATGTGAAGTGTGTTACGGAAAGGTGAAAGAAGAAGTCTATGTTTGTCAACCTCCTCGCTTCGAAGATCCACATTTTCCCAAATGTTACTACAAGCTGGACAAAGCTCTCTACAGTCTTCACCAAGCACCACGAGTTTGGTATGAGACTTTGTCAACATATCTTTTGGAATGTGGATACACAAGAGGAAGAATTGATATGAATCTCTTCACCAAAAGAATCAGAGACGATGTAATGCTGGTCTAGATTTACGTAGACGATATCATCTTCGGGTCAACAGATGAAGCCCTCTGCAAGGAGTTGAAACGGTGATGAAAGCGATGTTCGAAATAAGCATGATGGGCGAACTCACATTCTTCTTGGGATTGGATGTAAAGCAGAGAGAAGATGGGATCCTTATTCATTGAACAAAATACATCATGAATATTCTTTCTAAATACAGTGTGACCGACTTCAAAACAACAAGCACACCATTTGCATCTCAGACCGAACTTATACCTTATCTTCAAGGGAAACATGTGAACAAGACCTTTTATCGCTCCATGGTAGGCTCTTTGATGTACCTAACTGCAAGTAGGCCTGACATTATATGGGTTGTCAATATCTTCGCTCATTTTCAGACTAACCCTAAAGAATCTCATGAAACTACGGTCAAACGAATCTTCCGCTACCTGAAAGGAACACCTAAACTTGGTCTTTCGTATCCTAAAGATAGCAACTTCGATCTTATTGCTTACTTTGACAGTGACCATGTAGGTTGCAAAGTTGACAGAAAATTAGTTTCAGGAGGTTGCAAGTCTTGGGGAATCGTCTCATCTCGTGGCAAAGTAAAATGTAGATAATGGTGTCTACCTCTACTACTCAAACTGAATACACGCAGACCTACAATTGTTGTTCACAAGTTCTCTAGATACAAATATTAGTTGCTGGACTACGGAATTAACATCAGAGGACTCCGATATTCATCGACAATGAGGCGTGTCTTGGAAATGTGAAGAATCCAATCAACCACTTGAAAACAAAGCATATCGAGGTCCGAATTCATGTGGTTCGAGATGCGTATGAAAAGGGATATATTCAAGTGGTTCCAGTGGACATTATGCAACAGAAAGCCGATATCTTTACAAAGGCCTTCGATAAAACTCATTTCAACCGGTTGGTAGGAAATGACTAATTTGCTTGAATGGAAATGAACTTTGATAAAATTACCATCTGTACATACTCTATATTTTTGTTACCTTTTTTATAAACTAAATGTTTTATGAATTAAACATTTGTCTTGAAGTCATGCCCGTCAAAAAGACTTTCTAAGTATTAAAATTTACTTTTCGGACACTGGACATATGAGAATAAAAATTTAAGGGGGAAGTTATCTATAAAATTAAAAAGAAAGAAAACTTGATTCTCTTCCTGGCACCTCTTGAAAGAAATGATAGAAAACTGTTAATACCTTGTCTACGTTTGAAACAGAAAAGTAAGGAGAATTGGGGTACCTAGCAACGACGTGTCAGTATATTCAGCAACACCATCAAGTAAACTGCGATTATGGGACAAAGATAAAAGATCACACAAAAATCCTACATACCCACAATTTTGTGCGTCTTGTGGGTAACACATTGCGGCATATAGCTTAATGGTCTTAAATCTTGCGTTAGGAGATTGCCAAAGTCTGAGATTCCTAGTCTTTATATTGATTAATCATTCGGGGATATCATAGTCGCTCTTCTGTTTCATCCAGATATATGCAGACCTAGACACGATTATGATATCTTCAAGAAGTGGGCATCCTGCAAATGAAGAAGATCACCTAAACGGGCTATTCAAAAGTAATCGTACCACTATGAAGTATCTGCCTAACCCTAGTCAGGTCAACATTGGTCGCTTTGATTGCACGAAAGTGCATACTTGTTCACCAATGCCCTGACTTTGTATCTTTCAGATGAATGAAATCAATATATTCAACTGTTATGAGGAAGCTTTATCCATATCTTGATCGCGGGGATATGTCCTAATGTGGGACTCACAGGCATAGTATTCTATTTTTCTAGCTCGAGTGGGGTCCATTGACATTTTTGTCAATATTACCACAACATGATAAAATTCTCACCGAAAGCATGTTGAAAGAAGGATGCATGGATTTAAAGAACATACTGACATTTTTTCTTGTGCCTCGATTAGTCAAAAAGAAAAATAATATAAGAAACTTATAAGTGTTATCAGTATGATCTTTTGCAGGAAAGTCAAGAAGCGTCATACAAAAAGGAAATTATGAAAAGGATTCCCCCGGTTCAAAAAACAAATTTCAGTGTCCAGATTGCCCAAACTTTTATTTTTCTTAAAATTATTTTTCACTTTTGCGTAAACTTTGACAAAAAGGGCACACTTTTTGAGAAAGTTAGAAATTTTCAAGCGTATTTAACTTGCATTTTTATAATTAGTTCAAAAGTTTGAAAGTGGATACGGTATAAAGGAAATCGACGTAAATAAAAACCCAGTGTATTTATAAATACGATGGGCGGTCATCCTTGAAAAACATATATAAACTGAGAATGTGTTAAAAGCTTTGTTATCTCTTTTCAAAACCATAACTATGATCAAAAACTCACAAATCTAATTCATCAAGAACTAATTAAAGATCAATTGAAAGGTGATATAAGGTATTTTGAAATTCGAATTCTATTTGCAGCAAATGACATGTCACATAAGTTGTTTCGATACAAGATTAGTTTGAGTTTGGATCAGTTTTGATGATAAGGGTTTAAGAAGAAAAACTTGATGATCGTGTAAGTAATGAGCACGGCGCAGATAACTGAAAGAAGAAGAAGAAGAGAAGGGTAGCGTAGTTATAGTCTCGAACGCGAGTTCGAGCACCCTGCGTATTTGACAAATACGAAGGGACTCAACATGGATAAGCATCTTCGCTGATCAAGATCTCAAGATTAGAATTAATTACGCAACCCTAAAATAGCGTAAATAACCTGATTCAACCTGCGTTTTTTACCAAACCATGTAAATGTCACAGCGTATTCAACAATAGTGTTCCGCGTAAATAATTTCGTTACAGGCATATTAACTTTTATAACAATCAGCAACGTGTTTGCTCGGGTAAATAGCTGCATATTTGTACATATTTATTTGTGTAAATATAATCTAACCTAACAGTTACGTTTCAGGATGCAAGAACCATTGGGATGGGATGGAAGCAGAAAGCACAACCAACCCATAACGTTAAGTTCCACCAGAACCAGACTTTGAAGACGTCATGGATTGGTTATCATGAAGCACAATCAGCTATGCAGTTCAAGCAAATCCAATGATTTACCATATTCACATCAAAGAATTCTAGAAGACCGCCAAGGTGAAGACAATAGACAGAGTCAAAAGAATCATGACAACAGTGCGAAACAAAGAAGTAATTATCACTGAGGAAAGAATACGATGAGTATTGAGTCTTGGAGACAACCCCATGGATCCAATGAGAATGAAGAGGGAAGAAATTCTAAAGGGGTTCAGAGGAATGAATTATGTCAGAGATTTCAGAACAATAAACGAGATCAAACGAAACGGGTTAACCAAAGACTAGAGATTCATTCACATGCGTTCGCTCTGAGTATTGCACATCGGAAGGGCAGTTACGATGGCCTGAATATGGAATGGTCGGCAGCAATGCCGAAACTGTGCACGAACCAACCGATTGATATATCTGGTTTATATTCTATTATATGGTCGATAACGCCAACAGAACTACAAAGGCAACGTACCCAAGATTTGTGCAGCTGCTCATTAACGATCAACATCTGAAGCTTCCTATTAGCGGAGATAAATACAACTTTTAGGTCCAATAAGGAGATAAACCACTGAGTTAGTGACGAAAGAGTGGGTGATGCTACATCATTGGATGTAAAGAAAAGAAAGACTTCCAGTTGTTCCCGAGGCTTACATAAAATACAGAGAAAGTGTGAGAGAGGCAAGAGAAAAATAAAGAAAAGAAGAGTAAGAAGTTGAAGAAGAACCCCAATCGGCCGCAAAACGCGAAGACAAAGGAAAGAAATTTGTCGAAGAGGGGGGATCTAAGAAGAGAAAAAAGGCTCCCCAAAACCCAGAAAGACTCATGGGTGACATCATTAGAGCTAGATCGAATCGAGAAGAGATTGAACGAATGGAAGCCTTGCACGCGGTAAGAGAAGCCGAGAAGAGAGAATGAAGAATTAAAAGTAAAGAGACGACAGAGTTAGAAACACTTGTTGTGGTGATAGAAGAATAAGAGCAGTTGAATGAGTTTGGTGACAATCTGCTTGTGGATCCCCAAGAATCCACACCGGTCAAGTCTTATGCACATAAAAAGAGAAAAATGGGAGAAGGATCATCAAAAGACGCTCAATCTAAACCCACTCCATCAGCTCGTGCTTCTCCGCCTCCTTCTCAAAGAAGACCTCGACCTTTTCAAGAAGTTTTCAACAGATTGTCAAAAGAGACTGGTTCATATCCTACCAAAGAATTATGTTTTTTAAAGAACCAAGTCAAGGATACCAACATGCTGAAAGATAAAGTCAAAGATTTGAAAAAGAAGAACAGAGAATTGCATGGGTTTGTGGCAGAAGAAACGAAATTCCTAAGATTTCAGCATGATGGAATAGTTAAGATGCATGAAATGCTGCAGGAATGTACGCTACCGCTAATCTGGAACCAAAATATACTGGTGAAGACCTTTTCAACTTTGACAAGTTTAAGGAAGTAGAAGAAGAGAGTTTGAAAAGCTAAATAAACCGCCAAGAAGAAAAAGAAACTTGAATCAAACTAACCTGCTTCATAAATAGGTGTTGCTCATTGAGAATAGGAGTAACATGGTTATAATTCTCTCAAAGTCTCTTGCCTCATGTTGGCATGCATGATTCCTAAGCTCTAGTAGACTCTGGATAATTTGCCAAACTATGAGGCTACAATTGGAGCAAATGTTCGAAAAGCAAGCAAGGCATGAGCGACTAGAGGTGTTAAGAACACTCACGGGATTCAAATGGTAGAAGGTTCATCTGTCGATGCTCACGTGCTAAACATGAAGGGGTAAATCATCTCACTCGCTTGAAAATCCCCTTAAGCAATGAACTGGCAGAGATCTGATCATCAACTCATATGAATAGTTCACTTTGATCTATAATATGAATAGTGGGTACAAGATAGTTCTGGGGGGGCATATGTGCTTAAAACTAGAGAGGGTAATATACCTAACAAAAACGAGGGTGTGCTGATGATCAAGGATGGTTGAGTTAGAAAGTTATTTCTAAGAAAAAGGGTGGTAAGGGAAAAGGGAAGAAATGCTCTCATTGTGATGAAGGTGAGCACTAGAAGATGAACTGCCCTAGATACCTAGTTGAGTTGAAGAAGAAGAAGAAGGCTCCAGAAGCCGGATCTTCAGTTATGTATGTTATTAAAACATTTTCTTTTTGCGCATCTTGGTGTTTGAGACTAGATGTGGTTCTTACATATGTAATCATTTTCAGGTACTAAGAAATGCTATGAAGCTGAAGCAAGGAGACTTAGAGCTTCACGTAGGCAATGGGCAAAAAGTCAGCATGAAGGTTGCAGGAGAATATGTTCGTTTACTTCTAAGTGGTCTCGAAATTTTGATTAATATTTTCTTAATTCCTAGTGTTATTAGTAATATTATTTTAGTTTCTGCATTACAACAACAAGGATTTGAGTATGCTTTTAATGTTTATTGTATTTCTACATCATTTAATAAGTTGTTTATTTTGATGCTAAGTCATATAATGGAATCTCCGAGATAGAGGTCCAATCTTATAACACATTATACAATATCTCCCAATAGTAATTAGATTTATACAATTCATATCTATGACATTCTAGACTTGCACACATAAACAAGAATCGTGTCAAGAAACTCCAAACCGATGGTATCCTAGATTTCACTAGTAAAGAGTCTTTTGACAACAGTGAATCATGTTTAAGTGGGAAGTTAAACAAGGCACCGTTCATGAATGTCGTAGAAAGGGATAAGGATCTATTAGGGTTGTACATACTAATGTATGCAGTCCTTTTAGAACAATGGTAAGAAATGGGGAGAGGTACTTGATGATTTCAGTAGACACGGGTATGTTTATCTTATGAAGGATATGTTTATCTTATGAAGCATAAACATGAGACTTATGAAAAGTTCGGAGAGTAACAAAACGAAGTACAAAATTAGTTGTCTAGAAGCATCAAGATACTTTGATCGGATAAAGGAGGTGAATATCTTAGTGATGAGTTTGACGAATATCTTAAGAAATGTGGATCATTTCTCAACTAACTCTGCTTAGGACACCATAACTTATTATTATTGTTGTTACAAAAATTGATGGTGATTCGTATACATTATGAAATCAATGTTGTCATCAAGCAATCTTGGTTCGTGTTTTTAATTTCCAGTGAACAATCAAAATCAAAGATTAACCTGAATTTACTTATGTTTCATCAATATGAATCAGTGTTGTCATCAAACAATCTTGGTTCGTGTTTTTAATTTCCGATAAACAATCAAAATCAAAGATTAACTTGATCTTACTCATTTTCTATCACCAAATAATAATTCGCTTAATTTATGTTGAAGAAAGAATACTACACAAATTTAGGTGTTGACACACGGTCATAACTACGACTTCGTGAAAATATAGAATCTTTATCATTAATGAGGAGCTTGCTTTGAAGAAGGATGTTGTTATTTCTGAAAGAATAAACCTTATCTTCATCGATCTTTCCAATCTGAACACAACTCCTTGGCACACCTTTGTTTGACGCATAGGACTGTAATTGGTTGCGATGGTGTTGTATCATGTATAGTTCCAAGTCGGCTATCTTACTTTGAGTGGCGTTTCTACCTGTCGCAGTAGTGGATATGGACCTCACAAGGGCTCCCTCGGGCAGCTGTTCATTATCAGGCAATACGCTTGTGCTGAAGCTCCTCGGAAAATGTTTACAATTGGGGGTGAGTTCCATGGTCCTTAGAGGCCTATTGTAGGAGTAGGAGAAGTTAGTGACACATGTAACATAAAGATTTAGGGCCTTGGATATTGCCCTTAGAGGTGCTTTCATGATTCTAACAACGGTCACCGGCTTCTTGTGACTTGTTACTTTTTTCATCATGATCTAAGTGTTAAATATGAAAAACCTATAAAGTTGAGTGGTAAGAAAATGGTACGCTTATATATAGGAAGGTATGAATAGAGTGGAGTATTTCAAGGAAACATCCATATATGGATGATAATCAAAGCAGCACACACAATTTCACCAAATTGGTAGCCTCCAGGTCCCAGTATCAAAGGAAACGATATCTATTGTGTTTCTTTTATTTATTTTTTATATGTAATCGTGGAAATTATCGACTTTTTTTGACTTTTTTACAAAAAATATGATATCCCTAATTGGATTGTATCTTTTTTCAAGAGTGTTCACCGAATCAGTTTTTATCGTTACATGATGATTAGTCAACTAATAATTATCTTCATCGTTGTTAATTACATGTATTTTATGTGTGTGTATTGAGATTATAATTCTGCTAAAGAGTCTCAAAATTTGAAAAGGTGTTATAAGATTTATGGTTTTTTTTCAAAATTCATGTTTCTGAAACCGTGTTGAACTGCCACGCATCAATTTCATGTATTATCGCCGCCAAAAACGCAACTTTTTTTTAATGGCTAATGTTACTCTCTCAAACTCCTATATTTACAAAAAAAATCACCCTTACTCGGGATTGAACCCAAGACCTCCCCACTAAGAGGCAATAGCCTCTACCAAGTGAGCTAGCACCACTTGGCGCCAAAAACGCACTCAACCCTACCTATTAGACACATGGCCTCCTGGTTGACTATCACGCTTCTCCTGCCTTTGATGCGTAACCGGTTTTTATACGTGTGCGTTTATGAGGGTTGTTGTTATTGGAAATTTTTTTTAACTTTTTTTTATTATTTTTTGTTGTGACCATTCTCTATAAATGTCTGTTTTTTATGTGTGTTTTGAGCCACTTGTACAAAAAAGTGTTAATTGTGTGGGTGACCAATTTGCCAAACAACACCTACCTTCTAAGCAAGTGCTGAATTTTGCTTTTACCAAATATCATAACTGCAATGAACTTGCATAGTTTGTATAGGAGGACTTGCAGTTTAAATAGTCCTGCATATGATGTGACGGAAGCATCAGTATAGTCATTAACTGATTATAAATCTCAATATATAACTATTAAAATTCTTGGTGCTCTAGTTTCATTCCTATGTGTTATAAATCTTAGCTGCTGTATAAGACCCTAGACTTTAAATCGTAATAAAGAAAATCCATATAAGTGCAAGAAATACCAACTCTAAGGTCATAAAAGAAACTGTAAGCAAAACCAGCACAACAAGCTAAATATAAAAGATAGGGCTTTAAGCACTCAAAAAGAGCCCGGTTAAGTCAGGCCTAGTTCTCTTTATCGATTTACATGTGCTGGTTGGCTGCGAGCCGATCCATTGACCATGTCTAGGAGTTGAAGCCCAATAGTGAAGGGTTGGTGCACAGTTCAAATGAGGAGGGCAACACTGAAAGTTGTAGCCAATTAATGTTGTGGATGTCGATCTTCAATTGTTTTTCCACAGCTAAAAGAGTGACATGAATAGTTTGAATTGACTGATAAATAAAAAAATGGAGTCAATTTTGAATTTCAATGTTGTTGGTCGTTCTTAATTCCAGATTTATGTACAATTGCTTGTGTTTTTCCCCTACAGATTTGTTGGAATACATTTGGATTGGGATCAAAGAACGAGGAGTAATCAGATTCAAACGTGGAAAAAAAAGAAGATAAAGATTAGAGGATTCAGTAGACAACTTAGAGAGTTTAACTTTTTTTGTTTGTGTTTTCGGTTATCCATTATTTGTTTAGAAGGATGGAATTATGTTTAGCTTCTTATCAGGGCATCCTCTGCCACAGGGGCAGAAACGATTATTGCGGAAAGTAGCAACAAAGTGGAGATGGGTGAGGGTGGGACGAGCGATAGACAGAAGTTCAATCTGGAGGAGCTAGAACAAGAAATTGAGGCGACTAAGGAGGTAGGGGCCAGATTAGGTGCAAATTTAGAGAATCATGAAGAGTTAGTGAGGAAATCAATCGAAAAGAAGGTAAAAATGTGGTTCTGATATGAACTTCCTCTCTTTGAATGTTAGAGGCTTGGGGGAGTGGATAAAATTCCTTGGGTTAGAGAAATTAAAGAGAGGCAGGGGATTCATTTCATTATGTTACAAGAAACGAAAATGCAGAATGATCCAGGTATCGCTCTTTTTAAGTGTTGGGGTAATCGAAATTTTGGTTCGGAGTTTTAGACCTCGGTTGGTCAGTCGGGGGGATTGGCATGTGTTTGGGATTCTGGGCGTTTCACTCTAAGTAGCACTGTTAAACATAGAAATTACATCATTATAAAAGGGAGGTTTAAAGGGAGCAACGATGAGGTGAATATTGTTAATGTTTATGCGCCTCAAGGAAATCCGGCGAAAAAAGTGGTGTGGGATCTGATTCAGTCTGAGATAGAAGGATCTAGTGGTATGTGGATAGTGGCAGGCGACTTCAATGCGGTCAGGTTCCCGGAAGAAAGGCTTAACTGCTTGTTTAAACAGTCGTGTGCCAGGAACTTTAATAATTTTATACACAATACGGGGTTGTTGGAGTATAACTTACATGGGAGACGTTTCACTTGCACCCGGGATAACGGAAGGAAACACAGTAAGATTGACAGGTTTCTGGTTTGTCTGGGATTCCTTAATAAGTGGCCGGAAGCTTGTCTTCGGGCCTTACCTAGCTTTCATTCTGACCATAGCCCTTTGGTGCTTAATTTTGAAAACTGCAATTTCGGACCGAAGCCTTTTAGAGTTTTTAATTCATGGCTAGATAAACCTGGTTTCAAAGCGGCAATTATAGAGGCAGCGAATTCGGTGGAGGAAGTAGGTCGTGCTGACTTGGTTCTGACTAAAAAATTTGCGGCCATTAGAGGAAGGTTGAAAATATGGAAAGAAGACATGGTTAAAATTGAAAAGGAAGAGGAGTCGATAGCTAGAGAAGAGATTGAAAAATTAGAAGGAAATATGGAGACGAGGGAGTTATCAGAAGACGAAGAATGGTCGATGATGGAAAACAAAAAATTGCTGAAAGAGTTAGCTCTAAAAAACAATGCGGATCTGAAACAAAGGTCGCGTATTAGGTGGGCTATAGATGGGGATGAAAATTCAAAATTTTTTCACGGCTTCATTAATAGTCGGAAGGTAAAAAAATCGAATCCCTGGGCTGAATATTGATGGTGATTGGATCACTAGACCTAATAGAATTAAGAAGGAAGTGTATCGGTTCTTTAGGAAGAGATTTATCGAAGAGATTGAACATCGACTGTTCATGGAGTGTGATAATATGAAGAAGATATCGGATGGGGCTAAGGAGTTCCTCGTTGAGCCGTTCTAGAATCGGGAGATCAAAGAAGCGGTTTTTGAATGTGGTGAGGATAAAGCTCCGGGCCCGGACGGTGTCAACATACGATTTATAAAACAATTTTGGGGATTATTTGAAGGTGACTTTGAAAAAATTCTGAATAATTTCCATAATGAAGGTAATATTAGTGTGGGCAGTGGGTCTTCGTTCATAACCCTTATCCCGAAATGGTCGATCCGGTGGATCTCAATAATTATCGTCCAATTAATCTTATTGTGATTGTTAGCAAAACGATCTCTAAGATCCTCGCAAATCGTCTCAAGAAGGTTTTGGGTGAGGTTATTTCAGAATCGCAGTCGACTTTTTTTAAAGGGGAGGAAAATTTTGGATGGGCCTTTGGTGGTTAACGAAGTCATTTTTTGGAGTAAGAAAAATAAGAAAAAGTCGTTCATTTTGAAAATTGATTTCGAAAAGGCATATGATAACGTTAATTGGAATTTTCTTATTAACATTATGGGGTAAATGGGTTGTCCGTCGAGGTGGTGTAAGTGGATTGCGGGGATTCTCAAATCGGCTAGATCTTCGGTGTTAGTCAATGGTGCCCCTACTTTTGAATTACAATGCGGTAAAGGGTTAAGGCAAGGTGACACCATATCCCGTTTCTTTTTATAATCCTTATGGAAGCTCTTTCTAGAACGATTGATAAGGCAAGCGAAGTTGGAATTATTCATGGCATTCGAACTCCTAACAACGGTCTGGTGTTGACTCATTTACTATACGCGGATGATGCCATTATGCTAGGGGAATGGTCTAAGGATAATATTATGAAGATGGCTAGGATTCTTCGGGTATTCCACATTTGTTCCGGGTTAAATATAAATATCGCTAAGTCTAACTTAGACGGTATTGAAGTTGAAGGTTTGGAAGTTGAAGAGAAGGCTTCGTTGGTTGGGTGTAAAGCGGGCTCCATTCCTTTTATGTATTTGGGTCTTGTAGTTGGGGCGAATATGAACCGAATTGGTAATTGGAGGTCGGTGTATGACGTGTTAGAAAAACGGCTCTCGGCTTGGAAGGTGAATACTCTGTCTATCAGTGGTAGGCTTACCCTCATCAAATCGGTGTTGGTAAGTTTGCCGAACTATTATTTCTCTTTATATAAAGCGCCGTGTAAGGTGATTAAAGATCTCGAAGGTATGATAAAAAGACTTTTGTGAGGAGGATCAAGTGATTATAAAAAAATCCATTGGGTGGCGTGGAATCGGGTCACTATTGATAAACTAGAGGGTGGTTTAGGCGTTTGCAAGTTGAACCGCATAAACACGACCCTTCTAGTTAAGTGGGGATGGCGGTATAAATCAGAAAGGAACAACTTGTGGATAAATGTGATTGACGCTTTTCACAGATCTAGATGTAACTGGGATTTTCCCAGTTAAAAAAACGCTCAATGGTGCGTGGAATAATATTGTTAAGGTTTTAGCGAGAACTTTAGTCGACAAACTCCTATCAGTAGTTTTTTTTAAGGGATAGCGGGGGATGGCAAACTGATTTCTTTTTGGCTGGATCCGTGGGTTTCGAATGCTCCTCTAAAGGATCGATTCCCGTGTTTGTTTCGTATTGAAAAGGAGAAAAAATGCAAACTGGAAGATCGAATAATCAGAATAGGGGATCAAACTGGTTTTTTGTGGCAGTGGAGTAGGCAGCCGGTTGACATCGAAGAGGTGACAGAATTAGCTGGTATGGCCAGTGATATAGAGCAGGTTGGATTCAGCAATGGGAAGGACTCTTGGGCTTGGCTTGGCGACGAGAAAAACGGATTTAGCGTGGGCTCGGTAAAGCGGCTTCTAGCCAAAGGAGAGGATCACAGTATAATTATGTTTTTGATTGGTGTAGATGGGTTCCAAATCAATGCAATATTTTCGATTGGAGGGCGGAAATGGGAAGAATCCCTACGGCCATGGCACTAAGGAACATGAACATTTTCGTGGATGATTTAAGTTGTCCGATGTGTGGTTGCGGTGAGGAATCGGTTGAACATCTTTTCACTAATTGTATAACGGCGACGCTGCTGTGAATGCATATTAGTAGGTGGTGCCAGATACCAAATATCATCGCTTTCTCGTTTCGGGATTTACTCGAATGTCACAAGTTTATGGGTCTAAAAGATCAAGATAAGGAGGTTCTGCATGGTATTATTATCACAAGCTGCTGGTGTTTATGGAATGCTAGAAACAAATGGAAATTCGAGAATATGCAGGTTCGGGTCGAGAAGATTATAGCTGAGGTGAAATCATTAGGCTTCCTTTGGTATAATTCTAGATCTAAGTTTAGAGCGATCACATGGGACCATTGATGTAAATTTGTTATTATGTAAGGTTTGGTGTGTGCGGCCTCCCAGTTTTCAGGTTGGCGTTTATGAATGAAGTTTACAGTTAAAAAAACAAAAATCAGAGTGTCATTATGCCTTCATCCAATTAGTTTTTAATGTTAAATTTAACATAAAATGTATCTCTCATGTGAGAGAATAATGCTCGTTTCACCTATGTAATAAAAAAACCTTTTTAAAATAATTGAATTTAAAGTTCCTTTTACCGTCCCCATAAATCAATTTAAAACAGAGGTCCGGTGAACAAAGTTCTTATGTCCAGCAAATCAACGATCGAAGGGTGGTGTGAGGACGGTGCGACGGAGGAAGGGTGTCACGCTGGCAGGCCTCCGACAGTAGGAAGGTGATACGGTGGAGGAAGAGTGGAATGGTGGTGGGAGAGGTCTCCAATGATGTGGCAAGTTAAAAGGGAGTTACGGTTTAGGTGGAAAAATTATGTTATGTGTTGCCTATGATTTATTTACTGGGTTTAGGGTGGTAGGGGCGTCCATCAGTTACCACCCATCAATCACTCACAACATCCAATCACTGTACGCCACGTCATCAAGCCAAATTCCATCACTAGTGATGGATTTTACTAGGGGTGTCCATCACTACATCACTAGTGATGGTTTTTTTTTCTTTTTTCTTTTTTTTTCTTTTTAAATTATAAATTAACAATACAATTTAGTTTATAAATTATAAATTAACAATAAAACAATAAAATTATAAATTTCATTTAAAAAAATAATATTTCTAAAAATACAACTAAAAAATAAAACATATTAAAAGATACATAAACAAAGTCTACTCTTCGTCCGAATCCGGAAATTCCAAACCTAAATAACCTACATATCCAATTAGATCATATCTCAACCCAAAGCGAAGTTCTTTACTGCGCAAGTCTTGGTGGACATTTTCTGGAACGGGATTTTGTGTTGGAGGATCCGGCACCCAATCTGGAGAAATTGCACGTTTGTCTTCTTTGATTAGCATATTGTGCAATATGATACATGCATATACTATGCTATGGATTGTTTTTTATTCATCGCACGAACCGGCCGTCCTAGTATCCCCCATCTACTCTTTAAAACTCCAGAAGCCCGCTCAACATCTTTTCTTGCCGATTCTTGCAACTTCTTGAACGCTTTTTCTTTAGGCTCGGTAGGAAATGAAAGGGCTTTCACAAAAACAGATCATGATAGGTAAAGACGTGAGATGTCGTGTCTCGTCGGTCTACGTAGAAACTCTTTGGCATACAACTTAATGATGGCGTTACAAAAAAATTGCAAACACTCCCGCGAGGTTCTTTCCGACATTTGTAAGTATTCATCAAACTGATCGGGAGGGTTATATGTCGCAAGTTGGCGAATGGCGGACGTGCTTGTATCGGAGTGAAACTACGTTTGCCCCTCCCGTCATAACGTTCTTGACACCATTGTTCGCTCGCTTCAATGTCTCCGACAATCTTTAAAAATAATTTTTTGGCAAACGAAACCGCTCCCTAAACGTTTCGGCATTGTAGACCGGATTCTCCACAAAGTAATCATTCATTAACACCTCGTTGGCATGTATTCGATCACGACCAACCATTTTCTTCTTCGGACGACTCGAGCCTTCAAGCACGTTGTACACCTTCTCAAAAAATTCAAACGTGTCGTTTCGCTTTCGCTATCCATCGTAAACAAATCGGAAGAAGATGCCATTGAAGAAAAAAAATGAAGGTTAAAAATTTGGGTTTATGAGATTGTATTTAAAGGTTTTGGGTGAGAATTGTATATATATAGATTTGTATATATATAATCAAAAACTAAAAAAAAATCATCTCATCAAACGGTCAAGAGCCAACGGTCAAAAGTCCAACGGATAGATTTTTGATTTTACAACGCGTTGCCGGCACCACTCGTTGTGGTGGTGACCGGCGGTGATGTTCCATGCTACATAACGCGTGATGGAACATCCATCACGCGCGCCCGGATACTCTTAGAGAAGAGATAAGATAACGCAAACAAGATTGGGTGTATTTTTTATCAACTTAATAACAGTAATGATGATTTGAGAACTGAAATACTTTTTCATTAGGGTAATGATGATTTGAGATATGAATTTGAGTGAACATCTGAATTATTAAAACTTTTGATATTTTGATATGTTATTTATTTGGTAATAAGTAGTTTAAAGTAAAATTAATTAACTAAGGTTGGTGTTTTAACTTTCTGAAACTATACCTCTAACTAACAATAATAACACCAATAACAATAGTTTAGAAAGTATGTTTATTTAAAGCATATATTTTACTTAAATATTAGTTTTTTCGCATCTTTTTTAAGTCATTATAATTCATCCTATTACGTACGGCTGTAAAACAGTGTTACTAAAAATAAAAAATCATTATGACAAGATTGTAAGTGCTTTTAAAAATAAATTATATGTTATGAGACTATGACAAATGAATTATAATTAAATTTCCACTATGCATATTAATCATAAAATAAATACTTTAATATAAATATAATATAAATACTATTTGTAGGAAATGGGGGTACTGGGATTACATACGAATATCATCCTACCTAATATAAAAAAGGTTTCATATTTAAAAAAAAATACTATAAATAAAATATTCGTTTAAGAAAATAAGACCAGTGTTTTTTTTAAAACTACTACTTAGAGTGTCAATATAACCACTTTTTTAATAAGTAGTCGACATTTAAATATTTAAATAAAAATTTTATAATATTATATAACGTTTTTTAGATTTAGGATAAGTTACAAATAAACTCTTTAATATGTCACATATTTTCTCAAATAAATTTGTTTTGATAGGGATTAGAAATTTCATTCAAAGTATTCTCTGTGTAGCCAAAGCTTGAAACATCGACTAGATTTTCCTACGGTAATTTGATAAAATAATAACCAAGTTTTAAAAGTGTTTAAATTAGGTTACTCAAGTTTCAAAAGTGTTTCAATCTGGTCACTCAAAAATCATTTTTCATTAAAATTAAGGGTTTATTCATCCATTTCATAGGTAACAATGGTGATGTTGATTTTTGTTTCTTTTTTCCCTTTTATTTGATGCTAACGTCGAGTGATGACGTGGATTGTAAATTGTTTTTTTTTTATTTTTAATGTAATTAAACTGTTTTTATTTTTTAATAATTTAATTTCATATATTAAAATAATCCGACACAAACATCTTATGCTCCATCTTTTTCTTGACACCTGGAGAAAAGACATGGCTCGATTTGAATCTTAAGTTATCTAATTGGAACAAAAACGATACGAATGATCTAATAGAACACTTTTAAAACTTGGTTACTATTCTGTGACCTAATTATTACGGAGGTTATAACTCACTCGATAAAAACCCAAACAACCTAAAATCATATGATTCCTTGAAAATTTTCCAATTGGTCTTCCATTTTATCAAAAAAAACACTAAATTTTTAATAATTTTTGGCATAAACTGTCACTGGAAAAACGTTGTTACTGCCATTTAGAGTTCCATTATTTTTCGTAATTTTTCTGCATCCTAAAAAGATATAACAAAAAATTTTTGAAAAACATAAACAAGTAGGGACTTGTCATAAAACTTTTACAATTTATTTTGGTTAATAAAATTCGTGACCTTAGCCTACAAAATCTTTTTTTGTTGGTCAGGTTTCTTACAACCATACGTTAGAATTTTCACGCAAAATATTCAAGATAATTAAATCTGAAATTTGAAGGAATAAAAAAATTGTTGCAAATCTTTTAATTTCCTGTCACATCAAGACAACGATTTATTTATACATTATTAATTAGTAACATGGTTAGGCTTTGGTGGTTTGTATCATGTGCTTTAGTGTTTTCCTAGGCTTACTTGTGTTACACTTTATGTATTATGGTATGGATGGATGTGAAGTTTTTTGTTGTTTCATTAGATTACTTTATGTTGTTTGTCGTTTGGTTTAGTTCAATATTGATTGTTTCTCCCGGCCTTTTTTTCCTTTTCGGAACTGGTTTTTAGTCATAGAATTGGTTACATACTACATTTGTGAGATTGTACTTCCTGCTTTAACTGTATGAATTTATATGTGTTTATTAAGTTTCCTTACAACTTTATGTACAAGGTTTTTAATGCCATTCTCTTTATTGTAGGACAATTGTGCGAATGATGAAAGTCATAAAATGTTAGTAAGGTACAAGTGTCAATATATGGAGTTTACTTTGTTGATTGTAGTTTTTATTTGTTTGTTTTCTAATAGTTCTTACTGCTTTACTGATTTTATAGTGTTGAAATTTCAAATGAGTAGATGTCAATCTTTAAGACACGTCCTGGTATGGAGTGTATGCGTATAGAGAAGTGGTAAGATGTTATTTTCTCTAATGTTACATTTCTTTCTTTATTGCTTTCGTGATTATTATTTTTTATATTTACTTATTTGCTTTGTAGGGTGATGATGGTTGCTTTGCTACATGGGTCATGCAAAACACAAGCCATTGGTTGCAAAGTTTCACATTTAAAAAGTAAACACTGAGGTAACTGCATAATATATGGCTAATTTGTAATCTTCAAATATTACCCTCGACATGATAGCTGATTTTGAACCTTCTATTGACATGTGCATCCTGCCTTTGACATGTTGCATATTGTGACTATATTGAATCAATGTATTTAGGAACGTGTGTGTACTAAAATGATTATATTCTTTATATGGTTGTGATAATCTCGTTTTCTTGATTGTCTAACTACAGGAGCGTATAGGCTACTAGGAAGACGAAAAGCGGTAAAAAAAACCTATATTTTTACATCTTGAGGGAGATGCTCTTGTCAGTGGTTCAATTTCAGGTTCAAAAACATGCTTGAGGGTAGTTTGTTTGTACTTATCATTTATATGTTTTCTACTTGCTTATATTTTTTAACAGTCAATTATCTTTTTTTAGTTAAGTCTTATAGTCGGTTTCGAGCACTCACAAATGACGAACTGAATAATATCCTTGTGCCAGTTTTACAAAGGTAAGAATTATTATACTTTATTAACGCTCTCATACAATCTACATCAATGGGTTGCTATTTTTGAACCAAAGAGGCGGTAGTGCAATGTAGGAACTAATTTCACTTTTTATAAAATATAATTACAAGATATATGATAACAAGACTCTCATTATTCGTAGAAAATATCATAGTACAATAGTTGTTTCAATAACTAAACAAAAATAATATAAAATATAATTATAAGATTGATTCAAGCCGCATCTCGGGTGGGTCATTCACGCGTACTTGATAGCATCCTAGACTCAACAATTAATCATCTTAAGTCTTGAAAATACTCATTGACTGCAACAAAGAGCACACTAAAACGTTGACGATTTTGGTTGAGGCACGTGTTCAATACGCTTTCCTTAAAACAGATTTCGCGCCTCTACTAAAGAAGACGTGATTGTTTCCCATGGTACAACAGCCGAAGCAGAATGTACTGCCGAAGATGGATCACGCGCCCGAGGTTACACTGTGTAATTATAGTGTTTGAACTTATGAAACAAATAAGGATGTGATGGTGGTGGAAAACATGTAGAGAGTACTCCTCTCTCTCTAGTTGGTCTTCAAGTGTTTATCCTCCTTCTAGTATCTTTCATGTATCAAGCAATACAATATTCTTATAGTCACAAAAAGAAGCACATAGCCTTGTAGGTCCACTTGGAGGATCAAGTTACCTACTTTCTTGTTTCTTAACACACTACCAAGTGCAGAATCCTTGTTAGCATGCAAACCGAAGCAAAACAATGTAAGTGCAAACACAAAATAACCAAATGATCACTATCTTTAGATTAAAGTGAAAGAGAATCAGTTACACATACACACAGTGTCAAACTCTCTAAAGACTCTCTTGGTAAACAAAGAAGTGGTGAGTCTGTATTTATAGGCCAACACATCTGCATGGCTACGAAGAACCATCAGACACCCACGAACAACATGCAGTCTAACGAAGAATGGTACTTCGTTGGACATATCCACGAACAATCTACACCCACGAAGAATGGTTTTTCGTGGCATGTTGAAACAACGAACAATAGTTGCTCGTAGATAATGAACCCTACGAAGAACCCATGTTCTTCGTAGGAACCTGCAATACAGACATATACCACAGACAACAAACAGTTTACCAAGAGCCTAAACAAACTAACAGCTGCACACATGCAAACTGTTTACAATGCTAACAAACATAAGTGTCGTGCTAAGTCAAGATAGGAGGATATCTTAACTTGGCTGACTCGACCAAAACATACATAAACGTAAAACAAAGACCGTACAAACTGACATAGCTAAGAACAAGCTACAGACACAAAACTGTACCAACAAACTCCCCTTGTCTATAGCTTGGTCTTCGGTCTTCATTCCTTGTTCGCCTCGGTCCATGAGCTACCAGAGTGAATAGACCGATAGTAGCAAAAACAAACAACCCGTTGAAACAGCAACGCTTGATACGCATCTTTGTCTTCATAAAAGATGTCGTGCTCAAGCAGCTTCTTGATGTCGTTCTTCGACATGTTCACCACCCACATTGGGTCTAGCATTCGGAAATTATCCTTATCGTCCTTGAACACGATAACGGTTTCATGAGTGTCGGATCATAACACCACAAATGCATGTCTCCTAGAAAGTTTTGTTTCATCGGCATTAACAGAATCTGCTCCAACACATTGACTTTCTGGTACACGAGCCTGTATTTTCTGGTGTTTGTTTCCGGATCCAAAGTGTATTTGATTTGCTCATATCTTGGAAACTATGGCTTGTAAAGTTCATCCTTTCAACCCTTCCGACGCTGAACCCGAAGCTTTCGAGCAAAAAGGGTAACACCTTCATACTTCGACCGATTAATCACGTTCAACCTGGACAAAGTAGCAACATCATAAAAAGGTAAAGTTAGCATGCGCAAGAGCGATCTGAAGTATTGGACGTCGCGTTCTCGTTTGACCGCCATGCAATGTATCTCCTGAACGAACATCCAACTAAGAATGACCATGTGAACGACCTTTCATAAACTTCATGTAATCTACTTGAACCGGAGGAGGAGTAGGCTTCAGACGCTTTGCTAAAAATTTTCTTCGCGATTCTTCAAAAGTATCCGTAGAGGTATCAGACGTATCTCGACTTTTTAACTTTTCATCAATCTCGTCTACATTCTCCTTGAGCCAATCATCATCAAAAGGATTGAACTCCACTCCATCCTCACGTACATACTTTGCCTTCTCGGTATCCCCTTCGAACACGTTCTCTTTGATATCTTCAACGTTTGTGTTATCAGGTTCACTCGGTATTTCATCAATGGTAGATTCATCTACCTTCTTCATTTCTTTCAACCACAAAATCTATTCTTGAAAGAGTTCGGAAACAAACTCCCCTTCTTCTAATTCTTCACCGGTGACAGGATGTAAAGACTACAGCGGTTGCACATCAATGGCTTCAGAAGTAGTAGCAACCTGACCAGATCCTGAACCTTCACCAACAACCACATCATCTAGACTCTGCACTAGAACCATCTGCAGATCTATATTTTCCAACTCCTCTTGAATACTCCCAGAACCAGCAACAACTTGAACAGAACTTGAAGCACCAGCTGGTGTATAAGCAGAACCTTCTAGTTGAGCAGACGAAGCAGAAACATCGGGATTTCTGGGATCTTCACTATCGTGATCTCGTTTTTGAAGAATTTCCCGTGCTTTGCATCTATCAGCCCACAGAATGTTAACCCGTTTCTGGTAACCTCATAGCTGCTAGTCATCTGTTTTACATTCTCAGCTATAGTTTTGTTTCTCGAGTCGTACTAGTTGGTTATCTCGGTGTACTTCCCAACTAGCTTCTCACTAGAACGTAGTAACTCAGTGCTCCGTTCCTTCATTCTGTTCACACCAATTCCACGAGCATTATGAGCTGCACGCATTAGTAGATGAGCAGCTCGCTCATCGTCTGTAGCTCGTAGCTGAGCATTCTCAGCTCTCAAATGTAGTACTTTTCTGCCTGTTGCTTCTGAATAATTGCATTCAAGGTGTTGATCTCCATTTGTTGTTTAACAGTAGTGTTTCTTGTTGCAGACTTGAAATCCATTTGACGGTTTACTTGAGTTGTTGCTACCTGAAGCTGTGAGAACAAAAAGTGTACTTTCTCACTATCGTTCATGTGCTCAAATCTTTCCTAAAGTTATTCTGAACTCTGTTTACGAGTTCTTTCACGAGCAGCTTGAGTAGCAGCAGGTGCTTTAAACTGAGGAGGAGTTGGACGTGTGCTAACTGAAACAGTAGCAGTTGCAGTTCCTTTTGACCGACCAGGAGAAGCTACCATGGCTTCAGTCTCCTCGGCAGTGAAGACTTCTTCTGTCGTTGGCCCAGCAGTAGGATCCGGTTGAGAAGTAACCTCCGGCTGAGCTGATGATGACCCAACTATTTTCCGACTCTTTTTCTTTCGTCGATCGCAACTTGTTTCTTTCGAGCGTTTTCAGACTCACTATCTGAAGGAACATAATCTGGATCAGCCTCCGTGCGAATCTTTCTCAATCGACGAACACCACGTTCGTCAAGATAGTACTCATGTCCTGGCTCTGGAGGGTTATCTTCTTCTTCCTCGCCCACTGTGCCTTCCGGTTGTTTACCAACATCACCACCAGTTGGAACAGCACTACTATCACCACCTTCTCCGCCATCTCCACCATCATCACCATCATCATCACTGTCATCATCATCATCTCTATCTTTCCGTTTTCTCCCAAACCTATCTTCCATCATTTTTCTCAAAGTAGGTTCCTCGTTGTCAGAGTCAATGTTGTCATGACGCCATTTATCATTTTCCGGTGCTACGTATGTGTCGCTTCCTAGAAATCCAAACAACTTTCTAGGAGGCGTACTTTCTGTATATGACTTAGCAGCATATCCTTTGAAGACCTTTAACGAATGTAGTTGCATATCATCAATCTTCAGAGTATCATTCGCAACTTTTGGAAGATTTCAATGCTGAACATTCATTACCATCTGTAAAAAGCGTGGCTACATCCAAAACTTGCTTCCCACAGTCGTACCACCAGTCCTAGTCAAATTCTCCCTCATGTTCGCCAAAATATACTTTGAAATACTAAACGGTATGTTTAGCACCAAAGCAACCATCATTCCAACTAAATCAGGATTAGCCATATCGTATCCACTTCTTCGATTGCTTAAACACTGAATTAATACATGTAAGAGAAACTTATACCGAAGTGGTAGACCAGACTTGTTGATTTGGTTCCAAGAATATATCCTTGAAATTTCATACGTAGCAAACATCCTCGCTGACATTTAATTGGTACTGAAAATGGTGCGTTAGGATCATCATTCAACTGTAACACGTTGCTTAGAATCTCGGCCGTAACAACAACGTCCACATTGTTCACCTTCCCGCGAACGCCTTCTTTGCCATCAATATCAACTGCTTCGGCCGTATCCCAGAATTCCTTGATCAAGGCTCGGTATACCGGCATCTTGTGAGTGATAGCATAGCTAATTCGAGAGTCCCGCAACCACTTCATAATGCCACCATACTCAGCTACCTTGTTTTCCGGATCCAAAAAGGCAATCATGTTATGTCGAGATTCCGACATAATCTCCACTTCACTCTTATCTTCCTTCTTTGTTGCGGGTTTACGAGCTTTCGGTGCCATTCTACACAAACACATATCTATAATGTGAAGAAAGATAGATTAAAGTTGAAAACAAACTCAAAACATGCTAACTGTGAAAACTGTAAGTCCTCTGTGAACATAAGGCATTCCCAACGAAGAACCTTAGTTCACTGTGAACTCCCTGTCCCACGAAGAACAGTCTACGAACAACAACTTAGGTCAACGAAGAATAGTTCTTCGTTGACTTGGGTTCTTCGTCTTCCCAGTATACAGCGAACAACCATGGTCAAGAAGAATAGGTTCTTTGTTGACTCTGGTTCTTCGCCGGAGCGGTTCTTCGCCAATAGGTTCTTCGCCGGATTTAAAGGCACAGTTAATTCATGTCAGAGACAAACACCCACATGGTTAAAAATCCCTGACTAACAAGATCAAAACCCTGAGTTCATTTACTTTTCAACCAACATTCTTGTCAAAGACTAAAAACCCAGTTCATGTAAAACTCATATATCCAAAACATCATTTTCATCATAATCCAAGGAAAGATAATGTATACATCATAATATCCGAAAACACCTTTTGTTTAAGGAAACATATAGATTAAACATATCTCTTAGATCAGATCATTAATCATGAAGAACAAGGATTTTAAAGAAAGGTTTTACTATGATCCCTTTTAGTTTTTGTCAAGAACTTGTTTACGTGATTTGAACCGGTACATTTGAGTATTGGTATACCTTAGATCGATAAACAAGAACAACACAAGCAAATGAGATGAGAATGAGATTAAAAGGTTTCTTCTTGATGAAGAAGATGATGAATAGTTGTGGGTTTTGAGAGAAAACGTTATGAGGGTAAAAAGTGGTTTCAAAAAGTGATAAGGTTTTCACCGCCTCAACCCTTTTATATATTGATCCCCTACGAAGAATCTTTAACTCGACGAACAACTAGTCTGCTCGATGAAGAACGGTTCTTCGTCGAATGTTTCTACGAAAACCCTAAGTGGTCCAACGAACAACCAGAACTGGGCCTAACACTTGGGCCCAAGTTATATCAACGAAGAACTGAGTCTTTCGTTGATGGT
Source organism: Scalesia atractyloides (assembly GCA_947069175.1). NCBI lineage: Eukaryota > Viridiplantae > Streptophyta > Magnoliopsida > Asterales > Asteraceae > Scalesia > Scalesia atractyloides. The sequence continues at coordinate 42,035,059 of CAMTDV010000014.1, forward strand.
TCTTCGCTAAGAGGTTCTTCGTGGAACCTTGGTTCTTCGTTGAACCTTGTTTTTCGCAGACCATCACCAGTATAAGCACCAACTTATGAAGTTTTAAAGAACAGATTTTGAACATCTTTGGATTTATCAAAATGCACAGTGACCGTTATGAAGTTGTGTAGTTTAAACAAGGTTGATTTTAGGACTTCACCGGTAGAAACCATTCGAGCTTCAATATCGACTAATCAAAAGCTAATGGTAAGACTAAAAACAACTAAAATAAACAAACCACGTTAACGGACTACGACCTACATTGTACATTACTTTAATCATCTTTTGCGAGTTTCAAGGTAAGAGAATCATACCAGCTTTCGGTTTGGTCAAGCACGATTTTCTAAATTCATGTTAACTTGAATAAGTATTTTACCTCGATTACCGATATTGTTATACACCTAAACTCAACTTATCAGATGTAATCACGTTTAAGAGACATGATTTAATGTAGATTTATACTTACTAGCCGATGTTCATCCACTTCACGACACATTCCCGTATCAAGATATGCACGAGAGTTCATCTTATCAATGAGTATACTGCTTATCATCTGTTTTGACGTATGTGATGTGAGATACTCACTTATTTTGATTGAAAACAAGCCCTATGTGATAAAATCACTTATTGATGAGGAACTTGATTTTCAGATGCATGCAGGGCACAGGAGCAAATTCGTGAATAGGTTAGTACCATCGTACCGACAAAAAGACGAACTTGACTCCCCCAAAAACTGTGATATATTATCACTTATTCATATGGAGGATGTGATATGTTTATGACTTATTGATGGTCGTATGCAGTATTTACACGTATGTATGGTATCATGGAAGTTCTTGACTTGCGTCCCCGTTATTTTTTGGTAAAAAATTCAACCATGATACCCAGATGATAAACAAGCATAAAGACCGCATATCTTAGAACCTCGGCATACTATTAAACGGAATTTCGGTACCAAGACCATATGCCAATGAATGGTTCCCACCTGACTTTGAGTTCGTTATATTTATATCAACCTGCACGTTTTAATCTGGTTTGAGTCTACCAGTACATCGTTAGTAAAGCTACTTATCATTTTTTTTGCATTTTGACCGCACTTGACTAACCACCGGTGTATCATCATCTTCCCTTATCTTTCCAATAGACTCATTTTGATTTTTCAATTTTCTATTGTTTTTGTATTTTTCTGGATTTCTCCCCCTTAAATGCAAAGAGTAAATAAACGAAAAACATATTTTTGTATTTTTGTTTTTTTTCTCATGTTTTTGTATTTTCTTGAAACTTTCTCCCCCTAAATGCAAAAAGGTAAATAAATTTGAAAATCTTTTTGTATTTTTAGCGTTTTTGAGAAAATATTTACAAAAACAATTAGTCGATGATGATTTACCTGGGTTTCACATTGATGCGATTTATCAAAAGCAAATAATCAAATCGAGATTTATCAAAAGATTTTATAAACAAGTCGGCACGTTGGTGATCAGTGTGAATCTTAACAACATCGATAAGTTTCTTTTCATAACAATCTCGTATGAAATGATACCTAATCTCGATGTGTTTTGTTTTCGAGTGCTGTACAAGATTACGGGTAATCTGTAAAGCAGCTTCATTATCAACATGAATGGGAGTAGTTAGAAATTCAATACCGTAGTCCCGCATCTGCTGTTGTATCCAAAGAACCTGTGAACAGCAACTAGAAGCTGCAATGTACTCAGCTTCACAAGTTGAAGTAGCAACACAGGTCTGCTTCTTGCACTGCCACGTGACTAAACGGTTTCCAAGAAACTGACATCCCGCCGAAGTTGATTTTGCATCAATTTTGCAGCCACCGTGATCAGAATCACTGAAAGCAATTAACCCGAAGTTATCATCCTTAGGGTACCAAAGACCAGTGTCTGGACAACCCTTCAGATAATGAGAAATCCTCTTTACAGCTATGAAGTGAGAAGACTTTGGATTTGATTGGTAACGAGCAAGCAGACACGTTGGATACATAATGTCAGGTCTTGATGTAGTGAGATACATGAGTCCAATCATTGCACGATAAAGAGATGGATCCATACTATCACCCGACCCCTCAGGAGTAATCCCATGATTCTGAGCCAATGGAGTTCCAGCAAGCTTTGAATCTTCCATCTGGAATCGCTTGAGAATATCCCCGACGTACTTGTCTGATGAATGAAGATTCCTTCCTTAGATTGATGTACCTTCAAACCTAAAAAGAAATTCATTTCTCCCATCGCGCTCATCTCGAATTTCTCTTGCATCGCCCGCTCGAACTCTTGCACATTTCATCATTTGTTGACCCAAAAATAATGTCATCCACATACACTTGCACCAACAATAAATCCTCACCTTTTTCTTTAGTGAAAAGAGTGCAGTCGATCAAACCTCTTCGAAAACCATTCTTGAGAAGATATGAAGATAGAGTCTCATACCAAGCCCTCGGAGCTTGATGAAGACCATACAACGCCTTGTTAAGAAGCCAAACTTTGTCAGGATGCATCGAATTTTCAAAACCAGGCGGTTGCTCTACATAGACTTCTTCCTCGACCACACCATGAAGAAATGCACTTTTAACATCCATTTGGTACACAATAAACTTCTTATAAGACGCATAAGCTAAGAAAATTCTTATCGCCTCAAGTCGAGCCACTGGTGCATATACTTCATTGTAATCTATGCCTTCTACTTGTGCAAAGCCCTGAACAACCAATCTTGCTTTGTTATGCACAACAACACCTCGGTCATCCCGTTTGCACTTGAAAACCCATCTTGTGCCAATCTTCTTATAGTTCTCAGGTCTGTCAACCAGTTTCCATACTCCCAATTTCTGGAACTGTTGAAGTTCTTCCTGCATAGCTTCAACCCATGAATCTTCCTTCAATGCTTCTTTCCAAGACTTTGGTTCTACTTGGAAAACGTAGCATGCGAAAGACCAATCGTTTTGTTCCCCGGATTCTCTGATAGCTGCATACAATCCAGCATTCTGATTGTTTCTCAACTGATTACGCGTCTGCACACCGCTTTGAACATTTTCGATAATATTCTGCTGAGGATGGGTATTATGAATTCGTGTTTCTGGCACATCAAGAACACGAGCATTGATACCTAGGTTGTTGAAGTTCAAATCAACCACCAGATCAATATCTGGCGTCGCCAAAGACGTCGAAGCATTACCTTCACCAATACCTACATTGTTATCCACAAAAACACCTTCAGAGACACCTGGAACATGCACTGATGTAGCTTCATTTGCATCATGATACTCTTCATCTTCAGACGAAATGTTGTAGTCTGTTGCATCTTCAAACACCTCATTTTGACCAATATTGTTAACGATTTCGATGCTTGCGGAGTAACAATAACTGGTCTTACCAATGACGAATCAATTGCAGTATCACTCTCCAATAACATTTGTGCTGCTACAGAAGCTTCATCATAGGTTGGCAGATTAAAGGAGCCAAATAGACCATCATAGTCGAACATCCACGGATCACCTGGAGCCCTAACAGACTCAGTGTATCGTGGAAACTTGACTTCACCCCATTCCTCTATCTTTCGAGTAGATAGATTCCAGACCCTAAAGTTTGGAGTAGCATATCCAAGGAAGAATCCTTCAATTGCCTTTGCTCCAAATTTCTCAGATTGCTCGATCATAGTGCATGGTGCTCCAAAAGGTTCCAAATAAGATACATCAGGTTTCCGTCAGTGCAGCAGCTCAAAGCAGGTTTTACCATGTCTCTTTACTGTAAGAACTCTGTTAGTGTATAGCAAGCAGTCGCCACAGCCTCCCCCCAAAATTGAACTGGAAGTTGTGACTCCACCAACATAGTTCTAGCAGTTTCTATAAGCGTCTGATTCTTTCTTTCAGCAACACCGTTCTATTGAGGAGTATAACGAGAACTGTATTCATGTAGAATTCCTTTAGAAGTACAGAACTCATCCATAACCCTATTCTTAAACTCAGTGCCGTTGTCACTTAGAATTCTCCTTATCTTCAAGGTATACAAATTTTCAATGAGAGTAAAGAGATTCTTTAGAATATCTGGAGTCTCGCTCTTGTGTGCCATTACCGCTATCCACGAAAACCTTGAATAATCATCAGTAACTACCAAACAGTAAGCATCACCAAAAGTCGTCTTGTGCTTCATAGGTCCAAAAAGGTCCATATGAAGACGTTCAAGTGGCATGTTAACCGTATTGACCTTCTTGATAGGGTGAGATTTCTTCGCTTGTTTTCCCTTTTGGCATCTTGAAGATGAAAATTCTTGACAGGCACACCATTCACAAGATTGTTCTTCACCAAATGGTTCATTTTTCTTAAGTGAATGTGTCTCATTCGCCTGTGCCAAGAGATAGACTCCTTTTCGTTTGCTTTAGAGACGAAACAGGTAACTTGTACAGTTTTTGTAATCGCTTGGCTCATATCAAGAATATACAAGTCATTTGTCCTAGGACCGACAGAAGAATCCATTCCTTTGGAATTTTAAAACCGGGTTTCAACACATAGCAGCCAGCATCATCAAAATGCACGGTAAACTTTTGTCGCAAATTTGAGAAACGCTAAGAAGATTATGATCAATTTGTTGCACGTAATTGATCTTGTCGAAACTCACAACACCATTGGAGATCATTCCTTCCCCAGTGATGTATCCTCCCTTATCTCCAGCAAACGCGATATAGCCTCCTCTAATGCTTTTCACATCATATAGGAGCCTAATCGCCCGTCATGTGCCTGGAGGCCCCACTGTCAACAATCCAATGGTTGTTAACAGTTCCTCCTGAAGCACCCTGCACATTCAAATACACAATCAGTTGGAGATGGGGAACCAAGCCTTAGTGGTCTTGGGTCACCCCTTATCATCAAGAAATGTAATTTCAATTTCTTGATGATTTGGAAAATAAATACCTCCCCCTGAGACATGATCCGATTTAGGTTTCCAAGATTGCTTTTGTGATTTACCAGATTTATTGTTATTATTTACAGTTTTTGAAGATTCTGGTTTTGACACTTTTGACGGACTTGGTTCCTTTTCATCGACTTCAGAATTTAACGCCTTTTCAAGAGCCTTAACATTTTTGCGTTTTTGTTAAGCTTCTTGTTCCTTAACAATCTGTTTATCTTGTTTAGGAGATACTGATCGGCGTTGTTCAGCTTTCTCAGGTGGGGCATTCTCAACAAATTTTGGCTTGGGCGAGTTTGTACAATTTTTAATGATGTTTCAAACTCCCCACATCGAAAACATGACCTCCTTTCAACAAACTTAGGAGATGAATTTTTCTGACTGGATGTTGAACTTGTAGGTCGTGAGGTACTTGGTTCACTATCACACCCATTGGTATGTTGGGTGTAGTTGTTTTGTTCATTTCTTTTCAAAATTTTGACTTTGTTAACAAATTTTGTGTTAGATAAGTTTTCAAAAGTCTCAGTTTTATCGGTACCCTTTGAACTCACAAATTTCACATCCTTTTGTTTCTTCTTATTTCGAGTCACCTTTTGATCAACCTTAGGTTGTGAAACCTTAGGTTTCTCGACTCGCTTCTCTTGTTGTTTACCTTTGGAAGCCGTTGATTGTTGCGATTTGAGAGGTAATTTTTCGCATTGATTTACTATTACATGTGGACTTTTCTTCCCCAAAAACTTGTTTGTTGAAATTTCAAAAACTTGGTCAATCAAAGCCGGATTGACATATCTTAACAGAAAGTCCTTGTTTGAATAGATTCTCTCGTCATCAACCAATGTATATAACAAGTTGTCACTTTCAAAGGTAGCAGCAAGTGCTTCAACAGACTTTGCATGATCAATCTCTTGTTTAACAACAGGTTTAACAATTTGAGTGGAAGGGTCACATAAAATGTGATTCTTGACTGGAATTTCCACTCCTTTCTTACTGTCAAGGGATTGATCTTGGTCAGTCATATCTGATTCATCATCTGATGTTTCAGCATCCTCAACTATTGGAGGACTTTGTACAGATGATATCTTATCAGATTGCTTGATTTTATCAGAGACCTCATCCAATTTGAACCCTAACCCTGCTGCAAACTCATCAGGATTGAGTGGTACAAAAGGTTCAAATCAAGGCATTTCCTCTTCATCGGGCATCTTGGAATAATTTTGTCTCAAAGGGGGTGGACACGACTTATATCCAATGCATGTTACATTTCCCTTTAGTTTTTGAACGTCAATGATGTGACCAAGCACATACTGGGAATTTGAGTAACTTTCCAGTTTGAGCTTGATCGCTTCATTCTCGCATTTTGCAAAGGCTAACTCTTTCTTTGTTTCTTCAATGATATTAATGTAATTTTAATACCTTTTTGCTTATTTAAGACAGCTTTGGTCAACTCGGAAACGCTTTTCTTTAATGTGTCAATTACATCTTTGAAATATTTTTCGTTTCTAGTTAAAGCCAAGTTAGCTTCTTTGCATTTCGACAGTTTCAGTTACCAAATTATGATTATGAAGATTTGTTGTTTCAAACTTTTGTTTTAAAACGATGCAATCATTGCAGACTTTGGAAGTATCAGATTTTACCTGACTTGTTGAAGCTGCTAAATTTGCCATATAGGTGGTGTTACAAGAAAAAGATCCATCTTTGTTGAACAGCTTTTCAATTTCTTTTGCTGCAACTTCAGCCTTCTTGACTAATACAGACTTTTGCTTGTTCAGCTTCTCAGCATCTTTCAGCAGGCTTTCAACTTCAGCATCAATATCCAGTTTCACTTCTGAATCTGAACCATACCATCCAACACTTGAGTTTTCTTCATCTGAGTTACCGCTGCATCCCGAAATATCGTATCTTCGGAAGCTTCATCCCGTTGGACCGATTTCACATGACTGATGATTTTGTCATAACATGCGGTACCTCCTTGATTTCCATCACCCAATTGAACAGACCAGTTGGATCCTTCATCAGCTTGCACTACCAAAGCTCGGTTTGTATTTGAAGTACCTGCTTGATTAGGATTGTTAACTGCAACTATTCCTCTTTCATTGTTAACATGGGTGGTGTTGGATGTGGTTTGGTTTCTAAAAGGATTTTGATTTCCTTGTTTTGCAGGTCGAGTGCACTCCCGCTTAAAATGTCCTTTCTCACCATAATTGAAGCAAGTAACGGCATCTTTGTCAAAGCCGTACTTGGTATCCCTTTTACTTTCCAAACTCTTTCTACCCGTCCTAGCCATGTAGTCATTTGCTCTTCGAACCGCACTTGCAAATGCCCACTTGATGTCCATTAGATCCATCTTGTCCTTGTCAATTTGTTGGTAGTCTTTATTTGTCAAATTGATGTTTCCAATTTGACCCGCCACCAATCCACAATAAGCGCTCACCATAGTGTTTAGAAGTTCCGTGTGTTCTTTTGCAACTTCTACACTGACCTTTGAGATGTGTGAGGTATCTAATCTAACGGTATTGGGATTTGAAGGTTAAAAATTATTGCCATAACAAGCTTGTTGTGGTGCTTGTTGAGAGGCATAATCTTGAGGTTTTGGTAAAAAGGCACTAGGATCAAAGCCTTGACAGTAGGTTTGGTTTGATTGATCTGGTTTCGGTAGTGGTGGCATGAACGGATTTGCATTTGATACAAATGTCGTTTGTAGTTTTGGTTGCGAAGAAGCACTAACACCTATGTTGAGGCCGCCAAAGTACATTTATGGGTTTTGGGGAACTGGAATCCTTTTGGCCTTGTGGATTTCCTCCTCATTCTTGTTTTCCAACTTCTGAATAAACTCATAGATTGTGATAGAATCTAACACCTCCTGTATGTTTTAACAAATCTATGAATTGGCCCCACTTGGGTGGTAACGCATCTGCAAACCATGTGACTATTTCCTGTTGAGATGCATTCACATGATATGAGTACATTTCACTTAACAAATGATAGAACCGAGTTGTCATATCATTACCATCTCATTTTCCATAAACAGGAAACCATCAAACTCCTTCTTCAACAAATCATGCCGAACTTTTCTTGTAGCCGCGTTTCCCTCACCTCTTGCTTCTAATGTATCCCACAAGTTCTTAGTGGAAGTACAATAGATGAATTGATGGCAAATGTCTTTATGAAGAGCTTGTGTGAGAATTGGAAAAGCTTTCTTTTCAAGATCATAAGCTTTCTTGTCAGGTTCGGTCATACTTGCTAAGGTTGTTGGATTGGAACCGGCTTCTTCAAGTGTAACATTATAAGGCGTGGTGAAACATGTCCATAACTCCGTGTTTTGACCAAGGACATATGTATGAAAACGTCCCTTCCATGTGGGATAATCATTCATATGATTCAATTTAGGTGGACGATTGTTACTACCAGCTTCACTTTCACTCATTAGAAGAGTTTGAATGCTTTGGTTTTGGTTTGTGACACAAGCCCATTGACTAGTGGTAATCATTGATGCTTGTTGCGGCATAAGTCCTTTGACCCAAGACATATCGGGGCTAGATTGTGAAGTACCTTGACTTGTACTGGGCCCACTACTCTAATCCCATGGATTTGAACTCATTGTGTATGTTAAAAATATACTATTAACTTAAAAACACAATTTTGCAAAGTTTGAGAAAGTTACAAAGGTTTTGTGAAAATGTTACAACACCCTTCAACGAACAACTATTCCAGCGAACAATTGATCCTACGAAGAATTTAGTTCTACGAACAACTAGTTTCCCACGAAGATCAGGTTCTTCGTGAAACGACTAATCGACGAAGAATGTGATTGTTCGTCAAGAGTAATCCTATGAAGAACTGGTTTTTCGTCCACCCAATACTTCGTTGGTTAGATTGTTCGTTGATGAGTTATTCGCAGGCAGGTTCTTCGCAGAGAACTGGGTTGGTGAGATTCTCCTTTAAATGTAAACTTGCTTTTTCTAAAAAATGGAAAGGTGGTAGATGGATATCCAAGTTTAGTTAAAAACAAGGATGCCAGAGATCATCTTTTCAGTCAATCTTTTTCAAATCTTATCTTCACCAACCTAATTCCGGTTGGCAATGGGTCTTGTTTGGGACGGGTTTAGGTAATCCTAAACCCAAACCCGGTTAGATAAGCTTGTCCCAAACCCGTCTCAAAACCCGTCGGGTTTCTAGCGGGTAAATACCCATCGGGTATCGGGTATACCCGCGGGTTTCGGGTAAACCCGTTAATTTAAAAAATTACCCGTTGGGTATACCTGACCCAAAACCCATCGGGTAACTACTAATTAATTACATTAAATATTATTACTATAAAAATGCAAAAAAAATAATTACAATGTATACGAAATAAAATACCTATATGTATTAAAAATGGGTGTATCGTATAACACATATTTAAAAATATAAAAGAAATTATGTCGGGTATACAATCGGGTAAACAGGTACACTTTATCGGGTAATCGGTCGGGTAAACGGATATATCACCACATCCCAAACCCGCGAAAAAATAAAAATTAATCCCAAACCCGTCCCAAACCCGATTATCCAACCCCAAACCCATCCCAAATAAGTCGGGCTTCGGTTTTACCCATCTGGTTCGGGTATGATTGCCATCCCTAATTCTGGTGACTATTCCGGTGAAAACACTTGCCGGAAATTTTTCAGAACACAAGATTTGCAAGAAATTCTTAAGAAAAACTAAACCTTAACATGACTACACGTGTTTTAGTAAAGATAATCTTCAAATGACAAGTCTAAGCCAAACTTTTGAACAACTTTTCTAAAAAAACTTAGGTTTCTAGATTTCAAGTTCGAAAACCCATCAAGAACACTTCACAACAAGCTCAAATACACGGTTTTGCTCGATTTTGAACAAGAAAGAGAGCCAAAGCTCTGATACCACTTTTAGGTCCACTTGGAGGATCAAGTTACCTACTTCCTTGTTTGTTAACACACTACCAATTGCGGAATCCTTGTTAGCATGCAAACCGAAGCAAAACAATGTTAATGCAAACATAAAATAACCAAAAGATTCACTATCTTTAGATTAAAGTGGAAGATAATCAGTTACACATACACACAGTGTCAAACTCTCTAAAGACTCTCTTGGTAAACAAAGAAGTGGTGAGTCTGTATTTATAGGCCAACACATCTGCATGGCTATGAAGAACCATCAGACACCCACGAACAACATGCAGTCCAACAAAGAATGGTACTTCGTTGGACATATCCACGAAAATCTTCACCCACGAAGAATGGTTCTTCGTGGCATGTTGAAACAACGAACAATAGTTGTTCGTAGATAATGAACCCTACGAAGAACATGGGTTCTTCGTAGGAACCTGCAATACAGACATATACCACAGACAACAAACAGTTTACCAAGAGCCTAAACAAACTAACAGCTGCACACATGCAAACTGTTTACAATGCTAACAAACGTAAATGTCATGCTAAGTCAAGATAGGAGGATATCTTGACTTGGCCGACTCGACCAAAACATACATAAACGTAAAACAAAGACCGTACAAACTGACATAGCTAAGAACAAGCTACAGACACAAAACTGTACCAACAAGCCTACTACTTATACAAGAGTTAAGGATTAGTAAAAGGTTTCACTTAATTATAGATTTTAAAACTCTAATAAAACTAATTAAATGTCATCAAGAAGCTCTACTCAATAGTTTCTCTTTTTATACACCACATGAAGATTCTAATTAATATTTATAATTTTGTTAAATTATAAATGTATTGAATTACCATTCACCAAATTTCCAACAATCCCCCACATGAATGGAGATCGTTCAAAACACATAAAACTTCCAATGGAACCTCAACGATTGAGTTTTGCATACGATAGGTAGGTGTTACCCTTTGAACCTTCGCTCTTGAAATGCACTTATCTCACTAGCTCTGAGTAGATATCGATATCCTTGAACTCGTCTGCGGTTTGTGTAGACGACAATACACTTCACACAAGACTCTCCTTAGCAGGGTCATCTCCTCATAGTTGTGTCTAATACTGGTCGTGGAACACTTTCCTGATTCTGCAAGCTCTATGAATTATGCCCTCAATTCCATTCGAAGCAGCCCCACTTCTCTCTAACATAGGTGATTCTCCTTAGATCATTAAAAGCATTGTAGTTATTGTGATTTATCCAAATCATTTACCACATATTATGCTTTGACTCACTCTTTGTCACTGATATCATAGGAATAAACTAGGACGTATTTAAACACCCTTTTATACTTTGGGGGTAAGTATAACCATATATACTAGCTTATACATATCATTTATGCCCCCACAGTGACCACCCTTAGGCATATGATTTAGTTATCCTATTGAACTTAGATCTTGGGATCTCCAGTAACTAAGTTAGGTTTTCTTCACATACCGTTTTTCATGGGCTTTAGTCTCATTCCACAACTTGATGTCTAATAAACCCCCAGGTTGTTGGATCCATAACATTATCTTTGACTTTCTAGTCACTACAAATAACTTTACTTATTTGAGATCAGTTGTCATGATGTGTTCTTAACTCGCAAGTTAATTTTACCTATTCTTAACTTCTAATACTATAACCTCAGTGGCCATCTGAATCTGATTATAATATGTATTTCTAAGATACACGTATCATTTAAGGCAAACACATCTCCATTATGCACCACGACCTTTGTGTCCTCCACTTAGTCGTCTATTTGCAATGTGGATTACAAAATCCTTATTGCCAAACATTTATGATACAAATGCAAGACACCCCTACATTTAAGTCTTATAGGATATAGGGTTGTTTCTAAATGGATCCTCCCCCACATTTCTTGCCATTTGATCAATATTTCCAAACTTCACTTATGACGACATTTATACACATATGATTGAACAAGATCAACCTCATGGTATCAGTGAATTCAACTGATATTGCATTAGCTTACACAAGCTTCCGAGCTGACCAAAGCAACACATGCCATTGTCATAAGTTTGTCACCAACTTAGAATAATACTAATTTAACATCTAGAATAAGCCTAGACAATGAGCTCTCCTCATTAGCTTTTTGAACAAACCCTTCAAAGGTTACATGTCTTTTCCTTATAATGAATGAATATTGTCCTACAACTTGTCTGTACACAAATTCTTTTTGTGTTTATACACATTTGAATGTTTAGAGTTAATTAGTCTCCGTCAAGACCCATAATTAACCAAGTACTAGTCTAGCATGCTTTAGAGTACAATACTTTAGCATGTGAGCAGAAGATGCATCATTTTAATTCTTAACAGCCCTAAGGATATCATAATATCACTTTACAACATTCATCCCTTGTTAAGACAAAATAATGAGACTTATTCATAATCCTAAAACATCAATATTTAAGAAGGTTTCACAAATTATTGTATATAGCACATAGCTAATTTTTATCATCCAACACTTTACCATTGACTCATAAGGACTTAAACATAAGTCTTAAACCAAGTCACTTGGCGAACACATTCATCACTGACAAGATGAATGTTCCTCGTCTACAATCACTATTATGTGTGAGATAGAGTCAACCAAATCGACACTCAACAACATGTCATTCAATATTTTGCCATAAGTGATTTGTACACATCTATTGTTATTCATTAGGAGATATGTATATATAGGATGCTCTCCCAAACGAATATAAAATCTCCATACAATAGTCAAGTGGTAGACGTATCTACGTATAGATCACTCGAAACATATCTCGCAAGATTTATCAAAGGTATGCAATAACATATAGTACTTTTTCTTTCATACGTTAGAATTCACACTTGTGAATTATCCAATCACTTCTAATGAAGTATGTCGACACGGATCTCGTTTGTGTATTTCATCTCAATACACTGAGTACGTTCTTTCATCATTCTCTCATGATGTGGTTATACATTTGATGTTTTGTCTTTGACTTTTAGTTAATATAACAACTCTCAAGTTGTTTATGTCTAGTTATGTTCATGTACTATACGTTTAAAACCATCTTCTTTTAAACAATGTATAGTTAACATTATAATTACTTTTCAAAACAAAATACGTCACAAACATTAGTGATTTGTTTCTTTGTAAAAAATTGCATATGTTATCTAAAGATACTGAACAAAAAACAATAAAATACATTGGAAACTAAATCATAAGTGCCAAACACTTTTGAAATTTAAATGGAAGCATAGACGATATGTAGACATCAAATATCAAAGTGTGTTCTTCCACACTTTATATTCTCACCGAAATCTTCTCAACGATATCGTCCCATGGCATGTCTTGGGGTACTCCCTCAATAATACCCCATGCACTTGTAAGTACAAGTTCCCCATTTCATTTTGAAACTTTAAAGTTCGACAATTCTGCTCAAAACAACACCAGGTTGTTATAAAGGCTACATTTAAGTAGTAAACTTGAACAATTAATTTTTTTCACAACACCACCAAATAATATCCACGAGGTTGTTACTTTGTTCAACAAATGCTATTTCTAGCAAGAGTAGAAAACCATTTGAATTCTAAAAACTATCAAAAACTTTGTTTTAAAATCATTTCAAAATATTTACTAAGTTTTGCAATGTACAATATTAATAATATCAATTAGAGTTTATGATAACATATATCAACACCCATAATATCAAAGGTTTTATATTGTTTAGTCTTACTACGCATGTACTAAACGTTTTCTAACACGTATGTTAAAAAATGTTATAACGGACACATTATAGATACGAACGTGTACATAAAACGTTTTCCAAGGATAAAGTTTATAAATAAACCATTTCTCATCATTGTTAATGCACACCTAGACAATTAATTGTTTACATAAAACATTTTCATTCATTATGGCTTATACAATGTACAATCTCTAACCTTGTATTTGTGATACACATTTTCTAACACACGTGTTAGAAAATTAAGTCATTTTATTTATATAAAATATGACCATTTGGATTTAAAAATCACAAATTAAAGTTGTTGATAAATCTCACACAACTACACCATCATTTTATGGTGATTTAATTCTTGTATTCTTACTCTTGTAGTTTTCCAATCTCATCAAGTTAGGCACATAGCCTACTTTTAATACAAGAGACATGTGGTGAAAAAGAGTCTCACTTAATTAGAGATTTTATTAGAGACGTAAATTCTAATAAGAACTAATAAATTGACATAAAACTCTACTTAAGAGTTTATCTTTCATATGAAGAGTGTAGTAATAATTATAATTTCATTAAATTCATATAAATAACAACACCATCACTTTACGGTGATTTAATTCTTGAAGTGAATCAAACATCAACTTCAATGTATGACCTTTTATTTCTAAACCAAGCAAAGCATAATATAAGTGTTTATATTCATTAAAATCAATGCTACAACAAATTACTTATATAAAATGATTACATAAAACATTTCAAAGCATTTGTATTTTAACCATTTTTAACAATCATGTTAAAATAAAAGAAATTTAACGCTCATGTTATAGATATTAACATTTCCACAAAATGTTAATTCGACTTGCTATAAACACATATATGGTTCAAATAAATAAGTTATTACCAATACACACAGTAGAGAAAACGAATAATTAAAATATTGCTTCCAAACTAACGCTTTCCATAAACGTTTCTAGCACACATGTTAGAAATAAATGATTACAAGAATCATTATAAGGCTTATTAGTTTATATAACATAATTTTTTAAACACACATTCTTTAAACGATGTTATATAAATATATGATCATTTCTAACAAGTATGTTAGAACATGAAGCGTTTACAAAAAAAAAACGTATTGTTTATAGAAATAAAGCCGGTCTAACACACAAGTTAGAGAATTTAACGTTTACAAAAACGTATGGTTTACACTAATAAAGCCGATCTATCACAAAAGTTAGAAAAACTTAACGATTCAAAATCGTTTCAAAACCAAACGATTGAAACAAAACTATTTGTTTTGTACCATGGTATAGGATTTAAGATTGTATCTCAATCTCAATAAATCCAAACACAACAAGTTGTACTACGTACATATTTCCCCAAAAAAGTATATATAAGATCATAATCTCTAAGAATTGTGTAGTAATATATTAATAATATATATATATATAATATATATAATAATATTATAATTTTCATGAACCCAAAATCCTTATAAATAAGGTTGTAAGATTGTATCAACAATCACACGAACTCTGTTTTAAGTTTGTAGGAACTAGGTTCACTTTATATAAACTATAATTACAAGATATATAATAACGAGACTCTCGCTGTTTGTAGAAAATATCATAGTACAATACCGGTTGCAATAAACTATATATAATATATTACCAATCATGAATCAAGTCGCATCTCTGGTGGGTTCTTCACGCGCACTTGATAGCATCCTAGACTCGAGTATTTATCATCTCGAGTCTTGAAAATATTCATTGACTACAACAAAGAGTACACTAAAACGTTGACGATTTTAAGTTGAGGCACGTGTTTAACACGCTTCCCTTAAAACAGATTTCGCGCCTTTACTAAAGACGACGCGGCTGTTTCCCAGTTTACAACAGCCAAAGCAGTATGTACTGCCGAAGATGGCTCACGCGCCCGAGGTTACACGGAGTAATTGTAGTGTTTGAACTTATGGAATAAATAAGGATGTGATTGTGGTGGAAAACAAGTAGAGAGTACTCCTCTCTCTAGTTGGTCTTGAAGCGTTCATCCTCCTTTTAGTATTTTTCATGTATCAAGTAATACAATATTCTTTTAGTCATAAAAGAAGCACATAGCCTACTAATTGTACAAAGGTTTCACTTAATTTGTCACTTAATTAGAGACTTTAAAACTCTAACAAAACTAATTAAATGTCATCAAGAAGCTTACTCAAGAGTTTCTCTTTTATTCACCACATGAAGATTCTAATTAGTATTTACGATTTCATTAAATTATAAATATATTAAATATCTCTTCACCAAATTTATAACATATAATGCTTAAAATTAAAGTATATTTACTCCCTTATATTGATGTTTGCCACCTTAACTAAACATTATCCTTTTGTGATAGTGCCAATAAACATGATGTGTGTTCTTGGCCTTTTAGTTAGTTAGGATAGTTTTATTGTGATCCATAGCATTCTAGTTGATTAGCATAGATTTTATTTGAATTGTTGGCTTTGTACAAAACCACTTGAAGGTAAGTGATCATTATCCTTTTGTATGGAAAAGTTGACTTCATTTGACATCTTCTTTATCTTGAAGAACTAAAGAGTCATCTTCGAAGAAAAAAGATCGAGGAAGTAATACATTGGAGGAAGTTGGATGTAAAGAAGTGAAGGATTTGCAAGATACAAGTTTACTGCTATTGAATGTAACTCAAAGCCAATACCATTGCACATAATGATATATGTTGTCATTGATTGTAGCTTGATCTTGTAGTTTAGGATAAAATTATTAGGATTGTATTTTTAGTAACGCGTTTAATGCCTTTTGTTTTTAGTTTTCCTTTTGTTATAACATTATGTTATTATACCAAACCCCCGCAACATCGCGACAAAATGTAATTCTAGCTACAACAAAATTTTACCTCAAACTTTTAGGTTCTTTCCACATCAAGACATAGATTAAATCAAAATGTGACACCCCGATTTCCGGTGGGCCCGGTCAGTGGCTTTATGCTTGACGATTGATAACTGTTTCACAATAAGCAACAAAAGACAGAATTATAAAATAATAATCATAAAAGATTTGAAATTTATTAAATAAGATTCATACATTGTTCGATACAAGTCCCAGAAGGTAAGATCCGAAATAAAAGCAAGCTTAGGACATCTTAGGACTTTAAGCAATGGAGTCGCAAATTCCAAAACTTATTCTTTGACCGAACCACCCTATATTCAGGATTCGTTACATGCGGTTTAATCTGGTGAAAATACGCCAGCTTTCACTGGTAAATACAATTAACCAACTTGTTTAAAAATCATTTTCATAAATCATTTGATACATATTATGATTACTTGTAGGTTAATCATTTAGTATTCTTTTGGGATAGATTTCTTGTCACCGGTTTTACATACTTGTCAATACCGCTGGGTACACACCACCTTTAATATGATGTCTTCTAGGAGTATACCTACTACCTTACATGTATTTTATATGGTCATTCCTATTTGATAAGTCGGGATGCCCGAACACAGTACAATTACCCCTAGTGTTTAATGTTGTTCAAGTAATACGTATTAAACCAGATTCTTATATTTATGAAAGCATTTGCCCATTTATATAATACATGCTCCAAGCGGCTAATGTCGTATCCCAAGTTTTCAAATAAAACTAGGCTAATAGTATTTACCTTTGCTTAGCAAATATTATATTCAAATAAATTCTTTGAAGCAAAGCCGTATTTCAGGTTGTTTATCCTAGGCACGATTATCTGAAAGGCTCTATAGTCAAGAGTAAAACAGATATGAATATCCGTTAGAATATTCACGAGTCTTTTTGTAAGTTATATTACTTGACTCGCTACTTAGAATATTGTTCGATTTCGCTAGGTCAAGCATTGACCAGTTAGAATGTGGTTCATACCCTTCCAAGTGCGAAACCTTGTTGGATATGGGCTATTTAACCAAACATTTTGATTTCGAATGATTTTGAAAGATTTAAACCCAAATTGACTAGTTTATATATCTTATATATATTAAACTAGTCATATGCGTAAACACGACAACAGGCGGTCGAAAGGGTCTATGACATGTCCGTTATGTCAAAATATTTTTCCAAATATTATGTAATTAGCTTCGAGATCAAATTATATGCCTCGTTGGTTTTAAAACCACTTCTACGCCAAAAGGGCGTTTTTGACATTTTTAAAAGTATATATAGTGGACTTGTCGATTTACCCTTCAAATAGTATGGCCAAAAGGTATATTCTTAGAAGGTTGTTACCTATAAGGGTCATAAAACATTCCTTGATTGGGTTTCAAAGTAGACCGAACGAATCATAATCGAAAATCAAAGCAAAAGTCAAACTGCTTGACCTTCGATATAGAATTGAACTCTAAACTGAATATGACAAGTTAGAAATGTCAAAATAAGTTTTATAATGTTATATAAACTATTATAATGCAAAAACTTATAGGTTAGATACTTAAAAGATCATTCGTCGTAATTTGCAAAAATCTACGTTTTTGACTTTATACTTTATACATGGTTGACTCATCATTTCGCCTACTAAACGTGACGATCAGAGGGTATAATCACATGGGATTAATACTCTCATTATTACGATCATACTGCAAATTTCAACTTGAACTTTGACTTGACCAAAATGGTCGAAACCGAAAGTCAAATCAAAAGTCAAATTGCTTGACTTTCGGCTAATAACTATCCAATAAATTGAAATCGACTAGTAAGAACACTTAATAATATTGGAGAACACTTTTAGAACTCAGATTAAGAGGCTCCTAAGCAGAAGCATCTCCACAAGAAGAGTTTATAACTGAATTGTGAAGGTGTGGAAGAAAATGTGAACTTAGGTGGGTATTTATACTAATCAAAGCTTCGTGAGGGTGACAAGTGTCCTATGGAGCTCTAATGTGAGGATTAGTGTCCTAACACATGGCATTACAAGAAAAAAGATGGCAATGGAGGTGGTGAGGTGTCAAAGATGAAGCAAGGCTACTGTCCAGCCAAGATACTGTTGTCTGTTGCGGACCGTAAGGGGTATGCCTTAAGGTCCGTAAGGGACCTCATGCACGTATTATTTTCAAAACACCCTTGCGGACCGCAAGGGTATAATGTTACGGTCCGTAAGGACCTCCAACAGGTAAATATTTTTGCCTTTAAGACAGATTTGGCCCCTCAACTTATATTTTTAGCCCCCTTTTAATATATTTTTTTATTTTTAACTCTTCCTTTCAACATTGTGAATTATGTGGACGGTTTCTAGACACGTGTGACGCTAGAATTTGATTCAAAATTTTCAGGGTGTTACAATTCAATTTTAAGTATTAAAGACTTCTTAGACATAAACAAATAGAAATTTTACGTCAAGAAACAAAGGATCTAACATTCAATACTTTGATATTCAATAACAATTAAAGTGGACAAAACTGGATTTGATTTTAGTTTTCAGAATCTTTAAAATTGAATTTATGAATGCTCCACTTAAATCTGTCAATGAAATGAACTTCAGCGAATAATTCATGATTTTTTCGGTCTAAAATTCGTTTCATAAACAAACGAACACGAAAAAACTTCTTCGTTTAGTTAAATAAACGAATATATTCCGCGTTCACTCATTTATGTTCTTGAACGTTCGATAACATTTTTGTTTGTATCCATTTGTGTTCTTTTGTGTCCGTTTGTATTTGAGGTTTTTATTTTTTTATATATTAATAATTAATGATATATATATATTTATTTTATATTTTACTACCAAATAATATATATATATATATATATATATATATATTTATTGATATTGATATTCCTTTATTTTTATTTATAATCCTTATTATATTTATTTATAATATATAAAACGTTGTGTTCGTGTCGCATTCACGACCTTTCGGCTGTGTTCGGTACCTATAATTAACAAACGAACACAAAGAATTTCATTTTCTTAATGAACGAACACGAATACAAAATCTCACTCGGTAAGCGTTGGTGAACATATGTATATCCTTAACAAAAAAATACAAACAAGGTCTTGTTTGTATTCGTTCGGTTCGTTTACAGCCCTAGGCCTCCACTCATTCGAACTCCAGAATGAGCTTAGAATCAGGGGCGGATCTACGTGTACGTGAGGAGGTGCACGGGATACCCCTCAACTTTTTTGGCGAAATACAAATTTTTATTAGTCTTCGTTTTATTTATCAGGGATACCCCTAAGTAAGTGATAGGATACCCGTAAGTATGGTGAAGATAAAATAAATAAAATTATACGGTTGACGGAAATGAAATTTTCCGTTGGAAGAATACTTGCAGCGGCGGCTTTTCTTGAAACATGAAGAAGATGAAGTGATGCATTTACATTAATATATTAGTAGGAGCATTGGGAACTATGAAAAAGCAAAATGGACAAAAGTCAGAGGTCACATTTAATACTTACATATAATATATTAAACTAAACCTTTTTAAACCTTTTTTTTTTTCTTAACGCAAAAACATACTGTGAAATTTCAAAGAAAGCATAAAAACATCAACTAATAAAGTCAAGGAAAGCATAAAAAAACTCTATTAATAAATTCAAAGAAAGCAAAAAAAAAACTCTATTCAAAGAAAGCATAAAAAAACTCTATAAAGAAAGCATAAAAACATCAACTGATTTTTTCTTTTAGAAAAATAAATATTTCAAATATTTATTTTTAACTTTTAAAAAATATATTTTCTTTATTCTTTTAATGAATATTATTCTTTGGTAATTTCTAAAACATGTTTTCTTAATCTTTCAAAAACATATCCCTAAATATAATCGAATTACTTATTTGTTTTATTTTTTTGTTACTTTATTAATTTATCATTTTATTATATATTAGATTTACTTTATTAATAAGTTTTGGTTCTTTTGTTGTTAGAAAACATTTTTTTAGAAACTAAATATTATCTATAAAACTTTAAAATTACATTTAAAATTTCATATAAAAATATTTGATAACGTTCTCAATGTGTGTGGTACAACCATTAATCAACATATGATCTAAAATGTAGAAATGAAATTATATTTGGATCATATAATTAAATTGTTTTTATTCTCTCACTTATTAAAGTGACACTATATTATAAAGGATTGATTAAGAAACTCTTACTTATTAAAATTATATTTCGACGTAGCCCACCTGGCAGAAGCAAATAGGCGCATGCCTCTTAAAGTTGGTTCAAGGTTCAAATCGAGTGAAAGGGTGTAATTTAGGATAATTATTGGTGTAAAGTAGAAGAAGCATTTATTTTGCTTTTAAAATCAGTTTTACAAAACGCATATCTTATCTTAAAATATCATATTATAATTTCTAAAACTTATTACTAACTGTTTAATATTTTTTTATTCAGTCAATCAGACGTGTAACACACGGGTCCATAACCTAGTAATTATATATATACTTACTAGCCGCAATTGGCACCTAAGGGATTTCAAATTCTTAGGGATGACCTTGGCAAAAGAAAATTTTAAAGGCTCATTTTTACTATCCGTATAGGGCCCCTAAGGGCTGTCGAATTCTCAGAGACAACCCTAGGTAAAATAAAATTAGAGCACCCCTGAAATTTTTTCAAGTTCCCCCACTGCTTAGAAACATGGCTGGATATTTGGTGCAATTGCCGCAACCTTAAAAAACCATATACATTTTATTAGGAAAATTATAAATAAAAAATGATACAAAAGGTTGGCTCTAATAAAAGTATTAAAATTAATGTGGTCTCGTGAATCCGAAAAAAAACCTTATAAATGTTTGCTTTACTAAATTTTTAAAATCAGTGTGTTCACGTGAACCGACTATCGCTATGTGGGTCCACCTTGTGTTTGAATGCCTAAAAAGTAAATTACAAATAAACTCTATGAGATGTCACGTTATATCTACGTTAAAATGAACGTTCGGCGGCATATGTCATCGACAAAAACACAAAAAAAGTCCATTCAACTTTTGAAAATGACAAACGACCTTTAGACTTTAAAATTGAAATATACACCCCCTACACTTTATAAAATATTACTTTTACCCCCTCGAGTTTTAACTTTTTAAATTTACTCCCATATTTTCACTTTAGCTTAAAGGAAAAAGAAAAAAACTATTTTCTAACGTTGTTATTTTTATGTACGTGTCGATATGAATTCACGTGACGTAATTTTTTTTTCATAATAGGTGAGCTCTAATATAATGCGTTTTCATGCTTATTTTTTTGTACGTTTTCAGTTGTTTACATTTTAACATTTTAATGTACGTGTTGCTATAAACTCACGTTTCAATGTATTTGTCAGCATAAAAAAATCGGAAACGAAATATAATACGTTTTCATATTTATTTTTGTGTACGTTTTTTGTTGGTCTACGTTTTGACGTAAACTGTGTTCGGAAATGAGTCCGTTAAAATTAATAAGTTTACATTCCACGCTATAAAGTCTAGTTATGGTGCATTTTGACGCAGCTAAGTGTTCATGTAGTGTAGTGGTTAGGTAGAACCCTCACTAAATAAACCAACCCGAGTTCGATTTCGTTCCTTTTGTAATTGCTTTTCGAATACGCCGGGATACGCGAGAAGCAGACATTTTCATATGGTTAATACATCACATAACGTGCAGTCAACTATAAACAACTAAAACATCGCCGCGACAATTATGGAAATAATCTAGCATTCTCTTAAGTAAATATGTTTCGTACAACGAGAGATAAGAAATTTCCTTTACATTATACTCTTTGTGTATAGCCAAAGCTTGAAACATCGAGTAGCTTTCCTTGTATAGCTTGAACCATCAAGTAGCTTTCCTTATATAAATTAATCAACGAACGAACCATCGAGTGGCTTTCCTTATATAAACTAATTAACTAAATGTTTCACCCAAAGTCAGATTATATGTTCTCGTACATTGGAATGGTCAAAATTGTCCACGTGAAGAGGATTATAAAAAAAGGAGTACCTATTCAACCATCCATATCGATTGAATGTATATCCATTCACTTGCTCCCTATATATAACTGTGTATCGTTTCCTCCTCATTCAAACATTCCTCGAAAAAAAACATAAATCAGGAGCAAGATCATGAGGAGTCAAAAAATGTGTCACAAAAAGCCAGTTACCATAGGTACGATCATGAAAACACCCGTAAGAGTTATATCCAAAGCCCTAGATCTATACGTGAAAGGAGTCAACAACTTCTCCAGTACCTACAACAGGCCTTTTGCAACCACGAAAGTCAACGCTAATTGTCACGCGTTACCTAGGAGCTTCAGCGCAAGTAGACTATCCTTAGTGCAAGTGGGAGCCCTGGTCAGATCTATATCCACTACTGCTACACGCAGCAGCGATGGACCAAATAACATTGCAGGATCGGAGCGGAGATTGTACCCCCACAATTTACATTCGTATGCATCGAGGAGAGCTGCGTTTAGAAGTTGCAGCGTTGGAATGGGAAAGATAGACGAAGACAGGGTTTCTTCTTTCAGAGACAACGATTTTATTCTTAAAAGCACGCTAAGCGTCAAGAATAAATATTAAGAGTTTTAAAGGAGTCATAGTTACATTAGGTGTCAACTGAACCAAGTAAATTCATGTAGTACCTTTGTTTTGTGGAATTAAAATCTGGTATTTCATTATAAAAGATAAGGTGAACGTATATTATTATAAATATTGTTTGATATTACACAATATTACCAGACAAAAATAAAGCACTCAATAAATGGATTCATTTTTATTGTTTTCAATTTCAATACTATTTTATTTATATGTATAACTCTGTCTGCGGTGATAAATAAATATAAGTAACAGTACCATGACGATCTAACTGATTAATACCGTTCAGACATCGGTGTCAGTACCGGTGTTGTTTTATTATTTTCGGATGATGTAAAGCACGCGTTGATTTCTATACCGAGTGATGTGTTGTACCAGTACCGTGACAAATTGAATCAATACCCATCGAATGCACGCGGTCACGTACCGCCGCAACGCGGAGAAATACCTTAGTGTCCATTAATTTGAAGCCCACCGTGACCCTGTTTCTTTTCGGTTGAAGGCCCAATATTGGGTTTTGAATCCACCGGCTTTTATTATCATGGGCTAGAGGTGCGCCAAAAAAAACCGGACCCAGTAAAAAACTTGGAACCAGTTTTTCTAATGCCCGGCTATTCTATACCCGAAACCGAACCGACCCTACCGTAGGGTATAGATAGTGGCGGATCTATAAACTTTTTTAGTGGGTTCGTTTTGATAGATTCTGATTATTTTTTTTTCAAATCATCTAAGGTTCTCACTAATTTTTCCTTTTTTTTCCAAACAAGTGGATTCATGTAAACCCACAAAGCAGGGTTGGATCCGTCACCAGGTATAGATAGGTTATGCATTTTGATCTCAATACCCTAAACCGGAATCGGAATCGATCATACCCGATGAATGCCCAAAACCGTACGAGAACTGGAACCGATTATACCCGGCTATTCCCGATACATGATTCTAATATCTATCTTTTAAATTTATGTTAGATTTTTTACATCATACAATACAGATTTAATAATAATAATAATAAACAAAATACGAGAAATAGGGTAAAAATGCAATAGAGTATTAAAAAACTTGAAAGTAGGGTACTAAAAAACTCGGAAATAGGGTATAGAGAAACCCGAAAATAGGAATTTTAATAACCGGTTCCTTAAGAACTGGAACTGAACCCTACCCGGAACCGGGTACATAGGTTACGGTTTTTTGTTAAATAATCGAAACCGGAATCGAACCGGTTCCAACCCTTAAAATGAGAAACCGAAACGGGTTTCATAACCGAACCTGTAAGTGCAACTCTTGACGTGTAACTGTGCTTTATTAGTTCTTGTCAACAAAGTCAAAGGTCAAAGTCAAAGAATTCAATGGTTAAGCATGACAGATTTCAGATTTGTAATGTATGCCTTGTCCGAATTTATCGGTTAAATTCGGACTAGGTTTGGTAATCCGAATATGTCTATAAGTTCGGACCTCCTATTTATCTTATTTTGTCTGAATTTGTAATAGGGTTTTTGTATTGTTCAAATATGTAGTGATGTATGTTCGGACTAGGTGTTTGTCACGACTTATTGTCCAAGCTTGCCGAGTTTGTTGCCCTAACCTATATATATGTGTGTATTGGTCAGATGGCAACAAGCTTTGTGCAACTCTCACAAACAGCAGCCATCCTCCATCAGTGTGTGCACATTCAAGAGAGAGAGAGAGAGACTATGTATTAGTGAGAGAAAGCTAGGTGTAGGTATTTGTGCTCTAAACCAACTTGTAGAAGATGATGTATACTCTTTTGATTGTAAATCTGCGTTGATTGATATATTGATAAAGAGATTCATCTTCTACATCTTACTATCTTTTACGTTTTTGATGTTTCACGTCTTGTTTGAGGGCAATGGATGTTGTTAGTCGACGATCCAGGGGTCCCGAGGACTTTTAGGTGGTATCAGAGCATGGTTACCGACTCAGAAATGGTCTAACTGCCTTCCAAATCACCATTGCTCTTGATTTGATGTTTGTTTCCGCTAAACATCTTGATAACGTGAAGATTCTACAGAAAACTTGAAGAAAATGAAGTTGTTCGTCGTCTCAGTTGGTTGTCTTGTTTTCTAAGTTGCTGCAGATCTGAGGTTTGATCTAGATATGAGATATCCGAATTTATGAATTGTGTTAGAAGGTCCGAATTTATTGTCCGAACTTGTTCCTTCCGTATTTATTAATGACCTAGTGTGAAGTCACGCTTGGGGAAATAAATTCGGAAGTTTGGTTTTGGATCTTGTCCGAATTTGTTGAACTACTGAATCCGAATCTGTATGGTTTGTTACTTGTCCGAATTTGCTTGTTTTCATCTAGTCAGAATTTGTGAGAGTCTAAAATCCGAATTTTTGTGTCTCCTTTGGTTCGAGTTTGTAAGGATTTGTGAGTTTGTCTGAATATAAAAGTTTTGTAAGGATTTATGAGTTTGTCCGAATTTAAGAGTTTGTAAGGAATTTGTGAGTTTGTCCGAAATTAAAGGTGTGTAAGCCTTTGTGGATTTCATTTCCTTGTCCGAATTTAAGTTTTGTCAGGAATGTGTGGAGTCCGAATTTGTTCATTCTTTCTTATCCGAATTTGTTCAAAATTCATTTTTGGGTTTGTGTGGAGTCTGAATTTGATCTCCTTCCTTGTCTGAATTTGTTCAAAATTCATTGTAAGGATTTTGTGGAGTCTGAATTTGTCATTCCTCTTTGTCCGAATTTGTTCATCTCTGTTAGAGTTTGTAAGCTTTCTTAGTGTCAGAGTTTTTGATTCCTTTTGTCAGACTTTGTTCTGTAAGAGTTTAATTTCTTAGAGTTTAATGCTCAGTCCGAAATTTATGAGTTATATTCGGAATTTCTTTGCTTGTTCCGAACTTCTTTGTATTCTTAAGTACTGTTCAGATGATCTGATCCAAGATTTCAAGAGCTTCCGGGTTTTACGAGTTCCGAATTTTCTAGAATTCCGGTTACCAGGGGTACCAGATTATTAGCTAAGTTTAGAAGTTTGTGTAGTTCGGAGTTTCGAGTTGTACATGTTTCGAGTTTTTCTAGTTATTTCGGGTTACCTGGTGTACCAGATAATTAGCTAAGAGTCAAAATTTTGTGTAGTTCGGAAACTTGAATTTGGTTTCTGATTAATGAAAAGTTCTAGGGTATTTATGTTGTCCGGATTTATTGCTCGTGGGGATGAGACGCGGTAATGGAGGTCCACAGTGTTCTTTTCAAGATTCTCGGTGTTCAGATTTGCTTCGTACTATAGTTTTCGGACGATTTGGGTCTTTTTATCGGGCATTCAAGGTGAAACTAAGTTTAAGAGACTTGGAATTTGACAATTTACGAAGAAAAGGGAAATTAAAATTTCTATTTTTTCGTAAATCTAAAGCTTGTGCGTGAAAAAAGCTCCTGTGTGATGAAGTTTTCTCTGGAATGTAGTGTTTTTTTATCAAGTATTGACGTGACGAAGTTGATTTCTCGGGTGACGACTAGTTAAAGATTAAGATTTATTAAATTGCGGTTTAGAGTATAGAAGACTAGTTTCTTTGTCCCTCTTCCAAGACGGTTGCTAGTCTGTTCTCGAAATAATTGGGTGTTTCTTGATTTGAGGGGAAAATCGCACACGAAAGCTATCGGGGATTCAGTGGATTTGTGAATATAGGAGATTGATTCATGAAGATACGTGACTGAGATGAGATTATACATGAAGGGTTGAAGACTTTTGATAAAGATGATGGATGTACATTTTCAAAGTTCAGTTTGTTATTGACTTATCGAACTAAACTTTATGTCTTTGCGGAATTTGAAGTGTTCGATGTTGGGCATTGGAAATCTGACATTTTTTTCTTCTGTCGGTTAAGTTTGAAGATCAATGATCGAGCGATATTCTTACATTTGGTTGTAGGTTGGTTCACGTTAACTTGATTGGGGAGTAGTTTGAGGCGGAGGATCTGTAGTGGTTGGTGTTGGCTTTTTCAGGTTTCACAAAAGCAGCCATTTATGTGATCATCAAGAAGTCTTTCATTAGAAAGGTTGAAGATCACTATGCTCTGCCAAAGTAGAAAGCAGGCATGAGATCATTAGTCAAGGAGTTTGTAAGTGCAGTATCCGGTGACTGAAAATTATCAATGCCACACAGAACTGATAGCAACAGTTAAGGGAGAGTCTGTAAGTGAAATTCTTGCTGAGTAACTATGCTTTATCAGTTCTGGTCAACAAAGTCTAAGGTCAAAGTTAAAGAAGTCAATGGTGAAGCATGACAGGTTTCGGATTTGTAATGTATGCCTTGTCCGAATTTATCTGTTAAATTCGGATTAGGTTTTGTAGTCCGAATTCGTAAAGGAGTCCGAATAGGTATGTAAGTTCAGACCTCCTAGTTATCTTGTTTTGTACGAATTTGTAATGGGTTTTTGTACTGTCCGAATTTGTAGTGATGTATGTTCGGACTAGGTGTTTGTCAGGACTTAGTGTCCGAGGTTGTCTGAGTTTGTTGCCCTAGCCTATATGTATGTGTGTATAGGTCAGATGGCAACAAGATTTGTGCAACTCTCATAAAAGACAGCCATCATCCATTAGTGTGTGCACATTCTAGAGAGAGAGAGAGAGACTATGTGTTAGTGAGAGAAAGCTAGGTTTAGATCTTTGTGATCTAAACCAGCTTGTAGAAGATGATGTATATACTCTTTCGGTTTTAAATCTGTGTTGATTGATGTTTCAATTAAGAGATTCATCTTCTACATCTTTCTATCTTTTACTTTTTTTGATGTTTAACGTCTTGTTCAAGGGTCGTGGATGTTATTAGTCGACTTTCAGAACCGGTTATTTAAAATACCCGGTTTGTACACCTCTATCGTGGGTTGTCTTAAAGGCCTTTTGCTTTCAGTTATTTAGCTTCAAGTTATCTTATTATAATTTTGTTATTGTATTTTAGTTATTATCGGTCTCACCTAATGACGTTATTGACTTGTACGGATGT
This sequence comes from Scalesia atractyloides, assembly GCA_947069175.1. Lineage (NCBI taxonomy): Eukaryota > Viridiplantae > Streptophyta > Magnoliopsida > Asterales > Asteraceae > Scalesia > Scalesia atractyloides. The sequence goes on from CAMTDV010000014.1 coordinate 42,063,170, forward strand.
TATATTTTGTGTCGGGAGTTCAATTACTTGGTTGAGTTTTACACATAAACATGGTCCTATCTTTTTGTTACCGGTTATTGGATCGGTCTGTAATTTGTTGCTGTTGACCTCCGCTAGTTTGATACCAAAAAAATTGCAGTAGTATAGGAATAGTTTTGTTACATAGTTTAGGGTCCCCATAACCTTTTTCTTTCCCTTTGTTATAAAAATAAAAATAAAATAAACAATACAACAAAACCACTCTACCAACAATTTTGTATAACTTGAACCCCTCCAACTCCAAATCCGCCTACTTTGATCTAGACTTCACCACTAGACACTTAAGCGTCGTTTAAAAAAAACTAGACACTTAAGGACTTTATATCACTCATCAACTTTTGCATATGAATCTGAACATTGTTAAACAACGTCTCATTACGAACCTTCCATATACACCGTATAGTTGTAAGACATACTGCATTAAAAGCCTTCCTTCTGAACCACCCACAAACTTGAAAAGCTGAAGCAAATCCTTCAAACTAATAGGAAAATCGTTGGAATCTTGCACCATAAGGAAAGCCATTGCAAAACCGTTTGAGCTAACCCGCATGAAACAAAAAGGTGCTTAGCCGATTCTGGCAACGCCCCATATATGGGGCATAAACACGACAACACATTTATGTTTCTACGTATCAAAGCACATGAAGATATGGAAATCTATCTAGGTTTGCCCGCCAAGCTGCGATACTAACTTTTTGGGACCCACGAATTCCAATCAAACGAGCACAGAAGAAGACGCATACCTTTGTTGTTGCAGCCCCCCTTTTGAGACTCTGAACCATGAACAAAGCAGATTTATGCCCCTAAAATGTATAACTCTTTTATTATATACATATATATATATATATACATATATATACATATATATATATATACCGGGCTAAGCTCATTTACCGAAAAAAATATATGTCTTCGCTAGGGATGGAAATGGAACCAGAACCCGATGCTCGAAACCCAATAGTGGGGGTGAGTTGAGGAAGAGCTTAGCGAAAAGTGTTACACTGACACTAGCTTCTAAACTAGCCGGGATTATTCTCACTATAGATGTCTACTCGAACACCGGGGTTACCATGATTGATTGATCACACTTTCATTATTAATCGGATTCCTTCTGAAGCAGGTACGCTTCTCTGACGGGCCGATTAATAGAACAGAAATGACTTCAATAAAGAAGGGTGCCCGGGTGCCCTCCCCAAACCCCACAAACCCAGTTCAATTGACTTCCTGCTTTGTTCTTTCATTACCTGATTCACTAATAAAGAATAAAAAGGAAAAGACTTTGTAGGAACCCGTAGTTGCCCTTCCTTATGAGCCAAGATTAAAGAAAAGGGCCATAAGGAATGCAGCAAGGTGTTTCTCTTAAATGTGAAAGTGGAACCGAATAGTAGACTTACATCACAATATCCTTTTCTTCCTCATTAATATTTAATTTTTTCGTCTCACGAGTCTTGGTTCACACGTTATGGCGTTTACAAAAAGAAAAAAATCCAGTCCCGCAAAGGATTATTCATGGAACTACTATCGAGATTCTTCTCACCATATTTCCTAGTATCATCGCGAATGAACATGTACCATTATTAGCTCTCTTATGCTCAATGGACGAGGTAGTAGGAAATCCAACCATTACTATCACAACTAGTGGTCATTATGTAACCATTGCGAAAATTTCAAGCCTTTGATTTTCGTAATGGTTATTGGATATCCTACATACAATTATTATAATTTGTATCATTACCGAAACAAATATAAGTATCACATACCTTGAAACCTTCCATATACCCTAACTAAATTTAATTGAGGGTCTGGAATCGTCAAAACATCGAAATTCGAAGTTTAGGGCTAAAAATGTCAAAAAAAACCTTAATTTACCATATTTTGCCACCTAGCTTCATCCTTGCCACATTTTCTAGTGAGACACCTCATAGGACACTAATCACCCATCTAAGCATCCTTGGACATTTGTCTTTACCCAAATTTTGCCACACTTCTTCTAGTATTGACACCTAGCTCAAATTTTGCCACACTACTTCTAGTGTTGACACCTTATTGGACACTAATCAATTCTTAAGCTTCCATCGACACTTATCTTAATCTCTTTAACCTCACTTCATATAAGTAACACCCTTTAATCACCATTTTCTTCACACCAACTCAAAACACAAACAAAATCTTCTATGAGTTCTCTAGTTCCTAATTTGCAAGCTTCTCTTGGTCTTTTGAATGAGTTCTTTGAAGTTATCCGAAGTAGTAGTAAGTTCCATTCCTTTAGCTCTTTCAAAAACAGAAAGTTTTGTAGTTTGTTTCCGTCCAAACCTGTATTTTTACGCATTAAAAACTACCAATGAGAACACATAATTGTATTTCCCATTTGGGACAGATTTTGTGTTGTCACTTTGAATGATCATAACTTGTCAAAACTTTACCAAATAAAGTGAACTCTTACATCATTATTAAGTGCATTGAATTTCGGTCAGCGATGCATAATACACTTAAAAACTTATGTTTGGACCCTCAAACGTTTACAACCAAACTGAAGCACAAGAGAGAACGATCTATAAAGATCCATAGTTTTGACCATTTTCCCGGGTTCCAGACAGAAACATTTTCTAAACAAAAGCAACACAGAAAGCTGTCAAAATCTATATTTTTTAAAAACTAAAATAAATTACCATTAACCAAGGGTTCTTTTAACCATTGCCATCTAAAAACACCAACATAACAAAACTTTAATAAAAACATCATTATTAGGATTCATTTGAAATCTTGAGAACATGCGAAATCATCGCCGATCATCAAGGTGAGTACATAGTTCATCTTTTTCCACTTTTAAACTTTTGGGGTGATTCATATGTTACAATTATTTTCTAACAATTCGACTACGTTATGGCACATGTGATTACTATCCGCTCTTTGTGTATGAAACTTGTTTACTATACCAAAATCCAAAACTATCTCTTATCATTCCTGTTTCCCGTTGTGTGGTTTCGGAAGATCCACAGCGGAATGAGCTACACTTTACTTGGATGTCCATGCTTTAATGTTTGTTTGCATATCTCTTATTATTCCTGCTTTCGGTTGTATGGTTTGGGAAGATCCATAGTGGAATGAGCTATACTTTACTTTATTTCCCATGCTTAACGTTTGTGTGTATATCTTGTTGACACAAATAACTTAGTTTTATACATATTGCCATCCGAATTGTACTACGCTTTTGCTACACGTTTTCGATATCAAAACAACTTATTTCAATACTAAACATTTTGCCATTTACTTGGATACAAAAAAAACTTATTTTCTCACAAACTCTTGTTGTCGACCAACGTATTCCAATACCAAAATTTTCGTCATGAACTTGGCCAAAAAACCTACGTTACTCACCAACTTTTTAGTTACCTTTTATTTTTACATATGTTTCAGATGCTAGTGTTTGGTTTGCTACGCATAGGAAATGGACTTGCCTTTAATAAAAAAACAAGTATTGTGTACAATGAAATTTTGTTGATTAATATATTGGAACTTTAAACTAGTGTCTAGTATTTTTGAACAACCTAATTTACGTGACGTCGCAAAGTTTCCGCCGTCGCTTGGGGTGTTTCACATTAATGGTATCAAAGTGCACCTTTTCACGAGGGTGATTAAGTGCAATGAAATGCCTTACGACATCCTTCATGAAGCATTTGGCTTATTGGTAATCTCCCTTTTAATGGGATTCGTATTCACACTGAACGGTGGAGAAATAACTTGGAAGAGTACCAAGCAGAGTATGGTTGCTCAAGCACCCCCCCCCCCCCCCCCCCCCCCCAACTAAGTTTGAATACACTGCAATATCTGATGTTGTAAAGAAGACAACTTGTGTGAAGAAGATCATTGTTGATCTCAATGTGGTACCAAGCATTAAGAGACCAATCGAGATAATAACTAAATCATATCATAACTCTAAGCAGAAACTCTAGAGGATCCAATATATATGGGAAATACCAGAACTTTAGACAGAAACAATGTTCTTACCAATCAAATCAACTGAAGTTACTATCCCATGCCAAGATAGGGCTTCGGATGGCTAGTGATGGGATTTCATTTTCATATAGTATTTGAATATTTTTGAACTACAAGAGTTACATTGTATGATTTAATCTACCGGTTATGTTCGTATCATTAATGTTACTGTGTTCAAGTCTTATTACATTAAAATTGTAGAATAATAGTTATTCTAGATGCTGTAGTTAATTTGAATTGTGGGAACAAATATAAATCAAGATTGTTGTGACAGATTGTTTTATTAGTAAATTGGATGAAAGCTCAAGTGTGACAACCGTCACCATATTAGGTTAACAACAAATTTAACTGTGATTTTATAATAATCTTGTGGTCGTAAGTGAGCTTAATTGGTGTTAACATAGCCTTGATGGTAGGTAAACTTACTATAAAAAGTAGGAAATGCTAAAGGAAACCCTAGATGCACTCGTGCTAAGTATAGAAACTTCCTGAACTTGATAAATATGGGTAAACAACCGGTGTCCGAATATAGAAATTACATCTAATCATACTTGAAGCACGTCAATATATACTATCAATAGCTAATTAAACTAAAAAACAACAAAGTTTTCATAAATGGAAGCTTTAGTTACAAACCGACAACAAGTTATATATTTAGCAATTAGCAACTTAAGCCAAATTAATTAAAATGATGTATTCAGATAATAAAAACATAAAAATTATATTATTACTATTTTAATTATCTCCGAAAATGTTAATATAACTATTAAAATCCTTTTATTATATTTAAAAACAACAAATTATCCATAAAACCTAATGATTAACTTAATTATCTAACAACTAAACATCTTAATCCTTTCACAACAACACTAAACCGTTCCTAGCCTCCCCTACCTCCTAATACTCAGCCTCCCTATCTTGTTATTAAAAAAATCATGAATCAGTTGTAGATAAACATTGGAATTTTAATGTGATACAAAGACTTGATTAACAAGTAAACAACTCTTTCCCTCTATAATCTTTTAACAACCTTCCCTCCAATCCCTCTCTCATTCTCATTGAAATCGACAGGCCTCTCACGCTCTCCCTGATTCTCGGCCCCTACACACACCCACAAAACCTCCGTCAAGTTCTAAAAATCAAGGGTTGAGGTATCCAAGAATATTCAAGTTAAATAACAAACCTAACTGATGACCTGATGACCTGTTGTTACGGTTATGCAAAAACCTAAATAACCAAAGTAGCTAGCGTAAGTAGGGTATCATATCCACGAGAAGCATGTGTCACTATTACACATTTCATTTGATTATTTATTCTAAAACTTAAACTAAAACTAACTTTTGTTTTTTATTGATTAACTATAACTAATGGTTTTAAACAAATATAAGAAAAGAGTTATCCACTTCAGGACTCAGGTTTGATAAAACACAATCGATCTAGTTAATCTAGTGGGATGTCATTAAGGGTAACTACGTGTGTGGTTTATTAAGTTGTAGATGTAAAATCGAACTTAAAAGGTCCTATCCACACAACACCAATTCAGTTATATCAAAACAAAGTTCTACCATAATCAAATCTTTTAAACAAAAACCCACATTTGAATCCACTCTAAAGTTAAAGAGTACAAATTCCATCCCAAAACCTAAGTTAAATAAATATCTAAAGCGTTTATTGTAAACCCTACACCCGGAGGAGATCACAGGCATTAGCTTCGCATGTCTAGATCTCGATTATTTATGATTTGGATTCGCATGTACATCAACCAAGCAACACCTGTTGTTTCTCCCCTTTTGTTCTTTCAATTGTGTGTGTGCGACCTCCCCAATTTTGAACTCCTCTTCTGTCGTTGAAACTTATTTCCTTTATCCACCGACTCACATTAATATTCTTTTTACCTTTGTGATGCGTCGCCCAAGCCCAACTATGGCTCAACACTCTTTATTGTCTCTTTCTAATTCCCCAAAGTCCCACATGTTTGTCAGACTTTTTGGACCAATAGTAACCCAACTTCAAAAGACTTTGTCGTAACCCAACTAATTAATTAACATAAACATTTACTCTTTAAATTTTGATTCTTGAATTTCCTCATTTGCTTCGAAAATCTCTTCTTTTTTTTTTCATTTTTAAGAGCTTCATTGTACTCATTAGTTACAATGTATGTTTCAAAAGTAGCTCCCAACTTTTTTGTAACTTCACGCACTTCATTATCACTAACATCCTCAATAACTACTTCATCACAAACTTCCATCTTTTTACATGTTTCTTCACACCGGTCTAAATTTTCAGATTCTACACTAGACTTAAAGCTACTAGAATTAGAAATATCATTTTTAGTATGAGAAACCTGACTATCAACGACTTTATTCACGTAATTCTTAACCAATCTTGGATTTACGACCGTTGGTGTTTTGATAATGAAATTTTTAACTTCATCCTCAACAAGCAATGAAGTGTAATTTCCATTGCAAGGTGGTGGAACATTATGATATTACACACTTTTAGTGGAAAAACAATTTTTAGTGCAAAACATTCTTAATAGGATTACTATTCAAGAGGAACCGAATAGCTGAGCCACAATTTCTTTTCCATGACAGAATAACTTACACTAAGCTTGAGGCCAAAGTGGAATGCCCGCCCAATTTTGAGTTGAATTTTGAATGTTAACCACCCATCTGTGAAACAAGTAAGTACGGTCCTTCTAGCTTAATTGATTACAAGTATGAAAATCTTAAGCCTTCAATTGCGTCAAGTTATATTTCTCATCATCTAGATCCACTTTATACTTTAAACTTGTTTTGTCAAGATGATATGATCCAAGCCCTTGAAAGAAGAGAACAACACAAAGATGAGCTCAACCAAGAGATCGAAATGGTTTTCCTAAGTAACACTAAGGGAAAACCATGAGCACACTACACCATCTTAGGAGGAAGATTTTGTAGATGAGATGATGGGTATGCCTTTGACTGTAGAAAAAAAAAAAGAAGGGTTTAACCTAGTTAACGAGCTTGTCAGGTTAAAAGCATTACTCAATGGAAAGCCAACCATGGAGATCAAGGAAACAACCAGGAGACAAGAAACCAACACAAAGAGGGTACTACAAGCGGACGGTTCACCGATGAACTAACAAAGAATGAGATAACCAACCTTCCACCCTCTAATGAAGATAGCCAATCCATAAATGATCATGATGGTGTGTCGTCACCCAAATTCAAAAGGTATGTCACAAATTGGACCCTTCAAGCTTGAAAGTTAAGAGACAGCCAAAGGAGCATTATAAAAGTTTAACAAAGAATAACAAAGATCGCCTCTTTGACTACATCACGTGTATCAGGTTTGGTCTAGGTAAATTTAAATATTGGTGGTTTGACCAGTTTAAATTTTTCAAAATTGTTTTTAGTTCTACCATTGGACCTTTGCCACCAAATGGTAAACAAATCAAACAAAATGTGACGAGTGGGAAAAGTATAAAGGAGAAGCCACCTGATTGAGGGAGTGATCCCTCGCCCCAAATGAAAAGAAAATTAAGGTCATGAGTTCGTTTAAAGACTATGAGGAGTGATACCCTTGCCCCAAATAAAAAGAAAATTAAGGGCATGAGTTCGTTTAAAGACGAGTATGTAAACTTAGCCCTTTTGGGAGGCAACCAAAGGTTTCTTCTACTTGTTTTATTTCTTTTTGTTTCTAAACTGAATTTTAGTGTTCTGGGTCTGTCTTGAGTATATAATGTTTGAAATACACAAATGAATAAGGAGAACCATATTGCTTATGGAAGTTAGCCACATACGCGCCTATAATAATACCCCCCCCCCGGGGAGTCCTGTTCTATCCTCTTCATGCTTTGCATTTGTTTTTTGCTTTACATATAGTTTTAATGGTATATTGAGGGCAATGTACAACTCAAGTGTGAGATAGAAACTAGAGATTTTGAGCCCTAGAAAGAAAATATTATTGAATTAATTGCATATGTTTCTTACGGCTTTACGATGCATGTAAACTTCTTTTGTAGGCATACTTTAATTAGATTGCATTCTTTGACTTATATTTTACATCGCTATGCATAACTGTTTTTTGGAATCACATAAATTATAAGAACCGCCTATTGTTTATAAAAAAAAAACTTAAGGCATATATTGAGTGTTTCAGGCCAAAAGGAGGACGTTTAGACATGCTCATAGACTTTTAAGCATCATATTCGTTTCCATTAGAGATCAGATGTTAGTGGATAGCTTGGTTTCATTTCTGTTGATGAGCCACATTATTCCATCATTTTAGAACTTGTCTAGGTTATATATTTCAAGACCATGAATTGATTAATTGCATGAAGATAAAAGAGGCAATAGGATATAACGCTTGTTTATCCTTTTTCTTCGATTTCCCTACCCGAATTATAGCCCTAGTTAACCAATCTTGAGCCTTATACCTTTCTTTAAACCCACATATTACACCATGAAACCTTCTAGCTTTTGTTCTAAAAATGTGTGTTAATGATATGGTTTGATTTGTGTCTAAATTGTGAAAAAGGAAATGAAAAAAGAAAAAAAATAAAGATAGAAAAAGAGAAAAAGAAAAGAAATAAGTGAAAAAATAGAGATACAAAAGAATAAGTGTAGGGTCAAAAATTCACCATGTTTAGTGGTATTTGTATTTCGTTAGCAACTATCCGAGTTTAGAATTAGCCACTTAAAATCCTTATCTAAACATTAAGTCCTGAAGAGTTTTGTAGAATGGTTAACTCACATTTAACAAATATTCTTATTTTACATAGTTATCGATATACAAACACATTATACTCTGATTATAACATGTTTGGTACAATACATTACAACTAACATTAGTGCTAATTTAGTTGAAAATCACAAAGTCTAAATAACATGTGATTACGATTACAAACAAAAAATTCTATTTAGCAATTGTCGAATTCATAATGAATTAGTATATCTATGGATTTTATAACTTGGATGATTGTACAATATCAATATTTACAACAAATGTTATAGGATGGAAAATAATATAGTTTAAAATAACAATATATATTATTACAATAATCTAATTAGTGTATAAATCATTGATTAACTACACAATTCAGATTTGAAGGGGTGTCTAAAGACTTGGTTAGGTAAGGATAAGCATCTTTGAACCTTAAAACACATCGCCCCGTGTGATACTTACGTAGTACATAGTTATGTATATACCATGTATGTATTGCGTATAAATAAACCAATTGACTACACAAATCATTTTTTAAAGGGTGATTAGAGACTTGGTTAGTTAAGGATAAGCATCTTTAAACCTTAAAACACGTGGGTATTAGCCCCATTTGATACTTATATTAATACTAACCTAGAACATCAACTCATGTACCCTTAACCATCAAAGCCCCCACCAAACCACACCACCACCTTTACACACTCTTTCTCTATTTTTGTCTCTCTCCCTCTCTCTCTCCATCCTGGCCTTCTCTCTAAAACCGAAACCCATTCACACTTTCACACATCACAACTTCGAGTTCTCTCAAAAACTCACTAGAACTATTTGTACAAAACAGAATGTGTGTGAAGGGATGAATAGATCACTAAAAGGTGTGATCTATTTATACTAAGTACTAAAGCTCTGTTCGTGATATGATGACGTCACCCTGATAGTGACATCTAACATTCCTAACAGAAAAGATTCCACAGATGTTACAAACATTTGTGCAATCCTAACATATGATCTAGGCTAATCTAAACATCGATAAGATAAATATTGTTACATTGAAATACAACTTTCTTACCTATCCTTGTTGCAGTTGTCCAAACATTATTTGGTCATACAAATGTTTGGTCTTCTTCATCAGACCATTGCTTGATCAGGGCTTTGGTCTTCAATAGATGTTAGCCTTCAACATATGTTGGTTATTTTTAAAAAAAGTTCCAAGTCTTGATCAGATGTTTGAAATGCCCTTGAACAGATTTCTGAACATGTTCCAAGATTCACTGTCTTTGGGGAGAGAATTGCTCCATCAACTGCTTAGTTCTTAATCAGGAGATCATGCTTTGGCTTTTGGATATCATTTGTTCTTCTATAGGTCCAATAGATTGGATCCTGATTCCATAGTTACCCTTGACTTTCACACTGTGAGGTAGATTGTCTTTTAGTGTACTTATTATTAGAGTTGGAAAATCCGTGAGGGAATACAAGAAAACTAGTAAATTAACAACTTTTAGGGTTCTTTTAGGTTTCACCATGAGAAGGGTCGAGGGTCCTTTAGATTACCTTTGTGTTTAGCATCTTAAGATCCCGGTTCCACAATAGTTCTAACTCCAATAGAAAACTTGTCATTCATGTGTGGAACTCTAACTAGGTAGTGTCTTCACCATCGTCTGAATTAATCCGAAGTCTCAGTTCGTGTCTGAGTTCGAGTTAGATAGAATTTTAATTAATTGCATCAGGTTATTAGAAAACACCCCCTCCAAATATAAAAACAATTAAGTCGAGTTGGTTCAGATAAGTAATTGAGTTTAGTTAACGTAATTAATAGATTCTACATTGATTGGTACACTTGCCGGTTATGTGGTTTAGGTTTAGAGAGTCTTAGTTTACAAACTTAGAACTTAGAGTGTCTAGGTTAGGGTTAATTTAGTTATTATTAGTTAAACCACATTGTGCACATCAAACTCGAATGGTTGTTTTAATTTTCTTATGGTTGCTTAAATTTTCTTGTAAACATTGGCTAAGTTACTCAATATGTCACACCTCGTTTCTGCCCTTCCGCTACAATGTAGTGTGTGACAATTAGTGCAGATTCGGTTCCTTTACAAGCATATGATAATGAGGTTTAATTATTTGGCATTGAGTGATATCAGATATATACTAGCACATTTTTGGATAGGCGTAAATAAATAAGCCGAGTGGAGTGAACATTGTGAGGAGTGTGGATTCACAAATAAAAATAATTATGTTGACATGTCCACCAGATTGATATCGCCTTTTTTCCAAAAAAAAAATAAAGTAAATTGGTTTTTATTAAAATATGTTCGATATCTTTAAAACCGTTTATTCTTTTGGATCTCTAATATGTTAGGAATTATTTGTCATGATATTATTGCCATAAGGGTTAGCTCGAGTGTAGTTTGGGAGTTTTCTTAAGGACAAGCAAAGTTTAAGTGTGGGGATATTTGTTCTACTTTTAAAGTGACATGTTTTCTATGCATAACTAATGGGTTTATATTTAAAATTAGTTAAGATTATGATACTTATTATTAATATTATGAATTTCTAGGTTTTGATGATGTTCAAGTAGATTTTGGATGAAAACATGAGAACGAAGCAAACTGAGCAAAACAATGCGACAAGCAAGAATCTAATCTTCAAACGAGCATATCTTGGGATAGAAAATGAGTTATGGGACCTAATATAATCTGACTAGATGAGATAGGGTTCTCAACATGAGTATGACCTATACACTACCCATAGTATGGGTCAGACCCACCTAGAATATGCCCAGACGAGTAAAACCCTAGATTTCAGTATTTATACCACCACGATGGATGTAAACCAGAGAATTCGATCATAGAATAATAGGGGATGCTTAAGGAGTGCTTTTGAAGGATCTTGGAGCATAAAAGAAGTTATCTTGAAGCCCGGATCGAGATCTATCACTCAGTTAACATGTATCCGTTTTAATCTGCTCAGTTAATTTTGTATCTTTTGTTTTCTACTTATTTGATAGATGTTTGCTACCGAATTTGTATTTTTCTTGATTATGTTTGGCTAAAATCTTGTAATCAACTAGGTTTAGATGAATTTTGATTCGGTTTTACTTTATGTGTGATATTTAGTAAAGTTTTGTAATTATAAACTTATGAGTGTATGATGGCATGTTAAGTATTAATTTTGTGATTGAGTTGTGTGGTTGAATTGAACTTTTAATGAGGTATGCTAGTTAGATTCGATTCTTCTATCTTAAGATTATATTAGCACTCATAGATCTAAGGTTTGAAACATTAACCAGTAATAGACAACTTAGTAACATATATGGTAAAACGTGTGAGATACCTAGGGGAAGCATTTGAATAAAAGAATCTGGAAACTAGTTATAGTTTTCTAAATGATTGATCTTGATTAGTTCGTAAGTCGTAGTGTTTGTTTTAGTCTCAAAACCAACCTAGTAATCCTAAATCATAAAGGATGATCACTAAAACTTGGTTCATGAAATTAGGTTTTGGTGTTTGTCTATAGCATTGTTCTTCTTGTTCTGTGGGATTAATCCTAGCGAACTTTAATCCATTTTAACACTTCAAACAACTACATATAGTCATTCGGTGTTGTCATTACAGTCAAGAAGATTCGACACCTAGGTGATCGTTTTCTCCATCTAAAACTTTTGGATTTTTCTAGTTGTTTTCTCTCCATATTGGTGAATCTCTTAGTTTGACTAAATATTCTATACTCGTTTTCTCATTCTCCTAAAAAAAAACAATCTTTTTTCCTCTCTCTTCTTACTCCCATACACTCACACAACCCATGTATATATAAATTCATTATTGTCTTTTTTTTACTCCAATTATTATTATTATTATTATTATTATTATTATTATTATTATTATTATTATTATTAACCCATTTCATTCTATTTTTTATTTAACAAAGTTACGAATAAAAATAATATTTCACAAATCTTCATTAACTATTCTATGCTCGTTTTATATGGAGGGTTACTCGTTTAACCCTTATCTATATACTGTAACTAAAACATATTCATCTAGTGGTTAGAATGTTTGATTTCTTCAATTTAGATCCAAGTTTAATTTTAATTCGTGTCACTTTATGGATTAGGCAATGATGGATTGAGCCCAATCTTCTTAAAGAGGTGTTAGGTTCCTGACCCCCCCCACCCCCCGGGCTTTTGTCCAACGTGTGTTATTCTAGAGAGTATTCAGCTCTTGTCGTGGCATAATATCTGTCAAGTGTCAGTCGACAGTATGGTTTCCCGAAGGATCACAAAAGCCAAACTTTCAAGCCAGCATCGGGCTAGTTAAGACAACATAGTCTAGTCGGAGTGGGGCAACGCGGCTCTCCAATTTGAAAACTTTGGTGGCCTAACACAAGAAAGTCGTCGATCTAAAAATTATAATGTAACAAAAAAATCATTATTTCAAAATTTTCTCTCAATTGTTAAAACCCTCCCACACCTCTTTCCGTATTATATATATATATATATATATATATATATATATAAGAGAGAGAGAGATAGAGAGATAGAATAGAATAAGAGAGAGAGAGAGAGAGAGAGAGAGTGTGGAGTTGGCTAGAAAGCCTAAGTTTTCTAGAAAGTCTAGGAAGCAATAGGGAGGTGACATGTGACTTTTAGTTTTTTAATTCAAAAGGGCATGATGGTAATTTGATTATTAATTTAATTTTGGAATATGATATATCCTAAACTAACTATCCAGATATTTATGGAAACGTATATCTCTTTGACAATTTCAAATCATTACGATTTCAAAAGGGCAGTTACTTTAAATTACGAAGTTAAAATCTTTAACAATTTCTTCACGTTGTGTTTTATGAGTTACTGAGTTCATCACAATGTGTTTTAGCAGTTACCCGGTTTCAGGTACTGTTTCATCACAATGTGTTTTATCAGTTACTGGTTGATATAATTTTTGGCATTCTTGATGTTGTGTTCGATTAGTTACTGGTTCACGTTGTGTTTTATCAGTTACATGTTTCATTACAATGTGTTTTATCAGTTACTGGTTTCATCACAATGTGTTCTATCATTTACTGATTGATGTGATTTTGGCATTCTTGATGTTGTGTTTTATCAGTTACTTGTTTCATCACAATGTGTTCTATCATTTACTGGTTTATATGATTTTGGCATTCTTGATGTTGTGTTTTTAGCAGTCAGTCACTAGTTCGTCACATTGTGTTTTATCGCTAAAAGACACCACTATGAACACATCTAGATCTGATTTATCGTTATTTTTGTATGATTAGGTGGTTTCAAATGTAAGAGATTAAAGAGAGAGAAAAAAATGCGACATTATTGGAGGTGGTTTTATGATTGGTTAGTTATTTCCTTATTTAAAACAACTTAAATGACACATTTACCCGCAATCAATTAAATAATCATATTTTTAAGATATACATATTACCAAAATGCCACCAAGATGATCTCAACCATTAAACACACTCATCGGATGGCCCAGATTGCTTCCTAGACTTTCTAGGAAAAACACACTTTGTGCAGGATCCCCACTCTATAAAGATATATAGGGTGAGGTTATTGTAAAAAATGTGTTTTTTTTGTGAGAAGGGTAAGAAAGAATCTAAACCATTAGATCTTTAATCTAATGGTTGAGATCTTGATGGTAATCTTTAAATAGTATAACAATTATAATAATTAATTTACTAGATTAAGGGTATAACGGTAAAATTAAAAATTTTTAAATTTAGAAAGTCACACGCAATCCACATGTAAGTTCCCTCCTTCTTTTCTAAACGTCAATAACTTTTTACACGTAATTTTTTTTTTTAAAATTACACTATAATAACGAGTGTTTTTTATCTTTAATATGAGTACCATATTTTATACTTATGTAGAGAAAAAAATTACATTTTCACATTTCGATTTGATGTTTTAGTCCATGGTGTTTTTTCTATGTTCATACAATGGTGTTTTAATTGTATTGTGATTCAAGGCGTTGTATTTTATAATAACACCATGAAATAAATAAGACACCATAGCATTGCAAATAATGAATTATGATTCAAGTCATGGTGTCTTAACATCTAGAGTATGTAACATCATTGTATTGTGATTACAGTCATTGTGTTTTAACATCTGAAATAGCAATAGAATCATTCTAAATGTTTAAAACACCACGACTGTATTATGATTCAATTCATGGTTTTTTTGAATCTGTGTGGTGTTTTATACCTGCAAAAATAACAACAATTTTAAAGATGTTTGAAGACCATGATTGTATTACGATTCAAGTTGTGGTGTTCTCTGGAATTCGTATTGTGTGTTTTATACAAACTAATGATGAATTCCTACAATAACTGAATTCCGTAAAAAAACCCCTTAAAACGGCTACAAATATTTTATCTTTAGTTAGGATTATAATTACCATTGTAGCCTTAAACTAATAAAATGGATAGGGACATGTGTTATCACCATTGTCTTTCTTATTCTTCTCACACTTTTAGTCTTTTATTACAGGATCCTCTACCTATATATATATATATATTATATATATATATATATATATAATAATATATATAATATATATATATATATATAGGACAAGGATCGTTAGGAACCACCCTTTATTATAAGAACCGGGAGAACAGTGTGAACACAAACAACAATACCTTAAAAAATCCAAAAAAAATACCAAATGTTTTTTTAGTATTTTTTTTGAAAAAGTCACTATATTTACTCAACAATAAAAAAAATTATTTTTTTTAGTACCAACTATCCATGCACATGTGCATTTTCCTCATTTCTTTGACAAATTCCGTAATACATTACAAACATTAGACAATTGTACTTTCATTTACACTACCATGTGTAACACACTACTTTTTATGTTACCAATATTAGTAATGCACATGTGCATCTATATATATAACATGAAATAAGGTGTTTTGGTACACTAATTTTAATACATTTTCTTTTTCATCTATCATACCATCCATAATACACTACCACGCACATGTGCATTTTCATCATTTCTTTGACAAATTCCTTAATATTTTACAAACATTAGACAATTGTACTTTCATTTACACTACCATGTGTAATACACTACTTTTTACATTACCAATATAACAATGCACATGTGCAGCTACATGTATTAACATGAAATAAGGTGTTTTGGTACACTACTTTGAATACACTTTCTCTTTCATCTATCATACCATCCATAATACACTTCCATTACCTCCTACCATCCATAATACAATAGCATTACCTCCTAACATTTATAATACAATACCAATACCAATATTTTCACTTTATTATATGTATATAAACACCGTTTATACCATCCAATCAACATATTATATCATAAAGTGACAACTGTAATGAACCCATCAACCACTAGATATAACTAACCAAAAAACATATATATGAGCCTACTTCATCATTCAAAATCACAAACTTTTTGTACCAAAACACGGTGTATAATTGTTATACATAATGATGCACATGTGCATTTTATGTAAAATTGAGTGTATTATGGATGGTGGTGTAAATTAAAGTGCAATTGTCTACTAGTGATAACGTATTATTGAATTTGTCGAAGTTATGATACATATGCACATGTGCATGGATAACTGTTACCAGAAAAAAAAAGTTTTTTTTGTAACGAATTATAACAATTTTTATTAAAAAAAATTTTTGAGTGTTTTTTTTATTTTTTTAGATTTTATTTTGCAATAAAGGTGGTTTTCGCGGTTCTCACAATAAAGGTGGTTCTCGCATGAACCTCACCATATATATATATATATATATATATATATAGGTAGGGTTAGATAGAAAACCTTAAAAATTTGAGAAAACCCTAGAAAACCCAACCTCCCGACATTTTTTTTTAAATGGCACATGTAATATACATGTTTTTAAGAGTTTTGAGCCAAAAAACAAAAAAACGCCGAGTGGATATTTAAAAAAAATAAACAAAATCAGCAACTTTTGTTTAACACATGTTAGTGATGAAAGTTGCTGAAACTTGTTTATTTTTTTAAAAAATATCCACTCGGCGATTTTTTAATTTTTTTGGCTCAAAACTCTTAAAAACATGTATATTACATGTGTTATTTTTTTCAAAAAAAAATGTCGGGAGGTTGGGTTTTCTAGGGTTTTCTCAATTTTTTAGGGTTTTCTATCTAACCTTATATACTATATATATATATATATATATAGGAGAAGAATCCGTTAGGAACCACCCTTTATTGCGAGAACCGCGAGAACCACCAAAAAATACCTAAAAAATCCAAAAAACCGCCCATTTTTTTGATATTTTTTTTTGAAAAAAATCGCTATATTTAATCAACAATAAAAAAATATTTGAGTAACAGTTATCCATGCACATGTGCATTTTTATTATTTCTTTAACAAATTCCATAATACGTTACAAACATTGGACAATTGTACTTTGATTTACACTACCACGTGTAAAAACTACTTTTTACGTTACCAATATTAGAAATGCACATGTGCATCTAAAGTATCAACATGAAATAAGGTATTTTGGTACACTAGTTTGAATACTATTTCTCTTTCTTCTATCATTCCATCCATAATACACTACCATGCACATGTGCATATGTATCATTTCTTCGACAAATTCCTTAATACGTGACAAATATTAGACAATTGTACTTTCATTTACACTACCATGTATAATACACTACTTTTTACGTTACAAATCTATATGTATCAACATGAAATAAGATGTTTTGGTACACTACTTTGAATACACTTTCTCTTTTATCTATCATACCATCCATATTACACTTCCATTACCTCCTATCATCCATAATACAATACCATTACCTCCTACCATCTATAATATAATACCAATACCAATATTTTCACTTTACTACATGTATATCAACACCATTTATACCATCCAATCAACATATTACATCAAAAGTGACAACTATAACCAAATATAACTTACCAAAAACATGTATATGGTCCTACTTCATCATATAAAATCACAAACTTTTTATAGCAAAACACGTTATATAATGGTTATACATAATGTTGCACATGTGCATTTTGAATATTGGTAATGTAAAAAGTAGTGTATTATGGATGATATTGTAAATTAAAGTGCAATTGTCTACTACTGATAATATATTACGGAATTTGTCGAAGTTATGATACATATGCACATGTGCATGGATAACTGTTACTCGAAGAAAAAAAAGTTTTTTTGTGGAAACGGAATATAGCGATTTTTTTTAAATATTAAAAAATAGAGTGTTTTTTTAATTTTTTTTTAGATTTTATTTTGTAATAAAGGTAGTTCTCGCATGAACCTTACCCTATAATATATATATTAATATATATATATATAGGACAAGGATCCGTTAGGAACCACAATTTATTATGAGAACCGAAAGAACCAGTGTGAACACAAACAGTAATACCTTAAAAAATCCAAAAAAATACCAAATTTTTTTTTTTTTTTTTTTTTAATATTTATTTTTGAAGAAGTCGCTATATTTACTTAACAATAAAAAAAATTAATTTTTTTTAGTACCAACTATCCATGCACATGTGCATTTTCCTCATTTCTTTGACAAATTCCGTAATACATTACAAAATTAGACAATTGTACTTTCATTTACACTAACATGTGTAACACACTATTTTTTATGTTACCAATATTAGCAATGCACATGTGCATCTATATATATAACATGAAATAAGGTGTTTTGGTAAACTAATTTGAATACATTTTCTTTTTCATCTATCATACCATCCATAATACACTACCACGCACATGTGCATTTTCATCATTTCTTTGACAAATTCCTTAATATTTTACAAACATTAGACAATTGTACTTTCATTTACATACCATGTGTAATACACTACTTTTTACGTTACCAATATAATAAATGCACATGTGCAGCTATATGTATTAACATGAAATAAGGTGTTTTGGTACACTACTTTGAATACACTTTCTCTTTCATCTATCATACCATCCATAATACACTTCCATTACCTTCTACCATCCATAATACAATATCATTACCTCCTACCATTTATAATACAATACCAATACCAATATTTTCACTTTATTACATGTATATAAACACCGTTTATACCATCCAATCAACATATTACATCATAAGTGACAACTGTAATGAACCCATCAACCACTAGATATAACTAACCAAAAAACATATATATGAGCCTACTTCATCATTCAAAATCACAAACTTTTTGTACCAAAACCGGTGTATAATTGTTATACATAATGATGCACATGTGCATTTAATGTAAAATTGAGTGTATTATGGATGGTATTGTAAATTAAAGTGCAATTGTCTACTAGTGATAACGTGTTACTGAATTTGTCGAAGTTATGATACATATGCACATGTGCATGGATAACTGTTACCCGAAAAAAAAAGGTTTTTTTTTGTAACGAATTATAACAATTTTTATTGAAAAAAATTTTTTGAGTGTTTTTTTGATTTTTTTAGATTTTATTTTGCAATAAAGGTGTTTTCCGGTTCTCACAATAAAGGTGGTTCTCGCATGAACCTCACCAATATAATATATATATATATAATATAATATATATATATAGGGTAGGGTTAGATAGAAAACCTTAAAAATTTGAGAGAAAACCCTAATTTTTTTTTAAAATAGCACATGTAACATACATGTTTTTAAGAGTTTTGAGCCAAAAAAAAAAACCGCCGAGTGATATTTTAAAAAAAATAAACAAAATCAGCAACTTTTGTTTAACACATGTTTAGTGATGAAAGTTGCTGAAACTTGTTTATTTTTTTAAAAAATCCACTCGCGCTTTTTTTGATTTTTTTGGCTCAAAACTCTTAAAAACATGTATATTACAAGTGTTATTTTTTTCAAAAAAAAATGTCGGGAGGTTGGGTTTTCTAGGTTTTCTCAACTTTTTAGGGTTTTCTATCTAACTTTATACTATAATATATATTATATATAATATATATATATATATATATAATATATATATATAGGAGAAGAATCCGTTAGAAACCACCCTTTATTCGAGAACCGCGAGAACCACCAAAAAATACCTAAAAAATCCAAAAAACCGCCCATTTTTTTTTTAATTTTTTTTGAAAAAAATCGCTATATTTCATCAAAATAAAAAAATATTTGAGTAACAGTTATCCATGCACATGTGCATTTTTATTATTTCTTTAACAAATTCCATAATACGTTACAAACATTGGACAATTGTACTTTGATTTACACTACCACGTGTAAAAACTACTTTTTACGTTACCAATATTAGAAATGCACATGTGCATCTACATGTATCAACATGAAATAAGGTATTTTGGTACACTAGTTTGAATACCATTTCTCTTTCTTCTATCATTCCATCCATAATACACTACCATGCACATGTGCATATGTATCATTTCTTCAACAAATTCCGTAATACGTTACAAATATTAGACAATTGTACTTTCATTTACACTACCATGTGTAATACACTACTTTTTACGTTACGAATCTTATGTATCTACATGAAAAAGATGTTTTGGTACACTACTTTGAATACACTTTCTCTTTCATCAATCATACCATCCATATTACACTTTCATTACCTCCTACCATCCATAATACAATACCATTACCTCCTACCATCTATAATATAATACCAATACCAATATTTTCACTTTATTACATATATATCAACACCATTTATACCATCCAATCAACATATTACATCATAAAGTGACAACTATAACCAAATATAACTTACCAAAAACATGTATATGGTCCTACTTCATCATATAAAATCACAAACTTTTTATAGCAAAACACGTTATATAATGGTTATACATAATGATGCACATGTACATTTTGAATATTGGTAATGTAAAAAGTAGTGTATTATGGATGATATTGTAAATTAAAGCGCAATTGTCTACTACTGATAATGTATTACGGAATTTGTCGAAGTTATGATACATATGCACATGTGCATGGATAACTGTTACTCGAAGAAAAAAAAAGTTTTTTTTTGTGGAAACGAAATATAGCGATTTTTTTTAAAAATAGTAAAAAATTGAGTGTTTTTTTAATTTTTTTTAGATTTTATTTTGTAATAAAGGTGGTTCTCGCATGAACCTTACCCTATATATATGTTATATATATATATATATATATATATATATATATATATATATATAGGATGTAACATATGTCGGAAAACGGGTTTTCAAAACCCGCTTCATTTATTAACCGAACAATCAGTTTTAAACTTTTGTAGTTTATTTATGACTTATTTTAATTTTAAACGATACATAATTAATAAACAAATTAGAAGATATAAATTATAAATGTTAAAAAGTAAAAAAAAATTAATTAAAAAGGAAAACCGGTTGCCGTAAGTCGAACCCGGGTCAACCGGAAATCCACAATGTCTTAACATTCACTCATCCAACCACTCCGCCACTTTGGTTATTTGATATCATATTGAAACAATTAATTCAAATAATAAAACACGGAAGTCAAATCCAGTCAAAATCGCGCCCAATTTGCAGTCGTCGGAAATCCCGACGATTTCGCCTTTAATCGACGGTTTATTCTATTTCAACCGAAGAATTTATCTCAACATCGGTTATAACCGATGTCTGAACCCGCGACATCAGTCGTAACCGCCGGAGAACGGCTGACCTTGAATCGAGACGGAAATCAGACCCCATGCATCTCGATTTCTCCCTATAAATACACCCACAATTCACTGGTAGCCTTTTCGCTCAAAATCGCACCTTTTCTCGACGAAAATTCACTCGCCGGAAATATCCTGCCATCACCGGACTTTCGCCGGAAAACCGAGACTCACATCCACACGGTAATTCCCTCGACTCTTTCTGTTCCAATCAATTGTTAGACTGTTACTAACACAAATCCACCATCAGAATCAATCCGAGACGACGTAGACGGAATATCCAGCTCTCGCCGGAAAATCTCTGAAATTTATGATATCGCGCTGTGAATCGGTATAACCCTTCAAACTCCTGTCAATCCTTGTTTAAATACCTCAATTTCATAACTAAGCGAACAGAACTGTTAATTGTTTCTAACAGCCGAAGTTCACAAACCGAGCCGACGAATCCTTGCCGGAATTCTGTGAAAGACACTGATCGGTACCTCCTTTCCCCCAAACTCTCTCCATTCATTTCCTTTCAAATACTTATAATGTTTGAAAATCAAGTTAGACATAATCGGTCAAAACAGTCGGACTTTGTTTTTCTGGGTAAAGCTTAACGAAGAAGACGAAGACGGGTTATAATATAAGATTAATAAAAATCAGTTTTATGAACGGGTTAGACACACAGTCCAGCGGTGGACTGTGTGCAACAAATACACATGCGACGCGAGTTCGAATCCTGTCCCAACCTTACTCTCTCGAAATAAAAAAAAATGCCTTTTTAACTGAACCGGGTTAACTCACAAAACCATGCTAAGTATAATAAAAACCGGATTATTAACCAGGTTAGACACACAGTCCAGCGGTGGACTGTGTGCACGTTAACCCACAGGTCCCGGGTTCGAGACCCGTGGTCAGCACCGGTTCGATACATTTAAAATCCTTTTTAAAAATAAATGATTTTCGGATTAAACTAAATAGTATATAAGTATAATTAAAACCAGAATTATTTCGGGTTAGACACGTAGCTCAGTTGGTAGAGCTGCGTGCACGCGTACGGGAGGTCACCGGTTCGAACCTCACTCAGTGCAACAATATAACCGACCGAACCGGTCAACGGTCAACGGTCAACAGTCATGGTCAACGGTCAAAGTCAAAAAGTCAACATTTTTTTATTATTTTTATTTATTTATTAAATTTAAAAATCAATTAAAAATACTTAAAAATAACGTTTTTAAAGTTAGAAAGTAGCCTTAAACTCACAAAAATATATCCAAAAATCCTAGTAAAATAGTTAATAAAATCCACATACTTACCGTACCTTTTCGTTATTAATTAGGTTAGTTATCTCTCGTCGATCAATCCTCTAAACTCGTGCGCATTCAACACCTTCAAACAAACGCACCCAAGGTGAGTGAATCTCTACCAATTCCCCGTTTTAATCACATTTTGGGGTGTATCATGTGTCGTTATTTATTTATTATAATTAAACACTTGTGCATCCATCATGTTCATGATCAAATGTGTATTCAATGTGTATCAATTGTTTGTGTGATTGAAGTTAGATTTAATTTATCATTTTCAGTATATACATTTCATAGGCCGCCGCCCCCATTACCTATGAGCGTGAGCTGTTCCCCATTACCTATGAGCGTGAACCAGGCGTTGCCAACATAAGATCGGCTCCGTTTGATTGAGCCTTGATCTCACATACATTAGCATAGGCCGTCCGTTCCCCATTACCTATGAGCGTGAACGGGACGTTGCCAACATATACATTGTCATTCTTATTTCATGCTTAAGCAAGGTGGTTTGTGATCGTTATGTTTACATACATTTGTTCATATATGATTTTTTTGCACAATTTTCTTAAATTAATTACAATAATGAATCAATAACAAATGTTTTTAACAAGGTTCACTCGCCAACTTTTGTTGACCCAAAATTTTTCATTTTTACACATGATACAGGTGATCAAGTTGAAGCAAGAAACATATAGGGCGGCTTAGAAGAATAAACTAGTTTAGATTATGGATTGTTTTAGTTAAATTTTTCCTTTCCTTATATTGTATGAATTTGACTTGGAACTTTGAAATGTAATTTTAATTTAATAAATATGAAACATATTAGTAAACATCATGAGCTTTGGTGATAACCTAATTATGCCCCGACTCTTATTCCGTTGCGGGTCGGGGTGTGACATAGGACAAGGATCCGTTAGGAACCACCATTTATTATGAGAACCGAGAAACCAGTGTGATCACAAACAGTAATACCTTAAAAAATCCAAAAAAAATACCAAATGTTTTTTTTTGTTTTTTTTTAATATTTTTTTGAAAAAGTCGCTAAATTTACTTAACAATAAAAAAAATTAATTTTTTTTTAGTACCAACTATCCATGCACATGTGCGTTTTCCTCATTTCTTTGACAAATTCCGTAATACATTACAAATTAGACAATTGTACTTTCATTTACACTAACATGTGTAACACACTACTTTTTATGTTACCAATATTAGCAATGCACATGTGCATCTATATATATAACATGAAATAAGGTGTTTTGGTACACTAATTTGAATACATTTTCTTTTTCATCTATCATACCATCCATAATACACTACCACGCACATGTGCATTTTCATTATTTCTTTGACAAATTCCTTAATATTTTACAAACATTGGACAATTGTATTTTCATTTACACTACCATGTGTAATACACTACTTTTTACGTTACCAATATAATAAATGCACATGTGCAGCTATATGTATTAACATGAAATAAGGTGTTTTGGTACACTACTTTGAATACACTTTCTCTTTCATCTATCATACCATCCATAATACATTTCCATTACCTTCTACCATCCATAATACAATATCATTACCTCCTACCATTTATAATACAATACCAATACCAATATTTTCACTTTATTACATGTATATAAACACCGTTTATACCATCCAATCAACATATTCCATCATAAAGTGACAACTGTAATGAACCCATCAACCACTAGATATAACTAACCAAAAAACATATATATGAGCCTACTTCATCATTCAAAATCACAAACTTTTTGTACCAAAACACGGTGTATAATTGTTATACATAATGATGCACATGTGCATTTAATGTAAAATTGAGTGTATTATGGATGGTATTGTAAATTAAAGTGCAATTGTCTACTAGTGATAACATATTACTGAATTTGTCGAAGTTATGATATATATGCACATGTGCATGGATAACTGTTACTCGAAAAAAAAGTTTTTTTTTTTTTTTTTGTAACGAAATATAACGATTTTTATTAAAAAAAATTTGAGTGTTTTTTTGATTTTTTAGATTTTATTTTGCAATAAAGGTGGTTCTCGCATAAACCTTACCATATATATATATATATATATATATATATATATATATATATATAAGGCTTTGCTTTCATTTTCCTTGAAACATATATAGATAAGGGATAAGATAAAGTACTATTTTTAGATAGTTTCTAAAATTTTATGTTTGAAATAAGCATAAAAAGTTAGAATTTAATGCTCTTAAAATGACATATTGGTTGGCCTCATTAGAGGGTATAGTTAGTAGTAACTTACATAAAAATTGAAGTTATAACCACAGGAACATAAGTAACGTGGCCTACGTGTCTTTGTGAAATATATATGTTTTGTGAGCATAACTGACGAGTGTAATATGTGTTGAGTCATTAATTAAATATATAGATGCTTAAGTTCGTTTGACCTTGCTTTAATTTAAGTTTCTAATTAGTTGATCTCGAATAACTTAGTTGTGACTTAGCTCGTTTACCTCGCTATTGTTGAATAAGTTTTTGAATTATTAGATTTCAAAATAAATGTGATATATATTTTTTTATTTTAAAGTTTTGACATTATATGAAGCGTACTGGTCTCTTTATTGAATTTTATGTATGCAACAAAGCCTGGTGTAGTTGGATGCTCTAGAAATTGATTTAAGTATTAAAGGTAATATAGTAAAAAAAAATGCCGGATAATTAAATGATGTTCTGGTTCACTATGTCATTATATAAGTATATAAGTATTATCACACCTTTTTATATATAAATTTTGGTTTAATTAACCTGTAGATCATGAAAACATGCATTGACAATATAAGTATATAAGTATTACCAAATCTTTTTATAGAAATTTTGGTTTACCCTGTAGATCATGAAAACATGCATTGACATTGACAATTTTTCAAAAGATTAAAACAACAAATAGTCATGACCATATTTGAGGAAAATGAAATCAAAACCTTATATTTTTATAAGCAAAACCTTACAAAAAAATGTTGACAATTGTCAAAAAAATAAAAATAAAAAAAATGTGAGCTGACATGATATTAAGTGGTTATATGGTAATTTAAAAAATAACAAATAATCTGGACTAAATTTTAGAAAAATACGAGAAAAGAAATTGTCACTTTAATATCACAAATAAAAAAACGGTTATTATTAATTATGCAAAGTTACCATTTGGTGAAGTTGAGAACTTGACCTCGGATGAACAAGTTTCTTTTCGTGTGGTCCAAGAGAAATATAAATAACAATCTGTTGTTTATTTTCGTGAACCTATTCTTTTATACACACGATTCTTTTATGTTCAACCAACAACATACTTTCCTCCTTTCGTTGAAAAAAATCCATGCACTTCTTAATATATAACTTTGTTTATTTCCTTAAACAACACATATATATAACACAACTAGAGGGGGGAGGTGCTACTAAATCCACGAAAGCAGTATATGATCATGAGTTGGAAAGCCGGGACAATCGTAAGGATCATCAAGTCACCATTAACAGCGATATCAAAAGCTATAGATCATTACAGCAGATGCATGATTAACTTTTCGATCAACTACCATCGGCCAGCCATGATCTTGGAAGCTACATCCAACTCCCAGATGCTTCCCCGGTCAGAAACTAACCACCATCCTGGGGCGGTCGTGCGAGGTATTTCAACCGAAACCACTGCAGCGACTGAAGGCATGATGTGGCCTTCACCAAGGATGAGGACAATATATGAAGATAGAACTTGTTCTTTTAGGGATGATGGTGTTGTTTGTAAAAAGAGGGTCACCAGTAAGATATGTTTTATGGTTAAGTCTGTTTGTAGGTGAAGCATGCAAGGCATGTATCATTTGAAATGATGTTTTCTATGTTCAAAATCATTGTACCTCATTTGATCAAGGGCATGCATTATGTGAATCTTGACTCAGTATATAGTGTATCTGCTACAGTTGGAGTTGTTTACATATTGTGTCTTGTCTGTTGATGGCCTTTCTTAACTTGATTAAAGATTTCAGTGTTCTGTTAATTATAATTTATACCTGATTATAGCTAGTTGTCAAGAAATATCAAATGTTAATACTACGTTAACAAAGATGCAATTGATCAAACAATATAGGACATCCTGATGGTTAGATGATGCAGTTCACAATCAAAATGTCGGGAGTTCAAATCCTAAAGAGTGTGAGTTGTATTATATTTATCTTAGATAATTCAGAAATTGTAATAAAAAAAACTCACACATGTGAAACAAATAACCAAACGTGTTATCAAAAAGCAACCCAGCAAAACTTTTGTTAAACGTAAGTGATCTGCATATGGTGTATATAAAAAACGTTTTAGTACTCAACTGCTCATATAGTGTATATAATAGTATTGTTGTGTCAATTTGATTGTCCCTTATCACAAGAAGAAGAAACAATAACAATTCGAAATTATTAATAAAAAAACTTAATTAAAATAAAAAAAAAGTATTTTATATAAACAATCAATTATAAATATAAACCTAATAAATTATGATACGAGGAATAAAAAATATATTAACAAACCTTTCTGCGAGGAAATTGTAGAGACAGTCGATCATCTTTTTACTGGTTGTTTTGTCGCATGCGAGGTTTGGCAGGCGATAACGGCTTGGTGTCGTCTCCCCCGTTCTTTGCTTTCTCCATCAGCGATGTCTTGGAGTACCACACAAATGTCAAAGGAAACAAGGATTACATCAGAATGGTGCAGTCCGTCATGTTATTGGGGTGTTGGTCGCTTTGGAAGGCTCAGAATGATTTGGTTTTCAAACAGAAAAAGCCGAAAGCCGCTGCGATTGTTCAACAAGTTACAGCCGCTGGATTACATCAGAATGGTGCAGTCCGTCATGCTATGGATTAAAATCCGTGCTAAGAAAGGGTCGTTGACGGACGAGCACTGGCGTAGGGTTGAATTCGGATAGTCTGCCTAGTACTGTGCTTGTTTGTTTTTCATGTATTTCCTGAGTTGTTTTCTAGCCTCTGGCTAGTGTTTGTCTCAATGAAGTTCTGCCTTTCAAAAAAAAAAAAAAAAAAAAAAACAAAGTACAGCTTACAATCATTAAAGCATAAGTAAATTGGTAATATATATACACACACTAACAGGAAATCCGTGCAATGTTGCAGTTGTTAGTGGTTACGAGTGTTCATGGAGTCAAATAAGTTGAATTTCGTGTTATTTGAATTTAAAGTTTTAAAATATGTGTTCGAATTCACCCAAAATTTCACTTATTCAATTCAAATAAGCTTATTTGGATTCTTGTCGAATCCGGGTTTATTCGACTTGACTTATTCGAAATAAGGAAAAAGATACAGAAACTTTTAAAAATACCAAAAAAAAACTAACTAAACCACTATTTTCTATATCTTTAAACAATCTAACATAATAACACATACATAATAAAAATAGCCCCAAAGCATAACTAGACAACACAAAATCTGTAGCACTTAGAAACAACAGTAAAATAGCCCCAAAGCATAAACTAAACAACATAAAATCTGTAGCACCTAGAAACAACCGTACATGAGATAGATTGATGGTAGACATATAATGAACACCCCTATCAACAGTGACAATTTACAACACGATACACATTTTATTAGTTTATGAATCATCTCTGACATATTGTATACTACTTTTGTTAGTATCGAGTATTAAACAAATTCAACAATGTGATTTTGATTTATAATCATGTGCCTCATGCATGTTCAATTTATATGTAATCTTAAGAGAAATATGTAGAACTCAAATAGTCACCGTAAATAAAAGAGAATGTATAAGTTTAGGTAAGGTATGAAAGGCTTTGAAATGATTATTTTTTTCAAAAATATATCCGTAAGGTAAAATATACTTTCTAGTAAACGAGCCAACTTCACCCAAGATATACAGACGATAAATTTTATTGGGATTGCTCAATAATTTCTACGATATATGTCTGCTTCATGTCATATGAAACTTGTAGATTGAATGGGAATATTTAATCCATTGTATATCTTTTTTTAGTATAATGAGGGGGATCTAGTAAAATTAGATAAATTTACTAACTTACTGTACAAGAAATGTAAAGAGATGGCTAATGCTAGGACATGTCCCGAGATAAAAATTCATCTTCAAAAGAAAACACACTATCACGGGCCCTAAACAAATGGGCTTTTACACAAACTATATTCATTGCCTTTTATGGGCTTATTTTCATCCCAATAGAAGTCATTCAAATTAATTTTAAATCATACATTTAAAAGTACTTTTTCAATCTTCCTATGCACTCCACAAATTACCACCATAACAAAACCAAATTCTGGTGGCCACTTTTTAAGCCCCCTTCTCTGTAAACATTCAACCTAGACCTCATAAACATATCTAGGGGTATCAGAATCCAACAAAACTCTCTATTGTCCAAGCCTAACCATATGTAATTTGGATTCCATCACTACTATGAATTCAATATAGGAGCTTTTGTATGTTTTATGAGGAACTACTTTAAACCAAAGAAGTGCACCACTATTCTCCGTTGATTGAATTCAGGTTACTTTAAAACCATGAATGTGAACTAAAACTCTTGTTATGATTGAAGTTTAGAGCTAGCTTGGTTTTCAAAGTAGCCAAAGTGAATGTATTTTATAGTTAGATTACTCCGTCAAGATCTAAACTAAGAGCCATGAACATGAATCTTTTTTGTTTTTTTAAATACGCCTTTGCACCTGCAAATACATCTTTATCCATATTCACGTAGACATGACTTGACTAAATACACTTGTCACTTGCTCATATAACCGATTGAAATATACCCCCTCCCCACCCACCCACCAGAAACCAAAAACACACACTACATGAAAAAAAGAATATGAACCAATGTATCATGCTGCAAGACAAACAACTCAAAACATATAGCAGATTCCACGCCCAACACATGAACTTGCTTGACCGTATCAAAAAAACATACACACACCAAACACACTAAACCACTAAACCACCAACCCTCTTGTAGCACAGATACCACTCCAAGTACACAATCACATCAAGTCATTAAAGCCCATAACCCCCTTTGATATATGCACACACCAAACTGTAATACCCTGCCAAACCTCATCCAAAGAGATTTATTTTACATACCTCAAAAAATCAACCAAAACATCCCTAAACAAACATGGACCACAACCTGAATCCCATCAAACAGCTACCCAAAATCCATACACCTTATCAGGTTATGCATTCCATGTTTGGGACAATTGGAAAAGCTCTCTACCAAAAGGATGCATAATGAGTCAACAAATATATGATAAGTCAATGATAACCCAAGAATCTAATATGAAAATATGGCATTCTGGTTTATAGTATAACACAATCAAGATACATACCTTATTCCACTTTCCTCAACTTTTGAAACTTCGATGAATAATTCTCCATGTAAGGGAAAGATGAACGTCAGAGATGGGTCGATTTGGGTTATTTTTAAATCTAATGGGTCAAATAAGAAATTTAGCAGAAAAGAAACGTTGAAAGTAAGTTGATTCACACATTACTAAATATATTGTTCACAAACTTTAAAACCCATTTTAATATTGTTTTCTTAAAAATATTAGTAAATCAGTTCCAATTTTTTTTTACTTTTGATTTCTAGGACAATCGGGCCAACACAATATGTAACATCCAGAATTTCTAACGTTGTTCATTTAACTATTAATAACGAGATTTGCAAGTCACTAGATAGAGCATGGATTCTTAACGCTATGGTTTTGATGTAATGGATTTGAAGGGCCCATGGTTATTATTATAAATTCGTATGTTGTAACACTTGTAATTTTCCCATAACTCAGAAACGCTTAACTTATCGCTTGCTTATTATTAGTTTTTGTTTTATAAAGTTGACTGGTTCTTTTGTCATTTAGAATGCTCATTTAAGTAGCTTTGGGAGCAAGGGAAACCAAAAACCAAACACAAGGGCGCATATTGCAAAACTTGAAACCCTAATACCTCATTCCTTATTTACGTTACTAGTTCCCCTCCCCCCTTCCATTCACGACTTTAGACATGCTCAAGTGAAACTAAGGCTAATCCACCATGATTTCAGGTTAGTATAATGTAATTGATTTGTTTTTTGGTCGATAGGATGTGAATAGGATCAGTTTTTTACTAATTTTCCGGTTTAGGGTGATTTTGAGCTTGGTCGAATTCGGGTATTAAGATGGTTTAGTTTTGGAGGTTTTGATTCTAATCACACCTAATATATGTATTTATCATCATACATGAGTTATGATACCATTGGAATAGTTCTTGATAATCACTTGAAAGTATTGAAAAATTTGTCACAGCCCAACCGATGGCGGAAACATCGGGGCGCGACACTAGGCGAACCAGATTGTCTCACGAGAAATTCCATAACATTATTTAAGCGATAACATTCAAAAGTTAACATCCCATACTAGTAACATACCATCCTCAAACAAGTTACCAAATGCTAAGTAATCTCATAAAACAATTCAAGTCCAATCTTCCCTAGATTTTATTACAACGAGATTCTAAAAGAAATCCTAAACTAAGAATCCATAGCTAATGTCCTCAACCTACCACATATGTTAAAATAAAACGTCAATATAATTAAGTAAATGTGAGCATACGAGTTTTGCGTACAATATAGATATAAAAGCGTTTAGCAGACGCCACATGACATACGTAACAGTTGTGAACTATGTATCTACTTAGCTTCAAGCAAACCAACAAACCGCGATTGATCGAGGCATGCAAACAAGTGTAAGTTCGGCCGAACTTGTGTAATCAAAGATGAAAATTGATCAAGTTCGGGCGAACTTGATGCTTTCCGAGCAAACTTGACTGTTTTGGCATTCAAATCGTGCGTTTTCGCATCGTTTGCTGAGGAAATCGAGTGTCCATCCCTCCAACCTTAGGCTACTGAGCAAAACCAAGGCTGAAGAGGTCTTTTGGAGCGAGTTTTAGCCATTTTACAGAAACTCGGACTAATCCGGGCGAACTTGAAGGTTTGAACGGTTTAGTCCAGTTTGTGCAAAGTGACGTTTTCGCCCTTATGCTTCCGGATCTGAGATCTAGCTTGACAACACCTCGTTCCACTTCAAAGTGAACGAAACATACGTCATTTAGTCCGAATATTGTTTAAAAATCGATGTTTAAAAGGTTTTACTCAGATCTAAGCATAGATCTGAGTGAAAAACAGAAGATTTACATAAAAAATGAAGATTTTCGTAAACAGAAGAGATTTGATGAAAACGAAGTCGTTGTAAAACGTTGTTGTAGCTTGAAAACGGGTGAAATCTTACTTAGAACACAAAAGGTTTCGTTTTTTGGGAGCTCCGGGCGAACTTGCAGCAAGTTCAAATGGGAAGAAGGAGCTGGGTATTTATAGGTGAGGTGAGAATAGTGAGCTGGAACATCAAGTTCGGGCGAACTTGTTTGTTTCTCCTGATTTGAGACAAGTCCGGGCGGACTTGTGTTTATTGAAGAGTTTAGGTGGCCTAGGCAAGTTTGGGCGAACTTGTGATGTACAAGTTCGGCCGAACTTGACCTGGTGGCCAAGTTTTGTTCGTTGATTTCGCGTTATGAGTTCGTTTGGTGATTCGGTTCGTATTAGATAGTTATATTAAGCGTTTTAGCGAAGCGTTAAGCGTTATAACACCATTGATTTGAGAGAGAGCAAGTTAGCGTGAGCGTGATGCGATTTAGCGATAATAATCAAAACATAAACAAACATAACACATATAAAAACATAATTCCACATAATTAACTGCGTTTTGCGATGCGATGAGATAAGCGATGCGATGGCACAAGTGTTAACACACTCGGCTCGTATAGTAGTATAATTACTTGTGATTAAGTTGAATTAGCGATTAAATAAGCGGTTAAATGCGATATAGATGTGACAAAACATAGTTCCATTAACATAAACTTTTCATAATCAACATCTCGGAGTACAACAGATTGAGATAGACAAAATACACGAAAAAATGAGTAAAATAAATAACAACGAAAATTTGGAGTTGTTACAAAATTAGGGTTTGGTATGATTGAAAATGCGGATTTTGTTAATTGAGGTTTGTGTTACCAAACTCACCACCAATTCAAGTCCCAAACTTTTATAGTTACTTATTGAAAGGTAATTTATGACTTTTTTCTTGACTCGGGCTGAATTAGTGGATCAACTCGTTAACATGTTTGTAACTCGTTAAATTAACCTTTTTGGAATGATGTGGGTAATTCTTGAAGGATACAATTGGATTTTTTTTTTTCTAATAGCTTGTAATGTTTGTTATTAATCATGTCTTAATTTCATAATCATTGGAAACGATTTGGGTAGTCAATCGATAGAAACATGAAATTAGGGTTTCAGTTTCGTCAAATTTGAGGATTTTGAAACTCATGTGTTGTATGATCAAATGGCCAACCAATTCAAGTTATACACCCTTATAATGATCCAATGTAATATATTTTAGTTATTTTTCATGTTTAGGAATGAATTGGTTGATTATTACACAAGCATGCTTTTAACATGTTAAATTAACGTTTTTTTAATGAAACCGATGTTGTTTTCCATAACGACCAACACCCTTTATTTTGATTTATGCTTTGTGGTCCTATCTAATTTATAGAGGTTCTGGGTTGTCAGCTAATTCTGTTAGGCAATTCACCGACTAACTACCAAAACCTTCACTCTAGATATTATGTTTTTATGTTTTCTTTTCAGGAGCAATTTAGGTGCCTTTTGCAGATGTTTTGTTGAGTTTTCAGCGGCCATGGGTATTAATCACACATGGCGGATACAAGAGCATTCAGGGAAGCTTTCTCTTCTTTTTCCCTTTAATTTTTTATTATATCTTCATTTATGCACTTGGTCACATTGAGTACCGTGCGCAAATCAAGTTGTGGAGAAAAAACTTAAGGATCGAATGATTGTTTCGTTCATCTCAAGTCTTACACAAAAGTATTTTTGAAAGTGCAAGCACCCCAAAATTTTCAAAGATTTATTAAAATATGTCATTTTCGTCCTTGTGGTTTATTACTTTTGCCATTTCAGTCCAATTTTAAAAAATGCACCAGTTTCCTCCTGACATACTGGAAACGTGTCATATCAGTCCAAAAATTAAAACCCCAGTTAAATCATACAGGTTTACCAAAAAGTATTTTTGTCATTTCATTAGTCATACTAAAATATGGTGAAAATAAAAGAAATATGAAAGAACAAAAATACCCTTCATTAAACTTGTCTAACTTAACTGGGTTTTAATTTTTTGATTGAAATGACATGTTTCCAGTATGTCAGGAGGAAACTAGTGCATTTTTGAAAATTGGATTGAAATGGTAAAAATGAACAAACTATAGGGACGAAAGTGACAGTTAACTATAAGTTACCTTTTGTCGTTTTTAAAACTTCGTTTCATAAAATGCATTTTCTAAGGGTGCTAAGCCAAGTGCCTTTGATACAAAAAATATAAAGAAATATGAAGCTCACACATAGAAACAAATTTATTTATGTACAATTTCACACTTAACAAATTCCATATGTTTCATGTGAGATTTTGAGTCTTCATAAGCATCATTCATTATATCTTCTAGTAATGCCTATTCTTTTGAAACTTGTGTGCTAGTCCAATGCTGCCTCCAAGACTGAGTACACATACGCCAATGACCAATCCATTAGGATTTTAGCCGCCAATCTTAGCCTTTTACTTTCATTTCAAACACCACAATTTATTGCAAATTTGCCACTTAGCCAAAAGATCTTTTTATTTACTTCACCTTTTTTTTTTTTTTTTGCAAAATGCGGTCTTATAGAGACTCATTTCAATTTATTATCAATAATTCTAATATTATATACTACATATTTGCGTGAATTATGCGATTTTTTTATATTTTTGCTCCAAAGTGAAAGTAAGTGGTTAATAAAAACGTATCTTTGTTTTGCTCTTTTCTCAAAACACAGGGATCATATGTAGATTATGAATTATCAATTTAAGATTTCGTCATTTTCTATCAAACTGAAATGGAGCTATGCAATCATTTGAATTGATACTAATATCATTAAACTATACCTCCTTTTTTAGTTGTTTTAGGAAGAATCTCCAAGTTCAACAGATGAAATATTACCGCGGTAGTGAAGCCTCATAAAAACCACTCCTTGATATTTAAAATGAAAAGCGCTGAAGGGACTGTGCGAAAAAAAAAATGGAAAAAAACTTGAGTATTTCAAATTACATTATAGGGAATTTGAGTGGAGTGGGGGCGATGGAAATCCAAAAATCGAGGCAATGGGTGAGCAAAGAAAAGTGGAGCTCTACTAGAGATCAATCCATGACATGTGGCAAGCATAAAGAAAAAATATGGAGATCAGAGCTCCTCAAGGCGAGAAGCTTGTTTGGATAAATCCTTTTTGCAACAATTATTCTAACCAAGCCTTTAGCTCTTTCATTTCTGTTGGAGCTAAGTGATAAGAAGACTAGCTATAGGTGTTGAACAAGGTAAGCCAGGAATGTACTCTGGGAACACGTCCGGAAATTTAGAGATAACCGAGATGTCCTCCATCTTATGCTTTAATCAATTTCTAGTCACTCATGCCATGTAAATGACACATCCTTTGCATAGGCACTTAGCTACATTGAGTAAAGAAACCATTTTAGGCAACCCATATCTACAATCACCATGGAGGACGAGCATATAACCAGACGGAGACTTGATTCCATTGAACTTCTTGTAGTAGGCAATACATGTCTGGTTGTTCGATAACCAGTCCATGCCTAAGACCATATCAAATTTGCAAGTCATAGGCATGAGACAAACCAGGATAGAGTGTTCCTTAATTGTTATAAAACACCTGTCTCGGATCTTAGTGCACATTTCTCACGGTTGAACATTAGAATTCCATGTTCTCATGTTATAGGGTCAAGATTATTTAAAATTTTGTAACTTTTAGATTTTAAACTTTGAAACTAAAATGCATAATTCACTACTACATAAATGAGTATCGTGAATGGAAAACACCTACAAAGGAAACCATCGGTGATTACTAACAGAATCTTGTAGAAAGGGAGAATAATTGTAAGTTAAAGAAGTCCATGAGTGACACCCAAAAAAATTGTTATCGTTTAAGCATCACAAGGCATAAACTAACTTGTTATAAGCAACGGTTGCTTGATAACCATTAGTTTCATATATAAAAGTGAAAATTACCATGGATTAAAGATGGAAATCTGATTGGCAATCTTTTTAAAGAATTACGCGTTCCCAAACCCCTCTATAATATGTTGGTAAATATCCATCAATAATATGTTGAAAAAATTGTTTGATAGCTATGCTGGCAAAGTTATCTACTCTATCGCTAGCAATCCTAATGGTAATATGTCGGTCATCTGTTGAGAATCACAATACCCACACCATAAGGCCTATCATCAACGAATTTGTATCGGTAACCACCGCCACCAATAGATTAGCAATGTATATAACCTGGTGAAATGTTTATATATAAAATCACAAAAAATGTTTATTAATTACTTTTCGCAATAGGATATTACTTTCCGTAAGAAATTTCCTCTTTAGTAAGTTTTTTGATGCACCACCATAAAATATCTAAAATATTTGTTTGTAAATATTTGTGTTACATACAAACATCAATAACTTTCCCATATTATTCTTTTGTTTCTTCAGTAATGATCGTATATAGATAGAAAAATAATAAGTTTTTTGACAATAATGAAGTGGGAAACTCAAGCACGGCTGACTTACACCAGCAAAATGAGAATCGCAACTTCAATGCATTTAAGATAGCAGTTTAGCAATGTTTTAAAATCCAGTTTTTATACCGTATCGGATTGGGCTTAAAAACGATTTAAGCGGGTGTATCTGACGGTTCAACTGGGTGTACCGGACGGTTTAACCGATTCTACCAGATGGTTCAAACGGTACAACCAGCCAATTTAAACCGTTTTTTAAACATATTTTTAGGATAATGATTATCTTGTTAAAAGATTGCTATGCCTATATATATATCATGATTTCACAAAAGGTGTCTGTCGCAATCCTTCATCTTTGCACTTTGCTTGCTAATATGCTCCTTTATTCAAGGACATCTTTACCTATTTATATTAACCAAAAGCAACATAAACATGAAACACATTCACATTTTTTTTATTTAGGGATTGATTATCAATGTAATATAAAATAATTCCATGTCATGTCGATCAATAAGATGAGGCCACATCAAACAACAAAACACTTGTTTATGAAGAGTGGGTATCTTTGCTTTGTGCATTATTGAGTAGAGGAGTCTCATCCTTTTTGACAAATACATTAACATCTATATATATATTCCCAATAATAAATAAATATAAACAAGATTCTATTTATCAGTACTTTCATTATATTTACAAAATTGTAATTGAAATTACAATTATAAAAGTAACTTAATCAATTACTTCAAGATTTATTTTCAGTTGTGCAGATGTAAAGGCCTATAAATGAACCGAATGAACACGAATATCGACATTTCGTGTTTGTTCATTTAACTTTAACCGAACACGAACACGAACATGAACATATAACCGAACACATTTTTTGTTCGTGTTCGTTCATTAAGAAATCGGTCATGTTCGTGTTCGTTTATGTTCGTTCGTTTAAAGCTTAAGTGAATAGTTCATAAACATAAACGAACACAAACGAACATACACAAAAAACGTTTAAATGAACATAGTTGAATAAACATAAATTAACATAATTGAATAAATATAAACGACCACAAATGAACATAATTACAAATATAAACAACACAATTTAACATTAGTGAACACAAACAAAAATGTCTAATATGTTACATTTCATCTGAAAACACATCTAAATTAGGGTTCATAGATACTAAAATTAAGTAATTTTTTTTATATAAATGTTAAGTGAAGAAAAATTTTAAAATTTCATTTTTTATTACTAGAAATCTCAACTACTAATTAGTTATATTTATATAAGTAGTTAGAAAACCTAATATTTATATAATTATAACTATTTATGTATTTACTAAAACATAAACGAACGTTCATGAACATAAATAAACGAACGTTCACGAAATTAAATGAACGAACATAAACGAACGTTCTTGAACATAAATGAACGAACACAAGGTGTGTTCATGTTCGTTCGTTTAATTAAACGAATAGAATTTTTTGTTCGTCTTCGTTCATTTATTAAATAAACGAACATAAATGAACTTCCTGCCGAACACGTTCACGAGCAGTTCATGAACGTTCGGTTCGTGTACAGGCCTAGGCCTAGATGTAAATGAAAATATTTAGGAAAATTATTTAGTCTAAAATTGTACATTTAAATTTAAATAAACGACCTTCTAAGGATAATATGTGGCCTTTAACTCTGACGGTGATATTTAGCTGATTTAAAAATTAGTATTAAGTATATTTGTCAATTCTCAACTCAATACATTCAAAATTATTTGAAACAATGATATAGATGAAAACTGAAACACATAGACGTGCTAGACGGTTTTCTACCTCTCACATCAGAAGATCGTATTTTGACATCAACTACATATCCTTTAATTTTCTTGGTCTAGCTTTTCCGATTTAGATTTAAATGTAAATCGTCTATTAATCAAGGATTTTATTAATTCCTCTTTTTGTTAATCAATATTAATCTCTATTAGGGTGAAAGGAGTGGTTATCTATTCAATTAGGTAAATTCTCAATTCACCCAATCACATAGCGCCATTTCAAGTCATCTAATTAACTTACATAATGCTTAAAAACATTGGCGGTGGTTTACCTAGGGTTGGCAATTCTGACACGAACACGATAACATGAAACGAACTTACACGAAGTTATCATGTTTCGAGTTTAACCTTAACAGGTTTCGTGTCTAAAACAGGTTGACATGATACGACCTTATCAGGTTTCGTGTCTAAACAGGTTAAAACCCGTTAACCTGTTAAGACCCATTAAGACATGTTAATAATTAAAAAATTTTAAAAAATATTATATGTGGGTGTGGACATGGGGTCATCAGTCGTGAGACATGTGATGAATTATACACAAACATACACAGTTCTTTTCCATAATCAAAACCCTAATTTTTAAATCTCCCTCACAAACCCCACCATTCCCAATTCGGTTCACAGCTTCCACAATTCGGTCGTGTTTGTGTCTTAAACAGATCGTGTTCGTGTCTTAAACAAGTCGTATGATACATTGGTAATATTTTTATGTCTTAGCAGGTCATTTCGTGTAACCAGTTTATTAACAGGTTCGTGTTTGTGTTTTGAAAATCTGACATGATAAGATTTCGTGTCGTGTTCGTATTTACGTGTTTTGGGTTCCTGTTTATCGTGTTCGTGTCTTAACACACTGGGTTAACCTATTATGCCAGCCCTAGATTTACCTAATGGGGTTTAGGTAAACTATTTAAAAAAATGTGTGATTGGTTGAGAAGGAATGAAGCCCATCACACACCCATCTCTCTCCCCCTTCTCTCCCTCCCCGAATCGGTGACCACTCACCGAAATTAGCCAACAAAATCGGTAAACCATCATTGGCGGTGATATTACCGATCGGCAAAGGTGTTTACCAAGTGAAATACCGCACCACTCCGTTCACCCTTACTATATAAAATATCTCATTTGAACAAGCTTGTGATTACAATTAAACTAATAGACACATCTTACAACTTTTAAAGCATAAGATCCAAATGTTAAATGCTAGAATACCTAAAGCATAAGATACAAATATTAAATGCAATAATACCTAATTGGCCCTCGTTTAAAAATAAACTTCTTCTAATTAATACAATTATTTAATGCTTGTTCTGTTTATCTTTATAGTTTATTAAGACAATGGGTATGGGGCGGGGGTTTCAGTGTAGGTTGGGGGAAACGTTCAAGGCACCATCCCGGGTGGGCTTGGGTTTCAGCTGGCCCGTTGGGCGGGGGTTTCAGACCTGGCGTTGGGTAGGGCTACTAAGATGACTTGGCGGGGCCAAGAGTTATAGCCATTGGGTTAGCCGTTGGCAACGGCTATTAAAAAAAGCTTTCTTTTTCAATATAAATACCAAACAACTCTATTCAATTTTTACCACAACTACTCCACATCTTCTATAATCTTATTTTCTTTCTCATCCAACCACAACACAAAAAAATGAATCCTCATAACCTTACTTTCGACCCGAACAATCTGTGGGCATACCAAGAAACACCGACACCTAGCCCATTAACCAATCTTCGTATGGCTCCAATTTTAATACACTCCGCTATGCCGGATATGGCCGCTTACGCATCGTTTCTCCCTAATCATGTGTATACGAACTTCCTCATAGCGACGATTCTATACCTACACCGAACCAACAAAACAACAACAACCTATCCCAAACCGAAACCGTCCCCGAAACTCAACCCCCATTGATGGTTCTTCCGGTTCCAAACTCATCAAGAGGAGAA
This sequence comes from Scalesia atractyloides, assembly GCA_947069175.1. NCBI lineage: Eukaryota > Viridiplantae > Streptophyta > Magnoliopsida > Asterales > Asteraceae > Scalesia > Scalesia atractyloides. The sequence goes on from CAMTDV010000014.1 coordinate 42,103,386, forward strand.
GTCACAAGAAAAAAATTAAGGCTGAGAAAGTGGCAGAAAGCGCCAAAAGAAAACAACAAAAATGGGTCGGTAAAGAAGAAGTTGCATTGGCGAGGGCTTGGGTTCAGATATCTCAACATCCAGTTTTAGGTACTTTTTTAAATTTTGGACCCCTTATTTTTTAATAATTTAAATATATTAACTGTTTATTTCTTTAATAGGAAATTCCCAACATAGAAACCGTTTGTGGGACGCAGTCAATAAACTATTCCACAAAGAAATGGAAAAGGAGATGTATCGTGAAAATGATAGCTTATCCTCGAAATGGACCAACATAAGCGGGCAAATAACCAAGTTTAGTGGTTATTTGCATAACGCAAGGCAAAACCCAAAAAGTGGTGAAACTGAAGCCGACAATGTTACGAAAGCATTGGTAACATTCAAAACGAATATCGGGACCGACTTCAAGTACTTGCATTTTTGGGACATTTGTAAGTACCATCCAAAATGGGCGAACATCCTCAGTGGTAGCGAAACTACCACGTCATCCAAAAGGGCTATGACACCCTCGTCCCAAGCCCAATCAGATGCACGAGATCAAGAGTTTGATCTCAACTTAGACAACTTCGATGATTCGCCAAGCCGGTCAGAATTCAGAAGAGATGCCGCCAAAAGGCGCGCTAAAAGTTCCAAATCCGGTTCGCCTTCACCTTGGGAGTTTGGGCTCGTGTAGGGGTGTCTACAACGATCAGTTGGAAGACATTGCAACCAAGTTGGATAGATTTAACGTATTCCAACAACAAAGGGCCGAAATCCGTAAGAGAAAGAAGCTATGGACGCCCTAAAACAAAGACGCGATGATATGAAATTTCTAGCCCTGTCCACCGATCACCTATCAGGTGAAGAGTTAGAACTAATGTTGAAGACGAAAGAAGAGATTAAGTAAAGTACTCCAAGCACTAGAAAGTTTTTAGGAAGAATTTTGTAATTTTTAGGAATTTTTAATAATTTTTAGGCTTTTTTAATATTGTGTTTATTTATAAAAAAAATTAATTAAACACGTGGCCTAGCCACGCGGACTAGCCACACCCCACCATACCCACCATTCAAATGCATGACCAGCGGTGCCCCTCCAACTCCACGTGGCAGGCCATGCCCCAAACCCCCGCCCCACCATACCCCATAGCCTAAATATCAAGTATCACGATTAAAACAAATAATTTCATATACAATTGCTTTTTCTTAAGTATGTGAGGCTCGCTCACTTAGTAGAGGTTATTGCCTCTTAGTGAGAGATTTTGGGTTCAATCCTTAGCTAGGTGTAGACTAGGACTAATTTGGTGTAATTTAAAAGTGAGAAACCTTTGTCATTAAAAAAAAGTATATTGTTTGGATGTAAATGTGTGTTATATTAAACGATGTATTATGGTCAATTTAAACAATTAATTTTGGATAAATTTGTAACAACTCTAAATTTCGTTGTTACTTCATTTACAGTTTATTTCGTTGTATTTCCGTTTGTATTCCGAGATTCGTTTATAAGAAAAGTTTATGTTAATTAATTTCAATTACGCATGTCATATCGCATCTAATCGCTTATTAAATCGCATCGCTAATCTCATGCATCGCAACTCCAGTTAATTATATGGTTTTATGTTATTAATGTGTTATGTATGTTTGTGGTTAAGATTACGCTCGCTATCGCATCGCTCTCGCACACTCATATCGCTAAATCGCACTATTATATCAATTATAACGCTTAATATAACTAATTAATACGAACCGAATCGCCAAACGAACACTTAACGCGAAATCCGCCAAGGAAATTTGCTCACCAGGCCAAGTTCGGCCGAACTTGACTACCACAAGTTCGCCCGAACTTTCATGAGACACAAGAACCTTCTGTTTTCCACAAGTTCGCTCGAACGTTTACACATATGTACAAGTTCGGCCGAACTTGGCTAACTTCTCTAAAAAAATCAAGCAAGTTCGCCCGAACTTGCATGAATTTAATGCAAGTTCGACCAAACTTGACTCCCCAGCTCCCACTTTTTGCCTTCACCTATAAATACTCAGCTCCATTCTCTCAGTTAACTTGCTGTAAGTTCGCCAGAGCTCTCAAACCCGAAACCCTTTGTTTTCTATGTAAGAATCAACCCGATTTCAACTACAATGATGTTCATCAACGTTTTACAATGTTTTACAACGATTTTGCACAAGGCATTGCCTTCGTTTTCATCAAATCTCTTCTGTTTACGAAAATCTTCATCGTTTTCCATCAAAACTTCTGTTTTCACTCAGATCTATACTAGATCTGAGCAAAACCTTTTAAAACCTTGATTTTTACACCATTTTCGGACTAATGACGTATGTTTCTTTCACTTTTGAGTGGAACGAGGCGTTGCGAAGCTAGATCTCAGATCCGGAAGCACAAGGACGAAATCGTCACTTTACACAAGCTGGACTAACCCGTACGAACCTTCAAGTTCGTCCCGGATTAGCCCGAGTTTCTGTAAAATGGCTAAGTTCGCTCCAAAAGACGTCTCCGGCCTAAGCTTTACTCAGTGGCTTAAGGTTGGAGGGATGGCACTCGATTTCCTCAGCAAGCGACGCGAAAACGCAAGATTTTGGACCCGAAAACATCAAGTTCGCTCGAGATTTAACTGATTTTATGCAGCTCAGGAGTCAAGTTCGCTCGAACTTGCCCATCTGGGTCAAGTTCGGCCGAACTTGAGCCAAGACTTCAAAAAGAATCAACAATTTCGCTCGAACTTGTCAAGTTTCTTAGGAAACCTTGCAAGTTCGCTCGAACTTGTCACCCTCCCAAATCCAACCCACAAGTTCGCCTGAACTTGACAAGCTTCCTAAGAAACTTGCCAAGTTCGACTGAACTTGTCTCAACATCTCCACTGGTTAAAACAAGTTCGCTCGAACTTGTATGTCTACATACAAGTTCGGCCGAACTTTCTACTGTCAATCCAAACTTAACCGTTTCAGCTTTTCGGAGACTGATGCACTTCCGTTCGCGTATGCAGGCTGATCGGCGCTCCTCTTCACCTCTCGGCAGTCGTCTACTCTCTCCTAAACGCACCGACTGTGAGTATACTTGACCCGTTTTCGCTTAATGCACTATTTGGGTGTTACATACGTTCTTATATCGAAATCACCTCACAAATCAAATGTTTATCACACGTGAATAATCTGATTATGTATGCTCAATACGTGATACTAAAACATGTGCCTAGGACTTATTTTCGTTAACGTGCCTCCTTAGCTAGTATGGTACTATAGTGTGGCTAACACCCGACGAGGTCTAGTTAGGATGGACGCGCAAGCCTTCTCACGGTAGTTAGCATGAGAAATAAGCCTATGTCTATCTGTGTGATGTGTTTTGGTGTATCATGATATATATTGGACTATTTCACAAACGGTTTCTCTATTACGCTAGTATTACTTAACCTGTATGCTCACATTTACTTAATTGTATTGACTTGTATTTTAACGTATGTAACATGTTGAGGATTTACCTTGGATGCTTTGGATATTGCTTAGTTTAGTTTGCTTTTGTTTAGTTTCCAAATGTAATAAATCTAGGGGAAATCGAACCCGATTAGTTTTGTGGGAAAAACAAGTTTCTGTAATGATTATTTTAAAATATTGTGTTTAATGGTATGGGACGTTAAATGTTAAATGATTGTTGATAGATAATTGTTATGGAATTTTCATGAGACAATCTGGTCGCCTAATGCCACTAACCCCGATGTTTCCGCCTTCGGTTGGGGAGTGACAGATTAGTATCAGAGCAAGCCCATAACCTTAGGATAATAGGTATAATTTCCATGATTCGACCTAGTAGCATGTTTAAGTACCCGATCGACCTATCTTTGAATTAAATTCTTAAACTACTTGCCATAAATGCTTAAATGTGCCTTTCCTAAGGCTAGTACAATATACACGCTTGGAAACGCTCGTATCACACAAAACGAGTGATCAAGTCGAGAATAAGTGTGAAACCGAGAACTCTTGATGCGATCATTCACTCCGCGCAATCTCTATCGCACGAGATACCTTCGTTGAGTTAGGAGTGATATCCAAACCTCGACGAAAATCTCCATTTCTATCTAGTGGAACGCCCGATGTGATCGGTACGCGTAGCCACAACTAGGAACGATGTTGCTAAGTTAGGGTGAAACCCGCATCTTACTAATGAAAACCGCCTTTCGATTTTCAATCTCACCAAAGTCTCGATTATTCCGATGATTGGAACACGTAGTAACCGGAAGGATAATGCCGTTAGCCGCTTGCGGTGAGAGCATCTATCTATTAGGCCAAAACGTGGGTCCAAGTTCAAAGGGTAGTTGAACCACTTTGGGTAGTCAACATCTCAAAACCCGGACACTCCCAATTGATTTAAGCCTATATCGTCGATTTACGCATCATCGAGTTTATTATTGTTTTTATGTTTAAAATTTTGAGAATTTTCGCTTTATTCGATTTCTCTCTTTATTTCGTATTTCCGATTTCTCGCTTTATCCTTTACGCTCCCTAAACGCATGCACAACTCGCACAGCTCTCGTAATATAAAACGCTAATTAATACACCAACCAAACTAATCGCTTAACTCGCTTACGCCTATGAGTCCATGCATGTCTCATACGTGGTACTATCTCGCTTATCTCGCTTATGTATATACATATCGCTTATATCTCGCATCTCATATCGCACTACGCATTATGGCTAATTAGAAGTGAATACGTGCAAAATATGTGCTTACGTACCTACGTGATTATGTGCTTACGTGCCTATGTGCTTACGTGTTTATGTGCCTACGTGTTTGCCTGCCTATATGTTTATTTGCTTATGTGCTTGTATGATATATTAATAATAAATATTCTAAACATAAACTTATTATAATCGAATCTCATCCTATCAAATTCTTCAATGTAGATGTCTTCACTGGGATCACATACCAGGAGGAATCTCCAGCACAGCAACGCCGACAAGCGTATCGCTACAATGGTAGCCAAGGAAATGGCTAAAGTCATCCGCAAATCGTCTCAGAAATTCATGCTGTGAGCAGTAACTCATCGGTTGACTCGAAAGCTGAAACCCCCAAGTCTCGGTTCAGCTTTAAAAATTTCAAAGCTTGTGCACCTCTCGCCTTCACGGGCAACGATGGACCGGCCGCCATGTTCCGATGACCTTCGCACAATGAACACTACAGGAGTCTTCCAATCTCGTGCTCTCGACTGGTGGACCGCCGAAAGGAATAAGGGCGGTAATGATGAAGCCTATAATCTGTCTTGGGAGGAACTCCAAGGAAGTGATGATGAAGGAGTTCTGTCCTCCACACGAGAATGAGTTTTGGGGTATAAAGCAAGATGGTCCCGACAATGCTGGATTTACCGCTCGATTTAAGATTTTGAGCATCATTGTCCCAGCCAAGTTGATACTACTGAGAAAGCTATCAACAAGTATATCCGTGGTCTACCTGAATGTGTCGCGAATTTTGTGAAAGTTGCTCGTACTACAACCATTGAGGAAACCTACATGCTCGCCGCTGAGATCAATGATCAGCGAGTTCAAGATGGTTATTTCAAGAACCATGCAAAGTTGCCAATCAAGCTGTCACCGAACCAACTGTTGCTATCGAACCACCCAGTGACCCGAAGGGAAAGCGTCAGGGATGAAAAAGAGGAAACCCTAGCAAGAACTACGCCACTGCTAACCGCTCAACTCTCAGCCTTATCAGGCTCCTGCTCAGGACGTACCCCCAACTAAACGTGCGTACACTGGTCCTCACCCATTGTGCCCTAAGTGCACATATCATCATGTGGTGGGTGGAAACTGCCGCTTTTGCACAAACTGCAACATCTACGGCCACTTTACTGTTAGTTGCCGTACCGGCCCTCGTCAGCCAGCTCCTCAAGCTTCAGCACTGCCAGCTCCTCAGCGTACGCCCCAGAATAACCAGCAACAACAAGCAGCTCCAAAAGCACATGTGTGTTACGTGTGTGGTGATCCGAACCACTTTGCAAATGTCTGCCCAAACCGTACCGTGAAGCAAGAGCCGCAGCAACAGCACCCCAGCAGCAGCCACCACTGCAGCCTCAGCAGCAACAACAAGCTACGCGTGGAAGGACTTTCAACTTGAATCACTGCCAGGACCAGAACGACAACAATGTTGTCAATGGTAAGTTCCTTGTAAATGGTATTTATGTTCATGTTTATTTGATACTGGTGCCGATAATTGTTTTGTATCGTTAGAATTTGAAAAGTTTTAAAATGTAAGCGCGCTAAACTCCCAAAGACTTTCGATGTGGAAGTCGCCACCGGAAGAACCGTTACCGTTAATTCCATCCTACGTGGTTGTAATCTCGATCTCAACAACCACGTCTTCTCGATTAATCTCATACCTATGCAGTTAAGTACTTCGATATCATAGTAGGTATGGACTTTCTTCATGAAAACCATGCTAAAGTTGTATGCTTCGATAAAATGATTCGCTTCCTCTCCCTAACGGTGATCAACTCCATGTTTAGGTGAAACTCCCTCAAAGAAGTTGATGCTTTTGTCATGTACTCAAGCACACAAATGCTTGCAAAAGCGATGTGTTGCCTTCCTCGCCCATATCATAAACCCGAAGAAAGAAAAGAAGACTTTTAAAGATGTTCCTGTCGTATGCGAATTTCCCAAAGTCTTTCCCGACAATTTACCCGGTTTACCCCTACTCGCGATGTTGAATTCCGTATCGATTTTGTTCCCGGTGCTACTCCAGTTGCTAAAGCTCCTTATCGTCTCGCACCATCCGAAATGCGCGAGCTATCAAGCCAACTTCAAGAGCTTCTTGATAAAGGTTTCATACGCCCAGCACTTCGCCATGGGGCGCACCCGTTCTGTTCGTGAAAAAGAAAGATGGGACATTCCGAATGTGCATCGATTATTGTGAACTTAACAAACTCACGATAAAGAACCGCTATCCTCTTCCTTGTATCGACGACTTATTTGATCAGCTTCAAGGTGCTACTTGGTTCTCTAAGATCGATCTTCGTTCCGGCTATCATCAGTTACGCGTGTTGGAAGAAGATATTCCGAAAACCGCCTTTCGTACTCGATATGGCCATTTCGAATTTGTGGTCATGCCTTTTGGTCTTACCAATGCACCCGCGGTCTTCATGGATTTGATGAACCGTGTGTGTAAAGCTTTCTTAGATCGTTTCATCATTGTGTTTATTGATGACAACCTTATTTACTCGAAGTTGAGAGCCGAACATGCGCGCCATGTCCGTTTAGTCCTCAAACTTCTTCAAGGTAATCGCCTTTATGCTAAGTTCTCTAAACGTGAATTCTGGCTCGAAGAATTCCAATTTCTCGGCCACATCGTTAACAGTCAAGGAATTCACGTCGACCCTGCAAAGATTGAAGCCATCAAGAGTTGGATTACACCGAAGAATGCATCTGAAATCCATTCATTTCTTGGATTGGCGGGTTACTGTCGTCGATTCATCGCCGACTTTTTGAAAATCGCCGTTCCGCTTACCGCTTTAACTCATAAAGACAAGCCTTTTGTTTGGGATTCCAAGCAAGAGGAAGCTTTTCAAACTCTCAAGCGTATGCTATGCAACGCTCCTGTCCTTGCAGTTCCCGACGGAAACGACGATTTTTTGTTTATTGCGATGCCTCTAACTTAGGTCTTGGTTGTGTTCTCATGCAACGAGACAAAGTTATCGCGTATGCGTCTCGACAACTCATGGTCCACGAGAAGAACTACACAACCCACAATCTCGAACTCGTGCAGTTGTTTTTGCATTGAAGATATGGCGACACTACCTTTACGGTCTTCACCGACCATAAGAGCTTACAACATATCTTCAATCAAAAGGAATGAATATGCGCCAACGCAGATGGGTTGAACTTCTCAACGATTACGATTGTGAGTTATGCTACCATCTCGACATAGCAAACGTCATCGCCGATGCTCTAAGTCGACGAAGCTATGTATATAGTGTTCGTAACTCTCAAGCTTTGAATGATCTCGAAATCATGATTCGTTGTGCTCAATTCCCTGCTTTAACGAGAATACTTGGAGGAAGAAAGAAATGTGGTGCCAAAACTCAGCTTGTTGTTAAACCTAACGGTATTTATTATTATCTCGATCGTATTTGGATTCTACCCGTGATAATCTTTGTGAATTATTAATGACCGAAGCCCATAAATCTCGATACTCCATTCATCCCGGAGCCGACAAGATGTACCAGGACCTTCGTCCTAAGTATTGGTGGCCGGGCATGAAAAAGGATATCGCCGTTTACGTCTCAAAGTGCTTAACTTGTTCAAAAGTTAAAGCCGAACATCAAAGGCCCTCTGGTTTACTTGAACAACCCGAAATCCTGATGTGGAAGTGGGAGAGTATAGCTATGGACTTTATTAGAAACTTCCCCGCACTTCCTCTGATCACGATAGAATTTGGGTTATCGTTGATCGTCTTACTAAATCCGCGCACTTTATTGCTATACGAGAAGACTTTAAGGTCGAACGGTTAGCCCAAATCTATACCGACAAAGTTATATGTCGACACGGGACGCCTCGTGACATCATCTCTGACCACGACGGTCGCTTTACCTCGCGTCTCTGGGAGACTTTTCAATCTGCTCTCGTTACTACTTTCAATCTCAGTATCGCTTTTCACCCTCAAACCGACGGTCAGACTGAGCGCACAATCCGCACCCTCGAAGACATGCTTCGTGCATGCATCATAGATTTCGGTGGTAACTGGATACGCATTTACCTTTAATCGAATTCTCGTACAATAATAGTTATCATACCAGCATTCAAATGGATCCTTTTGAGGCACGTATGGAAGGAAATGCCGATCGCCTATTGCATGGCACGAGATCGGAGAAGCACAAATCACCGATCCCGAGCTGATTCAAGAAACGACAGACAAGATCCTCCAGATCAGAGACAATCTCTTGAAAGCTGGAGTCGTCAAAAGAGTTATGCCGATAAACGCCGCAAACCCCTGCAGTTCGAAATGGGAGATCAGTTCTCCTAAAGGTTGCACCTTGGAAGGGAGTGATCCGCTTCGGAAAGAAAGGAAAGTTAGCGCCTCGATACGTTGGTCGCTTTAAGATTCTGGAAAGGATCGGTAAAGTAGCCTATCGTCTCGAACTACCGGCGGAACTTAACAACGTACATCCGACTTTCCACGTGTCTAACCTCAAGAAATGCCTAGCCGAAGCAAATCTCCATGTACCTCTCGAAGATTACAAATCAACGAGACTCTCCATTTCGTGGAAAAGCCTGTCGAGATCATGGACTGAGAAACGAGAGAATTACGGCGCTCTCGCAACCCTATCGTGAAGGTCCGATGGGAAGGCAAATGCGACGCCGAGTTCACTTAGGAGTTGGAAAGTGATATGAAGGCCAAATACCCGCACCTCTTTGTTACAGCCACTACTTAAATTTCAGGACGAAATTTCCTAAAGTAGGGGAGACTGTAACAACTCTAAATTTCGTTGTTACTTCATTTTCAGTTTATTTCCGTTGTATTTCCGTTTGTATTGCGAGATTCGTTTATAAGAAAATTTTATTTAATTAATTTTAATTATGTATATCATATCGCATCTAATCGCTTATTAAATCGCATCGCTAATCTCATCGCATCACAACTCGCAGTTAATTATTTATGTGTTATGTATGTTTGTTGTTATGATTACGCTCGCTATCGCATCCTCTCGCACACTCAAATCGCTAAATCGCACTATTATATCAATTATAACGCTTAATGTAACTAATTAATACGAACCGAATCGCCAAACGAACACTTAACGTGAAATCAGCAAACGAAACTCGGTCACCAGGCCAAGTTCGGCCGAACTTGACTACCACAAGTTCACCCGAACTTTCTTGAGACACAAGAACCTTCTGTTTTCCACAAGTTCGCTCGAACGTTTACACATATGTACAAGTTCGGCCGAACTTGGCTAACTTCTCTCAAAAATCAAGCAAGTTCGCCCGAAATTGCATGAATTTCATGCAAGTTCGACCGAACATGACTCCCAGCTCCCACTTTTTGCCTTCACCTATAAATACTCAGTTCCATTCTCTCATTTAAACTTGTTGTAAGTTCGCCCAAGCTCTCAAACCGAAACCCTTTGTTTTCTAAGTAAGAATCAACTCGATTTCAACTACACTGATGTTCATCAACGTTTTACAACGTTACACGTTTTGCACAAGGCATTGCCTTCGTTTTCATCAAATTTCTTCTGTTTACGAAAATCTTCATCTATTTCCATCAAAACTTCTGTTTTCACTCAGATCTATACTAGATCTGAGCAAAACCTTTTAAAACCTTGATTTTTACACCATTTCGGACTAATGACGTAGTTGTGTTTCGTTCACTTTTGAGTGGAACGAGCGTTGCCGAAGCTAGATCTCAGATCCGGAAGCACAAGGACGAAATCGTCACTTTACACAAGCTGGACTAACCCGTACGAACCTTCAAGTTCGCCCGGATTAGCCCGAGTTTCTGTAAAATGGCTAAGTTCGCTCCAAAAGACGTCTCCGGCCTAAGCTTTACTCAGTGGCTTAAGGTTGGAGGGATGGGCACTCGATTTCCTCAGCAAGCGACGCGAAAACGCAAGATTTTGGACCCGAAAACATCAAGTTCGCTCGAGATTTAACTGATTTTATGCAGCTCAGGAGTCAAGTTCGCTCGAACTTGCCCATCTGGGTCAAGTCTCGGCCGAACTTGAGCCAAGACTTCAAAAAGATCAACAATTTCGCTCGAACTTGTCAAGTTTCTTAGGAAACCTTGCAAGTTCGCTCGAACTTGTCACTCTCCCAAATCCAACCCACAAGTTCGCCTGAACTTGACAAGCTTCCTAAGAAACTTGCCAAGTCGACTGAACTTGTCTCAACATCTCCACTGGTTAAACAAGTTCGCTCGAACTTGTATGTCTACATACAAGTTCGGCCGAACTTTCCTACTGGTCAATCCAAACTTAACCGTTTCAGCTTTTCGGAGACTGATGCACTTCCGTTCGCGTATGCAGGCTGATCTGGCGCTCCTCTTCACCTCTCGGCAGTCGTCTACTCTCTCCTAAATGCACCGATTGTGAGTATACTTGACCCGTTTTCGCTTTAATGCACTATTTGGGGTGTTACATACGTTCTTATATCGAAATCACCTCACAAATCAAACTGTTTATACAAGCAAATAATCTGATTATGTATGCTCAATACGTGATACTAGAAACATGTGACTAGGACTTATTTTCGTTAACTTGCCTCCTTAGCTCGTATGGTACTATAGTGTGGCTAACACCCGACGGGGTTTAGTTAGGATGGACGCGCAAGCCTTCTCACGGTAGTTAGCATGAGAAATAAGCCTATGTTTATCTGTGTGATGTGTTTTGGTGTATCATGATATATAATTGGACTATTTCGCGAACGGTTTCTCTATTAGCTAGTATTACTTAAACCTGTATGCTCACCTTTACTTAATTGTATTGACTTGTATTTTAACGTATGTAACAGGTTGAGGATTTAGCTTGGATGCTTTGGATATTGCTTAGTTTAGTTTGCTTTTGTTTAGTTTCCAAATGTAAAAAGGAGAAATCGGACCCGATTAGTTTTGTGGGAAAAACAAGTTTCTGTAATGATTATTTTGAAATATTGTGTTTAATGGTATGGGAAGTTAAATGTTAAATGATGTTGATAGATAATTGTTATGGAATTCTCATGAGACAATCTGGTCGTCTAGTGCCACTAACCCTGATGGTTTCGCCATCGATTTGGGTGTGACAAAATTAAAATGAAAACTTGTATCATTAAAAGAGCAGCAAATTCTAATAAAAATAAGCTACTTAATTCAAGACATGTATTCCAACAACATCCAAAACTAATTAAGTAGTATCTTATTTAAATAATTAAGTATATAACTATTAAAAATTTATGATAATAATAATAATAGTATTAGTAGTAATTTAATAATAATACCTAAATATAATTAAGTATATAATTACTAAATTTTATACTAATAACAAACCCATTTATAATTAGTGTTTAAAGCAGGTTGGATTAGATTGTGCTCACCAAAAAGGCCTAGGTGACGCCCGTTGCATCATGCAATATTGTCTTATTTGAATTTTTAAGTATTTATTTACTAGGGTTAGGCTCAAATACAAAGTTTACTAAAATACGAAGTTGTAAGAAGGTATCAAACGGACCCCAAATGACCTCATTTAAGCAGCACTGAGACCGTTTTATCAAACTCTACTCTACGATATAGTATTTTAAGTTTTTTACTTTTGAATTTACAGCTTGTAGATTTTAGAATTTTTGTTTATATCATTATGACTTTTTATTCTTTTTTATATTTGTCATTGTGTCTTTTTGGTGAATAACTGTGTCTTTTTATCTCGAATTGTGTTATATTTTGCGACCATTATGTTTTTGTACACTTTGTAGATTTAGAAGACTTTGTAGAATAATTTTATCCATAATTACTAAATATTTACATAGCTATATTAATAATAATAATATAATACTAAAATTACATATTATATATTATAATATATATAATAATATAATAATAATAATAATAATAATAATAATAATAATAATAAAATCCCAAAACATAATCACCACTTAAGACTAATCAGGGTTAGATTACGCTCTTTAGAAAGGTCTATGTGTCTTCCGTCGCGTGACCCAAGCCACTAGTTATTATTAATTTATTTTATACATATACAAACAGAAGTTGGGGAATAGTGCCAGGTAGCTGCCTGGCACTCCCCCATTGGACTAACCGTTTCTTATTTTTTTAACACTTTAAAATTGCGGTTTTGTCCCCCGTTTAAAATTACGTTTTTCCCCATGCTTAAATAAAATTACGCTTTAGCCCCAGCCTTAAATTACGATTATGCCCTCGACTCAAAATTACGATTTGGCCCTCAGCTCAAAATACAAATTGTTTATTATTTTTTTTACACTTTAAAATTACGGTTTCGCCCCCGTTTAAAATTACGTTTCCGCCCCCCGCTCAAAAAAATTTTGTGTTTGCCTCCGGCCCAAATATACAACTTTGCCCTCGACTCAAAATTACGATTTGGCCCTCAGCTCAAAATTACGTTCTCGCCCCAGTTCAAAAGAGAAAAATATGTTTTTACCCCACCTTAAAATTACGATTTTGCGCTCTCTTCAAAAATAGATTTTCCCTAATTAAAAAATTATGATTTCCCCCTGTTTAAAAAATTATGATTTCCCCCTCACTTAAAAATTACGTTTTTGCCCATGTTCAAAATAAAATTACGCTTTTGGCTCCAACTCAAAGTTACGATTATGCCTCTGTTCAAAATAAAATTATAGTCTTGTCTCCGGCCTAAAATTAAGATTGTGCCTTTAGTTCAAATTTATATTACTGTGTTGCCCTAACTTCAAAATTACGAGTTTGCCCTTGCGCAAATTTACAATTTTACCTCTGGTTTCAATTTACAGTACTGCCATCACTTTAGCTTTTGCAAATTACGATTTTACCACAGTCAAAAATTATAACATTTCCTTAGTTAAAAATCACAGTATTGCCACTGTTTTAGCTTTGTTTTTTTTGCAAAACTGTAAAAGTGTTTTGTTTTAATTGGTTGACTCGATTTAATTGTTCTCCGTGTCAAGGAGCTACCTAACGCTCGCTCATTACTCGGCCATCACCCCGCAACACGACGAGGCGTCAACTAGTTATGTCCATTATGTACATCAAATAACAAGTCAAAGCTATAGTAACCACAACAAACTTTTCATATTTCTAATTTAGTTCCTCCATCTTAATTTTCAGATTTTTTTCTTTCCTTCATTTGCACACAACACTTATTTTTTTTAAATTATTATTTTTCTTACTATTTTAATCATTAACAAACTATAAATAACAATATAATTAAGCATATAGATATTGTATTTAAAGCTTTCAGAGTTTTTTTTAATTGATATTACAATTTTAACCCAAATCTATTAGACCTTTTACTTAGAACCCAAAAGTTTTCATCTGTTGCAATTTAACTTCACAATTTTTTTTACTTTAACTTTCGTCCCCCACACTTTTCATATTTCTCAGATTTTTCGTTATACGTTTCGTTCTTAATTTTGTGAGTTAACACGGCGTAACTTGCATGTGTGGTTCAACGTTTTTACATTTCGTTTTACGCTCCATAATAGATTTTGCAAGTTAGCACGACTCAACGTGCGTGTGTGGTTCAACATTTTTACGTCGTTGTTTTTTTCCCATTTGATAGGTTCGTTACAACGCACGGGGTCCTAAAGCGACTTAATTATTATTTTCTATGTTTTACGTTGCAGTTTATTAATACACTGTAACTTAAGTATTGGTTGTTGTTAGCGTGGTGTGTCGTTGAGCTATTCGGCACGGTTTTACGCCCGCCACATTGCGACAGGTTGTAAATCTAGTTATATTTAATAACAAACATATATTGTTTTTCTCTTGTAACATTAAAGACAAAGTGTTCTCGTATACTTCAGAAGAAGTATGTTATGCCCTTTTTGGTATCTATGTCTTGGTATAAACTTTATTCAAAACTGAACACGTTCATGTTTCAACATAAATTTTAATCAAACTGGTCAGTTCAAATATGATATACTTTTACTTATTTTTTAAGTACGGTTTGATTTATTTAACGTTCATTTATATGATGGTACATTTTCGTGATTTTATAACATGGTACTTGTATCAAAGTTTCGATCTTGGATGTAGGAGACTTTGTTGGATAATAATAATAATAATAATAATAGTAATAATAGTACCAAATATAATTAATGTTTAAAGCAGATCAACTTAGATTACGATCTCTAAAAAGCTCTTTGTGCCACCCGCCACATCATACAGAACAACCCACTTGTTTTATATATATATATATATATATATATATATATATATAGGGAGAGGATTATAGAAAACTAGAAAGCTAACTAAAAAAGTCAAAAAAGCATAAAAAAACATACAATTTTTTTACAAGTTTTTTTATAAAAAATCGTTGCTCTTTATGTATAAAAAAAACTTTTTTTTCAAAAAAATAAAAATAAAAAAGACTTGTACTACACATGTACACTATATGTGTACTACACATATGCATTATATGTATATGTTGCACAGGTGCATTATATGTTTTTTTTATTTTTATTTTTTAATTTTTTTTATATATTATATATAGCGATTTTTTATTAAAAAAATAAAAAAATTGATATGTTTTTTGGCTTTTTAGTTAGTTTTTTAGTTTTCTCATGATCTCCCCTATATATATATATATATAGGAAGGATAAAATGAAAACTCACTTGAGTAGAGAAACCCAAAAATCCCTTCTAAAAACTCATGTAAATTTTTTTTTTTAATAGGGAATGTAACATACATATATTTTGAACATTTTTGTAAAAGAAAAACAAAGAAACACCAAGTAGTTTTTTTTTAAATGTTACAAATTTCAATGTTACATAATATATATGTCCAAAAAATGTAACATGCAAATTTTGAACATTTTAAAAAAATAAGTAGATGCTTTTTACATTTTTTTTATAAAAAATGTTCAAGTACATTTATGTTACATTCCCTATTTTTTAAGAAAAAAATAAAATATTATATAAGGTTTTCTTGAGTTTTCTCAACTCAAGTGGGTTTTCGTTTTATCTTTCACCTATATATATATACTAGGTTATCACCCGGGTAGGAAGATATACATTACATTAATCATAAATGTATTAATAATAGTAATGCAAACAAAGTGACATTACATAAATTAGTAACAAAGTTGATTGTTTTGGGTATGAAGTATTTTTATAAGCCGTGTATAAAAACATCAAGAAAAAGACAAATATTGTTACATTTACAATTTACTAAAAGTAACATGAGCTCAATCCGGTTTTACACATATTAGAATCATGTGGTTTTACACATATTAGTATCATGTGGTTTGTAGAATATTAGTGAATGAACCTGGTTTTGTAAATATGTAATTCCTTAACTTCTAACTTTTCTACTTTCGTTAATAGGTTTGGACTATCAAAATAAGTAGTCAGCAAAACAATATGACATGGGTCAAGGAAAAGAACAATTGCTTCACATTATAATATCTAATGAACAAATAAAAACTTACATCTCACAAAGTTTTACACATATAAGTTAGACTAAAATCTCATTGCAAATTCTTAATGCTTAAACCATGTAACCAACTCATTTCGATGACCTAAAAACCATGTACAGTACAAAACCATAAAGTTGGTTAATCTTTTCAAGCATTCCCATAGTTTCTGAATTTGCATTAAACTGCATATATGGCTTTTGAGATTGGGGTAATGTTCGTTTGGAGTGTACCTCAATTTCTGACTTTGCAGATGTTGTTGACTATTGGTTATAAATGGTGGCGAACTAACCGCTGCTGCTACTGCATCCTTTTCTTTTGGAGCTTACTTTTATGAGTCCTAAAACAAAAACATCATAATCTGCTCAAAACATCATAAAAAGTATTTGAAGAAAATCGGTGATTAAGTTAAACAAAAGTTTCGATCCAAATTGTTACGAATGTCGAATCTCCTAAACTAAGCTTGTTGCAAATCTGCAATACATATGAAAAATCAAACCAATTTAATAGACGAAACGATATAAACAGATTGAGTGTCACCATTGTGGTGGGTGAATCAAGAATGATGTTTGATTTGAAGAAGTCACGAAGATTGCTGTTAAACACATCAATAATACAAAATGAGAAAAATATCAAAATTTTATTTTTTAAATGGGTCATGACATAATATACCAGTATCAAATTTGATATCATTATAGTACGATACCGAGTCGGATTTGAGTGCAAAATTCGGTTAAAATTATGGTACCGTAGCGAACCGGCACTGAACCAAAAGTACCGGTACCAAAAATGCCAAAAGTGGGTACCGAATCGGTACCGAAAAAATCGGTACAGGATATTCGGCACCGGTACCCGGTACCAAATGCTCGTCCCTATTCCCGGGCATGGTCTCATGCATCTCAACCATTTTCTATAATGTGTATATAGTTACAATCCATGATCCGAACAGTACAGTTAATACAAGGCCCCTACAATTCAAGAATTTCAAATGGTTCATACTTTATACATCTAACTCAACAACTGAAATAACTTGACCCTTGCCTTTGATATTGCATCTTTTATCAAGGCCATCTCAGCATTTTATGACTTCAAGTTATTTCCCATGGCTTTCTGTTGATATTTTTTTTTTAATTTGGTAGACCCGTTAGGGATCTAGATATAACATAATCTAAATAAATTCATTGATAAAGTGAACGGGTCAAAATCTTTAACTTTGGACTGAAGCAAACAATTTAAATTATTTGATTTCACCGGTCTACCCACTTAGAGATAAAACATAGCTTGAACCAAGCTATTTGTAACCAAACGACTCAAGATCGTCACCTCTAATTGCAGGTCAATTTATGAGATGAAAGCTTAAATTACCACTTATTTGGGAAAAAATGCATTACCAGTTGGAAGTATAGCAAGCGCCAACGCGTCACCTGCTATTAGGGCAGGCAATTTCAGACACGGACACGAAAACACGATACAAAACGACACGATCTTAACAGGTTCATGTTTAACCCTTAACATGTTTCGTGTCTTAAACAGGTCGACACGATAAGACCTGTTTATTTTCGTGTCTAAACAGGTTAAAAACAAGTTAACCTGCTAAGGACACGTTAAAACCTGTTTATAATATTAATATTTATGTGGAAAAAATAAGAATGTGGCATGGCCATGGCCCTTTGGGTAGGGTTTATACACGCACGACATCAAAAAATAGGAACCCTAAATTTCAAATATCCCATTCATGTAGATCAATCGTTTATCAAACTCCAAGACTCCACCTCCTCCCGTCGACCGTCCCCGTCCAGCACTCAAGTCCTAGTCCGGCGTCCACCGCATAATAATCTATTTTGTTCACAGGTTTGCATATTTTAATAAATTTCATAGTCTCGTTTGTGCTTTAAATAATGTGTAATACTTTAATAATGTGCATGTGCATGTTCATAAATGGTGAACCAACATATTAAAAAATCATGGAACCAAAAATTCATGGTTATGGAATTTAAAGAAGAAAAAAAAATTAGTTTTTAATTCTGATAGATGTAAAACAATAATGTTAGAACATCAATGAAGTTGCTAACACGGTCAGATTTATACTATTATAAAAAATTACTTGCATGATCAAGCTTAAACCAAAATAACAACAATCTAATCGATCATATGTATATTAATAACAAAAAACTTGCATACGTAGTCAATGAAACACTTAATTGTTTTAGATTGTTAATTACTTAATTAACCTTTTAGATAGGTATGCACATGTAAGGAAAAACTGATTATTTATCCTCTTATATACACCATCGATTGGAATTCTTGGTTATTGAAGATGTTACTTACAATCTCACGTATATTGATTTATTGGGTGTATATAAGCTTCTATATTAGTTTGTGCTTCAAACTTATGTATTTAATGTTTTTCAACAGTTTTTTTAAAACCAATATTGAGGTTCATAAATCATGAGTGCTTCACAAAATAAGGTGGGAAAGAAAGACAAGAAGGTCAAAACAATGGTACGTATGTTTATTTTAACTTTTATGTATTAATTTTTGTTGTGTAACTTTATTTATTTTCTTTCTTGTTGTAGCTGGATTCTGACTCTATCAAAGTTGACATAGAAAATGATAGCTCAATGCATATGGAATTAGAAGATGATGAGGTTGACTCCATGGATGTAGATAGTAAAACTAACAAAAGTGATATTGGTGATAAGAAAAAAGGGGCAAAGAGACAACGAAAGGAAAGATCTGCTATGTGGCAATACGTCACCAAACTTCAAAAGTCACCGGTGGGTGGAAAGACCCCATGCTAGTGCAACAAATGTAAGCATGTTCTCGTATATGATAGTAAGATAGGTACGGGGAATATTACACGACACATAAAAGCATGCTTTGGTAGTGCTTATAAAGATGTTGGTCAAATGCTTTTAAATAGCGACATGAAGTTAAAGTCATCTATTTTTAGTCAAAATACGTTTCGCGAAATGCTTGTAGCTGCTATTGTGATGCATGAGTTGCCTTTGTCATTTGTAGACTATAAGGCATTTAGAGATTTGTTTAAGTACTTACAACCCGATGTGAATATCATCTCTAGGAATACCGTAAAATCTGATTTGTTGAAAATGTATAGGAAAGAAAAGGAAAAGATAAGGACATGCTTAGGAATACTGGGACGGTTACTTATTCGATTTATGACTTCTATCTACCGATGGGTATTTAGCAATTACAGTTCATTTTATGAATAAACATTGGGTATTGCAAAAGAGAGTTTTATCATTTTCTTTTATGCCACCACCTCATACTGGCGTTGCTTTATGTGAAAAAGTGTTTTCTATTCTAGTAGAATGAGGCATAGAAAAGAAAATATTCTCTGTAACGTTAGATAATGCTTCTTCTAATGACACTTTCATTCGTCTTTGAGAGAACAACTGAATGCAAAATCACTACTTGTTTCTAAGGGTAATTTTTTTCACTTGAGATGTTGTGCACATATTTTGAACTTGATTGTGCAAGATGGGCTAAGTGAAATTGATGATTGTGTTTACAAAGTTAGAGAGAGTATCAAGTATGTGAAAGGTTCACAGCAAAGGAAGTAAAAGTTTTTAGATTGTGTTTAGTTGCTTTCTATTAATAAGAAAAAGGGGTTAAGGCAAGACGTTGTTACAAGATGGAATTCTACCTTTATAATGCTTGATGGTGCCCTTTATTATCGACGTGCCTTTTGCCATCTAGAATTGAGTGATTCCAATTATAAGCATTGTCCAAATGCATTAGAGTGGGATAAGGTTGAAAAAATATGTGCTTTTCTTGAAGTATTTTATGATGTGACAAATGTTTTTTCGGGTACCAAATATCCGGCTGCCAACTTGTACTATCCACACATTTTTATGGCCTATCTAACTTTGCATGAGGGTATGAGTTCAAAAGACCTGTATATCAAAAAGATGGCAGAGTTGATGATGTCAAAATTTCAGAAATATTGGTCTGATTTTAGTCTTACATTAGCGATAGCTGTGGTGTTGGATCCTAGATACAAGTTGCATTTTATTGATTGGAGTTATTCACAAGTATATAGAGATGGAAACTGTGAATATACAAATGTTGATCGGTTTTTAAATTGTACTTTTAATGAATATGTTATGTCAAATGTGAGTGATGATACAAGGGATGATTCAACACAAGTTTCAAATGCTAGCAAAGAGGTTGATGATACAAGGGATGATTCAACACATGCCTACGGAGTGAGAGCAAGGCTTAAGGTAATTTTTTTTCCATATTTTTTTTATATGTTGTCTTTTAGTTATCAACTAACTAATTTTATTTTATTCATTTTTAGGATTTTGATCAATTTCAGAGTAAAGATTTTACAATTAAAAAAAGTCAGAATTGCAATTGTATTTGGAGGAGTCAAGAGTTGATAGGAACTCGGACCTTGATGTGTTGGCGTTTTGGAAAGCAAACGAGTTTAGATATCCTGCACTTGCGAGGATGGCAAGGGACTTTTTGACAATTCCGGTATCTACTGTCGCATCGGAGTCTACATTCAGTGCAAGTGGAAGAGTACTTAATGAACATCGAAGTGCACTTAGTAAAGATACCGTTGAGGCTCTAATATGCACAAAAGATTGGTTATTTGGAGATTGTGGTAATGTCCATTTTTCTTGATTTTTATAAGTTTTTTTACGTATTATATTAATTTTATATTTTGTTTTTACTTTGTAGGTTCTAACCAAGTTAGTGTAAATGAGCTCACAGAAGATATAATGTCCTTGACATTAGCCGTGAATCTGATGCTTCAAACTCTGTGAACAATCCTAAGGTACCTACTCCAAATGCTTCAAGTACCGTTGCTTGCTAAAAATCAGTGAACAATCCTAAGGTATCCACTTCAATGTTTCTAGTAATGTCGCTAGATAAAACGATATGAATCAATTTATGTCCAATTATCCATTCTTGATATGACTTTAATTATTTATGTGCACGTTTGATTGTTTGGAATTGAAGATTTGAAAAGAAACATGAGAACTTGAAATTATTTTTAATGGATGTTATAATTTGATTTTTAATGGATTTTTGTCTTAAGTTTGTTAAGGATTATGTATTTATGCATTATTTAAGACTTTGTGAACGTTCTGACGATTTTTATTTCATTAAACACTTAAACTTGTTCCTAAACATGTAATATTTATAGCATTTCTAAACAGGTCTTATCGTGTCTTATCGTGTTAACCTGTTATAAACTGGTTCGTGTTCGTGTTTGAAAAAATGACACGATAACTTATCGTGTCGTGTTCGTGTCTAACCCATCAGGTTATCGTGTCGTGCTTATCGTGTCGTGTCGTGTCTAACACGATATGCCAGCCCTACCTGCTATTAAATTACCTATACTCAATCGTCTCAAGTCATGCTTACGATTTCTTAAAATGTCTTAGTATAGTCTTAACTACACCATTAATATTTATGAGTGTCAAACCTGGTGCCGTCAAAATTCATATCAAAGGGTAGCAATGTAAACGCTAGCATATAAACCTGCAAACAATATAAAAATTTACCATTATAGTTTTTCTTAAAAGGTTACAATCACTTGTTATTATCCATGTCTTTTAATCAACACAACATAGACCGGTTTAATGGAAAATGTAAGTGCGGCTAAAGATGGGCTTACTGGAGCTTGTCTGGAACCCTAGATGAACTCTTTGGGTCGTTATGGTTTTTAATATATGAGATTAATAAAAAGAGATATGTGGTAGCAATGGCTCCAACGTAAATGCCAAAGTTTCTCAACCAAGAATATTAAAAAAAATGTTTTCTTTTTCTTGTTGAAAATAAACCAAATGAATGTATATCAATTGTAACCAAGAAAATAAAAAAAAGAGATTGACCTCATAAATAACACCGTTAAGAAAATCTTGTATAAGTTTAAGAAAAAAAACTAACCTGATGATGGTAAGCTAAAAGCATAAAACTCCATAAAACATCTCGATTGGCACTATGTCTGAGATGAAGCTTTTTGAATGAAACGCCGGTGGCCTCAAAAGACAAACGAACCTAGGGCATTGTAGGTTTATTGAACCAAACAACATTCAAAGTTTCAGACGCAATTCGAGATTTCAAACAATTAAAAGATGAACATATATAATAAACATCAAACACGAATTGGAATTTCAAACACATTCACGATCCGAGAATATCAATAAAGATTCGAGAACATCAGTTACGATTCGAGAACATCAATCAACATGCACGATTTCGGACACGATTCGAGATTTTAAAAATTAAATATATGAACATATATAAAAACACTAAACATGAATTAAGATTTCAGACGACAGGGATTTTGTTCTTGATTGTAAGAAGATTGAATGAAAAGGGAATGAAAAAAGGAAACTCCAAATACAATGAAATTAGAGTTATAGGCAGTGTATACGTCGAGTTGTTTAGCGCCTAAGAGTAGGATGGTAGCAACGTGTAGCGGCGTGTAGATGAAAAAGGAAGCAGATGTAGCCATTTAGGCATTAGGGTTTCGGCAGAGGATGGATGCGACGAAGAAGAAGATGTAGGAGATTAGGGTAGGAGCAAAAAAAAGGGTTATATACCAGATCAATAATGGGTCGGGTTAAAACGAATTTGGGGCTTCACGGTAAAAACAAAAAAGAACCTCAAATGTTTGGAGCCAAAACCAAAATCGAGGAGCTCTAATCCACATTAGACAATATTTATCATGTTTTATATATAATAGATAATAGATAATGCAAGTATATGGAGAAAACCATTTTAAGTGAGAAAACCTAAAAATCTCTAACCTCCTAACATTTCTTTTTCTGAAAAAAAACACCAGGGGCGGATCTACGGGTATTGATGGGTTCCCGGAACCCTCTCGGTTTGTAATTTATAGTGTTAAGCGATATAAAAACTACAGAAGGAACCCTTAAATACTTTTAAAAGGAACCCTTAAACAAACGTGTTTAGTGATCAACTGGTAGCGCCTATGTTTTCTATGGTTTAAGTCTCGAGTTCGATTCCTGTGCTAGCGGGTTTCCTTTTGCTTTCTTCCTTTCCTTTTGCTTTTTCCCTTTCCTTGCCACTTTCCACCATAGCCCCAACCTTCTTCTTCCCAAATTTATTACTGAACTCTCACTACAAACACCTTGTCATCCACCACCACAAATTCAATTTAAATCTATCTCTTTCTCTCTCCATATCTGTTTATCAATTATTCCTCAGTTGAATTAACACAAGTAAACAACACCCGTTGCGCCTCATCTTTGCCGTTACGGTACTTTAATCTTGATCATATTGTTGTAATTTTATATCCTTAAAGGCATTATTAATCATTTCTTGAGCTGAAATTATTGATAATTGATGTGGGTCTAGGTCAGTTATTCTTGATCATTGATCATTGATGTGTAGTTGTAAAAATATTTGATTTTTATTAGTGATTAGAAGTTTGGGTGAATTAGGTGTTAATAGAATACATTCTTGATCATTGATCATTGATGTGTAGTTGTAAAAATATTTGATTTTTATTAGTGATTAGAAGTTTTGGTGAATTGGGTGTTAATAGAATATATTAGGGTTAGAAAGTTAGAATCTTTAGCTTAGAAAATGGATTTAAGTAGTGAGGCAATTGTGGATGCGTTTTCGATTGGACCGCCAACGATTCTTGGCATGACTATATCATTTAATTTTTTGTTCTTGAAGTCAATATCACACTTGAGGCATCATATTACTTATTTTTTTGGTTTATTACTTTAGTAGGAAGTAGGATTATGTGTCGCGTACGCTTGTGCTGGTGACCTCGTGTTGCATCCGCGCAACCCGCAAAGGAGACTAGTGTTGGTGATGGTAATGGTGTTTTTGCTTAACGGTGCATGAATGTGAAAATGAGAGCTGGGATGGCTTACAAAAGGAAGTTTTGGAGGAATATGATGAAGGCTATGATGAAGTTTTAAGGGTGGGCTCATGCCGAGGATGAATGAGTTTAATCTTTGACGAAGAGCTTGTGAGGAACAAGCTTCAAGAGCTTAGGCACCGTTGTCAAGAAGGTTGTTTAAGATATGTTATATCTTATAAGCGTGCTGATTTGGTTAGAAATCATAAGAGTAGACATGTGAGGAACAAGCTTCAAGAGCTTAGGCACCGTTGTCAAGAAGGTTGTTTAAGATATGTTATATCTTATAAGCGTGCTGATTTGGTTAGAAATCATAAGAGTAGACATCAAGTACCGAAGTTCAAGAATGTAATACAACGTTTCCAATTTATTATGACAAGTTCTTTTCATTATTGTTTCGTATTTTTATTATGTGATGAATCTTATATGACCCAAACCGTAGAACGACCCGATTTTTTTATGTTCAGACATATGAAATTGGAGCATTAGAAAAGTGAACCCGCCGAACAAAAATCCTGTATCCGCCAATGAAAAACACACATGTAATATACATGTTTTTAAGGGTTTTGAAGAAAAAAATCAAAAAAGTGCCGAGTGGATATTTAAAAAAAAATAAACAAGTTTTGCGTAACGCGACTGTAACATATGTTACACATGAATGTAACATATGTTAAAAACTTATTTATTTTTTTTTAGAAAAATCTGGTCAGTGCTTTTTTGATTTTTTTTTGCTTAAAACCCTTAAAAATATGTATATTATATGTGTATTTTTTTCAAAAAAAAATGTGAGGAGCATAGAGCTTCCTTGGTTTTCTCACCACAAGTAGGTTTTTTATATATCTTTTCCCTATATATACATATATATATATATAATATAGAAATATTTATATAATATATTTTATATATATATATATATATTATAATATATATTAAATAACATCACAAACTACAATATACTTTTTTACCTTTATGTTTTGACCACAAAGGGTTTTTTTAGGCTATGTGGTATGGTGCGGCGGGGGTTTGGGGCATGGCCCGACACGTGGAGTTGGAGGGGCACCGCCGGTCATGCATACATGCGGTGGGTATGGTGGGGCATGGCTAGTCCGCGTGGCTATGGGTATGGTGGGTACGGTTTATTTTTAAAATTCAAATAGGGGTCAGCCACCTAGCCAAACCGTCAATCAGCTCCGCCATGTCATCTTGGTAGCCCCGCCCAACGGGTCACGCTGAAACCCAAACCCACCGGGTGGTGCCTTGAGCGTTTCCCCCCAACCCCCGCCCCATACCCCATAGCCTTAGTCTTAGTTCCTTTCTATCACTTTTTAACCTTTATCTTTTGACCACAATTATTTTTTAGTTTTGGATTTGCTTTTTAACCTTGCATACTTTAATCTTTTTTAAATTATATTAACAGGTTATGTTTGTATAATAATTAATAGCAATATAGCAATTCATATTATAATAATAAGTTATAAAATAAAAAATAACATCAACTGTAACCTCTATAATAGTTTTTTTTTAAGTTTTGAATTAACCCGACACTATAAATAATATACGTCTTTAACTCAATTTATAAGCTTCATTTGTTAATTTTTTTAGAAGGATCAAATAAGGGATATTCTTTTTTGAAAACGACGTAAGACCACGTTACAACCACGTTTTTTCGTTTGTTCAGATCGCTACACTACGTCATAGGTATCACGTCGCCATTTTTCTTCTATTTGTTACATTTTAAATCGTTTTTTTTTGTTGTTGAAATTGTGCAGTGGTTTTTAATGTTTAGTTCGTGCCAAGATTCCTCGCCGCAACGCGCGGTGAAGAAATCCTAGTATATATCAAATGACAACTCAAAGCTACAATAAAGATTTGCTTTTTCTAAATCCACCACAAACTTTTCATATTTCTCATTTAGTTCTTTCATCTTGATTTTCAGTTTTTGATTCTTTTTTTTGTTTCAAAACTTGATATTTTTAATTAGTAACTTTTTATTATCTTAATATTTATATCTGATAATAAACATACATTGTTTTTCTCTTGTAACTTTAAAGACACTGTGTTTTCATACACTTCAGATATGCTATTGGAATGCTTTTATTTGATCGACGTCTCGGTATAAGCTTAATTAAAAACTGAGCCCGTCTATGTTTCAACGTAAATTTTAACCAAACTGAGCTGGTTCAAATATGATATATTTCTGCCGCGTTTTTATGTACACTTTGGTTTTTTAGCGTTCATTTATATGATGTGACATTTTTCTTCATTTTATAATAGGCAAATTGGAAATAAATAATCCAACCTAACTTAATTTGGCCGATAATAATCCCAAGTCAGTTATTGGAAAAAATAATCTGAACTGGTCAATTTTTTTTGGAAAATAGTCCGCCGTTAAAAATAGCTTAACGGAGTTAAGTTTTTTTTCGATTTACAAACCAATGTTTTAGGGCTTTTGATCAGAACGAGAATACGAGTCGATTGATGTAAAACTTACCTCGAAATACTGCCCCTACCCACGAAAAAGGTGCTTCAATTCGGGTGTTTAAACTTTCAATTAACAAAAATCATGACATTTTGAGCACAATTTCGAGGTAAGTTTACATCAACGACTCGTATCCTCGTTTTGATCGAAAGCCCTAAAACATCGGTTTGTAACTCGGGAAAAAACTTAACTCCGTTAAGCTATTTTTAACGGCGAACTATTTTCCAAAAAAAATTAACCAGTTCGGATTATTTTTTCCAACAACTGACTTGAGATTAATATCGGCCAAATTAAGTTAGGTGAGATTATTTATTTCCAATTTGCCTTTTATAATATACGTGGCGATATGCGTTTTATATCCAAGCTTCGATCACTTACCTTTTTTATGAACATCAACTTTTACAAGAAGTAACTTTTTCGCTATAAAAGTAGAGACGTACTTTTTCTATCTACGTTTTGATGTTCAAAACCAAACCGCCACACCACGCGGTACATTCCACTAGTTACTATTAATTAGCAAACCCTCTGTAAAAGGTACTATAGCCAACTTCTAAATTTTGACGCACATTTACAACTCGATTTTACACACTCACCTTCCCTCACTTTCTCTCCCCCTTGATCATCGCCTCTAACTTCAGAAGTTCAAACTTATTTATCACAAGTTTGATTTTTTTTTTACTAAATATAATTTCTATGTATTGACATTTACCATCAAATATATGGATTAGGATTAAATATTAAGACACAATAAATAAGAAAAATAAGAAGGATTATGGATTAGAATTAAATACTAAGGACACAATAAATAAGAAAAATAAGAAGGATTTTAGTTTATTAATCTTATATTTAGAGCGTTAAGATTAGTTTTAGTGAAAAGAAGATGATGGAAGAGTATAAACAGAATCCTACATCTATTTGTTTTTTCTCTCAATATGCATAGCACATGTCAATTTCACTCATCAATTTAAACGTCCATAACTTTTTCATACAATATTTTTTTTTAAATTTCACCATACCATAATAATGAGCGTTAATATTTTTAACTTTAATATTAGTATGATTTGCTATATAAAACAAAATAAAAAATTTTATTTTTACTTGGTTTTCTTTACGTTGTGTTAAAGGTTTCAGTCATTGTGTCTTTCAACTGGGGTTTGATCTTACGTTTTTACTAGGGTTTCCTATATATTGTGTTATTATCAAAACTTAAATACAATGTTAATTTGGGTTCTATCCATTGCGTTTTTTCAGAACCCTTAACACAATGTATGACACAATGACGATGGTGTTATATTGTGTTATTAGATCTAATATTGTGTTTTTAACTGGGTGAGTTTTCTATACATTGTGTTATAGGTTCTACTCATTGTGTTTTAATCTGTTGTTCATTGTGTTTTTAGTATGTTGTCATTGTGTTTTAGTCTGTTATTTATTGTGTTTTTAGTATCTTGTTCATTGTGTTTTAATCTCTTTTCCATTGTGTCTTTTATCAACTGTTATCAGTTGTGTTTTTAGTATACTTTCTATTGCGTTTTTAGTATGATACTCATTGTGTTTGACGTTATGTCTATTGTGTTTTAGACTGTTGTCTATTGTGTTTTTTATCTGTTGTCATCGATTGTGTTTTTTTTAGTCTACTTTCCACTGTATTTTTAGTTTGATATGCATTGTGTTTTACATTATATCCATTGTGTAATACACAATTGAGTCTTCAATTTTTTTGTTATTTTTTTAAAAGTATAACAATAGGGTACTTATGTTAATTTAAAAAGACACTCGATTTTATGACATAATTAAAAAAAGCAAATAACGTATAAAAACGTTACGGACATTTAAAAAAGAAAGGAGAAATAACATGTGACTTTTATGTGCATGTTTCTAGACGTGATTTGATTGTGCTTATTTTTTTTCTCTTGGACAAAGTTACACTCCCCACTTGATTCCTTCTTGAACACTTATCATTTTATTGTAGTTTTCTTACAATTCTTATTTTTAAACCCGTTGGTGTGATCTTTACTTATTTGGAAATTATACTACTGAATGTATGTTTTAATTTTTAAATTAAATTTATACATTGATACTACGTTATGCAAGACATAACACAAAACTAATTAATAAGTTACGAGTATAATACCATCGTACAAGTACTATCCAACTTGAGATAGATATTAGATAGTATCAACACACGTATTAAATTTTTAGACCATATGTAGTGGTGGGTTAGTTCTAAGCTTCTTTGGGTATGATCCGACATGTGGTAGTCCAGTCAGCAAAATGGTATTATGGGGCTTAAAGTTAAAATGAGTGTAGTAGTATATTGCCCCATAATGCTCATTTCAATGATTACGCAATTATTTATTTATTTATTTTTTGAAAATTAAACAATCATTAAATAAATAAAAATTACATAAATTCTAAAACACAAACAAGTAATCGAATACTTTAGATATATTCCATCACCGATAAACTTAAAAACATTTAGGTTTGGTAAGTCGGCGCTTGTTAAACTAATCTTTCATCAAACGAGCGTTTGCCAATAGTCGGTCTCGTTCCACATATTCACTTGGGAAAATTTGGCGTGGAGGGCAACTAACATGTTTCATATACCGCGCCGCTAGTTGACACGCACTTGTAACAGCCTCTTGCTCGACCTCCTCGTCGGTCGACTCAACCGCTTCGGCTAAAATCTCTTTGTAATAATAATTGGCAACGGATAACGAAGACGCGGGGAATCCATTTTTGTAGGAGATGGTGTAGAGTTGTGTTTATTTTTTTGTGGTATTGTGGGTTGTGGTATATATAGATTGTGAGTGTAAATCTATTGTGATCGTGTATATACATAGATATGGAAGTTGAATTAAAAAACAACAATAATGTTGTCTTTAAAGAACCATTATTACCAACAATCGATTGGTCCAAAGTTTTGTGATTCAGGCGTTTTAAGGAAACACCCAACACAGGACAAAAAAAAATACGCCTTTGGGAACGGTGTTATCATGTGAACTAAGCGTTTTTCTCCCATAACGCCCAAACAACATACGATTATAGTTGGTCTTATGGTTAATGTAATGAACAACTCTAACACCATGTGAAATAGTAGCATAAAGATGACTTGGACATTTGACTTTGACAAAGATGCATAGGAATGTACATGAAATATACACTCATTGGCTTTTACCGGTTTCACAATGTTTATTTTTAGCAACTCAATTTACAATTTTTTAATAGCCATTTCCACTCACTAGAATTAAGTTAACCAATATAATCTATTAAATATATAATTATATTTTATATGTAAACAAAAATGTTCTATATTAGGTTTTTTCCTTTGCTAATAACCTATTAGATCTACGTTCAAAATTATATATATGTGTGGGCATTCTAGGATAAAAGTGAAAGTTCACTAATGTTAATGTTGTTTTACTAATTTCATGAAAATAACATTAAAAGTGATGATGCATCATGTGATGGCGTTGATAGTCGAAAGACAAGGGAGTACATCACTACAAGAAATAAGGCTTTTGCGACTAAGAAAAACAAGCTTTCGCGACTAAAATATTCGTCGCTATAGGCTATTGCAACTAAATTTCGTCGCAACAGGGTCGTCTCTACTGCTCGGTCGCGTTGCCTATAGTTTCGTCGCTATAGGTTAAAATATAGCGACGATATTTAGTCTCTACAGTGGGTTCACTAAAAATTCTTCAAATATTAAAAAACTCTTGTAAGGACTACTTTTATTCGCAATATGTCTTCCTATTGCGACGAATAATTTCGTCGCTAAGGTTTAGTCGCTAAAACCTCTTTTTCTTGTAGTGCATGCACTAATCGGTTTTTGTCTTAATTGCAGAGTGTTATGTGTCTTATGTCCAAGGCTTGTTGTAAAACTACTATCGAGCCGGGGGTCTCAGTGGAAGCAACCTCTTTATTCCTACGAGGTAGAGGTAAAGTTGTCTACATCTTACCAACCTCAGACCCTACCTTAGCTTTGCTATTAGTAAGATTTACTGAGTATAATGATGATGATCACGATCTTCGCTCAAAACATTGTTAATTAAGTCTTTTTCTACAAAACAAACGCCGCAATCCTTCATAAGATTATCATCAATCCAATTTCGGAGATCTTACTCCACAAACTTCTTTAAAAATAACATCTCTCAAAAGTTGTTATTGCAATTCGTGGACCAAGGGATAAAAAAGACGTTTTCTTATTTTAAGAGGAAAACTTATTAGATATACCATTCAACTTGTGTGTGGCACGTAACAACAGTTCTACAAACTGTCTATTCTTGACCTATCGAAACCTTATGACTGAAAAGTCTCTACTTGCGCTACTTGTTTGGGCTATTTGACCAAGGACTAAGAATCTATTATCTTTCATTTAATATAATCCAAAAGTGGAGGACCATTATATTCTTTCGTAGTGGAAAATGACAAGCAATTCATATCTTTGCAGTCATATATACCACTATAAAGTCTCCATCCTCATAATTTTGTTAAACTAAGCTAAAATAGAAATTCTAGTTTAAACTTAGACTTTGACTTACCCTAATGTTTATATGTCGACATTGTCTTCGCCTTATATTCTTTTAACATCATAACAACTTGCAGCAAACTGAAAAAGTATTCCGCATTTTATGTACATTCACTTTGTTGATGGAATAGGAAGAAACCGATTCGAATGGTCCAACTTCCAAGGAAAGTCAATCTATTGAAGGAGGAAGGTTGGTCATTCACAAGACGAACCTTGATGATTCGTAAAGCCGCTTAATTTAATTATAAACTTTAGTTTCGCAAATTAATCCCTAAACCATGACTATCTATTGTGTCTAATTATCTATTAGTATTATCATCACTAACTTGTCTCTAAATGTTGTTTTCCAAAACTTTATTATAAATTAATAATCGGGTTTTATAAAGTCTACTTAAAAAAACAATAATTACATAGTGTATTTTTGGAAAGACAAATAAGTTTAGTAATGGATTTATGTTAGCTCTAATTCACTATCAAACATAAAGTTTCTACCATTTTCTTATCTTTAAAACTTAGACCATGTTTAGTGGTGAGTGATGTGGGTGTTTTTTTCCCCATCATGCCACAGAACGCCACCGCCCCCAAGGGTGTTTTATTTGAGTTTTGGGCTTGGGTGTTTTGGTGAAAACATCAAGTGGAGGTTTTAAAAATTTATCCGTTGAGCAATGGTAATAAAAGAAATTATTTATCATTTATTCTAATAAACTTTTTCACCTATCTAAACCCATATTCACCTATATTTATATACTTTTTTTTATAAACTCTTCTCTTATTCTTACAAACTTGTTAGGATCTGAGTTTGAATTACTTGTAGTTTTTGTTTCAAAAAGGGAAAATGATTGAGTTTTTCAAAGAGATTTGCAGCGGAAATAAATGGAAAACTTTTACTACAAGCAATGGTTGTTTGTTTTCATCATCATCATGCTTTCAAGTTGGTAAACTCGCATGTGATTCACAAACTCCCCCTCAGCCTTTGCAATTGAAGTTTGGTAGTAAGAAAATGCAGAGAAGATGATATGCGAAAGTTGATCTTTTAATAGACAAGTTAAACTGTTACACAAGTTACCTATTTATACTAAACTATCTAACCATTGAGCATCTTTGATGACGTCAGGGTTGATAGTGACAGGAAACTATATGTAACTAACTACAAACACTGCTAATACTAACTATCAGTGCATAGCAGTGTTACATTGATTATCTATCTAATGACTAAGCTCTGATCTCTATCCTCTGATCCTTGTAACTCTGGCAGACCTTTGCAACTTTGTGAAGACAGTTGATAGGAAAGAAGTCTTTAGGGAAAGCAGTGTATGTACAACAGAGGTTGTAACCTCTGATAGTTTAACCAAAGCTCGGATAGTGTTATTTGGTTTTGTATCATCTGTTCCTTTCATAGGGTTCAATCCCAACAATCTCCCCTTGGAACAGATGATGCCAAAAACACTTTATTCTTGGTCTTTATTTCTCAAGAAGAATTCTCTTATTTGACCTTTGAATTAAAGTTCAAAGTTAAGAGATTTTATGTCATAAGCATCCTTCTCCAGCTCTAGACATAATAATTCTTGTAAGTCTTCTACTGTAAGCCCATAAGCAGCTTCCATAGATAGTTTAGTGGCATTACCATCAGACTTGAGCAGTGTCAATTCATGGGTGTCTTTGTCGACCTTCCATTTTAGAACTTTTGGGTCTGAAGGTTTTCTTGAAGGAGCTTTTATTGCTGAGGATTGAGAAGGAGCTATTTGTGATAAATCTTTAGCCAGCTTGGCATTGAATCATCAGTTGGATAATCAATCATGTTCTGTATACCTTCTTTGATGAATGTATCCTCAAACTCTTTGTCAGTCTTTTCAGACATCTCCCCTTGCCTTTTCTGTGTAACAGGGCACGTGTGGAATGGGCAGATGTTGTGCTGGACTTTTTGGAGAGTTGGGCTTTGAGAATAGCATCTTCTTTTGAATAATCAGGTTTAGGAGGCATGGATGGATCCTTTTTCCTCCTTTCTTCCAACTTTTTGTAAGTGTCTATCACCCTGACCTCACCCTATCTCATCACTTGATTCTTTGAACCTAATTGTTCTGAATTAGCTCATTCTTTATTCTCTTCAACTTCAAGTCTCTTTCAGTCATATCTTTCTTGTATAAATCCCAGTTGGGAGGAGTTGGCTTTTTGAGAGGGTCTTTCAACATTTCTTGCATTATGTTGATTTCTTCTCTTAGTTCATCTATGCTCCAATCCCTAAACTAAGCCCTTGTTGCCTTATACATCTTCTTCTCCATGATTTACTCAATGAGTTCACTATTGAGCAGCTTATCTTCCCTTTCTGACAACTGGTTGCTCAGATTCTTGACAAAGTTATGTAGAATGTTAGCTTTACTTAGTTGAAAGGACATGGCAATCTGTATTTCTCTATCAGTTTTACCAGCTGGTTCCCTTTTGGCAATATCCTCTGCTTGCTTCCATTTCAATTCCAAGTAATCATCAACATTTGCAGGTCTTGGATAGCCATCAAGGGATATAATTGTTCTTTTGTCAGGGTCATCCTCTGAAAAGAAATTTAGGATCTCTTCCCTGACTGCTGGTAAATCAAGAGGATACAGCTTTACTGCAGGAGTAACTTCAAGAGTTGAAGATGTTGTAATCACTGATACGGAGGTCATTGGTTGTGATGATAGTGGAAAAGGTGCAGAAATCTTATCATCATTTATCACTTTTGTGATCTTTCTCCTTTTAAACCTTAAAGTGGGTGATGGTGGTTGTGGGATCTTAGGTGGTGTGGATAATGGATGAGTTGATGTGGGAAATGTGATCACGGCAGTGGATAGAGTTGCATCTGTTGCAACCTCTGCTGTATCAACAGATGTTGATACAACAGGTGCTGTAACATCTGCTTGTGTGGATATGGGTTGTGGTTTTGAAGATGTGATAGGTTTTTGAGAGGCAGAGGTTTTAATGATTTGATTGGTTGCAGGCTTAGTTTTAGGAGGTGTGGATGTTGGTTGCCTGGCTTTTCTAGCAGGTATCCTCTTTGATGAAGTACCAACCTCTCCTTTTTCTGTTTGCTGTTCAATCTTTTTCTCAACCAACACTCTGCTCTCCTCGATCACTGTTTTCTTGTGACTAGGCCTTGCCTTGGCCACATTTTCATCAGTTAAATCTATCTTCTTTGAACCATCAGGCCTTGGAATATTTAAAGTAGGCCTGGCCTTATCATAATCTATTTTCAGCTTTTTGTTTCCCAAAGGTTTCTACCCCTTTCTGGCTTCATCCGTTGTAACAAAGATAACCATTGGAGGTGCATGGCCAGTGGTTGTGAGTAGATGAGCTTTGATGGCTTTAATGTCTGCTGTAGTGTCTTGATACCTTGATTCAACCATGTTTCTAACATCATTCATCTGGTGCTTGTGTTGTAGATCCAAATAATGTTGTTGATGTTGAAACAGAGGGTTACGAGCTTCTTTGAGATCAGCAGTGGATAGAACAGAGAGTTGACTTTTTGTAGCTATCATCTGCTTCAGTAAACTTTTGATTTCATCAACAGAGTTTTCTATCTTTATCACTCTCTCCGCCAAATCCTGGTATTTTAGCTCATCACCTAATTTAATAGGATCATCTGAACTCCTACCTAAAGTGGTAGTTGTATCTATGGTATCATTAGCAGTGGTTTTAGTACCAGCTTCAACCATAGATGCCCCTTTGTCTTGGAACTGGGGACTTCCCACAACAGAGGTAACACTTGTTGCCTCAATAGTGGTTGCCTTCAACCAAGTCTTATTAATGAAACCAATATCCAACTGAGAACTTGGGAGTTCAGCAATTGTAGTGGCTGCTTGAGTTGAACTATCACCAAGGGTTACATGTAACCCAAGGGATGTAGCCTCTTCATGTGCTGATGGGCTAGCAATGAATAAAGAGTCAGACCCAGCCTCTTGATGAAGTATATTCTCAGTAATACGTTGTTGAGAAGTGCTGGTTTGTGTCTGGTCTAATTCAATTGCATTCAGCAATGGTAACATAGTAGGTGGAAGTGTGGTTATTGGTGAAGGTGGCTGTGTAGAAAGCGACAGTGCCCTGGGAGAGGGGCTGTGGAAGATAGAACCAAGTGGATCTAGAGCTTCATAATTTGGTGTCCCTGTGTCTACAACCTTTTCCTTTTGTGAGGAAGAAGGAGGAGTTTCAAAGCCGGTTGGAGATCTTTGAACCATCTGATGTGAAGAAGTAGTATCAGTGGTTTGTGACAATGGTGCTGTCACTGGTTAACCTTTGGGATCTCATCTTCCAGATGACCCTTTTTGGGTTTGGTGGGCTTTGGTAAGTGTTTTGGTTTTCTTTTTGAGGATTTTTGGTGTGGGCTTCAGAGCAGCGGCTGTGGTGCCCTGATCACCACGAGCAGTGGGCTCAGTAGCAAGAGGTTGAGTTTGAACATTTTGTTCAGGTAAAACATGCTCAGCCTCCTCTACTTGTGTTTTTGCAACTTTATCTTGGTTTGTTATTCTGGTGAAGGTTTCATGATTGAGGCAGCCTGGTTCAGTCACATCGCCTACTTTACTTTCAGGACCTTTGATTTGATCTTGTAAGTAAACACTCAGAAAACGTGGATGAATCGAAAAAGCTTTTCTTTTTGCAATATTTTGAAAATTATTCACAATATCATTGAACAATATCTGGGAGTAGTTAAAATCTGTGTCAGTTAAAATTGCATACCCCAGATATTGCATATTCAATGGAATTTCATTGAAAGCAGTGGTTTTTGCTGAGAGACAAGTTAGAATTGTGTGGAAGAAAAATCGTATCTCAGCAGGAAAGTTAGGTTTAAAGATGGTCATACCTTTCATCTAGCCTACATAACCTCTTTCCAGAAACTCTGCTTGGATCTCATTTTGGGGAAATGACACAAGGTGTTCTATGTCATTTAACTTGAAAACTTGAGAGATCGATTGAGGGCTAATTTGCATCAACACTCCCCCTACTCTTGAAATTATTGTATAAGGAACACCAGCAGCAGTTGAATGAACCTTAGCATTTTTCCAGAAGTCACGAAGAGAATCAATGTAAATTGGGGTTTTGACTTCTAATATGTGCTTGAATTTCAACTTTTGCAAAATTCGAATCATTTGATGATAGCCAGTATTTGCGTCGTTTGATTCAAGTATGGCGGTGTAATTGTGTGGGGTTTTGATTATGAGAGTGTAGGGTGGAAGTGCTTATGTGGATTTCTTCGAAGATTTTGATTTTGGAGCCATTGTGTTAGAGAGAAAAACTGTTTTGAGATTTTTGAAATCGACACAGTTTAGGGTAAGCACTGGTGAGGGATAAAGCAGGGTTTTTATAAGGTTTTGAAAAAGTGACGATGACATGGCATCTATTGCAAGATCTGATGGCTAACATCTGGCCACGTGTAACCTCTGATGAGAAAAGTACTGATTTTTATCACTATCAGTGGATAGCTATCAGTGTTTTGAAAAAGTGGTAAAAATGGAAGTCAGAGGATACACTTTATCAGTGGATAGGATTTTGAAGCCTATCAGAGGTTTTGAGCAAACAGATGTTATGAGAAGCCTTTTAAAGATTTATTGAAAATTCAATTTTTACTATTTTTAAGGATTAGTTTTTGATTTTCTGAAAACATTTTGATGCTATGTACGCATGGATTTACAAGAGAACTTGTTTTTAATCCATGTTTAGCATTCCAATTCTTGAGATCAAGTTTTCAAAGGTAGATGTATCCAATGCCTTGGTTAAAACATCTGCCAACTAATCTGAAGTATGGACATGATGCAAAGAAATCAAATCTTTTTCATAGCAATCTCTCACAAAGTGATGTCTGATGTCAATGTGCTTTGTAGTTGAATGAGAAACTAGATTTTTAGTGATGTTTTCAGCAGCTTGACTGTCCAATCTGAGTGGAGTCTTTAGTGCAGTTACACCAAAATCCAGCAACTGGTTTTGAAGCCACAAGAGTTGAGCAGTGCAGCTAGCAGCAGCAATATACTCTGCCTCAGCAGTGGATATTGAAACTGCAACCTGCTTTTTTCTTTGCCAAGACACTAGACAATCACCTAGGAATTGACATCCTCCTGATGTGGACTTCCTTATAGTTTTGCACCCAGCAAAGTCACTATCTGAAAAACCTAAAAGCTTAATATTCCCAATAGCTGGATACCAGATACCAAGTGTGGGAGCACCTTTTTTATGTATCTGAATATCCTTTTCACAGCAATAAGATCAGACTTTCTAGGTAATGCCTGTGATCTGGCACAAACACACGTTGCAAACATGATGTCTGACCTTGATGCAGTTAGGTACAATAAAGACCCAATCATGCTTCTATAAAGAGTTTGATCAACAAGGTCATCTTTACCATCAATGGTGACTAGCTTGGTGGTTGCCATGGGTGTGCTACATGGTTTACAATCATCCATATCAAACTTTTTAAGCAGTTCTTTCACATACTTGTTTTGATGGATAAATGTACCATTTTGCAATTGTTTAACTTGGAGACCAAGAAAACATTGGAGCTCACCATTGCACTCATCTCAAACGCTGCCATGAGTTTTCGAAACTTTTCACACATAGCAGTGCTTTTGGATCCAAAAATGATGTCATCCACATAAATTTGGACAAGCAAATCTTTTCCTTTCCATTTTAAGAATAGGGTTTTATCTATTTTACCTCTAGTAAACCCTATGGATAAGAGAAAAGTGGATAGAGTTTCATACTAGACTCTTGGTGCTTGCTTCAAGCCATACAATGCTTTGTTGAGCTTGTAGACATGATCAGGATGGAATGCATCTTCAAAACCTGGAGGTTGACAAACATACACCTCTTCTTTGATTTTCCATACAAAAATGCACTCTTTATATCCATTTGATACACCTTTATGTTGTGGTTAGCAGCAAAAGCTAAGAACAGGCGAATAGCTTCCAACCTTGCTACAGGAGCAAAGTTTCATCATAGTCTATACCTTCTTCCTGTCTGTAGCCTTGAACCACGAGCCTTGCTTTGTTTTTGACAACAATACCCCTTTCATCAGTTTCGTTCTTGAAGACCCACTTTGTGCCAATTGGACTTACATCTTTTGACAGTGGCACAAGCTCCCAAACTTGTTGTCTCTTGAACTGAAGGAGTTCTTCTTGCATAGATTCTACCCAACTGTTGTCTTTCAGTGCCTTTTGATACTTGACTGGCTGTGTGAGTGATAGAAAACCAGCAAAAAGACAAATATTTTGGGATTGGCTCTGTGTGAGCACCCCAGATTTGATGTTGCCAATAACTTGATCTGCTGGATGGCTTTTGAGATAAATCAAATCACCTTAGTATGGAACAATAGCATTTTGAGGTGATGGCTGCAAATATGTATCATCTGAGCTAACCTCTGCTGGTGAATTTGAAGTATCAGCCGCTGATGGAAATGGAGGTGGTGGTATTGGGGGTATAGAGGTAACATTTTGATGATTTTGTTGCCCAATTGTAGGACTTTTATCAACAGATGATTGATTTTGTGAACTGGCAGAGGTTTGAGGATCAACCACTATTGACCCAGAGTGGCAGAGTTTACACAAGAGCTTGTGGCACCTGATCCTCTGTTGGAAGAATTGACTTTTGTTTGTGGAAGCACACAGTCATATTCTTGGTCTTGATCTTTGCTAGATGATTGTGGTGTACCTGCATTGTCTAGCTTGATGGAAACATCAACAAATGTGAACTTTATCTAAATCAAAAAGCTCTGTAGGATTTGCTGGGATTTTCAGTGATGAAAGTTCATTGAACTTCACATTCAAAGTTTCTTCAACACACTTGGTCGTAGAGTTAAAAACTCTGTAGGCTTTAGCAGTGGTTGAGTATCCAAGAAAATAACCACAGTCAATTTTGGCTGCAAACTTGGATATAGAATCTTTTAAGTTCAAAATGAAACATGGACAACCAAAAACTTTAAAATAGGAAATCAGAGGTTTGATTTTATACAAAATCTCATAGGCAGTCTTTTGATGCCTGGGGTTAATCAAAACTTTGTTTTGGACATAGCAAGCAGTGTTTACAGCCTCTGCCCAGAAGGACAAGGGTAAACCAGAGTCTGTAAGCATAGTTCTTGCTGATTCAATTAAAGTTCTATTTTTCCTTTCAACCACCCCATTTTGCTCTAGAGTTCTTGGAATGCTATATTGTCTAACAATTCCTTTTGACTCACAAAAAGCATCCAACTACCTATTTTTAAACTCTGTTCCATTGTCACTCCTAAAGATTTTTACTGGAAGATCAAATTGCTTTTCTACTTGTTTAACAAAGTTTTGCAAGATGAGTGCAGTTTCATCCTTAGAGTGGAGAAAGAAGGTCCATGTAAACCTAGAGAAATCATCAACTATCACTAGGCAATACCTTTTGTGTTTTAAGCTCATGATTTGCACTGGGTCAAACAAGTCCATGTGAAGCAATTGTAAAAACTGGC
This sequence comes from Scalesia atractyloides, assembly GCA_947069175.1. Taxonomy (NCBI): domain Eukaryota; kingdom Viridiplantae; phylum Streptophyta; class Magnoliopsida; order Asterales; family Asteraceae; genus Scalesia; species Scalesia atractyloides. The sequence continues at coordinate 42,142,846 of CAMTDV010000014.1, forward strand.
TTGTTTTGGACTCTTCAATTGTTTTGAAAGAACTTTTATGTTGTTTTCCTTTTAAGCAGGAAACACAATGTTTATCCCAGGAAAATTGCTTATGAAGCAAACCTCTTAGAAGACTTTGTTTTGAGAGTGTGGTGATAGTTTTAAGATTTGTGTGTCCAAGTCTTCGATGCCATAACTCAGTCTTTGCTAGAATCAACTGAGAATAAGCATGTTCCAGACATAGGATTATATTTTAGAATATCTACCACATACACATTTCCACTTATGTGTGCAGTGAGTTGTGCTTTGCTCTCAGCAATGATTTGATCAATATTTTTTAACAACCTTTGGTCCTACAATTTGATAAGTTTTCTTAGTGAAGAAGGATCCATACCCTCTGTCACTCATTTGTGAGACACTCAGCAGGTTAAATTTCAGATTATCAATTAAATTCACATTTTCAAACTTTAGTTTCCCAGCCAGAACCGACCCAGACCCTAAAACCTTTCCCTTTGAGTTATTACCAAAAGATATATCACCCCCCCATGAGCCATGAAGTCCATGAGAAGGGCTCTACATCCTGTCATGTGCCTGGAACCTCCACTATCTACATACCATAAGCTATCAAGGCAAGTAGAGGGTTCCTGCACATCAAGTAAACAGATCAGTTAAGATAGGTCTCCAAAGCCAAAATGGCTTTGGATGGGATCACAGATGGTCCAGCCTCAAGTCTAGGACAATGGTCAGTGGTTTGGATATTTTCTCGTAACATCTGCTCTTGACCATTTCCTATCAGATGATTGTATCCATACGGATGCTTATTCACTCTTTGCTTTGAAGGCTTTTTGTATCCTTCATAAGTAAGAGGAACCCTTTTATAGGCTGGTTGGTCATACCCTCTTGGAAATGAGTTTGATGGTGGGGCATCTGTCACTTGCACCTCTCTAGGAACACTTGTAACAAATGTTTCAATTTGTTCAAAACTCTGCTTAGATTTATTTCCAGCAGAACTTGAACCTTCTCTTTCTAGTGCTTTTGTCTTGATCTCTTTTACCTTTTGCTCATAGTTTTTTAGATAGGCACACTCTTGAGTTAAGTGATTTGTTTTGTTGCAGATGGTGCATCTTGAAGAATTTTTGATAACACAAGTTTTGTTAATGTCATAGGATTTTAAAAGAAAACAATATGTAGCCACATGATTTCTTTTTTCACAAAATTCACAAAACAAGTTTTTAATCTTTACTCTTCTTTTCCTATCAGACTTTTTATCAGCAGCGGTTGTAATCTCTGCTGGTACATCTTTGATAAGGATCACCAGTGCTTTTGGGGCTTTAATACCATCAGAGGTTGTAAAGTCCATTGGCTTAAAGTTTTCTAAAATATCACATTCATCTGACCAGGTTGGTTTAAACTGATATTTTTCAATTTCTTTATCTTTTATTGAAACCTCTGATTTTTCCAAAACAATTTTGTTTCCAGATTTATATGTGATTTTTATTTCTTTACCAGCCAAGTTTGTTGGGACTATTTCAACCAACTCAGAATCAATTTCAGCTGCATTTTTCTCATTTTGGTCATAGGTTCTAAAACCTACACCAAACTTAATGTTGCTCTTGATCTGAGCATCAAGCATAATCTCATAACCTTTACATGACTCAACCCATTTTTCACAAGTGATTTGGGTTTCTTCTAACTCCTTTTTACACACTTGGTATTTTTCTACTATAGTTTGGAGTTCGTCCTTGGTTATGCTTGATTCATGTCTTAGGCTACTCATTTCAGAATCTTTTTCACTTAACTTTGATTTTAACTCTTTAATCAGTTTTTCAAAATTAAGTTCATCTTCTAAAATTTTGTTCCTCAGGTTTTCATTCACCTACTTAATGTTTGCAAAGCAATGATGCATTTGTTAGAACATAGATCTTTAAGGATCTGAGGTGATACCTTTGTAGCAGCCATGAGAGCACAATCACACTCATCTTCACACACATCAACATTCCATGGGTCAGCAGGAGAGTTCGTTTCCTCATCAGCAACATTTTTCTTTTCTTCACTTGAAACCACTGTTTCATCACAAACTTGAACTTCATCAGTTTTTGACACTAACTCCACAGATTCAACACCTTCTGCAATTGTCTCTAAGGCCATTAAACAAAATTCTTGTTCACCATCATTTTTGGCCATTAAAGCAAAGTTCTCATCATACAAATCCTCAGGAAAGCTACTCCAGTCAACATAACTTTGTGTGAAAAAGCTTTGTTGACCAACCTCAGCTAGACTAGCAGTGGTTTGAGCAGGTTGTGTGACAATTGGTGCTTGTTGTACATGCACTTGAGGATGTGATGGTGCCTGAACATATTGAATTTATGGAGCAGTGGATTGAACATAATGCACTAGAACAGTAGTAGCAGGATATGCAAAGTGGGCAGTGTTTTGAACATGTTGAGCAGGGGCATATTGGGAATAATGAGCAGTGTTTTGTGTGTGCTGAGGTCTAGGGCCAGGATGAGTCACTATTGCTCCAGAATTTTGAGACCTGCATTCTCTGGCAAAGTGTGCTAACCATTACACTTATAACACTTGACTTTTGATTTATCCAGCCCACCCTTCAACCCCCATGCAATCCTGGGAATTTCCTACCAGTTCTCTTATAGAATTTACTAGCCCTAACACTCAATAGGGCCAGTTGGTGCAAAATATCCATTTCTTCAAGATCAGAATATTCAAAGTGTTGCAAGTCATTCAGCTCAAAGGATAGATTGTCAGAGGTTTGGCTTTCCCCACTAGTAGTGAAAGCATAGTTGGGTGCATATGTTTCAGATCCAAAGTTCCCACCAGAAGTAATATCTATATAGTGATCATAACTTTGGTCCTTACTGCTGCCAGATCCCTCTTCTTGGCCAAAAAGAGTTGTATTACCCAATGAGTAATCATCATTTTGCCAGAATCTTGCAACTTCTTTTTCTGGTTTAACTCTCTCTCATAAGTGAGGAGTATCCCATGAAGTTGTGTCAACGACATTTCTTTAAACCCAATAGACTTTCGTGTTACATAAGCTACAGTCTCCCACTTATCTGGTAACGATCTAAGGAAATGACTATTGACAGTCGAATTAGGAAAAACCACGTTAACCAGTCTAAGTTCACTGATGAGACAGTTGTAACGTTAAACTGTTGTGTTAGAGACTCTCCTTTCAAATGACAAAACGTTTTATACTGCTGATTTAGAACTTCTCTGTTACTTTCTATCACTTCCTCAGTCCCACCGAATTGTTCTTTTAGTGCATCCCATAACTCCTTTGCACTATTGCAATGGAGTAGACCAGCATAAATCTCATTGGGTAAGGCCAAAGCAACTATGCTAAATGCCTTAGCATCCAATTCAATGTTCTGGAAATCCTGCCCCGAAAAGTTTTCAGGATTTTTTGGCACTTGTTTAGTTGAATCCTCTGTGCTTGGAACCATCAGATCGTGAGGTCCATAAGCAACAGATCTCCAGCAACCAGTGTTTTGCTGAGCAAGGATATGACCCATTCGTCATTGCCAAATGAAATATTCATTTCTTTTGAGCATCGGCGGTTTGAATAAGGATCCAGAATTGGCATCATGTGTGTTTTGAGACATTTTCAGTTGATTTTACATAGATTTCTGTTTTAAAAACTTTGAACGTAATAAAACTATGTTTATCAAGCAAAAACAACCAAACTAATAGCAGAGAGCTGATCTGTTCGAATCAAATCGATTGTTAGATCGAATTTGATGAATCAAGCTCTGATACCAATTGTTAGGATCTGAGTTTGAATTACTTGTAGTTTTTGTTTCAAAAATGGAAAATGATTGAGTTTTTCAAAGAGATTTGCAGCGGAAATAAATGGAAAACTTTTACTACAAGCAATGGTTGTTTGTTTTCATCATCATCATGCTTTCAAGTTGGTAAACTCGCATGTGATTCACAAACTCCCCCTCAGCCTTTACAATTGAAGTTTGGTAGTAAGAAAATGCAGATGATATGCGAAAGTTGATCTTTTAACAGACAAGTTAAACTGTTACACAAGTTACCTATTATACTAAAATATCTAACCACTGAGCATCTTTGATGACGTCAGGGTTGATAGTGACAGGAAACTATATGTAACTAACTACAAACACTGCTAATACTAACTATCAGTGCATAGCACTGTTAATGACTAAGCTCTGATCTCTATCCTCTGATCCTTGGCAAACCTTTGCAACTTTGTGAAGACAGATGATAGGAAAGCAGTCTTTAGGGAAAGCAGTGTATGTACAACAGAGGTTGTAACCTCTGATAGTTTAACCAAAGCTCGGATAGTGTTATTTGTCTTTGTATCATCTGTTCCTTTCATAGGGTTCAATCCCAACAAAACTCTTCTCTTATTCTTATAAAAAAACATATTATGCATCCATTCTGCTAATTTTTGACCTTTGCCACTTTTAGCCCCTTAATTTCATATTTTATGCTTTTCCCCAATTTCACTTAGTTAGGTTATGAGAAAGGTTTGAAGGCACTTGTTACTTAGAATTGTTTAGGTAATAACGTTAAGTTAAAACCATTTAGCTAACATGTAAGATAACGAGTAAATGCATAATAAGAAGTAGAGGTACTAAGTACAAAATGATGGATGAACAAAAACTTGAAATTTTTGCTAAGGTTACAATACAAACCCTGTTTCAATATGAACTTTCAAGGATCCACATGACACCACAAGGGTATTTAAAAGAATTTATGTTTTCTTGGGGCCTCTGAAGCAGGGTTTTAAAGCCATATGAAGGGAAGTTTTGGATTGGATGGGGCTTTCATGAAGGGTCATTACTAATGTTAGATATTATCTACTGTTGGTGCTGACCCAAATAACAACATCTACCCTGTAGCTTAAGAAATTGTGGAAGTAGAGAATTTTAGCTCTTGGTGCTGGTTTCTTAAATGTTTATGGGATGATCTTGATTGAGGCAGCAACTTAACCTTCATCAGTGATAGACAAAAGGTATGTTACTATCTTACATTTCATTTCAAAGTATATTATTTTATAGAAATTAACACGAACTTAAATGCCCAGGGTATTATAGCTGCCATAAAAAAGTTGTTCCCATGGTTGAACATCGATATTGTTTATGGCACATTTATGAGAATATGAAGTTAACTTTCAAGGGTCAGCTTTATAAAGATAAACTATGGAAGGCAACTTCATGTACAAAAATTGTTCACTGGCATGAAACAGTGGAAGAGTTGAAGGCGTTTAACAAGAATACCCATCTGTGGTTGTCAATAATACCACCTAAACATTGGACCTTATCATACTTTTCAGGTACTTTTCAAAGATGCACATTTTAATGTAAGGGAATATCTAATGAAGAGGATTGTCACCATTTTGAAGGTCCAAGAAAAATCAGAAGGGCTACTTACACCTCATGCCCAAGAGATCCTAGAGACTATCGAACAATAAGCTACAAGATATCCTGTGTAGTGAAATGGTGGTGATCGGTATCAAGTGAGTGGAATTAATCAGTGTTCTGTGCATATGGATAGGAAATTATGTACATATATGTAGAGCATGGGAGATAACAGATATACCTTGCAGACAGTGGCAACTATTTGGTGTCACACCCCGACCCGCAGCGGAATAAGAGTCGGGGCATAATTGGGTTATCACCAAAGCTCATGACATTTACTAATATGTTTCATAATTATTAAAGTCAAAATTACATTCCCAATAATCCAAACATGTCCATACAATACAAAGAAAATAACCAAACAAAACAATTCCAAGCTCTAAATCATTTTATTCTTCTAGGCCAATCCTATGTGTTTCTTGCTGCAGCTGGTTCACCTGTATCATGTGTAAAAATGGGGTTTTTTGGGTCAACATAAGTTGGCGAGTGAACCTTGTTAGATAAACATTTATTATTGATTTTCTTGTTAGTTTATCAATGAAAAATTGTGCATAATCATAAATGAGCAAATGTAAATAATCAAACAGCAGCAATAGCAGTCACAACTATAACATACAATAACATATGATAGCATACATTAACATACCAACATCATACAATAAATATCATGAATGAAACTGTGCGATCAAGGCTCAATCAAACGGAGCCGATCGTATTGCATGTACTGAAAAATGATAAATGTCTGTGCGATCAAGGCTCAACCAAACGGAGCCGATCGTATGTTGGCACGCCAGGTTCACGCTCATAATGTAATGGGAACTTGCTCAACGCTCATAATGTAATGGGGAGCGGCGGCCTATGAAATTGCATGTACTGAAAAATAATAAATTAAATCTAACAATAACCACACAAACAGTTGAAACAAGCTGAATACAAATTAGTTCATGATATGATGTATGCACAATGATTTAAATATAATAAATAGCAAGACACATGATACACCCCAAAAACGTGATTAAAACGGGGAATTTGTAAAGATTCACTCACATTGGGTGCGTTTGATTAGAGATGGTGAGATGCGCACGAGTTGGAAGAGCGGAACAACGAGAATTAACTAACCTAAATAATAACGGAAAATATAGTAAATGAGTGGATTTTATTAAGGATTTTAATAAAATTTTTAGATATATTTTTACGAGTTTAAGGCTATTTCCTATCTTTAAAAACATTATTTTTACGTATTTTTAATTGATTTTTAAATTAAATTAAATAATTAAAAATATAAAAATATGTTGACTTTTTTTGGGTTGACCGTTGACTTTTTGACTTTGACTGTTTGACCGGTTTATTGTGTAATTGCAATGCGCTGGGTGAGGCTCAAACCCGAGACCTCCCGTTCGCGTGCACGCAGCTCTACCAACTGAGCTACGTGTCTAACCCGAAATATTTCTGTTTTTAATTATATTTATATACTAATTAGATTAATCCGAAAATCATTTATTTTAAAAAGATTTTAACGTAACGACTCGGTGCACTCCACAGGTCTCGAACCCGGGACCTGTGGTTTAGTTTGGCACACAGTCCACCGCTGGACTGTGTGTCTAACTTGGTAAATATCCTAGTTTTTATTATACTTAACATATAACGGAGTTAACCCGGTTCAGTTTTAATCAAAAAGGTATTTTATTACTGCGAAGGTGCGTGTGTCAAGAATCGAACTCGGGACGTATGCGTGTTTTTGTTCGCACACAGTCCACCGCTGGACTGTGTGTCTAATTCGTTCAAAATATCAATTTTAATTATCCTTATAATGTTATCACAGTTCATCTTCTTCGTTAGTTTTTACAGGTAGTAGATTACACCATTATATCTTGTTTAATTCGATTGATAAACATTGTACAACTAATATGAAATGACAGAAACGATAATTTGAAGTGAACATACCGGTGAACGATTTATTTCAGAATTCCGGCAAGGCGTTGGTCTCTGTTTTTATGAACTTCAACTGAGCAAGACAATTAACCGTTTTGATTAGCTAATCGTGGAATTAAAGTGATAAACAAACGTTAACAGAGTGTTTGAATGTCCTTACCGATTCACAGATGAAAATAAAGATTTCCAGAAATTTTCCGGCGAACTGGAATTATCCGATAGCAGCGTCTGAATTTGATTTCAATTGAAAGGTTTGAGTTAGAAGTAGCTTAACAATTGTTAGACCACGACGGTATTGAAGGACTCACCGTTTTGATGAAGAATACGGTTTTCCGGCGAACAGCAGAAACTTTCCGGCGAGCACAAAAAGCTTCTCCGGTGGACTGAAAAGTGTGCGGAAATGTAATTGGAGGTCTTGCAGAGTATTTTGAGTCGCAAGAGAGGTCTTTGATTGAAGTAATTCAGATTATGGAATATCTTCGGTTATAAAACCGATCATCATCAGAATTTAGGTCAATTCAAGTCTGAATTGATTAGAATCGTCGGTGCATCGGTTATAAACCTGAATTCGCGATTATTCAAACGTTTTAGACGGTTGAATAGCCGATTTCGGTTTTCAGTTGGCGCAACCGGTTAATCATTGTTTGTTTATAAGATTTATTTGTTTTCTAGAGTTGACAGAAAACAAACAAGTGGCAGAGTGGTTATGCGTGTGAGTGTTAAGTCTTTGGAGTTCACAACCTGGCTGACCCGGGTTCGAGTCCCGGCAGCCCCATTTTATTTTTAGCTACTTTATTTATACTTTTTATCAATTATAACTTTTATGGTTTAGTTTGTTTATTAATTATGTATCATTAAAAATTAAAATAAACATAAATAGGCAACGTCACATTTATAACTTGATATTCGATTACAAACGGAGCGGGTTTGGTAAAACCCGTTTTCGACAAATGTTACAGTAACCCCTACTTTTAGGAATTTCGTCCCGAAATTTAAGTAGTAGAAGTTGTAGGAAAAAGATGCGGGTATTTTTCACGCATTGAGTCTTCACGTTCCCAAGTAAACTCAGGTCCCCGTTTCGACTCCTAGCGTAACCTAACAGTTGGAATGCGACTTCGTCGTAGACGTTTTTCTCCGAAATCCATGATCTCTTCTGGTCTTTCAATAAAATGCATAGATTCATCAATCTGGATATATTCTAGAGGAATGTGGAGGTTTTCATCAGCGAGGCACTTCTTCAAGTTTGATACGTGGAATGTGGGATGAATCCTGTTGAGTTCTTCTGGTAGATCAAGCTTGTATGCTACAGGTCCTACTCTTTCAAGTATCTTGAAAGGTCCTACGTAGCGTGGTGCTAGCTTGCCTTTTTGACCAAAACGAACTACTCCCTTCCACGGTGATACTTTCAAAAGTACATGATCACCAATGTTAAACTCTAAAGGCTTTCGTCGTTTATCTGCATAACTCTTTTGACGACTCCGAGCCGCTAGAAGATTGTTTCGAATTTGATGGATCTTGTCTGTGGTTTCTTGAATCAATTCCGGACCAGTGATTTGAGCTTCCCCAATTTCGTGCCAACATACTGGAGATCGGCACTTACGACCATATAAAGCTTCAAAAGGTGCCATGCCGATGCTTGAATGATAGCTGTTGTTGTACGAAAATTCAACTAATGGTAGATGAGCGTCCCAATTTCCCTTGAAGTCTATGACACATGCTCGAAGAATATCTTCAGGAGTTTGAATGGTGCGTTCAGATTGTCCATCAGTTTGAGGATGATAGGCGGTACTGAGATATAATCGTGTACCCATAGCGGCTTGTACTGCTTGCCATGTTCGTGAAGTGAAACGACCATCACGATCAGAAATAATGATTAACGGTACACCATGTCGACTTACGATTTCGCTGATATAAATACGAGCTAGCTTTTCGTTCTTGAAATCTTCGCGGATAGGAATAAAGTGAGCTGATTTTGTAAGTCGGTCGATTATTACCCATATAGTGCCATACCCACCAGAAGTGCGAGGTAACCCGGTAATGAAGTCCATGGTTATATTTTCCCACTTCCATACAGGTATTTCAGGTTGGACCAGAAGTCCTGAGGGTCTTTGGTGTTCAGCTTTCACCTTGGAACATGTAAGGCACTTAGAAACAAAAACAGCAATATCCTTTTTCATTCCAGGCCACCAATAGGTATATCGTAGGTCTTGATACATCTTATCGGCTCCTGGGTGTATAGAGTATCGCGTTTTGTGAGCTTCATTCATAAGAATTTCGCGAAGATTGTTATGGTCGGGAATCCATATACGATCTAAATAGTACAGAATACCGTCAGACTTAGTTTGATCTTAAGTTCAGCTCCACAGGACATCTCCTTTCGTACATCATCTTCCGTTACTGAAACATGTTGGGCTTCTCGAATTTGATCTTTAATGTCAGTTATGATTTGCGAACATAGAAGACGAATGGAGTTCGCATAACCCTTTCGACTAAGTGCATCGGCCACCACATTTGCTTTGCCAGGGTGGTACTGAATTTCACAGTCGTAGTCATTTAGAAGTTCGACCCATCTTCGTTGCCTCATGTTTAACTCCTTTTGATTGAAGATATGTTGAAGTCTCTTGTGGTCCGTGTATATTTCACACTTAGTACCGTAGAGATAATGTCTCCATATCTTAAGAGCGAACACAACGGCTCCAAGTTCTAGGTCGTGGGTGGTGTAGTTCTTCTCATGAGTCTTGAGTTGTCTCGAAGCATAAGCTATAACTTTTCCTCTTTGCATCAAAACGCAGCCTAATCCTTGCCCTGACGCATCGCAATAGACCACGAAATCATCACAACCTTAGGAAGAGTGAGGATTGGTGCATCACAGAGTTTTTGTTTAAGGGTTTGGAAGGCTTCTTCTTGCTGGGGTCCCCATATGAAAGGTTTTCCCTTATGAGTTAAAGCCGTGAGTGGTACAGCAATGCGTGAGAAGTTTGAAATGAAACGACGATAATAACCAGCCAAACCAAGAAAAGACCTTACTTCAGTTGGTGTACGTGGAGCTTGCCATTCTTGTACCGCTTTGATCTTTGAGGGGTCGACATGTATTCCCTTGTCATTGACTACATGTCCGAGGAATTGCACCTCTTTTAACCAGAATTCGCATTTGGAGAATTTGGCGTAAAGCTTTTCATTCTCTAGAAGTGTAAGGATGAGTCGAAGATGACGCTCATGATCAGACTTAGACTTTGAATAAATAAGAATGTCGTCGATGAAGACCATAACAAATCGATCAAGATAAGGTTTGCAGACTCTGTTCATTAGGTCCATGAAGATGCTGGAGCATTGGTTAAACCAAATGGCATGACCATGAATTCATAATGACCATAACGAGTTCGGAATGCGGTCTTTGGGACGTCTTCTTCGTGTACTCTAAGTTGATGATAACCAGATCGAAGGTCGATTTTTGAAAAGCAGCTGGCACCTTGAAGTAGGTCAAGAAGATCATCAATGCGAGGTAATGGATAGCGATTCTTGATTGTTAATTTGTTGAGTTCTCTGTAGTCGATGCACATGCGAAACGATCTATTTTTCTTCTTTACAAAAAGGACAGGTGCACCCCAAGGCGATGAGCTAGGACGTATGAATCCCTTGTCAGTCAAATCTTGTAATTGACTGGCTAGCTCTTGCATTTCAGAGGGGGCTAACCTATAAGGAGACTTTGCAACTGGTGTAGCACCAGTATAAGATCAATGCGGAATTCGACTTCTCTAACTGGAGGAAGTCCTGAAATGTCGTTAGGAAAAACTTGCGGGAAATCTTTTACTACTGGGATGTCTTCAAGTTTCTTCTCCATGGTTCCCTTTTTGATGATATGAGCTAAAAACGTGACATAATTCTTGCGAAGATATTTTTGAGCTTGAAGACAAGACATTAAGCTGAGCCCTTTCGACGAGGTTTCTCCAAAGATTCAAAGAGTCTGACCGTTTGAAAAAGGAATACGTATAAACTTTTCGCGACATACAACTTCTGCCTGATGTTGACTGAGCCAGTCCATACCAATTATGATATCAAAACTTCCTAACTTCATAGGAATAAGGTCAACTGAAAAGTCGTGGTCGTTTAAGGTGAGTGTACAGTTGCGTATAATAGAGTTTAATGAGACCGGTTTCCCGTCAGCAACTTCTACCGTTATGGATTCCATGAGCTTATCCCGATTTTGGTTTAAGATAGGTTCAAATTCTAAGGACACAAAACTTCTATCCGCACCAGTATCAAACAACATGGATGCATATCTACCATTTATAAGGAACGTACCGTTAACCACATTGCCGTCAGCTCTAGCCTGATTAGCATTGATATTGAAAGCTCTTCCTCTTGCAGGTGGAGGAGCTTGGTTCGCTTGATTCACCGGGTTGGCTTGGGCCTGAGCATGAATAATGTTTACCAACCTTGGACAAGTGTTTCTGAAATGGCTTGGTCTCCGCAATTGTAGCAAGCCCGCATAGGTTGAACCATAGGATAATTGGGTTGGTAATATGTTTGGGCTAAATGTTGGGCGGGTGGAAATAGTAGGGGTTGTTGGGCTTGACCCATTATTTGCTGGTAGGTTTGGGTTGAAGGCTGGTGGCGGTTCGTTCGCTGAGGCATGCGGCAGGTTTGAACAGTATGACCTGCGCGACCACAGCCGGTGCAATATTGACAAGGATGATCTGGAGAATGGTGGTGTTGGCAACGGTTTCATTTTGGTAATGGGCCAGAGTATGGTCTTTTGTATGGTGCAGGTGAAGGGGCAACTTGGGTAATGGGTGCAGCAGGAATAGGGGAGTTGGTTTGTGTAACTGCGAAGTTTCTGGTGTTGCGCTTCCTCTTGTTAGCAAACTTAGAGGAGGAGATGGAATGGTTTGAAGTTTGACCCTCAACAGGGCTTTCTTTTTCTCTTCTTTAAACTTACCGTTGCGAATTCGATTCTCGGTCAGTTCAGTCGCTAGCTCCATAGCAGCTTCAAGTGTTACCGGTGAAATGCTGAGAACTGAATCTTGAATTTTCGAGGGAAGTCCTCGAATATAATGCTCGATCAAACGATAAGCTGGGTAAACAAATTAGGAACCATTTGGTTCAACTCTAAGAACCTCTTGTTATAGGTGGTAAGATCTCCCTCCTTTTGCTTTAAAGAATGAAATTCGTCCTCCAACTTTTTAATTTCACTCCTAGGACAGAAACGCCTAGTCATGATTTCCCTTAACTCCTCCCAAGTTAAGGCCATTGCATCATCAATTCCCCTCTTCCCTTTTCAGTATTCCACCAGGTAAGAGCTACCCCAAATAGTCTCCCGGTGGCGTATCGAACCTTGCGATCCCCAGGACAATCGCAGTTGAGGAAGGTGTTTTCCATTTCCTCAAACCAATGGAGGAGAGCAGTGACACCTTCGGTCCCTTCAAATTTAGGAGGATCACAAGACTTGAAATGTTTGTATGAGCACTTGCTGGTAGGAGGGTTGCCGATGTTCTGGTCATCTTGTTGGGGAGGATTAGTGGGATTTGTGGCGAGAGCTTGTTATACTTGAACCACAATGTCAGGAAGTACCGCGGCCATTTGTTTCGCGATTTGTGTGGCCAAGCGTTCGTGAGACCTTCCTGATCTTTTACCCCCTCGATGTTGTCTAGCCGACATCTACAGGAACATACATAAGAAGATTGTGAGTTAATGGAGTCTTTTTAGGTGTCATGTGTCTTTAAGAAAATGAAAATAACATAAATATCAATAATGCAACCACATCCATAGGATGTCTTGGGTTTACTCATGTTGGGCCTCAAATGTCCCCCATACCTTCACCTGTATAGTCATGTGGGCCCCCATGACTATTGGCTTGGTAGGATTCACATTAGTATTGGCGATTTAACACTCGCATCACCCGAATGCAAACCACAAAATATGTTTACGAGATGTATGGTCGGAATGTGTCCAGGTGTAGACACAATGACAACTCAAAGTGGGGTTAGCTCACACGACGTTTGGTATAGCATGCTTTGGCCTAATAGGTACTTCGTACTCTCATCGTTAGTCCCCAGGTAGGCAAATTGGTCCTTTATTTTGGATTTATACGAATGCCAGCCTAGACAGGACGTTCCGACTACCGGTACTGGTACCCTTCCAGTTACTACATGCCCGTCATGAGAACTCACTTTGATGAGATTTGAAAACACAAAAATCATTGTAAAAGCAATCATGATAATGATGTGGTGTGTGCTTTCATGGATATGATATGTTATGAGAATATGATTCATAATAGGTATTATATGATAATATATACTTATGAACATGCTTGCATAAAATTGAATGTAACATTTAACTTAAAACATATAAACATCATGAAATTTGGCATGTAACACACAAAAATCTTAAAAATTTCTAATCAACTATAGTATAGGCTCTAAGGGTCTAATAACCTATCCTATATCCCTATAGTCATGGCTCTGATACCAATCTGTCACACCCCGACCCGTAGCGGAATAAGAGTCGGGGCATAATTGGGTTATCACCAAAGCTCATGACATTTACTAATATGTTTCATAATTATTAAAGTCAAAATTACATTCCCAATAATCCAAACATGTCCATACAATACAAAGAAAATAACCAAACAAAACAATTCCAAGCTCTAAATCATTTTATTCTTCTAGGCCAATCCTATGTGTTTCTTGCTGCAGCTGGTTCACCTGTATCATGTGTAAAAATGGGGGTTTTTGGGTCAACATAAGTTGGCGAGTGAACCTTGTTAGATAAACATTTATTATTGATTTTCTTGTTAGTTTATCAATGAAAAATTGTGCATAATCATAAATGAGCAAATGTAAATAATCAAACAGCAGCAATAGCAGTCACAACTATAACATACAATAACATATGATAGCATACATTAACATACCAACATCATACAATAAATATCATGAATGAAACTGTGCGATCAAGGCTCAATCAAACGGAGCCGATCGTATTGCATGTACTGAAAAATGATAAATGTCTGTGCGATCAAGGCTCAACCAAACGGAGCCGATCGTATGTTGGCACGCCAGGTTCACGCTCATAATGTAATGGGGAACTTGCTCAACGCTCATAATGTAATGGGGAGCGGCGGCCTATGAAATTGCATGTACTGAAAAATAATAAATTAAATCTAACAATAACCACACAAACAGTTGAAACAAGCTGAATACAAATTAGTTCATGATATGATGTATGCACAATGATTTAAATATAATAAATAGCAAGACACATGATACACCCCAAAAACGTGATTAAAACGGGGAATTTGTAAAGATTCACTCACATTGGGTGCGTTTGATTAGAGATGGTGAGATGCGCACGAGTTGGAAGAGCGGAACAACGAGAATTAACTAACCTAAATAATAACGGAAAATATAGTAAATGAGTGGATTTTATTAAGGATTTTAATAAAATTTTTAGATATATTTTTACGAGTTTAAGGCTATTTCCTATCTTTAAAAACATTATTTTTACGTATTTTTAATTGATTTTTAAATTAAATTAAATAATTAAAAATATAAAAATATGTTGACTTTTTTTTGGGTTGACCGTTGACTTTTTGACTTTGACTGTTTGACCGGTTTATTGTGTAATTGCAATGCGCTGGGTGAGGCTCGAACCCGAGACCTCCCGTTCGCGTGCACGCAGCTCTACCAACTGAGCTACGTGTCTAACCCGAAATATTTCTGTTTTTAATTATACTTATATACTAATTAGATTAATCTGAAAATCATTTATTTTAAAAAGATTTTAACGTAACGACTCGGTGCACTCCACAGGTCTCGAACCCGGGACCTGTGGTTTAGTTTGGCACACAGTCCACCGCTGGACTGTGTGTCTAACTTGGTAAATATCCTAGTTTTTATTATACTTAACATATAACGGAGTTAACCCGGTTCAGTTTTAATCAAAAAGACATTTTATTACTGCGAAGGTGCGTGTGTCAAGAATCGAACACGGGACGTATGCGTGTTTTTGTTCGCACACAGTCCACCGCTGGACTGTGTGTCTAACCCGTTCAAAATATCAATTTTAATTATCCTTATAATGTTATCACAGTTCATCTTCTTCGTTAGTTTTTACAGGCAGTAGATTACACCATTATATCTTGTTTAATTCGATTGATAAACATTGTACAACTAATATGAAATGGCAGAAACGATAATTTGAAGTGAACATACCGGTGAACGATTTATTTCAGAATTCCGGCAAGGCGTCGGTCTCTGTTTTTATGAACTTCCACTGAGCAAGACAATTAACCGTTTTGATTAGCTAATCGTGGAATTGAAGTGATAAACAAACGTTAACAGAGTGTTTGAATGTCCTTACCGATTCACAGATGAAAATAAAGATTTCCAGAAATTTTCCGGCGAACTGGAATTATCCGATAGCAGCGTCTGAATTTGATTTCAATTGAAAGGTTTGAGTTAGAAATAGCTTAACAATTGTTAGACCACGACGGTATTGAAAGACTCACCATTTTGATGAAGAATACGGTTTTCCGGCGAACAGCAAAAACTTTCCGGCGAGCTCAAAAAGCTTCTCCGGTGGACTGAAAAGTGTGCGGAAATGTAATTGGAGGTCTTGCAGAGTATTTTGAGTCGCAAGAGAGGTCTTTGATTGAAGTAATTCAGATTATGGAATATCTTCGGTTATAAAACCGATCATCATCAGAATTTAAGTTAATTCAAGTCTGAATTGATTAGAATCGTCGGTGCATCGGTTATAAACCTGAATTCGCGATTATTCAAACGTTTTAGACGGTTGAATAGCCGATTTCTGTTTTCAGTTGGCGCAACCGGTTAATCTATGTTTGTTTATAAGATTTATTTGTTTCCTAGAGTTGACAGAAAACAAAAAAGTGGCGGAGTGGTTATGCGTGTGAGTGTTAAGTCTTTGGAGTTCACAACCTGGCTGACCCGGGTTCGAGTCCCGGCAGCCCCATTTTATTTTTAGCTACTTTATTTATACTTTTTATCAATTATAACTTTTATGGTTTAGTTTGTTTATTAATTATGTATCATTAAAAATTAAAATAAACATAAATAGGCAACGTCACATTTATAACTTGATATTCGATTACAAACGGAGCGGATTTGGTAAAACCCGTTTTCGACAAATGTTACATTTGGTTTATTGGAACTAATGGTAAATAGGTTGGCCTATTTGAAAGGTGGGTCCATCCATTGTATAAGTTAGATAATTGGAAACATGTGTATAGCTTCAAGGTTAACCATATCAATGGAAGATCTGTGTGGCCAAAGTCTATGGTTCCTACAACTTTGACACCTCCTAAACATCATAAACAAGAAAGAAAACTAAAGAAAAACAGGAAACTAAAGAAAAACTGGAGGATGTATGTAGTGGAGATTGAGGTTGTGACAAAGGGAGGGAAGCTGTCTAAGAAGCCATAAATGTGGTAAATATAAAGGGAAGGGGCACAATAAGAGATCCTTTACAAAAAGTAGTTGTTTTTTAGGGTCTTTAATCATGGTACTTGGTACTTTTCTTAAGAACTGATTTGCAGTTTAATGTCTTTATGTCCACGGGTTAGTTTAATGTCTTATGTTGCAGTTTATTATGCATTGTTTGATGTCTTGTGTTTGTTGCACCCTTGGTCCTTTAATGTCTTATATATGCAATTTATATTGCAGATTGCCAGTTTAAACTTACATTATATGTGGTTTATAACATTGAATAGTGATTGTGCTTGTTGAAGGGTATAATGCAGATTTCCATTATAAACTTGCATTATTTGCACTGTATACCAAATGTGCATTTTGACTGATCATACCAAATGTGCATTTTGACCAATTCAACAACATACCAACACATTTCCATTAATAACTTTTGTTACAAAATAACTTGTCCATTAAACAACTTTCATTAAAAAAACATTTCCCTTAAACATACTTTTACAAAATGTGCATACATCATGCATATAATAGGGATTCCATTTTACTACCATACATCATACTACTAAGCTTAGATCATTAAAAAAACAACTATCGCAAACAACACCCAGCTAGAAATAAGGTACTTCTTCCACTTCTTTGCTTCATCAACCCTCTCCCGTATCTATTCTTAAAACCTGATCATTCCCCTAACCAGACCAGGAATGACATCCTTAGAGCGATTACACATTTTGGGATCCATCCAACCAAAAAAACCACAATTTTAATCCTACAACACTAGAAAAAAAACATTTTTAGCGCAAATATAAGGTTTAACTATTATGAATGTTACATGCATCATCTAGGCGGACATAGAAACGACGTCACGGGTTACGATATGTCCATTATGTATGTAGTAATGCTTCTTTCGCACACCAACACGGAACCATCTTCGTGATCTTGATGTTTGTTGGATTGAACCCATCATAGGAACATATGATATAAAGCCAAAACATCATCAGATGATTGATCCTGTCATATTAGAGTTTCTAAACCCTGACCCAAGCCCTTCTATACAAGTATTATTGAAGCAAAGGTCTGATCATGCAAAAATATGATGAAGACTAAAGCCAAAGGTCTGATGAAGGCTAACAAAGTTTAAGGATATCAGTGTTTAGTGTCTATCAATGTTTATCAATGTAACAATACTTTGTATTTAGCAGATGATAGGTTAGTCAGTGGTTAGGGTTAGTTATTTTGTTACATGTCACTTTCACCTCTGACATCAGCAAAGATGCTCAGAGGTTAGCATTGTAGTATAAATACTTGAAACAATCTTCCATTGATTATAATACAAAGTTTTCTATTTCCGCTGCAATTCACTCTCTTTTATCTTCTTTCATTTACCATCTTTTAAAACAATTACAATCAGTTAAACTCAGATCCTAACAACGTTCATTTGAATGGGGAATTGAATTTGGGAATTTATAGAACCTTAGTATTGTCAAAAGTGGGGAAAGGATGAGCTTTATATTTATAGGAATCACTAAGTAGGCCGTAAAAAGACGATAATACCTTCACGTGATACGCAATGAGGTGATTTAAGAAGAAAACTTAACTGAGTTTGGAACAAAGGACACAAATTGTTATCATGAGCAAACGTGAACATAAAGGACAATCACTGTATTTTTAGAAGTTAAAGGACATTGTCTGTTGAAACGTTGAAACATAAAGGACAAAAAGTGCAATTTTCATGCACTTTTATAATGATACGAATTCGCTGGCCAATGTATTTATACTATATCATTTCCAAAGTGAGGATTATGAAAATCAAGATTTTCCAACGCATGAAAGGTAAATCTTGCTTTGTGGTGAGTTCAAGATTGTTATTAGCAAGACATTAAACCTACGTAAGTAAACATGGAATTGAAACCTAATACAATCAAGATATTAAGGAGCTAAAGTCAAGTTAACTCTTTGTTGGTAATGCCTTGGTCAATGACAAACACCATGTAAATATAAGAAATATAGGTCTTTACCCCATACATAGTATGTGTGGGTAAAATCTTGTTATATGATGTTAGTTGTCTTCACTTACACATTAGTTAAGTGTCACGATGTGTAAACTTATAACTGTAGGTCTAAATCATTATTCGCACATAAGTTATGCCTAGGTATATAGCATGATATGCCTACACCTATATGTGTGGCTAAAACTATTTCATATGTGTTGTTGGAAGTAAAACGATTTGTGTTGGAAGGCAGCTGACGTAGCAACTCACGTCGACTATAGTGATGACACATTTTAGACATATATGTGTAGGTAAAAGTGATATTATTTGTAGGTAAAAATGATAGATATATAAGAATTTGTTTTAATGTGTGTAAAATAAAATATAGATTTGTTAGTAAAAATAAAATAATGTGTGGATATTACCCATTATGTATGAAGGTAATAATCCTCAAATACATATAAATAATATAGAAACATATGTGACCAAATTACCATTTCTATTTAAAAGATGTTGTCCGGTCATCCATCAAACCACAAAAGGAGTGTGCTTGTTATATAAATTAAAATTATCTACACATAAGTTATACGTAGGTATATAGCATGCTATGCCTACACCTATATGTGTGGCTAAAACTATTTTATATATGTGGTCTGAACTATAACGATTTGTTTGGAAGACAGTTGACGTGGCAAGACTGAAATGATGACACATTTAATACATACATGTGTAGGTAAAAATGATATTATTTGTAGCTAAAAATGATGGATTAATAGGAATTGGTTTTATTATGTGTAAAATGAAATCTATAATTGTTAGTAGAAAATCATTTATATGTGGATATTAACCACAATATATGGAGGTAATAATCCTCAAATACTTGCAAACCATATAGAAACATATGTGACCAAATCACCATTTTTAACTAAAGGATGTTGTAAGATCATCAATCAAACAACAAAAGGAGTATACTGGTTATAGAAATTAAATTTATTAAAGCAAAACAACAAAAATTATTCATAAGTCAATAACGAGTTTATAGAAAATACTAAAAACTACTTCACTCATCCATATTTTACCACACTCTATATATCACTTTGAGATATTTTTGGATATGCTTGGTAGAGGAGGAACAATATTAGTCTCAATCAGTGTTAGTTTTATAATTGCATAATTACCTTTTAATGTTTCAAGTTTATCCACTAGTTCATTTTAAGTAGGATACTTTGATTTCGGAGTAGTATCAAAGGTGTCACTAACAATAGCTGGATCACGTCCCCAACCATGCAAACAAACAAAGCTTTGTCCACATACTATTTTGAATAATGAATTTGCCGCTTAATGATTCAACAAAATGCTGGTTTCTCAGCATCATTATATTTTTTTTAGCGAATAATAAAAACAAGTACAATAAGCTAATTATTTACTAAATATTTAATATTCAACGGCCGAAATGTGCAAGTAAACTTCCATACATCGCAACCGTACTCTGTAGATATCCAATCTTTTTCTACATCCCAACTTATAAGCCGTCAAGTCTTAAATTGACGTGATGAAGAATCCAATTCTAGTTTACGCTGAATGCTATAGCATATGTACTCCTTGAACTATTATACTATCCTGTTTTTGCTTTCCATGTGCCATTGTTTTAGACACAATATTTTGCGTACCTACTCTACTAGAAATTTGGAATTTTTTAACAAGCTATTCCGTTACAAATGGGTAGCAAACTCAGATTTCCTACGCATTTCAACAAAACCTTGATGTTGGAAAAAAGCCCCGTCGGAAATTATTTACTACGAATTTACTACGCAATTTTCAACGCATTTCCGACAAAAATATGGTGTCGGAAATTTGTGACGCATTTCCTACGCATTTCCTAATTATTCAGTTTATAGGTTTGCAATGAATTTGTGACGAAATATTAAAAAAAAATTGCAACGCAATTGTGACGCAATACATGAAAAAATTAAAAAAAAAGGAAAATCCAATTTTTTTGCTAAAAGATTACATAAGAAAATCACAAAAAATACAAAAACTGTTTTAAATTAAACATACTTTTCATATGTTTAAACCACAAACTAACAAACATTTAACAAACTTCAAAAATCAGCAAATCTTTGTCTGAATCATCATGGTCATTTGCTCTAGCGTAGCATTCAACGTATTCAACCTCTTAATAGCTTTTGCTTCCTTTCATCGTAAGTTATCTTCTTAAGTTTGTACCTAAATCGATAAACAAAACATAGATCAATATAAATACATAGCAGAGAGGACACACCATATAAGAAACTAGGATACCAGAACACAAACCAAGCCTAAATTATAACAGAACTAGTAAATGTATAGCTTCGCTGTGGTATTGCTATTTAGATCTAATCAACTTAAGCCAAAGAATCAACTATTCAAAAAAGAGGAGACCCATGAATGTCGAGATACACTAAATTATCAATTAACTAAAATCGAGTTTATTAGATGTAGATTTACCTTCAATCACGCCAATTTCTCTCGTCTTCTTTTACGCTAGTTTAGTTTCTCTTTCAAGGGATTTCTATCAAATTGCATACTTAACGAAAACTGGTTGATGTTTATAATTTGTCTTAAATCAAAAACCGGCTTGGCTTTATGCCTCTCCACAACCATGAGGTCTTGATCTTCAATTTCATTTTGAAACCTAACGTATCGCTAAACTATTTGACAAAATCTCACAATTCAACGAGTATTTGTGTCGCATGTTATATCATATAATTATCCAGACAATATATTATAATCTCACAAACCCTAAAGTTAGTCAACATATATTGTAACGCCCGGCTTTTAGTACCTTCCCTATTTAGAAAGCTCATGTTGTATCTCTAATTTGGAAACTTTATAATCTTGTATTATCCTTTCGTTGTAATCATTGTAAAATCTGAGACTTGGATCATAATAAAATTCATATTTCTTACAATTCATGCCTTACACATTCATACATGCCCATACGTTTGAAACCGTTATACATATGATACGTAATTCGTGATACTTGAAAACATGTGATAAACTTACGAATACGCAACATACATGCATCATACGATACTTATCCTAGATTCTTATACATAATCATGCTGGTTTATACTTATTCTTATGCTTAGTATTCGCAAAAGCCCCTTAAAATACATAAGACACCCTAAATCATGTCAAAAACAAACTTCAGGGGCTGAATATGACAAAAATCAACAAAGTTTGGTGGCCATACCCACTAGCGGGCCGTGACCGTGTCTCTGTTTCCCTCTCATGCCCCGCCAGTGGCCTCAATCCGTAGAATGTTGAGATCAGCTCACGGATTGGTCAATTTTGTGTTAGTTAAGTGTGTTTCTTGCATTAGTACCTCACCTAACTTAACCCTAACTCATTCTTATATAACCCACCTCATTCCCACTCATTTTTCACTTTACAAACACTCTAAACACTCTCTCAAACTCACTAAAATCAGTTGCTAATCTCAGAATCTGAGCAGAAAGTTCAAGGCTCTCAAAGTGAGTTCTTGCTCACTTCTACTCCATTTTTCTCATTGTTTCTTCTTTCTTAGCACTTGGCACACCTTTAGGGTTGCTTCCTTAGGTTTTCATGGAAAACCAAGATAGGAACTCCTCCATATTGGAGGATAAAGTGTAAGAAACTTTCTGTTATGAACAAAACTCTTTAGACTTAGAGTTAATTTCGGTTTGACTCCTTGAGGTTTACCTATTTTAATCATATGAGTACGAATTCTTGTTTTTTTCTCATATCATGGCCTAAGGTTTATGAATGTTAACTATTTGACTCATTATAGGTAATTCTATCCAACTTTGACGTTAGTTCTTGAGGGTACAATTGTCCATTCAATTTAGTATGTTTAATAGATCTAAATTAAATGCTAATCAGTGTACGCTTATTTCTAAAGCAAATATACATTTTGCACATGAAAGATCATGTGATTAACTAATTGGTGGAATTTGATTAAATGGAATCTAATTTATATACAAACTAGGTTATCCTGTGCATTACACGGGTTTTTATAAATGTAATGCTATATAATTAACGAAAAAATATGTTTTGAAAAACATATGCATTGCCCACTTGAATAAAGCCGTGTGTTATAATAATAGAATAAAATATATCGTAATTTATTAACACATACAGTCTTCAACATACGTTTTTAAATAAATGAACATTGACATGAAGTAATAAATTTTATTAAGTTAATTTTGAAAACATAATCTCTTTTAATTGGGTATTAACTTTGATTTTTTTTAATATCACATAATTTTTTATTATTTAACCTATTGCATTTTAACGTTGTTACTGTAACATTTGTAAAAATCGGGTCTTCAAAACCCGCTCCGTTTTGTAATCAAGTACCAAGTTATAAAAGTTACATTAAAGATTTATGATTATTTTGAGTTAAAACGATACATAATTAATAAATAAACTAAACTATAAAAATTATATTTGATAAAAAGTTAAATAAAATAAATAAAAAAATAATGAAGCTGCCGGGATTCGAACCCGGGTCAGCCAAGACTCTTCAACAACTTAACACTCACTCCCTAAACCACTCCGCCACATTGTGTTTTCTGCTAACTCTAGGAACACAAATGAATTTTATACACAAACTCAGTTAAAACCGATGGCGCCATCTGAGAAACGGTAATTGGCAAGCCAAGCGTCAAATCGATTGTTTACCTCACACATTCAGTTTATAACCGATGCACGACGGTTTTTAATCAATCAGAAATTGATTAAACTTCAAGACTCATCATTGTTGATTTTAAAACCGAATAAGAACATCAAGTTCAGAATTACACAAACTCCAGACCACTCTCGCGATTCAGAGATATCATACCAATACTCTATTTCCTCGTCGCATTTTCAGACCATCAGAGCGCCTAAAACAGCTCGCCGGAATTCTCTGCAAAAGTCGCCGGAAAACCGTATTCAACTCAAACCGGTAAAATACTTCTACTTTACGGTTTCAATCTATTGTTAGAACCTTACTAACATTAACCCATCGCTCAAAATCAACCACAGACGTCATTGCTGGACTTTCTGTGTTCGCCGGAAAACTTCTGGAATTGCCGGAAACTCGTTAATTACCGGTATGCACATTCCAACGTACTGATAATCAATACTCATTAGTTCAATTTCATATCTAATCCCTTAAACCTGTTAATTGATTCTCGCAGCCGAAGGTTTCAAAAACAGAGCTGACAAGTTTCGCCGGACTCTCTGAAGAAGACAACCTGTTCGGTATCTTCTTTCCCCAAACTTTTAGGTTCAATGCATTCAAACTAGACATCATGTTTATTAACTAAATTAATCACGAATCGGTTGTTTGATTGATGACTGCGTTCGTAATGAAGAAGACGAGTTCAGTGATGACATAAGATTAATTAAAGTCGGAATTATAAACGGGTTAGACACACAGTCCAGCGGTGGACTGTGTGCAAACAAAAACTATACACGTCCCGAGTTTGATCCCTGCTACACGCACACCTTGTGTAATAAAATGCTTTTTTGATCAAGAACTAAACCGGGTTAACTCAAATAGTTGTTAAGTATAATAAAAACCTAGATAATAACCGGGTTAGACACACAGTCCAGCGGTGGATTGTGTGCAACATGAACTACACGTCGCGCGTTCGAAACCCGTCACGAGCACCGGTCCGATTGAATTAAAATGTTTTTGCAAATAAAGGAAATTCGGTTAAATCAAATAAGTGTATAAATATAATTAAAAACGAGATTATTTCGGGTTAGACACGTAGCTCAGTTGGTAGAGCTGCGTGCACGCGAACGGGAGGTCCCCGGTTCGAATCTCACCCGGCGCAGATTAATTCGCTGACCGAACCGGTCAATGGTCAACGCTAAAAAATAATATTTTTTTATATATTTTTATTTACTTAATTTAATTTAAAAATCAATTAAAAATACTTAAAAATAACATTTTTAAAGATAGAAAATAGCCATAAACTCACAAAAATATATCTAAAAATTTCATTAAAATCCTTAATAAAATCCATCCATTTAATATATTTTTCCATTATTATTTAGGTTAGTATTCCTCGTTGATCCGCTCATCTAAATCGTGCGCATATCACCATCTCCAATCCAACGCACCCAAGGTGAGTGAATCTTACAAATTCCCCGTTTTAATCACGTTTTGGGGTGTATCATGTGTCTTTGTATATATATATTATTACTAAACCATTGTGCATACATCATATCATGAACTTGTGTATTCAGTTTGTTGCTATTAGGTACTTATCATTGGATGCAATTTATTATTCAGTACATACAATTTCATAGGCCGCCGCTCCCCATTACATTATGAGCGTTGAGCATGTTCCCCATTTTATTATGCGGTTGAACCTGGCGTGCCCACATACGATCGGCTCCGTTTGATTGAGCCTTGATCGCACAGACATTTTCATTTTCAGTACATGCAATACGATCGGCTCCGTTTGATTGAGCCTTGATCGCACAGTTTCATTTATGTTATTTATAGTATGATGTTGGTATGTTCATGTATGCTGCCATGTGTTATTGTATGTTATAGTTGTGACTGCTATTTGCCAATACTTGGTTATTTACATTTGCTCATCTATGATTATGCACAATTTTCATTGATAAACTAACAATTAATTTATTAATAAATGTTTATCTAATAAGGTTCACTCGCCAACTTATGTTGACCCCAAAACTCCCATTTTACACATGATACAGGTGAAGCAGCTGCAGCTAGGAACACATAGGATTTGGACTAGAAGAATAAAACGATTTAGTGTTGGAATTGTTATGCTTGGCTTATTTTCCTTGTATTGAATGAACATGTTTGGATGTTTGAAATGTAACTTTGACTTTATTAAATATGAAACATATTAGTAAATGTCATGAGCTTTGGTGATAACCCAATTATGCCCCGACTCTTATTCCGCTGCGGGTCGGGGTGTGACAGATTGGTATCAGAGCCATGACTATAGGGATATAGGATAGATTATTAGACCCTTAGAGCCTATACTATAGTCGATTAGAAACTTATAAGAATTTTGTGTGTTATATGCCAAATTTCATGATGTTTATATGTTTTATGTTAAATGTTACATTTGATATTGTGCAAGCATGTTCATAAATATGTATTATCATATAATGCCTATCATGAATTCGTATGCTCATAACATATCACATCCATGAAAGCACACACCACATCATGATTGTTTTTACAATGATTTTCGTGTTTTCAAATCTAATCAAAGTGAGTTCTCATGACGGGCATGTAGTAACTGGAAGGGTACCAGTACCGGTAGTCGGAACGTCCTGTCTAGGCTGGCATTCGTATAAATCCAAAATAAAGGACCAGTTTGCCTACCTGGGGACTAACGATGAGAGTACGAAGTACCTATTAGGCCAAAGCATGCTATACCAAACGTCGTGTGAGCTAATCCCACTTTGAGTTGTCATTGTGTCTACACTTGGACACGTTCCGACCAAACATCTTATGAACATATTTTGTGGTTTGCATTCGGGGGATGCGAGTGTTAAATTGCCAATACTAATGTGAATCCTACCAAGCCAATAGCCATGGGGGCCCACATGACTATGTAGGTGAAGGTATGGGGGACATTTGAGGCCCAACATGAGCAAACCCAAGACATCCTATGGATGTAGTTGCATTATTGATATTTATGTTATTTTCATTTTCTTAAAGACACATGACACCTAAAAAGACACCATAAACTCACAATCTTCTCATTTTATGATCCTGTAGATATCGTCTAGACAGCAACGAAGGGGTAAAAGAGCGGGAAGGTCTCAGGAACGTTTGGCCACTCAGATCGCGAAACAAATGGCCACGATACTGCCTGACATCGTGGTACAAGTACAACAAGCTCTTGCTACAAATCCTACTAACCCTCCCCAACAACAGGACCAGAACATCGACAACCCTCCTACCAACAAGTGCTCTTACAAACATTTTAAGTCCTGTGATCCTCCTAAATTTGAAGGGACAGAGGGTGTCACTGCTCTCCTACATTGGTTCGAGGAGATGGAAAACACCTTCCTAAACTGCGATTGTCCTGAGGATCGCAAGGTTCGATACGCCACCGGGAGACTACTTGGAGTAGCCCTCACTTGGTGGAACACTGAAAAAGGGAAGAGGGGAACTGAAGATGCGATGGCCTTAACTTGGGAGGAGTTAAGGGAAATCATGACTAGGCGTTTCTGTCCTAGAAGTGAAATTAAGAAGTTGGAGGATGAATTTCATGCTCTAAAGCAAAAGGAGGGTGATCACTCTACTTACAACAAGAGGTTCTTGGAGTTGAACCAAATGGTCCCAAATTTATTCACTCCAACCTATCGTCTGGTCGAGCATTATATTCGAGGACTTCCCTCGAAAATCCAAGATTCAGTTCTCAGCGTTTCACCGGTAACACTTGAAGCTGCCATGGAGTTAGCAACTGAACTGACCGAAAACCGAATTCGCAACGGGAAGTTCAAAGAAGAGAAGAAGAAAGCCCCTGTTGAGGGACAAACTTCAAACCACCCCATTCCTTCCTCTAAGTTTGCTAACAAGAGGAAGCGTAACACTAGGAATTTTGCAGTTACCCAAACCAACACCCCTATTCCTGCTGCACCCATTACTCAAGTCACTCCTTCACCCGCACCATACAGAAGACCCTACACAGGCCCATTACCAAAATGTAACCGTTGTCAGTATCACCACTCCCCTGATCATCCTTGCCAATACTGCACCGGCTGCGGTCGCGCAAGACATACTGTTCAAAACTGCCGCATGCCTCAACGAACAAACCGCCACCAACCTTTAACCCAAACCCACCAACAGTTAATGGGTCAAGCACAACAACCCCTACCATTTCCACCCACCCAACATTTAGCCCAAACATACTACCAACCCAATTATCCTATGGGCCAACCTATGCGGGCTTGCTTCAATTGCGGCGACCCAAGTCATTTCAGAAACACATGTCCAAGGCTGGTTAATATTATTCACGCTCAGGCCCAAGCCAACCTAGTGAATCAAGCGAACCAAGCTCCTCCACCTGCAAGAGGAAGAGCTTTCAATATTAACGCGAACCAGGCCAGAGCTGACGGCAATGTGGTCAACGGTACGTTCCTTATAAATGGTAGATATGCCTCTATGTTATTTGATACTGGTGCGGATAGAAGTTTTGTGTCATTAGAATTTGAACCTATCTTAAGCAAAAATCGGGATAAGCTCACGGAATCCATAACGGTAGAAGTTGCGGACGGGAAACCAGTTTCATTAGACTCTATATTACGCAATTGTACACTCACCTTAAACGACCACGATTTCTCAGTCGACCTTATTCCTATGAAGCTGGGAAGTTTCGACATCATAATCGGTATTGATTGGCTCAGTCAACATCAGACGGAAGTTGTATGTCGTGAAAAATTTATTCGTATTCCTCTTTCAAACGGTCAGACTCTTCGAATCATTGGAGAAACCTCGTTGAAAGGGCTCAGCTTATTGTCTTGTCTTCAAGCTCAAAAATATCTTCGCAAGAATTATGTCGCGTTTTTAGCCCATATCATCAAGAAGGGGACCACAGAGAAGAAACTTGAAGACATTCCTGTAGTAAAAGACTTTCCACAAGTTTTTCCTGACGACATTTCAGGACTTCCTCCAGTTAGAGACGTCGAATTCCGTATTGATCTTATACCTGGTGCTACACCAGTTGCAAAGTCTCCATATAGGTTAGCCCCCTCTGAAATGCAAGAGCTAGCCAGTCAATTACAAGAGTTGACTGACAAGGGATTCATACGTCCTAGCTCATCGCCTTGGGGTGCACCTGTCCTTTTTGTAAAGAAGAAAGATGGATCTTTTCGTATGTGCATCAACTACAGAGAGCTCAACAAGTTAACCATCAAAAATCGCTATCCCTTACCTCGCATTGATGATCTTCTTGACCAACTACAAGGTGCCAGCTGCTTTTCGAAAATCTGGCTATCATCAGCTTAGAGTGCATGAAGAAGACGTTCCTAAGACTGCATTTCGAACTCGTTATGGCCACTATGAATTCATGGTTATGCCGTTCGGATTAACCAACGCACCAGCTGTTTTCATGGACCTAATGAACAGAGTCTGCAAACCTTACCTTGATCGATTTGTTATAGTTTTCATCGACGATATCCTTATTTATTCAAAATCTAAAGCTGATCATGAGCGTCATCTTCGACTCGTTCTTGCACTTCTAGAAAAGGAAAAGCTTTATGCCAAGTTCTCTAAATGTGAATTCTGGTTAAAAGAGGTGCAATTCCTCGGGCATGTAGTCAATGACAAAGGAATACATGTTGACCCTTCAAAGATCAAAGCAGTTCAAGAATGGCAAGCTCCACGTACACCAACTGAAGTAAGATCTTTTCTTGGACTAGCTGGCTATTATCGTCGGTTCATTTCAAACTTCTCTCGCATTGCTGTGCCACTCACGGCTTTAACCCATAAGGGAAAACCTTTCGTATGGGGACCCAAGCAAGAAGAAGTTTTTCAAACTCTTAAACAAAAACTTTGTGATGCACCAATCCTCACTCTTCCTGAAGGTTGTGATGATTTTGTAGTCTATTGCGACGCGTCAGGGCAAGGATTAGGCTGCGTTCTCATGCAAAGAGGAAAAGTCATAGCTTATGCCTCGAGACAACTCAAGACACATGAAAAGAACTACACTACTCATGACCTAGAACTTGGAGCCGTTGTATTCGCTCTTAAGATATGGAGACATTATCTCTATGGTACTAAGTGTGAAATATACACTGACCACAAGAGTCTTCAACATATCTTCAATCAAAAAGAGTTAAATATGAGGCAACGGAGATGGGTCGAACTCCTGAATGATTACGACTGTGAAATTAGATACCACCCTGGTAAAGCAAATGTGGTGGCTGATGCACTTAGTCGAAAGGGTTATGCGAACTCCATTCATCTTCTATGTTCGCAAATTATAACCGACATTAAAGATCAAATTCGTGAAGCTCAACACGTTTCAATAACAGAAGAAGATGTACGAAAGGAGATGTCCTGTGGAGCCGAGCTAAAACTTGAAACTAAATCAGATGGTATTCTGTATTACCTAGATCGTATCTGGATTCCTAACCACAATAATCTTCATGAAACTCTTATGAATGAAGCTCACAAAACGCGATATTCTATACACCCAGGAGCCGATAAGATGTATCAAGACCTACGATACACCTATTGGTGGCCTGGAATGAAGAAGGATATTGCCGTTTTTGTTTCCAAGTGCCTCACATGTTCCAAGGTGAAGGCTGAACACCAAAGACCCTCAGGACTTCTAGTCCAACTGGAAATACCTGTATGGAAGTGGGAAAATATAACCATGGATTTCATTACCGGGTTACCTCGCACTTCTGGTGGGTATGACACTATATGGGTGATTATAGACCGACTTACAAAATCAGCTCACTTTATTCCAATCCGCGAAGATTTCAAGAACGAAAAGCTTGCACGTATTTATATCAACGAAATCGGGAGCCGGCATGGGGTACCATTAAGTATTATTTCTGATCGTGATGGTCGTTTCACCTCACGAACATGGCAAGCAGTACAATCCGCTATGGGCACAGATTAGATCTCAGTACCGCCTATCATCCTCAAACTGATGGACAGTCTGAGCGCACCATTCAAACACTTGAGGATATGCTTAGAGCATGTGTCATAGACTTCAAGGGAAATTGGGACGCCCACCTACCATTAGTTGAATTTTCGTACAACAACAGCTATCATTCGAGCATCGGCATGGCACCTTTTGAAGCCTTATATGGTCGTAAGTGCCGATCCCCTGTATGTTGGCACGAAATTGGGGAAGCACAAATTACTGGTCCAGAATTGATCCAAGAAACCACAGACAAGATTCATCAAATTCGAAACAATCTTCTAGCAGCTCAAAGTCGAGAAAAGAGTTATGCAGATAAACGACGGAAGCCCTTGGAGTTTAACATTGGTGATCATGTGCTTTTAAAAGTATCACCGTGGAAGGGAGTAGTTCGTTTTGGTCAAAAGGGGAAGCTAGCACCTCGTTATGTAGGACCTTTCAAGATACTCGAAAGGGTAGGTCCTGTAGCATACAAGCTTGACTTACCAGAAGAACTCAACAGGATTCATCCCACATTCCACGTGTCGAACTTGAAGAAGTGCCTCGCTGATGAGAATCTCCATATTCCGCTGGAAGATATTCAGATTGATGAATCTATGCATTTTATTGAAAGACCAGTGGAGATCATGGACTACGGGGAGAAGCGTCTTCGTCGAAGTCGCATTCCAATTGTTAGGGTACGCTGGGAGTCGAAACGGGGACCTAAGTTTACTTGGGAACGTGAAGACTCAATTTGTAAAAATCGGGTCTTCAAAACCCGCTCCGTTTTGTAATCAAGTACCAAGTTATAAAAGTTACATTAAATATTTATGATTATTTTGAGTTAAAACGATACATAATTAATAAATAAACTAAACTATAAAAATTATATTTGATAAAAAGTTAAAATAAAATAAATAAAAAAATAATGAAGCTGCCGGGATTCGAACCCGGGTCAGCCAAGACTCTTCAACAACTTAACACTCACTCCCTAAACCACTCCGCCACATTGTGTTTTCTGCTAACTCTAGGAACACAAATGAATTTTATACACAAACTCAGTTAAAACCGATGGCGCCATCTGAGAAACGGTAATCAGCAAGCCAAGCGTCAAATCGATTGTTTACCTCACACATTCAGTTTATAACCGATGCACGACTGTTTTTAATCAATCAGAAATTGATTAAACTTCAAGACTCATCATTGTTGATTTTAAAACCGAATAAGAACATCAAGTTCAGAATTACACAAACTCCAGACCACTTTCGCGATTCAGAGATATCATACCAATACTCTATTTCCTTTTCGTCGCATTTTCAGACCATCAGAGCGCCTAAAACAGCTCGCCGGAATTCTCTGCAAAAGTCGCCGGAAAACCGTATTCAACTCAAACCGGTAAAATACTTCTACTTTACGGTTTCAATCTATTGTTAGAACCTTACTAACATTAACTCATCGCTCAAAATCAACCACAGACGTCATTGCTGGACTTTCTGTGTTCTCCGGAAAACTTCTGGAATTGCCGGAAACTCGTTAATTACCGGTATGCACATTCCAACGTACTGATAATCAATACTCATTAGTTCAATTTCATATCTAATCCCTTAAACCTGTTAATTGATTCTCGCAGCCGAAGGTTTCAAAAACAGAGCCGACAAGTTTCGCCGGACTCTCTGAAGAAGACAACCTGTTCGGTATCTTCTTTCCCCAAACTTTTCGGTTCAATGCATTCAAACTAGACATCATGTTTATTAACTAAATTAATCACGAATCGGTTGTTTGATTGATGACTGCGTTCGAAATGAAGAAGACGAGTTCAGTGATGACATAAGATTAATTAAAATCGGAATTATAAACGGGTTAGACACACAGTCCAGCGGTGGACTATGTGCAAACAAAAACTATACACGTCCCGAGTTCGATCCCTGCTACACGCACACCTTGTGTAATAAAATGCCTTTTTGATCAAGAACTAAACCGGGTTAACTCAAATAGTTGTTAAGTATAATAAAAACCTAGATAATAACCGGGTTAGACACACAGTCCAGCGGTGGACTGTGTGCAACATGAACTACACGTCGCGCGTTCGAAACCCGTCACGAGCACCGGTCCGATTGAATTAAAATGTTTTTGCAAATAAAGGAAATTCGGTTAAATCAAATAAGTGTATAAATATAATTAAAAACGAGATTATTTCGGGTTAGACACGTAGCTCAGTTGGTAGAGTTGCGTGCACGCGAACGGGAGGTCGCCGGTTCGAATCTCACCCGGCGCAGATTAATTCGCTGACCGAACCGGTCAACGGTCAACGGTCAACGCTAAAAAAATAATATTTTTTTTATATATTTTTATTTACTTAATTTAATTTAAAAATCAATTAAAAATACTTAAAAATAACATTTTTAAAGATAGAAAATAGCCATAAACTCACAAAAATGTATCTAAAAATTTCATTAAAATCCTTAATAAAATCCATCCATTTAATATATTTTTCCATTATTATTTAGGTTAGTATTCCTCGTTGATCCGCTCATCTAAATCGTGCGCATATCACCATCTCCAATCCAACGCACCCAAGGTGAGTGAATCTTACAAATTCTCCGTTTTAATCACGTTTTGGGGTGTATCATGTGTCTTTGTATATATATATTATTACTAAACCATTGTGCATACATCATATCATGAACTTGTGTATTCAGTTTGTTGCTGTTAAGTAGTTATCATTGGATGCAATTTATTATTCAGTACATACAATTTCATAGGCCGCCGCTCCCCATTACATTATGAGCGTTGAGCATGTTCCCCATTTTATTATGCGGTTGAACCTGGCGTGCCCACATACGATCGGCTCCGTTTGATTGAGCCTTGATCGCACAGACATTTTCATTTTCAGTACATGCAATACGATCGGCTCCGTTTGATTGAGCCTTGATCGCACAGTTTCATTTATGTTATTTACAGTATGATGTTGGTATGTTCATGTATGCTGCCATGTGTTATTGTATGTTATAGTTGTGACTGCTATTTGCCAATACTTGGTTATTTACATTTGCTCATCTATGATTATGCTCAATTTTAATTGATAAACTAACAATTAATTTATTAATAAATGTTTATCTAATAAGGTTCACTCGCCAACTTATGTTGACCCAAAAACTCTCATTTTACACATGATACAGGTGAAGCAGCTGCAGCTAGGAACACATAGGATTTGGACTAGAAGAATAAAACGATTTAGTGTTGGAATTGTTATGCTTGGCTTATTTTCTTGTATTGAATGAACATGTTTGGATGTTTGAAATGTAACTTTGACTTTATTAAATATGAAACATATTAGTAAATGTCATGAGCTTTGGTGATAACCCAATTATGCCCCGACTCTTATTCCGCTGCGGGTCGGGGTGTGACAGTTACCATCCAACCACATTAAATATATACAATTTGATTTCTTACTTACGTAATCAAGTTCCGTTGATTAATCCTATTGTATAGAATTTTAATCATTCATGAATAAAATGTGTTTTTGCTACAGATCTAATCATTGACCAAAGTAAGTATGAATTTGTATTTGAATTTGATTTATTAAACACTTAAAATTTAATGGACAACTATACCCTCAAGAACTAACGTTAAAGTTGGACGAAGTTAGTCATAAGGAGTCAAACAGTTAACATTTATAAACCTGAGGCCATGATTTGAGAAAAAAATAAGAATTCGTACTCAGATGGTTAAAATAGGTAAATGTCAGGGAGTCAAATAGAAATTAACTCTTAAACTTATGTTTTACCTTAAACAACCTTGAGTTCTCATGCTCCTAATCAAGTTTATGATTAGTGAAGCCTAACCAAGCTAGTTTACATGAAATAAAGGCTGTTCTAACACCCTAAACTTTCTATTTTACATGAGCTTTAAGCTCACAAGTGTTGCCAAGTCTTGAACTTGAAACTAGTGTGACTACAAGGTTAGCTTAGGCTATCCTACATCCAAGTCCACACAACACTTGATGTTTTCTCATCCCATTCTAAGTAGCTTGCTAGTTGAAACTGACAAAACTCCGTCTAGCCTTCGACTTGTGTCGATGCCGGCTCACTGGGTTGTAGATTACTTGGCTATTTAGTATAGTGATAACATGTAATTTCTATTCCTTTATTATTATTCTTGTTCTTGACCCTCCTTGTTGTCTCTGAAAACTTGTATAGTGGTGAACTTACATGAGGTTCCTAAATGGATGGTTATACCACCTACCTCCTACATGACTTCCATGATATTATTTTTAGTTAGACTTATGACAAATATATATGGACTAGATAATATACTTAAAACCGAAACCTTGATGATGACTACATAATCGTATGTCAAGTTACAAAGTTTAATCACCAAAGTGTTTAGTTCCTCGTTTCGATTCTAATAGGTGTTATAACCTATGAAATCACATAAACCCTAATGGATTCCCATAGTGTCAAAACGAGTACTAGACCTTAGTGAATACTTTCGTATACCTACTTTGTTATACTTTATCCCAAATCCCGAATCTTCCATCAACATCCAATACTCGCACCTACGTTTTCCCCTTATAGGATAACTCGGTGTTCCTCCATCAACCAAACAACTCTTCACGGAATTGTTAAGTGAGAAAGCTTGCGAAACCGTGAGTACACTCGACCCATTTTATTTTATATCACTTTGGGTGTAACATGTTTACCTTATACAAAATCACTAAACTTATTCTTTATGCAATGCATGAAACAATCCAATATACATGAACGCTTTGATACATTACTTGATGTTTATATTTGGACCATTTTATGTAATACCATAGTCATTAGCTTATCTTAAACCTCCATTTGACATGTATCGCGCTACAGGAGTAACGCACCACCAACTCGTGAACAAGAGGTCATGTTTAATTATCGTTGTTATGCGTAAGCAAGATAATTGACTATAAATATTGCATGCCATATATAATGCTCTTGTATAAACTTAGTTACCATGTGGATTCGTTTTAAACCTTATTCGTATACGTTTGCTTATGCTTAAACTTGTGTACTCGCCTTTGCTTTTGCATTGAACTTTATTTTAAACATGTTACAGGTTGAGAAGGATGATGCTATGAAATTGAAGTAGCGTTGATGCTAGATATACACATAGACATTTTAGGTTTATTCATGTTGTATCTATGTCTTTGTTATCGTTGTTATTTGAAGTTTCCTTGTATTGTAATGACAATTTATCCATAAAATAAAATTTGGTTTAAATTAGTTATTGTCACTATTAGCGTTGTGAGCAATGAGCAATTTTTTTCTCCGGACTCGATGTTTCCGCCATCGATTGAGGTGTGACATATATACAGAATAAAGCAATTATGAAGAATATGCTATATCATATGATTATCTAACACAATTAAGTTAACTAGATAGAGCAGACATGAGATTGAAATTTTGAAAAACGCAAAAATTGAACAATCTGACGAAATATTCCAAAAATCATTCATAAAACTATCAATATGATGGAAACAAAGACTTGTAAGATTCTAAAAAGATCAAAACAAACAACACAAATAAAAAAACTAACAAACCTTCTAACTTGAACTCATAACAACCTCCATCGAACTTTTGACTTTTGATCGACTGTACCAGGACGGTTATGCAGATACGATTAGATTGATGGATTTTCCTGCAGACGGAGCTCCAGTGAGTATGGCGTCGGTGTGTCTTCATTGATGATGGTGGTTTAGAGAGAGAGAGTAAAGGTTTGGAACCATGTGTTACGGTGTGTCGTCATTAGAGCTGCGTGTGACAGTGATACGCGTCGGAGATGTGAATCTCGCCGGTTATTCCGGCGACATGATCGGAATTGCGGTGAATCTATGGATGAATTTGAGGGCTTTAGAACAGAACTGGCGAAAATTGGGGATCTAGAGTTTCGACATTTCTTGTACACCTATTGTGATAGAAGGTATTATGGCTTATAATTGGGGTTTGTGAGTTTAAAAGGCAAAGACAGAAATATAATTTGGGTAAAAGTGGTGGTTACTTTGGGCGCTTATAAGAACGTTTATTGCAGGCACTCTTTTACTTTTGTTTTTATAAAAACAATAGTTTTGTTACTAATGCGTAGCAATTTGCTACGCATTTCTACCGCAATAGTTAATAATATAGTATTGTTTAAAGTATTGTTTAAACGTTTAAAATAGTAACTTCGTTAAGTTTATAACTAAAAAAATATTGTGTTCCATTTGTGACAAAATTGGGGTTTTGTTTCTTTGAGTTGCTATCATGTTGCAATTATGTTTAAAAAACTAGGATTTTTATTTTCGTAAAAATTACGTTGCAATTTGTCAAAATTTGTGACAAATTTTTTTGCATAGGAAATTTTCGTAGCAAAATGACATTTTTCTAGTAATGCTAATATTATGTTAGATAAAATTTGTCTTTGTTTTGATTTATATTGCATTTTGTAACATGCGTAGAAGAGGAAGCAGCTCTAATTACTTGGATTAATTGCAATGTTATTGTGGGCCGTCACTCGAATTAAAAGGTAACAAAGATCTTGTACTTTGTTGGCCAGGTATGTGATACGTGTTTGATGCTATAGTATTACCATAATAAACCTTGAAGTAAATGGTCAGTAACGAAAAGCCAAACTTCATATCCGCGAACCAGACAAAAAAAGGTGTTGATACAAATAAATGGGTGAGAAAATTATAAAAGGATATTAAGTGAGAACCCTTTTGTTGAAACAGCAAGTGAATGTCGGAAACAAACAACTTTAAGCCAAACAAAACCATCTAGGATCTCGTTTTGTCATCAATAGGCTATTGGAAGATATTAGTAAGCAAAAATATACAAACTTTTATCCTCATCACACAATACTTCTAAGTTCTATGAAAACTACATTTAAAAGCCAAAAAAGATTACCTTATACACGTATAAACACATTGAAAACATATCATTTAAGTGTAACCAGGCTTGATAAATGATGCAGAGGTGTTTACAATTACTTATTGCACCCACAATGGATTTTTTTTTAACAACTAAATTTGGATCATTGACGACCATCTGATCATATCCATCTCCACTAGGCAATAATACTCGTACACCAATTTAGAAGGAAACCTAATAAATCCGGGAAAAACCCCTTTGTGATAATCGAACTCCGGGCCTAATTAAGGACAACTCAACAAAGGAAATGTTACACCAGCCGATAGTGTCAGGGTCAACTTTTACCTAGTGAATTCTAACAAATACTTTCATTGGTGAAAGCCCTCTCTCTTGCCTTAAAAAGAGCCCGCCCCCCCCCCCCTCCCCACCCCCCCCCCCCCCCCCCCCAAACTAAAGGGCATATGAAAATGATTTCAAAAGTCGATCCAAGTTAAAAGCCTCATGGATGGATGGAATGTAAGTTAACACACTTTTTATAAGACATATATGTAAACTTAAATGGTTTGGGTTGCTAAGGTAATGTTATGTAGCATATATACTTTAAAGTTTTGATTGATCGACTGATAGAGATTTGCATGCTGGAAGTCTTGAAAAAATCAATATACATATCATGAAGAATATCGTGTGAGGACGAGATAGGGTACGAAAGTAACTAGTGGTAGTAAGCATCTGACGCATTTGTATTAAAAGTAACTCTCTTTTGCATTCGATGTTATTCTGTACAACCGATAGTGGGAGGGTATAACATAAAGGCTGCTTTATGCCAAACTTGCTCCTATGGACCATTAGCAATCAAACATGCAGCAAGTGTATCGATCCGTTCGCTTATTGATTTAACCAATCATTCCATTTATATATCTCTTCTCATCATAACCTTCCGTTCTGCATCACCAACCAACACCATAACACCTACAACTACAACTCTTTTCTGTTTTTCATTTTCCCCTTTATTTTTTACACCGTTTTTCCAATGGGTTTTCACTATCGTTTCATCTTCTATTTTGCAATTCTCTTGTCTTTTTTAAGCTCTTATGAGACCACCACACTCAATCAAACTGAGTTCTTCACACTTCTGAAGAGTTCCTTTTCAGGCAACACTTTTAGTGACTGGGATGGTACAAACGTCTGTGATTACGCCGGTATAGCCTGTGATGATAAAGGGTACGTGGTTAAGATGAACATTTCGAGGCGGAGTCTATCGGGTCGATTCCCAGAAAACATATGTTCTTACCTTCCTTATCTGAAAACTCTAGATATTGGTTACAACAATATTCATGGAGAGTTACCATACAGCATCGCTAACTGTTCGTTACTCGAAGTATTGATCACAACTCATACGAGTCTCACCGGAAAGTTACCAGATTTTTCGCTGATGAAGTCTCTCAGGGTGCTTGATATGTCTTCATGTGCATTTTCAGGAAAGTTTCCTTTGTCTTTTATAAATCTCACCAATCTTGAAGTGATGAATTTCAATGAAAACGGTGGGTTTGATGTCTGGAGGTTGCCGGATGATATTTTCCGGCTGTCGAAACTCAAGACCTTGATCTTGAGTACATGCATGGTGAGTGGTCCGATCCCGAAATCTATTGGGAACATGACATCTCTTGTTGATCTTGAATTATGTGGTAACTATTTAGTTGGTCCGGTTCCAAGAGAACTTGGTTTGCTGAAAAACTTGCAACAACTTGAGCTTTACTACAACCAACTTGTGGGTGAGATTCCGGAAGAGCTCGGAAACCTGACGAATCTCAGGGATATCGATATATCCGTCAACCAGTTAACCGGGAGAATACCTGAAGTCATATGCCGGTTACCGCATCTCCGAGTGTTACAGTTTTACAACAACAGTCTCACCGGACACATCCCACGTGTCCTCGAGGACTCCAAGACGTTAGTAATGTTATCTCTTTACAGAAACTTTCTGACCGGTGAAGTGCCAAGACATCTAGGGAGATCATCACCACTTGTGCTTATCGACTTGTCGGAAAATCAGCTTACAGGAGAATTACCAGCGGAGATATGCAATGGAGGTAAGTTGGTTTACTTGCTAGCACTTGACAACATGTTTTCTGGTGTCATCCCAGAGTCTTATTCTAGCTGCGTCTCTCTTATCCGTTTTCGACTTAGCTCCAACCGGTTGTCTGGAACGATCCCTGAAGGAGTTCTGAGCCTCCCCGCTGTGTCGATTCTTGATCTGAATCAGAATTCGTTCACCGGTTCTATATCTAAAGTAGTTGGGAATGCTAGAAACTTATCAGAATTGCTCTTACAAAATAACAAACTCTCTGGAGTTATCCCTTCTGAAATATCACACCCTTCCAAACTTGTGAAGATTGATCTCAGTCAGAATCTACTCTCTGGGGCAATACCTTCAGAAATTGGTGATCTAAAAAGACTCAATCTTTTGTTATTACAGGGAAATCAACTCACGGGTTACATCCCCAACTCACTCTCTTCACTAACATCTCTAAATGTTCTTGATCTGTCAAGAAATCAGTTGACAGGTTCTATCCCAAAAACCCTTTGTGATTTGCTGCCAAGCTCCATGAACTTTTCAAACAATCAACTTTCAGGGCCAATACCAGATTCGTTCATCAAAGGAGGACAGTTAGAAAGTTTTTTAGGTAACCCAAAGCTTTGTGTTTCTGAATATCCTAATCAATCTTATCAAAACTTGTCCATTTGTTCACAAACTTACAATCAGAAGAAAGTTGATTACATTTGGATCATTGTAGTGTCCCTTGGCATTATTATCCTTGTTGGTGTTTTGTTTCTTAAGAGATGGTTTAGTAAAGAAAGAGATATTATGAAGAATGATGAACCATGGTCATCTTCTTACTTTTCATATAATGTAAAAAGCTTTCATAGAATAAGTTTTGATCAGGATGAGATTGTGGAAGCCATGATTGATAAGAATGTTGTGGGACATGGAGGGTCTGGAACTGTCTACAAGATTGATCTCAGGAATGGAGAAGTAGTCGCGGTTAAGCGGCTTTGGAGTCAGAAAGCGAAAGACGAGTCATCTGATGATCAGCAGATCATGAACCGCGAGTTGAAAACAGAAGTGGAGACGTTGGGGAACATAAGGCACAAAAACATTGTCAAGTTGTATTGTTACTTCTCTGGTTTTGATTGCAATTTGTTGGTTTATGAATACATGCCAAATGGTAATCTTTGGGATGCACTTCATAGAGGTAAATGTCTTTTGGATTGGCCAACTAGACACCAGATTGCACTTGGTGTAGCACAAGGTTTAGCCTATCTGCATCATGATTTGATGCCACCCATCATTCATAGAGACATCAAGTCCACTAATATCCTGTTGGATAGAGACTTTCAACCAAAGGTTGCAGATTTTGGAATAGCAAAAGTTCTAAGGGCCAGAGGGAAAGACTCCACCACCACTATTGTTGCAGGCTCCTATGGCTATTTAGCACCAGGTACAAGTGCAATCTAACTTTACTTTACAGGAGTACATGAAATTGTCGTTTTGGTGACACAGACAAAGGAGTCACAAAAGTTACAAATCAGTCAGTAAAGGTATTCTATCAACAGAAAAGGGTAGGTAAAGGTGCAAAGATAATGACAAATAATGGCACAAAAGAGTGTGAAATAGAGTTTCTTTAACTAAAGGGGTAAGTCTCAAAATTATAACCTTTTGCCAACTTTGTATGAACAATTTTTAGTAAATATAACAGGTCATTTTAGTGCTTGTTAGAAAGGATCACCAAAATCCACATGTAGTGACACTTATGTGTCACTAAATGACACTTCCCTTGTGATAAGATGATACAATGGTTTTAGATCAAAATAAATATTTTTGTTATAAATGGGGTTGGAATGACAATAAGACTTTTCTTTAGACAACTATTGTGTCAATAATTGTTTTAAAATTATTTACAACGCATTTTTGCC
Organism: Scalesia atractyloides; assembly: GCA_947069175.1. NCBI lineage: Eukaryota > Viridiplantae > Streptophyta > Magnoliopsida > Asterales > Asteraceae > Scalesia > Scalesia atractyloides. Next base: position 42,184,106 of record CAMTDV010000014.1, read on the forward strand.
TCAAAACTGTTTTACATGGCTTTTACCTTGCAATTTTCACTTATCAAAAGATACAAATAACCCTAAGCATGATTTAAGTTTAGTAAACATTTCTTTGCTTATACTTATACTGATGTTTATAATATAGAGTACGCATATTCATGCAAGGCAACAACAAAGTGTGACGTCTACAGTTTCGGCGTGGTACTGATGGAGCTGATAACCGGAAAGAAGCCTGTGGAGGTTGAGTTTGGAGAAAACAAGAACATCATCTATTGGATTTCAACCAAAGTGGAGACAAAAGAAGGAGCGTATGAGGTTTTGGACAAGAGACTTTCGGGGTATTACGATAACGATATAATTAAAGTTCTCCGGATAGCTATCCGTTGTACATGCCAAACGGCTACCCTTCGCCCTAGAATGAATGAGGTCGTTCAGTTGCTAATCGAAGCAGACCCTTGCAAATCCGACCATTGCAAGTCACCAAACAAGACTAAAGAACCGGTAAAGTAAGTGTATGATCACGACAATAAGTTTCTTTAGTTTTTCAACGGTTAAATATAATGTTGTATAACATCACATCGCAGAGTTTTACTACGTTTTGAGACCTATTGAGAAATACTCATTGTAGATATTAACTTACAAGATTTGGTCCATAACTATAGTTGTATTAAATAGTTTGTAACGCGCTAAAAGGTTTTTAAAAAGAAAGCGTTAAGCTCTTTTTTGTCCGTTTGTATATATGCTCTTATTATTCAATCATTGAGTCTTGAAACTCCTTGGTGTATTCTGCATGATGAAGAGATAATGTCACATATATATTCTATAAGTTTAGTGCTTTTCACTATGACCAAAAGAATAATTTTGTTCGTTCATCTGAAAGGTAATGTACACCCCCAAGTGGACGAATTAAAATCACAAAAAAGTAGTGTATCAAGCATTGATGCACAATAAAAGAGAGATATTGTGTAAGAATCAGCACTATGTGCGTGGTTTGTTGGGTCCCCTTAAAAGGAAAAGATTCAATGGAATAATATTTCTTTTTTTTTTCTTTTGCATGGTGGAGAATCCATAAACTAAAGTTGATAGCTCTTATGAATGATTATCATTCATTCTCCTAGAGCCTATCATAATGGAATACTCAAATGCCAAGAATGTCTTTTGTAACAAAAAAAAAATTGACTACCGTGAAAATTTCGTCTTTAGCAAAGGCTGTTGGAGAAAAATTTCAAGCAGCGGCGCCGCATCTAAAATTATACATAAAAAATTATAAAACTGAGAGTCGAAAATGTATATACCTAAAAATTCTATACGAAAACTACAAACCGAATACTACTGAGCGAAAAGTTCGGGCGGGGGAGGGGGGGTCGGACGCCCCCGGCCCTCCACTATGCAACGCCCATGCAAGCAAGGGATGTGTTTAATAACACAAGAAAAGATTTGTGATAACCACTCACGGAGTTTTGGGTGTTTAAAGCATAGGTAGCAATAGGTGAGATCGATAAAATTTACTACTTGGGGAGATACGATAAAATTTACTTTGAATGGTGTACGATTAGGATATTGTTAACCCGGTTAATAGTTAGTATGTTAGTATCACAAGTTAGTATTAAAATTCCTCCTTGTCTAAATTTGAACCTTGGACCTCCAACAAAAGTAAAACTTCTCACCTCCCCCTTGACCACTAGGCCAAGAGATCACTGTTGTCAACCGTATGATTAATTCCTACAGTTTTGGAATAGTATTAAAGTTCGTATGTACTCTTATTAAATTTTACATTTTACATCTATTTTATTAGTTTAAATCTATTTTAAATTTTACATTATCATAGTTGTCAGAAAAGAATATATCAATAGTAAGGTCGGATTAGTATAATTAGATGGGTATGTTTACTTATTCCTTCTAATTGTTTTTCATTCGTTGGTTAATAGATAGAGTTGTATAAGAATTTATATAGGCTTTTGGCTTTCAGTTGTTGGGTTCATGGGATCGGTTTGTGTACGGAGGCCAAGTTCCAAAACTAGTATCAAATCCACTTTAAGGCTCAATATAGGTTTTACTAAAGACCGGAAGGTAGCAATCAAAGTAGCCATTCAAAGCAGTCTTACATCACACTGAAAGTTCTATAATGGATGGTCACTAGGTATGCAGAGCAAGAAACTTAACCATAAGCACTACAACACTTGGTCAACTTGTATGACGCCATATCCAATAGGACAGGGCCTGTGGGAGGTGGTTAATAGAGCTGGAACCCAAGTACCGAGGATTGATACAGACAAGGCGATACAAAAGTGGTGAGTAATAGTTTGGAAAGTCATGTTTATTCTAAAAACCACAGTGGACGAGGAGTTGCCAGAACACTTCTATGGGATCGAATTCCTGAAGCCGTAATGGGATACCATTGCGAAGTTTTCCAAGAATAACGACACCAAATTTCAAGTCCTTGAAAGTGAATTATTGTCGATAATCCAGCGTGAGTTGACCATTCCCCAAGCACCTTACCAAAGTAAAAACTCAATGTCATGAAATAGCAAAATAGACCCATAGTCCATGATTGAAGAATAATGTAATAATACATGGGCTAAAGCTAGAAAACCAGAGCTTCATGACAACCATTTAATGATGGCCTACACTGCCATCACTAGTAGAATTCGAGAACTTATAGACTGGCCAATAAGTTATGATCAAACACTTAGTTGAAGTATTAATAAGTTCGAAACCAATCAAGCCTTGTATACCGAGAAGGACAAATGTAAAACTCATTTAAACAAACAAAATAGAGATAACCATGACAAGTATAAACGTTCGAACTAGAAGAACAAGAAGGCAGAAAAAGAAGACCAAATCAGTGACAAGATGTTGAAGAAATTCACAAAATCTTTAACGTAAGTGCTAGAATTGTGGATAAAGGGGTCACAGGGCCTAGTTGTGACACCCCAACCGATGGCGGAATCATCGGGGCAGACGAATTAGATTGCTCGATACTTCATAACTCTAGCTTATGACAAGTAATTTAAAAAACAACATTTTTCATTTCATTACTAAATTTCAAGTACATGGCTTTGGAAACAAAATACAACAATGAACTTCCAAATTACAGGTACAACACCTTAACCAAGAAACATGATTTAACAAAAGACTAAATTAAAATTGGGTTTCTAAGTCGACCTACTACATTCCATGCAGCCTTATCATCATCATATACCTACAATATATATTAGAGTATAATTCAACACATAAGGCATTGGCGAGCATAAATGTTTGAATACTAAGTATAATAAAAGTCTGAACATTCAACATGGCATAAATGTTACTTAAAACTAACATACAATACTAGCAATGCGATTATACATGTCAACCCAAAGTTACCGCTAGCGTAATCTAATCGTAGCAATGAATAGACCGTTTTGTTTACTTAACATGACCTCACGAATATGGGTGGTGCTTTACTCCTATAGCGCTATACATGTTAATGGAGAGTTGTACACAGTTAATGACGTAGTATGATGCATTCGTTTCTAGCATGAATAAGTCTACAAGTATTCATGTTAAACATGTATGATTGAATTCTGTTTTGTGATTTAAGCATAAAGAATAGTGATTTCAGTTGACTGATATAGCATATAGGTTGCACCCCAAAAAGTGTTAAAGATAAAGGAGGGGAATCGAGTATGCTCACAGTTTTACTAGGCTTTCTGACAAAAAACCGTGAGTCGCAATGATGACATATGGAACACGAGCGTTACCCTACACGAGGGAACAGAGGTGTGTGAGTATTCTGATTTGTGGGGGTTCAGATTCGGGACAGGAATTGCAGAAAGTACGAAAATGTAGGAAAAAATGCCACTCCGTACGAAGTAGCTGCTCACTTCGTGCGAAGAGATACTCACTCCGTATGAAGTGACCATTCACTTTGTGCGAAGTGGACAGTTCTGGAATGATTTAGCTCATTTTGCACCCATTTCGACACTTATTTCTGTGAACGGGGGTATTGCCAACGAGGCAGAACAGTCTAGGGTCATAACACTTAATTAGGATGCGATTAATATCAAGTCCTGACTGGCTACTTAAGAAATACATATATTACATATAGTTTATATCCATATTTAGTCAAGTTTGTCATAGAGGTCAAGCAAGGAGGTGTGAAACCTCGTTCTATGATTCACCAAAGCACTAAGTTTATCAACAAAGTTGATAAACCCGGTTGGTCATGAATGGAATAAATACAACATATAAACATGTACAAGTGGTGGTGGAACTTAATTCGCATAGCCTAAGCTCCAAACCTTCTCACATTAGCTGAAACACAAGTTCATTAGAACTTGGTTAGCTCACACACTTGGTACAAAAGAAAAGAAAAGTAGAAGAAAAATTAAAGATATAGTTAAAAGAGTAAGAGTTTGTAGTGAGCTAACACTCACTTAATCAGCTGAGAATAGACTGCCAAACTTCTGGAATTTCAGTGTGTGTGAGTGAAGATTCGGAAAGATCGAAGTGATTAAGTGGAATTGTATTTAGAGGAAAATTTGATGTCTGAAATATTTGTGTTGAGTGCCCACTTCGTACGAAGTGGCCATCACTTCATGCGAAGTGATGCTCACTTCGTGTGAAGCGGCTCCAGCTCGCACGGGAGTGTTAGTTTGGCTGATTTTATGTTTTTAACCATTTTTCGAGTATGAAGAAGTAACGTATGAGTATTGCACGTATAGTAAGTATGATTTGCATGAAAGTATGTATTGTAAAAGATTGATTGCATGAAAGTATGTATTGTAAACGATTGATTGCATGCATAACAAGGATAGGTAAAATAAGCATTTCAGTATGATCAACGTCTCGGATTACAAAGTTGGAATCAAAGTATGAAAGAAACATGAATACAAGCTTTCCTTAAATAAAAAAATACGATTACGCTTTCTAAATAAGGAAAGTACAAGAATGTGAAGCGTTACAGTTTCCCCTACTTTAGGAAATCTCGTCCCGAAATTTTTTCGAGAAGAAGACTCAACGAAAAGATGTGGGTGCTTGGTCTTCATTTCACTCTCGAGTTCCCAAGTGAATTCAGTGCCACGTTTTCCTTCCCATCGAACCTTGACTATGGGAATGCGACTGCGCCTAAGTTGCTTTGTTCCTCGATCCATGATTTCAACGGTTTTTCCACAAAGTATAAGGACTCATTGATTTGTAAGTCGTCGAGTGGTACATGAAGTCCTTCTTCAGCTAGACACTTCTTCAGGTTTGAAACATGAAATGATGGGTGAACGTTGTTAAATTCTTAAGGTGGGTCAGGTCGATACGCTACCTTGCCAATTCTTTCGAGAATCGTGAAAGACCTACGAAGCGAGGAGCGAGTTTGCCTTTCTTACCAAATCGAACCACGCCCTTCCAAAGGGATACCTTGAGAAGTACATGATCATTGACATTAAATTCCAAGGGTTTGCATCTCTTGTCTGCATAGCTTTTTGTCGGCTTCTAGCTTTAAGTAGGTTATCACGAATCTGCAAGATCTTGTCCGTCGTCTCTTGTATAAGCTCGGGTGTCACACCCCAACCGATGGCGGAAACATCGGGATGAGACGAAAACGAGATTGCTCATTGCTCACAACATTATTAAGTGACAATAATTAATTAAACCATATTTCATTTCATAAGAATTGTCAAATACATCAATGTAACAAAACAAAGAAAAACATAACATTTGCAAAGTCATAACAAAATTGACACATCGACATTAAACCTAACGTCTAATTTATGTGCATCTAGTCCTTGCTATATTGTTTTCATAGCATCATCTCCTTCAACCTGTAACATGTTTTAAAATAATGTCAATGCGAAAGCAAAAGCAAAGGAGTACACAAGTTTAGGCATAGCATACGTATACGAATAAGTTTAAACAATCCACATGGCAACCAAATCTATACAAGAGCAATATCAAGGCATGCAATACTAATAATCAAACCCTTAATGCAATCACGATGTTTTAACATGACCTCACGAATAACATGATGGAGGTGGATGCGTGAATTCCTATAGCGCAAGCATGTCAAACGAAGGTTAAAAATAGTTAATGACTAAAGCATAGCAATACGAATATCCAAGACAAGCATCAAGTATAAGATTCAAGTTTTCATGTATATGGGATCGTTTGTGTGTTTCATAAAGTTTAAGTGTTCGTGATTTTGTATATGGAAACATGTTACACCCGAAAAGTGTTATAAACAAAGTGGGTCGAGTGTACTCACGGTTTTGCTAAGTCTTTTCTACACTTGACAATCCGTGAAGACGTTGGTTCGAGGATGACGCCGAATTATCCTACAAGAGGAAACGAGGCGTATGAGTATAGAGTTTCAACGGGAGATTAGGAGTATTCGATCATGTTAAAAATAAGTTTGATAAAGTATTATGATACGAAAGTATTCACTAAGATGTAACACTCGTTCTTGACACTATAGTAACTCTTACGAGTTGGGTGTGATTTCATAGGTTCGGGGCCTATTAGAATCGTGACAAGGAATTACATACTTTAGTGTTAAACTTAATAACTTGATAGGTGATTATAAGTTCATTATCAAGGTTTCGGTTTTAGAATTATAATATAGTTATATATATATCATTATAATCATGTAGGAGGTGGGAGGATGAACCATCCACTTTGTAACCTCTAGTGTCATGTATGTCAAGTATGAGGTGGGAGGTTAAACCATCCACTTTGAACCTTGGATTATGTTCACCACTACACAAGTTACCATTGGTACAAGGAGGGTACAAGAACTATATACTATACAAGAATGTAAAGACAAGAATGATAAGGTGTCATCTAGATACCAAGTAGCCAAGTATTCAACAACCCGACGAGCACACGAGGACAATCGTCAACGGCTTTGTGGGGTTGTGACACTTTAAGTCTAGCAAACTATCTTGGGATCTTGATGAAAAATCATCAAGTGATGTGTGGTCTCAAGTTAGGATAGCCCAAGCTTCCTTGGTGGACACACATGAACAAGTTTAAGAACTTGCATCACTTGTGAGCTCAATGCTCTTCAAAAACAGAAAGTTTAGGGTGTTAAAACAGCCCTTAGTTCATGTTAACAAGCTTGGTTAGGCTTTACTAATCATAAGCTTGATTGTAAGCCAAGAACACAAGTTTGTTGAAGTTAAAACACAAGTTTGATAAAAGTATTAGACAAAACAGAAAGTTTGTGGACATTTTGGGGCATTTCCAAGTCTGGATTCTCCATGGAGAACCCTAGGAATTCAACCCAAAGTTTATCCAAGCAAGTAGAAAAAGAATGGAGTGATTTCATTAAGAAATGAGTGAGTTACACTCACTTTAGTGAAGAGGGAGTAATTCTGCTCGAAAATTCTGATTTTGCAAGGATCTTGAGGTGATTTGAGAGTGATTTAAGAGAGATTAAAGTGTAAAAATGTTTGGATTAGAGGTGGGTTTTATAGGGGAAGGAGGGTGAGGTGAGTTTAGGTGGGTAATTAATGGCTTAAAGTGATTGAAACTCAAAAAAATACAAAAAACCCGCCCATAAAAGGGCTGTTTGCCCGCTGGTCATGTATCAGCTCAGCCGGAAACAGTGGTTAACTTATTTGATGTCTGGGTTCCTTTCAAACATTGGAGTGTGGCGGAGTGGTTAAGGCATGAGTATGTGAAACAGAGGTCCCGGGTTCGAAACCCGGGGACCCGTTTTGGCATTATTATTATTTTTTATTAAAAACCAATAAATTCAGTTTTAAACATGACAGGAATGGTCCCTCATGGTTCAAGGTTTCAATAATTACTCTTTAGACCTTGGACTTATTTAAAGAAGATATATGTATTAAGATTATATTCTAAATGTTAATATATTTACAAAAAAATTAGCATTTTAGTTTTTTGTAAAATAACTCAATTAGTTTTATTAACTAATTTAATTAATTCATTAAATAATTAATTTGAATTAATTCACTTAATAAATGAATAGGTAATTATATTTTCGTAACGAATTTAGTTTAACGATTACGAGTTTCACGTTTAAGTCCGGATTACGCATACATACCATGTTTGCAAGTTATCACACGTTTACGATTGAGAGTACCACGAATACGTTTACATGTTTAAAGTATGAACAAGTATAAGTCTAACGTAACTATAATTAACATAATATTGTTAAAATACGAGTTTCTCATTACGATTCAAGTCTCGGTTTTCCACGTTTACAACGAAAGACAAATACAAGACACAACGCTTACTAAAAATAGAAGTATGATACAAAGTTTTCAAATATAGAAAGTATAAAACACGGGGCGTTACAGTCTCCCTCCTTTAGGAAATTTCGTCCCGAAATTTAGGAAGATGTAACGAAGAGATATGGATACTTAGTCTTCATATCACTTTCAAGTTCCCAAGTGAATTCGGCGCCACATTTACCTTCCCATCGAACCTTGACAATAGGAATACGACTGCGCCCCAGTTGCTTGGTTCCTCGGTCCATGATTTCGACCGGTTTCTACACAAAGTGCAAAGTATCGTTGATCTGAAGATCTTCGAGTGGAACTTGAAGTCTCTTCGGCTAGACACTTCTTCAAATTCGAAACATGAAACACAGGATGAACATTGCTGAGCGTTTGAGGTGATCCAGTCGATACGCTACCGTGCCTATCCTTTCAAGAATCTTGAAAGGACCCACATAGCGAGGAGCGAGTTTGCCTTTCTTACCAAAACAAACAACACCTTTCCAAGGTGCAACCTTGAGAAGTACGTGGTCACCTATGTCGAATTCCAAAGGTTTGCGTCTTCTATCAGCATAGCTCTTTTGTCGGCTTCGAGCTTGAGCAAGTTGTCACGAATCTGTAGGATCTTGTCCGTCGTCTCTTGTATAAGTTCGGGACCGGTGAGTTGTACGTCTCCGATATCGTGCCAACAAATAGGCGAACGACATTTGCGACCATACAGTGCTTCAAATGGAGCCATTTGAATACTTGCGTGATAGCTGTTGTTGTACGAGAATTCTACCAAGGGTAAGTGCAAATCCAGTTGCCGCCAAAATCGATTACGCATGATCGAAGCATATCCTCTAGAGTTTGAATAGTACACTCGGTCTGACCGTCAGATTGAGGATGAAAAGCGGTGCTAAGATTCAAATGGTGCCAAGGGCGGATTGGAAAGTTTGCCAAAGGCGAGAAGTGAAACGAGCATCACGATCAGAAATAATATCAAGAGGAGTACCTGACGACTAATGATTTCACTCGTGTAGATACGAGCCAGTTTCTCGACTTTGTAATCTTCACGAATGGCGAGGAAGTGTGCGGATTTGGTCAAACGATCGATGATAACCCAAATATGTCGTGACCGACGAGGTACGAGGCAATTTCGTGATGAAATCCATGGCTATGCTCTCCCATTTCCAGACCGGAATTTCTGGTTGTTCGAGCAAACCGGAGGGACGTTGATGTTCTGCCTTGACTTTCGAACCGTAAGGCATTTGGAGACGTAGAGAGCGATATCACGTTTCATTCTAGGCCACCAATAGGATGCGCGCAAAGTCATGATACATCTTATCAGCTCCAGGATGAACGGAGTATCAGGATTTGTGAGCTTCGTCCATCAAAGTAGTCCGAAGATTGAGACGACCGGGAAATCCAAATGCGACTATGGTAGTAAAGAATACCATCAGGCTTAGCTTCTAGTGGGTTTTCGATTCCACAATTCAACTCGTTATCGAGGTTACCCTCGTTAATGACAGCAAATTGTGCTTGTCGAATAACTCATTGAGTTTTCTCACGATTTGGTAGCAACGAGCACTCTTGACATGAGTCTTACGACTAAGTGCATCGGCCACGACATTCGCCTTACCAGGGTGGTAGCGGATATTTGCAGTCGTAGTCGTTTAACAATTCTACCCAACGACGTTGACGCATGTTGAGTTCCTTTTGATCAAAGATGTGTTGGAGGCTCTTATGGTCGGTAAAGACCGTTCACTTTGTACCATAAAGGTAGTGTCGCCAAATCTTTAATGCAAAAACAACTGCACCAAGTTCAAGGTCGTGAGTAGTATAGTTTTTCTCATGAATTTTGAGTTGTCTCGACGCGTAAGCGATTACTTTGTCCCGTTGCATGAGAACGCAACCAAGACCCTGGTTAGAGGCATCGCAATACACGACGAAATCGTCATTCCCATCGGGGAGAGTGAGAATAGGAGCATTACAAAGCATGTCCTTGAGCGTTTGGAAAGGATTCTTCTTGTTCGGGACCCCAAACAAAAGGTTTATCTTTTTGAGTCAACGAAGTCAAAGGAACGGCAATCTTCGAGAAGTTCGAGATGAAATGGCGATAATACCCAGCTAGGCCAAGAAACGAACGAATTTCAGAGGGCGACTTAGGTGCAATCCAATTCTTCACAGCTTCTATCTTTGTAGGGTCAACATGAATACCAAGTTCATTGACGGTGTGACCTAAGAATTGAACCTCTTGTAGCCAAAATTCACACTTGGAGAATTTGGCATAAAGACGTTCGGTTTGCAAAAGCTAAAGAATAAGACGCAAATGCGTCCATGTTCTTCTTTCGTCTTGGAGTAGATTAGGATATCGTCGATGAATACAATGACGAAATGATCGAGAAAAGGCTTACACACACGGTTCATGAGATCCATAAACACTGTAGGAGCGTTGGTCAAACCAAAAGGCATGACCACGAACTCGTAGTGTCCATAACGTGTGGGAAATGCGGTTTTGGGTACATCTTCCTCGGAAACCCGTAGTTGATGATAGCCAGAACGGGGGTCAAACTTTGAAAAGCACTTCGCGCCTTGCAATTGATCGAAGAGATCGTCAATACGAGGAAGTGGGTATCGGTTTTTTACTGTAAGTTTATTGAGCTCACGATAATCAATGCACATCCGAAAAGACCCATCTTTCTTCTTGACGAACAACACGGGAGCGTCCCAAGGGGAAGTACTAGGGCGTATAAAGCCTTTATCAAGAAGCTCTTGAAGTTGGCTTGATAGCTCTTGCATCTCCGAGGGTGCTAAACGATAGGGAGCCTTCGCAACAGGAGTTGCGCCAGGAATGAGGTCAATACGAAAATCGACAGCTCGAGGAGGCGGAGGACCAGGGAGATCCTCGGGGAAAACAGAAGGGAACTCACAAACGACAGGAACATCACTTATGCTAGGACCTTTGTCTTTCTTTTCCACGACGTGGGCGAGAAAGGCAAAGTACTCCTTACGCAAGTACTTGTTCGCTTTGATGCACGACATAAGCTTGAGACCCTTAGAAGGTTTCTCACCATAGACGTGTAAAGAGTCACCTTGAGGTAGGGGAAGGCGAATGAATTTCTAAGAACAAACGACTTCAGCACGAACTCGCTTAAGCCAGTCCATGCCTACTATGACGTCAAAGCTACCCATTTGCATAGGTATGAGGTCGATGGAAAACTTATGATCGTTTAAGATTAGGGAGCAACCAGAAAGAACAGAGTCAACGGAGATGGTCTTACCATTAGCGACTTCGACAGCAAAAGGATTAGGCATTTTAGTTCTTGCGCACTTAAGCAAGGGTTCAAATTCAACGGATACAAAACTTCTATCCGCGCCAGTATCAAACAGACAAGTAGCATAGATATGGTTCACAAGGAACGTACAGTGATGACGTCATTCGAACTTTGGGCTTGAGCTGAGGTGAGAACGAAAGCCCGTCCTTTCGCAGGTTCAGTTTGTTGTTGTTGTTGGTTGTTGGTGCGTTTCGGGCAAACGTTGGCGAAATGGTTAGGATCGCCACAATTGTAGCAGGTTCGACCAGGTGTAGCTTGGGTTAGGATTGGGTAAAAGGGCTTGGGTTTGCTGGTTCTGGGGTAGGCGACAGTAGTTGGAGAGGTGTCCCAACCTATTACAGTTGGCACATTTTCGGCATGAGGTGCCAACAGGGTGATGGTAGTTGCAAGTGGTACACTTGGGGTGAGAGCAATGTAACCTTGTCCAGGTTGGTTGGTGTTTTGGGTAGGCGGAGTGACGACAACATTGTTTTGAGAAGAAGCCTTCCACTTCTTGTTCTTGTTGTGGGGCTTTTTGGCTGGAGGGGTAGGTGATTCGGTGGTGTTGGCAATGGCTTGGTGCGCATGCTTCGTAGGGACCTTGTCGTAGGCCCCCCGAAGGATGCAGTTATGGTTGAGTTGGAGGGTTATGGCATAGGCTTCCTCGAGGGTTTTCGGGTTGGCTGCGGCTACATGGTTCATGATCACCGGTGAGAGGCAACGGATGAGCTTGGCGATTGACTTGGGAACAGTATCGACTTGCCCAGGGCAAATGATACTTAACTGTTTAAAGCGCGCAATCAATCCTTCAGCGTCGCTCCCCTGTTGTGTGTGAGATTCCAGAACTCGTTTTCAAGTTTATGGGTCTCATGGGGAGGACAGAATTGCTCCTTCATGAGCTCCTTAAGTCTTTCCAAGTCATCGCATGGGCTGCTTCGTTTCCACGCTTGTTTCATTCGGTGGTCCACCACTCGAGGGCTCTCTTGCGGAAGACCCCGGTGGCATTAAGGGTTCGGAGTTCCTCAGGGCAGCCGCCCTGAAGGAAGATAAGCTCCATTGAATCAAACCAATTGATCATGGCGGTAACACCGTCCATGCCAGTGAATTCCACTAGTTTACAAGCCATGAAATGCTTGAATTGGTAAGATGGTTTGGGGGTATCGGCTTTGGAATCAGCGGATGATTTAGGTGTGGCTTCGGCGTGTATGGTGTGGATTTGGCTAACAATGTCGGGTATGATCTTAGCCAATTGCCCGGCCATTTGCTTCAAAACGAGCCCAATCAGTTCTTGCTTCGATATCGAGTCCTCGTTGTTGGATTCCTTCTGGGAATTCGTCTTCTTGGACTTCTTGAGGCGGTTCAATGAGTTACGGAAAGGAGGCATCTAGAGGTTGTAAACAAGACAAAAGCATGAGACTTGATTGTAATAAAGAAAATAGGTTTTGCATGCATGAGTATTAATAAAATTCACATAAGTTCCACATAAGAAGCATGTGTTCATCAAGTATGGTTCACATAGTTTGCATGAGTTCAACAAGTATAACATGTATACTCACGTATGAATACAAATAAAGAGTATAAATTTAGTTTGTTCACGAGGATTAGTATTGTTTTTTATTGCGATAAACGTGCGAGTGTGTAACGGTTTGAAATGAACGAGGTAACAAGTATTAAAACACATAAAATTTGAGTCACATAAAAAGAATAGGCTCGTAAAACATGGGAATGATTCGGGTAGAGAATCGTCGACAATTCCAAAGTGAATCGAAGATCTTTTCGAATTAGAGAAACGTGCTTTGGCCATAGGTAAAATGCTCTCATCGAGAAGCGACTAACGACATTTTACCCTTCCAGTTACTACACGTCTCTAACCGATCGGAAAATCGAGACTTTGGCGAGAGCGAAAATCAAGGAATGGGACTTAATCGACAAGGTGTGGGTTTCACCCCTAACTTGACGTTTCGTACCCTAAGTGTGGTTGGTACTTACCAAACGAAGAGCAAATTCTAATTCGTTGGTAAGGGTCCACTAGAGTTTTGAGTTGGAAATTTTCCATCAAGGTTTGGATTTCACTCCTAACTCGATGGCATAATTGCGTGCAAAAAGAATAAGTATAGCGGATTGAGAGTCGTTCACCAAATTGCGGTTTTCACACCTATTTTAGTGAAGTCGTCTCGTTTATATTACGAGTGTCTTCAAGCATCCAAACGTGTATTGTGTAAAAGTGTCTTAGGAAGACACCATGTATATGTATTAAGACCAAAATGAAAGAGAGAAGCAAAGTAGGAAGCATAAAGTTTTAAGCATAATCAAGAATGGTCACAACGGGTACTTAGAACTATAGACTAGGTTGAACATGGCAATTCTACCTAATTCCGTATAGTTATGGCTCTGATACCAATCTGTCACACCCCAACCGATGGCGGAAACATCGGGATGAGACGAAAACGAGATTGCTCATTGCTCACAACATTATTAAGTGAATATAATTAATTAATCCATATTTCATTTCATAAGAATTGTCAAATACATCAATGTAACAAAACAAAGAACAACATAGCATTTGCAAAGTCATAACAAAATTGATACATCGACATTAAACCTAACGTCTAATTTGTGTGTATCTAGTCCTTGCTATATTGTTTTCATAGCATCATCTCCTTCAACCTGTAACATGTTTTAAAATAATGTCAATGCGAAGCAAAAGCAAAGCGAGTACACAAGTTTAGGCATAGCATACGTATACGAATAAGTTTAAACAATCCACATGGCAACCAAATCTATACAAGAGCAATATCAAGGCATGCAATACTAATAACCAAACCTTAACGCAATCACGATGTTTTAACATGACCTCACGAATAACACGATGGAGGTGGATGCGTGAATTCCTATAGCGCTAAGCATGTCAAACGAAGGCTAAAAATAGTTAATGACTAAAGCATAGCAATACGAATATCCAAGACAAGCATCAAGTATAAGATTCAAGTTTTCATGTATATGGGATCGTTTTGTGTTTCATAAAGTTTAAGTGTTCGTGATTTTGTATATGGAAACATGTTAAACCCGAAAAGTGTTATAAACAAAGTCGGTCGAGTGTACTCACGGTTTTGCTAAGTCTTTTCTACACTTGACAATCCGTGAAGACGTTGGTTCGAGGATGACGCCGAATTATCCTACAAGAGGAAACGAGGCGTATGAGTATAGAGTTTCAACGGGAGATTAGGAGTATTCGAGCATGATTAAAAATAAGTTTGATAAAGTATTATGATACGAAAGTATTCACTAAGATGTAACACTAGTTCTTGACACTATAGTAACTCTTACGAGTTGGGTGTGATTTCATAGGTTCGGGGCCTATTAGAATCGTGACAAGGAATTACATACTTTAGTGTTAAATTTAATAACTTGATAGGTGATTATAAGTTCATTATCAAGGTTTCGGTTTTAGAATTATAATATAGTTATATATATCATTATAATCATGTAGGAGGTGGGAGGATGAACCATCCACTTTGTAACCTCTAGTGTCATGTATGTCAAGTATAAGGTGGGAGGTTAAACCATCCACTTTGAACCTCGGATTATGTTCACCACTACACAAGTTACCATTGGTAACAAGGAGGGTACAAGAACTATATACTATACAAGAATGTAAAGACAAGAATGATAAGGTGTCATCTAGATACCAAGTAGCCAAGTATTCAACAACCCGACGAGCACACGAGGACAATCGTCAATGGCTTTGTGGGGTTGTGACACTTTAAGTCTAGCAAACTCTCTTGGGATCTTGATGAAAAATCATCAAGTGATGTGTGGTCTCAAGTAAGGATAACCCAAGCTTCCTTGGTGGACACACATGAACAAGTTTAAGAACTTGCATCACTTGTGAGCTCAATGCTCTTCAAAAACAGAAAGTTTAGGGTGTTAAAACAGCCCTTAGTTCATGTTAACAAGCTTGGTTAGGCTTTACTAATCATAAGCTTGATTGTAAGCACAAGAACACAAGTTTGTTGAAGTTAAAACACAAGTTTGATAAAAGTTTAGACAAAACAGAAATTTGTGGACATTTTGGGGCATTTCCAGGTCTGGATTCTCCATGGAGAACCCTAGGAATTCAACCCAAAGTTTATCCAAGCAAGTAGGAAAAAGAATGGAGTGATTTCATTAAGAAATGAGTAAGTTACACTCACTTTAGTGAAGATGAGTAATTCTGCTCGAAAATTCTGATTTTGCAAGGATCTTGAGGTGATTTGAGAGTGATTTAAGAGAGATTAAAGTGTAAAAATATTTGGATTAGAGGTGGGTTTTATAGGGGAAGGATTAGGGTTAGTTAGGTGAAGTTTAGGTGGGTAATTAATGGCTTAAAAGTGATTGAAACTAAAAAAAATACAAAAAAAACCGCCCATAAAAGGGCTGTTTGCCCGCTGGTCACGATCAGCTCAGCCGGAAACAGTGGTTAACTTATTTGATGTCTGGGTTCCTTTCAAACATTGGAGTGTGGCGGAGTGGTTAAGGCATGAGTATGTGAAACGGAGGTCCCGGGTTCGAAACCCGGGGACCCGGTTTTGGCATTATTAGTATTTTTTGATTAAAAACCAATAAATTCAGTTTTAAACATGACAGGAATGGTCCCTATGGTTCAAGGTTTCAATAATTACTCTTTAGACCTTGGACTTATTTAAAGAAGATATATGTATTAACATTATATTCTAAATGTTAATATATTTAAAAAAATTAGCATTTTAGTTTTTTGTAAAATAACTCAATTAGTTTTATTAACTAATTTAATTAATTCATTAAATAATTAATTTGAATTAATTCACTTAATAAATGAATAGGTAATTATATTTTCGTAACGAATTTAGTTTAACGATTACGAGTTTCACGTTTAAGTCCCGATTACGCATACATACCATGTTTGCAAGTTATCACACGTTTACGATTGAGAGTACCACGAATACGTTTACATGTTTAAAGTATGAACATGTATAAGTCTAACATGACTATAATTAACATAATATTGTTAAAATACGAGTTCCTTATTACGATTCAAGTCTCGGTTTTCCACGTTTACAACGAAAGACAAATACAAGACACAACGCTTACTAAAAATAGAAGTATGATACAAAGTTTTCAAATATAGAAAGTATAGAAACGCGGGGCGTTACATCGGGACCGGTGATTTGAGCTTCTTCGATCTCGTGCCAACCAATAGGCGAACGTCACTTACGACCATACAATGCTTTGAACGTTGCCATTTGAATACTAGCGTGATAACTATTAATCTACGACAATTCCACCAAAGGTAAGTGCGAGTCCTAGTTGCCCCTATAATCAATTACGCATGAACGAAGCATATCCTCAAGAGTTTGGATAGTACGCTGTTGGTACACTTTGTGTTCGTCACTTGTCGAATAGGCTAGATAGAGCGTGTGTTGAATATTGTATTGGTTAGAATCGAACACACGACCAAAATACGGAGTTTTCAGTGTAAAAGGGAACAAGTTCGCCCGAACTTGACCTGTGGAGGTCAACTTCGCCCGAACTTGACATGTTGATGTCAAGTTCGGCCGAACCTGCATATGCAAGTTCGCCCGAACTCATGTTCACTCCAGCGAACTTGTCTCCCTATATATATAAGTGTGTTGTTCATTTTATCATTTAAGTTTTTGGCATCCCTACGGGGAGGTGCTGCCGGATTCTCTCCAGGAACTCCAGCAGCTAGACTTATAAAGATGTATACTCTTTCGGTATGAATGAAGACTTCCGCTGCATTCTACTTCTACTCCATTCTTAATAACATTCTACCGAATCGGTTTACTTTTATCCTCTGACTCCGTCTAGAACCGCCTGATCACGGACCTTCAATTGGTATCAGAGCTACGGTTATCACCTACGCTCATGAATTTGGACATTTATGGACATTAGGAGGGGTTTTGGATGTAAATCATGAAATAAACCTACAATCCACGGACAAAATCCAAAACTGAACAGATAGGATTGTTAGAAAACCAATTTCGACCAGATCTATGGTGAAATCATCTCGAAATTCGAAGAAATAAGGATTTTGGATCGAAAAATGTGAAAATGGCTGATTTGGGAGACCAAGTTCGCCCGAACTTAACATGGTTTTTCAAGACTTTTCATCAAGTTTGCCCGAACTTGACAAAGTTTTTCATGAATTTTCATCAAGTTCGCCTGAACTTGACTGATTTTCATTGAAATTAAGCACAAGTTCGCCCGAACTTGTCTATTTCATGCAAGTTCGCCCAAACTTGGTGGTGGCCAACCAAGTTCGCCCGAACTTGTCACAATTTACTAAGTTCGCCCGAACTTGTCTCACTAGCATATACAAGTTCGCCCAAACTTGATTGGTTTTTCAGTGAATTTTGTATAAGTTCGCTCGAACTTGTAATTTTTCATCAAAATTTAATCAAGTTCGCCCAAACTTGATCAAATTTTGTTAAAATCTACTACAAGTTCACCCGACCTTGCAATTTTTCTTGAAATCCAACATAAGTTCGCTCGAACTTAACCTTCAGGGAAATTTTCATAAAATCTATAAAAAGTTCGACCGAACTTGTTAATAAGCTGATCTTCACAAGCTTTGACAAGTTTGCCCGAACTTGTCTAAGAGACTAACAAAAGGCATAAAATCCCGAAAAACGTCTCGGACATTATATATCGTTAGATTCGTATTGACGAGACGAGTTTAAAGCTCTAATCTGGTAAAAACAGTTTTCCGAAAAATTTAAAAGTTTTTAGCAAACCGATACGTTAATATTGTCGGTTTAAAAGTCAAATGTTTACTAAAATTGTCTGTTTGCTAATCATTTTCAAGTGTTTTAAACGACATATTAGTTTGGAAAGCGAAATGGGGTCCGTGAAGCCATCAAAGTTGATGAGTATGAACGAGTATGAAGTTTGGAAAGGAAAATTTGAGAGCTGGGTCCAAGCCATGTATTTCCGCATTGGGTCGCGATTGAGACAGGTTATGTCGTTCCTAGGGATGAGAATCAGAAAATTCTGGAGAAGTGCAAATATTCTACTCAACAGAAAGATGATTATTTTGCTGAAAAGAAAATTATTAATCTTATCCAGCAATCGGTTAAGGAAGACATCCTGATACTTTTACCAGAATACAAGACTGTGAAAGAATTATGGACATCTCTGAAGAATAAGTTTCAAGAGAGTGTAGTGGTTAAGAACTGTGAAGCTCTAGTTTCAAGTATATCCACAAATGAGTCTTCAAGTTCTAAACCAGTCTGCCCGGTCTATGATGTAGACAATTATCAGGCAGATAATGTCAAACTCTTGAATGAGATTGAGATTTGACATTAGAAAATAAAAAATTAAAAGAAAATGAAAAGAATTTTAAAAACAGAATAAAAATTTTAGAAAATGAAAAATTACAAATGGTAGTAGATTTTCAAAATGAAATGAAAATGTTTAAAAATGATAAAATTGTTTTTGAAAAATTAAATATAGAAAATTAAATAGCAATAAATTCTCATATTGAGAAAATAGCACAACTTGAAAAAGAAGTTGAGACTGTTATAAAAAAGTTGTTAATTCAGCAAAATTATTGAAAGGATTTGTGACTTCCTCATTAAAGTTAGAACATATATGTCCAAAACCGACCAATGATAATAAAAAGAAAATTCCAAATAAGTGACAATGTCACAAATTATGACGATGTCATAATTGAGGATTGTGATGCTAATTCCGATGATGAAAATGATAAAAATGATAAAAAGGAAATATTATTGACACTAAAAGAAAAATTTCAAGAAACTGTTCTACAATCTGCTGAAAAAGGTGAATGCTCAACGCAAAAACCTTCTAAGTAGAATGGAGAACAAAAACAACATGAAAAACAAAATTCTATAAATTTTCAAAACAAAAATAAAAGCTCATCGGTACGGTCATCCAGTCATTATAAAAAATCACAAAAATTTGAGAATAAGTGGTGTAGGTCGGACCACAGTGCTTCAAATCAAATCAATTTTAAAAGAAGAAGCAGAAAGATGACTACTACACGTCAAATCAATGTGCTGATTTGGGTGTTTGGTCTGAATGGAGAGATTGGTACGATAACAGAATGTGTTACAAGTGTGGATTTGGTGACACATTGCTGTTAACTGCCTGAAAATAGATTTGATACGAGAAGATGCTATAAATGTCAAATCAAATGTCATATTTCCAGGGATGTCCGACTAATCTGAAAAGAAGATCGGTTAAATCTCAGGGGGAGAAAAGACCAGAGAAGAACAGAGATGAAAACTGTAGAGAAGCCCAAAGACCAAAAAGTCAAGTTATCATAAGGACAAAAAGACAGATTGAGAAAAAAGTGGAAAGAACTTAGAGAGTATTTGGAAAAGATTTTGTCCTCGGATACGTCTAAAAAATCAGATAAAAGTTCTAATGAATCATTTTACTCACAGTCAAGTAAAACGAATTCATTAGATACAAATCTGAGGACAAAAGAGAGAGCAGTGGAGAAAATTTGATAATTCAAACAGTTAAAAAATCAAATAAAGTAAAATTTTCAAATAAAGTTTCTATCAAACTGTTTGAATATCAAAAAGAGTGTGAATGTTTGTTACTTCAGATGTTACTGATTTTGGTAAACCTAAATCCAGGATGGATTGGGTTCCAATTAAAAACTGATTAAAGTTTGTTTGAATGTGCAGGATAACCTAGCTTCAAGCCAAAAGTCATTTCAGAAACAGTGGTTGTTCATACAGAGAGACAACAGACAGGAGTGATATTCCACACAAACAAAATGGTAGTCTCGCATTTATTACGTAAAAAGTCGTTAAATGGTTAAAATGGAAGATTCTTATTTTTGATTTTAATAAGATGTTTTCAATTTTAGGAGGAGAAAAATTATAAAAATTGTAAAAAATTCTTCTAAAATTGAAAAATATTATTTCAAAATCATTTTAGATAGATAAAATGATTGTAAAAGCCAAAAACAATAGAAAATCTTAAAATATCAAAAACATTGAAAAATGAAAAATGAGATTACTTGTGCGAATAAAGGAAATGATAGTACATCAGTAGACTTTCACAGTATGCTAAATATTTGTAAAGTTTAAAAAGTTATAAACAAGTCTTACTGTGGATGTGTCGATAGGATTTACGCGTTCAGTAAATTGTTTCAAGGGATATAAACTAAATTTTTCAACTGCTTAATATTGTGGATTAACACATCTTGGATAAATGGACTTAGTACTCCGAAATTTCATTTGAGAGATTGCCTGATTCTAGATACGAGGTCTTTATAGATAGTTGATAGCTGGGGTATTATACAAGTTCTTCTGATTTTGCGGAAGTAATAGCCCAGAACTTCTATAATACTTTTTCTATAAACCCCCAAACTGATGCAAACTTGAAAAGTATCGAAAGATCTAATTAATTGCAGTGCTTAAAAGATTCCTTAATTGGAACACACCTCAAAGTCGAGTCTTCATCTCTTTGTCTGTACGGTAGTACTAACCTGAGCTCTCAAGGTCTCACACAACCCAGATACAGATATCAATTACGCTATATTCACCTGTAAGATGAAATCTAGGGAATCTTGATACGGGAGTATATTCAAGAAGTGGGAACGCATTTAAGTCAAGTTTCATAATTCTAACTAACATATCTTCGAACAATTGAGAAATGTGCTAAAGTTTAGGTGAATAAACATATCGACAATCTAGGTAAACAAGTTTAAAACTTAAAGTCATTAAAAGGTCAACGGTACTGGTGATATGTCTAAAAAACTTATATGTCTCAAAGCTAGGGGGAGTTTGAAGTCTAAAGATCAAAGCAAAGATTGAAGATACCGGAAAGCTTAAAGCAAGGGGGAGAGGCTGGGAGCATGTTGATTAAAAGTTTTATCAAGACAAAGCTTAAGAAAGAGGAAGAGGATATAAATATCAAGATGTTAAAGTGTATTCAAGAACTAAAGATCGGAAGACTCAGAAGATTTTAAAAGTCAATGACTACGGCAACATCCAAGGGGGAGTCTGTTGGTGCATATGTCTGTTGCCTACGTCATTCTGTATTGAGTCTGAGTGTATAGGGCTTAATCTTTAGAAACGAGGCGTATTTAAGTGAGATTTAGGTCAAGTTCGCTGGTAATGGTGTGTAAGAAGTCAAGTTCGGCCGAACTTGACTAGGTCAAGTTCGCCTGAACATGTTCTCTCACCAGCGAACTTGTTATGCTATAAATAGGTGCCTTGGTTATTTCATTTGTAACATTCAGAGACTTTGTCACGACAGAGGCGAAGCTCTGTCCAAGTGTTTCCGGAACTGTAACGTTGAATATTAATGAAACGGTGATAAATAGAAACAAATGAGTGTATCCATTGTCGCCTATGCATACGGATTCCGCACGTTTACCTTAGGTTTGTCAGACTAGGACAGAAAGATCCGTACATCGGACCTTCAGGTTGTCGCGGTTTGGAATCCAGACGCGATCGAGGTAGTAAAGCATACCATCGGGTTTTGAAATAAGTTGATCTTCACACCACACTTCATCTTGTTGTATAAGCCGTTCTCATTAGTCGATGAGTATTGTGCGTCACGAATGTGATCACGAAGGTTGTTTGAGATTTGGAAACAACGAACACTCTTCACATGAGTTTTACGATCAAGAGCATCGGCTACGACATTGGCTTTGCCAGGGTGGTAGCGAATCTCGCAATCGTAGTCGTTGAGCAACTCTACTCGTCGATGTTGACGCATGTTGAGTTCTTTTTGGTTAAAGATATGTTGAAGGCTCTTATGGTCGGTGAAAACCACGCAGTTAGTACCATAAAGGTAGTATCGCCAGATCTTTAACGCAAAAAATTGCACCAAGTTCAAGGTCGTGAGTAGTGTAGTTTTTCTCAAGTATCTTGAGTTGTCTTGAGGCGTACGCGATAACCTTGTCTCATTGCATGAGGACATAACCAAGACATTGGTTAGATGCATCACAATACACGACGAAATCGTCGTTACCATCGGGAAGAGCAGGGATAGGAGCAATGCAAAGTAGGTCCTTGAGCATTTGAAAAGACTCCTCTTGTTCGAAAGCCCAAACAAAAGGTTTATCCTTTTGAGTCAAGGAAGTGAGAGGAACGAGTATTTTTGAAAAGTTGGAGATGAATCGACAATAATAACTCGCCAATCCAAGGAATGAACGAATTTCAGACGGAGACTTTGGTGCAATCCAGTTTTTAACGGCTTCAATTTCGCGGGATCGACGTGAATGCCTTCCTCGTTCACTAATGACCGAGAAATTGCACTTCTTTTAGCCACAACTCATACTTGGAGAACTTAGCGTATAATCGTTGGGTGCGAAGGAGTTCGCGGATTAGACATAAATGTCGTTCGTGCTCGTCTTAGGTTTTGGAATAGATTAGAATATCGTCTACGAATACGATCACAAAACGGTCCAAGTAGGGTTAACACACACGGTTCTTCAAATCATGAAGACCGCGGGTGCGTTGGTTATACCAAAAGGCATAACCACGAACTCGTAGTGACCATATCTAGTACGAAATGCGGTTTTAGGAACATCTTCTTTGAGGACTCGAAGGTGGGGATAGCCAGAACGAAGATCGATCTTAGAGAAACAAGTTGCATCTTGAAGTTGATTGAAGAGATCATCAATGCGAAGAAGTGGATAACGGTTCGTGACGATGAGTTTGTTGAGTTCACGATAATCGATACACATTCGAAAAGAATCGTTCTTCTTCTTGACAAAGAGGACTGGAGCTCCCCAAGGGGAAGTTCTAGGGCGTATAAAGCCTTTATCAAGTAATTCTTTAAATACGGAGACTTAGCAACAGGGGTAGTGCAAGGAATGAGGTCAATACGAAACTCAGCGGAACGAGGAGGAGGACCAGGTAAGTCTTAAGGAAATACGTCTGGAAAATCACAAACAACGGGAACATCACCTACGCTTTTTCCTTTGTCCTTTTCCACAATGTGGGCAAGAAAAGAAAAGTACTCTTTACGTAAGTAAGTGTTCGCTTGAGTACACAATATAAGTTTGAGACCCTTTGAAGGTTTCTCGCCATAGACATGTAATGAATCACCAGAAGGAAGGGAAGACGAATAAATTTCTCCGAACAAACAACTTCAGCACGAACTCGCCTAAGCCAATCCATGCCTAATATGATATCAAAAATACCCAGTTGCACGGGTATGAGGTCAATCGAGAATTTGTGGTCGTTGAGATCCAAGGAGCAATTAGAATGAACGAAATCGACAATGATCGATTGACCATTTGCGACTTCGACATAAAACGATTTTGGCAACCTAGAGGTCTACACTTAAGCAGTGGTTCAAATTCAATGGATACAAAACTTTTTTCTGCACCAGTATCAAATAAACATGAAGCATATAGGTTATGAGAAACGTAGCATTGATGACGTCATTGTTGCTCTGTGGGCGGCAGTTGATGATAAAAGCTCGTCCATGGGTAGCTGTTGTGTTGTGCTTGGTTGCTGTTGCGCTGAGGGCAGATGTTGTTGAGAAGATTTGGATTGTTGCAAACGCGTCCATTGTTTGCTGACTGCTGGTTTTGGTTTTGGACAGGTGGCTGGGTTTGAGTACCTTGAGGTTTCGAGCCAAAACGGCAGTGGGTGTTAAAGTGCCCAAACCTATTGCACATAGTACAAAGGCGGTATGGTGCAGTGGTAGGGTGATGGTAAGTGCAAGTCGCAGACTTGGGAAGAGTCCCACCGTAGCCTTGGTTGGCTGGTTCGGTGTTTTGGGTGATGGTGGTTGTGGAGGGTTTAGCGGAGTAACAACCGCAAAATTTCGGTTTGAAGCCTTTCGCTTCTTACCTTTGGGAGATGGCTTGGATGATTCATCATTTGGTTCGGTGGTGGCTTGGTGAACCGTCTTGGTAGAACCATTTGTTTCAAAGGCTCTACTCAAAACATGATTATACTTAAACTTGGTGGCTAATCAGTAGGTATCCTTAAGGGTTTTGGGTTGGGCAGCCTCGACGTAGTTGGAAAAAGAGGAAGGGAGAGCTCGAATGTACTTGGCTATGGCCTTGTAGGTGGAATCGACTTGGCCAAGGCAAAGTATGCCAAGTTGCTTAAACCTAGCGGTGAGACCGTCGTTTTCACTCCCTACTTTCTTAATGTTACAAAACTCGTTCTCAAGTTGTTGAAGCTTGTGGGGAGGACATAACTCATTTTTCATGAGTTTCTTGTGTTCGGCCCTAGTGAATGCATAAGCGGCCTCATTACCACGCACATTGAGTTCGGTAGTCCACCAATCAAGTTCCCTTGATCGGAAGACGCCGGTGGTGTTGATGGTGCGTAGGTGTTCGGGACACCCACTTTGGTGAAATGTGACTTCAATGGCATCGAACCATTGAAGTAGCTTCGTTGCTCCCTCTTCGCCCGTGAATGGCATTGGGCTGCAAGAGTTAGACTGTTTGAACGAGAATGTCGACTTAGGTTGGTCGACTTTAGAGTCAACCGAGGCATTAGGGGAATCGGTGATGTTGGGGGTTGGTTGGATCTTATTAACGATGTCAGGAATGACCTTGGCCATTTGCTTGGCCATAAACTTCTTCATGTCCTTCTTAGACATCGAGTCACCATTCGAGTTGGACTTGGAGCTTGACTTGGAGTTCCTTCTTGTGTTCGAGAAATGTGAAGGAGACATCCAGAGGGTTGAAAAATAAGAGAGAGAAAAAATGAGACTTGATCATAATGTTGTCTACAAGATAATGTTTGTTGCACGTCTGAGCATAAAGTATAACATGTATTTGCTTGGCATATTCGTGTATGAAAACGATAAGAGTAGTAAATTAAGTTTGTTCGTGATTATTAGAATTGTTTTAGGTTACGGATAACGTGCGATTTGTGCTTTTGACTTGAAATGATAAACGTATCAAAGTAAAACCCATAGAAATTGAGATAGCATAAAAGAGTGGGTTGATAAAATATTGGAGTGTTTCAGGTTTAGAAACTTCGACTACTCCAAGTGAATCGTAAGTCCTTTCGAATTAGGGAGACATGTTTTGGCCTAATAGGTAGAATACTCTCACCGAAAAGTGGTTGACGGTATTTACCCTTCCAGTTACTACACGTCCCTAATCGATCGAAAATTTGAAACTTTAGCTGGATGGAAAATCGAGGAGTGGACTAGTTACCAAGATGTGGGTTTCACCCCTAAATTGATAACATCGTACCCTAAGTGTGGTTGATATAATTCCGACTTATTGGTGAGGTCCACTAGAGTATGAAATGGAAGTTTTCCGTCAAGAAGTGGATATCTCTCCTAACTTCATCGCGTAACTTCGTGTAAAATCGAGTAGTGGAATGAGGGACTTCACCAAAAATTGTGGGCCATTGGGCCTACCTTTGCACAAATCACCTCGTTGGTAAAGTATGAGTGTCTTCATGTCTTCTAAGTGTGTATTGTATCAGCCTTAGGAAAGGCAGGTAATATTTAAGAAACAGAGCTAGATCAGAAGCTGAACAGAAAGAAGTTTAGACGCGTTAATTGAGGAAACAGTTCGCTTTGTGCGAAGTGTCCAGTTCGCATGAAAGGGATTTTTTTGGTACTTAGACTATAGGATAGGTCAAATCACGCAAATTTTCCTAATTCCCTATAGTTATGGCTCTGATACCAATCTGTCACACCCCAACCAATGGTGGAATCATCGTAGCGGACGAATTAGATTGCTCGAGACTTCATAACACTAGCCTATGACAAGTAATTTGAACAACAACATTTATTCATTACTAAATTTCAAGTACATGGCTTTGGAAACAAAATACAAAAATGAACTTCCAAATTACAGGTACAACACCTTAACCAAGAAACATGATACAGCAAAAGACTAAATTAAAAGTACATAGCATATAGGTTGGCCCCAAAAAGTGTTAAAGATAAAGGAGGGGAGTCGAGTATGCTCACAGTTTTGCTAAGCTTTCCGACAAAACCGCGAGTTGCAATGATGACCTATGGAACACCGGCGTGACCCACACGAGGGAACAGAGGTGTGTGCGTATTCTGATTTGTGGGGGTTCAGATTCAGGATAGGAATTGCAGAAAGTACGAAAACGTAGGAAAAATGCCATTTCGTACAAAGTGACTATTCACTTTGTGCGAAGTCGACAGTTCTGGAATGATTTAGCTCGTTTTGCACCCATTTCGACACTGATTTCTGTAAACAGGGGTATTGCAACGAGGCAGAACAGTCTAGGGTCATAACACTTAATCAGGTTGCGATTAATATCAAGTCCAAACCAGTTACATAATAAAAACACATATATTACATATAGTTTATATCCATATTTAGTCACTTTTGTCATAGAGGTCAACCAAGGAGGTATAAAACTCGTTATATGATTCACCAAAGCACTAAGTTTATCAGCAAAATTAATAAAGCCGGTTGGTCATCAATGAAATAAATACAATGTAAAAACATGTACAAGTGATGGTGGAACTTAATTCGGATAGCCTATGCTCCCAACATTGTCACATTAGCTGAAACACAAGTTCATCGGAACTTGGTTAGCTCACACACTTGGTACAAAAGAAAAGAAAAGTAGAAGAAAATTAAAGATAAAGTTAAAAGAGTAAGAGTTTGTAGTGAGCTAACACTCACTTAATCAGCTGAGAATAGACTGCCAAACTTCTGGAATTTCAGTGTGTGTGAGTGAAGATTCGGAAAGATTGAAGTGATGAAGTGCGGTTGTATTTATAGGAAAGTTGCTGTCAGAAGTGTTTGTGCGGAGTGCCCAATTGGTACGAAGTGGCCATCACTTCGTGCGAAGAGCTCCAGCTCGCACGAGAGTGTTAGTTTGGCTGATTTTCCATATTTTAACCGTTTTTCAAGTATTAAGAAGTAACGTATAAGTATTCACATATAGTAAGTCTGATTTGCATGAAAGTATGTATTCTAAATGATTGATTGCATGCATAACAAGTATAGGTAAAATAAACATTTCATTATGATCAATGTCTCGAATAACAAATTTTGAATCAAAATACGAAAGAAACATGAATACAAGCTTTCCATAAATAAAAAATTATCATTACACTTTCTACATAAGGAAAGTACAAGAATGAGAAGCGTTACACCATGAATGTCGCTTTGAGTCACACGATGTTGCAAAAGTCAAAGGGAAAAAAAATTGGGACCTTGAGGCATGTGTCATCCAAATGAGTGTTGTGAGTGCGTCCACAACCGCAACTGAAAAGAAGTGTTCTCTATAAAATTTTGAAGAGGCTAAATGTAACATCGCAAATTTTCAAAGATAAACTTTCGATCATTTCTGTGTTTAAAAAAAATCTTTATTTTATTCACATGTTTCATTATCATACGTTCAAGCAAAACGATATTCACAACATTTTCGAAACAAAATCTAAGTTAAAGATGCCTTTATACCTTCATATCGCCTAAGTAACAAGTTGGAGGGCTTAAAAATATCCAAAGGCTAATGATACAAAATTTTTGGTGTGTAAGGGGTGCCCAGATGCAAAATTTTTGCTTTATCACCAAGTTCTGCCACCTTTCTTCAACTTGTGACACCTTGCACGAATTTTGTCACCTTCAATCTGGTTGTTACACATGTTAAGACACTAAGCTATATCATAACACCTCATCAAAAACTTGCCAAGCTCTCAATGATCCTTGATTAGTATAAATATGCTCCAAAGTCTTATATTCTTTTCACACCTTTCTTTCTTTAGTTCTCAAAACATTCTTTGGACCATGCTTCTGGACTTGAAGCCTCCTTTTCTAAGTTCTAATATTTCCGTCCAAACACTAGTAAATATTTCTCCTACTCTATTTCATTTTGTTACTTAGTTATGAGCCAAAAGTCAAACAAATTAACTTTTGCTTTGACTTTCGGTTCTGACAATTTCGGTCAAGTCAAAGTTCAAATTGAACTTTGCTATGTTATCGTAATAATGAAGATGCAATCCCTTGCGATTACACCCTCTGATCATCACGTTTAGTAGGCGAAATGACGAGTCAAACATGTTTTAGATAAAGTAAAAAACGCAGAAGTTGCATTTTACGACGAATGAACTTTAAGTATTAAAACCAAAAGTTTTGACACCAAATCAGTTTAACATTATAAGACATGTTTAGTGCTCAATTCCTAGTCGAAAGTCAAACAGTTTGACTTTCCAATCTGACCCGTTTGGTCAACCCTTAGGACCCAATCAAGTCTAACAATATGACCATAATAATATATAGAATAATCCTCTAAGATTATACCTTATGATTATTTCATTTGGTAGATCAATTGATAAGTCAATTATTTATGTCTAAAATGTCAAAAATGCCCTTTGGCATAAAATGGTTTTAAAACTTATATGATCTATGTTCTAACTTTAAGACTAATTATATAACATCATGAAACTTGTTTTGATATGTCGGACTCGTCATAGACCCATTTCGACCATCTGGACCCGTGTTTACGAGCATGGACTAGTTAATTAGCGTAAACTAGTCATAACGGGTCAATACTTTTCAAAAGCAATTCCAAAACAAAATGTTGGGTTTTAACCAACCGTATTACATGAGATCTCTTGCTCACATGGTTATAAACCACATTCTATTCATTATCCCATCAAAATCCATATTTTGCGCATTTAATAAACTACCGACATAAACTTTCTGTTTTGAATAGATTCTGTGCTGTCACTTTATCCAAGCATAACTTGGTCAAAACTTAACAAAACAGAGTAAACTCTTACATTTTAATTAATTTCATTGAAATACGATTTCAATAATGTTGATTTATCTAGAAACACTTTTGTTTGGACCCTCAAATATTATAACCAAACCGAATGTCAAAATTGAATAATTTGTAAAGAGCAATAGTTTTGACCATTTTTTGAGTTTCAAACAGAAAAACTTTCTAAACAAAAGTTGTAGAGCATACTTGGCTTTTGTAAACTAAAAATTTTATAATTTTTCGGCAATGTTTACTATATTTAATATATTTACAAAGACAACACAGAAGGCTGTTAAAATTCTTATCTTCTAAACATCGAGAAATCTTCAAAGTTACAATGTTCCATAACCCATATTCATCCACAAACATCAACGCAACAAAATTTTGACGAATAAATCCTTGTTACTAGGAAAATAGTTGAGCTTTGCAAGCATGTGTAAACACATCATTCACATTCCAAGTGAGTACATAGTCCCCACTTTTCCGTTTTAAACCATTTTGGGGTAATTCATATGTCCTAACCATTTTCCTCAAATAACACGTATGACAATTGTAATTACTAAGTGCTCTTTGTGTGTACAGCTTATGTAGTGAAACAAAGTACAAATCCAAATCCTTGTTGCACCTTTCTATGCAAATAGTTAGACCCTTGTTGGATATTCAAAGTATTATTCTAAATCCTTGATTGGATTTCTAAAAGTACTTTCACAAGTTCTTGGTTGGTTTCTTTGCTAAGTGTTTATGTTCTTGTGTGATGAAAGAAAGTACAATTCACAAGTTAGATCCTTGTTAGATACTCAAAGTACTATTCTAAATCCTTGATTAGACTTTTAAAGGTACTTTCACAATTCATTGTTCATTCCTATGCTAAATGTTTATGAGCAAAGTAGTATGGTGTTGTAACATAGAATCTGAAGTGATTTAGGATAACAAGACGAGTGTAATATGATAAGGGCATGGTGGATACGCCACTAGTACTTCCTATATATAAGTGCCCTTGTTGTATTACCCATCGTAGCGTTATTCAAATCACTTGAAGATTCTATGTTATGATGAAACAAAGTAAAATGTACATTTTTTGTTAACACAAATTAATTGGTTTTATACGTAATGCCATCCACAATACTCTTTTGTCACAAACTTTTACTATCAAACGAGATGTTTTATAATACTAAACTTTCGCCATATACTTGGCTACAAAAATCCATTTTTCA
This sequence comes from Scalesia atractyloides, assembly GCA_947069175.1. NCBI lineage: Eukaryota > Viridiplantae > Streptophyta > Magnoliopsida > Asterales > Asteraceae > Scalesia > Scalesia atractyloides. The sequence goes on from CAMTDV010000014.1 coordinate 42,214,522, forward strand.
CTCATCAACTCGTGCAGTTGAACAATGTATTGCAACAACAAAAATTTTGCCAATTATTTGGCCACAAAACCTACATCACTCACCAACTTTATTGATGTCTATTTTCACATATGTTTCAGGTATCGATATTTAAAGCATGCTACACACAGGAACGGACTCGGGCCTTAGTTTACTTTTAATTAAAAAACAATTACGTGTACTCCTTTATGTTTGTAAAACAATGTAATCAATATAATGAAGCTTTAGTACCATGTGTTGTGAACAATTTGTAACGTGACTCCCCAACGTTTTCGCCATAAGTTCCACGTGGTCAGGGTATTACACTAAAGCATCAAACCTAATTTCAAGATTGAAAAATACAAAGGTTTTGGAACATTTGTAGATCAAGAATTTTATACTAATAGTTCATGCGTGTAAAAATCTCGCATGAGTAACGCATTTCACAAAGTATGTCCTTGGGAAATCTTTTGGGACTTAAATCGATTTTAGTAGCTTTACATTCACAGTATAAATAGCTAGTATAAGTGTGTGTTCTGTAACGAACTAATTCTAAAGTATCCTTGTATACACTTTGATTGATATTAAATTCTATGCTACTCAGTTTATTTACCTTGTTATTGTTCTTGATTTTATACACACATTCTTTACCTATTTGTTTCTAATGAATGAATCAGTGAACCTCAAACCATGCCAAATTAATTCTAGAGTTCTACAAGGTTGTTACAGATTGAATTATACTGTTGAAAATCAAGTTTGGGGCTCACATTGTCAAAGTTGGCTCCTAGTATATCACTACATTAAAACTGGGTTACGACCACAACTTTCCCAAAACCGGCCTACCACACATTATGGCTAAAGGTCATTTATAATATTTAAAACACTTTTAGTCACACATATTTTTATTAAGATTTCAATAGAATTGGAAAATAATAAACATATGACTACTAGTTGTCAATTGTAACACTTAATTAGGTTCATGTGAACTACCATGATAATGTTTTGAATTTTTTTCATGTGACATCTCCTTTAAACCTTTAGTCACACGTTTTGTGACATTTGTACCAACTTCCATGGTATGTTTTTTTTTCTTAATTTTATGTGTGGCAAAAGTTTGATATAGTCACGGTAAAAAATAAAAACCTAACTAAATTCAGTCAGAAAAACTCAATTAAAACCCACATTGATTGAAATCAAATGGCCATATCTCATTCTTACAAATCTACTTTTGTTCATCCCCAAAATAAAAACCTAACTAAATTCACTTAGAAAAACTCAATGCTCGAACCAATGGTTGTTGCCAGATGGTATACTATGATGAAATTTTACTTGCTAATGGACGACAAAAGAAAAATAATTTGCCACTCTGTCAGAAGTGTGCTAGTGAATTGTCAAGAACCGATCTTGCGGAGGTTGCACCAATTGGGAAGAGCATAGGGAAGTGATTGTGAAAAAACCGACAAGCTATTTTTTGTTCTGAACAATGGTATAATATAGTAATCATGGTAATCTCTTGGGATTATTTGTCGGCAGAATTCAATGTGTTAGTGAGTTGGAGAAATGGGCATGTTAAAGAACACGGCCTAGATTCCATGCGTTTTTCAAATGATTTTAGTTTTCTGAGGGAGTTGTTTGACCTTCCACTAATCAATCAACTTGAAGCTCCATTTGGAATCTTGAGAAGCTTGGGAAAGCTCAAGTTGAATTGTGCTCACATGCTCCAGAAGATCAGATGGAAGAAGATAGAAATGATGAGGATGATGAACTACCGAAGGGAAGCTTTGGAGTACAATATGAAGAAGAAACATATTTCAATTTTTAATATATGTCTATAATTATCCATGACGGTAGTAGTTGTGGTGAAAAATTGGGTTTTTTATACCTAGGTTGTTTATAGGTATTTTTTATGTAGTTCAAAAATCACAACCCACACAAGTTAACTAAAAAAATGGGTCTAACTCCTTGACTTAAATATAGATACAACCCAATATCAATTCATCTAAAGAGACTTGGCCCACATGTGTGAATACCTAGAAAACTATCGGCCCACTTTTGTGTTGAAGATAAATAACCACGGCCCAAATTAAAGACTTGAAGACCCCCATGGTTTACTTTAAAAAAATATTGCAGCCCACCATCAATTCAACAACATGCGATCCATAAACTCCTCTTTTAAATTTGTTTTAAGGTTCACGTAGACAACTAACCAATCGGCCCTTGTTGTGCACGGTCTACTTTTTCTAGACCAGCTCCAACTTTTTTTTCATTTTCTAAACTCCAAAATATCTTTTATAACAAAATGTCGTTCCTAATCAGATTTTGGATAAACTAACCAATCAGCCCAAACTGATTTAATATCACCGGCCCAAACACTTGTTTAATCAGCCCTCTTTTTGACTCTACGCACCTAACACCAAGCCCTATCTCTTTTCAATTAAACAGCCATAAACCTTCATTCTACCTTTGTTTTTTTTTCCCAAACAAAAACACGGGTTGACTTATAATACAAATGGGTTTTAAAATAAGAAGTGTAAGAAGGAACCTATAGAGTGACAAGTGTCCATAATTTTCTCCATAATAAAAAAAGAACATGCATATGCAAAAACCCAAGCTAAATGCAAAAATTAAAAACTAAACCCTAAAAAAATCTAAAAACACACAATTTTTTTAATATTGTTTATTAAATAACGCCATTTTTTCGTCATTAAAAATTGCAATTTTTTCTTTTAATGACGAAAAAGTAGTGATTATTTTAATAGAATATTGAAACAAAATATTTGTGTGTTTTTTATTTTTTAAGTATTTTTTTATTGTGTTCACATTGGAGTATAATCCTTCTTACCCTTCGTACAATTAAAGTTCTTTGTATTTGATCCTTTCTCACAAATACACAATCTAAAAATACAAATTTGCACGCTTGGTGGTGTAGAATAATATAGTGTTATGAGAGGGTCTCATCAGTACCATGTAGACATAGAGAGCTTTACAACTCATGCGTAAGTAGCATGTATAGAATAAAATCCTTGAATCATTTTTTTATAATAAAAAGTAACAAAAATACTCCTAGATTATAAAATTTAAATTAAAAATAAACCCCTTAAATCATTTTTTTTATTTTCAAAAATAACAAAAATACTCCTAAATTATAATTTTAATTAAATATAAAAATACAAACCAAGTTTAAAGAAACATACCATATAAACTAAAACTAGTAGTTAACACCTGTGTGTTGCGACGAGACTGTTATACCAAATTAAAAAATAGACGTAAAAACGTTAAATCGTAACATTTATACCAAAACATAAAACGACACTGATTTCCATGCTTTATAGCAAAGACAATGACAATACTTGAAATCTTATGTAAAAAGTATATCGCATTGTGGCAGTATTGTTAAACCGAACAAAAATTAAGTTTAAAAACGTTGAACAACGCACTCGCGTTGTGGCGTGTTAACTCGCAAATCAATCGGATTTAAAATTTTAAAATAATACTACTAATTATAATAGTTAAATAAATTTATAAAGTATAGGATTTATTAAAATTAAAAATAAACCATAAGGGTTATATGGTACTTATACTAATACTTTAAAGGAAGAAAACATAAATGTTTATATGCAATACATACTTGTACACATAGCTTTAAAACTTATATGTATAGATAAAAAAATTTAAAAAAAATTATGGATGCTAAATGGTATCCACCCATTGGCCTACAAATATCACAAACCAATCAAAACACTCAAAAATTAATAGTAAAACCTCCTCACATGCAATTTTTTATAAATATAGAGAAGAAATTACATAAAAAACTAGTAAAATGAAATTACAAACTATTAAAAATAATATAAAAACTAGTAAAATGAAATTACAAACTATTAAAATAATATAAAAACTAGTAAAAAAAGCCTTGTCCATGTTAGATATTTAGCTCGGATTTTTTCTTTCTAGCGTTTGAAATATCTCTGTTCTCTAGCAAGAGATGCGAGATGTCTTTCTCGAAGAAGGCGAAATTTATTCCATATGTCGTTCTTTTCTAGTTTGAATTTCTTGTTTTTTGATCTTGGGTAATTTTTCGATACCAGGATTTTCCGCTCTATTACACACAATATCAGGATGTGAATTAAGATTTACGCCATATTATAGTCAACCAAGTATGTAAGGAAAATAAATGATCACGATTATTCAAAACAAGCTAAGAAGTCATAACTGTCAAGTCATAAGATCATACCCATAATATTAGATTTGACGCATCGCCCATGCGTGTCCACTTGTTTTACTGCTTCCATTTCTTTCTTTAGTTCTGCCATTTCAACCTTATGCTCTTCCTCCATTCTTTGCATGAGAAAGTTCAGCGAGTTACATACTGTTCTGACTCGATCCTTCCAAATGTTCAATAGATATTCATGGTGCCGCTAGAAATGGTACGGTTCACTTTAGGGTCTGTCTCGTGAGAAGTAGTGTCGTATACAAACATTGGAGGTACGCCCTCTTCTTCAGTACATTTTTGGACTCAGTCGACTAGCCATCCCCATCGTCTCGCTAAATATGGTCTCGTGTTTTCTGATAGGATGCTCAGCACTTTGCTCAAATGACACCCCAACAACACTAAACTCAACATCTAGAACATTGATAGCAGTTTCACTACCGATCTCTGAAATCTCATCAATAGAAGTTTCAGTTTCACCCGAATCTGTTAAAAATAAAAGATATCAAAGATTGCGGGATCAGTCAAGCATCATCTCCCAAGATTAGCAGGGTCAAAGACAGCTAGTAATCAGCTGTAAATCCAGCCGTAAACCAAGCTGTCTACTATATTTAGATTACGTTTTTTGTGCTATAAATTGTATACCTTTCTTTGTAATGATATATACAAAAATATACATCAATTCAGTGTTCTATGAATCAACTTTCTAACATGGTATCAGAGCAGTGTCGTTCTTGACCTGTTCATCATTTACCTTGCTCACCCAAACCAATCATCCTCTCAACCAAGCTGCCATGGCCGAAGCCGGTAACTTGGGAGAAGATCTATCAATTCAAATCGCCAATCTGCTCAAGAATGGCCTCAACCCACAAAACCGAAACCCGAAACCGTCCGATAACCTTCAAATAAACCTCAAGCTCAACAGCCAGAATTATGCTCTATGGACCCGGATGATGAGGGTAGCCATAGGCGGTAAATCAAAAGCCTTTCTAAACCATTTATCAACCAATCCACCAAACCAAACCAGCGAAGAATATGAACAATGGGAACAAGACGACCTAGTCGTCTTCTCATGGCTCATACAAAACATCGAACCAACCCTCGCCAGCAATCTAACCGAATTTCCGACAGCAAAATCGCTGTGGGATGCCCTGGCTATAACATATAGCAGTGGGCGTGACAAGCTCCAAACCTTCAACCTACATGTCAAGGCGAATGAAATCAAACAGAACAATCTCTCCCTAGAAGAATTGTGGATTATACTCCAAGGAGTATGGGGAGAAATTGATCGGATTGACCCAAACCCTATGACCTGCCCAAACGATATCCAAGCATATCACAAAATCAGGACGGAACAGAAACTGTTTCAGTTCCTAAACGCTCTCAACCGGAAATATTACCCTATAAAGAGGGAAATACTCCGGTTAGAACCCCTTCCAACCGTAGAAACTGCATACGCCACTGTCCGCAAGGAGGCCGCTCACCAGAACATTCTGGGAACACCTCTCAATGACACACAGGGTATCACAGTGGGTCTAATGGCCTCTGAAATTGACGGATTAGGGCTTGCATCAAAGGGGTACCGACGGGCCGATGGAAAAAGAATCGGAACAAGTAACAAAGACGACAAAACTCACCTCAAGTGTGATCATTGCGGCATGACGAAACATATCCGGGAACAATGTTTCAAACTCGTTGGGTATCCCGAATGGTGGTCTGATGGTCAGAAGAGAGGCACAAAGACTACAGAAAAAGGGAAGTCATCTAGCACCGGCAACCGAGATGTCACCAGAGATGAAAGCCGGAGCAGATCGGGTTTCGGCGGAATGGCCAAAGCAGATGAAGAAGAAGATACTGCAACAGGTAAAGGTTTGGGGCGCAACCCTCAAACCCTCGGTCATATACGAGTAATAAAGAGACAAATATTGCACATTTAGTCCCTGGAAATAAGGGAAATGTCAATATGGCCCACGAACATCACAAAAAAACAAAAACTATGGATTTTTTATTGTGGCGCGACCGATACGATGACTTATGAGCTATCGGATATTATTTCAACAACCAAACCAGAAAAAACACATATTCAAACGGCAAATGGGGGAATAATGGATGTAAAATCGGACGGACTATTGAGATTTCACCCCACAATAAAAATCTCTAATTGTCTTTATGTTCCCTCGTTATCACATAAGCTGCTTTCCATCAGCCATGTCACAAAAGAACTCAACTGTATTGTCCTAATGTACCCTACGTTTTGTATTTTACAGGATATCAGAACGGGAGTGATCATTGGGCGTGGCACTGAAAATCAAGGGTTGTACTATGTGGATGAGGCGACTCAAAGTGGTGCTGTGATGTTGACTCATGGGACATCGGAACGAGAAGCTTGGCTATGGCACCGAAGATTAGGTCATCCTTCTACAAGTTATTTGCATATTTTATTTCCAAAACTATTTCCAGTTAATTCTATGTCACATTGTGAAACATGCGTTTTAGCAAAGAGCCACCGAAAAACTTTTAAACCCAATAATACTAAGGCTGCTTTGCCATTTTCATTAATCCATTCTGACGTATGGGGTCCTGCCCCAGTTCTTGGGGGGGCAAAACCTCCGTTACTTTGTGATGTTCGTTGATGATTGTACCCGAATGACCTGGGTTTATTTTTTGAAAAACAAATCCGAAGTCTTCGAAAAGTTCACTATGTTTTACGCCATGATCCAAACCCAATTTCAAACAAACATCCAAATATTCCGATCCGATAATGGCGGTGAGTTTGTTAATACCTCGTTTAAAATCTTTTTTCCAAGACAAGGGAATAATCCACCAAACTACATGCCCAAACACCCAGAACAAAACGGTGTTGCCGAAAGGAAAAATCGCATTTTGCTGGAAATGACACGAGCTCTCCTAATTGAATCCCAGGTCCTGAAATATTTTTGGCCTGAAGCCCTTGCTACTGCTACCTATCTTCTCAACCGACTCCCAACAAAAATCCTAAAACTTAACACTCCGTTACACACCCTTTCAAAATTCTTCAAACTACCCTCAGTTCTTACTCTTCAACCACGAATCTTTGGATGTATTGCCTTTGTTCACATACCTAAATCAGATCGAACCAAACTTGACCCTTGTGCTGAAAAATGTGTCTTTGTTGGGTATGGAATGAATCAAAAAGGATACAGATGTTATAATCCAAAAACACGTCATATGTTCACCACAATAAACTGTGACTTTCTTGAAACCGAGTATTACTACAATTCCCAACTCAGTGGTCAGGGGGAGAAGGAATGTTTAGACACACTAAGTTGGTTGAAATATGTTCCCTATGTACCAACTACAGAGTTACCAGAGTCCAATTTCAGTGCCACTGACGGTCCTAATGTTCCTCCTAACCTGGTGTCCGAGGTAAGTAATACTCAACCTATTCAGTCTGGTGGTATTTTTGAAGTTTCTAATGACTCCGAGGATACCAATACTTCTAATCATGAAACTGCCACAGAACAAACTGAAAATTTGCAGGCAGATGAATCCAGACAAGAAGAACCACCATCAAGATATGTGTTACCCCCTAGAACAAACAGAGGGTTCCTCCGAAACGGTATTCTCCTGAAAAAGAACCAAGAAGATCTAGTTATCCTATAGCTAGTGTCGCTAACGAAATTTCACTAAGGAAGCCAAAGCATTTATCTCATCCGTTTACTCCGAAGAAACTCCTACAAATGTGGATCAAGCCTTAAAATCTAAACATTGGAAGGAAGCAATGAAAACAGAAATGGAAGCCCTAACCAAGAACAATACTTGGGAAAAGTGTACTCTCCCGTTGGGAAAGAAATCCGTGGGGTGTCGTTGGGTCTATACGGTTAAGTATAAACCAGATGGTACAATTGAAAGATATAAAGCCCGACTGGTAGCAAAAGGGTATACCCAGACACATGGGATGACTATGCTGAAACATTCTCCCCGGTTGCAAAAATGAACACAATTAGGTTCTTTTTTGATAGCTGCAAATGAAGGGTGGCCACTTCAACAGTTTGATGTAAAAAATGCCTTTTTACACGGGGACCTAGATGAAGAGTATTTATGGATGCTCCTCCAGGATTCACAAAAGATTTCAAAACTGGAGAAGTTTGCCGTCTGAAGAAGTCCCTTTATGGTTTGAAGCAATCCCCCGGCTTGGTTTGGTAGATTTACGATAGCTATGAAAAAGTTTGGATATAAACAGAGTAATGCCGATCATACTTTGTTTCTCAAAAAAAGAGGAAAATTCGTAACCTGCCTAATTATCTATGTAGATGATATGATCATTACAGGGAACGATAAAGAAGAAATGGTAAAACTAAAAGAAAACTTGTTTGCTGAGTTTGAAATGAAAGATTTGGGCAGGCTTAAGTATTTCCTCGGAATTGAAGTACTAAGGTCAAAACAAGGAATTTTCATTAGTCAGAAGAAGTATGTCTTAGACCTGTTGGCAGAAATAGGAATGATCGATTGCAAACCAGCAGATACTCCTATGAGTGTAAACCAAAAGCTTTATATGGAAGAAGGAGCAAAATTAGCAAATAAAGAAAGATACCAACGGTTGGTGGGAAAACTAATATATCTCTCACATACTCGTCCAGACATCGCCTATGCTGTAGGGGTAGTAAGTCAGTTTCATGCACCAACCTCAACAGTCACATATGGAAGCAGTTTGGAGAATTATTAGATATCTCAAAGGAACAGTAGGTCACGGAGTCCTGTTTCAATCACATAGACACCTAAATGTTCAAATCTATACCGATGCAGACTGGGCAGGAGATAAGGGAAATCGGAGGTCAACAACTGGCTACTTCACTTTAGTCGGCGGGAATCTTGTTACTTGGAGAAGTAAAAAACAAAAGGTGGTTGCTCTTTCAAGTGCAGAAGCTGAATTTAGAGGTATAGCTCGAGGTTTAACAGAAGCCATGTGGATGCGAAGACTCTTAGCTGAGATTGGTTTTCCGTCAAAAGAAACAAGTAAGATTATGTGTGATAATAAAGCTGCAATTCAGATTTCAGAAAACCCAGTACAACATGATCGAACTAAACACGTGGAAGTTGATAGGAACTTCATCAAAGAAAAATTGGAAGATGGTACGATTGAACTACCATTCGTTCGATCAAAGGATTAGCTTGCTGACATTCTAACAAAAGCAGTTAACGGAAAATTTCAGCGATTGTTTGAGCAAGTTGAATTTTGGAAATCCGACTATTCAACTTGAGGGGGAGTGTTAAAAATAAAAGATATCAAAGATTGCGGGATCAATCAAGCATCATCTCCCAAGATTAGCAGGGTCAAAGACAGCTAGTAATCAGCTGTAAATCCAGCCGTAAACCAAGCTGTCTACTATATTTAGATTACGTTTTTTGTGCTATAAATTGTATACCTTTCTTTGTAATGATATATACAAAAATATACATCAATTCAGTGTTCTATGAATCAACTTTCTAACAGAATCTTCATCGTCTGACTCGACCTACCACCCGTTCTCACGTTCAGAAAAGGTTTCATTGTTTCTAAAATTGGACATGCATCCGTAAAGTTATGGAGAGGTGATATTGGTTGGGTCATTGGTGAAACAGAGTCGGACTCTAAATTACTAACGGGGAGATAGAGATAGCAAGGGACTCGAACGACATCTGTGACACAACGTATCTTTACTAAGTAAGTGTGTGATTAAATAAAAGAATAATTTATAACACATAAGGTGCACAAAACCAAATTGACACATATGCAAACTTTCACTTAGTATCACACATAGTAAAAATCCATGTTTATTAAAAGTTTTGGCTACCCGAATTTTGGAAATATTTATTTTCAAAACTCAACATGTTATCGTCTAGAATTTTTAGGAATAAATTCTAGTTTGCTATAACCATTGGCTCCGATACCGACTTCTGTCACACCCCGAAAATCTTGCAGCAGAAATGCAGACGTGACGATGACGGAGGTTGGTGCCTGCTGGTATTTAGTGAATGATACTTATTTATATTTGGACGTTTATTTTAGCATTGTCATTAGTCACCATGGTTTTAAGAAAACATAAGCATAACATAGTTGTTTTGATCCATCAAGGATCTTGATACATAGGTCCCGAAAAACATTGTCCAAAAACAAAAGTTATTAATAATGCATTCACTAAACACATGCTTCGCTAAAATCGCTAAAATCCCGAAGCCAGAATTAAGTACCTGTAAAACAGGCCAACAATGTAAACACATTAATTAGTTAGTTCACATATAATCCTTAACGGTAAAATTATCATCCAAATTTTTTTTCAATTAATGTCTAGGCAAATTTTCTTAACTAAATTTCTTTTCCAAAAATCCATGGGTTTTTTTTGCTTGTCGCAAGTACCTCCCAAAACTTGTGGGTCAAGTACTCTTGTCTCAAGTCAACTTCCCAATGGTTTAGATATATTAAATTTCATGGTCAATATTTTCAAATTCATAGACTATCTTGGATTACGATAACTATATTTACATCACATGATTATAATCAACGATACACAATTACAAGAACGAAATGTGTCACCACGAGAACGGTTGCGACCGGTCTGTGACGGGGTTGTCAACCCGATAGATCTATCAGCACTTCTTCGGACATATAGTTAATAATTATGTGGCTTAGGTTCATGAATAGTACCTTCCAAATGATACATGAGGTGCCCTCCTTATGAGAAATATACGATCCTACTTTATTGAAAAATTTAGTTCAATTTATTACACAATCTACGGCTCTTCGTAGAAATTAAGTTAATTTCTTAATATCCATGAAGATTCGTGTAAACAACAATTTAAAACACGTTAAATCATTTTCAGCATGTTTTTCCCCAAAACAGCTACAAAAGTAGTAAAATAGGGCAATGAAACTCAACTTTTGGAGCCTTTAAATTCTAGCAATATTTTTCACAATTATATTGATCGACACGTACTAATTTTATATAAAACCTTTTTTATTGAGCAAAAAAATGACAAATCCTAAGTTTTTCATCCAACTTATGGTTTTTCATATGGCTTCTCAAAATGTTTTTAAGTTATGTTCATATATATATTTCCTTAAGATTACGTGAACCGGAATGATTTTTTTGGTAACCTTTGTTGAATTAAATTTGTTATCACAACCTTTTGTGTGTATGTGTATACGGTCTAGCTTTGTAACATATTAACATGAGCATTTAGTCACATAACACTTTACCAAATACCGAACTACACGTAAGTCGTTAATTATATTTTCATTCTCCTAGAATATTTATATCCATGCAATAACTTTACAAAGTTAACCCATGTATAATTTCATGCTTTGGTATTTATTAATCATAACACATTTTTGTAACGAAGATTACATTTGATCGTATTCGTACGCATGCATAATCTTGCGTCCTACTATCATATTAATACTTAGCATGTCATATATCATCTTTGTAATTTCAAATAACACATTTTATCACGCAATAGAACACTTAGACAATTTACTTGGTGTACGCCGATACATGCGTATTTGAACGTTTTGTGAACATTTTTATGCGTCAAAAACCAAAACCACGTAGGACTAGCCAAACACTATAGTTACTTAATATAGGTTTAAATATCCATATTTGTTATAAAAATATCATTTTATAACCTGTTTGAATACAGTTTCACAAAATCGCTCAAAAAGCCGAATTTTACCGTTTTTAACACATAATTTTGTATCGAACTTACTATAATCATCCTAAATCATCAAGACTTCGTATTTTAGCACAACCAAGTTATTTACTATAAAATATATGATCGGAACCATATTACTGCAGGTCAAACCACATAGATCACACATTTTCACTCATTTTATCACTTTTTAAGCATCAAGTACAACATGCAAGAGCACCACACTTATGTCATGTGTTCATATTATCAAACCACATCATTTTCATTATAAACATAGTTTATTCTAAATTGTATTTCATAAAACCCATTAAATCATCGTAAAACATAATGTACAAGTTTCTAATGCATGTCACACATGCTTCAACATATCACTTCAAGTAAATGCTTCCAAACATGAATTTATTGAATTTCCTAATAATCCAAAACATTCTTATTAACATTATCATAGGTTCATAAAAAAAAATCATTTCCATGTGAAGATCTTGTTTTATGAGCATTTAATCAAAAATAACATACTAGTATATATATATACACACACGACACACATATATACATATACATACACTTTTCATGTTATCATGATCCAAGTATCATTATCTTCATTAGAAACCATGTTGATCATCCATGCAACCAAGATTCAAGCTTTAAAATAATCACATTCCACCTTATAAACAAAACACACACACATATATATGTATTCATGGCACACACACTATCACTTCCATTTTATTTTGTTTTAAAACCCCTTTATGTTTAGAATCAAAGTGTTTGAAGAATCCAAACTTTGAGAAACACTTTCACCATCATCGTCATCACTAAGAAACAAGAACAAGAATCGTGAATGGCTTTATACCTTTCTAAGACCAAAGGGTTTTTGATGATGATTTATGTATGTAGATGCTTCAACCCTCTTGAAAACACTATTGGATGGACTTCAAATCACCAAACAACTTGAAAGGAACTTGGATTGCACTTTACCTTGAAGTATTGAATGAAAAATGGAAATGGAGGAGATGGGTGGTGGCTCACGGCTGTATGAAAGTGTTGGTGCATATGTCTGTTGCCTTCGTCATTAATGTCATTATGTATCGAGTCTGAGTGGTTAGAGCTTAAACTGTTAGAAATTAGGCGTATTTATGTGAAATAGAGACCAAGTTCGCTGGAGAGTAACTTGAGAAGTCAAGTTCGGGCGAACTTCTATCATCCTCGGGCGAACTTGAGGTCTTTATGAGCAAACTTGCTCCACTATAAATAGGAGCCTTGGGTTTTCATTTGTAACAACTTCTAATTTTGGCATCTTAGAGGTGAAGCTCTGCCGGATCTGGATCTCGAATGTATATGAACTTTAGATCAATGATATCAATCTTTAAATGAGTAATTCTTGTTATTCGATTAACTTTCATTAGTTTCCGCCTAATTGGACAATAGATAGCAAACTTAGGTTCCCGAGCTGTTCGTGGACGTTCCTACAAGTGGTATCAGAGCCTGGATACCTAAATTTGCTGAAATCAAAACAAGAATCTCTCTTATTCTACTCCATTCTATCATTTTTCTTAATATTTTCACATACTTGATGATTTCATGGTAAAAAATGGGTGATTTTTTAATATGTCATGTAAAATACACTTGTGGTAAACCCTTGAGAGTTTGGACATCAAAGTCAACCGATTTGATTTCAAAAAGTTCAAAAAACCATGATTTGCAAAACCATTTCAATCGAACTTGAGACCAAGTTCGACCGAACTTGACGAAAATTCACTGAATTTTACTCAAGTTCGACCGAACTTGATAGTTTTCAAGCTTTTTATCTCAAGTCCGCTCGAACATAGCACAAAATTCTTCAAAATTTATCACGTTCGACCGAACTTGTATAAAGTTTGTTGAAAATTTGCTTAAGTTCGCTCGAACTTAGTTAAAGTTTCGAAAACTCTTCATAAGTTCGACCGAACTTACCTGTTTCTTGAAATATCTATATTAAGTTCGACCGAACTTGATAAGTCTTTGACAAGTTCGCCCGAACTTGTCTAAGGTTCCTAAAAAAATGTCGTTAGGAATCGTATCGATGAGACGGTTTTAAAGATATAATTGGGTAAAAATTGTTTTCGTAAAAAATTTTAACATTTTTAACGTACCGATCGTGCTAAATTTGTCTATTGCTAATCAATTTGATCATATTTTCATATAAGTCTTCAGGTTGTCAAGATGGAAGATTTTCACAATGTGTTCATTTCTCAAATGGCTTCTTCATCAAATGCTAATACTCTTGCGGCGAATCAGATGAATATCGACAATGAAATGGGTACTACTCCGAAACCGCCGAAGCTAATGTGTATAGATGAGTTTGAAGGATGGAAGGAAAAGTTTGTGAATTGGATACAAGCAAACCAATTCGACAGTTGGGTTGCAGTTGAGGATGGTTACAAATGGCCAAAGGATGAGCGTGATCAAGATCTTCCGTTGAATAAGTTCTCACCGACCGACAGATTACATTATGTCGCTGAAAGAAAATGATTAGCTTGATCCAACAATCAGTTAAGGAAGACATCCTTATTTTATTGCCAGAATATGAAACGTCACAAGAATTATGGCACTCTATTTGTGACAAATTCAAAGGAAGTGATGAAATGATTAAGAGCAAGAAGGCCTTAATTAAGAAAGAATTCGAGATCTTCACGATGATCAAAGGTGAAACTATGAAGCAAATGATCGATAGATACTGTCACCTCATGGTCCAGATGCGAAGACATGACATCACAAGAACTAACGAAGAGCAAATCGAGAAGTTGGCCGATGCACTTCCAGAAGGAGAATGGACGACATATCTGACGATTCTGAAGAATAGTCCATCCTGGAGACACTTCAAGTTGTCATCTTTCATCGACAAATTAAAAGGTCATGAAATGGAATTGATGAAGATTGCAAAGTCAAAGAACGCTAATGTTGTTCAAGATGTCGGTGTTTGATACAAATGAGGTATTCAAGATACTCCAATTCAAAGCTCGAAAATTCAAACAACATTTAGTGCAAATACAAATTCTTCTCCAAATCAAAGTTCTCCATATGCTGGATATTCTAGTGCTAGTTCAAGCTCTTCATTCCAAAATCAGACAAGTCAAGCTAGTTCTAATTCAAATGTTTTCCAGTGCAACATAGCAGTCGATTTGAAGAATGTATTTCCAAAAAAAGTGGCTAAACAACACATAGCACTTCTCGCTACCGCCTTGAATCGTATGAATGTCTTGTTGCTGGAAAGATCGGAAATCCAGAAATGACAGCAGAAGATTATGATCAGGTAGATGAAGAAGAATTGGAGCTGATGGATATTAAATGGAGCCTTGCGTCCATCATCAGAAGAGTTACTAAATTCGTGGCACTCGCTGGAAGAGACATTGGAAATTCAAGCAACAAGCTTGGATTCGACAAATCAAAAGTCACATGCTTCAGGTGTCGACAAAAAGGACATTTCAAACGCGAATGCAGTAATCAAGAAGCAAGTGGAAACCAAAATCCTTTCGGAAGCAACAATGAGTACTACAAGAAAGCTCTTCAATATAAGTTATATCCAAAGAAAACGCAAATTGAAGTAGAAGATAAATATGCAAAGAAATCCGAACAAGCTCTTGTTGCTAATCATGAAGAAGATGGCTTTAACTGGAACAGATACATCGGAAAGAAAACTGGTGTGGCTATGATGGCAGAGGTTGTAAATGAACCAGAGACATCGTATGTTGATGCTGCTTTGGAGAATGCATTTCTGGAAGCATACATGCGGAGAATTGAAGAAGAAGAAGAGATAACTTATGCTGAGATGCAAAAACAAGAAGCTTTGAAAGCAAAGGCCGAAAAGGTAAAAGTGGAGGTAAGAATGTCTGAAAAGGAAGTTGTGAAAGTTGTTGTAACATCCGTCAAAAACCGGATTTACCAAACCCGCTCCGTTTATTAACTGAACAATCAGTTAAAAATTTCGTTGCGTATTTAATGCTCAAATTAATTTTAATCGATACATAATTAATAAGTATATTGGAATATAAAAGTTATATTTGAAAAAGTATTAAAAATAGTGGTTTAAAAATAAAACAAGGCTGCCGGGTCAACCTGGTCAACAACGATTTAACTCTCATCCATCAAACCACCCACTTGTGTTCTTTAGTAACATATCAAAACAATTAATTCAAATATCAAACTCGAATTCAAAACTGACGCGCCCAATCGCAGTCGTCGGAAATCCCGACGATTTCGCCGAGATTGGACGGTTTCTTCTGATTTAACCGAAGCCTTAACTATTACATCGGTTATAACCGACGTCTGAACCCGCGACACAAGTCATAACCGCCGGAAAATTATTGACCGACGAATCAAGACGGAAAACGGACCAAATTCGTCGATGTCCTGCCCTATAAATACACCCTCTAACTTCTGTTAGCCTTTTCGCTCACAATCACACCCTTTCTCGACGTAATTTCACTCGCCGGAAAACTTCTGCAACTCGCCGAAAAACCGAACCCTTTCACCTCTGTGCATCACTCTAAAAACAGAACACCTAGAGCTCATACCGAAGCCACCCCCACTCACCTCAAGCTTCCTGAAGACACTCTGCCGCAAAATACACGTCGCCGGAATAACCTGCTGTAATCGGAAAGCTCGCCGGCGAAACAGGGGACCTTTGTCGGTATATCTTATACCTAATCTGTCTCATTCTTTTTATTAATCTCACATGTAATTAATCACAACACACTAAAGGACTTGATTAAATCGTCGAACCAGTCGGACATTGGTTCTGGATAAAGCTTAACGAAGAAGATGAAGTTTTCTGTAGTATATATATATAATTTAAATCAAGTTTTATCTCGGGTTAGACACACAGTCCAGCGGTGGACTGTGTGCAAATAAACACGCATACGTCCCGAGTTCGATTCTTGTCCCACGCATACTCGCCTTAATAAAAATGTTCTTTTTTTTTAACTGAACCGGATTCACTGCAAATAGATGTTAAGCTTAATAAAAACCGGAATAATAACCAAGATAGACACACAGTCCAGTGGTGGACTGTGTGCGCGTTTAAAACATACGTCGCGAGTTCGAGTCCAGACTACCGCATCGGTTCTGGCAATTATCAAACTTTTTATATAAGGCAGAAATGAAATTATCTAGTTTGTATATAAGTATAATAAAAATCAGATTATTTACCAAGTTAGACACACAGTCCAGCGGTGGACTGTGTGTCAACCTAAACCACAGGTCCCGGGTTCGAGACCTGTGGAGAGGACCGAGCGATCATTAAAATCGTTTTTAAAATAAATGATTTTCGGATTAATTCAATTAGTATATAAATATAATTAAAAACAGAAATATTTCAGGTTAGACACGTAGCTCAGTTGGTAGAGCTGCGTGCACGCGAACGGGAGGTCTCGGGTTCGAGCCTCACCCGGCGCACACAATTACACAATAAAACCGGTCAACAAGTCAACGGTCAAAAAGTCAACATTTTTTTATTATTTTATTTATTTATTTTATTTAAAAATCAATTAAAAATACTTAAAAATAACATTTTTAAGGTTAGAAAATAGCCTTAAACTCACCAAAAATATATCCAATCATCCTACTAAAATTGATTAATAAAATCCGCTTATTTACCGAACCATTATGTTATTATCTAGGTTAGTTTCACTCGTGGTTAAAATCCAACTTCGTGCGCATTCAACATCATCAACCGAACGCACCCAAAGTGAGTGAATCTTACAACTCCCCTTTTTAATTACACGTTTTGGGGTGTGTCATGTGTCACTAAAATTAACTCGTTTATTTAAACTTGTGCCATACCATATTGTGATCTAAACTTAGAATGTATATATTGTTTGTTGTTATGTATTTCATATTGTCAAGTTATATGCAAATCATTCATTAGGCCCATCAGTTCCTCGTGGGAGACGAGTTGAGCAACGCGTGCCTCAAAACAATCTATTATTGTATGTGTGTGCATTATCTAATGAGTAAGTGTTTTGTGAATAAGTTTACATCGATATTTACTCATATGTGGTTGTGCACTTTATTTTATAATCAATTCAATAAACTTGTTCAAATGCTTTTCATAGGATTCACTCGCCAACTTTTTGTTGATCCAAAAACCATTTTTACACATGATACAGGTGAACAGGATGAAGCAAGGAAAACATAGGAAATGCCTTAGAAGAAAACAATGAAGTCTAGAATGATGTTTAGGACATGATGAAATTAAGATTGTATGTTTCCCTTTAAATTGTAATAATGAATATGAAACGTTATAATAAAGGTCATGAGCTTTGATGATAACCCAATCATGCCCCGATCACCTTTTCCGCTGCGGGTCGGGGTGTGACAGATTTGTATCAGAGCCATGACTATAGGGATATAGGATAGGTTATTAGACCCTTAGATCCTATACTATAGTTGACTAGATTTTAATTGTTTATGTGGTTACATACAAACTTATGATGTTTATTTGTTTCATATTTGTTTATACTTACAGTCAAACATACATACTTACATACACATTCATCATACATATTTCAATGTTCATATATTCAAATCATCTTCATACTTTCGTTATTCAAAGATTTTGTCGCATTTTTCATTTTTCAAATCTCATCAAAGTGAGTTCTGCGACGGGCATGTAGTAATGTAAGGGTACAAGTACCGGTAGTCGGAACGTCCTGTCTAGTTGGCATTCGTATAAATCCAATATAACGGACCAGTTTGCCTACCTGGGGACTAACGATGAGAGTACGAAGGACCTATTAGGCCAAAGCATGCCACACCAAACGTCGTTCGAACTAACCCCATTTTGAGGTGTCACCGTGTCCATACCTGGATACATTCCGAATATCATACGTTACATACATATTTCTCGATTTTCTCCGGGTTTTAGTGTACGTAACCAGGCCAACACATGCGAACCATATGAAAACCCCGGTATTCATGGGGGCCCACATGATTACGAAGGTGAAGTATGGCGGCATGCAAGGCCCAATTACGAGCAAAGCCCAAGACATCCTATGGATGTAGTAGATTTATTTTTCTATATTTATTTTATGAATGTACATTCCTAAATACGACCCATGATCCCAAAAACATCCAACTCATACTCATGATATGTATTCCTTGTAGATGTCTTCTAGCCTCGCCCGTAGGAAGATGAGAGCAGGAAAAGCCCGCGAGCGCATGGCTGCCCTAATCGCTCAACAAATGGCTGCCGTAATACCCAACATTGTAATTCAAGTCCAACAAGCCCTTACCGCTAATCCTGTCAACCAAGAAGATCAAAATGTTATCAACCCTCCCCCAAACACCACTAAATGCACCTACAAACATTTCAAATCCTGCGACCCTCCAAAATACGAAGGGACTGAAGGTGTCACCGCTCTCCTCCATTGGTTTGAAGAAATGGAGAACACTTTTCTAAATTGCGATTGCCCCGATGATCGCAAGGTGCGATATGCTACTGGTCGTTTATATGGAATAGCACTTACTTGGTGGAATACAGAGAAGGCCAAACGAGGTGTTGAAGATGCTATGACTTTGACTTGAGAAGAGTTGAAGGAAATCATGACAAGACGGTTTTGCCCAAGGAGCGAAATCAAGAAATTAGAAGATGAGTTTTATTCGTTGAAGCAAAAGGAAGGCGACCACACCACATACAGCAAGAGATTCCTCGAGTTAAATCAAATGGTTCCCAATTTGTTCACTCATCTTTACCGTTTGATCGAGCACTACATTCGAGGTCTTCCGTCAAAAATTCAAGACTCTGTAATAAGTACCACGCCTGCAACTTTGGAAGCAGCAATGGAGTTAGCTACAGAGCTCACCGAGAACCGCATCCGGAATAAAGACTTCAAGGAGGAGAAGAAGAAGGATAAAGCATCAACTGAAACTTCAAACTCCACCCAAACCGAATCCCCTTCTCAACCCATTTTTAAGAGAAAACGAGATGGGCAACTTTTCGCTGTCAACCAACGTAATCAACCAACTTCACAAGCCATACCTATCCAAGCTATCCCAATCACTCAAGTAGCACCCAACTCAACTTACCCAAATAAGAAACCATACCTTGGACCTCACCCTCGATGTAACACCTGTTTTTATCACCATCCATCTACCTTACCTTGTCGACTATGTGCGAATTGTGGACGCTATGGTCATTTGCGCAAGGCTTGCCGCACCTCTCAAAACCAAATCTCTCCCCCTACTCAAAACATGATCCAAACCTATCAACAACCCCAATACCCCATGTTACCTTATGTTCGAGCTTGTTTTAATTGTGGCGACCCTACCCACTTTAGAAACATGTGCCCTCGATTGGTTAACATCATAAACGCCCAAGCTCAATCAAACCCAGTTAACCAAGCAAATCAAGGAAACCTAATCACTAGGCCACCAGCAAGAGGAAGAGTTTTCAACATCAACGCCAATCCTGTTGAAGATAATGACGACCCAAACGAAACCACCCAACTGGTCCCGTTCACCAAAAATCAAGATTCAACTCCAACCGCTTAGTTTTTATGTTTTCTTTATGTTATCTCAATTTTCCCGTATCCCAGTTATAAATTGGAATCTTATCCAGGGATCTTAATGCGAATTACTATTTCAGTTTGTTTATGTTTTAAAGTCACATAGAACCAATCATAACTTACGGATAAAGCCAATGAAAATTTGATAAGAATATGGTGGATACGCCGCTGGTACTTCCTATATATAAGTATTCTTGTCAAAGGATCAGAGGCATTATCTGGCGGTTATGAGAAGTTCCGTGTAGAATTTAGTATTGTCTTGATTGAAGTTTGTTTTGTACTCACTGATTTAGCATTTATAGCATCTCATCATTTAAAGAAATTGGATTGAGTTCCATTTCTACATAGACTAACCTCTCCATCATAACAAACGAGAGAGGTATTGTCATCATTCAAACATGTATACTATCAGAATTGAGACTCAAGTGTTGGTTGTTGTGTTTGTTTTAGAGTCACATAGAACTAATCATAACTTGCGGATAAAGTCAATGAAAATTTGACAAGAATATGGTGGATACGCCGCTGGTACTTCCTATATATAAGTATTCTTGTCAAAGGATCAGAGGCATTATCAGGCGGTTATGAGAAGTTCCATGCCGGATTTAGTAATGTTTTGGTTGAAGTTGTTCATCATACATTTCAGCGCATTTCAATTTCATCATTTAAAGAAGTTGAGCTATGTCTCACTTCCACAAGGACTAACCTCTCCATCATAACAAACGAGAGAGGTACTGTCACCATTCACACATGTATACTATCAGAATTGAGACTCAAGTGTTGGTTGTTGTGTTTGTTTTAGAGTCACATAGAACTAATCATAACTTGCGGATAAAGTCAATGAAAATTTGACAAGAATATGGTGGATACGCCGCTGGTACTTCCTATATATAAGTATTTTTGTCAAAGGATCGGAGGCATTATCAGGCGGTTATGAGAAGTTCCATGTAGGATTTAGTAATGTTTTGGTCGAAGTTTGTTCATCATACATTCCAATGTATTTCAATTTCATCATTTAAAGAAGTTGAGCTATGTCTCACTTCCACAAGGACTAACCTCTCCATCATAACAAACGAGAGATGTACTGTCACCATTCAAACATGTATACTATCAGAATTAAGACTCAAGTTTTGGTTGATTGTGTTTATTTATGTATTAGAGTCACATAGAACTAATCATAACTTGCGGATAAAACCAATGAAAATTTGACAAGAATATGGTGGATACGCCGCTGGTACTTCCTATATATAAGTATTCTTGCCAAAGGATCAGAGGCATTATCAGGCGGTTATGAGAAGTTCCATGTAGGATTTAGTATTGTTTTGGTTGAAGTTTGTGTTATACTCACTGATTTAGCATTCATATCATCTCATTATTTAAAGAAATTGGATTGTGTTCCATTTTCTACATAGACTAACCTCTCCATCATAACAAACGAGAGAGGTACTGTCATCATTCAAACATGTATACTATCAGAATTTGGACTCAGATATTGGTTGTTGTGTTTATTATGTTCTAGAGTCACATCATAGAACCAATCATAACTTACTGATAAAACCAATGAAAATTTGACAAGAATATGGTGGATACGCCGCTGGTACTTCCTATATATAAGTATTCTTGCTAAAGGATCAGAGACATTGTCAGGCAGTTATGAGAAGTTACATGTATGATTTAGTAATTTCTTGGTACATTGGTTGTGGTGTTTATTTATGTTCTAGAGTCACATCATAGAACCCATCATAACTTACTGATAAAACCAATGAAAATTTGACAAGAATATGGTGGATACGCCGCTGGTACTTCCTATATATAAGTATTCTTGCCATAGGATCAGAGGCATTGTCAGGCGGTTATGAGAAGTTCCATGTAGGTTGTAGTATTAGAAGTTTTGTTTTAGGATATAACCTTATCTTTCCAAATATATCAAAACTCTTGCGCATGAAATCATACTTAGTGAATCAACTCCGCTTATCAATATTTTTACCGTAGGCAACAAAAAGCGATTCCTGTAGCAGGGTATTCAACCCTTACAAGGAACGTTACCGCCTCAAACAAAATTTTTTTAACTCTTACTCTTTTTTCTATGTATGTAACTGTCAAAATTAAACACCATCCTTTTTAGACAAATATGCCACTACTTAAATTTCGGGACGAAATTTCTAAAAAGTAGGGGATACTGTAACATCCGTCAAAAACCGGATTTACCAAACCCGCTCCGTTTATTAACCGAACAATCAGTTAAAATTTCGTTGCGTATTTAATGCTCAAATTAAGTTTAATCGATACATAATTAATAAGTATATTGGAATATAAAAGTTATATTTGAAAAAGTATTTAAAATAGTGGTTTAAAAATAAAACAAGGCTGCCGGGTTTCGAACCCGGGTTAGCCGGGTCAACCAGGTCAACAACGATTTAACTCTCATCCATCAAACCACTCTGCCACTTGTGTTCTTTAGTAACATATCAAAACAATTAATTCAAATATCAAACTCGAATTCAAAACTGACGCGCCCAATCGCAGTCGTCGGAAATCCCGACGATTTCACCGAGATTGGACGGTTTCTTCTGATTTAACCGAAGCCTTAACTATTACATCGGTTATAACCGACGTCTGAACCCGCGACACAAGTCATAACCGACGGAAAATTATTGACCGACGAATCAAGACGGAAAACGGACCAAATTCGTCGATGTCCTGCCCTATAAATACACCCTCTAACTTCTGTTAGCCTTTTCGCTCACAATCACACCCTTTCTCGATGTAATTTCACTCGCCGGAAAACTTCTGCAACTCGCCGGAAAACCGAACCCTTTCACCTCTGTGCATCACTCTAAAAACAGAACACCTAGAGCTCATACCGAAGCCACCCCCACTCACCTCAAGCTTCCTGAAGACACTCTGCCGCAAAATACACGTCGCCGGAATAACCTGCTGTAATCGGAAAGCTCGCCGGCGAAACAGGGGACCTTTGTCGGTATATCTAATACCTAATCTCTCTCATTCTTTTTATTAATCTCACATGTAATTAATCACAACACACTAAAGGACTTGATTAAATCGTCAAACCAGTCGAACATTGGTTCTGGATGAAGCTTAACGAAGAAGATGAAGTTTTCTGTAGTATATATATATAATTTAAATCAAGTTTTATCTCGGGTTAGACACACAGTCCAGCGGTGGACTGTGTGCAAATAAACACGCATACGTCCCGAGTTCGATTCTTGTCCCACGCATACTCGCCTTAATAAAAATTTTCCTTTTTTTAACTGAACCGGATTCACTGCAAATAGATGTTAAGTTTAATAAAAACCGGAATAATAACCAAGATAGACACACAGTCCAGTGGTGGACTGTGTGCGCGTTTAAAACATACGTCGCGAGTTCGAGTCCAGACTACCGCACCGGTTCTGGCAAGTATCAAACTTTTTATATAAGGCAGAAATGAAATTATCTAGTTTGTATATAAGTATAATAAAAATCAGATTATTTACCAAGTTAGACACACAGTCCAGCGGTGGACTGTGTGTCAACCTAAACCACAGGTCCCGGGTTCGAGACCTGTGGAGAGCACCGAGCGAGTCATTAAAATCGTTTTTAAAATAAATGATTTTCGGATTAATTCAATTAGTATATAAATATAATTAAAAACAGAAATATTTCAGGTTAGACACGTAGCTCAGTTGGTAGAGCTGCGTGCACGCGAACGGAGGTCTGGGTTCGAGCCTCACCCGGCGCACACAATTACACAATAAAACCGGTCAACAAGTCAACGGTCAACAAGTCAACGGTCAAAAAGTCAACATTTTTTATTATTTTATTTATTTATTTTATTTAAAAATCAATTAAAAATACTTAAAAATAACATTTTTAAGGTTAGAAAATAGCCTTAAACTCACCAAAAATATATCCAATCATCCTGCTAAAATTGATTAATAAAATCCGCTTATTTACCGAACCATTATGTTATTATCTAGGTTAGTTTCACTCGTGGTTAAAATCCAACTTCGTGCGCATTCAACATCATCAACCGAACGCACCCAAAGTGAGTGAATCTTACAACTCCCCTTTTAATTACACGTTTTGGGGTGTGTCATGTGTCACTAAAATTAACTCGTTTATTTAAACTTGTGCCATACCATATTGTGATCTAAACTTAGAATGTATATATTGTTTGTAGTTATGTATTTCATATTGTCAAGTTATATGCAAATCATTCATTAGGCCCATCAGTTCCTCGTGGGAGACGAGTTGAGCAACGCGTGCCTCAAAACAATCTATTATTGTATGTGTGTGCATTATCTAATGATTAAGTGTTTTGTGAATAAGTTTACATCGATATTTACTCATATGTGGTTGTGCACTTTATTTTATAATCAATTCAATAAACTTGTTCAAATGCTTTTCATAGGATTCACTCGCCAACTTTTTGTTGATCCAAAAACCATTTTTACACATGATACAGGTGAACAGGATGAAGCAAGGAAAACATAGGAAATGCCTTAGAAGAAAACAATGAAGTCTAGAATGATGTTTAGGACATGATGAAATTAAGATTGTATGTTTCCCTTTAAATTGTAATAATGAATATGAAACGTTATAATAAATGTCATGAGCTTTGATGATAACCCAATCATGCCCCGATCACCTTTTCCGCTGCGGGTCGGGGTGTGACAGAAGGCAAATATAAAAATGTCGAAAATGCTAATCTTGAACTTGGTGCTAATGAAAAAATGTTAAAAGCCACAGTACTTGATAAACAAAAGGCAATTAACATGTACATTAACACAATTGTTGAAACAAAAAGAGAGCTTCATGCTATGAAAATTGAAACTGAACGGGTAAGCCAATTTCTAAAATCTTATACCACTAATGCTTATGTCATTGATCACATTTTACCTACGATTAAGTCGGAGGAAAATGGTAAAAAATCAAAATGTAAAGTGTACGGAAATGTTCCTCCACCACTTATTGAAAATTACTGTTGCAAGAAAGATGATGAAGTTGAAAAGGCATTTAACATTCTTTTTTTGTCAGAAATGAGAGATGAATTGCCTGAGAACATTAACGTGGACTTTACAAAATCAAACGATGACATTAAAGCGGTTGTAAATAATGTGGTGAAAAATGTTTTAGGAAATGATTCTGATGAAAGTTCAAATAGTTCTTGTTCACAGTCCGAAGTGACGATACATCTTCAGAAAATGATCTAGGTGATGATCCTAATGTTGTATTATACAAGATTAAGGAATTTGATAGATTGTACTTTGAAGAAAGTTTTCCGATTCGGAATGTAAAAGAAGATCAAATTGATAAACTGTTTAAACTTGTGGAAGTTTCATTAGATGATCTTGAAAAGAATGAGAAAAGGTTTTACTCTAAATCCAAACGGGATTTTAACAATTACCGTGAAATGGTGGTGATTTTCCAGAGAACAGGAGAGCTGGACTGGGTTTAGAAGCTGAAGAAGAACCGATGAAGAACTCAAAGTCGACGTTCCAAGCATACAAAGGTAAAAGCATCAACTTTGTGTACGGAACGTATACGGTTCAAGAAGAAGGTAAGATCAGTAAGCAATCGAATGATGATTTCAAGAAAGAAAAAGAACTTCGTGACAAGGCTAAGATCAAAACTACTAGTGGAGTAAAAACCACTAGTGGACATGATTCTGATACACGGACATGCTTTAAATGCAATACTATTGGTCATATTGCTCGAAAGTGTCTGAATCTAAAGCCTTTGTTTCCACGAAGGAAAAATGTTTTAAAAGATGAAAAACAAAAACAACCAGAGATTATGAAATTCAAAAATGAATTTGTTTCTGAAATAAAAACCAAAAATGAATCAATGTTTGAAAATTCAGTTTGTGAAAAAGGTGAAACTTTAAAGTTTAAAACAAATGATGATTCGAGGTTTTATATCAAAAAAGCAAGAAACATGTCACAATCATGGGTGGCTAAAAAGAAGTCTGAAAATGAAAAGTCTGTTACTACTAATACTAAAAATGTCAAATCAAATGAAGCAATCATTAAAAATGATCTTTCAAAGTTGAAAAATGATTTTCTAAAACAGAATTAACATTGGACGAAATGTTTGATGAAAACTTTGATTATGATGATGGATTTGAAAGTGAATATGATAAGCTTTATGATGTAAAGCCCAAGACCAAAAAGGCTTGGGTCTCTCTTTTCAAATAGTTGTTTCATGTGCAGGAGTTCCAAGATCCACCCGATCAAAGGTTGATACAAGATTATGGAAGCTCCATATCAATTTAACTTATCCAGAAATGTTATATTTTTGTCATTTTGAGGGGAGTAGTTAAAATGAAAAAATTTTGATATTACAAGTGGTTGTTAAAAGGAAAAATTTTGAAAAGTCAAAATTATGAAAATCCACACCGTTGAACAGAAAAACTGATTTCAAAGTTCTTACAAGTTCAAACTGCTTTTATAAGTGGTAAATGAGTTTAATGAATGTTTGTTAAATAATTGCAGATACATGATTGAAAAAAAAGGATCGGACGACGAGGTCACGGGATCCGCATTGGTTTGTTGAAAACGTAGAAACAAAATCTTTTTGATTTTTAGAAAGTTTATGCTAAAACATGCTAAAACTTGACTTAACTATGGTTCCCACATCTTGAATATACTCCCGAATCCATATTCCCTAGATTTCATCTTACAGGTGAGTATAGCGTAATTGATATCTATATTTGGGTTGTGCGAGACCTTGAGAGCTCAGGTTAGTACTACCGTACCGCCAAAGAGATGAAGGCTCGACTTTCAGATGTGTTCCACTTAAGGAATCTTTTCAGCATTGAAAATTATTAGATCTTTCGATTTTTTCAAGTTTGCATGCTATTTGGGGTTTTTAGCAAAAGCAATATAGAAGTTCTAGGCTATTGCTTCCGCAAAATCAGAAGAACTTGTATAATACCCCAGATATCAACTATCTATAAAGACCTCGTATCTCAGAATCAGGCAACCCTTCAATTGAAATTTCGGAGTACTAAGTCCCTACATCCAAGATGTGTTAAACCACGAGATTAAGCAGTTGTAAAATTTAGTTTATATCCCGCAAACAATCTACTGAACGTGCAAAGCCTATCGACATATCCACAGTAAGACTTGTTTATCACTTTTAAACTTTACAAATCTTTAACATACTGTGATAGTCCACTGATGTACTATCATTTCCTTTTTGACAACAAATTCTTTTTGTCTTTTCATGTTTTTGTACTTTTGAATTTTTAATATTTTTGAATTTTCAACTTTTTCATATGTTTTTTATTTTTCAACAATTTTTAAAATTTTCTTTCTCCCCCTAAAATCAAAAACACATTTTTGGATTTTAGATTTAAAGAAATTCTTCCTAAAAGATAGTTGATATCTGGGGTATTATACAAGTTCTTCTGATTTTGCGGAAGCAATAGCCTAGGACTTCTATAATGCTTTTGCTAAAAACCCCAAATAGCATGCAAACTAGAAAAAATCGAAATATCTAATCATTTGCAATGCTGAAAAGATTCCTTAAGTGGAACACATCTGAAAGTCGAGCCTTCATCTCTTTGTCGGTACGGTAGTACTAACCTGAGCTCTCAAGGTCTCGCACAAGCCAAATACAGATATCAATTACGTTATACTCACCTATAAGATGAAATCTAGGGAATATGGATTCGGGGTATATTCAAGAGGTGGGAACCATAGTTAAGTCAAGTTTCATAATTCTTACGTAACTATCTTGGAACAATTAGAAACGTGATGAAGTTTAAGTGGTCAAACATATCGATAATACTAAGGTAAACAAGTTTAAAACTTAAGGTATTCAAAAGGGTCATCGGTACTGGTGATATATCTCAATAAAACTGATATGATCCTTAGACACGAATTCACAAAAATATGTCTGTAAATATGTTTGTACATAGTTTACTTTACTTGTTAAAAGTTTGTAAAAATACTTTACTTACTTTTTAAAATCCAAAAAGATTTTCAACGAGCCAATGTCGGAGAATGGATCATCGAAGTCTGGTAAGAAAAAGTTCATTAATTTGAAACTTTAAAATTGACAAAAACATAGTTGTTCACAACGGGTTTAACCAAGGTCATTAACTTGGACTTGTAAACAAAATTAGTTAATCAAGGTCATTAACTTGGACTTGATCAACTAAGTGGATTTTTACAAATCAAATGATAAAAATGTGAAAGTTGAAGGTTTTAAACTAAAATGTTTCAAGATCATTAATTTGAACTTGAAATAACTGAAAAATGAAGATTAAAATTTAAAGTACAAGTTTTGTACAGGTGGTATGGAATACATGTGGTACAAAATTTCAAAGTTAGAATCTAAAATGTTTATTTGAATTCCCAAGTATTTGAAACAGAAGTAAAGTTTTAGGGAGAGCAGGATGAAACGTAATTGAAGATAAAGCTCAAAGCTAGGGGGAGCACAACTCACAGCAAGGGGGAGCTTGGAGATTAAAGTGTTATCAAGAAGTTGAAGATAAAGATGAAAATTGACGATCAAAAAGTTTATACTTATTCAAGAACGAAGATAAAGACTCAGAAGCTTATTTGAAGTCTGATGACTACGGGGTACTCAAGAAAGACTATGACACTGTCCAAAGAGAAGTTGTATGGGGAGTCTGTTGGTGCTTATATCAAAAGGGATATCTACATCAAGATGACTGCGGCAACATCCAAGGGGGAGTCTGTTGGTACATAGTTTCTGTTGCCTTCGTCATTAATTCATTATGTATCGAGTCTGAGTGGTTAGAGCTTAAACTGTTAGAAACTAGGCGTATTTATGTGAAATAGAGACCAAGTTCGCTGGAGAGTAACTTGAGAAGTCAAGTTCGGCCAAACTTGACTAAGGTCAAGTTCGGGCAAACTTCTATCATCCTCGGGCGAACTTGAGGTCTTTATGAGCGAATTTGCTCCACTATAAATAGGAGCCTTGGTTTCATTTGTAACAACTTGTAATTTTGGCATCTTAGAGGCGAAGCTCTGCCGGATCTGGATCTCGAATGTATATGGAATTTTGGATCAATGATATCAATCTTTAAATGAGTAATTCTTGTTATTCGATTAACTTGTCATTAGTTTCCGCCTAATTAGGACAATAATAGTAAACCTAGGTTCCCGAACTGTTCGTGACGTTCCTACAGAAATATATATATATATATTATATATATATATGGTCTTGCATTAGTGGAAGTAATATGTATGGATGTGTAGGATTAGGTAATGATTGGTAAGAAGAATAGGAGATGTTGGATGGTGCCTAGTTATGACATGTTCTGTCTTAGGGTGTGCTATTCACCAATATTTTTTAGATTAAATCTCATGCAAGTAACATTAATAAAAGTGGAAGGTCATAAAAAAGTGATGTTTTTCCTATAGTAAAGAGAAGAATGTAATTTTGGTCCATAAAAAATATTTTGGTCCATTTGTTGTAAGTAGGAGTTTGAAGATGACATGTGACACCCTTTTTGTTTTATCAAAAATACAAAAAAAAAAACGAATACAAAAAGTACAAAAAAATATAGCACACAAAATCTAGTACAAAAAATATAGCATAAAAATGTAGTACAAAAATCCAACAAAAAAAATTTAGTACAAAAAAATGCAGCACACAACAAAAAATTAAGACAAAAAATTCAGCCAAAAATATAGTAAAAAATCCAACACAAAAAATGTTATACAAATAGAAATACAACACATAGTTGTCATATTTATATAGAAATATGGTACTCAAATTAAAGATAAAAAGACACTCGATTTTATGAAAAAATAATGTTTATAAAAAAGTTATGAACGTTTAAAAAATGAGGGTAGAATATGCATATGCCTTGCAAGTGGAAAGAGAAAAATCAACAAATATTATTTTCCAAAGATACCATTACACTCTTTTTTTCTATATTTTATCTAAACCATTAATTTAAAAAATAAAAGGTTAAGATTTCTTCTCATCATACTTAGCAAAATAAACTTTTTAGTTGATCAACCCACACACACACACACACACCACATATATTATATAATTATTATATATTTATATTGTGTAATAATGGGTATTTATCTAAGAACCGGTGAAATACTTGGAGATTTATACGCAATATAAGGCGTTTAATATTTCTCTATTTTTACTAATTCATAAAAATTAGTCCATAATAATATTATTTTGTGTTAAGTTTTGTGCCTCAGTTTATAAGAACGTTTAATTATATAAGATACACACGGTATCGGTCGGTACACGATTAGAACCACAAACTAGTGGTTTAGGCATTTTAATTAAATTTTCCACCCGTGTATAATTTGGATTATTATTTAAATCATACATGAAAAATTTTGGATTTTAATATTGATCGGGTCATCACCACTGTCGATTTCATAGTTTTGTTCGTTACTCTATAGGCTTTTTATTAGATTTACCAACAAAACCATATAAAAAATTTAAACTTGCTAAAATATCAATTAACATCAAACTAATTCAAATAATGTTTTTATCCATTTAAACACATGTTACATTAGTACAGACGGAATTTAAAATAGTCAGGTGTAACATTTTTAAATAGTCGGGTGTCACATTTTATTTTTTGCCTATGATGTGTGGGAAGGTGGTAATCAATCTTCATGTTGTTCTCTCCTTTTATTTGTGTGCCATTCATTTGAGAGATACGTTATGGATCGATTTCTCTCCACATACGTTTTTTGGTTTGATTTGTATATCCGTTACAAAATTAGCTTAAATTTGTTAATTAGACTATTTGATTGGATTCTTATTGAATCGCAATTGTTGGTGAAAGTGAATGTACATAACCAGATTCAATTGAGGTATTTTACTATTTCTAGTTTTGAAATTGATGATTTTACTGTTGTTTGTTGGTTAGTGAGTTGTTTTAATGTGTTTATTTATACGCCTATTGCAAGATTGATGGATTACTGGTTGATGTTCTTATTAGTGGATTATATAGCCAGAAACAGAAAACTATAGATTTTTACAACTTTCAAGGAAAAAGTTTTGGTTTCGGTTGGTTTGGTTGTTTGGTTTGGGGCTTAAAGTCGATCTAAACTGACTTAACCAAGACGAATTGGTTTTTAAAAACTGTTAATTGATTTTTTTTCAGTTCGGTTGCGGAATAAAATCGAATCGAAACAACCAAAATGGATTGGTTTTTTAAAAAGTTTTTACTAAAAAGTTTTACTATTTTTTTTACATCGGTTCAATTCGTACACGGTTGTATACATATGGTGTTTATTCACAACTGAGATGATGTAATGTGGTCGTGGTGTTTACTCATTTCATAGGTTATACTAAATTCTTTATCATCTTATATTTAATAATAGTGAATTTTAAGTTTTGTTCTTTATCTTTATACCCAATTTCAGGCGGTGTCTTTTATCTTTAAAATTGACGAGTTTTGTCCTTAATGTTTCAAAATCTTGCACGTTATGTCGTTTAGCCCTAACTCGGTTGGATTTTTTATTAAATCTGGTCATGTGACTTGCATATGAAGACATTTTGTTTTTTACTGACTAAGGACTAAATATGTAAATACCTTGTATCTAAGAGATTATTGTGTGGAAAAACAAAAAAAAATACATATAAATAAAATAACAATCTCTCTCTCCACACACACACTCTCTAACCTGCAGACCACAACCTTTCTCCCTCACTCTAACCTACAAAATCCCTTTTCCGGCATCCCTACTCACCGCACAACTCCGACCACATGTGGAGATCAACAAATCTCATCTCTCTCTCTCTCTCCACCAATTTACCCCCAACTCCACATCCACCTTTTCAAATCAACAAATCTCCAATTTGTGGTGGGACGAACAGAGGAAATTGTTCTACAAATCATATATAATATTTTACATATCATTAGGATATAACACTTTTAATTTCCATAAACCTCCACGGCTTCAAAAGAGTAAAAGAATCAACCAAATGTCATTTTGACTTTATAAACCTATCTCGTCATATCCTCACCGGAATCCCGGATCTTCAAGTAAACCCACCAGAAAAGATGGTGCACACTGCATACAACTCACTCGAACTCCTCATCGGTTGTCGTACGAAGATCGTCACCGTTGAATCCTACGGATCAAACCTCCTCATCGCTTGCACTGATGGATCTCTTTGAATCTACGGTCTTGAATCCTATATGTTGGCTACGAAGGTTTTGGCATCCAGAAAGTTGTTGAGAGAATATTTTAGACAAAGCTGTTGAGAGAATATTTTAGACAAAAGTTGGAGTAATCAGAAATTTATTGGTGTTAATGGGTTTCTGAGATCTTTTAATTAGTTGTTGTTGCCATTGTTGGAGTGAAAGAAAAATAGGATTTTGCAAATAATAATTAGTTGTTGCCATTGTTGGAGTGAAAGAAGAAAAAAGGATTTTGCAGTTAAAAGAGAAATGGGCGGGTTAGGTTGGAGGCCTGGCAGAAGATGGTGCTAAGTGGTGTGGTTTGTAAGAGAGCGAGAGATTGTGTGTGTTTTTGTTTAGAGAGATAATACAGATCTATTTTATTTTTATATATATTTTATTATTTTACACAATAATTCATAGATATTAAATGTTTGCATAATAGTCCCTATAAAGGTAAAAAGACAAATATGCCTCACATGCAAGTCACGTGACCAGATTTAACAGAAAAATCCAATCTGAGTTAGGGCTAAAGGACATAACGTGCAAGATTTTGAAACATTAAGTACAAAACTCGTCAATTTTAAAGACTAAGGCACGTCTGAAATTGGTATAAAGATAAAGGACAAAACTTGAAATTCACTCTTTAATAATTTCTAAATTCGATGATCAGTTCGATGAACAACGATTGTGAACTCCATCGACTTGGTCAAATTCTGGTACGTGACACAAAACTTATTTGTTCTAATATCTTAATTCTGCGAAGTTGTCCACTTGGCCTTTTGCTTTGTTTAGACGTAAACATTTTCTTTTTAGGAGATGAAGGTATTTCTGTAACGAGACAAAGTTAATAAGTTTGTTAGTGATTCTTAGTTTATGATTCTAAGTTTTTAGGATATGGTAATGCTTTGGATGCATGGAGATTATGTATACTGGACCTTTTAGTTGGTGTGATCTGAAGTTTAATGGTATATCGAAGATAATGTTAAGATTTCCAGGTAAGGTAACCAAAAATAATAAATATTTGCTCAAATTAGTGAGGGGATGCCGCATTTGTTCCTACAAATGCATGGCATCCTATGAATTAGTATGGCATGGTATGACATTCTACAGTTAGTTAATTTGGTCTTTGTCTCTTTTCGTGAATATTAGGTTATTGTCTTTGTTCGCCACACTTTGATAGCTAAAAACCCAATTTCTTTTTATAGTTTGCATATTTTAGGTAATTTTGAACACAAAATGATGATAGGTTCAATGATCTTCTGGCGTTGAGTATAAAATTAAGATCACTTTGAAAAAGATCATTCTGAACATACTAACACTAATTAAGATCATTATGTGTATAAAATTTGCATTATGTATCTTGCTTGATTTAAGAAAACTAAATTGTACTCCATGTCTCCATGAAGACCTATTTTAAATGTTGTAGAATTTAAGTTGAGGTCACTCATGGACTTTGAGTCTCACTTATATATGATTTTTTAATTTTCTTTTTAAATGCACAACTCAAAGCTTTATATTAAGAATAAATGAATCGGGTAGATTTACTCAATGATTAACCTTTTTTAAGACTTTAGTAAGTTTGTTTCTATTTTGTAATGGTTGTTTGGAGTGTTAAATTTAGAGAATGGTTTCCAACATATAAACTCATCTTATACTCATTGATGTGTTTGTAGTGTTCCAAAGTTACATGTGCATTGTATTGGAGCAATTTTAAATGTTTTGGAAATGGGTTTTATGCTTAATTTGTTTTGAACTTGCTAAATGATCAATGTTCCATTTAATTAGTAAAACTATGTTATTATATTTGCAATGAACCAATTTAGAAAGCTTTAACTTTAAGGTCTTTGGCTCGACATGCCTACAAGTCACATATACGTGAGTGTATATGACACAAACATTAGATTTTGGTGGTTCTATTACAAAAGGGAGGAATCTGAATTATTAGTCTACTATGTTTTGTCTTTTAGCGGGTTCTCGCGCTCAATAAAAGACAAAATAGAAGGGTAAGTTGCAAACCAGTTTTTAGTTAATTTGTGGTCATTACACAAGCTCTACAACTTCTTTGGTATTGAAACAAACATAAGAGACCACATATAGGCGCCTACTTTCTTTTAAACAATTTACGATGATACCACTACATGCATTGACAAACAAATTTTATTGGTTTGTGGCGGGTAATCTATAGGTTGTTTTTTATAACTTCATTATGGTTAATGTTCTTAAATGTCGTATTATCAGTAATGTGAAAGGTGGAACCCTACAAGAAGGTGAGAAGATTAATGTTCATGGACATGATACCAAAGTCTGCAACATATTTTGATGACTAGTAATTGGATTAGGCTTGTGCATCATATTTAATTTTACATACTACATTCTTTTTGTGTTTATGTTGTACTTAGTTTTTTCCCTTTTGCAAACTCTTTTGAGTTCTATTTTGGATGAGCATGTACAAATTAATAGAACGTTAGATATTTTTGTCAAAAGTTATTTATTTAATACAAAAGATTGACTAATGAGTTTTAACTCAATTGACATTATAGCGAAGCCATTCAAACATGCCTCATACTAAAATTATTAATACATTTTTTATTAAAACTTTTAGCAAGGATGCATATTGTAATCCTTAACTTAATAAAATTAATTAAATACAACATTTTAGCTAAATAAAATGGAAACTGGTCGAATACATCAAAAGTCAAACAAAAGTACTGAAAATGTCTAAAACCTCAAGACAATTTGTTTGTTGATTTTATTTGTATATTAATTATTAATAATAAATGACTAATATAAAGAATTTCTTATATATAGAGAGTTTGTTTAATAAAATTCAAATATATATACCGGTAAGTATTCACGGGTGATAACCTAGTAACAGTATATATAATATCAATAAAAAAATGTCCAGTGTAAAATCATAAACCAACTTTAATATCCGAATATTATATAAAAACATTTACACAATATCTGTAAAATTATATGTAAAAAGTTTTGGGTGGAACCAGTAATTGCGATTTTAAATAATTGTAAACTTAATCGATTGGGCTGGTTAGGATGACTAGATTGGCCAAACCAACCAAAAATTCTAAAACCAAAGTTTCATGAACACAATCGTAACATAAACACAAAAATCAGTGGCGGAGCTTAAAGGAAAAATCAGTAGGGGTCGTACTCTTAAAATCCGAATCAGTAAGGACCCGATTCATAAAAATCCAATATTTTACATTAAATAAAAGTTAAGAAATTTTCAGTAAAATCAACACTACGAATGAAAAATCAGTAGGAGCTAGAGATGGGCATAAAAACCGGTTCCGAACCCGAACCGGTAGAACCGAACTGGAACCGGTTCCAGTTCCTACCCGACATTAAGTAGAACCAGTTCCGGGTTCAAAATACCCGTTGGTTCCAACCCGGTTCCACAATTTTACCATTTGACTCGGGTAGTAACCGGTTCCTACCCGTACCCGGTTCCTACCCGTACCCGGTTTCACTAGTACCCGGTTCCATTAGTACCCGGAAATGCAGTTCTAGAAGGAACCGGTTAGACCGTTAAAATGTTACCTTTGGAACCGGTTATAGCCGAAAAAGTGGAGACTAACGATAGAAAGAAACACAAAAATAACAAACACAATAGAAAGAAACATTACACAAACTTTATTAAAACACCAAACCAAACGGGTTACATCAAACATTTGAAGAACCGGTGCCGGAACCTTCTCCCGTCTCATTTTTCTTTGCCTTCGTCACTGGGCAATGCCGCTCAGTGTGTTTCTTAAGGGTTGAGTTGGCTGCGGCCTTCATAAATTTTCCGCAAGCTTTGCATCTAGCCATCTCGTGGCTGTCGGACATTAAACAGAGATCAAAATTCTTCCATATAGCTGGGTTTCTTTTCGTCTCTAAGACAGTAACAACTTGTTCGTTGAATGCCATAGGTATTTTGCAAGATTTTTGAGAAGATGATTGAGTTTGTAAGTTGATGATGGTGAGTTTGTAAGTTGATGATGGTGAGTGTTAAGTTTTGAAATGGTAAGTAGGGAGGGGTTTATATAAAAAAACCGATTTCGACTGCCAGGAACCGGTTCCCAACGGTAACATTTTTTATCAGGAACCGGTTCTACGGTAACATTTTTATCAGGAACCGGTTATAACGGTAACATTTTTATCAGGAACCGGTTCTGAACAGTAAAAAGTCAGGGTTTACTGTCAGGAACCGGTTCTAAACAGTAAAAGTCAGATTTTCGACTGTCAGGAACCGGTTCTGAACAGTAAAAAAGTCGGGGTTACTGTCAGGAACCGGTTCCACACAGGAACCGGTTCCACACCACACCCGGTTCCATAATACCCATACCCGGTTCTACACGGTTCCATATTCTTGGGTGTGAACCCGGGTAGGAACTGGACCCGGTTCCACACCATACCCGGTTCCAATGACATCCAAGCAGAACCGGTTCCGGGTTGGAACCGGTTCCGGATAATTATAAAACCCGATTATGCCCATCTCTAGTAGGAGCCGGGACATTGAATATTTACACACCCATGAAGACAAACAAGAGAAAGAAAAAGGATATTGAAGCCCTAGTCAATTGCCATTTCGTCTAGAGGACTTGTTTTTCCTATTTGAAAAATGCTTTAATATATAACCGGTATTAAGGAGTAAATTGTAGGCTAAGCCATTGCCATAAAACAGACCGATTTGTCCTGATTTAGATGATTCAGACAGATTAATGGTTTCTTATTACCCTTGCACCTTTTGTAAAAACAATCGTGTTATGGTAGGTGACACCACTAGAATGTTTGTGATGTGTTGGTTCACTTTTAAATTATAACAAACTATAGTTTTGACTGTAGAAAATGAAAGTTTATTAGATCAATACCCTACTCAGAGCTGCACAAAATAACCGGTTAATTAATTTTAACTGATTATTAACACGATTAATAATTGAAATCGTAACTGATTAATAACTGATTTACTAATTACCGGTTAATGGTTATTTTTAATCATAGGTTAGTAAACGGTTATAAATATTTATTTTTAACCATAAGTATTTAGTACAGGAACCGGTTATTAACCGATTTTTTTAATCAGTTATTTAATCAGCAGACCGGTGAACCGAAAAAAACTAAAAAATTCAAAAAAAAGGCAAAAAAAAACCGGATAATAATTGTTTAATTAACTGAACCGGTTAGGGTAATTAACCAGTCTAGTAAAAATAATAACCAGTTAAAGTCAAAAAAATCAAATTAACCAGTATAACTGGTTTACCGAACCGGCTAGTAGAATTAACCAGTTTGTGCACCTCTACCTCTACCTCCACCTCCACCTGTAGATTTTCTTGTTATTTTTTTATTATTATGTTGGACTGTTTTATATTATTTTTATTGGGGTGTTTTTGTTAGAGTGAAAAATCTTAAAGCCCATCTGGAGAAGAACAAAAGTTGTAACATATGTGCCCTCAACTTCATGTTTTTTAACCTTTTTAGCCCCTATTATTAACTTCATCAATTTACTTGGTTAAAAAATGACATGTGTGTCCCTAGGGGTGCTAAATGGGTCGTGTTCGCGGGTTGGCGGGTTCAACCCGACCCGAACCCGAAAATTTTACATGAACACGAATCCGACCCGAACCCGAAAATCGTATCATATATATGAACCGAACACGACCCGAAGTTTCGTGGGTTGACCTGAACACGACCTGTTTAATCCGAATTTTTTTAATTTTTATTCTGAAATTAATATATTAAAATTAAAAATTACTTAAAAAAATACAAATGTATATAATATTATCATATTTAAATTATAAAATCTATGTTAATTTCTCTTTTTAAGTTATAATCATGACACAAAATACACGCCCGATTTAGTTTATGACATAAAATATATTATAAAAAATACAATATAGTATAAATGTGTTAAACGGGTCAACCCGCCAACCCGACCAGGTTGACCCGAACCTGACCCGTTAACCTAAACGGGTTCGCGGGTTCAACTCGAAACTGACCCGACCGTTTA
Organism: Scalesia atractyloides; assembly: GCA_947069175.1. NCBI lineage: Eukaryota > Viridiplantae > Streptophyta > Magnoliopsida > Asterales > Asteraceae > Scalesia > Scalesia atractyloides. The sequence goes on from CAMTDV010000014.1 coordinate 42,253,092, forward strand.
GACGAAACCTAAACCTGCGAATTTCGTGTTAGGTTCGTGTCAGGTTTTCCAGTCGTGTCAGAAATTCACACCCCTATGTGTCCCTCACAAGATGTCTAATTGTGTCAATTTACCACCTACTTATAAACTAACAAAAAGAAACCCATCTACATCTTCTTCTTCATTGAGCATCCCAAACCCTAAACTCATCATCACCACACATGCCACCAATCGAGCCAACCACCACCGCACCGCCACCATTTGCGTCGGCCACCATAACACAAGCTCCTCTCTCCCTCCAATCTCTTTCGTTATATTCTCTGGTATGAAGCAGTCCGCCGAGTTGGATCTGATATGTAATAATTAATAATCCGAAAACGGTAACTTTCAGATTCAAGTTCACATCTAAGAGTATATTTTTGGGCTTCAAATCCGAAAACGATTGGTATAGCAAGATTTGCATGAAACCCAAAATGTTTGTTTTTTTAGATAATTTAACATTGATTTCAACCTAGCTGCTAAGTAAATATTCTGCGGGTATTTGTTCAAAAAATTCAATTTGAGCCCCAATTTTATTAAATTGTTGATTAGAGTTTATGAATTTGTTCTTACCTTTGGGTTTCATCAGTTTATGGAGATTGAACAAGATTTATCCCAAGCGTTTCTTGAATCATCTTGACATTATTATGTTTTGTATTTGACTTGATTATGTCGTCTATCCAAGATTTTGAGGTGTAAATTAATGAAGATCTCAACAGGCCCTTAAACTGCGATCTTTAAGGAGGGTTTGTGGTTAAGTGGGTTCTAGGGTTCTAAGTTGAAGAAGATAAAATGAAGTCTGGGTTTTTTTATTTATTTAATGGGGATTAAGTGGTAGGTGAAATGACACAAATATACATCATGTGAGGGGCACATGCCATTTTTTAACCAAGTAAATGGATGCGGTTAGTGATAGGAGCCAAAAGGGTTAGAAAACATGACGGCACAGATGTTAAAAAATTTCTTTTTGCTAATAGGGTGAAAATGATATAACCACAGGGGCTAAAATCGTAATTTACTCTTAATTTTTCTATCTTCTTACTTTTAAACATTCTTAATAGTTACTTAAAGTTAAAACACGTAATTCTCTGTAAGAATTTTCCTTTTAGAGTGCTCAACTCACACAATTACTAATCTTATTTCTTAATTTATAACTTTGTAGATTAGAATCTTCAATCATTAGGAAAGTGACACATCTTTACACACCTTCACCTTTATTGGTGTTTGTCATTTTATAAAGATGCATTATTATTTCGCATTGAAGTTTTATTATATTTATTAATTATTAATATTAATTTTTATAGTTACTACCATACTTCATTTTAAGTCTTTATTTTATCTAATAAACGTATTTGGGCATCGAAATTTAGATGTCTTAACCTTTTTCAAACTTGGTTAAAACTGAGTACTAAAATCAAGATAATAATTGTAAAAAGAAAATCATATTATCTAGATTGTTAAAGTAGAAAAAGTTGTGGAACAATTTAACTGATTGCAATCACATGTATTTTCTACCCTAAAATTTACATTGCTATTGAAATTTCGATCACTCGTCTTGAAAATAGTTTTTTTGGACAATGGGTGAGACATATCTATGACTCAATGCATGTATGAGTGACTAACAAGTAACAACCAGATCAAAGATATTACTTGTCACTTGTTTTTTTTATCATGATATCCAATTTCTTATAGATTTTCACTCCAATATCTCGAATGATACATATCTACTTCTACTACCTAATAAATGAATATAAAGTTAAACACGTGTCACCATCATATTCCAGATTATAAGTTTTATCCCACTCAAATCCCTCTTTACCTTAAACATATAAATGTTTTATAAAGTTAAAAAGAATAACTTAATCATATTTTTTTTTACCTATTTGTGACATAGTAAACTTACAATTAGTTATGAAAACAAATCTAATTTATGATAAAACCAATAAATTTGTTTTTATTTACTTTAAAATAAGAGTAAATTACACTTTGTCTCTTTTTTTATAACACAAATTGCGAAACATGCCCTTTAAAATAAAGTTATATAAAAGATACAATAATAAAAATAATATTATATATGAACACACTATTATATATAATTTAATACGACATTTCAGTCATATGAAGAATATAGATTTAAAGAGTAAATTATAAAAATCGTCCTTTATGTTGACACTAGATTGCAAAGTATGTCCTTTATCTTAAAAAGTACAAAAAAAGTATTCAATGTTTGCAAACCCTTACAAGTTATGTCCTTTAGCTGAACTTAGTTATTTTTTTGGTTAAATCTGACCTAGTTTACCCCATGTAAGGTATTTTGATCATTTACTAATTTTTTAATAATTATAATAAAGTAAACAAAATTAATTGTCTATGTGTATATATATAAGTCTCTCTCTCTAAATCACACATACACTCTCTCTCTCTTCTCTCCAGTTCTCTCTCTATACAGATTTGTCGGCATCCACAGATCCGCCACCAACGTCCATAGGTCCGTCGCCGCCGGCCACTACAGTAAGGCTCGCCATAGCACCGTTCACCACCATCATAGCTCCGTCAAATCGAACAGATCCGCCGTCGTTCGTTGCACAGCTCTAAGTTGTTCAATAGATCTGTCGTTGACATTCGTTCCAAAGATTCAGAAGCCATCATCGTTGGTGGTTGTGGGTGTTTATGGAAGACGAAGTTTGGGGTAGGTGGGTAGTGCTCGGGTGATGGTGGGGGTAGATGTGCGTGGTAACAGGTGGTGTGTGGATGTGGTGAAAGGTGGGTGGATGTGGTGAAGGAGATGGGATCGACGTTTGTGGATGAGGAGATGGGATCAACCTACCGGCCGTAACATCCAACAAAGCTCTTTCAGATCTCATCAGCTCCGTCGAGCCTGGCGACTTTTTCTTCGTTCATTACAGCGGTCACGGTACTCGCCTTCTGGCGGAGATCGGTGACGATGACGATACCGGATATGATGAGTGTATTGTTCCGTGCGATTTTAATCTGATTAACGATATGGTGTTTGTTACAGTTGATTTTGAAAAGATGTTTTGTTTAGTTGATTTTGAAATTGATGTTTTGTTTATTTGATTTTGAATTCAGATCGGTGATGTTTTGGCTTCCAGTGGCGGGAGTGGTGGTGACAAGTGGTTGGAGGTGTGTGAGGGTAGGTGTGTGTTTTAAAGAGAGAGAGTATGTGTGTTTTAGAGAGAAAGAGTTATATATTATATCTATATAACTAATTTTGTTTTAATTTATTAGAATTATTAATATACTTTTTTTAGTAAATGACTAAAATACCCTTATGTAGGGTACATTAGGCAGATTTAACCATAAAAATAAATGAGTTAAGGGTAAAGGACATAACTTGCAAAGATTTGCAAATATTGAGCACGTTTTTGTACTTTTTGAAGACAAATGACACACTTTGCAATCTAGTGTCAACATAAAGAACGATTTTTGTAGTTTACTCTATTTTAAATGGAAACTATCATATGGTAATAAAAATACACTGACAATATAAAAACTTTTACATATTATAAATGATATCGTTTCTATTAAACAACCACATGTAATACATGAGTTTATAACTTAATATTTCAATATGGGGTTCTAGAGTGAACCTAATGTTATTTGTGAACCGTAAGAACCATTCTCAAGCATTGATTATTTGAGATGGACGGTTATAAAAAAGGCAATAAAATAAAAATGTTAATGATATAATTAATTATTAATTAAAGATAAGGGTGTATTGGTAATTTTGCTATCATATCATAACTGAATATTGTATTTTTTTTTTAATTTTCGCTGAGTTTATGTGTACACAAGTGTACAGGTCGTTGTTCATACAACGTACACAAGTGTACAAGCCGTTTGTACACTGTTGCATATTTGTGTATTGAATTCATGTACACTTGTGTATATAAACAGTAAAACGTTGAAAAAACGAAACTTCATATGTTTTTCGTTTTTATTAAAAAAATACAACAATATTACACTCAAATCAAAGAGAATAAAAAACTTGTTTTTATTGTGTATTTAAAAGAAAAAAATATTAACATATGAAAAAGTTATAACGATTTAAAGATTATAAGGGGTAGTTAGTTTTATGTTATAACTTCCTTATTTAAATTGATTAATTACTATCATATCCTTTAATCTAAAAAATGATCAATGACTTAAATTGATTCATAAGGTTCACAAAAAGGATCTGATTCACTCATAAACCTCATCTTAGATATATATTAGTGATGAGTGAATATGAATAGTTCTTTTTTTTTTAGTTTAATGGTCTTTTCATATTTGATATATACATTTAAAAATACATATTGAATCAATCAATAAAGTTGGGAATTAGAGTAGTTAAAGTTGTTCAGTACTACATAAAAGACTCAAGTTCAATCCTTGAATCCTCTACTTTTGAATGCTTTTGTTTATGTTAATTTTTAATGTTAATTAATAATTTCTTTTTTATTTATTAAATCATGTTTCCCTTATATTTAATTTAATATTTATAATAATTTATGCTCGTTAACTTTTCTAAAAATTTAAGTATGTAATTGTGCTTAATTTTTTTCTCAACATTCTGGTATAAATTTTGTTAAAACGAAGTTGTATTCAAAATAGAGTTTGTATTTGATATCGTAAAACGGTAAAATGATGAACTGAACCGAACCGATTCTTACGGTTTGGCTTTCTAAACAACATACTTCATTTTTAAATAACGTTTGATTTACATTATCATTTGTTTTTTTTTTTCGCTACAACACGCAACATCAAGAAATCTAATAACTAATTATTTTACTATCAATGTGAGTCATGAACAAAACTTGCAAATAAGAGATTATTATATCTATTGACTATTTGTACACATTATTTTCAACCCATGAGCTCCTATTGGTTACGTTTAACTAAGAAATTGCTACTATTGGTTACGTTTCACTAAGAAATTGATTACACATTAAAGTAGCAAGTTTATCATAGATAATGTAGAAAGAGAACACTAAATGATAATATATTTACATGTGTCTTTAGATCGTTTCGTTTACGACAACTATTCTTGATCTTCGTATGAGGAGGGACGGGTACTCTTTCCAGATATGAACCCGTGCAAGAACACTGTCGCTACCCAAAGGGGTAGGCCTTGCGGGTTTGATTTCCAGGTAGAAGTACCCGTGCAAGGGTAGGAGATCGAGAAGAGGTTTGAGGTGGGGTCCATCACTTGAATGGTGTGTGTGTGATTGGTGGGTAAAAAAATAAGATCCATGGTTTAAGAGTACTTTGTGGTATAAAGATAGTTTGCAAGAAATTTGACATAATGGACTGTGATTGATCAGAGCAAGGGTACTACCCTTGGTTGCCACTTCTCCCTGGTCTTGTCAAAAGAAAGTCTAAATTGCTTAGACATGACCTTTGAAATAATAAGTTTTTATGCTTGAACCAAAAGATAACATTTTTTTGGCGTTACATTTTATAAAAATACTACGAGATAATTATTTTTAATCCATGTTTCACTGTAAAGGTTATATCTGTATAAAACATTATGCTCGAGTGCGAATCTTAATATTTTGGCTAAGTTAGCAAACTTTTTGTAACAGCATATTATGGGTAAGAGCTTTGAAGACAAAAAAGAACTTAAAGAGCATCGATTTTGGTCCCATATTCTTGACAATAGCATTTATCTAACCTATAATTCAAAGGATTTAATACAATTATCATATGGTGAAGAACTGACGTGATTATATGGCAAGCTGGCATCATTCTCAAGTCCATGCATGGCGACTCATCGATCCTTTTTAATTAACCGATAAGTATGAATAAAGTATTTTAGTACTCCCTCGATTGTGGACATGTTGCCACACAAACGAACCACTTACGTGTTCTCAAGAATATATCTTTATGTATGAATTTCGTTAGTACGCATATAACAAGTTATCGGTGGCTTTATGGGTTATATGGAATGACAAGCGTTTGATAAGTAGGTACTTAGCATGCACGGTGTGGGGTCGGGGAAGGCCTGGTGAAGCCCTGCCCTGTCCGTGAACACCGGCACCTCGGACCTAGTGAAAAAAAAGCGCGATGAATTGAGAGTGATCACCGATTATTGGTGAGGTGTGTTTGTTGTTTATATATATTTTTTTTTTCATTTTCCATATATATTATCTAACATTATTTTTATATCAAATATTTGATAATAAAGATTTTTTAAATTATTTATTTTTGTTGGTGCATATATCTATTGCCTACGTCATTATATTAGAACGAGTCTAAAATGAACGACAAGAGCTTCTGAAGACTGATTAAGACGAATACGATATCCAAGGGGGAGTCTGTTAGTACAGTATGTCTATGTCTTAGTCTTATATCGAGTCTGTTTAGAATAATGAGATCGTGTTAGAAAACGTCGTATTTATGTATGATAGGGATCAAGTTCGCCCGATCTTGAGATGTGAACAAGTTCGGCCGAACTTGTTCAATACAAGTTCGCCCGAACTTGTCTATCCCAAGCGAACTTGAGAGCCTATAAATAGGTAGCTTGAGATCTCACATTTAACAACTTTGGCACACTGACGGTAAAGCTTTGTCCGATCTGGAACTTGAACGTTTATGAATATTGATCAATAAACTGACATTTAATGAGTAATTCTTGTTATATGATTAACACGTTACTTAGTTCCCGCCTAATTGGATGTTAGATACAAACTCTAGGTTCCTGTGCTATCGAGGACGGTCCTATCAAGTGGTATCAGAGTCTGGATACCTAGATTTGGTGAAATCATCACAAGAATCACTCTAATTCTACTTATTTCTACCATTTTTTTTAACTTTTTCACACATTTGAAGAATTCATGGTAAAAAATGGCTAAAAATTGAACATGTCACGTAAAATACACTAAAGGTAAACCCCTGAAAGTTTCAAGACCTGATTCAAACGAATTGATGTCAAAAAGTTGAAAAATCATGTTTTGCAAAAACAGTTTGACCGAACTTGTCATCAAGTTCGCTCGAACTTGAGTGAAAAATTCATATTTTCATCAAGTCGCCCGAACTTGATTGATTTTTCATTGATTTCAACCAAGTCTGCTCGAACTTGCTTAATTTTCATCCAAATTTTATCAAGTTCGCCCGAACTTGATTAAATTTGTTGAAAATCTTATACAAGTTCGCCCGAACTTGTGAGTTCTCTTGAAATTCACAACAAGTTCGCCCGCAACTTGCTTAAGGGTGAAAATTTTCAAAGATAAGTAACAAGTCCGACTGAACTTAATAACAAGTTCGCCCGAACTTGTTTGTTTGTGAAAAAAGTTGAAAATTTCCTACAAGTTCGCCCGAACTTGTTTGTTTGCTAATTGATTTTCGAGTGTTTTGAATTGTGATTTCAGTTAAGCCTTCAATTTGTGAAAATGGATGATTTTCATAACGCGTTTGCTTCACAAGCTTCTACGTCAAATGCCAATGCTATTGCGGTTAATCAGATGAATCTCGACAATGAGATGGGTACTACTACAAAACCGCCGAAGCTAATGAGTATGAACGAGTTTAGGGATGGAAAGAAAAGTTTGTAAACTAGGTACAAGCTAATCAGTTCCACAGCTGGGTTGCGGTAGAAAACGGATACAAATGGCCAAAGGATGAACGCGAACAAGATCTACCGTTGATTAAGTTTACACCTGCTGATAAAGATGCATATGTGGCTGAAAAGAAAATGATTAGCCTGATACAACAATCGGTGAAGGATGATATTTTGATATTACTACCAGAATGTGATACTTCACAAGATTTGTGGCATGCTCTTTGTGACAATTTAAAGGAAGCGATGAGATAATAAAGAGCAAAAAGGGCGTTAATCAAGAAAGAATTCGAAATATTTACAATGATCAAAGGAGAGACAATGAAACAGATGATTGACAGATATTGTCATCTAATGGTCCAGATGAGAAGGCATGATATTAAAAGAACTACCGAAGAGCAAATAGAAAAGTTGGCTGATGCACTTCCCGAGGGAGAATGGTCAACTTACTGTTGATATTGAAGAACAGTCCAGGTTGGAGGCATTTAAAGTTGTCATCTTTCATCGACAAATTAGAAGGTCATGAGATGGAATTGTTAAAAATTGCACAATCAAAGAATGCAAACGTTGTTCAAGATGTTGGTGCCTATTACAAAGGAGGTGTTCAAGATACTCAGATTAGAGCCCGAAAATTCAGACAGCTTTTATGCTAACATGAGTTCCACTCAGAGTTCTCCGAACACGGGATATTCAAACACTAGTTCAAGTTCTTCGTTTCAAAATAGAACAATCAGTCGCATCGACACACCAATCCAGTTCTGATCTGAATGTTTTTCAGTGCAATATCGCTGTTAATCTGAAAAATGCTTTTCCTGAGAAAGTGGCTAAACAACACATAGCACTTCTTGCTACGGTTTTAGAGTCTTACGAATGTTTAGTTGCTGGAAAGATCAGAAATCCTGAAATGACTGCTGAGGATTATGATCAGTGGATGAAGAAGAGCTGGAACTGATGGATATCAAGTGGACTCTGGCATCTATCATCATGAAGGGTTACCAAATTTGTAACGTTAACCGGAAGAGATATTGGTAATTCAAGCAACAAGCTTGGGTTTGACAAGTCAAAAGTCACATGCTTCAAATGTCGACAAAAAGGGCATTTTAAACGTGAATGTACGAACCAAGAGCAAGTGGAAACCAAAGTCCTTTCGGTAACAATAACAACTATTACAAGAAGGCGCTGCAATATAAGCCGTACCGAAAAGAACACAAGTTGAAGTTCAAGATAACTCTTCAAGGACCAACCGACAAGCTCTTGTTGTCAGTCACGAAGATGAAGGGTTTGACTGGAATAAATACATTCGAAAGAAGACTGGTGTGCTATTATGGCAGAGTTAGTGGATGAACCAGAATCAACATTTGATGATGCTGTTCTACAAAATGCGATTCTAGAAGAATATCTGCAGAGAAACGAGGAAGAAGAAAGGGTTTATTTTGAAACTCAGAAGAAGAATGCTATGGCTTCTAATGCTAATCCCAATTTTGCAGGTTGTGTCAAGAACACATCGAAAGAACAAATGACTGAAAATCAGAAATCAGAGGTGGAAAAGGTAGGTTCTGAGGTCAAGAGTTATTGAAAAGGAGGTTGTGAAAGTTGTGGAGGTTGAAAAACCTTACACAAAGTGCGCAAATCCTTGTGAGCAATGTGCTGAGAAGTCTAAAATCGTAAGCGAAATGACTGCGCATAACGAAAATTTTCGTTATGATTACAGAACAATGAAAGAAGCGTATGAAAAAATGAAAAGTACTTATTGCAATGTCGAAAAAGCTAATCGTGAATTAAGTGCTAATGTAACAATGTTAAGTGCATCGGTCATTGAAAAACAAAAAGCAATTAACATGTATATTAACACAATTGCTGAAACAAGTCAAGAGCTTCAAGACATGAAAATTGAAACTGAGAGGGTGAGACAATTGTTGAAAAGCTATACCACAAACGCTTATGTCATTGATCACATTCTTCCTACGATTAAGTCGGAGGAAAATGATGAAAAACCGAAAGGTACAAAGCGTAAAGAGTACGGAAATGTTCCACCTCCACTACTTGCGAGTTACTATCGCAAGAAAGAGGACGGTATTGAAAAGGCAATAAACATAACGCTTTTATCAGAAACTAAAGATCAATTTCCTTAGAACATTGACGTAGTCTATACGAAATCAAACGATGACAGTGAAGCGGTTTGTGAAAAATGTGGTAAAGAATGTCTTAGGAAATAATTCTGATGACGGCAGCTTTGAAAGCGCCAACTCGAGTTCGAACAAATCGGAATCACAATCCGAAGATGATGATACATCATCAGAAAATGATTTAAGTGATGATCCTAACGTTGTCATGTACAAGGTTAAGGAATCTGATAGGTTATACTTCGATGATAGCTTTCCGATTCGGAACGTGAAAGAAGATCAAATCGATAAATTGTTCAAACTTGTAGAAGTTTCGTCAGATTATCTTGAGATAAATGAAAAGAAGTTTTACTCGAAACCCAAAAGGAACTTTAACAACTATCGAAAGAATGGTGGTGATTTTCCTGAGAACATGAGAGCAGGGTTGGGTTTGGAGGTAAGTGAAGATGAACCAAAAAGGAACCAGAAGTCGCCATTCTACGAATACAAAGGTAAAAGCATGAAGTTTGTGTATGGGACAAACACGGTTCAGGAAGAAAGTTTGATTGGTAAGCAATCAAATGATAAGTTCAAGAAAGAGAAAGAACTTCGGGATAAGGCTAAATCCGCAAGTGGAGTAAAACCCACTAGTGGACACTCACATGATACTCGAACTTGCTTCAAATGCAATGAAGTTGGTCATATTGCTCTAAAGTTTCCGAAGTCAAAGCCTGTGTATCACCAAAGAGAAACATTTTCAGATGTTGAGAAACATAAGCAACCAGAGATTGTGAAACCAATCAAAATGATAAAAAGAAACAAATAATATGAAATCGAAGTGAAACCTAAAACTAAATCAAAGTTTGAAAAATTCAATTTTTGAAAAAGGTGAAACATCAAAATCGAATGAAAACATAGATTCTAGATTCTATATCAAGAAAGCAAGAAGTAAATGACAATCCTGGATTGAAAATAAGAAAACAATTTCATCTGAAAATGAAAAGTCTGTTTCTGATAAAACTAAAATTGTCAAATCAAAAGAGTCAGAAATTAAAAAATGATCTTTCAAAGTTAAAATTTTCAAAACAAACAAAGAAAGAAAAGGTCGAAAAGTCGTCAAAATTGACATCGAACGAAATGTTTAATGATAATTTTAATTACGATGATGAATTTGAAAGTGATTATGATGATCTTTATCAAGTTCAACCCAAGACCAAAGAGGTATGGGTTTCCCTATTCAAGTAGTTACTTTTCATGTGTAGGGGCTCTAAAGATCCACATTGTCATAGTAGTATCTGGATAGCGAAGCTTCATGCCATTTAACTTATTCTGAACATGTATAATCTTTATCATATTGAGGGGGAGATTTTGAAAAGAAAATTTGTAAAGAACAAATTGTGAAAATCCACACCGTTGAACAGAAAACTGATTTTATGTCAAAACCATTTATTCTTTCACATAAATGAGTTTAATGGTTTGTTTGTTGAACATGTGCAGATGCAGATGTTGAAAAAGGATCGGACGACGAGTTCTCATGATCCTCATTTGTTTGTTATCTTTTTAAGACTATAATTTCTTAAAACTAATATCCAAAAAATATGTTTTTGATTTTAGGGGGAGTAAGAAAAATTTGAAAAATAAAAAACATATGAAAAATTTAAAAATTCAAAACATTTGAAAAATTCAAAAAGTACAAAAACATTGAAAAAGACAAAACGAATTTTGTGTCAAAAAGGAAATGATAGTACATCAGTGGACTATCACAGTATGCTAAGGAACTATAAAGTTTAAAAAGTGATAAGCAAGTCTTACTGTGGATGTGTCGACAGGCTTTACACGTTAAGTAAATTGTTTCCGGGATATAAACTAAATTTTACAACTGCTTAAACTTGTGGATTAACATCTCTCGGATATATGGACTTAGTACTCCGAAATTTCGTTTGAGAGATTGCCTGATTCTGAGATACGAGGTCTTTATAGATGATTGATATCTGGGGTATTATACAAGTTCTTCTGATTTTGCGGAAGCAGTAGCCTAGAACTTCTATAATGCTTTTGCTAAAAACCCAAAACTGCATGCAAAGCTGAAAAGAATCAAAAGATCTAATCATTTGCAGTGCTTAAAAGATTCCTTAATTGGAAAACACCTTAAAGTCAAGCCTTCATCTCTTTATTTGTTCGGTGGTACTAACCCGAGCTCTCAAGGTCTCGCATAACCCAGATACAGATATCAGTTACGCTATATTCACCTGTAAGATGAAATCTAGGGAATCTTGATACGGGAGTATATTCTGAGAAGGGAACCGTAGTTGAGTCAAGTTTCATAAGTCTATCTAAGATATCTTGGAACAATTGAGAAATGTGTCGAAGTTTAAATGGACAAACATATCAACAATCTAGGTAAACGAGTTAAAAACTTAAAGTCTCAAAAAGGTCAACGGTACTGGTGATATGTCTCAATCAACTGATATGATCCTTAGACACGAATTCACAAAAATATGTCTGTAAATATGTTTGTACAAAGTTTACTTTCTTTACTTGCTTTACAGATTAAAACCAAAAAGATTTTCAGTGTGTTTTAGCATAAACTTTCTAAAAAATTAAAAAGATTTTTTTCTACTTTAGTTTCAACGAGCCAATGATGGAGAATGATTCTTCGAAGTCTGGTAAGATGCTATAATGGTGAAAATCTTGGTGACATCTGTTAAAAATCAAAATGATCGAAAGTGTTGAAAAGTTCATTAAATTGAAACTTTAAAATTGTCAAAACATTGGTTTGTTCACATCGGTTTCAAATGAGGTCATTAATGTGGACTTGATAAACGAAATTGGTTAACCAAGGTCATTAACTTGGACTTGGTCAACTAAGTGGATTTCATGATTGATAAACATGTGAATGGTCAAGATCTTATTTGAACTTGAATAACTAAATTGTCTGAAAAAGATTAAAATGGAAATTAAAATTTGAAATGTTGATGTTATAAAAATTTCAAAGTTTGAATCTGAAATGTTTATTTGAATGTTTGAGAACTTTGAAACAGAAGTAAAGTTTTAGGGGGAGCAAGATAAAACGTTGAGCGAAGATACCAGAAAGCTCAAAGTAAGGGGGAGCATAGCTCACAGCAAGGGGGAGCATGGTGATTAAGGTTTTATCAAGACTAGCTAAAGAAACTGAGAAGTATTGAAGATCAAAGACGTTAAAGTTATTCAAGACTAAAGATCAAGAGTATATTAAAGATTCAGGAGCTTATTTGAAGTCAAATGATCATGGCAACATCCAAGGGGGAGTCTGTTGGTGCATATGTCGGTTGCCTACGTCATTACATTAGAACGAGTCTGAAACGAACGACAAGAGCTTCTGAAGACTGATCAAGATGAAGACAATATCCAAGGGGTAGTCTGTTAGTACAGCATGTCTATGTCTTAGTCTTGTATCGAGTATGTTTAGAATAGGTGAGATCGTGTTAGAAAATGTCGTATTTATGTATGATAGGGGATCAAGTTCGCCCGGATCTTGAGATGTGAACAAGTTCGCGAACCGTCGAACTTGTCTATCCCAAGCGAACTTGAAAGCCTATAAATAGGTAGCTTGAGATCTCACATTTAACAACTTTGGCACACTGACGGCGAAGCTTGTCCGATCTGGAACTTGAATGTTTATCGAATATTGATCAATAAACTGACATTTAATGAGTAATTCTTGTTATATGATTAACACGTCACTTAGTTTCCGCCTAATTGGACGTTAGATACAAACTCTAGGTTCCTGTGCTATCGAGGACGGTCCTATCAATTTTGTATCAATTATTCTCAGACAGTTTTTGTTCCAACGTCTATTTTTGCAAAGGGTTACTGTTCCAACAACTATTTTTTAAACGCTTACTGTTCAACATCCAAGGACTATTTTTTTAAACGGTTATTGTTCTTACGGGTATTTTCTCAAAAAGTTACTATTCTAATGGCTAGTTTTCCAGTCCCTATAAATACAACATTGCGTTTTACATCCCACATTTCCACTCTCACTTCACAAATCACTGCAACTACCAAAACTTATTCGAAGAGATGGGTGGTGGTTATAATCCAAGTGTTGCAGCTGGACCGTCAAACCATAGACGATCATCTTGTCGACGTTCTAACCCTCAACCTGCTCCGTCAAACCATCCAGTTGCAGCAATCTACACACCACCGACATCGGTTTGCCCACCACCTGCATCAGTCAACCCATCACCAGCAGTAGTATGTGTATATGAATAACATGAATGTATACGAGTATGATTCCAAATATAAATAAACATCGAGTATGATTCCGTTTCGTGTATAAAACATGTATATGTGAATGAGTATGCATCATGTATGTATGAATTACAACAAGTATAATTAAGATGTATTTCTATTATGATCAAAGCCTCGAGATTACAAAGGTTGATACGAAGTATGAATAAAACTTGCTAAAAATAAAAAGTATGAAATATGGATTTTACAAAATTTTCACCTTCAAAGTTTTTAAAACAAGAAAATTTTTAACAAGGTGTATTCCTTGATTAAATAGCCTTTCAAATAAAACATTTACACGTATGATGGCTTAAAAGGTCAAGAAAATGCCTTTGAAGTGAATGTTTTACAAAACCAAGCAACACATGTTACAACATATGTTGTTGAGCCTATTGCTCCTAATGCCCACAGTGATCAACCCACCACCGTGGTACTCACATCAGAAATTTCCGCACAAACCATTTCCATTCATATCCCAAAATCCAAAATAAAAACCAAAAGAAGGTGTCTCTGGGGTTGAGATGCCAGAGATTCCAGATGTAATACAAATGCAACAAACATCTGTTGTTACTTTCTCACAACAGATGCAAACATCTTCATCTAGCCATACTCCTCACTTATCCTCACAAAAAGGATAATGTTGTATGCACAAATGAACCAAGTCAAGATGGAGATGATTCATTTGAATATTTCTTCTCAAGCCCCTCTTCCAGGGGCTACTTCTCTTTTCACTCCACCACCCACAAAAATAATACCACCAACATTCCAATCATTGGTTGCTGCAATTGCCAAAATTGACTTGTACAAACCTAGCTCCTCTCAACAACAAATCACTAAGAGTATGCCATAACAAGTTGACTGGGGCAAGTTCAGAAGTCATTGCGAACCAACAAGTTGAGGAGGCTACACCTCTTGTGTCTCAAGAGACACTTGCAGGTTTTTCAAGTGAGGCAACCCCAACAATTGTAGAAACAACAGTCTCACAATTGGACAGTGGTTACATAACTATGACCTCCTTGAAGGCAACAACTACTGAATCAACAATAGTTTATTCAATAACAGTTGGAAGTCCTCGTACCAAAAAAAGGGGCACTTGGTTCAAAATCAAGTTCAACCACCTTTGATGGGAATTCAGATAATCTTATTGGCTTAGGTGATGAGTTAAAATATAAGGATTTGACGTAGAAAGTATCCAAGTTGGAGTCTTTAGTTGATGAGATTAAAGATATGATCAAGATTTTAGTGCAAAACTCAAGACCTCCACCAAACAATGCAGAAATTGAAAAAGAAATATGGGTGACTGCACAAATGTATCTTCATCTTCAAAAGCAAACTGCAGAAGCAAATCAAAATATGTAAATGGAGCTGATACGAAACATGGTGGATGCTAAGTACAAAGATACTCAAGCAGAGCTTAAGGCCATTAAAGACTATATTCTCCAAGCCACTGGTACATCTCCCATTCTCCACAAATATATAGATGATGCTAAAAAGGGGGAGAATGATAGCATGAAAAAGCTCCCTCCTGTGATAAAGAAAGCCCAAGAGAGGCTAAATAGTTCTGAAGCCAAAAAGGCCAAACAAGAAGCCATTGAAAAAGAAAAGAGAAAAGAGAAAAAATAAAAGAGAAACAAACATGCAATTAAGAGTGCAAGAGATTATTATAAGAAAGAAAATTTAGATAATCAAGGCTCCTCAACAGAGGTTCCCAAAAGCACTGCATCAACAGAACCACCACCAACTATCCAAAACACTGTTTCCACTACCCAAACCTCTATGGGAACTACAAATGTGACAACATATGTTACATCCTCACTACCACCAATACAAGAGTCCCATAAAGGACTACCCATCAAAAGAAAACCATCCACAAAGCTTCCACTACCACCATAAAAAAACTAACACCTCAAACCAGATCCATGAGAGCTAAATTCATTGTCCAAGATGATGAAGAAGAAACCCCTGATGCATCACCTACCAAAACCACTACCACCACAACACTATCCATCATATCTCCACCATATTCCACAACCACCACAACACTAACCATTACATCTCCACCAACAAACACAACAAAACCATCAACAACCAAACTTCCATTATCATTACACCCATCTACCACCTTACCAGATCCATTAGAGTTAGCAAATGTTTCAAAAGAGATTCAATCTTTCTACTCTACAACTGACACTGACCAACTTACCTTTTCATCCCTTAAAAGTTATTAAAATCCTTCCAATTTCAAAGAGTACTTGGAGTTAAAAATTAAACAGGCTGAAAGGATTGATGTTGAAAGAAGGAAGGGAAAAAGTGATATGGAGGCACAACAAATCCTATATGAAGAATTCACAAAAGTTAACAGATTATAAGACTTTGCAAAAGATGTCAGTCAAAAGGCTTCACAAGGACCAGTAAACAACCATGAGCTCAGAAAAGCATTAAGGGAAGATTACTTGGATTTTATCATGAAAAAACAAGCCTTACACAACCACAAGAGCCCAATTCACTGAATAGACTACAAAAGACCTTATAAATGAAATCATGATGATTTAGAAGATAAAGCTCAATCTAGATATCAAACCCACTCATCCTAATTGGAGAGAAGGCAAAAAACATGTTGGCCAAAGGCTCTTGAACATAGAAGAATGGAGGGTATGGTGACAGCCAAATTTGACTACTTGCAATCAATGACCAGATGGGGTGAGCCAACAATCATAGTGAGCTAAGAGCTAAAGAACCCCCAGTCCCAAAAAGGCTAAATTATAAAGACTTGAATATACCCATCAGTTCTATAGTTGACCCTTCATGTAACATTTTTCAAAAACGGGTTTTTCCAAACCCGCTTCGTTTGTAATCGAATATCAAGTTATATATGTTTCGTTGCGTATTTATGTTTATTTTTAATTTTAAGCGATGCATAATTAATAAACAAATTAGAATTTAAAAACTATAATTAATAAAAAGTGAAAATAAAATAAATAAAAAAGAAAACCGGCTGCCGGGATTCGAACCCGGTCAGCCGGGTGAGTCAAAGCCTTAACTCGCGCACATATAATCACTCCGCCACTTGATCTTTTTGTGAGTTCTAGGAAGCAATTAAATCATATGTTCAACTGAGAATCAACCTGTTGCGCCAACTGAAACCGATATCGGCTTTCAAACCGTCCAAGACGTTTGAGTGCTCGCGGAATCTTGATCATAACCGATAAACCGACTTTTTAAATCAATTCAGTCGTTAATGAACTTGAATTCAGGTGATGTTTGGTTTTTATAACCGATAACATTCATTTCTGGAATTACTTCAACAAAATCCTCATCTCGCGATTCAATTACATTCCCAGAGCTTCTAATTTCACGTTTACTCTATTTTCTAGTCGTCGGAATTACTTTCTGATCATCGCCGGAATTCTCTGCAAGTCGCCGGAAAACCGAGACTCACCTCAAAACGGTAAATATCTCGACTCTTTCTGTTCCATTCCATTGATAGACCATTACTAACATCAATCCATCACCCAGAATCAATCCCAGACGACGTTGTCGGAAATTCTGCTTTCACCGGAAAACTTCTGAAATTTCCAGAATCACGCCGTGAGCCGGTACGATCATTTAAACCTACTGATAATCGTTGCTCAGTAGTTCAATTTCATATCTAATCAATCAAAACAGTTAATTGATCCTAACAGCCGAAGTTCACAAAATAGAGCCGACGAATCATTGCCGGAGTTCTGTGAAAGACACCTGTTCGGTACATCCTTTCCCCAAACCCTCTCCGTTCATTACCTTTCAATTTCTTATAATGTTCATTACCGAATTAAACAAGAAACAGTTGGCTTAACCGTTGTCTGTGATTTGAACGAAGAAGATGAAGTCTATTATGATTATAAGATTAATTAAAATCGGTATTATAAACGGTTTAGACACACAGTCCAGCGGTGGACTGTGTGCAAACAATACGCATACGTCCCGAGTTCGATCCTTGACACACGCACATTCTCTGTAATAAAAATGTTCTTTTTTTAAACTGAACCGGATCCACTCGCAATTAGATGTTAAGTATAATAAAAATCAGTATATTAACCAAGTTAGACACACAGTCCAGCGGTGGACTGTGTGCAACACTAAATCACAGGTCCCGGGTTCGAGACCTGTTGACGGCACCGGTTCGATAATTGAAATTCTTTTTAAAAATAAATGAATTTTGAATAAATTAAAACAGTATATAAATATAATTAAAAACAGAAATATTTCGGGTTAGACACGTAGCTCAGTTGGTAGAGCTGCGTGCACGCGTACGGGAGGTCTCGGGTTCGAGCCTTACCCGGCGCACACATGAACCGGTCAAACAGTCAACAGTCATGGTCAATGGTCAAAGGTCAACGCAAAAGTCAACATTTTATATATTTTTATTTATTTATTTAATTTAAAAATCAATTAAAAATACTTAAAAATAATGTTTTTAAAGATAGAAAATAGCCTTAAAACTCACAAAAATATATCTAAAAACCCTATTAAATTATTAATAAAATCCACTCATTTACCATACTTTTCGTTGTTATTTAGGTTAGTTAATTCTCGTCGATCAATCCTCTAAACTCGTGCGCATTTCATCATCTTCAACCGAACGCACCCAAAGTGAGTGAATCTCTACAAATTCCCCGTTTTAAATCACGTTTTTGGGGTGTATCATGTGTCTTATTATTTATCACATTTAAACTATTGTGCATCTATCATATCCATGAACAAATGTGTATTCAACATGCATTAACTGGTTGTGTGGTTATTGTTTAGATTATATTTATCATTTTTCAGTACCTACATTATCATAGGCCGCCGCTCCCCATTACATTATGAGCGTTGAGCTGTTCCCCATTACATTATGAGCGTGAACCAGGCGTTGCCAACATACGATCGGCTCCGTTTGATTGAGCCTTGATTGCACAGACATTCATCATAGGCTGTCCGTTCCCCATTACATTATGAGCGTGAACGTGACGTTGCCAACATATACAGTTTCATTCTTGTGTTATATTCATGCAAGTTGGTTTGTTATTGTATGTTATTGTAAGTTATTGTTTGTTGTTGTTATTGTTATTGTATGATTTAATTACATTTGCTCACTTATGATTATTGCACAATTTTTCCTGATAAAGATAACAAGAGATCAATAATAAATGTTTTTCTAACAAGGTTCACTCGCCAACTTATGTTGACCCCAAACCCCCCATTTTTACACATGATACAGGTGATCCAGCTGCAACAAGAAACACATAGGATGGCTTAGAAGAATAAACTGGTTTAGACTTTGGATTGTTTAGTTGATTATCTTTCTTTGTATTTGTATGAACATGTTTGGAATATTGAGGATGTAAATTTTGAATTTAATAAATATGAAACATATTAGTAAATATCATGAGCTTTGGTGATAACCCAATTATGCCCCGACTCTTATTCCGCTGCGGGTCGGGGTGTGACAGATTGGTATCAGAGCCATGACTATAGGGATATAGGATAGGTTATTAGACCCTTAGAGCCTATACTATAGTTGATTAGAATTTTTAATTTTTGTGTGTTACATGCAAAATTCATGATGTTTATATGTTTTATGTTTAATGTTACACTCAATGTTATGCAAGCATGTTCATAAGTACATATTATTATATAATGGCTATCATGTATTATATTCTCATAACATATCATATCCATGAGAGCACACACCACATCATTTCCATGTTTGTTTTTGCAATGATTTTTGTATTTTCAAATCACATCAAAGTGAGTTCTTGTGACGGGCATGTAGTAACTGGAAGGGTACAAGTACCGGTAGTCGGAACGTCCTGTCTAGGCTTGGCATTCGTATAAATCCAAAATAAAGGACCAGTTTGCCTACCTGGGGACTAACGATGAGAGTACGAAGTACCTATTAGGCCAAAGCATGCTATACCAAACGTCGTGTGAGCTAACCCCACTTTGAGTTGTCATTGTGTCTACACCTGGACACCTTCCGACCATACATCTCGTAAACATATTTCATGGTTTTCATTCGGGTGATGCGAGTGTTAAACCGCCAATACTAATGTGAATCCTACCAAGCCAATAGTCATGGGGGCCCACATGACTATACAGGTCAAGGTATGGGGGACATTTGAGGCCCAACATGAGCAAACCCAAGACATCCTACGGATGTAGTTGCATTATTGATATTTATGTTGTTTTTATTTTCTTTAAGACACATGACACCTAAAAAGACTCCATAAACTCACAATCTTCTTATGTATGTTCCTGTAGATGTCGGATAGGCAACAACAAGGGGGTAGAAGATCAGGAAGGTCACACGAACGCTTGGCCACTCAAATCGCAAAACAAATGGCCGCGGTGCTTCCTGACATTGTGGTTCAAGTACAACAAGCTCTCGCCACAAATCCCACCAATCCTCCCAGCAAGAAGACCAGAACATCGGCAACCCTCCTACCAAAAAGTGCTCATATAAACATTTCAAGTCTTGCGATCCTCCGAAATTTGAAGGGACCGAAGGTGTCACTGCTCTCCTCCACTGGTTTGAGGAAATGGAAAACACCTTCCTCAACTGCGATTGTCCCGAGGATCGCAAGGTACGATACGCAACCGGGAGACTATTTGGGGTAGCTCTTACCTGGTGGAATACTGAAAAGGGTAAGAGAGGAATCGAGGATGCAATGGCCTTAGCGTGGGAGGAGTTAAGGGAAATCATGACGAGACGCTTCTGCCCTAGAAGTGAGATTAAAAAGTTAGAGGATGAATTTCATTCATTGAAGCAAAAGGAGGGAAATCATACTTCCTACAACAAGAGGTTCTTAGAGTTGAACCAAATGGTCCCTAACTTGTTCACCCCAGTTTACCGCTTAGTCGAGCACTATATTCGAGGTCTTCCCTCGAAAATTCAAGACTCAGTTCTCAGCACTTCGCCAGCAACACTTGAAGCTGCTATGGAACTAGCTACTGAGCTTACCGAGAATCGAATTCGCAACGGTAAATTTAAAGATGAGAAAAAGAAAGCCCCAGTTGAGGGCCAAACTTCAAACCATTCCACCTCCTCCTCTAAGTTTGCTAACAAGAGGAAGCGTAACACCAGAAACTTTGCTGTCACACAAACGAATTTCCCTATCCCTGCTGCACCCATTACCCAAGTTGCCCCCTCACCTGCACCATATAAAAGGCCATACTCTGGCCCATTCCCAAATTGCAACCGTTGCCAATACCATCACTTTCTTGATCATCCCTGCCAACATTGCACCGACTGTGGTCGCGCAGGTCACACCGTTCAAACCTGTCGCATACCTCAGCGGACGAACCGCCACCAGCCCTCAATCCAAACCCACCATCAAATAATGGGTCAAGCCCAACAACCTCTACTACTACCACCTACCCAACATTTAGCCCAATCCTACTACCAACCCAACTATCCCATGGTGCAACCTATGCGGGCTTGCTACAATTGTGGAGACCCAAGCCACTTTAGAAACACTTGTCCACATTTGGTAAACATTATACATGCTCAAGCCCAAGCAAATCCGGTGAATCAGGCTAACCAAGCTCCTCCACCTGCAAGAGGAAGAGCTTTCAACATCAACGCTAATCAGGCTAGAGCTGACAGCAATGTGGTTAACGGTACGTTTCTTATCAATGGTAGTTATGCATCCATGTTGTTTGATACTGGCGCGGATAAAAGTTTTGTGTCCTTAGAATTTGAACCCATCCTCAACCAAACTCGTGATAAGCTCATGGAATCCATAACAGTAGAAGTTGCTGACGGAAAACCGGTCTCATTAAACTCTATTATACGCAATTGTACTCTCACCTTAAACGATCATGATTTTCCAGTTGACCTCATTCCTATGAAGTTGGGAAGCTTTGACATTATAATTGGTACGGACTGGCTCAGCCAACATCAGGCTGAAGTCGTATGCCGCGACAAGTTTATACGCATTCCTCTTACAAACGGTCAGACTCTACGAATCTTTGGAGAAACCCATCGAAAGGACTCAGATTAATGTCCTGTCTTCAAGCTCGAAAATATCTCCGCAAGAATTATGTCGCATTTCTAACTCATGTCGTCAAAAAGGGAACCATGGAGAAGAAACTTGAAGACATCCCAGTAGTAAAAGATTTTCCACAAGTTTTTCCTGACGACATCTCAGGACTTCCTCCCATGAGAGAAGTCGAATTCTGCATTGATCTTATACCTGGTGCTACACCAGTTGCAAAGTCTCCTTATAGGTTAGCCCCCTCCGAAATGCAAGAGCTAGCCAGTCAATTGCAAGAGTTGACTGACAAAGGATTCATACGTCCTAGCTCCTCACCTTGGGGTGCACCTGTCCTTTTTGTGAAGAAGAAGGATGGAACGTTTCGCATGTGCATCGACTACAGAGAACTCAACAAGTTAACGGTCAAGAACCGCTATCCATTACCTCGCATTGATGATCTTCTTGACCAACTTCAAGGCGCCAGCTGTTTTTCAAAAATCGACCTTCGTTCTGGATATCATCAACTCAGAGTACATGAAGAAGACGTCCCAAAGACCGCCTTCCAAACTCGTTATGGTCATTATGAATTCATGGTCATGCCATTTGGTTTAACCAACGCTCCAGCTGTCTTCATGGATCTAATGAACAGAGTCTGCAAACCCTATCTCGATCGCTTTGTTATAGTCTTCATCGACGACATCCTTATTTACTCAAAGTCTAAGTCTGATCATGAACGGCACCTTCGACTCATCCTTACACTCTTAGAGAATGAAAAGCTCTACGCCAAATTCTCCAAATGCGAATTCTGGTTAAAAGAGGTACAATTCCTTGGACATGTCGTCAATGACAAGGGAATACATGTCGACCCCTCAAAGATCAAAGCAGTACAAGAATGGCAAGCGCCACGTGTCACACCCCGACCCGCAGCGGAAATAAGAGTCGGGGCATAATTGGGTTATCACCAAAGCACATGACATTTACTATTATGTTTCATAATTAATTGAAGTCAAAGTTACATTTCTCAATCCTTCAAACATGTTCATTCATTACAAAGGAAAATAACCAAACATAATAATCCAAACACTAAATCGTTTTATTTCTTCTAATCCAGGCCCTACGTGTTCCTAGCTGCTGCTGGTTCACCTGTATCATGTGTAAAAATGGGAGGTTTTTGGGTCAACATAAGTTGGCGAGTGAACCTTATAGATAAACATTTAATAATGATTTTCTGGTTAGTTTATCAATAAAATATTGTGCATAATCATAAAAGAGCATATGTATGAAATCAAGCAATGGCAACATCGGTTACAATTATAACATACATTAACAATTGATAACATACATGATCATACCAACATCATATGATAATTAACATAAATGAACTGTGAGATCAAGGCTCAATCAAACGGAGCCGATCGTATTGCATGAACTGAAAATGTAAATTGAACTGTGTGCTCAAGGCTCAATCAAACGGAGCCGAGCGTATTGCATGAACTGAAATGTAAATTGAACTGTGCACTCAAGGCTCAATCAAACGGAGCCGAGCGTATTGCATGAACTTGAAATGTAAATAACCGATCAAGGCTCAATCAAACGGAGCCGATCGTGCGGGCACGCCCTGATCAACCACATAATAAAATGGGGATCAAACTCAACCTCGAGGGATGGGGAGCTACGGCCTCAGCAATTGCATGTACTGAAATAATAACTTCAAACAATTCTAACTACTGAACAGCAACAACTAACACACATGTCATGATATGATATATGCACAATAACTTAGTTATAATAAGTAAGTGAATAAGACACATGATACACCCCAAAAAAAATGTGATTAAAACGGGGAATTTGAAGGGTTCACTCACATTGGGTGCGTTGGATTTGAATTGGTGAGATGCGCACGATTTAGACGAAACGAGTTAACAAGGAATCACTGACCTAGATAATAATAGGAAAAAATATATTAAATGGATGGATTTTATTAAAGATTTTTAATGGGATTTTTAGATATATTTTTGTGATTTTATGGCTATTTTCTATCCTTAAAAATGTTATTTTTAAGTATTTTTAATTGATTTTAATTTAAATAAAACAAATAATTATTTAAAAAAAATAATATATTTTTTTTATTTACTGTTGACCGTTGACCGTTGCCCGGGTTCGGTCACGGTAATTCTTGCGCGAGCGGATCGAACCTGTGACCTTCCGTTCACGCGCACGTAGCTCTACCAACTGAGCTACGTGACTAACCCGTTAGAAATCTAGTTTTAATTATATTAATACACTTATTCGAGTTTACCGAAATTCCTTTATTTTACAAAAACGTTTTATTCTCATTGAACCGGTGTTGGTGTCGAGACTCGATCGCGTGACGTGCAGTTTGTGTTGCACACAGTCCACCGCTGGACTGTGTGTCTAACCCGGTTATATTCTTGAATTATATTATACTTAACAACTACTCAATCTAACCCGGTTAGTTTTATGAATAAAAAGGAATGTTATTACGCAGCGTGTGTGTAGCAAGGATCGAACTCGGGACTCGTATTTAAACTTTGCACACAGTCCACCGCTGGACTGTGTGTCTAACCCGTTAACTATCCGAATTTTATTTATTCTTAACCCGTTGTTATGCTCGTCTTCTTCACTATAATTACGGTTTTACACAGATCGCTGGTTCAGGGTTCTACTTCTTAAATAACATGATTACTAGCTTGAATGAACAAACCGAACAATTTGGGGGAAAGGAATACCGGACAGGTCGTCTTCTTCAGGAAGTCCGGCGAGAACAGCAACTCTGTTTTTGAAACTTCGGCTGAGAGGGCTAATCAACAGAATTTAAGAGTTAAAATTGAAATTGAATCAGAGTACATGGGTTATTAGCACGATTGAATGTGTTTACCGTCAACTAGCGTGGTTCCGGCAAATTCCAGAATTTCTCCGGCGAAACCAGAAATCCAGCAAAGTCTTCTGTGACTGACTTTGAGTGACGGAATAATGTTAGTAGTGTCCTAGCAACAGATTGAAACAGCAAGAGAGGAAATTCTTACTGATTTATGTTGAATACGGTTTTCCGGCGAGAATTGCAGAAAATTCCGGCGACAGTTTGCTTGTGCTCAAATGACTTGAAAACGCGACGAAAATGGATTTGAGTGTATTTGAGACAGTCCTGAATCGTATAAATGATTGGAGACGGAATTATTTGAGACTTGAATGTCTTTCGGTTTCAAAACTCAACACTAGAAGTTCATTCAAGCTAACTTTAATTAGAAACCGATATGCGTCGGTTATGAGTTAACTAAACGAACGAAAAAACTGATTTGGCGATTTGGCTTACCGATTTCCGTTATTCAAATACCAGCAACCGTTCATCCTAGTTTGCATATAAAATTTAATTGTTTTCATAATACTAACAGAAACAATTGATGGCGGAGTGGTTTGGAGACGGAAAGATAAGTCATTGGAGCAGTTGACCCGGGTTCGAGTCCGGTCAGCCCAACCATTTTTTATTTATTTTATTTTAACTTTTTATCAAAAATAATTTTTATAGTTTGGTTTATATATTAATTATGTAACATTTAAACTCAAAATATTCATAAATACTTAATGAAATTTCGTAACTTGGTATTTGATTACAAAACGAAGCGGGTTTTGGAGACCCGATTTATACAAATGTTACAGTATCCCCTACTTTTAGGAATTTCGTCCCGAAATTCAAACAGTTGATGTAGTAGGGAAAAGATGAGGGTATTTTTCACGCATTGAGTCTTCACGTTCCCAAGTAAATTCAGGTCCCCGTTTCGACTCCCAGCGTACCCTAACAATAGGAATGCGACTTCGACGTAGACGCTTTTCTCCATAGTCCATAATCTCTACTGGCCTTTCGATAAAATGCATGGATTCATCAATCTGAATATCCTCCAGTGGAATATGAAGATTCTCATCAGCGAGGCACTTCTTCAAGTTCGACACGTGGAATGTGGGATGAATTCTGTCGAGTTCTTCCGGTAGGTCAAGCTTGTAAGCTACAGGACCTACTCTTTCGAGTATCTTGAAAGGTCCTACGTAACGTGGTGCTAGCTTTCCCTTTTGCCCAAAACGAACTACTCCCTTCCACGGTGACACTTTTAAAAGCACATGATCACCAACGCTAAACTCCAAGGGCTTCCGTCGTTTATCTGCGTAACTCTTTTGGCGACTTTGAGCCGCTAGAAGATTGTTTCTGATTTGATGAATCTTATCTGTTGTTTCTTGGATCAATTCCGGACCAGTAATTTGAGCTTCCCCAATTTCGTGCCAACAAACAGGAGATCGACACTTTCGACCATATAAAGCTTCAAAAGGTGCCATGCCGATACTAGAATGATAACTGTTGTTGTACGAAAATTCGACTAACGGTAGGTGAGCGTCCCAATTTCCCTTGAAGTCTATGACACATGCTCTAAGCATATCCTCAAGGGTTTGAATGGTGCGCTCAGACTGTCCATCAGTTTGGGGATGATAGGCGGTACTGAGATCTAGTCGAGTGCCCATTGCGGATTGTACTGCCTGCCACGTCCGTGAGGTGAAACGACCATCACGATCAGAAATAATACTTAATGGAACTCCATGACGGCTGACGATTTCGCTGATATAAATACGAGCAAGCTTTTCGTTCTTAAAATCTTCTCGAATAGGAATAAAGTGAGCTGATTTTGTGAGTCGGTCTATAATCACCCATATAGTGTCATACCCACTAGAAGTGCGAGGTAACCCGGTAATGAAATCCATGGTTATATTTTCCCACTTCCAGACAGGTATTTCTGGTTGGACCAAAAGTCCTGAGGGTCTTTGGTGTTCAGCCTTTACTTTAGAACAAGTGAGACACTTGGAGACAAAAACGGCAATATCTTTCTTCATTCCAGGCCACCAATAGGTGTACCGTAGGTCTTGATACATCTTATCGGCTCCTGGGTGTATAGAATATCGCGACTTATGGGCTTCATGCATGAGTGTTTCACGAAGATTGATATGGTTGGGAATCCATATACGATCTAGGTAATACAAAATACCATCAGATTTAGTTTCCAGCTTTAGCTCGGCTCCACAGGACATCTCCTTTTGTACATCTTCCTCTGTTATTGAAACGTGTTGAGCTTCTCGAATTTGATCCTTAATATTGGTTATAATTTGCGAACATAGAATACGAATGGAGTTCGCATACCCCTTTCGACTAAGTGCATCAGCCACCACATTTGCTTTACCAGGGTGGTATTTGATTTCACAGTCGTAATCATTTAGAAGTTCGACCCATCTCCGTTGTCTCATATTTAACTCTTTCTGATTGAAGATGTGTTGAAGACTCTTATGGTCAGTGTATATTTCACACTTCGTGCCATAAAGATAATGTCTCCATATCTTAAGAGCGAATACAACGGCTCCCAGTTCAAGGTCATGAGTGGTGTAGTTCTTTTCGTGAGTCTTGAGTTGCCTTGAGGCATAAGCTATAACTTTTCCTCTTTGCATGAGAACGCAACCTAACCCTTGTCCTGACGCGTCGCAATAGACTACAAAATCATCACAACCTTCAGGAAGTGTGAGAATTGGTGCATCACAAAGTCTTTGCTTGAGGGTTTGAAAAGCTTCTTCTTGCTTGGGCCCCCATACAAATGGTTTCCCTTTATGGGTTAAGGCCGTGAGTGGCACCGCAATGCGAGAGAAGTTTGAAATGAATCGACGATAGTAACCAGCAAGTCCAAGAAAAGACCTTACTTCAGTTGGCGTACGTGGAGCTTGCCATTCTTGAACTGCTTTGATCTTTGATGGGTCCACATGTATTCCTTTGTCATTGACTACATGCCCAAGAAATTGCACCTCTTTTAACCAGAATTCACATTTAGAGAACTTGGCATAAAGCTTTTCCTTTTCTAGAAGTGCAAGAACAAGCCGCAGATGACGCTCATGATCAGCTTTAGATTTTGAATAGATAAGAATATCGTCAATGAACACAATAACAAATCGATCAAGGTAAGGTTTGCAGATTCTATTCATTAGGTCCATGAAAACAGCTGGTGCGTTGGTTAATCCAAACGGCATAACCATGAATTCATAGTGACCATATCGAGTTCGAAAAGCAGTTTTAGGGACGTCTTCTTCATGCACCCTAAGCTGATGATAGCCCGATCGAAGGTCGATTTTCGAAAAGCAACTAGCACCTTGTAGCTGGTCAAGAAGGTCATCTATACGAGGTAAAGGATATCGATTTTTGATAGTTAACTTGTTGAGCTCTCTGTAATCGATGCACATGCGAAAAGATCCATCCTTCTTCTTTACAAAAAGTACAGGTGCACCCCAAGGCGATGAGCTGGGACGTATAAATCCCTTGTCCGTCAACTCTTGCAATTGACTGGCTAGCTCTTGCATTTCAGAGGGGGCTAACCTATATGGAGATTTTGCCACTGGTGTAGCACCAGGTATAAGATCGATACGAAACTCGACATCTCTGATTGGAGGAAGTCCTGAAATGTCGTCAGGAAAAACTTGTGGAAAATCTTTTACAACAGGAATATCTTCAAGTTTCTTTTCTGCGGTCCCCTTCTTGATGATATGGCCTAAAAACGCGACATAATTCTTGCGAAGGTATTTCTGAGCTTGAAGGCAAGACATTAAGTTGAGTCCTTTCGCCGAGGTTTCTCCAATAATTCGAAGAGTCTGACCGTTTGAAAGAGGAATACGAATAAATTTCTCACGACATACAATTCCGCATTATGCTGACTAAGCCAATCCATTCCAACTATGATGTCGAAACTTCCCAGCTTCATAGGAATAAGATCGACTGAGAAATCGTGATCGTTTAGGGTGAGCGTACAGTTGCGTAAAATAGAATCTAACGAAACTGGTTTTCCATCTGCAACTTCCACTGTTATAGATTCCGCGAGCTTATCTCGATTTTTACTTAAGATAGGTTCAAACTCTAATGACACGAAACTTCTATCCGCACCAGTATCAAATAACATAGAGGCATATCTACCATTTATAAGAAACGTACCGTTGACCACATTGCCGTCAGTTCTGGCCTGGTTTGCGTTAATATTGAAAGCCCTTCCTCTAGCAGGTGGAGGAGCTTGGTTTGCTTGGTTCACAGGGTTGGCTTGGGCCTGAGCATGAATAATATTGACCAGCCTTGGACATGAGTTCCTGAAATGACTTGGATCTCCACAATTGAAACATGCCCGCATAGGTTGGCCCATAGGGTAGTTGGGTTGATAGTATGTTTGGGCTAAATGTTGAGTGGGTGGAAATGGTTGTTGTTGTTGGGCTTGACCCATAAATTGTTGGTGGGTTTGGGTTATAGGTTGGTGGCGATTTGTTCGTTGAGGTGCGCGGCATTGTTGTACAAGGTGTCCAGCGCGACCGCAGCTGGTACAGTACTGGCAAGGATAGTCAGGGAAGTGGTGATACTGACAACGGTTACATTTTGGTAGTGGTCCTGTGTATGGTCTTTTGTATGGCGCGGGTGGAGGAGTGGCTTGAGTGATGGGTGCAGCAGGAACAGGGGTTTGGTGTGGGTGACTGCAAAGTTCCTGTTGTTACGCTTCCTCTTGTTAGCAAATTTAGAGAAGGAGTGTGGTGGTTTGAGGTTTGTCCCTCAGCAGGGGCTTTCTTCTTTTCTTCCTTGAACTTCCCATTACGAATTCGGTTTTCGGTTAGTTCTGTTGCCAACACCATGGCAGCTTCGAGTGTTACCGGTGAAACACTGAGGACCGAATCTTGGATTTTCGAGGGAAGTCCTCGAATGTAATGTTCGATCAGACGGTAGGTTGGAGTGAATAAGTTTGGTACCATCTGGTTCAACTCCAAGAACCGTTTGTTGTAAGTAGAGTGATCACCATCTTTTTGTTTCAGGGCATGAAATTCATCTTCCAATTTCTTAATCTCACTCCTAGGACAGAATCGCCTAGTCATGATCTCCTTAACTCCTCCCAAGTTAAGGCCATCGCATCTTCCATTCCCCTCTTTCCCTTCTCGGTATTCCACCAAGTAAGAGCTACCCCAAGTAGTCTCCCGGTGGCATAACGAACTTTGCGATCCTCAGGACAATCGCAGTTTAAGAAAACGTTTTCCATCTCCTCGAACCAACGCTGGAGAGCAGTGACTCCCTCAGTCCCTTCGAATTTTGGGGGATCGCAAGACTTAAAATGTTTGTAGGTGCATTTGCCGGTAGGAGGGTCGTTGATGATCTGGTCCTGTTGTGGAGGAGGGTTAGTAGGATTTGCAGCAAGAGCTTGTTGTACTTGTACTACGATGTCAGGTAATATCGTGGCCATTTGGTTGGCGATATGAGTGGCCAATCGTTCCTGAGACTTTTCCGATTTCCTATTCCTTCGATGCGATCTATACGACATCTACAGGATCATAAAATGAGAAGATTGTGAGTTTATGGTATCTTTTAGGTGTCATGTGTCTTAAAAAAAATGAAAATAACATAAATATCAATAATGCAACTACATCCGAAGGATGTCTTGGGTTCGCTCATGTTGGGCCTCAAATGTCCCCCATACCTTCACCTATATAGTCATGTGGGCCCCCATGGCTATTGGTTTGGTAGGATTCACATTAGTATTGGCAATTTAACACTCGCATCCCCCGAATGCTAACCACAAAATATGCTCATGAGATGTTTGGTCGGAACGTGTCCAGGTGTAGACACAATGACAACTCAAAGTGGGATTAGCTCTCACGACGTTTGGTATAGCATGCTTTGGCCTAATAGGTATTTCGTACTCTCATCGTTGGTCCCCAGGTAGGCAAACTGGTCCTTTATTTTGGATTTATACGAATGCCAGCCTAGACAGGACGTTCCGACTACCGGTACTAGTACCCTTCCAGTTACTACATGCCCGTCATGAGAACTCACTTTGATGAGATTTGAAAACACGAAAATCGTTGTAAAATCAATCATGATGTGGTGTGTGCTTGCATGGATGTGATATGTTATGATCATACGAATTTCATGATAAGCATTATTTGATAATACATACTTATGAACATGCTTGAACAATATCAAATGTAACATTTTAACATAAACATATAAACATCATGAAATTTGGCATATAACACACAAAATTCCTATAGGTTTCTAATCGACTATAGTATAGGCTCTAAGGGTCTAATAACCTATCCTATATCCCTATAGTCATGGCTCTGATACCAATCTGTCACACCCCGACCCGCAGCGGAAATAAGAGTCGGGGCATAATTGGGTTATCACCAAAGCACATGACATTTACTATTATGTTTCATAATTAATTGAAGTCAAAGTTACATTTCTCAATCCTTCAAACATGTTCATTCATTACAAAGGAAAATAACCAAACATAATAATCCAAACACTAAATCTTTTATTTCTTCTAATCCAGGCCCTACGTGTTCCTAGCTGCTGCTGGTTCACCTGTATCATGTGTAAAAATGGGAGGTTTTTGGGTCAACATAAGTTGGCGAGTGAACCTTATAGATAAACATTTAATAATGATTTTCTGGTTAGTTTATCAATAAAATATTGTGCATAATCATAAAAGAGCATATGTATGAAATCAAGCAATGGCAACATCGGTTACAATTATAACATACATTAACAATTGATAACATACATGATCATACCAACATCATATGATAATTAACATAAATGAACTGTGAGATCAAGGCTCAATCAAACGGAGCCGATCGTATTGCATGAACTGAAAATGTAAATTGAACTGTGTGCTCAAGGCTCAATCAAACGGAGCCGAGCGTATTGCATGAACTGAAATGTAAATTGAACTGTGCACTCAAGGCTCAATCAAACGGAGCCGAGCGTATTGCATGAACTTGAAATGTAAATAACCGATCAAGGCTCAATCAAACGGAGCCGATCGTGCGGGCACGCCCTGATCAACCACATAATAAAATGGGGATCAAACTCAACCTCGAGGGATGGGGAGCTACGGCCTCAGCAATTGCATGTACTGAAATAATAACTTACAAACAATTCTAACTACTGAACAGCAACAACTAACACACATGTCATGATATGATATATGCACAATAACTTAGTTATAATAAGTAAATGAATAAGACACATGATACACCCCAAAAAAAAATGTGATTAAAACGGGGAATTTGAAGGGTTCACTCACATTGGGTGCGTTGGATTTGAATTGGTGAGATGCGCACGATTTAGACGAAACGAGTTAACAAGGAATCACTGACCTAGATAATAATAGGAAAAATATATTAAATGGATGGATTTTATTAAAGATTTTTAATGGGATTTTTAGATATATTTTTGTGATTTTATGGCTATTTTCTATCCTTAAAAATGTTATTTTTAAGTATTTTTAATTGATTTTTAATTTAAATAAAACAAATAATTATTTAAAAAAAATAATATTTTTTTTACTGTTTGACCGTTGACCGTTGACCGTTGACCGGTTCGGTCAGCGGTAATTCTTGCGCCGAGCGGGATTCGAACCTGTGACCTTCCGTTCACGCGCACGTAGCTCTACCAACTGAGCTACGTGACTAACCCGTTAGAAATCTAGTTTTAATTATATTAATACACTTATTCGAGTTTACCGAAATTCCTTTATTTTACAAAAACGTTTTATTCTCATTGAACCGGTGTTGGTGTCGAGACTCGATCGCGTGACGTGCAGTTTGTGTTGCACACAGTCCACCGCTGGACTGTGTGTCTAACCCGGTTATATTCTTGAATTATATTATACTTAACAACTACTCAATCTAACCCGGTTAGTTTTATGAATAAAAAGGAATGTTATTACGCAGCGTGTGTGTAACAAGGATCGAACTCGGGACTCGTATTTAAACTTTGCACACAGTCCACCGCTGGACTGTGTGTCTAACCCGTTAACTATCCGAATTTTATTTATTCTTAACCCGTTGTTATGCTCGTCTTCTTCACTATAATTACCGGTTTTACACAGATCGCTGGTTCAGGGTTCTACTTCTTAAATAACATGATTACTAGCTTGAATGAACAAACCGAACAATTTGGGGGAAAGGAATACCGGACAGGTCGTCTTCTTCAGGAAGTCCGGCGAGAACAGCAACTCTGTTTTTGAAACTTCGGCTGAGAGGGCTAATCAACAGAATTTAAGAGTTAAAATTGAAATTGAATCAGAGTACATGGGTTATTAGCACGATTGAATGTGTTTACCGTCAACTAGCGTGGTTCCGGCAAATTCCAGAATTTCTCCGGCGAAACCAGAAATCCAGCAAAGTCTTCTGTGACTGACTTTGAGTGACGGAATAATGTTAGTAGTGTCCTAGCAACAGATTGAAACAGCAAGAGAGGAAATTCTTACTGATTTATGTTGAATACGGTTTTCCGGCGAGAATTGCAGAAAATTCCGGCGACAGTTTGCTTGTGCTCAAATGACTTGAAAACGCGACGAAAATGGATTTGAGTGTATTTGAGACAGTCCTGAATCGTATAAATGATTGGAGACGGAATTATTTGAGACTTGAATGTCTTTCGGTTTCAAAACTCAACACTAGAAGTTCATTCAAGCTAACTTTAATTAGAAACCGATATGCGTCGGTTATGAGTTAACTAAACGAACGAAAAAACTGATTTGGCGATTTGGCTTACCGATTTCCGTTATTCAAATACCAGCAACCGTTCATCCTAGTTTGCATATAAAATTTAATTGTTTTCATAATACTAACAGGAAACAATTGATGGCGGAGTGGTTTGGAGACGGAAAGATAAGTCATTGGAGCAGTTGACCCGGGTTCGAGTCCGGTCAGCCCAACCATTTTTTATTTATTTTATTTTAACTTTTTATCAAAAATAATTTTTATAGTTTGGTTTATATATTAATTATGTAACATTTAAACTCAAAATATTCATAAATACTTAATGAAATTTCGTAACTTGGTATTTGATTACAAAACGAAGCGGGTTTTGGAGACCCGATTTATACAAATGTTACACCACGTACACCAACTGAAGTAAGATCATTCCTTGGTTTGGCTGGTTATTATCGCCGTTTCATTTCAAATTTCTCCCGCATTGCTGTACCACTCACGGCTTTAACTCATAAAGGGAAACCCTTCATTTGGGGACCCGAACAAGAAGAAGCCTTCCAGACCCTTAAACAAAAACTCTATGATGCACCTATCCTCACTCTTCCTGAAGGTTGTGATGACTTCGTGGTTTATTGCGACGCGTCAGGGCAAGGACTAGGCTGTGTTCTAATGCAAAGAGGAAAGGTGATAGCTTATGCTTCTAGACAACTCAAAACTCATGAGAAGAACTACACCACCCACGACCTAGAACTTGGAGCCGTTGTGTTCGCTCTTAAGATATGGAGACATTATCTCTACGGTACTAAGTGTGAAATATACAATGACCACAAGAGTCTTCAACATATCTTCAACCAAAAGGAGTTAAACATGAGGCAACGAAGATGGGTCGAACTTCTTAATGACTACGACTGTGAAATTCGGTATCACCCTGGCAAGGCAAATGTGGTGGCCGATGCACTCAGTCGAAAGGGTTATGCGAACTCCATTCATCTTCTATGTTCGCAAATCATAACCGACATCAAAGATCAAATTCGAGAAGCCCAACATGTTTCAATAACAGAAGACGACGTACGAAAGGAGCTGTCCTGTGGAGCTGAACTTAAAATTGAAACTAATCTGACGGTATTCTGTACTATCTAGATCGCATATGGATTCCTGACCACAACAATTTTCGTGAATTCCTTATGAATGAGGCACACAAAACACGATACTCTATACACCCAGGAGCCGACAAAATGTATCAAGACCTTCGATACACCTATTGGTGGCCTGGAATGAAAAAGGATATTGTTGTTTTTGTTTCCAAGTGCCTTACATGTTCCAAGGTGAAAGCTGAACATCAAAGACCCTCAGGACTTCTGGTCCAACCTGAAATACCTGTATGGAAGTGGGAAAACATAACCATGGACTTCATTACCGGGTTACCTCGCACTTCTGGTGGGTATGACACTATATGGGTAATCATTGATCGTCTTACAAAATCAGCTCACTTTATCCCAATCCGCGAAGATTTCAAGAACGAGAAGTTAGCTCGTATCTACATCAGCGAAATCGTAAGCCGTCATGGTGTACCGTTAAGCATTATTTCAGATCGTGATGGACGTTTCACTTCACGAACATGGCAAGCCGTTCAAGCCGCTTTGGGTACACGATTAGACCTCAGTACCGCTTATCATCCTCAAACTGATGGACAATCTGAACGCACCATACAAACTCTTGAAGATATGCTTCGAGCATGTGTCATAGACTTCAAGGGAAATTGGGGCGCTCATCTACCATTAGTTGAATTTTCGTACAACAACAGCTATCATTCAAGTATCGGCATGGCACCTTTTGAAGCTTTATATGGTCGTAAGTGCCGATCTCAAGTATGTTGGCACGAAATTAGGGAAGCTCAAATCACTGGTCCAGAATTGATTCAAGAAACCACAGACAAGATCCATCAAATTCGAAACAATCTTCTAGCGGCTCAAAGTCGTCAAAAGAGTTATGCAGATAAACGACGAAAGCCTTTGGAGTTTAACATTGGTGATCATGTACTTTTAAAAGTATCACCGTTGAAGGGAGTAGTTCGTTTTGGACAGAAAGGCAAGCTAGCACCACGCTACGTAGGACCTTTCAAGATACTCGAAAGAGTAGGACCTGTAGCATACAAGCTTGATCTACCAGAAGAATTCAACAGAATTCACCCCACATTCCACGTATCAAACTTGAAGAAGTGCCTCGCCGATGAGAACCTCCATATTCCTTTGGAAGATATTCAGATTGATGAATCTATGCATTTCATTGAAAGACCAGTAGAGATCATGGACTTCGGAGAAAAACGTTTAAGACGGAGTCGTATTCCAATTGTTAGGGTACGCTGGGAGTCGAAACGGGGACCTGAGTTTACTTGGGAACGTGAAGACTCAATGCGCGAAAAATGCCCGCATCTTTCCTACTACTACTACTTAAATTTCGGGACGAAATTTCTAAAAGTAGGGGATACTGTAACATTTGTCAAAAACGGGTTTTTCCAAACCCGCTTCGTTTGTAATCGAATATCAAGTTATATATGTTTCGTTGCGTATTTATGTTTATTTTTAATTTTAAACGATGCATAATTAATAAACAAATTAGAATTTAAAAACTATAATTAATAAAGAGTGAAAATAAATAAATAAAAAAGAAAACCGGCTGCCGGGATTCGAACCCGGGTCAGCCGGGTGAGTCAAAGCCTTAACTCGTGCACATATAACCACTCTGCCACTTGATCTTTTTGTGAGTTCTAGAAAGCAATTAAATCATATGTTCAACTGAGAATCAACCTGTTGTGCCAACTGAAACCGATATCGGCTTTCAAACCGGCCAAGACGTTTGAGTGCTCGCGGAATCTTGATCATAACCGATAAACGACTTTTTAAATCAATTCAGTCGTTAATGAACTTGAATTCAGGTGATGGTTGGTTTTTATAACCGAAAACATTCATTTCTGGAATTAGTTCAACAAAATCCTCATCTCGTGATTCAATTACATTCCCAGAGCTTCTAATTTCACGTTTACTCTATTTTCTGATCGTCGGAATTACTTTCTGATCATCGCCGGAATTCTCTGCAAGTCGCCGGAAAACCGAGACTCACCTCAAAACGTTAAATACCTCGACTCTTTCTGTTCCATTCCATTGATAGACCATTACTAACATCAATCCATCACCCAGAATCAATCCCTGACGACGTTGTCGGAAATTCTGCTTTCGCCGGAAAACTTCTGAAATTTCCAGAATCACGCCGTGAGCCAGTACGATCATTTAAACCTACTGATAATCGTTGCTCAGTAGTTCAATTTCATATCTAATCAATCAAAACAGTTAATTGATCCTAACAGCCGAAGTTCACAAAACAGAGCCGACGAATCATTGCCCGAGTTCTGTGAAAGACACCTGTTCGGTACATCCTTTCCCCAAACCCTCTCCGTTCATTAACTTTCAATTTCTTATAATGTTCATTACCGAATTAAACAAGAAACAGTTGGCTTAACCGTTGTCTGTGATTTGAATGAAGAAGATGAAGTCTATTATGATTATAAGATTAATTAAAATCGGTATTATAAACGGGTTAGACACACAGTCCAGCGGTGGACTGTGTGCAAACAATACGCATACGTCCCGAGTTCGATCCTTGACACACGCACATTCTCTGTAATAAAAATGTTCTTTTTTTAAACCGAACCGGATCCACTCGCAATTAGATGTTAAGTATAATAAAAATCAGTATATTAACCAAGTTAGACACACAGTCCAGCGGTGGACTGTGTGCAACACTAAATCACAGGTCCCGGGTTCGAGACCTGTTGACGGAACCGGTTCGATAATTGAAATCCTTTTTAAAAATAAATGAATTTTGAATAAATTAAAACAGTATATAAATACAATTAAAAACAGAAATATTTCGGGTTAGACACGTAGCTCAGTTGGTAGAGCTGCGTGCACGCGTACGGGAGGTCTCGTGTTCGAGCCTTACCCGGCGCACACATGAACCGGTCAAACAGTCAACAGTCATGGTCAATGGTCAAAGGTCAACGCAAAAGTCAACATTTTTATATATTTTTATTTATTTATTTAATTTAAAAATCAATTAAAAATACTTAAAAATAATGTTTATAAAGATAGAAAATAGCCTTAAAACTCACAAAAATATATCTAAAAACCCTATTAAAATTATTAATAAAATCCACTCATTTACCATACCTTTCGTTGTTATTTAGGTTAGTTAATTCTCGTCGATCAATCCTCTAAACTCGTGCGCATTTCATCATCTTCAACCGAACGCACCCAAAGTGAGTGAATCTCTACAAATTCCCCGTTTTAAATCACATTTTTGGGGTGTATCATGTGTCTTATTATTTATCACATTTAAGCTATTGTGCATCTATCATATCCATGAACAAATGTGTATTCAACATGTATTAACTGGTTGTGTGGTTATTGTTTAGATTATATTTATCATTTTTCAGTACATACATTATCATAGGCCGCCGCTCCCCATTACATTATGAGCGTTGAGCTGTTCCCCATTACATTATGAGCGTGAACCAGGCGTTTCCAACATACGATCGGCTCCGTTTGATTGAGCCTTGATCGCACAGACATTCATCATAGGCCGTCCGTTCCCCATTACATTATGAGCGTGAACGTGACGTTGCCAACATATACGGTTTCATTCATGTGTTATATTCATGCAAGTTGGTTTGTTATTGTATGTTATTGTAAGTTATTGTTTGTTGTTATTGTTATTGTATGATTTAATTACGTTTGCTCACATATGATTATTACACAATTTTTCCTGATAAAGATAACAAGAGATCAATAATAAATGTTTTTCTAACAAGGTTCACTCGCCAACTTATGTTGACCCAAAACCCCCATTTTTACACATGATACAGGTGATCCAGCTGCAACAAGAAACACATAGGATGGCTTAGAAGAATAAACTGGTTTAGACTTTGGATTGTTTAGTTGATTATCTTTCTTTGTATTTGTATGAACATGTTTGGAATATTGAGGATGTAATTTTGAATTTAATAAATATGAAACATATTAGTAAATATCATGAGCTTTGGTGATAACCCAATTATGCCCCGACTCTTATTCCGCTGCGGGTCGGGGTGTGACACTTCAAAGTTTCCCACTTCAAAGAATGTCTCATCAACTATCAAAAGCTACCTTAAAAGGCAAAAGGAGATGTTTGTAGAAGATTTGAAGATATATGAAGATGAAATAACAAAAGAAGGGATCAAAATGTATTAATGTATGGGCATCCAACTACCAGAATAGAAGAACTACTTGGGTAAGTCTTG
Source organism: Scalesia atractyloides (assembly GCA_947069175.1). Lineage (NCBI taxonomy): Eukaryota > Viridiplantae > Streptophyta > Magnoliopsida > Asterales > Asteraceae > Scalesia > Scalesia atractyloides. The sequence goes on from CAMTDV010000014.1 coordinate 42,291,942, forward strand.
GGAAAATAATTTCCCTCACCTCATCAAATAACTTCTGCCCTAAGGAACCCATCTAGCTTTAAAATTCTAAAGTTGTCATCCAACAGGACAAGCTATGAATTAACTATAGTCAAAGCTAATGGAGAAATGAAAAAGACTTCAATGAATAGTGTCACTTGCCTAAAAGTTGAAGATCTGCAAGATTTATTGAGTCTTTCACTTGAAAGGGATCTAGATGACTCTCTCGGAAAAATTGAGAAGCAATTCAAAGCTAAATCAGGGAGAAGTTGAAGAGGAATAAAAGTTGATCTAATAAATATCTGTTTTGGCATCATCTGTTCTTGGATAGATTGTTGGACCTACAGAAGAACATGTGATATTTAAAAGCAAAACATGACCAAAGGATCAAGAAAAAACAATAGCTTGAACTATACTCCTATCAAAGATAGGGAATCTTGAACACTAATCAGAACATCTGTTGAAAACATGCTAACATCTTTTTCAAGCCATGAAAACCACTGTTGAAGAAGAACTAAGCACTAATAAAGACCAAAGTGCTGTTGAAGCAAAGATCTGTCGAAGAAGTCAAAACATTTATTCAGGCCAAACAAATTTTGATATGAAGCAACAATGGTTTTAAGATCAATGGTTTCATCAATGTAACAATATTTTTCTTTGTAACAGATGTTTAGTATATTAGATTAGATGTTAGATTCCCACAGATGTTTGCAAACATGTGTGGAATTTTTTCTATTAGGAATGTTAGATGTCAATATCAAGGTGATGTCAGCCAATCATGAATAGACCTTTTGTACTTAGTATAAATAGATCTCACATATTAGAGATCTACTGGATCACATTCCATTCTCTTATGTACGAACATATTTTTGTGAGATCAGGCTAAGGGGAGTTTGTAAAGTCAATTGTGTTGTAATCAAATCACTAGAATCTGATATAAAACATTCTTTGATGATAATTCCTTGCTTGTGATTATTGATCTGTTTTACAACACAAAACTGTTTGTTCTTATTATTCTGAATCACAATCCTTGTAAAATCATATCCTAACACAATGCCACAATGATCACCCTGTCTAAATCCTTATCTTTTTAACCCTTAAACTCCATAGGATGATGATTGGGATGGTTTCACAGATGAGGAAATGAACTTGGTGTATGACTACACCATGGCATAACTCCAATTTGATCATCTACGACTAGGGGAGAGCCAAACAAATATCAGTACAAACCCTCCACCTACAAACATTAGTCCAACTTAAGTCGTACCCAACTGAGTAGAAGGGTACGAAACTGACCTAGTTGAGGAATACCTATGTCCAGTGTATGATGAACAATACCAACCTATATGAATGAGATGAGATGGATTAGGTGCTTTTATGTGTTTAATTACCTTATGTAACTTAGCAAAATTGTCATGATAATAAAGATGCAATGCGTGTATATAAAGTTTTATTTTTTTCAAGTTTATTTGGTTGTTAGGATCTGAGTTTGAATTGTTGTGAGTTTTTATAAATGAAAGTAATGAATGTAGATAAAACAAGTGTAAATGAAGCGGAATGATAAACTTTGATTCACAATAACTGGAAGATTGTTTTCATTATCATGCTTTTGTAATTATAATCACTTGTGCATGTAATTCACAATCTCCCCCTCGGCCTAAGATCACTGATTTGTTTATACATAATGTAAGAGGAAATAAGATTGATTAAGTGATGAAAAGTGATCAAATAGAACAGTATAGGCATTGTTCTATTTATAGTACAATCTTGACCTCTGAGCATCTTATGATGATGTCACTATGAAAGTGACATCTAATAAACATAACAAACTACTAACATCTGCTAAGCCAAGAACTGCTATAACAAAATACACTATAAAGTCTGTTTGTAACGACTAATGAGATATCCTCTGATGGGCTTCAGCAGAGCTTTACCTTGAGAGTGCTTGTATTCTTCATCAGAATATCTCATGGCAGATCTTTCTAGCAGGGCTTTGTTACAGCAGAGCTTTGACTATTGCCTTTATTCTTCAACAGAGCTTTAACCAGCAGATGTTTCTATTATAAATATGGATCAAAGGTTTGCAGTATGTTTTGGCTTTCTATCATCTGTTCTTTTGTAAGGTTCAATTCCAACATAGGTCAATACAATTTTAATTCTGGTTGAATGGGAAAAAGTTTTTATTTGGTTGAAAGCCAAAAACCAAACTAAACCGAATTCTTATTTCGTTTACAATTTGGTTTGACCATTACTGAATTCAGATCTATTTTCAATCCCACCCAAATAAACTTCCAACCCGAACCAAACAACCTGGAACCCGAATCGATGAACACCCTTATAATGTAACTTAAAAAGTAACTATTTCTATTTTTTGACATATTTCTTTCTAGTGATAAGGATTATTGTACGTTGAGAGAAACATACTGAGGTGTCTTCTCTGAATAGGTGGCAAAATTGACCAGAAACTCTTGAGCTGTCACCATTCCATTTAACACCCTAAGACCTCTCATTATCACTGTCAAAAATAATTGGTAACACCATACCATCTTCTTCTTCACTGGTCACTACTACCACCGTCCCCAACGTCTTTATATTTGTTCCACCATCTCCGACATCTCCTGATCTGTCCTGTAAAGTAATAAAGTGAATTGAACTTCTCAAACAAAACAAAACAACAACCGACATAATGGACTGCATAATCAATCAAAACAGAAGAGGAATCAACAATAAGTGAGGAGAGAATATCAAATTACTTTTGTCAAAGTTATGGGTGAGAAGAATCGTTCGGCAATAGAGACAGGGTTAGGGTTTTCTCAAGGGAAAGTGAGAGATTCGGGGTTTTTTGTAAATCGCCATAGATGTGATCAACAATAATGGAAGAACCATAAAATTGGAATCAGATTCAAGTGATACTATCAGATTTGAGATTTTAGGTTTTCTGAAATCCCATAGCTACAGGAGAAAATACTAGGGTTTGTGAATATGAAGTTGGATGAAAGAATAGGGGAAAAAGCCTTGTGTTTTCCCTACTAAACACAATAACTCTAGAGTAATAGTCTGCGATGTGGCAATAATTGGTGTAAGAGGCTGGGAAATAGCCACAGATTGTTTTGTTTTATTATAATGTATAGATTTCATAAATTTTTAATATAATATTGTCCAGCTGTCTTTTGTTTCAGTTTATTGTTATTTTAACTTTTTAATATTTAAATATATTTTTTATTTGTTTCTCTATTAACTTTTAAACCATGATGTTTACCAAACTGCAAATAAACCATTTTGGCATGTTCATTTTTATTTATGTTTCAATATAAATTTTACGTAAACCAAGTTTTTTCATAATATACATGTCATCAAAGCACTATCGTATTTCATTTCTTTTCCTCCTACAATATTCAAAATATGATGTTTCATAGAATTCAGGATTTTCATTTCGATGTGCATGTGTACATGTCGTTGAAACCGAGCCTTACAATTAATTGCCCCACCGTAGCGTACTGGTTTACTCACAAGTTCATATGATTGGATCACAAAATCATTTTGCAAATAAACCATTTCACAATGTTAGATTGGATTACAAAATCCTTATTGCCAAACTTTTATGATACAAATGCAAGACACCCCCACATTTAAGTCTTATAGGATATAGGGTTATTTCTAAATGGATCCTCCCCCACATTTTTTGCCATTTGATCAACATTTCTATAACTTCACTTATGACGAAATTTATACACATATGATTGAACAAGATCAACCTTATTGTATCTGTAACACCTCGTATTTTAATATCCATATTTTTAAAAATTTATATAAACATTATAAGTCGAGGCGTTAATCATAATATATATACACACAAATACCGACCCTATTCGACACGTCTTCAGTCTTAAAGCAATAAAATACGAAATTACATGACATTTTAAAATTCGTGTGCGAAGACGGATTTCAAAAATGTAAATGGGCCGCTCTAATGCAAGAACCTGATTTGTAGGCTTTAGGCCAACCTACCAAACCCTACCTAACTAAACCCTAAAATATAAACTAACTCACACCACTCCACACACACACATGCAGCCGCACTCACTCACACACACACACACCCATGTTCTCTCTCACTTCTGGCCACCGGAGCTGACCTCCGGCGACACTCCGACGCCTCCATCCCTCCCTCCTCACCACCACTCGCCTCTCCTTCCCCGGTAAACAGCTGGCCGGCCACCACAATTTGGTAGCAGCAGGCGACAACAACGACAACGGTACCACCACAGGCGGCGGCGCTGTGGTGGCGTGCTCAACAAACAAGACAGCGGCGGCATCTAGCGGCGGCGCAGCCGTGTTTCTTGCGGTTTGCGGTTCAGGTCCCACCTCGGTTCAGATTCCCCTGGTTCTGCTCCATCGCGGTTCAAGCCTCACTTCGGTTCCAGTTCAGCTCCGCTTTGGTCCGAGCTAGATAACGGGTTTTATTCGGATGATTGTTCGGGTCAGATCTGGTCGACCGTAGTTCAGGTCAAGGACTCAGGTTCAGGTTATGTCGAGTCCGGGTTCGTGTTCAGTTGAGTCTCGGCTCAAGTTCAGTCCGGTTGAGTTGATTCAGTCTTGATTTGAGTGGCGGTTCGCTCAGTTCATTCGGGTGAAGAGTCGGTTTAGCGTTGTTTCAGGATTGGTCAAGTTGGTCAGAAGCAGCCAAACCCGGTCAACCAATCCACTCGGGCCCACAGCAGTCAAACACAGGCTTGGTAAAATCTTTAATGTTTTCTATTTTAATTTGCTTAACAATATAGTTTCATACATTTCTTTTAACAAAGAATCGAACATTATCTAATTTATAAAACGCACATAGAACATATGTATAAATCTGGTTATTCGTCTGTTGTTGAAATTTTAAATTTTAAATGACATCATAGTTGTCGGGTTAGTCCAAAAACAGAAGAAACTATGCCCGTTTTTCGTCAGAATATATATATACACATCTATTACCCTTCGTCAATATATAAATATATATATATATATATATATATATATATATATATTATATATATATATATATATATATTACGTCACTTCGTCAAAATATATATATGTATACATCTATTATACCTTTCGTCCAAATATAAATATATATTATGTTATTCGTCGGAACACAAATATATACATCTTTTAATATTTTCCGTCAATATATATATATATATATATATAAAGGCTATCTGTCAAAAAATATATGTATGATTACTATGTTTTCGTCAACTCAATACATATATAAATACCCACTATATATTAGCGCTACGCTAAGGAACGTATCAAAACCCGAACGAAGTTATAAAGTAAAAAAAATAAGTTTATATTTATTTCTTTATAACACTTCCATAACTCTCTTTTACCATGCGAGGTGACCTTGGTATACCATCATTCGACCGTCAACTCTTCACGAAAGTTCCTAAGGAAGCTTCGCTAAAGTGAGCATACTCGGCCCTTTTTACACTTTAACGTGTTTTGGGGTGCAACATGTATCAACTAAAAAAATTTCATATTATACGAAATCAAACGTATTCCACCACACAACCCATCAAACGTATTATCTGATATGCTTGTGTTAGTTATACGTGCTAGTTTCAACTTGTGAATACATGCTATTTGTTACGCTTATATTAGTTATACGTGCTAGTTTCAATTCGTATGTCCATGCTATTTCGTTATGCTTAGGTTGTTTAAGTATGCTAGTTTAAACCTGAATATAAATTGCCATGATGGATTTGTGAAAAACTTTACGCTTATACTTATTTCAAACTTGTATGCTCACCAATACTTTTGTATTGATCCATGCTTTTAATACATGTTGCAGGAATTCTGATGATGCAAGGAATCTAGTAGGATTGCCTAGAAACGCATTTAAACTTTAAATACTACTTGTATCGTATCTTATTTCAAACATGTTGTATTTTGTTTCAAAACCTTGTATTAAACTGTTATTAATGAAATGAAATTTTATTTCTTTTATACGTGTCGTTATTCAAATTGGTATTATCTGATTCAAGCAATGAAAAAGGTAATTATTAAGTAGTTGAGATAAATAGCGTTATAAAGTCTCTTGCAATCTAGTTTTCGTCTCATCCCGATATTTCCGCAATCGGTTGGGTGTGACAGTATCAGAGAATTCAACTCATATTGCATTAGCTTACATAAGCTTCCGAGTTGACCAAAGCAACACATGCCATTGTCATAAGTTTGTCACCAACTTAGAATAATTCCAATTTAACATCTAGAATAAGCCAAGATACAATGAGTTCTCCTCATTAGCTTTTCGAACAAACTCTACAAAAATTACATGTCTTTTCCTTATAATGAATGAAAATTCTCCCTCAACTTTGTCTGTACACAACTTCTTTTTGTGTTCATGCACATTTGAATGTTTAGAGTTAATCAGTCTCCGTCAAGACCCATAATTAACCAAGTACTAGTCTAGCATGCTTTAGACTACAATACTTTAGCATGTGAATAGAAGATTCATCATTCTGATTCTTCACAGCTTATCATAATATCACTTTGCAACAGTCATCTCTTGTTAAGAAAAAATAATAAGACTTATTCATAATCATAAAACATTAATATTTAGGAACGTCTCACAAATTATTGTATATAGCACACAACTAATTTTTTATCATTCAATTAAGGAAAATAACTTGTTCACCTTTGATCTCCAACGCTTTACCATTGACTCATAATGACTTAAACATAAATTTTAATCTAAGTCACTTCGCGAACACATTCATCACCAACAAGATGAATGTTCCTCGTCTACAATCACTATTATGTGTGAGATAGAGTCAACTAGATTGACACTCAACAACATGGCATTCATAATTTTGCCATAAGTGTTTTGTACACATCTATTGTTATTCATTAGGAGATATGTATATTTAGGATGCTCTCCCAAACGAATATAAAATGCCCATATAGTTCTGACAATAATCAAGTGGTAGACGTATCTTCTTATAGATCACTCGGAACAAATCTCGCAAGATTTATCAAAGGTATACAATAACATATTGTACTTTTTCTTTCATATGTTAGAATTCACACTTGTGAATTTTCCAATCACTTCTAATGAAGTATGTCGACATGAATCTCATTTGTGTATTCCATCTCAATACGTTGAGTACGTTCTTTCATTATTCTTTCATGATGTGGTTATACATTTGATGTTTCGTTTTTGACTTTTAGTCTGTAACATTTGTGTAAATCGGGTTCGAAAACCTGCCCCAATTTATCAATCAAAGTGTATTCATTTACGTCGTTCGGCTATTTATATATTGTTTACAATATTCCAATATTATATATATATATAATAATAAAAATCAATGTTTAAAAATAAAACAATAATCAAAGTTTAAAATAATGTAATAATTAATCAATTATATTATTATAATTATATGTAATAAATGATTTAACTTAAAATTGATTAAATAAATAAAAACTCAAAAAAAAGGGGGGAACCGGGATCGAACTCGGGTTCCCCGGTTGCACACACACCACCAACACCACTAGACTACACACACACATTGTATCAGATTCCGCATATCACTATTCTTATATCCAAACAATCAGGCGGGAAAACCTGCAACTATAACTGAAATCATCATCACGCGCCTTTCCTTTTTCAAATTTTCCGACAACTGTCGAAGATATCTTTGGTAAACTTATATCACGACGGCTGTCATCTACCAATCACCCCAATTGGTTTCCAAAAACTGAAACCAAACTCACCTTCGATCAATCTATAAATACCTAGCACTATTCCACACCCTAACTCGTTCAATTCTTCCCTCTCTAAACGCAAGTTATCGCCGCTCAAAGTATATCCCTTTGTTTCATCAGTCGGCCGCCGGACTTACCTCGCTGGGAAAACACTCACTGCCGACCGGTAACGTTTTCTTTTTAATTCAATTCATATACTAGTTCAGTAATTATAGTCATGAAGATCTGGTATAAATAAGTTGGAATCAAGGGTCGGGGTTCTGGGTAAGAATCTTCAAGCGAAGAAGATGAAGTGCTGAACGTATACATATATATTATAACACGGATTACAACTGGGTTAAGCACCCTGCCCAACTGGTTGGGCCGGGTGCAAACAAGACCCGGGGTCACAGTTCGAATCTACGCTCACGCACCGGCCGGATCATTTTAAATCCTTTATAATCTATCATCTCTGTATACGCATAGTTAGTATATAAATATAATTAAAATTCGAATATTGTCGGGTTAGACACCCAGCCCAGTTGGTTGGGCTGGGTGCATCACACCGCCAAGGTCTCGGGTTCGAGTCCCTTGGTTCATACTGGTCGGATTACTAAAAATTCTTTTTAAACTTAATTAAATTCGAATGAACTTAAAATGTGTATAAGTATAATTAAAATCCAGATTCTTTCGGGTTAGACACGTAGCTCCGTTGGAAGAGCTGCGTGCACGCAACCGGAGGTCCCGGGTTCGAGTCTCAACACGCATGCTTAAAAAAAACGATCGAACCGGTTGTCAGACTTGTCAGTCTGACAATAATTTTTTTAAAATTTTTATCTTTTTTTTATTATTTAATTAATTTATTCTATGGTTTATATTAAAATAAAATATGTTTTAAATACTTAAAAATACATAATTTCAAGGGCTCAATTATATCAATAGAAATCATGAAATTAACTTAAAAATCTAAACAAAGGTTTTTAACCGAAATATTAGTCTATTTTTATCGAGTTATCGCGTTATTATTTTAGGTTAGTATTTCCTCGTCGATTAATCTGCAACTCGTGCGCTCTCATTTCCACTCAAGAATACGCACCACGGTGAGTGAGTCTCTAAAAATTCCCCGTTTTAATCACGTTTTGGGGTGTATCATGTGTCATATATTTTATTTAACACTTGTGCTTATATCATTTCGTGATCAAATGTGTATTGCTTGTAGTGTGGTTTATATGTGGATACATTTTATCATTTCAGTGCACTCATTTAATTAGGCCATCAGTTCCTCGCGGGATACGGGTTGAGCATCAGGTGCCTCATTAGATCGGCTCCGTTTGATTGAGCCTTGATCTCAAATACATCATCATTCATGTCATATATTCATTCAATGTGGTTTGTGATTGGTTACATATATACATTTGCTCACATGTGATTCATGCACAATTTTATTTAAATAAACATAAAAATCAATTATTTAAATGTTTTATTAAGGTTCACTCGTCAACTTTTGTTGACCCAAAATTTCCCCTGTTTTACGCATGATACAGGTGATTAAGTTGAGGAAATAAACACCTAGGACGGCCTAGAAGAATAATCAAGTTATTTCGTTGGAACAAGCATTTAGATTATTATTTTTGTTTGTATGAAATTTTATTGGATATTTGAATTTTATATTTTGAATTTAATAAATATGAAACTTGTTAGTAAATATCATGAGCTTTGGTGATAACCCAATCATGCCCCGACTTTTATTCCGCTGCGGGTCGGGGTGTGATAGATTGGTATCAGAGCTTGTGACAATAGGGATATAGGATAGGTTATTAGACCTTTAGAGCCTATACTATAGTTGACTAGATTTAAATTGTTTATGTGTTACATGCATAATTCATGATGTTTATATGTTTCATGTTTATATTCACACACAACATTATGCAAACATTCTCACAAGTACATGTTAATATGCAATGCTCATCATAGATCATACCCTCATATCATATCATATCTATCAAAGCACACACCTCACAATTTCACAATTTATGTTATTTCTTTTCGAAGATTTTTGCAATGTTTTCATATTTTTCAAATCACATCAAAGTGAGTTTTCACGACGGGCATGTAGTAACTGGAAGTGTACGAGTACCGGTAGTCGGAACGTTCTGTCTAGGCTTGGCATTCGTATAAATCCAAAATAAATGACCAGTTTGCCTACCTGGGGACTAACAATGAGAGTGTGAAGGACCTATTAGGCCAAAGCATGCTATACCAAACGTCGTGTGAACTAACCCCACTTTGAGCTGTCATTGTGTCCACACCTGGACACCCTCCAACCATACATCTCGCAATCATGTTTTACGATTTCATTCGGGTGGTGCGAGTGTTAACCCGCCGACACCAATGTGACTACACAATAGTCATGGGGGCCCACATGACTACACAGGAAATGGTATGGGGGACATTTGGAGGCCCAAACATGAGCAAACCCAAGACATCCTATGGATGTAGTTAAATTATTTTCAATTATGTTGTTTTCATTCTTTTTACGACACATGACACCTAGGAAATTCTTGAACTCACAATCTCCCTACATATATTCCTGTAGATGTCTGCTAGGCAATTACGTGGAGGTAGAAGGTCAGGAAAGTCAAACGAACGCTTGGCCACGCAAATTGCTAAACAAATGGCAGCAGTGCTTCCTGACATCGTGCTACAAGTTCAGCAAGCCCTCACCGCTAATCCCATTAACCCTCCCAACCAAGAAGACCAAAGCGTCACCAACCCTCCTCCCAAAACCCCTAAATGCACCTACAAACACTTCAAGTCTTGTTATCCCCAAGATATAAAGGGACTGAAGGTGTCACCGCTCTCCTCCACTGGTTTGAGGAGATGGAAAACACCTTTCTCAATTGCGACTGTCCCGAGGACCGTAAGGTACGTTACGCGACAGGAAGATTGTTTGGGGTTGGCCTTACCTGGTGGAACACGGAAAAAGGAAAGCGAGGTGTAGTGATGCCATGGCCTTATCATGGGAGGAATTAAGAGAGATCATGACAAGACGCTTCTGCCCTAGAAGCGAGATCAAGAAGCTTGAAGATGAATTCCATTCTCTAAAGCAAAAGGAAGGAGATCACACCTCCTACAACAAGAGGTTTCTCGAGTTGAACCAAATGGTTCTCAATCTGTTCACCCCATTATACCGCCTAATTGAACACTACATTCGAGGCCTCCCCTCGAAAATCCAAGATTCAGTTTTAAGCACTTCGCCTGCAACACTCGAAGCCGTAATGGGGTTAGCTACGGAACTCACTGAAAATCGCATTCGAAATCGCAAATTTAAAGATGAGAAGAAGAAAACACCCATTGAGACCCCAATTCCAAACCACTCAGGTTCATCCTCGAAGTTTGCTGGTAAGAGGAAGCGAAATGGCAAGAACTTTGCTGTCACCCAAACAAACCCTCCCATCACTGCTGCTCCAATCACGCAAGTCGCCCCTCCAGCCGCACCATTCAAAAGGCCATACACTGGCCCACACCCAAAGTGTAACCGTTGCCAATTCCATCACCCTCCTGAAAACCCTTGCCAACATTGCACAAGTTGTGGCCGTGCGGGTCACACTATCCAAACCTGCCGTACCCTTCAGCGATCGAACTGTAGTCAACCTCCAACCCAAACCCAAAATTAAATGGTGGGCCAAGCCCAACAACCCTTACTTCTACCACCTGCACAACTCATAGCCCAACCTTACTACCAACCCAACTACCTCATGATGCAATCCATGCGAGCATGTTTTAGTTGTGGGGACCCAAACCACTTCAGGAATAGTTGCCCACGCCTGGTGAACATCATCCATGCCCAAGCTCAAGCAAACCTGGTAAACCAAGCTAACCAAGCTCCACCACCTGCTAGAGGAAGAGCTTTCAATATCAACGCCAACCAAGCCAGGGCTGACAACAATGTGGTCAACGGTACGTTTCTCGTAAATGGTAGTTATGCATCCATATTATTCGATACTGGTGCGGATAAGAGCTTTGTCACTTTAGAATTCGAATCTATTCTCGACCAACCCCGTGATAGTCTCGTTGAATCTCTGACGGTGGAAGTTGCTGACGGAAAATCCATTTCATTAAATTTTATTATAGCGATTGTACTCTCACCCTAGATTATCATGATTTTTCAATTGATCTCATTCCTATGAAATTGGGAAGTTTTGATGTTATCATCGGTATGGACTGGCTCAGCCAGCATCACGCTAAAGTGGTGTGCCATGAAAAGTTTATTCGTATTCCTCTCGCCGACGGTCAGACACTACGCATCTTTGGAGAAACTCCTTCGAAAGGGCTCAAATTGATGTCCTGCCTTCAAGCCCGAAGTTATTTTCGCAAAAATTACGTCACATTTCTAGCTCATGTCGTCAAGAAGGAAGGCAAGGAGAGGAAGCTCGAAGATATTCCAATTGTGAAAGAATTCCCGCAAGTTTTTCCTGACGACGTTTCAGGACTTCCTCCTGTGAGGGAAGTCGAATTTCGAATCGATCTTGTGCCTGGCGCTACACCGGTCGCAAAATCTCCTTATAGGTTAGCCCCATCCGAGATGCAAGAGTTGGCTAGTCAACTGCAAGAGCTGACTGACAAAGGATTCATACGTCCTAGCTCATCGCCTTGGGGTGCGCCCGTTCTTTTTGTGAGGAAGAAAGATGGAATGTTTCGCATTGACTATAGAGAACTCAACAAGTTGACGGTTAAGAATCGCTATCCACTGCCATGTATTGATGACCTTCTAGACCAACTTCAAGGTGCCACCTGTTTTTCCAAAATCGACCTTCGTTCTGGTTATCATCAGCTTAGAGTGCGCGAAGAAAATATTCCAAAAACTGCCTTCTGAACTCGTTATGGTCATTACGAGTTCATGGTTATGCCCTTCGGTTTAACCAACGCTCCCGCTGTCTTCATGGATTTGATGAATAGGGTATGCAAACCCTATCTCGACCGTTTCGTCATAGTCTTCATCGACGACATTCTCATCTACTCCAAGTCAAAATCCGATCATGAGCGACACCTTCGACTCATTCTTACACTCTTAAGGACTGAAAAGCTTTACGCTAAGTTCTCAAAATGTGAATTCTGGTTAAGAGAGGTACAATTCCTTGGTCATGTCGTCAATGACAAAGGGATTCATGTCGGTCCTTCAAAAATCAAGGCAGTACAAGAATGGCAAGCGCCATGTACCCCTACTGAAGTTAGGTCATTTCTTGGCTTGGCTGGTTACTACCGACGCTTCATTGCCAATTTTTCCCGTATCGCCGTTCCGCTCACGGCCTTGACTCACAAGGGAAAACCCTTCATTTGGGGACCTAAGCAAGAGGAGGCCTTCCAAACTTTAAAGCAAAGGCTTTGTAACGCACCTGTCCTTACACTCCCTTAGGGTTGCGATGACTTTGTGGTTTATTGCGACGCATCAGGGCAAGGTCTAGGCTGTGTATTGATGCAAAGAGGAAAGGTGATAGCCTATGCCTCCAGGCAACTCAAAGTTCATGAGAAAAATTACACCACCCATGACCTGGAACTTGGAGCCGTTGTGTTCGCTCTCAAGATATGGAGACATTATCTTTACGGTACCAAGTGTGAAATATACACTGACCACAAGAGTCTCCAACATATCTTCAATCAAAAAGAGTTGAATATGAGGCAACGAAGATGGGTCGAACTGCTCAACGATTACGACTGTGAGATTCGGTATCATCCTGGCGAGGCAAACGTGGTGGCTGATGCGCCCAGTCGTAAGGGTTATGCGAACTCTATTCATCTTCTATGTTCGCAAATTGTAACCGATATCAAAGATCGAATACAGGCAGCTCAACATATCTCTATAATGGAAAATGACGTACGTGATGAGCTGTCATATGGAGCTGAACTAAAAATTGAAACCAAATCCGATGGTATTCTATACTATTTAAACCGCATATGGATTCCCGATCGCGACAACCTTCTTGATTTCCTCATGAATGAGGCACAAAAAACACGATACTCTGTACACCCAGGAGCCGATAAGATGTATAAAGACCTACGATACACCTACTGGTGGCCTGGCATGAAAAAGGATATCGCTGTTTTTGTTTCCAAGTGCCTTACATGTTCCAAAGTGAAAGCTGAACATCAAAGACCTTCAGGACTTCTAGTCCAACCCGAAATACTGGTATGGAAGTGGGAAAACATAACCATGGACTTCATTATCGGGTTACCTCGCACTTCCAGTGGGTATGACACCATATGGGTAATCATTGATCGTCTTACAAAATCAGCTCATTTCATTCCGATTCGTGAGGACTTCAAGAACTAGAAGCTAGCTCGTATCTACATCAGCGAGATCGTAAGCCGTCATGGTGTACCATTAAGCATCATTTCAGACCGTGATGGTCGTTTCACTTCACGCACATGGCGAGCCGTACAAACTGCTTTGGGTACACGTTTAGACCTCAGCACCGCCTTCCATCCTCAAACTGATGGTCAATCTGAGCGCACCATCCAAACCCTTGAACTCATGCTTCGGGCGTGTTTCATAGACTTCAAAGGAAATTGGGACGCTCATCTACCGTTAGTCGAGTTCTCGTACAACAATAGCTATCATTCAAGTATTGGTATGGCTCCTTTCGAAGCTTTATATTGGTGAAGCGCAAATCACCGGACCTGAATTGATTCAAGAAATAACCGACAAAATCATTCAAATACGAAACAATCTTCTAGCGGCTCAAAGTCGTCAAAAGAGTTATGCTGACAAACGACGAAAGCCCTTGGAGTTTGGCGTTGGTGATTAAGTACTTTTGAAAGTATCACCGTGGAAGGGAGTGGTTCGTTTTAGCCAAAAGGGCAAGCTAGCACCACGCTACGTAGGACCTTTCAAGATACTCGAAAGAGTAGGACCTGTAGCCTACAAGCTTGACCTACCAGAAGAACTCAACAGAATACATCCCACGTTCCACGTATCAAACTTGAAAAAGTGCCTCGCCGACGAAAACCTCCATGTCCCTCTAGAAGACATTCAAGTCGATGAATCAATGCACTTCGTTGAAAGACCAATGGAAATCATGGATTTCGGTGAGAAGCGTTTAAGGCGAAGTCGTATTCCAATCGTCAGGGTGCGTTGGGAGTCAAAACGAGGGCCCGAGTTTACTTGGGAACGTGAAGACTCATTGGGCGAGAAATACCCGCATCTCTTTCCAGTTGCAACTACTACTTAAATTTCGCGACGAAATTTCTAAAAGTAGGGGATACTGTAACATTTGTGTAAATCGGGTTCGAAACCCGCCCTAATTTATCAATCAAGGTGTATTCATTTACGTTGTTCAGCTATTTATTTATTGTTTACAATATTCCAATATTACATATATATATATAATAATGAAACTCAATGCTTAAAAATAAAACAATAATCAAAGTTTAAAATAATGTAATAATTAATCAATTATATATATTATAATTATATGTAATAAATGATTTTACTTAAAATTGATTAAATAAATAAAAACTCAAAAAAGGGGGTGAACCGGGATCGAACTCGGGTTCCCCCGGTTGCACACACACCACCAACAATACTAGACTACACACACACATTGTATCAGATTCCGCATATCACTATTCTTATATCCAAACAATCGGGTGGGAAAACCTGCAACTATAACTGAAATCATCATCACATGCCTTTCCTTTTTCAAATTTTCCGACAACTGTCGAAGATATCTTTGGTAAACTTATATCACGATGGCTGTCATCTACCAATCACCCCAATTGGTTTCCAAAAACCGAAACCAAATTCACCTTCGATCAATCTATAAATACCTAGCACTATTCCACACCCTAACTCGTTCAATTCTCCCCTCTCTAAACGCAAGTTATCGCCGCTCAGAGTATATCCCTTTGTTTCATCAGTCGGCCGCCGGACTTACCTCGCCGGGAAAACACTCACTGCCGACCGGTAACTTTTTCTCTTTAATTCAATTCATATACTAGTTCAGTAATTATAGTCATGAAGATCTGGTATAAATAAGTTGGAATCAAGGGTCGGGTTTTGGGTAAGAATCATCAAGCGAAGAAGATGAAGTACTGAACGTATACATATATATTATAACACGGATTACAACCGGGTTAAGCACCCAGCCCAACTAGTTGGGCCGGGTGAAAACAAGACCCGGGGTCACAGTTCGAATCTACGCTCACGCACCGGCCGGATCATTTTAAATCCTTTATAAATCTATCATCTCTGTATACGCATAGTTAGTATATAAATATAATTAAAATTCGAATATTGTCGGGTTAGACACCCAGCCCAGTTGGTTGGGCTGGGTGCATCACACCGCCAAGGTCTCGGGTTCGAGTCCCTTGGTTCACACCGGTCGGATTACTAAAAATTCTTTTTAAACTTAATTAAATTCGAATGAACTTAAAATGTGTATAAGTATAATTAAAATCCAAATTCTTCCGGGTTAGACACATAGCTCAGTTGGAAGAGCTGCGTGCATGCAACCAGGAGGTCCCGGGTTCGAGTCTCAACACGCATGCTTAAAAAAAAACGATCGAATCGGTTGTCAGACTTGTCAGTCTGACAATAATTTTTTTTAAATTTTTATCTTTTTTTTATTATTTAATTAATTTATTCTATGGTTTATATTAAAATAAAATATGTTTAAAATACTTAAAAATACATAATTTCAAGGGCTCAATTATATCAATCGAAATCATGAAATTAACTTAAAAATCTAAACAAAGGTTTTTAACCGAAATATTAGTCTATTTATTTATCGAGTTATCGCGTTATATTTTAGGTTAGTATTTCCTCGTTGATTAAATCCGCAACTCGTGCGCTCTCATTTCCACTCAAGAATACGCACCCACGGTGAGTGAGTCTCTACAAATTCCCCGTTTTAATCATGTTTTGGGGTGTATCATGTGTCATATCATTTCCTTATTTTATTTAACACTTGTGCTTATATCATTTCATGATCAAATGTGTATTTCTTGTAGTGTGGTTTATATGTGGATACATTTTATCATTTCAGTGCACTCATTTAATTAGGCCCATCAGTTCTTCGTGGGATACGGGTTGAGCATCAGCTGCCTCATTAAATCGGCTCCGTTTGATTGAGCCTTGATCTCAGATACATCATCATTCATGTCATATATTCATTCAATGTGGTTTGTGATTGGTTACATATATACATTTGCTCACATGTGATTCATGCACAATTTTATTTAAATAAACATAAAAATCAATTATTCAATGTTTTATCAAGGTTCACTCGCCAACTTTTGTTGACCCAAAATTTCCCTGTTTTACGCATGATACAGGTGATCAAGTTGAGGAAACAAACACCTAGGATGGCCTAGAAGAATAATCAAGTTATTTCGTTGGAACAAGCATTTAGATTATTATTTTTGTTTGTATGAAATTTTGTTGGATATTTGAATTTTAAATTTTGAATTTAATAAATATGAAACTTGTTAGTAAATATCATGAGCTTTGGTGATAACCCAATCATGCCCCGACTTTTATTCCGCTGCGGGTCAGGGTGTGACATAATCAATGCAACAACTCTCAAGTTGTTTATGTCCAAATATATTCATGTACTATCCGTTTAAAATCATATTCTTTTAAACAATTTATAGTTGACGTTATAATTACTTTCCATAAAAATAATTTATACGTCACAACATTAGTGATTAGTTTTTTGTAAAAAATTGCAAGTGTTATCCGAAGATATTGAACACAAACAATAAAGTACATTGGAAACTATATCATAGTGCCAAACACTAAACGGAAGCATAGACGATATGTAGACATCAAATATCAAAGTGCTTATATCTTCAACACTTTATATTCTGACTGAAATCTTCTCAACGATAACGTCCTCTGGCATGTCTTGAGGTACTCCCTCAATAAGACTCCATGCACTTGTAAGTACAAGTTCCCTATTTCATCTTGAAATTTCAAACTTAGACAATTATGCTCAAAACAACAGCAACTTGTTATAAAGGCTACATTTAAGTAGTAAACTTGAACAATTAAATTTGTTCACAACAACACCAAGTTGTTTTCCACCAAATAGTGTCCACGAGAATGTTACTTTGTTCAACAAATGCTATTCTAGCAAGACTAGTGTAACACCCTGCTTTCCCGTACTTCCTTTATTTAGAAATCGTGTCTTGTAATTCTATTTTTGGAAGCTTGTAATTCTCGTAAACGTCTTTAGCCGCATCGTTGTAAAACCAAGACTATGATCATAATGAAATCGAGATTCTTAATATGTATTCGTTATAATACTGTACGTGATTGGAAACGCTTGTGATCCGTGAAACTCGTAATCGTTAAACTAAATTCGTTACGAAAATATAATTACCTATTCATTTATTAAATTAATTAATTAAATTAGTTAATTAAATTAATTAATTTCCTTTTTACAAAAAATTAAAATGCTAATTTATATATATATATATATATATATATATATATATATATATTAACATTTAGTTTTTAAATGTTAATATATATCATTCTCTACATAAAGTCCAAGGTCTAAACTGCAATTCTTGAATTCTTAAACTACAGGGGTCAATTATGCCAATATTGATAAGTGTTTGGCTTTATTTAAAAAAAGAAATAAACTCGCCAAAACCGGGATCGGCGGGAATCGAACCCGGGACCCCCGGTTAAACAAACAACAACTTAACCACTCCGCCACGCTCCAACATTTTAAAGGAACCCGTACAGCAAATGATTTAAGCGCTGTTTCCGGCTGAGCTGATCGCGACCAGCGGGCAACAGCCCTTTTATGGGCGGGTTTTTTATATTTTTTTTGAGTTTAAATCACTTTTAAGCCATTAATTACCCACCTAAACTTCACCTAACTAACCCTAATCCTTCCCTATAAAACCAAGTATTTTCCAAGCATTTTACACTTTCTAATCTCCATCTAAACACTCTCAATCTCTCTCAAATCATCCATAATCAGCTGCAAATTTGCAAATTCGAGCAGAATTACTCTTCTTCACTAAAGTGAGTGTAACTCACTCATTACTTAACGAAATCCTTCCATTCTTTTTCTCACTTGCTTGGATTAACCTAAGGATCATTTCCATTGGTTTTCCATGGAAAACCAAGCCCTGGAATGTCCAACCAAGCCCTGGAATGTCCAGAAAAAGGTTTCAAAGTGGACTATTTTACTTTATGTTCTTATAAACTTGTTAATCTTTATAAAACTTGAGTCTAACTCATCTCAAACCTATGTCCTAATGCTTACAACACTACTTGTGGTTGGTTAGGCTTAAAAACAAGGTTGAGACATTCAAAATAGAGGATTTATCCTCACAAAAATTATGTTTTCATAGAGCTTCAAGCTCACAAGTGATGCATGTAAGGCCCTCATACTTCTGTAAGGCCCGTTCTTCTATTTAACAATTTTCATATTGGTTTCGAGTATAAATGTGTATATATGATTACACATACATTTGAAGAATACAGGTTTATTAAAAACAATTAAGAATTTAAAACATTTCAACATCATATTTATAAGTTCGTCGTTTAAAATGACGATGAAACATAGTGCGGAAGCTTGTATATTGATTGTGTTCGGTTCTTCCTTGAGCTTGATCGTCATCCGTCATGAATTAAATCACACCTACATTGTGAATTTATCACCAGCGTTAGTTAATGAGACCTTGAAACACATCTAAACGGATTCAGGAACACAAAACAAACATTTAGGATTTTTGGTGATAAACCCGTCGTAAGCCACAATAACCAACCGTCACCCACGGTGGGTGTTTCTGCCAAACTCAGCACCTACAGACCGTGGGTCACGGTCTGCACCGTAGCCCACTCTGCAGCTTTTCTTTGATTTCTTAACCGCACTAAAATTGTGATAACTTTGCGATCGTAGGTCCGTTTTGCTTCAAATTCGATTCCAAACGATCGTAGTTTGATTTCCTAGGATATAACTATGAAATATTAATCCAATTTCTTGTCTATTCTTGTTTATACTCCCGTTACACGGCATGCACATCATTATTTTTGACCCGTTAAAGGTTTAAACCACAAACTTGTTTCTAAATAATCTTTAAGCACACAGCAATGTATTTAACTCAAAATCTTTAGCTCGGGTTCATAACTTTTATGAATTACGCGGCCAATACCCAAGCTATGCGCATAATTCATTTTGACCCGCTTAGAGGATTTAAACAATTAAGTTTAAATCTTGCTCTATCTTTTCACACATTTCATTCCCACATTAAGATATCTACTTATCTTCCACCACAACTACATTTGTGGTGGATTTAATATAATGAAACATTTAGTCCGAATTCTACCCTTTGGTTAGTCCTTTTACGGAAAAGACCCAATTTCAGGCGTTTGACCCAAAAGAACCTATACCCATTACCTATTACTTTACTTGATCATAACTCTTATTTCTAAGCAACCCTTAAGGTTCGTTTGCCCAGTTTATCGATCAAGGGCGTTTTGGTCAACTTTAGTCCTTCCTTTTTCGACGAAGAACTTTTAATAACCTATTTGACCAAACCGCACAGTTTAGCCAAAATCTTATTTACACATACCTGGCTCGGGTCAAAGTATTGACCCGTTCTAATGCCTCATCCTACAAATTGCTAATCAATAACAATGGCGTCTCACACGATATTCATTCCTGTGAGCATAAAACTTGACAACAACATTAATCACTAAAGTCAAATGGTGATATGATCAACTTTTGACCCGTTTAGTCTATTTGACCATTTATCAATCGTGAGATGGTTTTTATTTACCATCCCATCCGTTTACCCGTCCCGGTTTACACCATATTCTCATATTTCTTAAAATCATTTTCCTAATTCTTTTGACTCATCGTGTTTTACGCCGTGGAGCGTCTTTCATAAATAATTGTTTGTCCGTTAGCTCGTAGCCAATTACCATATTACCCTTTTACTCGGTATGGCTTACCCCATAATATGTCTTCTCTCAAAACTCATAGTTTGTTTGTTCTATACAAGACCGGATTACCGTTTACCTCTTTTTCTTATTCCGACCCGTATCGTATCGCATCAGAACGCCTTAATTCATTTACCGTTTCATTATAATCATAACATCTACAACAAGTAGGTGATCTAATAGAAAAGTGTAAGCTTTACTTACCTTGCATCCATATTAGCTTTTCCTTCATACTCGATTCGTTTGACCCGCTTCCTTCTCAAGCCTCCACCTAGCTTTCAAGCGTCAAACTATCATTATAATTTGTAATATGGTTAGATTAGTCATTATTAATCAATACTATTCCACCTTACGGGTTTTATGTCGAATTTACCATTCGATCTTATCATTGGTCAGTTTGACTTTTTAAAAGTCAACTGCCCATATGCATTTGGAATGCACAATCAAGTTCAACAACTAGCTTAGGCATTCCATTATTACCTGGTAGGCGTTATTTTTAGGCCACCGTTTTAACTAGAATTCTAATCAAGTTCATTACATTTCCAATACTTTAACTAGTTCAAGCGATTATCAAAGCTAATTTATTCATTCATTTCGCAAGAACTAAGGGTTTTCATCTAAGCGAAACCCGTTTCATCACATCATTAGACATTCATGGAAACACCTAATATGATCAAGCTCTACCTATCAACTAGTAGATATCATGATTTCAAACATCCATATACATGAATGAAATAACCAAATTTCATCACAATATTCCAAAAACCCATTTCGAATCATGTATGAACAAGTACTAAAACTTGTAAATTGTTTAAGTACCTTGCCTTTACTATTCAATATGATGATTCTAACCACAAGTTAAACATTAACTTCATCATATTATAAAAACCCATTTAGCTAGATGTGTAATTCATCTAAACATCCAAATCATAGCAACCTATGTAGAATTTTCACTTAGGGTTTTGTTCCTAAGCAAGTATACATCACTAATTTGGCCGTAGCCACTAAGGTTCATACTTAAATCGCATCTTGTGATGTTCATCAAGTTTCCCAACTTCATAAATATCAAAATTTCGACATACCTTATGATCTCCTAGCTTGGGTGATCGTTAATTCATGTTCATGCACTTATTTGAGCTCCAATTTCTCTTCTATTTTGATGATTTTGGATGAACTAGGGTTCACCCTTTTTCTCTTCTCCTGGAGTCGACATATACACACACTTAGTGTGTGTTATGTCTATTTTTTTGTTTTAAAAACTCAAGTTGCCTTGTTGCCAACTTCGGTCCCTCAAGTTTGTTTCACATAACCATGAAGGATTACCATTCATTATTCTTACTTAATGTACTAAATACTAACTAGGTTAATTAGTTCCTGGTTAACTCATTTACGGGTCAACCTTTACCACTAACGGTACTTTACCCGCCTTTTAATATTAACGTGGTTTGATTACCAATTTTTTTTTGGTGTTACAAGTCTACCCCCTTAAAGAGGTTTCGTCCCCGAAACCTTCTTCACGCAGTTCATTGGTTTAGACCATACGAACTTAGTTTCGTTTTCAAGACATTCGTTCTTTTGGTCAAAAGTTATCATTTGCATTGACGTGTTCGTCTTTCATGTGTAAGTCCTCGCGGGCCGTAACTTTTATGTTGTATTTCTTATCTTTGTCGCCTATTTGACTGAGTTGTCACTTTGACCACTTGGTCGTTAGAGTCCGTCAACATGTTTTCTCCATGCTAATCCTATATTGATAGGCGCTTTGTATAAGTCATAACACTATTTTGACTTTGAATGGTTTTACCAGCTAGACTGATTAGTCACCGTCACTTTATACCCCATCACTCGGGTATACTACATTGCCATCACCGGCCTTTTGTGTGTTTATGATCTCCCATTTCATAACTCATGTTACAACGTGAATATATTCTATACTACTTTTCTAGACAATGACCGCATCGCATCACGTCATGTCATGTTTAGGTATATATCAATCTTTTCGTTTTTGAGAATTTTCTTTTCGATTTTATCGTCTTGCACCTATTGGTGTCAAGACTTGTTTCCTTTAACACTAATCGTTTCCCAATCTATTTCATACTGTTTATAACAGTTTAAATGTTGTTTTCAACTAAAATCGAGTTTTAGTTTAACGTTTTCTCTTTAATTTACGTCAATTACTCATATCAAGAACTTGACAATCAAGAATTTTATTCTTCTCCGTTATTATATTACGCGGGGAATCGTAACAAGTTCCCATGCTTTACCCAAGTGACATGTAGGTTCTTTCACTTAGCTTCATAGGCTATTTCCTTAGGTTTTCACCTTTTTAAGGTGAGACCCCTATAGTTACTTTCTTTCTATTTGTGACCCAAGGGTCATTTTGGTCCCGTAGACCTTTACATTGTTTATAACCCGAAGGTTATGGTGATCCCATAGATCATCCTTTACTCATGTCATTTCAATCTTAAAATATATATTCTTGGTGTCAAGGCACCCTTTTTAAGTTTTTAAAAAAAAATCATTTATTTTCATTTTCGAATTCTAATGACTTTGACTGTAGTCTAAGGCTACGTTCGTTTTCTTTTGGACTATTCTTCTGACTCTATGACTTCTTACGTCATTTACGCGTCAGTTTGTTCTCTACTTATCATTATCCGGTTTTCACCTATATTTCTTTACAACCCGTTACCCGGGTTCTTTTATTTTAATGTCTTTAACACTCCTGTTTCACTAGTTTGCGTTTTCCTTTCTATATTATTTTACGACCCATCACATAGGTTCATTAATATTTTGCGCTTCCACTACTCGGTTTGCGCTTACTTGCACTATCAAGTATTTGTACTTTATTTAGCCAGTTTGACATATTCGTGTGAAATACATCACTAATGATAGTCAAACTCCATTCTTTATTTAACTCGTTCAACTTCAAAATAGTTGAACATCACTAACAAAATTCTGTTTACGAGATTTTTATTATTCTTTTAGTCATAACTCATAATCCGAGTCTTTTGACTTTCTAATCCGCGTTCCCATCTCTTGGTTTACGCATATTCTCAAAATCCTACCCATCTATCGGGTATTTTACCGAAGTTATCATCAAAGCAACCATTCCCGTATGCCTTTAGACTTTGTTTTGAATTTATTTTGTTGTCTTAGCGAAATTCATCACTTTTATTCAACCAAGCTTTTATTCTTTATTTAATTTGTTTGACTTGTTTCTGTGAATTTCATCACCTATGAACAATCAAATTATATTCCAATGTCTTAACATTCTCGTTACTCGGTTGGTATTTTCATTTACATTTATCTTGTCCCTTCTCCCGGGCTCATTATTCTAACGTAATACGCTTCCGTTACCCGGTTTGCATTTACATTTATTATCAAACATTATGCTTATTTGATCCGTTTGGGTACCTTTTTATTAGTCCCATTCGTCCCGTCTTTACTACACCGAACGTATATGCGTTCATTATAAGAAGTTCATAGTACATGCGTTCACTACTTGCTTGGCCAGAATAAGCAATCAACACATGACACACATGACCTTTTTATAATTTTCGCATCACGCCCCATGTAAGTAACTCCTCTAATAATTTCCATATTCATGGTTTCATTCGGTAAAACTTTATTTAATTGTTATTTAACAATCATTAGTTTTACCCGTTTATTTTTGAACATTTATAATGTTTTCCTTTTATCGAACTGTTATACCCTCACCTTCGTTAATGTAATCGCTACTTTTCTCAATAGTGTTATATTGAGAATTATTACTTGGATGATTATTTCTGTCCAAGTTTCCAGATAAACTAATCCTGTTATTGCTTTGTTATTCACAATCGTGAATAACACATGTTTCTACACATTTCTCTTGGAAATATCATCCTGGATAGGTATTCTATTGAGGTTTTCCAAGTTTTTTTATCTTACATATGCAACAGTCAGTCTCTTTGTACTTGTTGCATAGTACTATTTGTACAATAAATTAAAAACGTGCACCTTGTAATGCTTGCCCTAATGGGCTTTCCTTGCTATTAACCTTGTTCGACATCATTACGCGTCTTAAGTCCTTGGTGAGCATGCTCTACTTGTCATACTTCGGACCATTCCTCTATCATATCTGTAAATTATTAAACTCTCGCCATCTTCGGATGCAAATGTCCTTCAGCTAAAACGTTTACAAAACATTAGTAATGTTAACATTAACAAGCGCTCGTACTATAATACAAGGCTTTTACGATACGTGTTAACACACATAATTCTGTTAACTATATCGGTCTTTCGTTGGTTTAATTGGGGTAACGTGCATTTACACGATAACCTTATGTGATGTTCACAACACTTTAACATGCTAGACCGTTAATAGACTTATAACTTATCGGATTACGCGATCAAGTCTCGAACCGAACATCAACCCTTACAGAGAGCATAAGGTTTAAGTCCAAGCATCGTCCCCCACCATGCTTGAATCTCTTAAACCAAGGCTCTGATACCAACTTGTAAGGCCCCTATACTTCTGTAAGACCCGTTCTTCTATTTAACAGTTTTCATATTGGTTTCAAGTATAAATGTGTATATATGATTACACATACATTTGAAGAATACGGGTTTATTAAAAACATTTAAGAATTTAAAACATTTCAACATCATATTTATAAGTTTTGTCGTTGAAAATGACGACGAAACATAGTGCGGAAGCTTATATCTTGATTGTGTTCGGTTCTTCCTTGAGCTTGATCGTCATCCGTCATGAATTAAATCACACCTACATTGTGAATTTATCACAAGCGTTAGTTAGTGAGACCTTGAAACGCATCTAAAGGATTCAGGAACTCAAAACAAACATTTAAGATTTTTGGTGTTAAACCCGTCGTAGGCCACAGTAGCCCACCGTGACCCACAGTGGGTGTTTTATGCCAAACTCAGCAGCTGCAGACCGTGGGTCAACGTCTGCACCGTAGCCCACTCTGCAGCTTTTCTTTGATTTCTTAATCTCACTAAAATCATGATAACTTTGCGACCGTAGGTCCGTTTTGCTTCGAATTCAATTCCAAACGATCGTAATTTGATTTCCTAGGATATGACTTCAAAATATTAATCCAATTTCTTGTCTATTCTTGTTTATACTCCCGTTACATGGCATGCACATCATTATTTTTGACCCGTTAAAGGTTTAAACAACAAACTTGTTTCTAAATAATCTTTAAGCACACACCAATGTATTAATTCAAAATCTTTAGCTCGGGTTCATAACTTTTATGAATTACGCGGCCAATACCCAAGCTATGCGCATAATTCATTTTGAACCGTTTAGAGGATTTAAACAATTAAGTTTAAATCTCGCTCTATATTTTCACACATTTCATTCCCACATTAAGATATCTACTTATCTTCCACCACAACTACATTTGTGGTGGATTTGATACAATGAAACATTTAGTCCGAGTTCTACCCTTCAGTTAGTCCTTTTACGGAAAAGACCCAATTTGAGGCGTTTGACCCAAAAGGGCCTATACCCATTACCTATTACTTTTTACACTTATCTAAACTTACTTGATCATAACTCTTATTTCTAAGCAACCCTTAAGGGTCGTTTGCCCAGTTTATCGAACAAGGGCATTTTGGTCAACTTTAGTCTCTCCTTTTTTACGAAGAACTTTAATAACCTATTTGACCAAAACCGCACATTTTAGCCAAAATCTTATTTACACATACCTGGCTCGGGTTAAAGTATTGGCCTGTTCTAATGCCTCATCATATAAATTGCTAATCAATAACAATGGCGTCGCACACGCTATTCATTCCTGTGAGCATAAAACTTGACAACAACATTAATCACTAAAGTCAAATGGTGATATGATCAACTTTTGACCCGTTTAGTCTATTTGACCATTTATCAATCGTGAGATGGTTTTTATTTACCATCCCATCCGTTTACCCGTCCCGGTTTACACCATATTCTCATATTTCTTAAAATCATTTTCCTAATTCTTTTGACTCATCGTGTTTTACGCCGTGGAGCGTCTTTCAAAATTATTGTTTGTCCGTTAGCTCGTAGCCAATTACCATGTTACCCTTTTACTCATTATGGCTTACCCCATAATATGTATTCTCTCAAAACTTATAGTTTGTTCGGTCTATACAAGACTGGATTACCGTTTTACATCTTTTTCTTATTCCGACCCGTCTCGTATCGCATCGGAATGCCTTAATTCATTTACTGTTTGTAGGTCCATTGCACGGATCGTTCGGGCACTAATCTGACAAACCTAAGGTAAACGTGCCGAATCCGTTTGCTTAGGCGACATTGGATACACTCATTGCTTTCTATTTCATCACCGTTTCATTAATATTCAACGTTACAGATCCTGGAAACACCTGGATAGAGCTTCGCCTCTGTCGTGACAAAATCTCTGAATGTTACAAATGAAATCCCAAGGCACCTTTATATAGGTTTACAAGTTCGCTGGTGAGGAAGTGAGTTTGGGCGAACTTGACCTAGTCAAGTTCGGCCGAACTTGACATCATCATCACCATGACCAGCGAACTTAGCCTAAAACATACATAAACTTCGTCATTTCACTCCTAAATACAGACTCGATATTATACGATGACGTTGGCAACAGACATATGCATCAACAATGTTTCATTATAATCATAACATCTACAACAAGTAGGTGATCTAATAGAAAAGTGTAAGCTTTACTTACCTTGCATCCAAATTACGATTTTCTTTCATACTCGATTCGTTTGACCCGCTTCCTTCTCAAGCCTCCACCTAGCTTGTCAAGCGTCAAACTATCATCATAATTCGTAAGATGGTTAGATTAGTCATTATCAATCAAGACTATTTCACCTTACGAGTTTTATGTCGAATTTACCATTCGATCTTATCATTGATCAGTTTGACTTTTTAAAAGTCAACTGCCCATTTGCATTTGGAATGCACAATCAAGTTCAACAACTAGCTTAGGCATTCCATTAATTGGCCCGTAGGCGTTATTTTTAGGCCATCGTTTTAACTAGAATTCTAATCAAGTTCATTACATTTCCAATACTTTAACTAGTTCAAGCGATTATCAAAGCTAATTTATTCATTCATTTCGCAAGAACTAAGGGTTTTCATCTAAGCGAAACTCGTTTCATCATATCATTAGACATTCATCCGAACACCTAATATAATTAAGCTCTACCTATCAACTAGTAGATATCATGATTTCAAACATCCATATACATGAATGAAATCACCAAATTTCATCACAACATTCCAAAAACCCATTTCGAATCATGTATGAACAAGTACTCAAACTTGTAAATTGTTTAAGTACCTTGCCTTTACTATTCAATATGATGATTCTAACCATAAGTTAGACACTAACTTCATCGTATTATAAAAAGCCATTTAGCTAGATGGGTAATTCATCTTAACATCCAAATCATAGCAACCTATGTAGAATTTCACTTAGGGTTTTGTTCCTAAGCAAGTATACATCACTAATTTGGCCGTAGCCTCTACGATTCATACTTAAATTGCATCTTGTGATGTTTATCAAATTTCACAACTTCATAAATATCAAAATTTCGACATACATTATGATCCCTAGCTTGGGTGATCGTTAATTCATGTTCATGCACTTATTTGAGCTCCAATTTCTCTTCAATTTTGATGATTTTGGATGAACTAGGGTTTCACCCTTTTTCTCTTCTCCTGGAGTTGACATATACACACACTTAGTGTGTGTTATGTCTATTTTTTTGTTTAAAAAACTTAACTTTCCTTGTTGCCAACTTCGGTCCCTGAAGTTTTTTTCACATAACCATGAAGGATTACCATTCATTGTTCTCTCTTAATGTACTAAATACTAACTAGGTTAATTAGTTCCTAGTTATCTCATTAACGGATCAACTTTTACCAATAACGGTACTTTACCCGCCTTTTAATTTTAACGTGGTTTGATTACTAAATCTTTTTTTTTTGGTGTTACAATGCAAGTCCATGAACTTGTTCATGTGTGCCCACCTTGGTTAGCTTAGGCTATCCTAAACTTTGAGACCAGACATCACTTGATGATTTTCATAGTTTAGTTGCTCTTATTGCATTGTTTACTTCTATATTCATGACCCTCCTTGTGTCCATGACACTTGTGTAGTGGTGAACATCATACGAGGTCCCAAAGTGGATGGTTAATCCTCCACCTTATACTTGACTTACATGACACTAAGAGGTACCAAAGTGGATGGTTAATCCTCCCACCTGTCACACCCCGACCCGCAGCGGAAAAGGTGATCGGGGCATGATTTGGTTATCATCAAAGCTCATGACATTTATTATAACGTTTCATATTTATTATTACAATTTAAAGGGAAACATACAATCATAATTATATCATGTCCTACACAACATTCTAGACTTCATTATTTTCTTCTAAGGCATTTCCTATGTTTTCCTTGCTTCATCCTGTTCACCTGTATCATGTGTAAAAATGGTTTTTGGATCAACAAAAAGTTGGCGAGTGAATCCTATGAAAACATTTGAACAAGTTTATTGAATTGATTATAAAATAAGGTGCATAACCACATATGAGTAAATATAGATGTAAACATATTCACAAAACACTTAATATCAGATAATGCACACACATACAATAATAAATTGTTTTGAGGCACGCGTTGCTCAACCGTCTCTCACGAGGAACTGATGGGCCTAATGAATGAGTTTTAAGGCACGCGTTGTTCTACGAACTGATGGGCCTAATGAATGATTTGCATACAACTGGACAATATGTAATACATAACTACAAACATATTTACATTCTAAGTTTAAATCATAATATGGTATGGCATGAGTTTAAATAAACGAATTAATTTTAGTGACACATGACACACCCCAAAACGTGTAATTAAAAAGGGGAGTTGTAAGATTTACTCACATTGGGTGCGTTCGGTTGATGATGTTGAATGCGCACGAAGTTTGATTTAACCACGAGTGGAACTAACCTAGATAATAACATAAGGGTTTGGTAAATGAGTGGATTTTATTAATCAATTTTAGTAGGATTATTGGATATATTTTTGTGAGTTTAAGGCTATTTTCTAACCTTAAAAATGTTATTTTAAGTATTTTTAATTGATTTTTAATTTAAATAAATAAATAAAAGAAATAAAAAAATGTAGACCTTTGACAGTTGACCATAAGGGTTGATTGTTTGACCATAAGCATTGACTGTTTGACCGGTTTAATTGTGTGTAAGTATGCGCCGGGTAAGGCTCGAACCCGAGACCTCCCGTACGCGTGCACGCAGCTCTACCAACTGAGCTACGTGTCTAACCCGAAATATTTCTGTTTTTAATTATATTTATATACTAATTAGATTAATCCGAAAATCATTTATTTAAAAACGATTTAATTGCATAACTCGGTGCTCGCCACAGGTGTCGAACCCGGGACCTGTGGTTTAGGTTGACACACAGTCCACCGCTGGACTGTGTGTCTAACTTGGTAAATAATCTGGTTTTTATTATACTTATATACAAACTAGATAAATTCATTTCTGTCCTTATATAAAAAGTTTGATAATTGCCAGAACCGGTGCGGTAGTCTGAACTCGAACCCGCGACGTATGATTTAAACGCGCACACAGTCCACCACTGGACTGTGTGTCTATCTTGGTTATTATTCCGGTTTTCATTAAACTTAAAATCTATTTGCGAGTGAATCCGGTTCAGTTTAAAAAAACATTTTTACTAAGGCGAGTGTGCGTGTGACAAGAATCGAACTCGGGACGTATGCGTGTTTATTTGCACACAGTCCACCGCTGGACTGTGTGTCTAACCCGAGATATAACTTGATTTAAATTAAACATATATAATACCGAAAACTTCATCTTCTTCGTTAAGCTTAACCCAGATTCAATGTCCGACTGCTTCGACAAAAATAATCAATTTCTTTAGTAAGTTGTGATTAGCTACATGTGAGATTAATAAAAACGAGAGAGATTAGGTGTAAGATATACCGAACAGAGATCCTCTGTTTCGCCGGCGAAATTCCGATGACAGCAGGTTATTCCGGCGACGTTTATCTTGCGGCAGAAGGTCTTCAGGAAGCTTGAGGTGAGTGTGGGTGACTTCGGTGAGCTCTAGGTGTTCTGTTTTAAGAGTAAGGCACAGAGGTGAAGGGGTTCGGTTTTCCGGCGAGTTGCAGAAAGTTTCCGGCGAGTGAAATTTCGTCGAGAATGGGTGTGATTGTGAGCGAAAGGCTATCAGAGGTTAGAGGGTGCATTTATAGGGAAGAACATCGACGAATTTGGTCTGATTACCGTCTTGATTCGTTGGTCAAGAATTCTCCGGCGGTTATAACCAAAGTCGCGGACTGGACATCGGTTATAACCGATGTTAAGGTTAATGCTTCGGTTAAATCAGAAGAAACCGTCCAATCTCGGTGAAATCGTCGGGATTTCCGACGACTGCGATTTGGGCGCGTCAGTTTGAAATTGAGATTGTGATATTTGAATTAATTGATTTGATATGTTACTAAATAATCAAAGTGGCGGAGTGGTTTGATGGATGAGAGTTAAGTCGTTGTTGACCAGGTTGACCCGGCTGACCCGGGTTCGAAACCCGGCATCAGCAATATATTTTTATTTCATTATTTTTAATGAATTTTCAAATATAAATTATATATTCCAATATACTTATTAGTTATTATCGTTTAAAATTAATTTGAGCATTAAATACGCAACGAAATTTTTAACTGATTGTTTGGTTATTAACAAAGCGGGTTTGGTAAATCCGGTTTTTGACGGATGTTACAGTATCCCCTACTTTTTAGAAATTTCGTCCCGAAATTTAAGTAGTGACATATTTGTCTAAAAAGAATTGTGTTTAGTTTGACAGTTACATACTTAGAAAAAGAGTAAGAGTTTAAATTTTTTTGTTTGAGGCGGTAACGTTCCTTGTAAGGGTTGAGTACCCTGCTACAGGAATCGCTTTTTGTTACCTACGGTAAAAATATTGATAAGCGGAGTTGATTCACTAAGTATGATTTCATGCGCAAGAGTTTTGATATGTTTGGAAAGATAAGGTTATATCCTAAAACAAAACTTCTAATACTACAACCTACATGGAACTTCTCATAACCGCCTGACAATGCCTCTGATCCTTTGGCAAGAATACTTATATATAGGAAGTACCAGCGGCGTATCCACCATATTCTTGTCAAATTTTCATTGGTTTTATCAGTAAGTTATGATTGGTTCTATGATGTGACTCTAGAACATAAATAAACACCACAACCGATGTCTGAGTCCTAATTCTGATAGTATACATGTTTGATTGGTGACATAATCCCATTTCTTTAAATGATGAGATGATATAAATGCTAAATCAGTGAGTATAACACAAACTTCAACCAAAACAATACTAAATCCTACATGGAACTTCTCATAACCGCCTGACAATGCCTCTGATCCTTTAGCAAGAATACTTATATATAGGAAGTACCAGCGGCGTATCCACCATATTCTTGTCAAATTTTCATTGGTTTTATCAGTAAGTTATGATTAGTCCTATGTGACTCTAAAACATAAACAAACACCACAACCAAAGCTTGAGTCTTAATTCTGATAGCATACATGTTTGAATGATGACAGTACCTCTCTCGTTTGTTAT
Source organism: Scalesia atractyloides (assembly GCA_947069175.1). NCBI lineage: Eukaryota > Viridiplantae > Streptophyta > Magnoliopsida > Asterales > Asteraceae > Scalesia > Scalesia atractyloides. The sequence goes on from CAMTDV010000014.1 coordinate 42,324,295, forward strand.
GATGGAGAGGTTAGTCCTTGTGGAAGTGAGACATAGCTCAACTTCTTTAAATGATGAAATTGAAATACGTTGAGATGTATGATGATGTAGATACTAAATCAGTGAGTATAAAACAAACTTCGACCAAAACATTACCAAATCCTACATGGAACTTCTCATAACCGCCTGACAATGCCTTTGATCCTTTGGCAAGAATACTTATATATAGGAAGTACCAGCGGCGTATCCACCATATTCTTGTCAAATTTTCATTGGCTTTATCCGCAAGTTATGATTAGTTCTATGTGACTCTAATACATAAATAAACACAATAACCAAAGCTTGAGTCTTAATTCTGATAGCATACATGTTTGAATGATGACAGTACCTCTCTCGTTTGTTATGATGGAGAGGTTAGTCTATGTAGAAATGGAACACAATCCAATTTCTTTAAATGATGAAATGCTATAAATGCTAAATCAGTGAGTACAAAACAAACTTCAATCAAGACAATACTAAATTTACATGGAACTTCTCATAACCGCCAGAAAATGCCTCTGATCCTTTGGCAAAAATACTTATATATAGGAAGTACCAGCGGCGTATCCACCATATTCTTGTCAAATTTTCATTGACTTTATCCGTAAGTTATGATTGGTTCTATGTGACTCTATAACATAAACAAACACAATCAACCAAAGCTTGAGATAACAAAAAAAAGAAAAACAAAAACTAAGCGGTTGGAGTTGAATCTTGATTTTCGGTGAAGAGGACTAGTTGGGTGGTTTCGTTTGGGCCGTCATTATCTTCAACAGGATTGGCGTTGATGTTGAAAACTCTTCCTCTTGCTGGTGGCCTAGTGATTAGGTTTCCTTGATTTGCTTGGTTAACTGGGTTTGCTTGAGCTTGGGCGTTTATGATGTTAACCAATCGGGGCACGTGTTTCTAAAGTGGGTAGGGTCACCACAATTGAAACAAGTTCGAACATATGGGAACATGGGGTATTGGGGTTGTTGATAGGTTTGGATCATGTTTTGAGTAGGGGGAGAGATTTGGTTTTGAGAGGTGCGGCAAGCCTTGCTCAAATGACCATAGCGTCCACAATTCGCACATAGTCGACAAGGTAAGGTAGATGGATGGTGATAAAAACAGGTGTTACATCGAGGGTGAGGTCCAAGGTATGGTTTCTTATTTGGGTAAGTTGAGTTGGGTGCTACTTGAGTGATTGGGATAGCTTGGATGGGTATGGCTTGTGAAATTGGTTGATTACGTTGGGTGACAGCGAAAAGTTTCCCATCTCGTTTTCTCTTAAAAATGGGTTGAGAAGGGGATTCGGTTTGGGTGGAGTTTGAAGTTTCAGTTGATGCTTTATCCTTCTTCTTATCCTCCTTGAAGTCTTTATTCCGGATGCGGTTCTCGGTGAGCTCTGTAGCTAACTCCATTGCTGCTTCCAAAGTTGCAGGCGTGGTACTTATTACAGCGTCCTGAATCTTTGACGGAAGACCTCGAATGTAGTGCTCGATCAAACGGTAAAGAGGAGTGAACAAGTTGGGAACCATTTGATTTAACTCGAGGAATCTTTTGTTGTATGTGGTGTGGTCGCCTTCCTTTTGCTTTAACGAATAGAACTCATCTTCTAATTTCTTGATTTCGCTCCTTGGCCAAAACCGTCTGGTCATGATTTCTTTCAATTCATCCCAAGTTAAAGTCATAGCATCTTCAACACCTCGTTTGGGCCTTCTCTGTATTCCACCAAGTAAATGCTATTCCAAATAAACGACCAGTAGCATATCGCACTTCGCGATCATCGGGGCAATCGCAATTTAGAAAAGTGTTCTCCATTTCTTCAAACCAATGGAGGAGAGCGGTGACACCTTCAGTCCCTTCGTATTTTGGAGGGTCGCATGATTTGAAATGCTTGTAGGTGCATTTGGTGGTATTTGGGGGAGAGTTGATATCATTTTGATCTTCTTGGTTGACGGATTAGCGGTAAGGGCTTGTTGGACTTGAATTACAATGTTGGGTATTACGGCAGCCATTTGTTGAGCGATTAGGACAGCCATGCGTTCGCGGGCTTTTCCTGCTCTCATCTTCCTACGAGCGAGGCTAGAAGACATCTACAAGGAATACATGTCAAGAGTATGAGTTGGATGCTTTAGGGATCATGGGTCGTATTTAGGAATGAACATTTATAAAATAAATATAAAATAATAAATCTACTACATCCATAGGATGTCTTGGGCTTTGCTCGTAATTGGGCCTTGCATGCCGCCATACTTCACCTTCGTAATCATGTGGGCCCCCATGAATACCGGGTTTTTCATATGGTTCGCATGTGTTAGCCTGGTTACGTACACTAAAACCCGGAGAAAATCGAGAAATATGTAACGTATGATATTCGGAATGTGTCCAGGTGTGGACATGGTGACACCTCAAAGTGGGGTTAGTTCGAACGACGTTTGGTGTGGCATGCTTTGGCATAATAGGTCCTTCGTACTCTCGTCGTTAGTCCCCAGGTAGGCAAACTGGTCCGTTATATTGGATTTATACGAATGCCAACCTAGACAGGACGTTCCGACTACCGGTACTTGTACCCTTACAGTTACTACATGCCGTCGCAGAACTCACTTTGATGAGATTTGAAAAATAAAAAAAATGTGACAAAATCTTTGAATAACGAAAGTTTGAAGATGATTTGAATATATGAACATTGAAATATGTATGATGAATGTGTATGTAAGTATGTATGTTTGACAGTAAGTATTATCCACTATGTATCACAAAATGTAATATTGGAAATGTTTGCATGCATTTGTGTATGTAATAAATATGAAACAAATAAATATCATAAGTTTGCATGTAACCACATAAACAATTAAAATCTAGTCAACTATAGTATAGGCTCTAAGGGTCTAATAACCTATCCTATATCCCTATAGTCATGGCTCTGATACCAATCTGTCACACCCGACCCGCAGCGGAAAAGGTGATCGGGGCATGATTGGGTTATCATCAAAGCTCATGACATTTATTATAACGTTTCATATTTATTATTACAATTTAAAGGGAAACTACAATCATAATTACATCATGTCCTACACAACATTCTAGACTTCATTATTTTCTTCTAAGGCATTTCCTATGTTTTCCTTGCTTCATCCTGTTCACCTGTATCATGTGTAAAAATGGTTTTTGGATCAACAAAAAGTTGGCGAGTGAATCCTATGAAAACTTTTGAACAAGTTTATTGAATTGATTATAAAATAAGGTGCATAACCACATATGAGTAAATATAGATGTAAACATATTCACAAAACACTTAATATCAGATAATGCACACACATACAATAATAAATTGTTTTGAGGCACGCGTTGCTCAACCCGTCTCTCACGAGGAACTGATGGGCCTAATGAATGAGTTTTAAGGCATGCGTTGTTCTACGAACTGATGGGCCTAATGAATGATTTGCATACAACTGGACAATATGTAATACATAACTACAAACAATATTTACATTCTAAGTTTAAATCATAATATGGTATGGCACGAGTTTAAATAAAGAATTAATTTTAGGGACACATGACACACCCCAAAACGTGTAATTAAAAAGGGGAGTTGTAAGATTCACTCACATTGGTGCGTTCGGTTGATGATGTTGAATGCGCACGAAGTTTGATTTAACCACGAGTGGAACTAACCTAGATAATAACATAAGGGTTTGGTAAATGAGTGGATTTTATTAATCAATTTTAGTAGGATTATTGGATATATTTTTGTGAGTTCAAGGCTATTTTCTAACCTTAAAAATGTTATTTTTAAGTATTTTTAATTGATTTTTAATTTAAATAAATAAATAAAAGAAATAAAAAAATGTTGACTTTTGACAGTTGACCATAAGCGTTGACTGTTTGACCATAAGCATTGACTGTTTGACCGGTTTAATTGTGTGTAAGTATGCGCCGGGTAAGGCTCGAACCCGAGACCTCCCGTACGCGTGCACGCAGCCTACCAACTGAGCTACGTGTCTAACCCGAAATATTTCTGTTTTTAATTATATTTATATACTAATTAGATTAATCCGAAAATCATTTATTTAAAAACGATTTAATTGCATAACTCGGTGCTCGCCACAGGTGTCGAACCCGGGACCTGTGGTTTAGGTTGACACACAGTCCACCGCTGGACTGTGTGTCTAACTTGGTAAATAATCTGGTTTTTATTATACTTATATACAAACTAGATAAATTCATTTCTGTCCTTATATAAAAAGTTTGATAATTGCCAGAACCGGTGCGGTAGTCTGAACTCGAACCCGCGACGTATGATTTAAACGCGCACACAGTCCACCACTGGACTGTGTGTCTATCTTGGTTATTATTCCGGTTTTCATTAAACTTAAAATCTATTTGCGAGTGAATCCGGTTCAGTTTAAAAAAAAACATTTTTACTAAGGCGAGTGTGCGTGTGACAAGAATCGAACTCGGGACGTATGCGTGTTTATTTGCACACAGTCCACCGCTGGACTGTGTGTCTAACCCGAGATAAACTTGATTTAAATTAAACATATATAATACCGAAAACTTCATCTTCTTCGTTAAGCTTAACCCAGATTCAATGTCCGACTGCTTCGACAAAAATAATCAATTTCTTTAGTAAGTTGTGATTAGCTACATGTGAGATTAATAAAAACAAGAGAGATTAGGTGTAAGATATACCGAACAGAGATCCTCTGTTTCGCCGGCGAAATTCCGATGACAGCAGGTTATTCCGGCGACGTTTATCTTGTGGCAGAAGGTCTTCAGGAAGCTTGAGGTGAGTGTGGGTGACTTCGGTGAGCTCTAGGTGTTCTGTTTTTAGAGTAAGGCACAGAGGTGAAGGGGTTCGGTTTTCCGGCGAGTTGCAGAAAGTTTCCGGCGAGTGAAATTTCGTCGAGAATGGGTGTGATTGTGAGCGAAAAGGCTATCAGAGGTTAGAGGGTGCATTTATAGGGAAGAACATCGACGAATTTGGTCTGATTACCGTCTTGATTCGTTGGTCAAGAATTCTCCGGCGGTTATGACCAAAGTCGCGGACTGGACATCGGTTATAACCGATGTTAAGGTTAATGCTTCGGTTAAATCAGAAGAAACCGTCCAATCTCGGTGAAATCGTCGGGATTTCCGACGACTGCGATTTGGGCGCGTCAGTTTGAAATTGAGATTGTGATATTTGAATTAATTGATTTGATATGTTACTAAATAATCAAAGTGGCGGAGTGGTTTGATGGATGAGAGTTAAGTCGTTGTTGACCAGGTTGACCCGGCTGACCCGGGTTCGAAACCCGGCATCAGCAATATATTTTTATTTCATTATTTTTAATGAATTTTCAAATATAAATTATATATTCCAATATACTTATTAGTTATTATCGTTTAAAATTAATTTGAGCATTAAATACGCAACGAAATTTTTAACTGATTGTTTGGTTATTAACAAAGCGGGTTTGGTAAATCCGGTTTTTGACGGATGTTACAGTATCCCCTACTTTTTAGAAATTTCGTCCCGAAATTTAAGTAGTGACATATTTGTCTAAAAAGAATTGTGTTTAGTTTGACAGTTACATACTTAGAAAAAGAGTAAGAGTTTAAATTTTTTTGTTTGAGGCGGTAACGTTCCTTGTAAGGGTTGAGTACCCTGCTACAGGAATCGCTTTTTGTTACCTACGGTAAAAATATTGATAGCGGAGTTGATTCACTAAGTATGATTTCATGCGCAAGAGTTTTGATATGTTTGGAAAGATAAGGTTATATCCTAAAACAAAACTTCTAATACTACAACCTACATGGAACTTCTCATAACCGCCTGACAATGCCTCTGATCCTTTGGCAAGAATACTTATATATAGGAAGTACCAGCGGCGTATCCACCATATTCTTGTCAAATTTTCATTGGTTTTATCAGTAAGTTATGATTGGTTCTATGATGTGACTCTAGAACATAAATAAACACCACAACCGATGTCTGAGTCCTAATTCTGATAGTATACATGTTTGATTGGTGACATAATCCCATTTCTTTAAATGATGAGATGATATAAATGCTAAATCAGTGAGTATAACACAAACTTCAACCAAAACAATACTAAATCCTACATGGAACTTCTCATAACCGCCTGACAATGCCTCTGATCCTTTAGCAAGAATACTTATATATAGGAAGTACCAGCGGCGTATCCACCATATTCTTGTCAAATTTTCATTGGTTTTATCAGTAAGTTATGATTAGTCCTATGTGACTCTAAAACATAAACAAACACCACAACCAAAGCTTGAGTCTTAATTCTGATAGCATACATGTTTGAATGATGACAGTACCTCTCTCGTTTGTTATGATGGAGAGGTTAGTCCTTGTGGAAGTGAGACATAGCTCAACTTCTTTAAATGATGAAATTGAAATACGTTGAGATGTATGATGATGTAGATACTAAATCAGTGAGTATAAACAAACTTCGACCAAAAACATTACCAAATCCTACATGGAACTTCTCATAACCGCCTGACAATGCCTTTGATCCTTTGGCAAGAATACTTATATATAGGAAGTACCAGCGGCGTATCCACCATATTCTTGTCAAATTTTCATTGGCTTTATCCGCAAGTTATGATTAGTTCTATGTGACTCTAATACATAAATAAACACAATAACCAAAGCTTGAGTCTTAATTCTGATAGCATACATGTTTGAATGATGACAGTACCTCTCTCGTTTGTTATGATGGAGAGGTTAGTCTATGTAGAAATGGAACACAATCCAATTTCTTTAAATGATGAAATGCTATAAATGCTAAATCAGTGAGTACAAAACAAACTTCAATCAAGACAATACTAAATTTACATGGAACTTCTCATAACCGCCAGAAAATGCCTCTGATCCTTTGGCAAAAATACTTATATATAGGAAGTACCAGCGGCGTATCCACCATATTCTTGTCAAATTTTCATTGACTTTATCCGTAAGTTATGATTGGTTCTATGTGACTCTATAACATAAACAAACACAATCAACCAAAGCTTGAGATAACAAAAAAAAGAAAAACATAAAACTAAGCGGTTGGAGTTGAATCTTGATTTTCGGTGAAGAGGACTAGTTGGGTGGTTTCGTTTGGGCCGTCATTATCTTCAACAGGATTGGCGTTGATGTTGAAAACTCTTCCTCTTGCTGGTGGCCTAGTGATTAGGTTTCCTTGATTTGCTTGGTTAACTGGGTTTGCTTGAGCTTGGGCGTTTATGATGTTAACCAATCGGGGCACGTGTTTCTAAAGTGGGTAGGGTCACCACAATTGAAACAAGTTCGAACATATGGGAACATGGGGTATTGGGGTTGTTGATAGGTTTGGATCATGTTTTGAGTAGGGGGAGAGATTTGGTTTTGAGAGGTGCGGCAAGCCTTGCTCAAATGACCATAGCGTCCACAATTCGCACATAGTCGACAAGGTAAGGTAGATGGATGGTGATAAAAACAGGTGTTACATCGAGGGTGAGGTCCAAGGTATGGTTTCTTATTTGGGTAAGTTGAGTTGGGTGCTACTTGAGTGATTGGGATAGCTTGGATGGGTATGGCTTGTGAAATTGGTTGATTACGTTGGGTGACAGCGAAAAGTTTCCCATCTCGTTTTCTCTTAAAAATGGGTTGAGAAGGGGATTCGGTTTGGGTGGAGTTTGAAGTTTCAGTTGATGCTTTATCCTTCTTCTTATCCTCCTTGAAGTCTTTATTCCGGATGCGGTTCTCGGTGAGCTCTGTAGCTAACTCCATTGCTGCTTCCAAAGTTGCAGGCGTGGTACTTATTACAGCGTCCTGAATCTTTGACGGAAGACCTCGAATGTAGTGCTCGATCAAACGGTAAAGAGGAGTGAACAAGTTGGGAACCATTTGATTTAACTCGAGGAATCTTTTGTTGTATGTGGTGTGGTCGCCTTCCTTTTGCTTTAACGAATAGAACTCATCTTCTAATTTCTTGATTTCGCTCCTTGGCCAAAACCGTCTGGTCATGATTTCTTTCAATTCATCCCAAGTTAAAGTCATAGCATCTTCAACACCTCGTTTGGCCTTCTCTGTATTCACCAAGTAAATGCTATTCCAAATAAACGACCAGTAGCATATCGCACTTCGCGATCATCGGGGCAATCGCAATTTAGAAAAGTGTTCTCCATTTCTTCAAACCAATGGAGGAGAGCGGTGACACCTTCAGTCCCTTCGTATTTTGGAGGGTCGCATGATTTGAAATGCTTGTAGGTGCATTTGGTGGTATTTGGGGAGAGTTGATATCATTTTGATCTTCTTGGTTGACGGATTAGCGGTAAGGGCTTGTTGGACTTGAATTACAATGTTGGGTATTACGGCAGCCATTTGTTGAGCGATTAGGACAGCCATGCGTTCGCGGGCTTTTCCTGCTCTCATCTTCCTACGAGCGAGGCTAGAAGACATCTACAAGGAATACATGTCAAGAGTATGAGTTGGATGCTTTAGGGATCATGGGTCGTATTTAGGAATGAACATTTATAAAATAAATATAAAATAATAAATCTACTACATCCATAGGATGTCTTGGGCTTTGCTCGTAATTGGGCCTTGCATGCCGCCATACTTCACCTTCGTAATCATGTGGGCCCCATGAATACCGGGTTTTTCATATGGTTCGCATGTGTTAGCCTGGTTACGTACACTAAAACCGGAGAAAATCGAGAAATATGTAACGTATGATATTCGGAATGTGTCCAGGTGTGGACATGGTGACACCTCAAAGTGGGGTTAGTTCGAACGACGTTTGGTGTGGCATGCTTTGGCATAATAGGTCCTTCGTACTCTCGTCGTTAGTCCCCAGGTAGGCAAACTGGTCCGTTATATTGGATTTATACGAATGCCAACCTAGACAGGACGTTCCGACTACCGGTACTTGTACCCTTACAGTTACTACATGCCGTCGCAGAACTCACTTTGATGAGATTTGAAAAATAAAAAAAATGTGACAAAATCTTTGAATAACGAAAGTTTGAAGATGATTTGAATATATGAACATTGAAATATGTATGATGAATGTGTATGTAAGTATGTATGTTTGACAGTAAGTATTATCCACTATGTATCACAAAATGTAATATTGGAAATGTTTGCATGCATTTGTGTATGTAATAAATATGAAACAAATAAATATCATAAGTTTGCATGTAACCACATAAACAATTAAAATCTAGTCAACTATAGTATAGGCTCTAAGGGTCTAATAACCTATCCTATATCCCTATAGTCATGGCTCTGATACCAATCTGTCACACCCGACCCGCAGCGGAAAAGGTGATCGGGGCATGATTGGGTTATCATCAAAGCTCATGACATTTATTATAACGTTTCATATTTATTATTACAATTTAAAGGGAAACATACAATCATAATTACATCATGTCCTACACAACATTCTAGACTTCATTATTTTCTTCTAAGGCATTTCCTATGTTTTCCTTGCTTCATCCTGTTCACCTGTATCATGTGTAAAAATGGTTTTTGGATCAACAAAAAGTTGGCGAGTGAATCCTATGAAAACTTTTGAACAAGTTTATTGAATTGATTATAAAATAAGGTGCATAACCACATATGAGTAAATATAGATGTAAACATATTCACAAAACACTTAATATCAGATAATGCCACACATACAATAATAAATTGTTTTGAGGCACGCGTTGCTCAACCCGTCTCTCACGAGGAACTGATGGGCCTAATGAATGAGTTTTAAGGCATGCGTTGTTCTACGAACTGATGGGCCTAATGAATGATTTGCATACAACTGGACAATATGTAATACATAACTACAAACAATATTTACATTCTAAGTTTAAATCATAATATGGTATGGCACGAGTTTAAATAAAAGAATTAATTTTAGGGACACATGACACACCCCAAAACGTGTAATTAAAAAGGGGAGTTGTAAGATTCACTCACATTGGTGCGTTCGGTTGATGATGTTGAATGCGCACGAAGTTTGATTTAACCACGAGTGGAACTAACCTAGATAATAACATAAGGGTTTGGTAAATGAGTGGATTTTATTAATCAATTTTAGTAGGATTATTGGATATATTTTTGTGAGTTCAAGGCTATTTTCTAACCTTAAAAATGTTATTTTTAAGTATTTTTAATTGATTTTTAATTTAAATAAATAAATAAAAGAAATAAAAAATGTTGACTTTTGACAGTTGACCATAAGCGTTGACTGTTTGACATAAGCATTGACTGTTTGACCGGTTTTAATTGTGTGTAAGTATGCGCCGGGTAAGGCTCGAACCCGAGACCTCCCGTACGCGTGCACGCAGCTCTACCAACTGAGCTACGTGTCTAACCCGAAATATTTCTGTTTTTAATTATATTTATATACTAATTAGATTAATCCGAAAATCATTTATTTAAAAACGATTTAATTGCATAACTCGGTGCTCGCCACAGGTGTCGAACCCGGGACCTGTGGTTTAGGTTGACACACAGTCCACCGCTGGACTGTGTGTCTAACTTGGTAATAATCTGGTTTTTATTATACTTATATACAAACTAGATAAATTCATTTCTGTCCTTATATAAAAAGTTTGATAATTGCCAGAACCGGTGCGGTAGTCTGAACTCGAACCCGCGACGTATGATTTAAACGCGCACACAGTCCACCACTGGACTGTGTGTCTATCTTGGTTATTATTCCGGTTTTCATTAAACTTAAAATCTATTTGCGAGTGAATCCGGTTCAGTTTAAAAAAAAACATTTTTACTAAGGCGAGTGTGCGTGTGACAAGAATCGAACTCGGGACGTATGCGTGTTTATTTGCACACAGTCCACCGCTGGACTGTGTGTCTAACCCGAGATAAACTTGATTTAAATTAAACATATATAATACCGAAAACTTCATCTTCTTCGTTAAGCTTAACCCAGATTCAATGTCCGACTGCTTCGACAAAAATAATCAATTTCTTTAGTAAGTTGTGATTAGCTACATGTGAGATTAATAAAAACAAGAGAGATTAGGTGTAAGATATACGAACAGAGATCCTCTGTTTCGCCGGCGAAATTCCGATGACAGCAGGTTATTCCGGCGACGTTTATCTTGTGGCAGAAGGTCTTCAGGAAGCTTGAGGTGAGTGTGGGTGACTTCGGTGAGCTCTAGGTGTTCTGTTTTTAGAGTAAGGCACAGAGGTGAAGGGGTTCGGTTTTCCGGCGAGTTGCAGAAAGTTTCCGGCGAGTGAAATTTCGTCGAGAATGGGTGTGATTGTGAGCGAAAAGGCTATCAGAGGTTAGAGGGTGCATTTATAGGGAAGAACATCGACGAATTTGGTCTGATTACCGTCTTGATTCGTTGGTCAAGAATTCTCCGGCGGTTATGACCAAAGTCGCGGACTGGACATCGGTTATAACCGATGTTATGGTTAATGCTTCGGTTAAATCAGAAGAAACCGTCCAATCTCGGCGAAATCCTCGGTATTTCCGACGACTGCGATTTGGGCGCGTCAGTTTGAAATTGAGATTGTGATATTTGAATTAATTGATTTGATATGTTACTAAATAATCAAAGTGGCGGAGTGGTTTGATGGATGAGAGTTAAGTCGTTGTTGACCAGGTTGACCCGGCTGACCCGGGTTCGAAACCCGGCATCAGCAATATATTTTTATTTCATTATTTTTAATGAATTTTCAAATATAAATTATATATTCCAATATACTTATTAGTTATGTATGTTTAAAATTAATTTGAGCATTAAATACGCAACGAAATTTTTAACTGATTGTTCGGTTATTAAACAAAGCGGGTTTGGTAAATCCGGTTTTTGACGGATGTTACACCACCTCCTACATGACTAAGTAACTAATCTATACTATATAATATAAATCTTAAAACCGAACCCTTGATGATAACCTATGGTTATTCATCAAGTTACTAAGTTATATTACTAGTGTGTTTAGTTTCCTCGTTGCGATTCTTATAGGTTTAACCTATGAAAACCACGTGAAACCCTATGGGTTCTAAGAAGTGTCAAAACGAGTGTTAGACCATAGTAATTATTTCCGTATAACATACTTTGTCATGCTTTGAATCTCTATTCCAAATGTTCCATCATCATCCCCAAAATACTCATACGCCTTTGTTTTCCTCATGTAGGATAACTCGGCGTTCATCCCATCAGACAACTACCTTCACGGGCTTGTCAAGTTAGAAGACTTAGCAAAACCGTGAGTAACTCAACCCACTTTCGTTTATAACACTTTTGGGTGTAACATGTTTACCATATAAAATCGCAACACATAAACTTTATGAAATGCACAAACAATCCTATATCCATGAATACTTGAATCGTTACATTGATGCTTATATCTTGGACATTCTTTATGTAATACCTTAGTCATTAACTATTTTAGCCTTCGTTTGACATGTATAGCGCTATAGGAAGTAACGCATCCCCTCCTCATGAAATCTAGAGGCCATGTTAAAATATCGTGTTTGCGCTAAGGGTTTGACTAGTAGTATTACATGCCTTGTATATGCTCTTGTAAAGTCATAGTTGCCATGAGGATTTGTTTAAACTTTATTCGTATACGTATGCTATGCTTAAACTTGTGTACTCGCCTTTGCTTTTGCATTGAATTGTTATTTTAAAACATGTTACAGGTTGATGGAGATGATGCTATGAAATCAAAGTAGCAAGGACGATATATACACATTTAGACGTTTAGGTTTAATATTATTGTATCAAATTTTGCCAAGTTATGTTGTTATTTGAATTTCCCTTGTAATGTATTGAATTTTTGTTATGAAATGAAATCCGGTTTATCTAAATATTGTCACAATTTAGTATTTATGAGCAATGAGCAATCTATTTCGTCCCGCCTCAATGTTTCCGCCATCGGTTGGGGTGTGACAACTAGCAAACCATTTGAATTCTCAAAACTATGCAACACTTTGTTATAAAAATCATTTAAAAATATTTTCTTAGTTTTGCAATGTACAATATTACTACTATCAACTAGAGTTTATGATAGCATAAATCAAAAACCAAAATATCAAAAGGTTTTATATTGTTTAGTCTTACTTGCATGTCCTAAACGTTTTCTAAGACGCATGTTTAAAAAAAATGTTACAATGGGCACATTATAAAAATGAACGTTTACATAAAATATTTTCCAAGGATTAAGTCTATAAAATAAACCATTTCTCATCATTTTTATGCACACATAGGCAATTAAATGTTTACATAAAACATTTCCATTTATTATGGTTTATACAATGTACAATCTCTAACATTGTATTTGTGATACACATTTTCTAACACACGTGTTAGAACATTTAAGTGTGTGTGTGTGTATATATATATATACATAAATATAACATGACCATCTGGATTTAGAAATCACAAATTAAAGTTGGTGATAAATCTCACACAACTACACCATCACTTTATGGTGATTTAATTCTTGTATTCTTACTCTTGTAGTTTTCCAATCTCATAAAGTTTGGTACATAGCCTACTTTTAATACAAAAGACATGGGGTGGAAAACAGTCTTAGTTAATTAGAGATTTTATTAGAGACATCAATTCTAATAAATAAAAATAAATTGACATAACTCTACTAAAGATTTTATCTTCTATGTGAAGAGTCTAGTAAATAATTATAATATCATTAAATTCATATAAATAACAACACCATCATTTTATGGTAATTAATTCTTGAAGTCAATCAAACATCAACTTCAATAAAGTATGACCTTTTATTTCTAAACCATACAAAGCATAATATAAGTGTTTATATTTATTAAAATCAATGCTACAACAAATTACTTATATAAAATATTTACATAAAACATTTCAAATTATTTGTATTTTAACCATTTTTAACAATCATGTTAAAATGAAAGAAATTCTAACGCACACATTAGAAATATTAACGTTTCCACGTAATGTTAATTAGATTTGCGCTAAACACATATATGGTTCAAATAAATAAGTCATTTCCAATACACATGCAAGATAATGAACAATTAAAACATTGGTTCCAAACTAACGCTTTCCATGAACATTTCTAACACACGTTAGAAATAAATAACTACAACAATCATCATAAGGCTTATTAGTTTATATAAAATAAACTTATTTTTAACACTCATTTTTTAAACCATGTTATATAAATAATATGATCATTTCTAACAAGCATGTTAGAACATGAAATGTCTACAAAAAAATGTATTGTTTATAAAAAGAAAGCCGGTCTAACGCACATGTTAGGGAATTTAACGTTTACAAAAACGTATGGTTTACACTAATAAACCCGATCAAATAAAAAAGTTAGAAAAAAATAACGATTCCAAAATTGTTTCAAAAACCAAACAATTCAACCAAAACTATTTGTTTTGTACCACAGTATAGGATTTAAGATTGTATCTCTATCTTAAGAAATCCAACATACAACAAGTCGTACTACATACAAATTTCCCAAAAAAAATTATAAGATCATAATCTCTAGGGATTATATATATATGAGAACGCTAAATATCGCGAGAATCGTGAGAACAATAAAAAACCACAAAAACTTGGTCAAAAACAGTTCAAATTAAACATTCTTTTTTACACTTATCATTATTATTCGAATACCATGTTAGAAATTTAATTTACACATTTAAATTTACTGAATTCGTAAATAAATTTTTTTTACACATGTGTAAGTTTGTCATTTACACATGTGAAAAAATTTAATGGGGGAGAAATGAATTATTTGATGTTGAAAATTCTTATTTTGATGTTGTATTTTAATTACAATAAGGTTTGCATTAAAAAATTGATTTTGATTGGTTTTTTCATTTGTTCTCACGGTTCTCGCAATATGTAGCGTTCTCAAGATACCCTTATATATATATATATATATATATATATATATGTAATATAATTCGTTCAAATGAGAACCACCATGAGTTGCGAGAACCCGATAACTTTTTGATCCGGGGTGAGTTGGGCCAAATATTTTTCCAAAAACGTAGACGAAAATATAATAAACTCATCAGTAAAAAAAATTAAAATTGTCGAGTTGGTGTTTTAACTGATGCAAGTTTTCTTTACGCCTGGCGTAAATTTTGTATTTAATTTTACGTCAGGCGTAAAAAAACTTGTATCGGTCAAAACTACGGCCTCAACAATTTTTTTTACTTTTTTTGTTTACAGATGTGTTTATAATATTTTCATCTACTTTTGTGTAAACAAAAATTGGTCCAACTCGCCCCGGATCAAAAAGTTCTCGCGGTTCTCGCAACTCGTGGTGGTTCTCGTTTAAACTCATCCTATTATATATATATATATATATATATATATATATATATATAATAATATAACTTTCGTGAACCCAAAATCCTTATGAATAAGGTTTTAAGATTGTATCAACAATCTCACGAAATATGTTTTAAGTTTGTAGGAAATATCGTACAATACCGGTTGCAATAACTAAATAAAAAGAATAAAAATTAATTATATATGCGAATCTTGATTCAAGCCGCATCCTAGACTCGAGTATTCATCATCTTGAATCTTGAAAATACTCCTTGACTGCAATAAGAGCACAC
Organism: Scalesia atractyloides; assembly: GCA_947069175.1. Lineage (NCBI taxonomy): Eukaryota > Viridiplantae > Streptophyta > Magnoliopsida > Asterales > Asteraceae > Scalesia > Scalesia atractyloides. Next base: position 42,339,894 of record CAMTDV010000014.1, read on the forward strand.
TAAAACGTTGATGATTTTGGTTGAGGCACGTGTGTTAGGATCTGAGTTTGAATTACTTGTAGTTTTTGTTTCAAAAATGGAAATGATTGAATTAAAAGAGATTTGCAGCGGAATAAGATGGAAAACTTTTACTACAAGCAATGGTCATTTGTTTTCATCATCATCATGCTTTCAAGTTGATTAACTTGCATGTGATTCACAAACTCCACCTCAGCCTTTGCAATTTACAGTTTGGTAATGAGAAAATGCAGAGAAGATGATATGCAAAAGTTTATCTTTTAAGAGACAAGTTTAAAGGTTACATGAGTTGCCTATTTATACTAACTATCTAACATCTGAGCATCTTTGATGACGTCAGGGTTGATAGTGACAGAAACTAATATGTAACTACTCTAAACACTGCTTATACATAACTATCAGTGCTTGGCACTGTTACATTGATTAACTAAGCTAATGACTAAACTTGATCACTATCCTATGTCCCTTGTTAACTTTGGCAGACCTTGAAGCTTTGTGAAGGCAGATGATAGGATGAGCAGTCTTTATGGAAAGCAGTGTAAGTACATCAGAGGTTGTAACCTCTGATAGTTGAACCAAAGCTCGGATAGTGTTATTTAGCTTTATATCATCTGTTCCTTCATAGGGTTCAATCCCAACAATCTCCCCCTGGAAAAGATGATGCCAAAAACACTTTATTCTTGGTTTTATTCCTCATAAGGAATTCTCTTATTTGACCTTTGAATTGAAGTTCGAAGTTAAGAGATTCCATGTCATCAGCATCCTTCACCAGCTCTAAACATAGTAGTTCTTGGAAGTCTTCTACTGTAAGCTCATAAGCATCTTCCATGGATAGTTTAGTGGCTGCACCATCAGACTTGAGCAATGTCAATTCATGGGTGTCTTTGTCGACCTTCCATTTTAGAATTTTTGGGTCTGATGGTTTTCTTGAAGGAGATTTTATTGCTGAGGTTTGTAAATGAGCCATCTTTGATAAATTTTTAGCCAGCTTGGCACTTGTATCATTTGTATGATAATCAATCATATTCTGAATCCCTTCTTTGATAAATATATCCTCAAACTCTTTGTCAGTCTTTTCATTCATCTCCCCTTGCTTTTTCTGTGTTGCATGGCAAGTGTGGAGTGGGCAGATGTTGAGCTGGACTTTTTAGAGAGTTGAGCTCTGAGGATAGCATCTTCTTTTGAATATTCAGGCTTGGGAGGTATGGATTGGATCCTTTTTCCTTCTCTCTTCCAAACTTTTATAAGTGTCTATCACCCTCACCTCTGAGATAACATCTTCTTTTGAAATCAGGCTGGAGTATGATGAGTTCTTTTTCCTTCTCTCTTCAACTTCAAGGCATTTTCAGTGATATCTTTCTTGTATAAATCCCATTTGGGAGGAGTTGGCTTTTTAAGAGGGTCTTTCAACATTTCTTGTATTCTGTTGATTTCCTCCCTCAGTTCATCTATGCTCCAATCCCTGAACTGTGGCCTTGTTGCCTTATACATCTTCTATTCCATGATATACTCAATGAGTTCACTCTTGAGCAACTTATCTTCCCTTACTGACAACTGGTTGCTCAGATCCTTGACAAAATTTTGTGAATGGTGACTTTACTCAGTTGAAAGGACATGATAATCTGTATCTCTCTATCATTTTTACCAGCTGATTCTCTTTTGGCAATATCCTCTGCTTGCTTCTTTTTCAATTCTAGATAGGCATCAACATTTGCTGGTCTTGGATAGCCAAACAAGGGATAGAATTGTTCTTTTGTCAGGGTCATCCTCTGAAAAGAAACTTAGGATCTCTTCCCTGACTGCTGGTAAATCAAGAGGATACAACTTTTGTAACATTTGTTGAAAATCGGGTTCCAAAACCCGCACCATTTTTTTTATCAAGTTTATATTATGGTCCTTTCGTTACAAATGTACGTTAATCATTTCAGAGATTCGTTATACTAATAATATAAATAAAGATAATAATAATAATAAATATATATGTATATATATATATATAACAGTTATAATAAATAAATAAAAACAAAAAAATATATAAATAAAAAGGGGTAGACCACGGGAATCGAACCCGGGTCTCACCCCTAACCAAACACACTCTACACCACTGGTACACACACACCGTATGTTTCAGATTAGAAATAAATAACATTTATAACTAAACAAACGGTGAAACCGCATCTTCAAACCATCATCCTCTTTAACCGCTGAATCAATGAAGATACATTTTTGTTAACTGATATCATAAAACGCAAATCATAATTTCATAACTGTTTCATTCAATCGCGAACTGTTTCAATCATTCAGTACCCATGATTTGAGGATTTTTCTTTGAAACTGAAAATTCATGATTGACCACTTTTCAATATAAATAGTAAAGGTTCACAACGATTAGAACTCGTTCACTTTTCTCAAACAAACTCTCTAGTCGATCAGAAAAGTTCTCTGCTTGAAATTAAAACTCGTCGGAGTTCTGCAAGTCGCCGAAAAACGTTCGCCGCCGGTTCTGTTCATACGGTAGTTTTCCTTTGTCATTTTCCTGTTTTTCCAAATTAACATCCTATACATTAGATTATTAATAAAAAACCTGAATGATATGTGAATTAAATCAGGCGGGTAAAGTTTGGGTTATTCAAATGAAGAAGATGAAGTTTAGTATGTGTATATATATAATATAATTCGGGTTATATTCGGGTTAGACACCCAGCCCAGTTGGATGGGCTGGGTGCAAGGGAAAGAAGAGGTCATGGGATCGAAACTAGTTAGGGGTGCCGGTCAGCTGAATTTTAAATATTTTTAAACTTGTCACATCTGTAAAAACTTATTCGGTACATAAAAGTAACTAAATTCCGGATATTGATGGGTTAGACACCCAGCCTAGTTGGTCGAGCTGGGTGCAAGCTAAGTCGATGGTCACGGGTTCGAAACATGTTCTGCGCGTCCGGTTCAGGTCAGTATAAACCTTTTTATTAATTAAATTCTAGATTTAAACCAGTAAGTATATAAATATAATTAAAATCATACATATTTCGGGTTAGACACATACCTCAGTTGGTAGAGCTGCATGCACGTATACGAGAGGTCACGAGTTCGAACCTCACTCAGCGCATAGAATAAACACAGTCCGACCGGTCAACGGTCCACGGTAAAAAAGTCAACCTTTTTATTTTCTTTTTATTTATTTATTTAATTGGAAAATTATTTAAAAATACTTAAAAATAAGATTATTAAAGTTAGAAAATTTCCTTAAACTCACAAAAATAAATCTAACAATCCCATTAAGAGCACTAATTAAAAATCTTATTTCAAATGAACTTTATTTATTTATCGAATTATTACATTATTATTTAGGTTAGTTTTCCTCATCGGTCGAATCACAAATTCGTGCGCATTCATCATTATCAAGGAACGAAACCCACTGTGAGTGAATCCTTACAAATTCCCCTTTTTATTTATGTATTGGGGTGTATCATGTGTCGCTTTAATTATTTCGTTTATTCAAACTTGTGCTATTACCATTATATGACCTAAACTTATGATGTAAATATTGTTTGTTGTGATACGTGTTTACATTCTTGTCAAGTTGTGTGCAAATCATTCATTAGGCCCATCAGTTCCTCGTGGGAGACGAGTTGAGCATCAGGTGCCTCATTTGATCGGCTCCGTTTGATTGAGCCTTGATCTCATTGTTCATCATTTGGTGTGTGTGCTTGTGCATTAATTGATATTATGTGTTTTGTGATTAAATTTACAATTACGTTTATTCATATTTGGTTATGCACAATTTTATTCAAATAACCAACATAACTAATCCTTTCAAATATTTAAATAAGATTCACTCGCCAACTTTTGTTGACCCAAAACCGTATTTTACACATGATACAGGTGATCCGGTTGAGAAAAGAAACACATAGGATGGCCTAGAAGAATAAACAAGTTAATGCCTTGGAATGAACGTAGTTTTGTTTTCCTTTGTAATTGTACTTTAGTTTGTAATTTGAATGAAAATGTATTTGAACATGTTATGTTTGTATGTTTATTGTAACTTCCTCTTTAATGAGAAATAATAAATATGAAACCTTATAGTAAATGTCATGAGCTTTGATGAAAACCCAATCATGCCCTGACTACCATTTCTTTTTGCTGATCAATCTTTTTCTCAACCAACACTCAGCTCTCCTCAATCACATTCTTCTTGTGACAGACCTTGCCTTGGCCACATTTTCTACAGTTAAATCTTACTTCTTTGAACCATCAGGCCTTGGAATGTTCAATGTAGGTCTGGCCTTATCATCATCTATTGTTAGCTTCTTTGGACCCAAAGGTTTCTCCCCCTGTTTGGCTTCATCTGTTGTAACAAATATAACCGTCGGAGGTGCATGGTCAGTGGTTGTGAGTAGATGTGCTTTCATGGCTTTAATGTCTGCTGCAGTGTCTTGATACCTTGATTCAACCATGTTTCTAACATCATCATCTGGTGCTTGTGTTGTAAATCCAAATAATATTGTTGATGTTGAAACAGAGGGTTAAGAGCTTCTCTGAGATCAGCAGTGGATAGAACAGAGGGTTGACTTTTTGTAGCTATCATCTGCTTTAGTAAATCTTTGATTTCACCAACAGAGTTTTCTATTCTGGTCACTCTCTCCTTCAAGTCCTGGTATTTTAGATCATCACCTAATTTAATAGGATCATCTGAACTCCTACCAGTGGTGGTAGTTATATCTATGTTATCATGAGCAGTGGTTTTAGGACCAGCTTCAAACATAGATGCCCCTTTATCTTGGTACTGGGACTTCCCACAATAGAGGTAACAGTTGTTGCCTCAGCAGTGGTTGCCTTCAACCAAGTCTTATTAATGAAACCACTGTCCAACTGAGAACTAGGGAGTTCAGCAATTGTAGTGGCTGCTTGTGTTGAACTATCACCAAGGGTTACATGTAACCCAAGGGATGTAGCCTCTTCATTTTCTGATAGGCTAGCAATGAATAAAGAATCAGACCTAGCCACTGGATGAAGTATATTCTCAGTAATAGGTTGTTGAGAAGTGCTGGTTTGTGTCTGAACTAAATCAATTGCATTCAGCAATGGTACAATTGTGGGTGGAAGTGAAGGTATTGGTGAAGGTGGTTGAGTAGAAAGCGACATTGCCCTGGGAGAGGGGATGTGGAAGATAGACCCAAGTGGATCTAGAGCTTCATAATTTTGTGTCCCTGTGTCTACAACCTTTTCCTTTTGTGAGGAAGAAGGAGGAGTTTCAAAGCCGGAGGGAGATCTTTGAACCATCTGCTGTGAAGAAGTAGCAGTAGTGGTTTGTGACTTTGGTGCTGTCACAGGGTTAACCTCTGGGATCTCATCTTCCAGAGGAACCTTTTTGGGTTTGGTGGGATTTTTGGAAGTTGTTTTGGTTTTCTTTTTGGAAATTTTTGGTGTGGGTTTCAGGGCAGCGGGTTGTGTTGCCCTGATCACAAAGAGCAGTGGGCTCAGTAGCAGTTTGAACATTTTGTTCTGGTAAAGATTGCTCATCCTCCTCTACTTGTGTTTTCTCAACTTTATCTTGGTTTGTTATTCTGGTGAAAGTTTCATGATTAAGGCGGCCTGGATTAACCACAGCGCCAATTTTACTTTCAGGACCTTTAGTTTGATCCTGTAAGTAAATACTCAAGAACCGTGGATGCATCAAAAAAGTTATTCTTTTTTCAATATTTTTAAAATTATTAACAAGATCATTGAACAGTATCTGGGAGTAGTTTAAATCGGTGTCAGTTAAAATTGCATACCCCAAATATTGCATGTTCAATGGGATTTCATTGAAAGCAGTGGATTTTGCTGAGAGGCGAGTAAGAATTGTGTGAAAGAAAAATCTCATCTCAGCAGGAAAGTTAGGTTTAAAAATGGTCATACCTTTCATCTGGCCGATATAACCTCTTTCCAGAAACTCAGCTTGGAGCTCATTAATGGGAAATGACACAGGGTTTGTATGTCATTTAACTTGAAAACTTGAGAGATCGATTGGGGGGCTAATTTGCATAAACACTCACCCTACTCTTGAAATTATTGTATAAGGAACACCATCAGCAGATGAGTGAACCTCTGCATTTTTCCAGAAATCACGAAGAGCATCAATGTAAATGGGGGCTTTGACGGTTAACATGTGCAAGAATTTAGACTTTTGCAAAATTCAAATCATTGGATGATAACGAGTATTTGGTCGTTTTCTTCAAGTATGGCAGTGTAGTTGTGTGGGGTTTTGATTATGAGAGTGAAAGGTGGAGGTTCTTGTTGTGATTTTGCTTTGGATTTTGAAGATTTTGATTTGGGAGCCATGGTGTTTGAGAGAAAAACTGTTTTGAGATTTTGAAATCGACACAGTTTAGGGTAACCACTGGTGAGATAAAACAGGGGTTTTATAGGGGTTTGAAAAAGTGAACATGACGTGGCACCTGTTACAAGATCTGATGGCTAACATCTGGCCACATGTAACCTCTGATGAGAAAGTAACCGTTGATGTGGCAAACCACTGTTTTAGGACAGAGGTTTGGACAATACTGATTTTGTTAACACTATCAGAGGATAGCCATCAGTGGTTTTGAAGAGGTGCAAAAATAGAAGTCAGAGGATACACGTTCTCAGTGGATAAGATTTTAAGGCCTATCAGAGGTTTTGAGCAAACAGATGTTGTGATCAGACTTTTAAAGATTTATTGAAAAATTTCAATTTTAAACTATTTCTAAGGAATTCTTGAATTTCTGAGTACATTTTCATGCTATGTACACATGGATTTACAAGAAAACTTGTTTTTAATCCATGTTTAGCATACCAAACCTTGAGATCAATTTTTGAAAAGTAGATGTATCCAATGCCTTGGTTAAAACATATGCCCATTGATCTGAAGTATGGACATGATACAAAGAAATCAAACCTTTTTCATAGCAATCTCTCACAAAGTGATGTTTGATGTCAATGTGCTTTTTAGTTGAATGAGAAACTGGATTTTTAATGATATTTTCAGCAGCTTGACTGTCCAATTTGAGTGGAGTCTTTAGTGCAGTGATACCAAAATCCAGCAACTGGTTTTGAAGCCACAAGAGTTGAGTAGTGCAGCTAGCAGCAGCAATATACTCTTCCTCAGCAGTGGATGTTGAAACTGCAAACTGCTTTTTGCTTTGCCAAGACACTAGACAATCACCTAGGAATTCACATCCTCCTGATGTGGACTTCCTTGTAGTTTTACACCCAGCAAAATCATATCTGAAAAACCTGAAAGCTCAATATTCCCATTAGCTGGATACCAGATACCAAGTGTGGAAGCACCTTTTATGTATCTGAATATCCTTTTTACAGCAATAAGGTCAGACTTTCTAGGTAATTCCTGTGATCTGGCACAAACACATGTTGCAAACATGATGTCTGGCCTGGATGCAGTTAGGTACAATAAAGACCCAATCATGCTTCTATAAAGAGTTTGATCACCAAGGTCATCTTTACCATCAATGGTGACTAGCTTGGAGGTTGCCATGGGTGTGCTACATGGTTTACAGTCATCCATATCAAACTTGTGAAGCAGTTCTTTCACATACTTATTTTGATGTATAATGTACCATTGTGCAATTGTTTAACTTGAAGACCAAGAAAACATTGGAGCTCACCCATTGCACTCATCTCAAACTCTGCTGCCATGAGTTTTCGAAACTCTTCACACATAGCAGTGCTTGTGGATCCAAAAATGATGTCATCCACATAAATTTGGACAAGGATCAAATCTTTTCCTTTCCATTTTAAAAACAGGTTTTATCTATTTTGCCTCTAGTAAACCCTGTGGATAAGAGAAAAGTGGATAGAGTTTCATGCCTGGCTCTTGGTGCTTGTTTCAAGCCATACAATGCTTTGTTGAGCTTGTAGACATGATCAGGATGGAATGCATCTTCAAAACCTGGAGGTTGATAGACATACACCTCTTCTTTGATTTTTCCATACAAAAATGCACTCTTTGTATCCATTTGAAACACCTTTATATTGTGGTTAGCAGCAAAAGTTAAGAACAGGCGAATAGCTTCCAACCTTGCTACAGGAGCAAAAGTCTCATCATAGTCTATACCTTCTTCCTGTCTGTAGCCTTGAACCACGAGCCTTGCTTTGTTTTTACAACAATACCCTTTCATCAGTTTTGTTTCTCAAAGACCCACTTTTGTGCCAATTGGACTTACATCTTTTGGCAGTGGCACAAGCTCCCAAACTTGTTGTCTTTTGAACTGAAGGAGTTCTTCTTGCATGGCTTCTACCTAGCTGTTGTCTTTCAGTGCCTCTTGGTACTTGGCTGGCTGTATGAGTGATAGAAAACCAGCAACAAGACAAATATTTTGGGATTGGCTTCGTGTGAGCACCCCAGATTTGAGGTTCCAATAACTTGATATGCTGGATGGCTTTTGAGATAAATCAAATCACCTTGGCATGGAACAATAGCATTTTAAGGTGATGGCTACAAATGTGTATCATATGAGCTAACCTCTGCTGGTGAATTTGAAGTATCAGCCACTGATGAGAATGGTGGTGGTGGTATTGGGGGTATAGAGGTAACATTCTGATGATTTTGGTGCCCAGATGTAGGACTTTTATCAACAGATGTTTGATTTTGTGAACTGGAAGAGGTTTGAGGATCAACCACTGTTGACCCAGAAGTGGCAGAGTTTACACAAGAGCTTGTAGCACTTGATCCTCTGTTTGAAGAATAGACTTTTGTTTGTGGAAGCACACAGTCATATCCTTGATCTTGATCTTCATCATATGATTGTGGTGTACCTGCATTGTCTAGCTTGATAGAAACATCACAAATGTGAACTTATCTAAATCAAAAAGCTCTGAGGATTTGCTGGGATTTTCAGTGATGAAAGTTCATTGAACTTCACATTCAGAGTTTCTTCAACACACTTGGTCCTAGAGTTAAAAACTCTGTAGGCTTTAGCAGTGGTTGAGTATCCAGAAAATAACCACAGTCAAGCTGCAACCTTAGATATAGAATCTTTTAAGTTCAAAATGAAGCATGGACAGCCAAAAACTTTAAAATACGAAATCAGAGGTTTGATTTTATACAAAATCTCATATGCAGTCTTTTGATGCCTGGGGTTAATCAAAACTCTGTTTTGGACATAGCAAGCAGTGTTTACAGCCTCTGCCCAAAAAGACAAGGGTAAACCAGAGTCTGCTAGCATAGTTCTTGCTGATTCAATTAAAGTTTTATTTTTTCTTTCAACCACCCCATTTTGCTCTGGAGTTCTTGGAATCATATATATTGTCTAACAATTCCTTTTGACTCACAAAAAGCATCCAACTCCCTATTTTTAAACTCTGTTCCATTGTCACTCCTAAAGATTTTTACTGAAGATCAAATTGATTTTCACTGAAGATCAAATTGATTTTCTACTTGTTTAACAAAGTTTTGCAAAATGACTGCAGTTTCATCCTTAGAGTGGAGAAAGAAGGTCCATGTAAACCTAGAGAAATCATCAAATATCACTAGGCAATACCTTTTGTGTTTTAAGCTCATGATTTACACTGGGCTAAACAAGTCCATGTGAAGCAATTGTAAACACTGGCTTGTTTTGGACTCTTCAATTGATTTGAAAGAACTTTTATGTTGTTTTCCTTTTAAGCAGGAAACACAATGTTCTTCACAGGAAAATTGCTTGTGAGGCAAACCTCTTACAAGACGTTGTTTTGAGAGTGTGGTGATAGTTTTAAATTTGTGTGTCCAAGTCTTCGATGCCATAACTCAATCTCTTTGCTAGAAGCAACTGAGAATAAGCATGTTCCAGACATAGGATTATCTTTTAGCATATCTACCACATACACATTCCCACTTCTGTGTGCAGTGAGTTGTGCTTTGCTCTCAGCAATGATTTGATCAGTCTTTTTAACAACCTCTGGTCCCATAATTTGACAAGTTTTCTTAGTGAAGAAGGATCCATATCATCTGTCACTCATTTGTGAGACACTCAGCAGGTTAAATTTCAGATTGTCAATTAAATTCACATTTTCAAACTTGAGTTTACCAGCCAGAACCGACCCAGACCCTAAAACCTTTCCCTTTGAGTTATTACCAAAAGATATATCACCCCCCCATGAGCCATGAAGTCCTTGAGAAGGGCTCTACATCCTGTCATGTGCCTGGAACCTCCACTATCTACATACCATAAGCTATCAAGGCAAGTAGAGGGTCCCTGCACATTTAAGTAAATAGATCAGTTAAGATTGGTCTCCAAGGCCAAAATGGCTTTATGGGGTCACAGATGGTCCAGCCTCAAGTCTAGGACAATGGTTAGTGGTTTTGAAATTTTCTTGTAACATCTGCTCTTGGCCATTTCCTATCAGATGATTGTATCCATAAGGGTGCTTGTTTACTTTTTTCTTTGAAGGCTTTTTGTAACCTTCATAAGCATGAGGAACCTTTTTATAAGTAGGTTGGCCATACCCTCTTGGAAATGAGTTTGAAGGTAGGGCATCTGTCACTTGCACCTCTCTTTGAAAAGATGTTTTGTTTAAGGCTTTTGTAACAGATGTTTCAATTGGTTCAAAACTCCGCTTGGATTTATTTCCAACAGAACTTGAACTTTCTCTTTCAAGTGCTTTTGCCTTGATCTCTTTTACCTTTTGTTCATAGTTTTTGAGATAGGCACACTGTTGAGTTGAGTGATTTGTTTTGCTGCAGATGGTGCATTTTGAAGAGTTTTTTATAACACAAGTTTTGTTAATGTCATAGGCTTTTAAATGAAAACAATCTGGAGCCACATGATTTCTTTTTTCACAAAATTCACAAAACAAGTTTTTAATCTTTACTCTTCTTTTCCTATCATACTTTTTCTCAGCAGTGGTTGTAACCTCTGCTGGCACATCTTTGATAGGGATCACCAGTGCTTTTGGGGCTTTAATACCATCAGCGGTTGTAAAGTCCATTGGCTTAAAGTTCTCTAAGATATCACATTCATCTGACCAGGTTGGTTTAAACTGATATTTTTCAATTTCTTTATCTTTTGTTGAAACCTCTTGTTTTTCCAAAACAATTTTGTTTCCAGCTTTATCTGTGGTTTTTATCTCTTCACCAGCCAAATTTGTAAGGACTACTTCAACCAACTCATAATAAATTTCAGCAATATTTTTCTCAATTTGGTTATAGGCTCTAAAACCTACACCAAACTTGATGTTGCTGTTGATCTGAGCATCAAGCATAATTTCAAAACCTTTGCAGGACTCAACCCATTTTTCACAAGTGATTTGGGTTTCTTCTAACTCCGTTTTACAAACTTGGTATTTTTCTACCATAGTTTTGAGTTGGTCCTTGGTTATGCTTGATTCACTTAACTTTAATTTTAATTCTTTAATCAGTTTTTCAAAATTAGTTCAACTTCTAAAATTTTGTTTCTTAGGTTTCCATTCACCTTTTTATGTTTGCAAAAGCAATGATGCATTTGTCAGAACATAGATCTTTAAGGATCTGAGTGATACTTTTGTAGCAGCCATGAGAGCACAATTACACTCATCTTCACACACATCAATGTTCCATGGGTCAGTAGGAGAGTTCTTTTCCTTATCAGCATCATTTTCTCTTTCTTCACTTGAAACCACTGTTTCATCACAAACTTGAACTTCATCAGATTTTGACACTATCTCCACAGATTCAACACCTTCAGCAATTGTCTCTAAGGCCATTAAACAAAATTCTTGTTCAACATCATTTTTGGCCATTAAAGCAAAGTTTTCATCAGTCAGATCCTCAGGAAAACTGCTCCAGTCAACATAACTTTGTGTGAAAAAGCTTTGTTGACCAACCTCTGCTGGACTAGCAGTGTTTTGAGCAGGTTGTGTAACAATGGATGCTTGTTGAACAAGCACTTGAGGATGAGATGGTGCCTGAACATATTGAATTTGTGGAGCAGTGGATTGAGGTAGCAGGATGTGCAAAGTGGACAGTGTTTTGAACATGTTGAGCAGGGGCATATTAGAAATAATGAGCAGTGTTTTGTGTGTGCTGAGGTCTAGGGCCAGGATGAGACACTATTGGTCCAGAACTTTGAGACCTGCATTCTCTAGAAAAGTGTCCTAGCCTATTACACTTATAACACGTGACTTTTGATTTATCCAGCCCAACCTTCAACCCCCATGCAAACCTGGTAATTTTCTACCAAATCTCTCATAAAATTTACTAGCCCTAACACTCAATAGGGCCAGTTGGTGCAAAATATCTATTTCCTCAAGATCAAAGGTTCAATGTGTTGTAAATCATTCAGCTCAAAGGATAGATTGTCAGAGGTTTTGGCTTTCCCCACTAGCAGTAAAAGCATAGTTGGGTGCATATGTTTCAGATCCAAAGTTCCCACCAGATGTAATATCTATATAGTGATCATAACTTTGGTCCTTACTGCTGCCAGAACCCTTTTCTTGGCCAAAAAGAGTTTTATTACCCAATGAGTAATCAGCAGTCATTTTGCCAGAATCTTGCAACTTCTTTTTCTGGTTTAACTCTCTCTCATAAGTGAGGAGTATCCCATGAAGTTGTGTCAACGACATTTCTTTAAACCCAACAGATTTTCGCGTTACATAAGCTACCGTCTCCCACTTATCTGGTAACGATCTAAGAAAACGACTATTGACAGTCGAATTAGGAAAAATCACGTTAACCAGTCTAAGTTCACTGATGAGACAGCTGTAACGTTCAAATTGTTGTGTTAGAGACTCTCCTTTCAAGTGACAAAACGTTTCATACTGTTGATTTAGAACTTCTCTATTACTTTCTATCACTTCTTCAGTCCCACCGAATTGGTCCTTAAGTGCATCCCATAACTCCTTTGATCCCATAACTCCTTTGCACTATTTCAATGGAGTAGACCAGCATAAATTTCATTGGGTAAGGCCGGCAACTATGCTAAATGCCTTAGCATCCAATTCAATTTTCTGGAAATCCTGCTCCGAAAAGTTTTCAGGATTTTTGGCACTTGTTTGGTTGGATCCTCTGTGCTTGGAACCATTGGAACGTGAGGTCCATAAGCAACAGATCTCCAGCAACGGTGTTTTGCTGAGCAAGGATGTGACCCATCCGTCATTGCCAAATGAAATATTCATTTCTTTTGAGCATCGGCGGTTTGAACAAGGAACCAGAATTGGCATCCTGTGTGTTTTGAGACATTTTCATTTGTTTTTTCACAGATTTTGTTTTAAAAACTTTGAACGTAATAAAACTCTGAATATCAAGTTAAAAACAACCAAACTGATTAGCAAGAGAGCTGATATGTTTGAATCAAATCGATTGTTAGATCGAATTTGATGAATCAAGCTCTGATACCAATTGTTAGGATCTGAGTTTGAATTATTTGTAGTTTTTGTTTCAAAAATGGAAATGATTGAATTAAAAGAGATTTGCAGCTGAATAAGATGGAAAACTTTTACTACAAGCAATGTTCGTTTGTTTTCATCATCATCATCATGCTTTCAAGTTGATTAACTTGCATGTGATTCACAAACCCCCCTCAGCCTTTGCAATTTACAGTTTGGTAATGAGAAAATGCAGAGAAGATGATATGCGAAAGTTGATCTTTTAAGAGACAAGTTTAAAGGTTACATGAGTTGCCTATTTATACTAACTATCTAACCTCTGAGCAACTTTGATGACGTCAGGGTTGATAGTGACAGGAAACTAATATGTAACTAACTCTAAACACTGCTTATACTAACTATCAGTGCTTGGCACTGTTACATTGATTAACTAAGCTAATAACTAAACTCTGATCACTATCCTCTGTCCCTTGTTTAACTCTGGCAGACCTTGAAGCTTTGTGAAGGCAGATGATAAGATGAGCAGTCTTTATGGAAAGCAGTGTAAGTACATCAGAGGTTGTAACCTCTGATAGTTGAACCAAAGCTCGGATAGTGTTATTTGGCTTTATATCATCTGTTCCTTTCATAGGGTTCAATCCCAACAACGTGTTCAACACGCTTCCCTTAAAACAGATTTTGCGCCTCTACTAAAGACGACGCGACTGTTTCCCAGGGTACAACAGGCGAAGTAGTATGTACTGCCGACGATGGCTCACGCGCCCGAGGTTACAGCGGGTAATTGTAGTGTTTGAACTTATGGAACGGATAAGGATGTGATGGTGATGGAAAACAAGTAGAGAGTACTCCTCTCTCTAGTTGATTTTCAAGTGTTCATCCTCCTTCTGGCATGTTTTTTGTATCATGCAAATATTCTTATATCCATAAAAAGAAGCACATAACCTACTAATTGTACAAGAATTAAGGATTAGTGAAAGGTTTCATTTAATTAGTCACTTAATTAGAGACTTAAAAACTCTAATACAAAATGTCATGAAGAAGCTTTACTCAAGAGTTTCTATTTTATTCACCCGGATTCTAATTAATATTTATAAGTTCATTAAATTATAAATATATTAAATATTCATTCATCAAATTTCCAACACAATATTACTACAAGTTTATCATAAACAAATAAATTATTTCCTTACAATTTTGTTGTAGAGAAATAATAATTATTATTATAATGCCGATCATACTTTGTTTCTCAAAAAAAGAGGAAAATTCGTAACCTGCCTAATTATCTATGTAGATGATATGATCATTACAGGGAACGATAAAGAAGAAATGGTAAAACTAAAAGAAAACTTGTTTGCTGAATTTGAAATGAAAGATTTGGGCAGACTTAAGTATTTCCTGTAAAATACAAAACGTAGGGTACATTAGGACAATACAGTTGAGTTCTTTTGTGACGTGGCTAATGGAAAGCAGCTTATGTGACAACGAGGGAACATAAAGGCAATTAGAGATTTTTATTGTGGGTGAAATCTCAATAGTCCCTCCCGATTTTACATCCATTATCCCTCCGTTCGCCGTTTGAATATGTGTTTTTTCTGGTTTGGTTGTTGAAATAATATCCGACAGCTCATAAGTCATTGTGTCGGTCGCGCCACAATCGAAGATCCATAGTTTTTGTTTTTTATGGTGTACTTGGGTCATATTAGCATTTCCCCTATTTCCAGGGACTAAATATGACATATCTATTTCTTTATTATGGTTATAACACCAAGGGTTTGAGGACTGCACCCCAAACCCGTTACCTGTTGCAGCGTCTTCTTCTTCATTTGCTTCGGCCATTCCGCCGAAACCAGTTCTGCTCCGGCTTCCATCTCTGGTGACATCTCGGTTGCCGGTGCTGGATGATTTCCCTTTTTCTTTAACTGTAGCCTTTGTGCCCCTCTTATGACCATCAGACCACCATTCGGGATACCTGACGAGTTTGAAACATTGTTCCTGGGTATGCTTTGTCATGCCGCAATGATCACATTTGAGGTGAGTTTTGTCATCTTTGTTACCTGATCCGGTTCTTTTTCCATCGATCCGTCGGTAGCCTTTTGATGCAAGCCCTAACCCGTCAATTTCAGAGGCCATTAGACCCACTGTGATGCCATGTGTGTCATTGAGAGGTGTTCCTAGAATATTCTGGTGAGCGGCCTCCTTGCGAACAGTGGCGTATGCAGTTTCTACAGTTGGAAGGGGTTCTAACTGGAGTATTTCCCTTTTTATAGGGTCATATTTCCGGTTAAGAGCGTTTAGAAACTGAAACAATTTCTGTTCAGTCCTGATTTTGTGGTATGCTTGGATATCGGTTGGGCAGGTCATAGGGTTTGGGTCAATCCGATCAATTTCTCCCCATACTCCTTGGAGTATAATCCACAATTCTTCAAGGGAGAGATTGTTCTGTTTGATTTCATTCGCCTTGACATGTAGGTTGAAGGTTTGGAGCTTGTCACGTCCACTGCTATATGTTATAGCCAGGGCATCCCACAGCGATTTTGCTGTCGGAAATTCGGTTAGATTGCTGGCGAGGGTTGGTTCAATGTTTTGTATGAGCCATGAGAAGACGACTAGGTCGTCTTGTTCCCATTGTTCATACTCTTCGCTGGTTTGGTTTGGTGAATTGATTGATAAATGGTTTAAAAGGGCTTTTGATTTACCGCCTATGGCTACCCTCATCATCCGGGTCCATAGAGCATAATTCTGGTTGTTTAGCTTGAGGTTTATTTGAAGGTTATCGGACAATTTTGGGTTCCGATTTTGTGGGTTGAGGCCATTCTTGAGAAGATTAGCGATTTGGATTGATAGATCTTCTCCCAAGTTGCCGGCTTCGGCCATGGTAGCTTGGTTGAGAGGATGATTGATTTGGGTAAGTGATGAGCAGGTCGGTATTAGAACCGTGAACACTGCTCTGATACCATGTTACAAAAAGTTGATTGAAAAAACTGAATTGTTGTGAATTGTTGTATTTTCTGTATATTACATTACAGAGAAAAGTATACAATTTATAGCAAAAAACGATAATCTAAATATGGTAGATGAGCTCTGTTTACGGCTGGATTTACAGCTGTTAATAGCTGTCTTTGACCCTCTTAATTGGGAGATGATGCTTGACTGATCCCGCAATCCTTTGATATCTTTTATTTTTAACAATGTTTATTTTATTACCATTTTGATGTGAATTCTTTTTCACACGGTTGGTTTCGGTGTATGATCACAATTTGTTTAAATTACGATATACTTTTGCTTTCAATGTTTAGATCCGAGCCGTAACTATAATGAACTGGAGCACATGTAGATATCATTTTTTTAATGTTTTGACTTCTTTTTCTGTTTTCTTTATCCTTTGCCATAGTATGTGACACTGATCAAACTCTCACCATGTTCATGCCTCGACGTCGTTTAGATTAAAGTTGTCATGGTCTATTTAACCCTTTAGTACATCATGTAACAAATTTTATACAACCTATTATAGTTAAAACTAACTTTGAATTCTAGACATGTTTACTTAACTGAATTGTTTGCTTATTGCTATTGTTGTTTAGATTAAAGCCTAAATGGTCTAATATTATCCATCAATATACCAAATAATAAATACTTAAAATACATTCTCACCAGCATCCTACTTCAACTCCGCAGCGAAGCGCGGAGTCAAATACTAGTTTTGCAACATAACTATTGTAGAGTAATAAAGTAATATTAATTATTCAAAAAAAGCTTAAATTAGCGTAATAATTCAAATTTGTTTTAGAGTAATAATACTATACAAAATAATAATACTAAGTAGCCTAGTTATTGTTTCTATTTTGTTTTATAGTAGAGTAATTACCCTAGTGAAATTTATCATAACATATTCTAGCATTTATCAAATGTCACAGTGTGTTGTTTTATTTGCTTCGTATAATTCGCTTGATAAAAAGCGTATTGTAAGCGAACCCACCTAATAAAAATATGATAAAATTTCGGATAATTGTTAAACAACAGTGCACAACTAACAATGGATCCAGATGAAGTCATATTCAATGTTTTGTTATGACACCCTAACCACTAAGATGCTTTCGAGGAATTCAGATAAGATTTTCCTGGATGACATAAGATGCCAAAATAGAAGTCATGCGTGGTATTTACGTACAATTAATGATCCGGAACAAGCTTAGATGTACGTATGAAATTAATCGATTTACCAAGGGATGCATATATGAGATGATCATTTACAACATTAAGTTTCTTTTTCTGATAACAACAAATTTAAAACATACGTTTTTACCCATAACCTAGTTGTCTAATAATATGATGTCACTTTTTAAAAATTAAAAATGTAAGATTGTAAGTTCAAATCCTTATAAGTGCAAAGTAAAAAAATAGAATTAACGTATTAAAAGAAATCTAATGTTAAAAAGATAACATATTTTCTTTTATTGGTGGTTAATATTCTAAAATTTTGTACTTCTTCCATTAAATAAGTAAATTATTTACATAAACAATTATCAAGCTAATTTTTTTGTGTGTGTATATATATATATATATATATATATATATATATATATATATATATATATATATATATATATAGGGTGGAGTTCTAGAATGAACATTAGTATATTTGTGAACTGAGTGGACAAATCATGGCCATTGGTTTACATCATTAAATCGTAAAATACACAAATGTATTTTCATATTTAAATCCTAGCCATTGATTTACACTTGTGTATTGAGAATCAATAACTATGATTGGTTCACACAATTCACTATCAGATGGTTGTTCACAAATGAACCTAACCACATATATAGGGTAAGGTTCATGCGAAAACCATCTTTATTGTGAAAACCGCGAGAACCACCTTTATTGCAAAATAAAATATAAAAAAATCAAAAAAGCACTCAAACTTTTTTTTAATATTTTTTAATTGAAAATGTTATATTTCGTTACCCAAAAAAAACTTTTTTTTCGAGTAAACTTATCCATGCACATGTGCATATGTATCATAACTTCGAAAAATTCAGTAACACGTTATCATTAGTAGACAATTGCACTTTAATTTACAATATCATCCACAATACACTCAATTTTACATTAAATGCACATGTGCATCATTATGTATAACAATTATATACCGTGTTTTGGAACAAAAAGTTTGTGATTTTGAATGATGAAGTAGGCTCATATATATGTTTTTGGTTAATTATATCTAGTGGTTGATGGGTTCATTATAGTTGTCAATTTATGATGTAATATGTTGATTGGATGGTATAAACGGTGTTGATATACATGAAATAAAGTGAAAATATTGGTATTGGTATTGTATTATAAATGGTAGGAGGTAATGGTATTGTATTATGGATGGTAGGAGGTATGAAAGTGTATTATGGATGGTATGATAGATGAAAGAGAAAGTGTATTCAAAGTAGTGTACCAAAACACCTTATTTCATGTTGATACATATAGATGCACATGTGCATATCTTATATTGATAACGTAAAAAGTAGTGTATTACACATGGTAGTGTAAATGAAAGTACAATTGTCTAATGTTTGTAATGTATTACGAAATTTGTCAAAGAAATGATGAAAATACACATGTGCATGGTAGTGTATAATGGATGATATGATAGATAAAGAGAAATGTATTCAAATTAGTGTACCAAAACACCTTATTTCATGTTGATATTATAGATACACATGTGCATTGCTAATATTAGTAACGTAAAAAGTAGTGTGTTACACATGGTAGTGTAAATGAAAGTACAATTGTCTAATGTTTGTAATGTATTATGAAATTTGTCAAAGAATGACGAAAATGCACATGTGCATGGATAGTTGTACTCAAAAAAAATTTTTTAATTTTTTTAGTGTTTAGTAAATATAGCGACTTTTTCAAAAAAAAATATTATAAAAAACAAAAAAAATTGGTATATTTTTTGGATTTTTTAGGTATTACTGTCTGTGTTCACACTGGTTCTCGTGGTTCTCGCAATAAAGGATGGTTCCTAACGGATCCTTGTCCTATATATATATATATATATATATATATATATATATATATATATATATATAATATATAATATTATATATATGATAAGGTTCAAGAGTGAACACTAATGTATTTACGAACTGTGCGAATTAATCGTGGCAGTACATTTGTGTAGATCAATGGCTAGGATTTGATGATGAAATACACTAGTGTATTTTATGATTTTATGATGATATCCTAGCTGTACACGTGTGTAGATCAATGGTGTGTTATTTTATGATTTGTTCACTGAGTTCGTAAATACACTAGTGTTCACTCTAGAACCCTACCATGGGAGAGGATCATGAGAAAACTAGATATAAATGAGAAAACTAGAAAACTAACTAAAAAAGAAAAAAAAGCGTAAAAAACATACAATTTTTTTATAAAAATCGTTGCATTTTATGTATAAAAAAACTTTTTTTCAAAAAAAAAATAGTCAGCAAATGTGCACTATATGTGTACTACACATGTGCATTATATGTTTATGTTGCACAAATGCATTATATGCTTTTTTTTATTTTTTTAAAGTTTTTTATATAATATATATAGCGAATTTTAATAAAAAATCAAAAAAAATTGATATGTTATTTTTGGCTTTTTTTTTTGAACGGTTAACTGCTTTCCACGTGTAAACCCACCCTTTCGGAGCTATGTCCAAAGGTCGACTACTCGACCACTGCTAGAAAGCGTAGCACACCCCTGATGCGCAGAAACCCCATGGAATAGGTAAAATTGTGCCCCCTTGGACCCGAACCTAGGTAAAACACTAGGCCAAGCCTTCCCCGAGATGGGAACAACCACTATGCTATAGTGGAGGACCCTAATCCTATATATATATATTGATGCGTTGTCGTTTATCTACATATGTGTTGGTAATATAACTAACATATTTTGATATGTGTTATAGGTTTAGGATCCTATAAAAAAGATATTTTTCGTGAGAAGTGTGAGAAAGCATAGGAATTGATATGTAGGCATCATGTTTTGAACTTAGGCATGATGTTTTTTGTTATTTTGGTAAGAAAAACATCAAACATAACAATTTAAGACACAATGCAATGAATTCTAGGCTTAAAACTTAAAACACCATGCCAAGAACGTTAAGTAGTGTGTTTTAAGTGTTAAATAGTGTTTTTTTTTTTAAATTGGAGGTCTATAATACATTGCATTGTGTTTAAAACTGTTATGTTTGGTGTTTATCTTGCCAAAACAACCCAAAACATCATGACTAACTTAAAAAATGATACCTACATGTTAATTCCTGTGCCTTTCACACTTCTCACGAAAAGGGTCCTTTTTACAGGAACCTCACCCTTTATAGTTATACTATATATATATATTATATATTTTATATATAATATATAGGAGAGGATCATGAGAAAACTAGATATAAATGAGAAAACTAACTAAAAAAGCAAAAAAAAAAACATAAAAACACAATTTTTTTTACAATTTTTTTATAAAAAAATCGTTGCATATTATGTATAAAAAAATTTTTTTTCAAAAAAAAACAAAAAAACTTGTTGCACATGTGCACTATATGTGTACTACACATGTGCATTATATGTATATGTTGCAATGTGCATTATATGTTTTTTTAATTTATTTTAATAAAAAGTATTATAATATATATAGCGAATTTTTATAAAAAATCAAAAAAATTGATATGGTTTATGGACTTTTTAGTTAGTTTTTTAGTTTTCTCATGATCCATCCCCTAATATATATATATGCTAAAACTTAACTATTAGAAAGGAGCTTGAAAATAGATTAAATACATTTTATAATTACCTTAAATAAAAATGTGGGTTTACTAATTTTATATATATATCATAAAAGTTAAAGTTTGAAAATGTATTTACAAACATGGTGAACTAAAAAAAAGTGAAGAAACACCAGTTAGATCCGTAAGGATATAACCAAAGAAGCAGTCTTGATAAGGTGGGGGTTAATCTTCTATTCTATTCTTGATCGACAAAGCCAGTGATGATCTGCAAAACAATACCACCATGAGCTCGTACGAGAAGGATAGGTGCGAGGTTCTTCTCGTAACCATCTTCGGCATGAGATAAGTATTGTTCTTTCAAGGAAGAACGGAAACAAATGTGTGTTAATTGTGAGAGTGTGAGAAATTGGATACTTAAATATGTGGTTGAAAGTTTGTCATTTATAGTCGAATGGTTTGGTGAAGGAGATGGGTCGATGGGCCAAAAGATGCCAACAAGAAATATGCTCTTGATCCCCTCTGACATGACATATAGTATTTGTAGAGGTAGAGGGACATTGGCACACGGTGATTGGTGCCATGTCGCCTGCCAAGTGTACTTGTTGTCAAGTATGTCATCAATTGTGGGTAGCGATCATGGAGTAGTGAAAGGCACATGTTGATTGGCTACACGTCACTGTCCATTTAACTTTCTTAGTGCAAGATTGTGGAAATTGGTTGGACAAGACCTGGTGCACGCTGATTGGTTGCAGGCTCCTGCCACTTATATTGCTTATACTTTTCTGAGTTGTCGTGGTTGGCGTATCGGATGGCTTCCGCGTAGGAACCTTGGAATAAACTAATTGTTTGTAATTAAGTGTGGGTATGGTCATGTGCGCGCACAGCTTCCGCGAAATTTGGGACCATACCCTTTCAAGTACCCCTAGTCCAGTGTTGCTCCCATGCGGGGTTGCAAGTGGGTGGAGCTATGGGCAAGATGAGTGTTTTCTTTTGGTTAAGGTGTTTGGCGGGTTTGGCCCCGCTTAAATGGTTTGCACATAAAAAAATGCGTAGACTGTATCGGGAGATGCACGTTCATTTGCACTTTGAATGCGCGTGTATGCATGTCTATGGACTTAGGCTGCGCAGGATGAAGATAATCATTTTGAAGATGTTGAAGTTTTGTTATCGTTGTCCAATCGCGCAAGGTAAATTGGTTCCTTGGAGGGAAAAGTACATGTCCGCGCATGTGTGTACAATTTTGAAATTTGAAAAAAGAAATCTTCGTGGATAAGGTTTGGTAAAAAAGGGTGCTGACTTGACTGCTGACACTGTGCAGAGGCGTGACGTTACTATGTAGTGCACTTTTTGGTCACATGTTATGCGAGTGGCCGTCACGCGCATGAGTGAATCAGTGTTCCTCTTTTCCACATGGTGTGTTGTCCTTTTATTGGGCCTACATTCTAGTGGGCGTACGGTTACCCATCGTATTATATGTGATAAGTATGAATAGACGAATTAGGGTTCATTTTTCACCACTTCTTCGAATTCCACCACCTCTTTCTCTCTCAAATTTTCATGATCTTCATCTGTTCGTCACCTGTGCATCTATTTTCCTATGATTTCTTTCCGACTTCAAATTGTTAGTCGAATATTCCCCGAAAAAGGTTGTTTGTTTTCAAACTGTCGTTACACATACGTCGACATCATCATAACACGCAGAGTTTGCGTAGGAGTCTAATTCACAAGCCTCTGAGATGGTACCGAATAAATGGTGTGAATTGGAGTTTTAGAAAAAACGTCGTTGCTTCACAACGGGGGGGGGGGGGGGGCTTTTTCCGACGAGTGGATTGACGGCTGCTTACGCACTGGCCAATATGATTACATTGTTTTTTTGATTATTGTTTCATGAAGGGAATTTTCGACTCCCCGTCACTATTTTTTTGACGAGATGCTCTTGTTTTATGGATTACATACATCTCAATTGAACCCTATGGGTAGGGTACATATTCACCCATTTCAAGTTCTGCTGCCAATTACAAGACGTGGAGCCGTCTATTTCAAAGTGTTGCAGTATTTACTAGATTTCTAGTAAGCAAGAATTTTATTCCTTTGGTCAGCGCAAGGGCGCGAAGAAGATATCCCCCCCCCCCAAGTTTTTTTTTTCATGAGTAGAAAGGTAAGTTCATCTTTATTAAGGATGTTGCAATACCATAGAAATGATGTTCAGGGAATGGGAAGAGATAGACAAAGAGACGCAGCCTATCCTAAGGGCTAGGTGTGGTATGAGAACCTACGCCCTTTACCCTGGAAATCCTTGTGAAAAAAGCGCTTGTTGCAGTGGCCATGAGTAGTCTGTGGAAACCACATAGCAAACATGTGCCTGTATGCCTCGACAATGGAGCTGCTAAGTTGCATTCTTTATTTGCTTTTGTGCTCCAATTATTGTGTTATTTCACCTTGGTTTATACACGTAGAGACTCCTATGCCTCGACTAGTGTTGTGGGAGTGAGGGAATTGTGCGCTGGTGAAACATCTTAGTTTCAGCAAATTTCTGTGAACTCGAAGTTTCCTTCTGAAGATAAGCTGAACAAGCCTCTGCTAGATGGGCCAAGTAAGCATATTCCTAATCTGTGTCCTTGTAGAGTTGTGACTCCAGCTGGGGAGGAAGTTATGGTCTCCTCCAGCAAGGAGTCACTAGCTTCTATTAATCAAGGACTAATTCCTCCCTACCATGTGTCCCTAGCAGGTGATCTGCGTGGTCTTGGTGTGGGCCCGATTTAGCAACCTAGGTTGAGAAGGCTCCATGCAAAAAGTCGGTGAGCTCTACTGGTGGTTCAAAGAAGAAGAAGATTCAGATTACTACCGTTGTTTCTGATGCGAGTTATAGGAAAGGTAACTCGCGCCACAAAAGCTTCCCTTGATGACTAGGTAATCATCTTTGATCACTTGTTGCCCTTGATGGTAAAGTGGAAATAAGAGCGAGCAGACTGAATCTAGCGCAGGTACGAGGAGTCTGTCTATGAAAGATACTCATGCTGGCGTGACCCCCACATCTACTCTCGTGGATCTAGATAAAAGCCCTGCTAGAGAGTTGGGGCGCATGCTGGCTGTGAAGAGAAAACACACTGAAGGCCACAACGAACCGCCAACTGTGAAGAAAAAGTGGCTTTCGATCCCGTTCCCATCATAGTGACGAAAACGAGCATTAGGGACATCATAGCGAAGTTGTCTATTTATTAACTCAAAGGAGATGCCATCAAAAGTTGTTTCTTCCTCCTCCACTTCGGCAAGCGGTGTACCTCCTCCGGTCCAACACAAAGATAAACATACTGAAATGGAGGAGCGGGGGTTGGGTGTTGTGGAGATAGGGAGTTTGAATAAAGCTAAGGCGAGAAAAGCATGCATGAAAAAGTTGTAGAGGGTGTTGATATGGGTAAAGGTGTGCCAGAACAAATTGTGAAACCCATTAGAGAATTTTTAAACTTTTGGCCCACGCGTATATGTAATTATAGGCGTTCTTAGCCACCTTGAGGGAGATGAAGAGTTAGAAGAAGATAACCCGTCATTGATTAGTTGCATCACGCGAAGGGAACCCATTGGGATCTTCCCAGGTCGTGGGTGCTAGTGGTGGTTATGTTCATGAAGCAGAGGTTGAGCCCCATTCTTTTCTCCCACATGAAACAGAGGCGATGTATTATTATCGCACTTATACTGAGAGCCAGGCGGGTGATGTGTAGCGTCCCATGTGGGTATTAAAATAGGATGAGACCTTTGGAACTACTACTACCTACCATGAATTCTTGTTAGGCGCGATTATGCATGCGAAAGTTTCACACCGAAGGACTCGTTCCCACAACAGTTATCATCCATCATGTCTTTGCCACGACTAACTCTATGTTGACTAGGAAAAACATTACACGCGAGTGGCGCACGATGCAGAGAGAGAACGATGCCTTGGCTGCTTCATCTTCTCAGCTCCAAGACGACGAATAAAAATTTGTTGCCGTGCATGTTCAACTTGCGAAGGTGCAAGCCAAGTTTGCGCAAGAAAAAAGAATTGTTGAATCGGCAGTGATCGAAGCTAACAAAAGAGCTAATAAGGTTGTCGTAGAGCTAGTAGATGAACGCAAGTAGTGGTCTGTAGCATACAAGAAAGACAACCAAACTTTGTATGCAACTCGTGAAGAGAATACGGACTTCAAAGCGGTGAATGAATTGCTTTAAATACAGAATGCTGAGTTGCAGGAGTGCTCGATGAGGCTAAATCCCATCTCGAGCGATCTGAAGAGAAAGACATTGAGGCGTCGACACTCTTGTTCGAGAAAAATGCGGAGGTTGAGAAGCTTCAACATGATTTGATCGAATACGAAGAGGTCATGCGCCGTTGTGCTAGGCTAACCAACAATTTACAAGCCAAAGATATCGAGATTGTGAGCTAGAAGCTGTCACACCCCAACCGATGGCGAAATCATCGGGGCGCGGCACTAGGCGAACCAGATTGCTCAAGAATCCATAACAACTATTTAAATGATAATATTCTTAATCGTTCATTTCCCATACAATCAAACATATAATCATCAAACAGTCAATACGAATTACAAATTTCTTAAACAAACATAGTCCGACAGCCTAGATTTATTTAGTGAGTTTCTAGGAGTCTATCCGTTTGCAGCTCAAGATAATCATTTAGCCTGTCACATACGTTAAAATAGCAATCAATACAACAGTAAAGGTGAGTACACAGGTTTAATAGCATAATAATAGAGATAAAGCGTTTACGCATAACCATCATGTAACACGTAGAGAAGTGAATCCAAGTAAGCTAACAATAATGATACAAGCTAACCAACATGACTGCGAGGTGGTGCGCGATATGTGTCCACAACAGTGAACACGCACGTAAAGTGAGTTTTGTAAACCTTAACAACCCCTGAACCAATCAGGTGATGAGTCCAACTATAGTATTATCGTTGCTAAAGGTGGTCTGTGAGTCCTCATTATTTACACATAGCAAACAAACATTCAGCGATTCACATATAACATGCGAGAGCAGTTAGCGTTTTAAAGAGTTTAGCATTTGTGTAGTGTGTTTTGATATAGAGAACGTATGTAACACCCAAAAGTGCTTTAAGCAAAAAAGGGTTCAAGTATACTCATAGTGAGTGCGTAAAGAGAGTTGTAAGGGTGGAGGAGAGTGAGGAGGGAACCGGGTCAGCCTGTAAGCAGGAACAGAAGTGCATCAGTCTTCCATAGCGCTGAATCGGTCAAAACAGGGTGTCGGTGTGGAAGAAACTGGTCAGTTTGCACGAACTGTTACCAATTCGTACAGATTGGTCAATTCGTACGAATTGGGTTTGGTGCGAACTAGACTGTATCGTGTCCAAAATCGAGTCTTTTCGCGTCGTTTCTTCGGGAAATCGAGTGCCCATCCTTCCAACCTCAAGTTACTGAGCAAACCAAAAGCTGGGGAGGTCTTTTAGAGCAGTTTAGTCACTTATAGGAACTTAGGCTGGTTCATACGAACTGAGCCAATTCGTACGAGCCAGTCCAGTTCGCACAAGTTGACTGTTTGCGTCTTCGTGCATCCGAAACTGAGTTTCCGTCTGAATCGGATGTGAATTCGAGTCCTTTTCATGACGGGTTAGCCACTGCTCCTTCCACTGTTACGTGAACATAACATTTGTTGGATTTGATCCGTTTTAGTGCAAAAATCGAGTTTAAAACATTTCTAGATGGATAAAACACTTTGTGAGCTTGAAACAACACGGTTTCTATATTGAAAGCCAAAGCAAACTCAAACACACTCATTTAAGTGTAATCCAAAGTAAAATCAGAACTTTTTGTGAAAAAGATGAAGATTTTCATAAACAGGGAAGTTTAGATGAAATCGGAAATAAACTCGTGTAAAATCAGAGTGGAAATCGTTGTTGTTCCGCGGAAAATAGTTATTTTTTACTTGAATCTTAGAGAAAACGAGTTAGAGAGATCCGGTGCAAAGTGGCATCAAGAGGAGTGCGTGTGGGTGAGCTTGGAATTTATAGGGAGGGGTGAAGAGGTTCCCAATTCGTACGAATTGGTAGTTCGTACTAATTGGCCAGATTCGAGCGAATTGTTTCCAATTCACGCGTCGGTTGTCCGTTCAGTGATTCGTTTGTATTATTAGTTCAGTTTAGTGTTTGAGCGAGGCGTTAAGCTTATAATAATCATTGTAGTGCGATATAGCGAGTTGTGTGAGCGAGAGCGACTACAATCCATACACATAAACACATAAATAACATAAAGTAACATGAATAACTGCGATTGTGATTTGTGTGAGAAGCGAGGTAGTAGGCACGAGTGGTTACCGAACAAACAAACACACTCAGCTTATAAACTAGCGTAAGCTACTGTGATTCATGTAGCGTTAGCATTGCGAGGATAGAAGCGTTTTAAGTGATATGTTATGTTGTGTGACAAATTGATTTAATAAATCATATTTCTATTATTCATCGAATCCCGGATTACAAAAGCGGTTAAAAAGGACATGACGGTAGTACGGAACAACTAGAAAAGTCGGGTTGTTATAGTCACCCCTACTTTAGGAAATTTCATCCCGAAATTTAGGTAGTAGAAGTAACAAAGAGATGTGGATATTTAGCTTTCATATCACTTTTGAGTTCTCAAGTGAACTCGGCGCAACGTTTGCCTTCCCATCAAGACTTTCACAATAGGAATGTGACTGCATCGAAGTTTCTTGGTATCTCGGTCCATGATTTCTACTGGCTTTTCCACGAAGTGTAGAATCTCGTTTATTTGCAAATCCTCGAGAGGTACATGAAGATTTTCTTCAGCTAGACACTTTTGAGGTTTGAGACATGGAAAGTCGGATGTACGTTGCTGAGTTCCGTCGATAATTCGAGTTAATAGGCCACTTTGCCAATTCTTTCCAAAAATTTAAAGGGGCCTATGTATCCTGGCACTAGTTTCCCTTTCTTTCCAAATCGGATCACTCCTTTCAAGGTGAAACCTTTAAGAGAAAGTGATCTCCAACATCGAACTGTATGGTCTTGCAGCATTTATGGGCGTAGCTCTTTTGACAACTGCGAGCTTTCAAGAATTGTCTCTAATCTGGAGCATCTTGTCTTTCGTTTCTTATATCAACTCGGGACCGGTGATTTGTGCTTCAAAAGGTGCCATTTGAATACTAGTATGATAACTGTTATTGTACGAAAATTCTATTAATGGTAAATGCGTATCCCAATTACCACCAAAATCTATGACACACGACCGAAGCATGTCTTCGAGGGTTCGGATCGTACGTTAAGTCTGACCATCGGTCTGAGGGTGAAATGCATTACTGAGGTTAAGAGTAGTACAAGCGCGGATTGAAATGTATCCCAGAGACGTGAGGTAAGCGACCGTCGCGATCAGAGATGATGTCACGAGGCATCCCGTGTCGACAAATAACTTCGTCGGTATAGATTTGTGTTGATCATTCCACCTTATAGTCTCTCGTATGGCAATGAAGTGAGCAGATTTCGTAAGACGATCAACGATAACCCAAATGCTATCCTGACCAGAAATTGTGCGAGGAAGTTTCGTAATGAAATCCATAGCTATACTCTCTCATTTCCAGCAATCGGGCTGCTTGAGTAAGCCAGATGGTCGTTATGTTTGGCTTTAACTTTCGCACAAGTTAAGCATTTCGAAACGTACATAGTGATATCCTTCTTCATGCCCGGCCACCAATACCTGGAACGGAGGTCCTGATACATCTTGTCGGCACGGGGTGAATGGAATATCAGGATTTATGGGCTTCAGTCATCAGTAACTCTTGAAAATTGTTGCGGCTAGGGATCCAAATCGATTGAGAAAATAATAGATACCGTTAGACTTATTCTCCAGCTGGGTTTTGGCACCACATTTCATTTCCTCATACAAGGTATTCTTAATGAAACATGCATGCTGGGTTTCGCGAATCAAGATTTCAAGTTTATTCTAGGTTTGGACTTCACGAATGTTATACACATAGCTTCGTCGACTGAGAGCATCGGCTACGACATTTGCTTTGCGGGATGGTAGCATATCTCACAATCATAGTCGTTGAGGAGTTCAACCCATCTGCGTTGGCGCATGTTTAGTTCCTTTTGGTTAAAGATGTGTTGTAAGCTCTTATGGTCGGTGAAGACCGTACACTTTGTACCATAAAGGTAGTGTCGCCATATCTTTAACGCAAAAACAACTGCACCGAGCTCGAGATCGTGGGTAGTGTAGTTCTTCTCATGGATTTTGAGTTGTTAAGACGCATATGCGATAACCTTGTCTCGTTGCATAAGAACACAATTGAGGCCAAGGTTAGAGACATCGCAATAAACAACTAAATCGTCGTTTCCTTTGGGGAGTGCGAGAACAGGAGCGTTGCAAAGCATACACTTAAGAGTCTGAAAGGCTTCCTCCTGTTTGGAACCCCAAACAAAAGGTTTATCCTTATAGGTCAAAGAGGTGAGGGGTATGGCGATCTTTGAAAAGTCGGCGATGAATCGGCGGCAGTAACCTACCAATCCGAGGAAAGAACGGATTTCGGATGGGTTCTTCGGGGTACTCCAACTTTTTACAGCTTCAATCTTGGTGGGATCGACATGGATTCCTTGGTCGTTAACGATATGACCGAGGAATTGGACTTCCTTACGCCAAAATTCGCACTTGGAGAACTTGGCGTAAAGGCAGTTTCCTTGGAGTAGTTCGAGAACTAAATGGAGATAGCGCGCGTGTTCGGATCTCGACTTCGAGTATATGAGAATATTGTCGATAAAAACAATGACAAAACGATCCAATAATGTTTTGCACACACAGTTCATCAAATCCATGAAGACTGCGTGTGCGTTTGTGAGTCCAAAAGGCATGACCACGAACTCATAATAACCATAACAAGTACGAAAGGCGGTTTTTGAAATGTTTTGCTCCTATACACGTAACTGGTGATATCCGGAACGTAAGTCAATCTTTGAAAAGCAAGTGGCTCCTTGAAGTTGGTCAAATAAATCATCGATTCAAGGAAGAGGGTAGCGGTTCTTGATTGTGAGCTTGTTAAGTTCCCTATAATCGATGCACATTCGGAACGATCCATCCTTCTTTTTCACAAAAAAAAACGGGTGCGCCTCATGGTGACATGCTCGAGCGTATAAAGCCTTTATCAAGTAACTCTTGAAGCTGACTGGATAGCTCGCGCATTTTGGATGGTGCAAGGAGATAGGGAGCTTTAGCGACTAGTGTAGCACCGGGGATTAGATCAATATAAAACTCGACATCACGAGTAGGGGGTATACCAGGTAAATCATCGGGAAAAACCTTCGGACTATCACAAACAACGGGTACGTCTTCAAGGTTTTCTTTTCTTTCTCCGGTTCACGATGTGGGCTGGAAAAATGGTGTACTGCTTGTGCAAGTACTTGTTTCGCTTGAACACATGACATAAGCATCAACTTCTTTGAGGTTTTTCGATGTAAACTTGTGGTTGATCTCCATTAGGAAGTGGGAAACGAATCATTTTATCAAAACAAATGACTTCGGCATGATTTTCGCGAAGGAAATCCATGCCTACTATGACATCGAAACTACCTAATTGCATTGGTATGAGATCGATCGGGAAGTAATGATTTTTTAGTTCGAGAGTACAATCACGTAGAACGGTGTTAACGGTGACGGTCTTTCCGGTGGCTATTTCGACATCGAAAGTCTTTGGAAGGTTAGTGCGTTTACATTTTAAAAAGTTTTCGAATTCAAGTGATACAAAACAGTTATCGGCTCCAGTATCAAATAAGTAAGAAGCATATATACCATTAACAAGGAACATACCATGGAAAACATTGTTGTCGTTCTGAGCCTGACGGTGGTTGATGTTGAAAGCTCTTCCACGCACAGCATGTGGTTGTTGCGGCTGCGGTGGCAGTGGTGGCTGTTGCTGAGGCTCATGCTGCTGTGGTTCCTGTTTGACGACGCGGTGCAGGCAGACATTGCTGAAATGGTTTGGGTAACCACAAGTGTAGCAAGCACGTGCCTGAACTGCTGGTGCTTGCGGTGCTTGGTTGAGGGGAGAAACATTGAGAGGAGCTAGTGGTGCAGCGAGAGCGGGAGGAGCTGGCTGACGGGGGCCTGAGCGGCAATGCGCTGTGAATTTCCCATAAATGTTGCAGTTGGCATAAAAGCGGCAGTTTCCTCCAATCGCATGATGCTATGTGCACTTAGAGCACAGAGGGTGAGGACTAGTATACGCACTCTTTGCAGGTGGTGCGTTGGGAGCACTAAGCTGTTGTGGCTGGTGGCTTAGTTGTCTGACTGCTGCGTTGTTCTTGCTAGTGTTCCTTCGCTTGCGATTCTGATGGTTAGACTTGGGGGCTTGAGATGGCGCGGTGTCGGTGCTTGGCTCGACAGTTGCTTGGTAGAGATTCTTGCTCGAGACCTTAAAAGTTCCAGCCAGCACTCGCTTATCATTAATCTCGGCGGCGAGTTGGTAAGTCTCTTCGATAGTCGTCGGTCGTGCCGCTTGAACAAAACCGGCGACACAATCGGGGAGAGCGCGAATGTATTTCTTGATGGCCTTTTTGGTGGTATCCACTTGGCTTATACAGATGATGTTGAGTTGCTTAAAGCGAGTGGTGAGTCCTGCGTTATCACCACCGAATTGTTTGATGTCCCAAAACTCATTTTCCAGCTTTTGAATTTCGTGCGGTGGGCAGAACTCCTTGATCATGAGCTCCTTAAGTTCTTCCCACGCGAGAGCATAAGCTTCATCATTACCGTGCCTGTTGCGCTCAGCAGTCCACCAGTCAAGTGCCCTTGACTGATAGACTCCAGTGGCGTTGACGATGCGGAGACTTTCAGGACATCCGTTTGCCTGAAAGTAACTTCGATCGAGTCGAACCAGTGAAACATCTTGATTGGCCCGTCTTCCCCTGTGAATGTTGCAGGACCACAAGCTTTAACCTGCTTGAAACTGAACCGAGATTTCGGGGTATCGCCCTTAGAATCCACAGACGAATTGCTGCTAACGCTTGGATCTCGCTAACAATTTGGGGAATTACCTTGGTCATTTGCTTGTCCACGAGTGAGACAATTCGATTTTCGGTGTTGTTCCTCTGGGCGTTGCGGCAAGTGTGAGATCCCATGGAAGCCATCTAAAGACAAAGATTTGGATGAGATTCGAGTATAATGGGTTGTGTTTAAAAGTTTTGCGTTTTACATCGTAATATCTATTATTATGAAACACCCTAAATGTTTTAAGACATAAATATGCAGCGGAAATATGTACCATAAAATTTCTTCTTTATAAATGTTTTAAGATACTTGAAACCATTAGAATAATCCTTTTTTCATGTATAGCGTTTTTCATTCTTAATTAAAATATAAAACATAACCTACGATTACAAACTACATGACCTCACTCCCTACAATCCACGTTCCAGCTCAATTCTGAACCGCTTACACCTCACAATGATAATGATAATCCACGTAACCTATAAACACCATATACACCCACATCATTAGTATTTGGTGACATCATACATAATTTAAAGCATATGTATTTTAACGACGTATCACATTCTTCCAACGTGTATTAATTCATTCGTTTATCCTTCCAAATCCAATTATTACATCCCGGCGTCGAACTTACAAAGAGCCGAAAATATCTTACCTGCACATTCATTACATTCTCAAAGCAACCCGGTTAGCATCATTAATACTTGTATGTATCAAAATCACGTATATATGCATACATTTCCCATTCATTTGTATGCATATAGATTCAACATGTGCATACATATCTTTCTATCCTAACTCTTACATACATCTTCGTGCTCACGTATTCATAGATACAAGTCCCAGTCTTGAACATTCATTTATACGAAATCCGTATATACAACCCTACGTGCGAGCTTGTTGCTATTCATACTTACCTATGGGTTCCATCTTCCAATATACAACTAGATTCGTACATACATACTTACATACTTATTCCAACATGAAGTTGCCAGCATAGCTTAAGCCCCGGACTTAGGCTACACCTAGAACTGAAGGAAAATTGCAGAAACTATCCAGCATAGGCTAAGTCCCAGACTTAAGCTACACCAACACTAAAGGCAAATTACAGAAATTATCCAGCATAGGCTAAGTCCCTTGCTTAAGCAGCACTGAAGGCAAAGTGCACAAACTCTTCGGCGTCCGCGTGTCCCGAAAGCCCTAAACCATAAAATAACCTATTTCCAAGCCCCCAAATCATTCTAACACTATTCCTCATATCCCAACATGAAATTCCACAACTGATTCGTTACTTTCGCATTTGTGACGTATTTGCTCATTCCATGTGATTTAAGCATAATTAACTTCATATAATCAATTTCAATCGTGCTTACCTCAATACTAGCGTTACATACCCATCCTTTTGTGATTCTCAATAACAAGCATACACAACTTCATTTAAATAATAAGAAGTGAGCTCAGAAATCACTTACCTGAGCCGTCCGCATTCGCATTTGTTTCTTTGCTTCCTTTTCATCCTTTTAGCCATCCATGCTTCCATCCATCTAGACATGATCTCTATACTTACATTTCATCGCATTAACATTCTTGTTAGTATACATGATTGTATATACTAGCGGTCATATCAAATTCATATTCCACATTTGACCTTCATTTGTCAATTCGAACAAACATAAGGCATATTCTCACGATTGTATCTTTTCAACTTATATAATTCCTCATGCCATTGCATATAACACACATTGATATACACGTATCATATGACTTTCTAAAATCTTACAATTGTGATAACTTATGCGCAGTTGACTTTCAAATGTCAATGGTTTATCATATAAACTTTCGACTTAACCTCATACATCCGTGTCATCATATTAGACTATACTAATGACACTAAATATATTTCATACTCATGTTTTAGGAGACACATATGGGCATATAATTTCTTATATGTAATACATCTCATTCATACTAGCATATTCATATCTCTATAACTAACACCATGACCCATATTAGCTAAACCAATATCATATAACCAACCAAAGATCATACATGTAATCCATCTAAATTACATTTCTCATGTTCAATTACTACTAATTACATCATTATCATATTTCATTCACATATGTCAAGGCATTTCATACAATCACACATTCTAACTTCACCTAGACATTTCATCAACACTTGGCGTGCGTACTACTATCTAAGCACAATGTACAAGTATTTCATGCTTTCATTCCTTCTTCTTGCATTCATTCATCAATTTCAACTAATTTCACATAACTTTCATTCTAAATCAGATTCATTTAACAATAATCTACAACATCAAACTTCATACATATCAAAACTATACTCGATTTAGCACAAGCAACATCATCATCTTCATAACACTACTTCCACAAGTGGGTTTTCATTAAAACATCAAAGTAATCCGAAATTCGAGCATGATTCATGTTTTATGAGATGATTCTAATTCATTATCATTCTAATTTCACATAAAATTACGGATTGAGCACAACCCATTTCATCAATGATCATCAAATCATAAATTGTAGCATACCTTATGATTAGCAAGTAGAGGCGATCAAAGATTGATGTTCATGCACTAGATCAACCATCAATTGCTCCACTAATTTGCTGAATTTGTGGTTAGGTTTTAGAGGGTGTTCTTCCCTCTTTTTCTCCATATCATGTACCACACACATACACACACAAAATTCTGCATTTTGTTTTCTTTTTAATTAGAACTCCACCCCAAAATCTTCACCTTTAGTCCCTCTTGTTCGCTACTAAAACATAATTGGCACAACGTTCCTTCTTTAATTGTTTTTGCCATACACTTAACTAGGTTACATAACCCAGTTATTTAGTTTATGATATATCATATAGGAACGTATGGTGAATATAAACATTCGAATTTTGGGGCGTTACAAGTCTAACCCCCTTAAAGGAGGTTCGTCCGCGAAACCTTTCTCATTCCTACTAGACCAATTCTACTCTTATTTTTAAATCAATTCAATCAAGAAGCTTTCTGTAATCACGAAAACGCTTGTGACTCGTTAAAGAGGTAGCATTCGTGCACAACCACTTGTATATGTCTTGTTCTTGCCTTCTTAGTTAAGCATGAGACTTTGATACATTTACGAATCATGGTGGATCAATACTTTTCCATCTCACACATGTATCATATAAGATATTTCATTCTAGCATTAGTATCACGATTACTCATCGTGATTTTACCTCGGTGTTCTTTTATTAACATTATTCCTGAGCACTTTCATTGGCACATGGTATTTTAAACCGCGTATATTCACATATTACCAACATTCATTTGGGGTTGTTACTACCTCTAGGTAGTTATTATTTCATTTTCGTTAATCATTGAGCGAACCATAACATCCCATTACTAACGTTCCTTCAACTTACATTCATATTCATATGAGGGATCAACATATCATCATACGCATGCTATAAACATTCAATGATTTATTAATACTACAACAAAATTACCCTTTTCATACTTACTTATTTGTACTTGATGTGAGAACTAAGCATCATTCTACGTTTGCTATCATTACATGTACTATGCACGCCCTTAGGTTTACCATCAAATCATTTCATTTATGTCACTATGTTCTCCACCCTCTTCACTCACTATTTATTTCACATAAGTAATTATGTCGTGCAAGTTCATCGTACGAGCGTTTAACAAATACCCCAAAATTTTCACTCAAGGCATTTTGGGATTTCCTTTATATGCCATAAATTTCTCCTTATGTTGACCGTTAAAAGTTAAACATTCCATACCATACCATATTTATTATATTATTCATTTCCTTAGTTCGTATGTTGAATTCAACCTACCAATTCATACTTATCATTCATGAGTTAATCATTTTACTAACCTCGCTTTTATTGTATAAATCATCGATCCACGACCCGTATCGGCCCACTTTTTCATGAGTCCAAGCCAAAATTGAACTGACCTCGTCCATCCATGTGATGAGCTTCCGGCGTGCACATTCTTTTCCAACTCTACCAGCTTTACTCACCCCGAGTCCTACCATCCTTATCTATAAAATGAAGGATTAGCACATTTCATTTACATTCCTTTAAGTATGTCGTTTATCAAATTATTTTGTTTACATACAAGCCATTTCTAGATTCTTCTAAACATTAGTTCGTTTGACCCATTCATAATGGGTCCTTACATGACCATTCTTTAACATATTATTTTCCTTTATTCCACTCGTTCATAACGGGTCTATACATAACCATTCTTTAACATACCAATTCCACTAAGTTCTTCATTGTATTCGGTATTAATTCACCTATGTTCTTTCGAAAAATCCCTTGCTAATGGGTATCCTACCTCACACATTGAATTCCTTACGTAATACTTTCAAATTTTGTAAATAATTATTTACCGACTTCTGCAGTTGACTTTTTCTAGGTCAAACTACCATTTTTTATTTATGATATTTTGGAGTACGTGTTTGTACTCACCATCGAACCAAACATGCTTACAAAAACATCATCCCATTGTTTTAGTATTTCTTGCAAGACCTTACTTTTCTATCCATACTTAACCATGCATCTGGGTCGTAGCTTGTTATTCACCCCAACTCTCATGAGTTGATTTCTAATATTCTTTCTTTCGATAAAAATTTATGTTTGCATGCCAATTACGTTAATTCTCTTATTATAATATCGTCATTTACTTTATACTTACTTATATAACCCGTTTGACTCCATCATGGTCAAGCTGTCAACACGTTCTTGTGTAGGTTAATTTCATTCTTTTGATGTTTTAAATCAGTCTCACAGATTTAAACTCTTCTTTCATACTTTTCATTCTTTTTATGTTTCGAATCCGTCTCTCGGATTCAAACATTATCATTCATACTTTCCGTATCATTCATACTTTCCATTCCTTTTTATGTTTTGAATCCGTCTCGTGGATTCAAACGCACCATTCATACTTTCTATTCCTTTTATGTTTTGAATCCGTTTCGCGGATTAAAACGCATCATTCATACTTTTCGTTCATGCCTTTCATTCTTACAAGTTTGACCCGTACATCAACTACGGATTCAACCTTTTCATTCGTGCTTTTCTTTCTTATAGAGTACTCTCAATTTCTAGAGAGTCTTACAACTCTTTTCACCCACACATCTACCCGCTACCCAATTCTACCGGACATACCTGCAGTGATTATCATGGTCTCACAAAGGTCAGATGCTTCTTGCGTACTCGCCAGGCATGCAATCCACATACTAGTTTCGTGCCTTCATGTAATCATCACCTTATGTCCGAAGAATTGGGTTTTAGTTCATGCAACATCTTTAAAACATTACGAAGAAAATATCATTGTCTTTCGTTTAAAATTTACCTCCCCAAGGAGATTTTCCTTTTTCTTTTATCATTGGTACCCATTTATATTAATATTGTGTACCTGAGATTCGTCTGTTTGATTACATGTCTTGGTATTTATCCTAGACCGCATCCTCGAATCATCCTCCTTAAACACTTAAGCTTACCTTGCATATACAAAACAATTACCTTATTTATATAAGTACATAAGTACTTGTTTACATTCAATTCTACCTTTGGATCTTGATCGAGTCTTGGATTGTACGGTTCCTTGTCATAAGAGCACACGAGAGATTGAGTTCAAGTACTTACTTCCTCGTACTTGATTCTCTCAAACAAGGGCTCTGATACCAACCTGAAACACCCTAAATGGTTTAAGACATATTTATGCAGCGGAAATATGTACCATAAAATTTCTTTCTTTATAAATGTATTAAGGTACTTGAAACAATTAGAATAATCCTTTTTTCATGTATAGCGTTCTTCATTCTTTATTAAAATATAAAAGATAACCTACGATTACAAACTACATGACCTCGCTCCCGTACGATCCACGTTCCAGCTCGATCCTGAACCGCTTACACCTCACAATGATAATGATAATCCATGAAACCTGCAGACGTCGTATACACCCACATCATTAGTATTTGGTGATATCATACATAATTTAAAGCATATATATTTTAACGACGTATCACATTCTTCCAACGTGTATTAATTCATTCGTTTATCCTTCCAAATCCAATTATTGCTTCCCGGCGTCGAACCTACGAAGAGCCGAAAATATCTTACCTGCACATTCATTACATTCTCAAAGCAACCTGGTTAGCATCATTAATACTTGTATGTATCAAAATCACGTATATATGCATACATTTCCCATTCATTTGTATGCATAGATTCAACATGTGCATACATATCTTTCTATCCTAACTCTTACATACATCTTCGTGCTCACGTATTCATAGATACAAGTCCCAGTCATGAACATTCATTTATATGAAATCGTATATACAACCCTACGTGCGAGCTTGTTGCTATTCATACTTACCTATGGGTTCCATCTTCCAATATACAACTAGATTCGTACATACATACTTACATACTTATTCCAACATAAAGTTGCCAGCATAGCTTAAGTCCGTGACTTAGGCTACACCTAGAACTGAAGGAAAATTGCAGAAACTATCCAGCGTAGGCTAAGTCCCAGACTTAAGCTACGCCAACACTAAAGGCAAATTATAGAAATTATCCAGCATAGGCTAAGTCCCTTGCTTAAGCAGCACTGAAGGCAAATTGCATAAACTCTTGGTGTCCACGTATCTCGAAAGCCCTAAACCGTAAAATAACCTATTTCCAAGCCCCCAAATCATTCTAACACTAATCCTCGTCTCCCAACATCAAATTCCACCACGATTTGTTACTTTCGCATTTGTGACGTATTTGCTCATTCCATGTGATTTCAGCATAATTAACTTCATATAATCAATTTCCGTCGTGCTTACCTTAATACTAGTGTTACATACCCATCCTTTTGTGATTCCCAATAAAAACATACATAACTTCATTTAAATAATAAGAAGTGAGCTCAGAAATTACTTACATTAGCCGTCCGCATTCGCATATGTTTCATTTCGCCTTTTTCACCCTTTTAGCCATCCATGCTTCCATCCATCTTGACATGATCTCTATACTTTCATGTCATCGCATTCACATTCTTGTTAGTATACATGATTGTATATACTAGTGGTCATATCAAATTCATATTCCACATTTGACCTTCATTTGTCAACTCGAACAAATATAAGGCATATCTCACGATCGTATCTTTTCAACTTATATGTAATCCATCTAAATTACATTTCTCATGTTCAATTACTACTAATTACATTATTATCATATTTCATTCACATATGTCAAGCCATTTCATACAATCACACATTATAACTTCACCTAGACATTTAATCAAACACTTGGCGTGCGTACTACTATCTAAGCACAATGTACAAGTATTTCATGCTTTCATTCCTTCTTCTTGCATTCATTCATCAATTTCAACTAATTTTACATAACTTTCATTCTAAATCAGATTCATTTAACAACAATCTACAACATCAAACTTCATACATATCAAAACTATACTCGATTTACCACAAGCAACATCATCATCTTCATAACATTACTTCCACAAGTGGGTTTTCATTAAAACATCAAAGTAATCCGAAATTTGAGCATGATTCATGTTTTATGAGATGATTCTAATTCATTAACATTCTAATTTCACATAAACTCACGGATTGAACACAACCCATTTCAGCAATGATCATCAAATCATAAATTGTAGCATACCTTATGATTAGCAAGTCAAAAATTGTAGCATACCTTATGATTAGCAAGTAGAGGTGATCACAGATTGATGTTCATGCACTAGATCAACCATCAATTGCTCCACTAATTTGCTAAATTTGTGGTTAGGTTTTAGCGGGTGTTCTTCCCTCTTTTTCTCCATATCACGTAACACACACATACACACACAAAATTATGCATTTTGTTTTCTTTTTAATTAGAACTCCACCCCAAAATCTTCACCTTTAGTCCCTCTTGTTTGCTACTAAAACATAATTGGCACAAGTTTCCTTCTACAATAGTTTTTGCCATACACTTAACTAGGTTACATAACCCAGTTATTTATTTCATGATATATCATATAGGAACGTATGGTGAATATAAACATTCGAATTTTGGGGCGTTACATATTATTATTCACATAAGGCATAGGATCACGTAAGCACGTATCCACATAAGCACTAAATACATAATCACGTAGGCACATAAGCACGTAAGCACATATTTTGCACGTATTCACCTTCACTAAAACTTGCGTAGCGCGTATGAGATGCGAGTAGTATAGCGCGAGTAGTATAGCGAGTACATAGTGCGTGAGGTTAAGTGTGTGATTTAGTTGCGTGATTAGTTTGATTGTGATTATATTTATTGTTTTAGATTGCGAGAGCTGTACGAGTTGTGCGTACGTTTATGAGAGAAAAACGATAAATCGAGAAATCGATAAAGCGTGAAAATTCACAAATTAAAACATGTAAACACCTTAAAATGCGATGATGCGAAAATCGGTGATCATAGGCTTAAAAGCAATTCAGAGCTCCTGGGTTTTGAGACTTGACTACCCAAGGTGATTCGACTATACCTCTAAGTTTGGACACACGCTTTGGCCTAATAGGTAAATGCTCTCACCACCTTGCGGCTGACGACGTCACCCTTCCGGTTACTATGCATTCCAATCGAGACATGGTGAGATTGAAAATCGAGGAGTGGAACTAGTTATTAAGATGCGGGTTTCATCCCTAACTTAACAATGTCGTACCATAACTTGTGGCTAGGAAATCACCACAAGATGGAGATGGAGATTTTCGTCGAGATGTAGATATCACTCCTAACTTGACGAAAGAATCTCGTGATGAGAGAAATACGCGGGATGAGTGATCTTATCGAGAGTTCTTGGTTTTCACACCTAATCTCGACACAATCACTAGTTTGTTTTATACGAGCATCTTCGAGCGTGTATCGCGGTAGCTTTAGGAAAAGCGTACGTGGCTCCTGCGACGGGATTAGACCAGAAACAATTAGACAAAGCACGAGTACTTTTTATTCGTAAAGCTGTCCAACTCGTATGAATCGTCCGCGTAGCGTAAGAGATCCAATTTGTGCGAACTGGGC
This sequence comes from Scalesia atractyloides, assembly GCA_947069175.1. Classification (NCBI taxonomy): domain Eukaryota; kingdom Viridiplantae; phylum Streptophyta; class Magnoliopsida; order Asterales; family Asteraceae; genus Scalesia; species Scalesia atractyloides. Next base: position 42,381,107 of record CAMTDV010000014.1, read on the forward strand.
AGTTCGTACGAATTGAGTTGTAGTGTCTAGCTTTGGAAAAGCATATGTATTTAAGTTAACAGAGCTAGATCAAAAGCAGAACAGAAGTAAAGTTGTTCGTTTTTCGATCGGGTTGCTTTTCACTTCGTACGAAGTGTCAACTTCATGCGAATTGACTAATTCGTAAGAAGTGCACCTTTTGATTTGAGAAGACACACTTCGTACGAAGTGGCAGTTTGCACGAACTAGTCAGCTCGGACGGATTGAGGTAAATTGTGTGTCGGGTCTGTTTTGGGTTCCTAGACTATAGACTAGGCCAAGTCATGCAATTCTACCTAATCCCCTATAGTTATGGCTCTGATACCAATCTATCACACCCCAACCGATGGCGGAATCATAGGGGCGCGGCACTAGGCGAACCAGATTGCTCCAAGAGAATCCATAACAACTATTTAAATGACAATATTCTTAACGTTAACTTCCCATAGTAATCAAACATATAATCATCAAACAGTCAAGATACGTTAAAATAACAGTCAATACAAAAGTAAAGGTGAGTACGCAGGTTTAATAGCATAACAATAGAGAGTAAGCGTTTACGCATAACCAACATGTAACACGTAGAGAAGTGAATCCAAGTAAGCTAACAATAATGATACAAGCTAACAAACACGACTGCGAGGTGGAGTATGTGGTGATACGTGTCCACACAGTGAACACGCACGTAAAGTGAGTTTTGCGAGCCTTAACAACCCCTGAACCAATCAGGTGCTGAGTCCAAACTATAGTACAATCGTTGCTAAGGGTGGCCTGCGAGTCCTCATTATTTACACATAGAAAATGAACATTCAGCGATTCACGTATAATATGCGAGAGCGGTTAGCGTTTTAAAGAGTTTAGCATTGTGTGTAGCGTGTTTTGATATAGAGAACGTATGTACACCCAAAGTGCATTTAAGCAAAAAAAGGTTCAAGTATACTCATAGTGAGTGCGTAAAGAGAGTTGTAAGGGTGGAGGAGAGTGAGGAGGGAGTCGGGTTACCTCTAAGCAGGAACATAAGTGCATCAGTCTTCCATAGTGCTGAATCAGTCGAAACGTTGTGTTAGTGTGGAAGAAACTGGTCAGTTCGCATGAACTGTTACAAATTTATACGAATTACTCACTTCATATAATTGGGTTTGGTGCGAACTAAACTGTTTCGTGTCCAAAATCGAGTGGTTTTTGTGTCGTTTCTTCGAGAAATGAGTGTCCATCCTTCCAACCTCAAGTTACTGAGCAAACCAAAAGCTGGCGAGGTCTTTTAGAGAAGTTTAGTCACTTATAGGAACTTGGGCAGGTTCGTACGAACTGAGCCAATTCGTACGAGCCAGTCCAGTTTGCACAAGTTGACTGTTTGCGTCTTCGTGCATCCAGAACTGAGTTTTCGTCTGAACCGGATGTGATTTCGAGTCCTTTTCATGACGGGTTAGACACTGCTCGTTCCACTGTTAAATGAATGAAACATATGTCAATTTTGATCCGCTTTAGTGCAAAAATCGAATTTAAAACAGTTTTAGTTGGATAAAACACTTTGTGAGCTTGAAACAACATGGTTTCTATATCGAGAAGCCAAAGCTAACTCAAACACACTCATTTAAGTGTACATCCAAAGTAAAATCAGAAATTTATGTGAAAAAGATGAAGATTTTCATAAACAGAGAAGTTTAGATGTAATCGGAGATAAACTCGTGTAAAATCGTAGTAGAAATCGTTGTGGTTGCGCGGAAAATAGTTGTTTCTTACTTGAATCTCAGAGAAAACGAGTAGGAGAGATCTGGTGCGAAGTGGCAGCAAGAGGAGTGCGTGTGGGTGATCTTGGTATTAATAGGTGAGGGGTGAAGAGGTTTCCAATTCGTACGAATTGGGCTAATTTGTACGAATTGGCAGTTCGTACGAATTGGCATTTCATACGAATTGGCCATATTCGAGCGAATTGTTTCCAATTCAATGCGTCGGCTCGGTGATTCCGTTTGTATTAGTTAGTTTGGTATAGTGTTTTAGCGAGGCGTTAAGCGTTATATTATCATTGTAGTGCGATAAAGCAAGTTGTGTGAGCGAGAGCGAGTACAATCCATACACATGAACACATAAACAACATAAAGTAACATAAATAACTTCGATTGCGATTTGTGTGAGAAGCGAAGTAGTAGGCACGAGTGGTTACCGAACAAACAAACACACTCGGTTTATAAAGTAGCGTAAGCTACTATGATTCATGTAGCGTTAGCCTTGCGAGGATAGAAGCGTTTTAAGCGATATGTTATGCTGTGTGACGAAATTATTTAATAAATCATATTTACATTATTCATCGAATCCCGGATTACAAAAGCGGTTACAAAAAGGAAATGACGATAGTACGGAACAACCAGAAAAGTCGGGTTGTTACAGAAGCAGCGGTTGATAGAAAGCCAAGAGAAATGTGATTCTCTGGATATCAATAAGGGTGAACAGAGAGTTCGCGACCATTTGGTTGACGAAATATTAGCTACTATTGAATCTGAGCTAGACACTCCTAAGCTCGCGCGGATGCAGAGGCATTGCTTAGAATGTTGATGAATGACAAGTTGTGGTTACGATAATATGGAATTGCACATGTTAGTAGTTCGCTCTTCAACCTTTATGATTTTCTTTGTAATTTATCTTGTGTTCAACTCCTTTTCATTAATGCGTAGGTTGCTAATTCGGTGCTCAATTCTATTGAATTGGATACTGCTGTTGCGACGTTGACTCTTACCGCACATCGGCATGGTCTCAACGAAGGTTTCTAGGAGTACGTGGCACTTGTTGGGGAAGCTCTGGATACGGAATGGAATGATTACTGATCAGTTCTCATAAATGCATGGTGTCAACACTCGAGATGTGCTAGATGCAGCACAAACTGCTTATGATCACATGTGTCTCCTTGTCATAGACCCTGTTGTTGAAGCGTTACAATATGATGACTTCGTTACACGATTGAAAGAATTTTTAGAACCACCGACCAACCAAGGTGGTGCGGGTGGTGGGGGCGAAGGTACCTCTGGAGTTTAAGACAGGAAGCCGGTCTGCATGCCGTGTATGGGCTGTTAGCCCTTGTAATAGTTGATCTAGGCTTGAAAACAAGTTCCACCCTACCGCTACCTCTATTGGAGCGAGAGTTAAACAAGTTTCACCTAGTCTGACTTGCGTGCCTTGGATTGGCCCTTATGGGTGTGTACAAGCTCCAACCTCCCGTAACCTTTGTTAGTTGCACGAGTTAAAACATGTTATTTGACATGTACGCGCGTATTTTTTGGCCTTAAGCGACGTATTTTTATATTTTTACTGTTTTGAATGTGTATAAACTGTTGGGTTTACAACATTTTCGTGTGTATGACCGCTTTGCGTGTGTTCGTGGTAGGACGATGGAGTGGATACCCATGCCTGGGTAGATGTTGGTATACTTTGTGTTCGTCACTTGTCGAATAGGCTAGATTGAGCGTGTGTTGAATATTGTATAGGTTAGAATCGAACACACGACCGAAATACGGAGATTTCAGTGTAAAAGGGATCAAGTTCGCCCGAACTTGACCTGTATTGGTCAAGTTCGCTCGAACTTGATGTGCCTTCAGTCAAGTTCGCTCGAACTTGATGTGCCTTCAGTCAAGTTCGCTCGAACTTGATGTGCCTTTAGTCAAGTTCGCCCGAACTTGTCCAGTGAAGACAGTTCGCCGAACTTGACCATAGCACATCCGGGCGAACTTGGCCCCTATATATATATGTGTGTGTTCATTTTTTATTTAAGTTTTTATCATCCCTACGGGGAGGTGCTGCCGGATTCTCTCCAGGAACTCCGGCAGCTGCACTTATAAAGATGTATACTCTTTCGGTATGAATGAAGACTCCCGTTGCATTCTACTTCTACTCCATTCTTAATAACATTCTACCGAATCGGTTTACGTTTATCCACTAACTTCCATCTAGAACCGCCTGATCACGAACCTTCAATTGGTATCAGAGCTACGGTTATCACCTACGCTCATGAATTTGGACATTTATGGACTTTAGGAGGGGTTTTGGACGTAAATCATTAAATAAACCTACAATCCACGGACAAAATCCAAAATTGAACTAATAGGATTGTTAGAAAACCAATTTCAACCAGATCTATGGTGAAATCACCTCGAAATTCGAAGAAATAAGGATTTTGGATCGAAAAATGTGAAAAATGGCTGATTTAGGAGACCAAGTTCGCTCGAACTTGACCTGTCGAGGTCAACTTCGCCCGAACTTAACATGGTTTTTCAAGACTTTTCATCAAGTTCGCCCGAACTTGACAAAGTTTTTCATGAATTTTCATCCAGTTCGCCCGAACTTGACTGATTTTCATTGAAATTAAGCACAAGTTCGCCCGAACTTGTCTATTTCATGCAAATTCGCCCAAACTTGGTGGTGGCCAACCAAGTTCGCCCGAACTTGTCACAATTTGACTAAGTTCGCCCGAACTTGTCAAGGAGCCTAAAAAAAGCAATGAAAAAATTTATTGTTCGGTTTGATGAGACGGGTGTCTAGAAAAAATTTGGTGATAGAAATTTTTTCGAAATTTTAACGTCCGATACTGACTGTTCGGGGACACCGTCAGAGGCCTTAGAGATAGGCTGAGATGATGAGGTTAGAGATAGTTGAAGATGAGAGGGTAGTCATTGATTCCAAAGCAATTTAGTGATCATTAGAGTTGAAGACTACCGATGGGCCTAAAGTTAAATTTCGCATTTGATGAAAACTGAAAATTCCGGATTTGAGAGGGAATTTCAGTAAAAATTTCAGTCTGGTCAAAATTTGCAAAAATGAGGGGGAATAAAAAAATTTCAATATTTGAAGATTCCGGCATTTTTGAAATTTGTGACTACTGCAACAGTATCTGGGTGGTTACCGATTGCAGATTTTCGGGAAATGCATAGAATTGAGATTCATTGAGATTTTGTGATCATAGGAAGTTCCGATTTATCATATCATGATACAAATTGATGCTTAAGGGTTAGAGTCCTGATCTCCGGTTAAGGAACAGTTAGCTGGATTAGCAGTCGTTAGTACCGATGAAGGAACTGAGGACGTTCAAAACATTCAGTGATGATCTTAGGAGACGGATGGTTTCAAAATTACCAAGGAGATCTGAAGTTATCCCAGATACGCTAACTGATGATAGCCTTTGGTGGCCATTATTTTTAGTCTTCAAGCAGATGAATCATTCTTTTCTTTGGACTAACCGCCATTGGATGAGGATGTTTGGTGATTAAGTGGCGGTGGTCTACAGGAGATAGTTATATATCTGCATTATGACTGAAGAGGAAGAATGTGATTTGATCATGGACGAGTGATTCTCAGATTCGAAGTGTTACCAGATGATTTAGTTCCGATGAAGATTTGCTGATTGAAAAAGATTATCGATTTGCTGATCTGGAGTGATTACGGAAATTGGGATTTCATATTTTTGTGGGTAAACATTGATTTGAAGTTTACCAGTGTGGTAATTCGAAGTTTCTATCAATTGCCGGTTGAGTCTTGAAGATCGGAAGATCGAGCATGGGAGATATGCGCTAAACTGAACGCGGATGTGGTTAAAGTTGAAATGGAGAAGCTACATTGATGAGCTTCAAATTGGTGTCTATTCAAGATAATCTGTCGGTCAAGCAAATCAGAGGAGGTTGGAAATTGTGCAACAAATATCTGAACTAGAGATTTCAGGGGGAATTAGATCTTGATAATGTAAACCCGGATCATCAATTAAGGGGGAATTTGTTGACGCGTTTCGACGACAACGACAGATACCTTGATTGAAGTTGCAGAATATTCAAATACGGCTCACGTTTGAAGACCAAGATTCGACAGTAACGAACAAGGGGGAATCTGTTAGTGCACTTTGTGTTCGTCACTTGTCGAATAGGCTAGATTGAGCATGTGTTGAATATTGTAAAGGTTAGAATCAAACACAGGACTGAAATACGAAGATTTTAGTGTAAAAGGGATCAAGTTCGCCCGAACTTGAGCATAGCACATCTTGGCGAACTTGGCCCCCTATATATATGTGTGTGTTCATTTGTCATTTAAGTTTTTGGCATCCCTACTTGGAGATGCTGCCGGATTCTCTCCAGGAACTCCGGCAGCTGGACTTATAAAGATGTATACCCTTTCGGTATGAATGAAGACTTCCGCTGCATTCTACTTCTACTCCATTATTAATAACATTCTACCAAATCGGTTTACGTTTATCCACTAACTTCCGTCTAGAACCGCCTGATCACAGACCTTCAGTAGAAGACTTGCCTTCTGAAAGGACCTCATGTCTATTACGACAAACAATTCGATTATGCATCTGGAGCTGCGGCATGCCTTGAAGATTGCATGTGTAAATGAACTTGTTTAGCTAATATGCTTTTGCGTATACCCAAAGTGGTGCGCGCATTTGTAGTACAGTTTATATGTATGTAAGCATGAAAAATAATGTAAAGGACACTTTATATTAATAAAGATATATTTGGTGAATTGCCTTGATTACAATAGATTATGACCTTACATGTAACATTTTCTTAGCTTACCCGGGGGTTATGCATTAGAGGCTTCATTGTTGCGGAAGACGTAGTCTCTCACATTGAAAGTGCATATGTGCACTCTCGCATTCTAGTATTCTTCTACATTAGAATTGTACTTAGCTGCGTTTATGGCCGCATTCTCGTGACTTTCTTCCAAGAGGTCTAAGTCTAGACGGTGTTCGGCCTCATTATTGATGGAGTTGATGGCAAGCATTCATGGTGAAGGGAGTCTGATTTCAGCGAGAATCACCACCTACGAGCCATAGCTTAGGCCGAAGGGTGTCTTGTCGTTACTTGTTTTGGGTAGGGTGCGATGAGCCCACATGATGCTTGGTAACTCATCAGCCCACCTTCTTCGCTCGATCCCAAGTCTTGCTTTGATTCCGCCAACGATAACACAGTTAATGCGCTCAACTGCCATTCCTTTGTGGGTGTGCCACAGATGTAAAGATGTGCTCGATATGCAAGTCGGCTAGCCACTTCTGCAAATCTTCCTATGTGAAGTTGGTGCCATTATCTGTGACGATGCTCATTGGGAGGCCAAGTGAACTTCTTGACCACAACAACGGTTGTAGATGCAAGTGCCTTTGCTTCGACCTACTTTGTAAAACAGTAATGGCGACGATGATGAACTTTACCATGCTAGGCGTTTATGGAAATGGTTCCACGAGATCAATAGCCCATTATTGGAAAGTCCAGGCAGTTGTTACAGGGGCTAGTTCTTTCTTTGGGCGCAACGTTTTGGGCACATGTCTTTGGCACGAGTCACACATGCGCAACTCCCTGACAGCGTCTTAATGCATCCCTGCCAGTAATACTCGACGTTTATCACCTTAGCTACCACCATGTGTGGTCCTACATGAATGTCTAGATACCCTCATGAATTTCGCGTATAAGGTAGTTGGCATCCTTGGAATCCACACAACGTAAGAGCGGGCCCATAAAAGATCTTCTATACAATATCCCACCGGACAACTGGTATTGCACAACTTATGTTGAATCGTTTTTAACTTTCTCTTTGTTTTTGCGGGAGATGTCGGTTCACAAGTAAGCGATGATGGGCGTCATCCATGGCGGTGAACCCATTCGGATCACGTTCACATGGCGTAAGGGAACATATGGATTCTTCAGGACCATTATACGCACATCCTTGGCTAGATGTTGAAAACTTGTTGATGCCAGTTTGCTAAGGGATCCGTAGATTTGTTTTAACTTCGGTTGATGTGTGTTATCTTGAACTGAAAACGTTGGATAAGCTCCTTTGCTTGTGCAAGGAATAGTGACATGGTTTCACCTTTGCGTCATAAAAATCGTTGATCTGACCCGCAACTAGAAGTGAGCTGACGTGCGCTTTTAGGTTGCGGACACCCATTTGAAAGCTAGACGAAGTCCTACGAGGAAAGCTTAGTATTTTGCCTCGTTGGGGATGATTTTGAAATCGAGGCGGATGGCATATGTAAATTCATTGTTTTCGTTGTTTATGAGGCACATCCCTTCGCCTAAACCATCCTCGTTTGAGGCTTCGTCGATGTGAAGGTTCCACACATCCATGGCGGGCAGTGCAGGATTTGGTTCTTGTTCGGCTTCACATTCTTAGGTTCTTTCCTTGGGCACTTCAGTTACAAAACCGATGAGCACATGTCCCTTTATGGCGGACTTGAGTTTATAGAATAGGTTGTGTCCCCTAATTCTATAGCCCATTTGGTTAGGCAGACCGATATCTTTGGTTTGGCTAGGAAGTGACCAATCTTATAATTCTTGAGGACGTTGATAACGTGCCCAATGAAGTATCAGTGTAAGCGCCTAGATGCGAGCACAAGCTTTTCCATTATGGAGTCGGGATCGGTGAGCAATCTGTTGAGGTAGTGAATTGGTGTCTTAACCCTTTCCTTGTCATAAGGAGTACTACGCCAACTGCTCTATTTGAGGCAGATAGGTACAGAATCAGTGGCTTCTTCTCACGTGACACGGAAAGGGTTGGGCATTTGATCAAGCACTGCTTCATCTCTTTAAATTCATGTTTTGCTTCTGGTGTCCACTTGAATTGGTTGTTCTTGAGGCAATTGTGGAGGGTGATAAATCAGGAACGACATGAGGCGTGATTGGTTAAAAACATGTTCAGTGCAGCCATATGTCCCGCTAGGTTTGCATTTCCTTGATTGTGGAAGGAGAAGGCATGCGCTCAATTGTTTGGACTTTTTCCAGATTAACTCCGAATCCATCCCTTGTAATGATGAAGCACAAGAATTTATCCTCCTCTATTCCGAAAGAACATTTTCTTGGGGTAAGCCTCATGTCGATACCGTGGAGGGTCTTATAATTTTCTCAATGCCTTTGGGTCAACCCCAACTAGTAGTGGAAACAAAAGTGATTCAACAGACATCTCTATTACGAGCACATTGTTTATAAAGATACTATATTAAACACTAAACTATACACCATGTTACATTGTTTTTTACACACTACGAGTATGTTACAACTCCATGTTCCCGCGAACAACTTTATTCCTATATCAGATATGCTTCTATGCGCGTAACTATCCGAAAAGCAAAACTTGAGCAGCAAACACATGTATCACTCAAGTTCCTGTTTACCAAAAAAGTATGATTAAAAAGGAACGGTTAACTTCAAATAGTTGGTGAGTTTCACATGTTTTATTGGTCTCTCTATGCACTAGTCCACAAATAAAGTTTTGGACATGTGATGTAATTATACTAAGTTCACAACTGAAGCCTTGACGTGTATAAAATAACTGTAGCCAATACCAACCACAATAATCAATAACAATACCCCATGTAGCTATACCTAACACAACATAGCTTGTACAGTGAATATGTGCAACTGCGTTTTCTCTAGTGGCTCATGTAGGACCGGTTTTTTTGTCGAGTAATCTTGATAAACTTGAAAAACAATACGTATGATATCCATGTAGCTTGTAAAGTGTTTGGAATCCAACTTACAAGGTAGAATACACAAGGATTTCCAAATATATCTATGTTTATGTAAATTTTGGCAGCATAACGATGTCTTTACACAATGTTTAAATAAGCTCCAAAATTACACGTTCCCAAAAGTTACGAGCTCATGAGCATGTACCAACATATATATATAGGCATTGGTGGTAGGTGTGTAGGACTCGTATGCTTATGTCCTCATACGCGTGTACGCCTCATGCGCGCGTTGAGGCCATTACAAACAAGGTTAAACATTAAACTCAAACACGTTACACTACCTATAAATAAAACACACTCTAACTCAGACGTAGGCATTAGACATTATGTATCAATGGAATCCCCCATGGATTATGCCACAGTCTTGTCTTGGTCTTCAAAATCCTTTAATATTTCAACCCTAAAACCCGCTTCCTGTAATCCCTCTGATGCTCCTCGAAGCTTTTCTTCGGTCTCTGATCGGTGAGTGGCGGTTTAATGTATTTATACTTTGAAAGCGATACTTTCTTCGATCTTTCAATAATCTTTTCCAATCTCTTCATCTCTTTTAATCTTGCTTTTTTATGGCTCTCTCTAGTTACTAGGCCACATTCTCCCAAAAGAATCTCGTAAGCAAAACATATACGATTAACTCTATGAAATTGCATTGCTTGTTCTCGATTAATGCGAGCAAAGAAGATCTTGTTGAAGAATAATATCTCGATGTCTTTATCAAATAAGTTCACCAACCACATAGGATTATAAACCCTGATCCATCTCATCTTCACATAGCATGATCACTGTCTCCCCTGTGTTTTCGTCATAATACCACCACCTGAAAAACTTGTGTAAATCCTATTCAATCTCATGAAATGGTATTACACGCAGCACATTTGGCCTCTTGTACTTTAACGTGACAACATATTTTCCTATTTCTGGATCTATCTCGGTTTTAGATACTATGCGTTTAGACTCTTGAGGATTCCAATCCTTGAATAAAGTTTTAGCTTCTTTTTTTATAAAATCGGAGGACATGCTGATTATATTGATGAGCTTGAGTTGATCACTTGATTTCACAACTCCTTAACATCCCACCCAGGTAATGATTTGATGTTGTTGATAATCCTGAAATATTGTACCTCGTATTCTCTTCTAATTGCAATCTTCTTCAACTTAGGTATTCATCTCCAACTGATTATATCACCCATAGAAATATCCTTATGTTCTTTGAAGAACTTCAAAGGTTGTAGAAACATCCTTTCATCTTTCAATTCTTTAAACCATCTGACCTGTTAACAATCATTTCAACATTTCTTATATGAAAGATATTCCCTTGATGTTCTTTAACTAATCTTTTCAGCACCCCTGCAACTTCTTCCGCAAATATCTCGCTGAATGTTGGAAATTTTTTGTTGATATTATTTTCATATCTTACTTTAGCATCCTCAAAATCATCTTCAATTTCAACTCTATCATACGCGTCAGCATCTATCACTTGTTCGAACACGTAATCCTCTTGCTTGTCATCATTATCAATGTCTCCAGCTTTTTCTAAAAGTAAATATGAATTCATCTTCAGGTATTCCACATAATCATGCTAACTCTTCCTCATTGTATTATGCTCAATTCACCTTTTTCCAGATCATAATCTGCTTCAAGAAATATTTCAGCTTTTGGACTAGCAGGTACGGACGTGATCGGTACTGCATCCTTGATGATTCATGTAGTATCCACATTGTCTTTTAGTTTCTGACCAGTCTCCCCTGACCTTTAATACTGTCATTTTGTCTTCTCAGTTTTTGTAGGCTCGGGTTGACTTCTAGAACTTTCTTTGACTTTGGTATTAACAGACACTGCAGCTCCATCTTGGTTATTATCACATTGTTATCTGTAGGACATGGGTCAAATTATAATAAATATTATATAAATAAATATATAAAATGTAAAGATACTCTCTTCACATAATTTTGGGAAATTATAATAAATATGTACCGTGTACAAATCCTAACGAACATAACGTATAATACAACATATGTAATTAAATTTATTCAAACTATGGTCTTCAACAAGAGCTTTAACCGCATCTTCTTGTATAGTTCTTGTGTTTTTAGTCCATCATACAGGCTTCAACAAGGTCTTGAACCACATCTTCTTGTACCATAATTTCCTACAAAAAGAACAAACAAATGTTGACGGTTGTGGCTAAAGCACGTGTTCAACACGCTTCCTTAAAACAAAATTTCCGCCTCTACTAAAGACGACGCTTCTGTCTCTCAGGGTACAACACCGAAGCAGTATGTTCTACGAAGAAGGCCACGCGCCCGAGGTTACACCGGGTAAAATCATAGTGTTAAAAATTTTGGAAACTAAGAATAGAAATAAAGTTGAGTTGTGTAGAGAAACTTATCTCTATATGTTCTCAACATATGGGTCATCAAGTACTTCTCTTCTCCAAGGACTCTTCATGCATACAAATATCTTTCTTGTATCTAGCTAATCAAAAGAGGCACATGGCCTACTAAGTATGCAAGAGTCTGGGTGGTGAAAAAGTCCAACATAATTAGAGGACTTAATTTTGTCATAAAATCTCTAATCAATTGTCATAAAAGAAACTCTACTCAAGAGTTGTCATCAATACACCACATGAAGAGTTTATTATTCTAATAGAAAATTAAAACAAGTGACATAAATAACTCTACTCAAGAGTTTGTCACTATATGTAGAATTTATTATGAATAATCTCAATAAATTTCCATTCATCACATTTAAAAAATTTCCAACAATCCCCCACATGAATGGAGATTGATCAAAACACATAAAATTTCCAATGCAACCTCGACAGTTCCGTATTGCCGGATAAGTAGGTGTTCCCTTTGAACTTTCCGTTGTGAAGCATACTTAGCCTCCTAACGATTTGTAGACGATGTGTCCTTGAACAAACCCCCATTTGTGTAGACGACAATAAACTTCACACAATACTCTTCTTAGCCGGGTCATCCCCTCATAGTCGTGTCCAATAATGGTCGTGGAACACTTTCCTGGTTCTGCGAGAGCTCTAGGACTTGTGCCCCCAATTCCATTTGAAGCGACCCCACTTCTCTCTAACATATGTGATTCTCCTTAAATCATTAAAAGCATCGTGGTTACCATGATTACGCAAAATCGTTTACCACATAATATGCTTAGCCTCACAGTTTGTCACTAAATTTCCTAGGGATGAACTAGGATGTATTTAAACACACTTTTATCGTTTAGGGGTTATATATAACTATATATACTAACTTATGCATATCAGTTATACCCCCACAGTGACCACCCTTAGGCATATGAATTCATTGTCCTATTGAACTTAGATCTTGGGATCTCCAGTCAACTAAGTTAGGTTTCCTTCACACACCTTTTTTCCATGGGCTTTAGTCTCATTCCACAACTTGATCTCTACTAAACCCCCAGGTTGTTGGATCCATAACATTATCTTTGTCTTTGTCTTTGTCTTTGTCTTTGTCTTTGTCTTTGTCTTTGTCTTTGTCTAGTCACTACAAATAACTTACGTATTTGAGATCAGTTGTCATGATGTGTTCTTAACCCGCAAGTTAATTTTGCCTATTGTCAACTTCTAAGACTATAACCTCACTGGCCATCTGAATCTGGTTATAATATATGTCTTTGTAAGATACGCATATCATTTAAGGCAAACACATCTCCATTATGCACTACGACCTTTGTGTCCTTCACTTAGTCGTCTGTTTGCAAAGTTAGATTGGATTACAAAATCCTTTTGCCAAAATTTTATGATACAAATGCAAGACACCCCCACATTTAAGTGTTATTGGATAACATCCATATGAGGTAAAGAAAAAACCATTTCTACACACCCTTAGAGGGTTGTTTCTTAAATGGCTCCTCCCCCACATTTCTTGTCATTTGATCAACACTTCCGTAACTTCACTTATGACGACATTTATACAAATGATTGAACAAGATCAACCTCATTGTATCAGTGAATTCAACTCATATTGAATTAGCTTACATAAGCTTCCCAGTTGACCAAAGCAACACATGTCATTGTCATAAGTTTGTCACCAACTTAGAATAATTCTTATTTAACATCTAGAATAAGCCAAGACAATGAATTGTTCTCATTATCTTTTCGAACAAACTCTTCATAAGTTACATGTCTTCTCCTTATAATGAATGAAAATTTTTTCCTCAACTTTGTCTATACACAAATTCTTTTTGTGTTCATACATATTTGAATGTTTAGAGTTAATTAGTCTCCGTCAAGACCCATAATTAACCAAGTACTAGTCTAGCATGCTTTAGACTGCAATACTTTAGCATGTGAACAAAAGATGCATCATTCTGATTCTTCACAGCCACAAGGATATCATGATATCACTTTGCAACATTCATCCTTTGTTAAGAGAAAATAATGAGACTTATTCATAATCCTAAAACACCAATATTTAGGAAGGTCTCACAAATTATTGTATATAGCACATAGCTAAATTTTATCATTCAATTAAGGAACATAACTTGTTTACCTTTCATCTCCAGAGCTTTACCACTGACTCATAAGGACTTAAACATAAGTCTTAATCCAAGTCACTTGGTGAACACACTCATCGCCAACAAGATGAATGTTCGTCGTCTACAATCACTATTATGTGGAAGACAGAGTCAACTAAATCCACATTCAACAATATGACAATCATAATTTTTCCATAAGTGATTTGCACACATCTATTGTTATTCATTAGGAGATATGTATAATTAGGATGTTCTCCCAAACAAAGGTAAAATTTCCATATTCAAGTGATAGACGCATATACAAATAAATCTCGCAAGATTTATTAAAAGTATACAGTAACATATATAGTACTTTTACTTTCATATGTTAGAATTCACACTTGTGAATTTTCCAAAGACTTCTAACGAAGTATTTCGACATGACTCACTCGTGATGTGGTTACACATTTAATGTCTCGTCTTTGACTTTTAGTCAATACAACAACTCTTAAGTTGTTTATGTCCAAGTATTTTCATGTACTATCCATTTAAAACTATATTCTTTTAATAATGTATAATTGACGTTATAATTATTTTCCACAAAAATAATTTATACGTCACAAACATTAGTGATTTATTTCTTTGTAAAAAAAGTTGCATGTGTTTTCCGAAGATATTGAACACAAAACAATAAGATACATTGGAAACTAAATCATAAGTGCCAAACACTTTTGAAATTTAAACGGAAGCATAGACGATATGTAGACATCAAATACCAAAGTGCTTTTATCTTTAACACTTTATAATCAACGATATCGTCCCATGGCATATCTTGAGCTACTCCCTCAATAAGACTCCATGCACTTATAAGTACAAGTTTCCCATTTCATCTTGAAAGTTTAAACTTGGACAATTCTGCTCAAAACGACATCAAGTTGTTACAAAAGCTACATTTAAGTAGTAAACTTAAACAACTGAATTTGTACACAACAACACCAAGTCGTTTTCCACCAAATAATATCCATGAGATTGTTTTCAACAAATTAACAAATGTTACTTCTAGCAAGAGTAGCAAACCATTTGAATTATCAAAACTATGTAAAACTTTGTTTTAAAAACATTTTAAAATATTTTCTTAGTTTTGCAATATATTATATTAATGATATCAATTAGAGTTTATGATAACATAAATCAAAACCCAAAATATCAAATGGTTTTATATTGTTTACTCTTACTATACATGCACTAAAGGTTTTCTAACACGCATGTTAGAAAAAAAAATGTTATAACAGGCACATCATAGAATCGAACGTTAACATAAAACGTTTTCCAAGGATAAAGTTTATAAAATAAACCATTTCTTGTCACACCCCAACCCGCAGCGGAATAAGAGTCGGGGCATAATTGGGTTATCACCAAAGCTCATGATGTTTACTAAAATGTTTCATATTTATTAAATTCAAATTATAACTTAAATAGTCAAATTAAATCCATACGGTTACAAGGAAAATGAAACTAAGTAATACAATCCCAAAGCTTAAACTGAATTATTCTTCTAAGCCCTCTTATGTGTTTCTTGCCTCAACTGGATCACCCGTATCATGTGTAAAATGGGGGAAATTTTGGGTCAACAAAAGTTGGCGAGTGAACCTTGTTTAAAAACATTGTTATTGATTTCTTATTGTATTTAATATTGAAAAGTTGTGCAATATCCATATGTGAGCAAACATATATAAACAAACAATCACAAACCACCTTGAATAAGTATATGACATGAATGATAATGTATTGTGAGATCAAGGCTCAATCAAATGGAGCCAATCGTATGAAATGTATGATGATGTATGTGAGATCAAGGCTCAATCAAACGGAGCCGATCGAATGAGGCGCCTGTACTCAACCCGTCTCCCACGGGGAGCTGATGGGCCTAATGAAATGCTTGCACTGAAAATGATAAATCCAAACTAAACATAATTCACACAACAATTTGTACACCTTTGATACATATTAGATCACAAATATGATGTATGCACAAGTGTTTATATTTATATAACAGTAGATTTGTACGACACATGATACACCCCAAAATGTGATTAAAACGGGGAATTTGGTAGAGATTCACTCACATTGGGTGCGTTCTTTTGATAACTTGGATGCGCACGAGTTTTGGGATTTGATCGACGAGGAAGACTAACCTAAAATAATAACGAAATGGTTCGGTAAATAAATGGATTTTATTTCTTATTCTTAATAGGGTTTTTAGATTAATTTTATTTCATCGTCTTACAAAATCAGCTCACTTTATTCCTATCCGCGAAGATTCAAAGAACGAAAAGCTAGCTCGTATTTATATCAGCGAAATCGTAAGCCGACATGGTGTACCGTTAAGCATTATTTCAGATCGTGATGGTCGTTTCACTTCACGAACATGGCAAGCTGTACAAACCGCTTTGGGTACACGATTAGATCTTAGTACCGCTTATCATCCTCAAACTGATGGACAATCTGAACGCACCATTCAAACTCTTGAAGATATGCTTCGACCATGTGTCATAGACTTCAAGGGAAATTGGGACGCTCATCTACCATTAGTTGAATTTTCGTACAACAACAGCTATCATTCAAGCATCGGCATGGCACCTTTTGAAGCTTTATATGGTCGTAAGTGCCGATCTCTAGTATGTTGGCACGAAATTGGGGAAGCTCAAATCACCGGTCCAGAATTGATTCAAGAAACCACAGACAAGATCCATCAAATTCGAAACAATCTTCTAGCAGCTCAAAGTCGTCAAAAGAGTTATGCAGATAAACGACGGAAGCCTTTGGAGTTTAACATTGGTGATCATGTACTTTTAAAAGTATCACCGTGGAAGGGAGTAGTTCGTTTTGGTCAAAAAGGCAAGCTAGCACCACGCTACGTAGGACCTTTCAAGATACTCGAAAGAGTAGGACCTGTAGCATACAAGCTTGATCTACCAGAAGAACTCAACAGAATTCAACCCACATTCCACGTATCAAACTTGAAGAAGTGCCTCGCTGATGAAAACCTCCATATTCCTCTGGAAGATATTCAGATTGATGAATCTATGCATTTTGTTGAAAAACCTGTAGAGATCATGGACTTCGGAGAAAAACTTCTTCGACGAAGTCGCATTCCAATTGTTAGGGTACGCTGGGAGTCGAAACGGGGACCTGAGTTTACTTGGGAACGTGAAGACTCAATGCGCGAAAAATACCCGCATCTTTTTCCTACTACTACTTAAATTTCGGGACGAAATTCCTAAAAGTAGGGGATACTGTAACATTTGTCAAAAACGGGTTTTTCAAACCCGCTCCGTTTGTAATCGAATATCAAGTTATAAATGTTTCATTGCGTATTTATGTCCATTTTAATTTTTAATGATGCTTAATTAATAAACAAACTAGAATATGAAAGTTATATTTGATAAAAAGTAAAAATAAAATAATTAAAAAGAAAATTAGGCATCCGGGACTCGAACCCGGTTCTGCCGGAAAGAACTCCAAAGACTTATCACACACACACATAACCACTCCGCCACTTGTTGTTTTCTGTCAACTCTAGGAAACGAATAAATTTTATAGTCAATCATAAATCAAGCTGGTTACGCCAACTGTAACTGAAATCGGTCACTAAACGTCCAAAGACGTTTGATTACTCGCGGTTTACCGATTATAACCGCTACACCGATATCTCCAATCAATTTTGCTTTGAATGGACTTGAATTCATGTGGGATCGGTTTTATTAACTGAAAATTCTGCAATTCCTGAATTACTTCAATCATTGTCCCTTCTCGCAACTCAAACACATTCTGCAAACCTTCAATTGCAATTTCGCACAACTTTCAGTTCGCCGGAGAAGCTATTTGAACTCGCTGGACTTTCGCCGAAAAACCGTGTTTTCCATCAAATCAGTAAGTCTCTCAATTCTTTCTTTATCTATCAGTTGTTAAGCTATTGCTGACTCAAACCCTTCAATCGAAATCAATTTCAGACATCGATATCGGACAATTCCCTCTCGCCGGAAAACTTCTGAAAATTCTTATCTTCCGCTGTAAAACGGTATAGACATTCAAACCTTCTGATAACTCTTGTTTAGTACTTCAATTCCTCAATTAGCTAATCAAAACTGTTAATTATTTGCTCAGTTGAAATCCGTAAAAACAGAGCCGACGACTTGCCGGAATTCTGAGATAAATCGTTCTCCGGTATGTTTACTTCTAAAAATCGTCTCTGCAAGTTCATATTAGTCTGTTGAATGTTTGTCAATCGAATTAAACAAGAAACAATAGGGTAATCGTGGGCTGTAATTCTGTAACGAAGAAGACGAAGATAGGTTGATTATAAGTTTAATAAAATCTGGATATTATCTCGGGTTAGACACACAGTCCAGCGGTGGACTATGTGCATATACATATCACACGCCGCGAGTTCGATCCTTGACACACGTATGCTCTTTAATAAAAATGTTTTATTTTCTAACCAAACCGGATTAACTCACGGTAGATGTTAAGTATAATAAAAATCCGTATATTAACCAAGTTAGACACACAGTCCAGCGGTGGACTGTGTGTAACGATAAATCACAGGTCCCGGGTTCTAGACCTGTTGACGGCACCGGTTCGATGATTTAAAACATTTTTTGAAAATAAAAGAATTCTAAATAAACTGAGTTAGTGTATAAATATAATTAAAAACAAGATTATTTCGGGTTAGACACGTAGCTCAGTTGGTAGAGCTGCGTGCACGCGAACGGGAGGTCTCGGGTTCGAGTCCTGACCGGCGCATACATACACACAATAAAACCGGTCAAACAGTCAACGCTTATGGTCAACGGTCAATGCAAAAGTCAACATATTTTTATATTTTTATTTATTTAATTTAATTTAAAAATCAATTAAAAATACTTTAAAATAATGTTTTTAAAGATAGGAAATAGCCTTAAACTCACAAAAATATATATAAAAATCCTATTAAAATTATTAATAAAATCCACTCATTTACTATATCTTCCGTTATTATTTAGGTTAGTCAATCCTCGTTGTTCAATTCTTCCAACCGTGCGCATCTCATCATCTCCAACCGAACGCACCCAATGTGAGTGAATCTCTACAAATTCCCCGTTTTAATCACGTTTTTTAGGTGTATCATGTGTCTTACCATTTATTATATTTAAATCATTGTGCATACATCACATCATGAACAAATGTGTATTCAGCTTGTTTCAACTGTTGTGTGGATATTGTTTAAATTTAATTTATTATTTCCAGTACATGCAATTTCATAGGCCGCGCTCCCCATTACATTATGAGCGTTGAGCAGTTCCCCATTACATTATGAGCGTTGAGCAGTTCCCCATTACATTATGAGCGTGAACCTGGCGTTGCCAACATATGATCGGCTCCGTTTGATTGAGCCTTGATCGCATAGACATTTATCATTTTCAGTACATGCAATACGATCGGCTCCGTTTGATTGAGCCTTGATCGCACAGACATTTATCATTTTCAGTACATACATTTATCATAGGCCGTCCGTTCCCCATTTTTGTTCTTGTATGTTATTGTATGTTATAGTTTGTGGTTGTAATTGCTACTGTTTGATTATTTACATTTGCTCACTTATGATTATTGCACAATTTTTCCTTGATAAAATAACAAGAAAATCAATAATAAATGTTTATCTAACAAGGTTCACTCGCCAACTAATGTTGACCCAAAAACCCCCATTTTTACACATGATACAGGTGAAGCAGCTGCAGCAAGAAACACATAGGATTGGCTTAGAAGAATAAACTGGTTTAGAGCTTGGATTGTTTAGTTGGTTATTTTTCTTAGTATTTGTATGGACATGTTTGGATTATTGAGAATGTAATTTTGACTTTAATAAATATGAAACATATTAGTAAATATTATGAGCTTTGGTGATAACCCAATTATGCCCCGACTCTTATTCCGCTGCGGGTCGGGGTGTGACAGATTGGTATCAGAGCCATGACTATAGGGATATAGGATAGGTTATTAGACCCTTAGAGCCTATACTATAGTTGATTAGAAATTTTTAAGATTTTTGTGTGTTACATGCCAAATTTCATGATGTTTATATATTTTATGTTAAGTGTTACATTCAATGTTATGCAAGCATGTTCATAAGTATATATTATCATATAATGCCTATCATGAATCATATTCTCATAACATATCATAACCATGAAAGCACACATCACATCATTTTCATGATTGCTTTTACAATGATTTTTGTATTTTCAAATCTCATCAAAGTGAGTTCTCCTGACGGGCATGTAGTAACTGGAAGGGTACAAGTAACGGTAGTCGGAACGTCCTGTCTAGGCTTGGCATTCGTATAAATCCAAAATAAAGGACCAGTTTGCTTACCTGGGGACTAACGATGAGAGTACGAAGTACCTATTAGGCCAAAGCATGCTATACCAAACGTCGTGTGAGCAAACCCCACTTTGAGTTGTCATTGTGTCTACACCTGGACACATTCCGACCATACATCTCGTAAACATATTTTGTGGTTTTCATCCGGTGGTGCGAGTGTTAAATCGCCAATACTAATGTGAATCCTACCAAGCCAATAGTCATGGGGCCCACATGACTATATAGGTGAAGGTATGGGGGACATTTGAGGCCCAACATGAGCAAACCCAAGACATCCTATGGATGTAGTTGCATTATTTATATTTATGTTATTTTCATTTAAGACACATGACACCTAAAAAGACTCCATAAACTCACAATCTTCTTATGTATGTTCCGTAGATGTCGGCTAGACAACAACGAGGGGGTAAAAGATCAGGAAGGTCTCACGAACGCTTGGCCACACAAATCGCGAAACAAATGGCCGCGTTGCTTCCTGACATTGTGGTTCAAGTAAAACAAGCTCTCGCCACAAATCCCACTAATCCTCCCCAGCAAGATGACCAGAACATCGGCAACCCTCCTACCAGCAAGTGCTCATATAAACATTTCAAGTCTTGCGATCCTCCTAAATTTGAAGGGACCGAAGGTGTCACTGCTCTCCTCCACTGGTTTGAGGAAATGGAAAACACCTTCCTCAACTGCGATTGTCCCGAGGATAGCAAGGTACGATACGTAACCGGAAGACTATTTGGGTAGCTCTTACCTGGTGGAATACTGAACAGGGTAAGAGGGGAATTGATGATACAATGGCCTTAACGTGGGAGGAGTTAAGGGGAATCATGACGAGGCGATTCTGTCCTAGAAGTGAGATTAAAAAGTTAGAGGACGAATTTCATTCTTTGAAGCAAAAGGAGGGAGATCATACTTCCTACAACAAGAGGTTCTTAGAGTTGAACCAAATGGTCCCTAACTTGTTCACCCCGGTTTACCGCTTAATCGAGCATTATATTCAAGGTCTTCCCTCAAAAATTCAAGATTCAGTTCTCAGCACTTCACCAGCAACACTTGAAGCTGCTATGGAACTAGCTACTGAACTGACCGAGAATCGAATTCGCAACACTAAGTTTAAAGAGGAGAAAAAGAAAGCCCCCGTTGAGGGCCAAATTTCAAACCATTCCACCTCCTCCTCCAAGTTTGCTAACAAGAGGAAACGTAACACCAGAAACTTCGCTGTCACACAAACCAATTACCCTATCCCTGCTGCACCCATTACCCAAGTTGCCCCCTCACCTGCACCATACAAAAGGCCATACTCTGGCCCATTACCAAAATGCAACCGTTGCCAATACCACCATTTTCCTGATCATCCCTGCCAACATTGCACCGGCTGCGGTCGCACAGGTCATACTGTTCAAACCTGTCGCATACCTCAGCGAACGAACCGCCACCAGCCTTCAACCCAAACCCACCAACAAATAATGGGTCAAGCCCAACAACCCCTACTATTACCACCTACCCAACATTTAGCCCAATCATACTACCAACCCAATTATCCCATGGTCCAACCTATGCGGGCTTGCTATAATTGTGGAGATCCAAGCCATTTTAGAAACACTTGTCCACGGTTGGTGAACATTATTCATGCTCAAGCCCAAGCCAATCCGGTGAATCAAGCTAACCAAGCTCCTCCACCTGCAAGAGGAAGAGCTTTCAACATCAACGCTAATCAGGCTAGAGCTGACAGCAATGTGGTTAACGTTACGTTCCTTATCAATGGTAGTTATGCATCCATGTTGTTTGATACTGGCGCGGATAAAAGTTTTGTGTCTTTAGAGTTTGAACCCATCCTAACCAAACTCGTGATAATCTCATGGAATCTATAACGGTGGAAGTTGCTGACAGAAAACCGGTCTCATTAAACTCTATTATACGCAACTGTACTCTCACCTTAAACGACCACGATTTTCCAGTTGACCTTATTCCTATGAAGTTGGGAAGCTTTGACATTATCATTGGTATGGACTGGCTCAGCCAACATCAGGCCGAAGTTGTATGCAGCGAAAAGTTTATACGCATTCCACTTACAAACGGTCAAACTCTACGAATCTTTGGAGAAACCCCATCGAAAGGGCTCAGATTAATGTCCTGTCTTCAAGCTCAAAAATATCTTCGCAAGAATTATGTCGCATTTTTAACTCATGTCGTCAAAAAAGGAACCATGGAGAAGAAACTCGAAGACATCCCAGTAGTAAAAGATTTTCCGCAAGTTTTTCCTGACGACATTTCAGGACTTCCTCCAGTAAGAGAAGTCGAATTCCGCATTGATCTTATACCTGGTGCTACCCAGTTGCAAAGTCTCCTTATAGATTAGCCCCCTCTGAAATGCAAGAGCTAGCCAGTCAATTGCAAGAGTTGACTGACAAAGGATTCATACGTCCTAGCTCCTCGCCTTGGGGTGCACCTGTCCTTTTTGTAAAGAAGAAAGATGGATCGTTTCGCATGTGTATCGACTACAGAGAACTCAACAAGTTAACAATCAAGAATCGCTATCCATTACCTCGCATTGATGATCTTCTTGACCAACTTCAAGGTGCCAGCTGCTTTTCAAAAATCAACCTTCGATCTGGTTATCATCAACTTAGAGTACATGAAGAAGACGTCCCAAAGACCGCTTTCCGAACTCGTTATGGTCATTATGAATTCATGGTCATGCCATTTGGTTTAACCAACGCTCCAGCTGTCTTCATGGATCTCATGAACAGAGTTTGCAAACCCTATCTCGATCGTTTTGTTATAGTCTTCATCGACGACATCCTCATTTATTCAAAGTCTAAGTCTGATCATGAGCGACATCTTCGACTCATCCTTACACTTCTAGAGAATGAAAAGCTTTACGCCAAATTCTCCAAATGCGAATTCTGGTTAAAAGAGGTACAATTCCTTGGTCATGTAGTCAATGACAAGGGAATACATGTCGACCCCTCAAAGATCAAAGCGTTACAAGAATGGCAAGCACCACGTACACCAACTGAAGTAAGATCATTCCTTGGTTTGGCTGGTTATTATCGCCGTTTCATCTCAAATTTCTCTCGCATTGCTGTACCACTCACGGCTTTAACTCATAAGGGAAAACCTTTCATATGGGGACCCAAACAAGAAGAAGCCTTCCAAACCCTTAAACAAAAACTCTGTGATGCACCAATCCTCACTCTGCCTAAAGGTTGTGATGACTTCGTGGTTTATTGCGACGCGTCAGGGCAAGGACTAGGCTGTGTTCTAATGCAAAGAAGAAAGGTTATAGCTTATGCTTCGAGACAACTCAAGACTCATGAGAAGAACTGCACCACCCATGGCCTAGAACTTGGAGCCGTTGTGTTCGCTCTTAAGATATGGAGACATTATCTCTACGGTACTAAGTGTGAAATATACACTGACCACAAGAGTCTTCAACATATCTTCAATCAAAAGGAGTTAAACATGAGGCAACGAAGATGGGTCGAACTTCTAAATGACTACGACTGTGAAATTCGGTACCACCCTGGCAAGGCAAATGTGGTGGCTGATGCACTCAGTCGAAAGGGTTATGCGAACTCCATTCATCTTCTATGTTCGCAAATCATAACTGACATTAAAGATCAAATTCGGGAAGCCCAACATGTTTCAGTAACGGAAGATGATGTACGAAAGGAGCTGTCCTGTGGAGCTGAACTTAAAACTGAAACTAAATCTGACGGTATTCTGTACTATCTAGATCGCATATGGATTCCTGACCACAACAACCTTCGTGAATTTCTTATGAATGAGGCTCACAAAACACGATACTCTATACACCCAGGAGCCGATAAGATGTATCAAGACCTTCGATACACCTATTGGTGGCTTGGAATGAAGAAGGATATTGATGTTTTTGTTTCCAAGTGCCTTACATGTTCCAAGGTGAAAGCTAAACACCAAAGACCCTCAGGACTTCTGGTCCAACCTGAAATACCTGTATGGAAGTGGGAAAACATAACCATGGACTTCATTACCGGGTTACCTCGCACTTCTGGTGGGTATGACACTATATGGGTAATCATTGATCGTCTTACAAAATCAGCTCACTTTATTCCTATCCGCGAAGATTCCAAGAACGAAAAGCTAGCTCGTATTTATATCAGCGAAATCGTAAGCCGACATGGTGTACCGTTAAGCATTATTTCAGATCGTGATGGTCGTTTCACTTCACAAACATGGCAAGCTGTACAAACCGCTTTGGGTACACGATTAGATCTTAGTACCGCTTATCATCCTCAAACTGATGGACAATCTGAACGCACCATTCAAACTCTTGAAGATATGCTTCGAGCATGTGTCATAGACTTCAAGGGAAATTGGGACGCTCATCTACCATTAGTTGAATTTTCGTACAACAACAGCTATCATTCAAGCATCGGCATGGCACCTTTTGAAGCTTTATATGGTCGTAAGTGCCGATCTCCAGTATGTTGGCACGAAATTGGGGAAGCTCAAATCACTGGTCCAGAATTGATTCAAGAAACCACAGACAAGATCCATCAAATTCGAAACAATCTTCTAGCGGCTCAAAGTCGTCAAAAGAGTTATGCAGATAAACGACGGAAGCCTTTGGAGTTTAACATTGGTGATCATGTACTTCTAAAAGTATCACCGTGGAAGGGAGTAGTTCGTTTTGGTCAAAAAGGCAAGCTAGCACCACGCTACGTAGGACCTTTCAAGATACTCGAAAGAGTAGGACCTGTAGCATACAAGCTTGATCTAACAGAAGAACTCAACAGGATTCAACCCACATTCCACGTATCAAACTTGAAGAAGTGCCTCGCTGATGAAAACCTCCATATTCCTCTGGAAGATATTCAGATTGATGAATCTATGCATTTTGTTGAAAAACCTGTAGAGATCATGGACTTCGGAGAAAAACGTCTTCGACGAAGTCGCATTCCAATTGTTAGGGTACGCTGGGAGTCGAAACGGGGACCTGAGTTTACTTGGGAACGTGAAGACTCAATGCGCGAAAAATACCCGCATCTTTTTCCTACTACTACTTAAATTTCGGGACGAAATTCCTAAAAGTAGGGGATACTGTAACAATGTGAGTGAATCTCTACAAATTCTCCGTTTTAATCACGTTTTTTAGGTGTATCATGTGTCTTACCATTTATTATATTTAAATCATTGTGCATACAACATATCATGAACAAATGTGTATTCAGCTTGTTTCAACTGTTGTGTGGATATTGTTTAGATTTAATTTATTATTTCCAGTACACGCAATTTCATAGGTCGCCGCTCCCCATTACATTATGAGCGTTGAGCAGTTCCCCATTACATTATGAGCGTGAACCTGGCATTGCCAACATACGATCGGCTCCGTTTGATTGAGCCTTGATCGCACAGACATTTATCATTTTCAGTACATGCAATACGATCGGCTCCGTTTGATTGAGCCTTGATCGCACAGACATTTATCATTTTCAGTACATACATTTATCATAGGCCGTCCGTTCCCCATTTTTGTTCTTGTATGTTATTGTATGTTATTGTATGTTATAGTTTGTGGTTGTAATTGCTACTGTTTGATTATTTACATTTGCTCACTTATGATTATTGCACAATTTTTCCTTGATAAAATAACAATAAAATCAATAATAAATGTTTATCTAACAAGGTTCACTCGCCAACTTATGTTGACCCAAAAACCCCCCATTTTTACACATGATACAGGTGAACCAGCTGCAGCAAGAAACACATAGGATTGGCTTAGAAGAATAAACTGGTTTAGAGCTTGGATTGTTTAGTTGGTTATTTTTCTTCCAACTTCTTGATTTCGCTTCTTGGACAGAAGCGTCTTGTCATTATTTCCCTTAGCTCTTCCCATGTTAAGGCCATGGCATCTTCGACTCCTCTCTTACCCTTTTCTGTATTCCACCAGGTAAGGGCTACCCCAAACAGTCTCCCGGTTGCGTAACGTACCTTGCGATCCTCGGGACAATCGCAATTGAGGAAGGTGTTTTCCATTTCCTCAAACCAGTGGAGGAGAGCAGTGACACCTTCGGTCCCTTCATATTTCGGGGATCGCAAGACTTGAAGTGTTTGTAGGAGCACTTTTTGGAGGGAGGGTTGCCGACGTTCTTGTCTTCTTGATTGGGAGGGTTGATGGGATTTGCGGTGAGAGCTTGTTGGACTTGAATTACGATGTCAGGAAGCACCGCGGCCATTTGTTTTGCAATTTGGGTGGCCAAGCGTTCGTTTGACCTTCCTGACTTTCTACCTCCACGTAGCTGCCTAGCCGACATCTACAGGAACATACATAGGAAAATTGTGAGTTTAAGGAGTCTTTTTAGGTGTCATGTGTCGTTAAGAAAAATAAAAAAATAACATAATTATCAATAATGCAACTACATCCATAGGATGTCTTGGGTTTGCTCATGTTTGGGCCTCCAATGTCCCCCATACCATCGCTTGTATAGTCATGTGGGCCCCCATGACTATTGGCTTAGTAGGATTCACATTGGTGTTGGCGGTTTAACACTCGCATCACCCGAATGAAAACCATGAAATATGATTGCGAGATGTATGGTAGGAGGGTGTCCAGGTATAGACACAATGACAACTCAAAGTGGGGTTAGCTCACACGACGTTTGGTATAGCATGCTTTGGCCTAATAGGTCCTTCGTACTCTCATCGTTAGTCCCCAGGTAGGCAAACTGGTCCTTTATTTTGGATTTATACGAATGCCAAGCCTAGACAGGACGTTCCGACTACCGGTACTCGTACCCTTCCAGTTACTACATGCCGGTCATGGGAACTCACTTTGATGTGATTTTAAAAATACAAAAATCGTTGCAAAAACCATAGGAATTGTGAGGTGTGTGCTCTCATGGATATGATATGTTATGAGGATATGATTCATGATGAGCATTGTATAATAATATGTACTTATGAACATGCTTGCATAACATTGAATGTAACAATAAACATAAAGCATATAAACATCATGAATTTTGTATGTAACACAAACAATTTAAAAAAATTTCTAATCAACTATAGTATAGGCTCTAAGGGTCTAATAACCTATCCTATATCCCTATAGTCATGGCTCTGATACCAATCTGTAACACCCCGACCCGCAGCGGAATAAGAGTCGGGGCATAATTGGGTTATCACCAAAGCTCATGATGTTTACTAAAATGTTTCATATTTATTAAATTCAAATTACAACTTAAATAGTCAAATTAAATCCATACGGTTACAAGGAAAATGAAACTAAGTAATACAATCCCAAAGCTTAAACTGAATTATTCTTCTAAGCCCTCTTATGTGTTTCTTGTCTCAACTGGATCACCTGTATTATGTGTAAAATGGGGGAAATTTTGGGTCAACAAAAGTTGGCGAGTGAACCTTGTTTAAAAACATTGTTATTGATTTCTTGTTGTATTTAATATTGAAAAGTTGTGCAATATTCATATGTGAGCAAACATATATAAACAAACAATCACAAACCACCTTGAATAAGTATATGACATGAATGATAATGTATTTTGAGATCAAGGCTCAATCAAACGGAGCCGATCGTATGAAATGTATGATGATGTATGTGAGATCAAGGCTCAATCAAACGGAGCCGATCAAATGAGGCGCCTGTACTCAACCCGTCTCCCACGGGAGCTGATGGGCCTAATGAAATGCTTGCACTGAAAATGATAAATCCAAACTAAACATAATTCACACAACAATTTGTACACCTTTGATACATATTAGATCACAAATATGATGTATGCACAAGTGTTTATATTTATATAATAGTAGATTTGTACGACACATGATACACCCCAAAATGTGATTAAAACGGGGAATTTGGTAGAGATTCACTCACATTGGGTGCGTTCTTTTGATAACTTGGATGCGCACGAGTTTTGGGATTTGATCGACGAGGAAGACTAACCTAAAATAATAAAAAAATGGTTCGGTAAATAAATGGATTTTATTTCATAATCTTAATAGGGTTTTTAGATTAATTTTTGTGAGTCTAAGGACGTCTTCTAACTTTAAAATATTATTTTTAAGTATTTTTAAATAATTTTTCAATTAAAAGAAATAAGTAAAAATAATATAAAAAGTGGGTTGACTTGTCAGGTCTGACCGGTCAGACAGTGATTATTCAGGCGCTAAGCGGAATCGAACTCGGGACCTTTCGTTTGTGTGCATGCAGCCCGGCCAACTGGGCTGCGTGTCTAACCCGTTAGAATTCCTGATTTAAATTATACTTATGCTCTTGTTAGCTTTATTCAGAAATAAATAAATTTAAAATAAAGTTTTTAGACTAAACAACCCGCCGCGCCTACTGAGGCTCGAACCCTCAATCGCTATGCTACTCTGCACCCAGCGCAACCAACTGGGCTGGGTGTCTAACCCATTATATAATGAAATTACTTTATATTTATATACTTTTTGAGAACTGTTTAGTTTGGTTCTAAAAAAAACATTCTGATTAGAAAACCGGTGATGAGTAGGGATTCGAACTCGGGTCGTGCATGTTATTTACGCACACATTCCACCATTGGACTGTGTGTCTAACTCAGTTAAGATCCGATTATTATTTCTTTTAAATTACTAATCGAGAACCCATCTTCTTCACTGGTTTCAACACTGAACCAGAACTCGATTAACAATGATTTTAACTACCCTGATGATTTTAAATACTTAGCATAAATTGAACATATTACACAGAATAAAATTAAGACGCATACCAAACGGAAATCGAAGTTCGCTGTTCTGGTGACCAACTCCGGCGATTGCAGACAGCGATTCCGACGAACAGAAGTTAGAGTGAAAAATTGAGGGTTTTGCGAGTGTTTCCGAGATGTGAGGCGATGGTGTTATTAGTGTAAATTGGAAGTAATTTTATTTCGGTTTTCAATCTCGACAATCATATGAATCGAGTCATTGAAGATGGAATTGATTAAGAACGTGGGTTGTAACTGACATTGTATCACGGTTACACTCAGAAACTCGCAACCACACCAAAGGTCTCTATTATTTGAAAGCCGTTGGGCGGTTTCAGTCTTTGACGCAAACAGATGATTCACGGGTGGAACTTAAGTTTTATTTGATTCATTGATTACACAAACGAGTCAAGTGGCGGAGTGGTAATGTTGTTTGTTAATGAACCGCTGACCCGGGTTCGAAACCCGGCAGCGGTATTTATTTTTTTATTCACTATTTCTTTTGTTTTTATTGATTATGTTTTAAAATTTTAACAATGTTTATTGTTATTATCGCTTAAAATTAATATGAACATTAAATACGCAACGAAAGTTATAACTGATTAATAAACGAAACGGGTTTTGAAACCCGTTTTTCGACGGATGTTACAGTATCCCCTACTTTTAGAAATTTCGTCCCGAAATTTAAGTAGTAGGGTAACAGGAAAAAGATGCGGGTATTTTTCGCGCATGAGTCTTCACGTTCCCAAGTAAACTCAGTTCCTCGTTTCGACTCCCAGCGTACCCTAACAATTGGAATACGACTCCGTCTTAAACGTTTTTCTCCGAAGTCCATGATCTCTACTGGTCTTTCAATGAAGTGCATAGATTCATCGATCTGAATATCTTCTAGGGGAATATGGAGGTTTTCATCGGCGAGGCACTTCTTTAAGTTTGATACGTGGAATGTGGGGTGAATTCTGTTAAGTTCTTCTGGTAGGTCAAGCTTGTATGCTACATGTCCTACTCTTTCGAGTATCTTGAAAGGTCCTACGTAGCGTGGTGCTAGCTTGCCCTTCTGGCCAAAACGAACTGCTCCCTTCCACGGTGATACTTTTAGAAGTACTTGATCACCAATGTTAAATTCCAAGGGCTTTCGTCGTTTGTCGGCATAACTCTTTTGACGACTTTGTGCCGCTAGAAGATTGTTTCGAATTTGATGGATCTTGTCTGTTGTTTCTTGAATTAATTCTGGATCGGTGATTTGAGCTTCCCCAATTTCGTGCCAACATACTGGAGATCGGCACTTACGACCATATAAAGCTTCGAAAGGAGCCATCCCGATACTTGAATGATAACTATTGTTGTATGAAAATTCAACCAATGGTAGATGAGTGTCCCAATTCCCTTTGAAGTCTATGACACATGCTCGAAGCATGTCTTCAAGAGTTTGGATGGTGCGTTCCGATTGACCATCAGTTTGAGGATGAAAAGCGGTACTAGGTCTAATCGTGTACCCAAGGCGGCTTGTACGGCTCGCCATGTTCGTGAAGTGAAACGACCATCATCGGTCTGAAATGATGCTTAAAGGTACACCATGACGGCTTACGATCTCGCTGATGTAGATACGGCTAACTTCTCGTTCTGAGTCCTCGCGAATCGGAATGAAGTGAGCTGATTTTGTAAGACGATCAATGATTACCCATATGTGTCATACCCACTGGAGGTGCGAGGTAACCCGGTAATGAAGTCCATGGTTATGTTTTCCCACTTCCACACAGGTATTTCAGGTTGGATTAGAAGTCCTGAAGGTCTTTGATGTTCAGCTTTTACTTTGGAACAGTAAGGCACTTGGAAACAAAAACAGCAATATCCTTTTTCATGCCAGGCCACCAGTAGGTGTATCGAAGGTCTTGATACATCTTGTCGGCTCCTGGGTGTACAGAGTACGTGTTTTGTGCGCCTCATTCATGAGGAAAGTCACGAAGGTTGTCGGATCAGGAATCCATATGCGGTTTAAATGGTATAGAATACCGTCGATTTGGTTTCGATTTTGAGTTCCGCTCCACATGACAGTTCATCGCGTACATCGTTTTCTGTTACAGAAACATGTTGAGCTTCTCGGATTCGATCTTTGATGTCGGTTATGATTTGAACATAGAAGATGAATGGAGTTCGCATAACCTTTTCGGCTGAGCGCATCGGCCACCACGTTTGCCTTGCCAGGATGATACCGAATTTCACAGTCATAATCGTTAAGAATTCGACCCATCTTCGTTGCCTCATATTCAACTCCTTTTGATTGAAGATATGTTGGAGGCTCTTGTGGTCAGTGTATATTTCACACTTGGTACCGTAGAGGTAATGTCTCCATATCTTGAGGCGAAACAACGGCTACCAAGTTCAGGTCGTGGGTGGTGTAATTCTTTTTCATGAACTTTGAGTTGCCTAGAAGCATAGGCTATCACTTTTCCTCTTTGCATTAATACACAGCCTAGCCCTTGCCCTGATTCGTCGTAATAACACGAAGTCATCACAACCCTCAGGAAGTGTGAGGATAGGTGCATCACAAAGTTTTTGCTTAAGGTTTGGAAGCTTCTTCTTGTTTAGGTCCCCAATGAAGGGTTTTCCTTTATGAGTCAAAGCCGTGAGTGGTACCGCAATACGGGAGAAATTGGCAATGAACGGCGATAGTAACCAGCCAAACCAAGAAATTATCTTACTTCGGTAGGGGTTCGTGGCGCTTGCCATTCCTGTACTGCCTTGATTTTGAAAGGGGTCAACATGAATTCCCTTGTCATTGACGACGTGTCCAAGGAATTGTACTTCTCTTAACCAGAATTCGCATTTGGAGAACTTAGCGTAGAGCTTTTCAGTCCTTAAGAGTGTAAGGACGAGCTAAGATGTCGTTCATGATCGATTAGACTTTGAGTAGATGAGATTCATCGATGAAGACTATGAAAAAAGCGGTCGAGGTAGGGTTTGAACCCTATTCATTAGATCCATGAAAGACAGCTGGAGCGTTGGTTAAACCAAATGGCATGACCATGAATTCGTAATGACCATAACGAGTTCGGAAGGCGGTCTTTGGGACGTCTTCTTCATGTACTCTGAGTTGATGATAACCAGAACGAAGGTCGATTTTTGAAAAACAGGTGGCGCCTTGAAGTTGGTCTAGAAGGTCATCGATGAGAGGTAATGGGTAGCGGTTCTTGACCGTTAACTTGTTGAGTTCTCTGTAGTCGATACACATGCGGAACGTTCCATCTTTCTTTTTCACAAAAAGGACAGGTGCACCCAAGGCGATGAGCTAGGACGTATGAATCCTTTGTCAGTCAGCTCTTGCAGTTGACTGGCCAGCTCTTGCATTTCGGATGGGGCTAACCTATAAGGAGATTTTGCAACTGGTGTAGCCCAGGTATAAGATCAATGCGGAATTCGACTTCTCTAACGGAGGGAGTCCTGAAATGTCGTCAGGAAAAACTTGCGGAAAAATCTTTTACTACTGGGGTTTATTCTTCTCCTTGGTTCCTTTTTTACGACGTGAGTTAGGAATGCGACATAATTCTTGCGGAGATATTTTCGGGCTTGAAGACAGGACATTAATTTGAGTCCTTTCGAAGGGGTTTCTCCAAAGATTCGTAAGGTCTGACCGTTTGCAAGAGGAATGCGAATGAACTTTTCACGGCATACAACTTCAGCATGATGTTGGCTGAGCCAGTCCATACCGATTATAATGTCGAAACTTCCCAACTTCATAGGAATGAGGTCAACTGGAAAATCGTGATCGTTTTAGAGTGAGGGTACAATTTCGTATAATAGAGTTTAATGAGACTGGTTTTCCGTCAGCAACTTCCACCGGTTAGAGATTCCATAGGTTGTCACGAGTTTGGTTGAGGATAGGTTCAAATTCTAAGGACACAAAACTCTTATCCGCGCCAGTATCGAAATAACATGGATGCATAACTACCATTGATGAGAAACGTACCGTTAACCACGTTGTTGTCCGCCCTAGCTTGGTTGGCGTTGATGTTGAAAGCTCTTCCTCTAGCAGGTGGAGGAGCTTGGTTAGCTTGGTTTACCGGATTTGCTTGAGCTTGGGCATGGATGATGTTCACCAGGCGTGGACAGGTGTTCCTGAAGTGGTTCGGGTCTCCACAGTTGTAACAAGCCGCATAGGTTGCATCATGGGGTAGTTGGGTTGGTAGTAGGATTGGGCTACATGTTGGGCAGGGGTAGGAGTAAAGGTTGTTGGGCTTGACCCACTATCTGATGGTGGGTTTGGGTTGGGGTTGATTGCGGTTCATTCGCTGAAGTGTACGACAGGTTTGGATGGTGTGACCCGCACGGCCACAGCTGGTGCAATGTTGGCAGGGATGTTCAGGAAGGTGATGGTATTGACAACGGTTGCATTTTGGGTATGGGCCGGAGTATGGCTTTTTATAGGGTGCAGCTGAGGGAGCAACTATGGGTGATTGGTGCGGCAGTGAGTGGAGGGTTTGTATGTGTGACAGCAAAATTTCTGTGTTTCGTTTCCTCTTACCAGCAAACTTTGAGGAGGAGATGGAATGGTTTGAAGTTTGGGCCTCAACGGGGGGCTTTCTTTTTCTCATCCTTAAATTTGCCTTTCGGATGCGATTCTCGGTAAGCTCGGTAGCTATTCCATAGCGGCTTCAAGTGTTGCAGGCGAAGTGCTTAGAACCGAGTCTTGAATTTTCGAGGGGAGGCCTCGAATGTAGTGTTCAACTAACGGTATACTGGGGTGAACAAGTTGGGGATCATTTGGTTCAGCTCAAGAAACTTTTGTTGTAGGAAGTATGATCTCCTTCCTTTTGTTTTAACGAGTGAAATTCATCTTCCAACTTCTTAATTTCGCTTCTTGGACAGAAGCGTCTTGTCATTATTTCCCTTAGCTCTTCCCATGTTAAAGCCATGGCATCTTCGACTCCTCTCTTACCTTTTTCTGTATTCCACCAGGTAAGGGCTACCCCAAACAGTCTCCCGGTTGCGTAACGTACCTTGCGATCCTCGGGACAATCGCAATTGAGGAAAGTGTTTTCCATTTCCTTAAACCAGTGGAGGAGAGCAGTGACACCTTCGGTCCCTTCATATTTCAGGGGATCGCAAGACTTGAAGTGTTTGTAGGAGCACTTTTTGGAGGGAGGGTTGTCGACGTTCTGTCTTCTTGATTGGGAGGGTTGATGGGATTTGCGGTGAGAGCTTGTTGGACTTGAATTACGATGTCAGGAAGCACCGCGGCCATTTGTTTTGCAATTTGGGTGGCCAAGTGTTCGTTTGACCTTCCTGACTTTCTACCTCCACGTAGCTGCCTAGCCGACATCTACAGGAACATACATAGGAAAATTGTGAGTTTAAGGAGTCTTTTTAGGTGTCATGTGTCGTTAAGAAAAATAAAAAAAATAACATAATCATCAATAATGCAACTACATCCATAGGATGTCTTGGGTTTGCTCATGTTTGGGCCTCCAATGTCCCCCATACCATCGCTTGTATAGTCATGTGGGCCCCCATGACTATTGGCTTAGTAGGATTCACATTGGTGTTGGCGGTTTAACACTCGCATCACCCGAATGAAAACCATGAAATATGATTGCGAGATGTATGGTAGGAGGGTGTCCAGGTATAGACACAATGACAACTCAAAGTGGGGTTAGCTCACACGACGTTTGGTATAGCATGCTTTGGCCTAATAGGTCCTTCGTACTCTCATCGTTAGTCCCCAGGTAGGCAAACTGGTCCTTTATTTTGGATTTATACGAATGCCAAGCCTAGACAGGACGTTCCGACTACCGGTACTCGTACCCTTCCAGTTACTACATGCCGGTCATGGGAACTCACTTTGATGTGATTTTAAAAATACAAAAATCGTTGCAAAAACCATAGGAATTGTGAGGTGTGTGCTCTCATGGATATGATATGTTATGAGGATATGATTCATGATGAGCATTGTATAATAATATGTACTTATGAACATGCTTGCATAACATTGAATGTAACAATAAACATAAAGCATATAAACATCATGAATTTTGTATGTAACACAAACAATTTAAAAAAATTTCTAATCAACTATAGTATAGGCTCTAAGGGTCTAATAACCTATCCTATATCCCTATAGTCATGGCTCTGATACCAATCTGTAACACCCCGACCCGCAGCGGAATAAGAGTCGGGGCATAATTGGGTTATCACCAAAGCTCATGATGTTTACTAAAATGTTTCATATTTATTAAATTCAAATTACAACTTAAATAGTCAAATTAAATCCATACGGTTACAAGGAAAATGAAACTAAGTAATACAATCCCAAAGCTTAAACTGAATTATTCTTCTAAGCCCTCTTATGTGTTTCTTGTCTCAACTGGATCACCTGTATTATGTGTAAAATGGGGGAAATTTTGGGTCAACAAAAGTTGGCGAGTGAACCTTGTTTAAAAACATTGTTATTGATTTCTTGTTGTATTTAATATTGAAAAGTTGTGCAATATTCATATGTGAGCAAACATATATAAACAAACAATCACAAACCACCTTGAATAAGTATATGACATGAATGATAATGTATTTTGAGATCAAGGCTCAATCAAACGGAGCCGATCGTATGAAATGTATGATGATGTATGTGAGATCAAGGCTCAATCAAACGGAGCCGATCAAATGAGGCGCCTGTACTCAACCCGTCTCCCACGGGGAGCTGATGGGCCTAATGAAATGCTTGCACTGAAAATGATAAATCCAAACTAAACATAATTCACACAACAATTTGTACACCTTTGATACATATTAGATCACAAATATGATGTATGCACAAGTGTTTATATTTATATAATAGTAGATTTGTACGACACATGATACACCCCAAAATGTGATTAAAAACGGGGAATTTGGTAGAGATTCACTCACATTGGGTGCGTTCTTTTGATAACTTGGATGCGCACGAGTTTTGGGATTTGATCGACGAGGAAGACTAACCTAAAAAAATAAATAAATAGTTCGGTAAATAAATGGATTTTATTTCATAATCTTAATAGGGTTTTTAGATTAATTTTTGTGAGTCTAAGGACGTTTTCTAACTTTAAAATATTATTTTTAAGTATTTTTAAATAATTTTTCAATTAAAAGAAATAGGTAATAATAATATAAAAAGTGGGTTGACTTGTCAGGTCTGACCGGTCAGACAGTGATTATTCAGCCGCTTAGCGGAATTGAACTCGGGACCTTTCGTTTGTGTGCATGCAGCCCGGCCAACTGGGCTGCGTGTCTAACTCGTTAGAATTCCTTATTTAAATTATACTTATGCTCTTGTTAGCTTTATTCAGAAATAAATAAATTTAAAATAAAGTTTTTAGACTAAATAACCCGCCGCGCCTACTGAGGCTCGAACCCTCAATCGCTATGCTACTCTGCACCCAGCCCAACCAACTGGGCTGGGTGTCTAACCCATTATATAATGAAATTACTTTATATTTATATACTTTTTGAGAACTGGTTTAGTTTGGTTCTAAAAAAAACATTCTGATTAGAAAACCGGCGATGAGTAGGGATTCGAACTCGGGTCGTGCATGTTATTTACGCACACATTCCACCATTGGACTGTGTGTCTAACTCAGTTAAGATCCGATTATTATTTCTTTTAAATTACTAATCGAGAACCCATCTTCTTCACTGGTTTCAACACTCAACCAGAACTCAATTAACAATGATTTTAACTACCCTGATGATTTTAAATACTTAGTATAAATTGAACATATTACACAGAATAAAATTAAGACGCATACCAAACGGAAACCGAAGTTCGCTGTTCTGGTGACCAACTCCGGCGATTGCAGACAGTGATTCCGACGAACAGAAGTTAGAGTGAAAAATTGAGGGTTTTGCGAGTGTTTCCGAGATGTGAGGCGATGGTGTTATTAGTATAAATTGGAAGTAATTTCATTTCGGTTTTCAATCTCGACAATCATATGAATCGAGTCATTGAAGATGGAATTGATTAAGAACGTGGGTTGTAACTGACATTGTATCATCGGTTACACTCAGAAACTCGCGACCACACCAAAGGTCTCTGATTATTTGAAAGCCGTTGGGCGGTTTCAGTCCTTGACGCAAACAGATGATTCACGGGTGAAACTTAAGTTTTATTTGATTCATTGATTACACAAACGAGTCAAGTGGCGGAGTGGTGAAATGCTTTTTTGTTGAACCGGTGACCCGGGTTCGAAACCCGGCAGCGGTATTTATTTTTTTATTCACTTTTTTTTTGTTTTTATTAATTATGTTTTAAAATTCTAACAATGTTTATTGGTTATGTATCGTTTAAAATTAATATGAACATTAAATACGCAACGAAAATTATAACTGAAATATGCGATTAATAAACGAAGCGGGTTTTTGGAAACCCGTTTTTCGACGGATGTTACATTTCTAATCATTTTAATGCGCACATAGGCAATTAAATGTTTACATAAAACATTTCCGTTCATTACGGCTCATAAAATAAACAATCTCTAACCTTGTAATCGTGATACACAATTTCTAACACACATGTTAGAAAATTCAAGTCATTTTATATATTCAAAACATGACCATTTAGGTTTAGAAATCACAAATTAAAGTTGGTGATAAATCCCATACAACTACACCATCACTTTATGGTGATTTAATTCTTGAAACCATTCAAACATCAACTTCAATGTATGACTTTTATTTCTAAACCATACAAAGCATTAATGTGTTTATATTCACTAAAATCAATTCTATAACAAATTACTTATATAAAATGTTTACATAAAACATTTTAAAGTATTTGTATTCTAACCATTTTTAACAATCATGTTAAAATGAAAAACAAAATCTAACGCGCACGTTAGAAATATTAACATTTTCATAAAATGTTAATTCGACTTGTTAGAAAATAAACAACTAAAATTGCTTCCAAACTAACATTTTCCATAAACCGTTTCTAACACGCATGTTAGAAGACAAATGATTACAAAAATCATTTGCTTTTTTTATATAAACTGTTTCTAACACATTTGTTAGAAGTAAACAATTACAATAATTGTTATAAAGCTTATCAATAAATATGTTCTAACATACTTGTTAGAAATAAAAGATTAGATAAATCATTATAAACATATAAGTTTATATATAAAACCCAATCTAACACACTCATTTAGAAATATATGATTATAAAAATCATTATAAGTCTTATTAGCTTATATCAAATACATATAAACCAGTCTCATGTTAGAATCATTAAAAGCTTGTGCTATAAATCCATGGGTGGATGAAGAGCCACTTTAAATAAAGACTTAATTAGAGACATAAAACTCTAATCAAGTAATATAAACTCTTATTTAAAGACATTAAAACTCTACTAAAGATAATTTAACGTTTACAAAAAATCGTATAGTTTACACCCATAATTCCGGTCTAACACACACGTTAGAGAATTTAACGTTTACAAAAAACGTATGGTTTACACGAATAAACCCGATCTAACACAAAAGTTAGAAATTAACGATTCCCAAAATCGTTTAAAAACCAAACGTTTGAACTACAAGTCATTCGTTTTTGTATCACGGTGTAGGATTTAAGATTATACCACAATCTCAATAAATCCAAACCCAACAATTTGTACTACATACATATTTCCCAAAAAATATTTATAAGATCATAATCTCTAAAAAATATTTTTTACTATAAATCCATTCGTGAACCCAAAATACTTATAAATAAGGTTTTAAGATTGTAGCAACAATCTCACGAAATCTGTTTTAAGTTTGTAGGACATGGGTCACAATTATAATAAATATTATATAAATAAATATATAAAATGTAAAGATACTCTCTTCAAATAATTTTGGGAAATTGTAGTAAATATGTACCGTGTATAAATCCTAACGAATATAACGTATAATACAACATATGCAATTAAATTTATTCAAACTATGGTCTTCAACAAGAGCTTTAACCGCATCTTCTTGTATAGTTCGTTGTGTTTTTAGTCCATCATATAGGCTTCAACAAGGTCTTGTACCATAATTTCCTACAAAAAGAACAAACAAATGTTGACGGTTGTGGCTGAGGCACGTGTTCAACACGCTTCCCTTAAAACATATTTCACGCCTCTACTAAAGACGACGTGTCTGTCTCCCAGGGTACAACAGCCGAAGCAGTCTGTACTGCCGGAGAAGGCCACGCGCCCGAGGTTACACCGGGTAAAATCATAGTGTTAAAAATTTTGGAAACTAAGAATAGAAATAAAGTTGAGTTGCATAGAGAAACTTATCTCTATATGTTCCCAACATATGGGTCATCAAGTACTTCTCTTCTCCAAGGACTCTTCATGCATACAAATATCTTTCTTGTATCTAGCCACATCAAAAGAGGCACATGGCCTACTAAGTATGCAAGAGTCAT
The DNA here is from genome assembly GCA_947069175.1 of Scalesia atractyloides. Taxonomy (NCBI): domain Eukaryota; kingdom Viridiplantae; phylum Streptophyta; class Magnoliopsida; order Asterales; family Asteraceae; genus Scalesia; species Scalesia atractyloides. The sequence goes on from CAMTDV010000014.1 coordinate 42,420,680, forward strand.
AGATGGTGAAAAGTCCAACATAATTAGAGACTTAATTTTATCATAAAATATTTAATCGATTGTCATAAAAGAAACTATACTCAAGAGTTGTGATCAATACACCACATGAAAAGTTTATTATTATAATAGAAAATTAAACAAGTGACATAAATAACTCTACTAAAGAGTTTGTCACTATATATAGAATTTAATATGAATAATCTCAATAAATTTTCATTCAACATTATCATCATCACCATCAAGATCATCACCAAAATCGTCATAAGCTAGTTTCTCTTCATCATCATTTTTTATTTCATCATCATCTGGACCATACAAAGCATCTATGATTTCATCTTCTTTTGATAGTTTAGCAGTAATAGTCTCTGGTTCTACGGTAGCAGTTTATTCAATAATTGCTTCAACTACATCAATAGGTTTTTTACCTTCATCTTCAGCTTTAGCAGCTTCTGCAACATCTTCCTCTTAACTCAGAAACATTTTCCTCTTGCAAACCTTTCATAATCTCCACCTCTTTATCAAACTTAATGTCCATTCTCTACTCTAACGCTTTGAAATAGTCTCTATACTTGAGTAGCATACTCGCATGTGTCTTTTTCTTTGTATTATTATGTTAATGTTTAGTTAGAACTATGGGGTAGTGAGTTGGGAGATGGGTGGTTTCGGTAACTCATGGCTAGTGGAACTGGTTTGTAAAAACTTCTTCTGGTGATGGGTAATACTTTGCCGTTAAAAAAAGTTTTACCTCAAATTAATCAATCACAAGTTCCCATAAGATGTAAATGTTTTATTTCTCTCCAAGACATTTGATTTATTTTATTTTTGGACAACAAATTACTTTTGTGTTTTATTTTAACTGAGACTTGAAATCAAAATCTCTCATCCCAAAATGTTTAAAGACTTTATCTTTACTAATATATCACTAGCCATTGAAACACCAACATTTCATGAATCATGAAATTTAGTAGCTGAGTTGTCCAAATATTTATTACTATATATAACATTTATGTAGCTTTTAGCTAGAGTATAAAAATCAGTGTTTTAAAAATCGCGATTAGTCGCCGATTAATCGCTAATCAGCCAGCAACTGAGTAATTTTTCGTTAATCAGTCTATTAATCGCTAGTTGGGCCTAGTCGGCCGGCCAAAAATCGATGATTTCGGCCAGATTCCAACAAAAAAAACCTTTATATTCCGGGCAAGACCTCTAAATTCCGACCAGTTTCTAACCAAACCATCTGAATTCCAACAATTAATCTTGTATACTTAAAAAATGAGTAAGTAAGAGTTAAAATCTAGCTACTTAAAATATTTACCTATAAACATGTGTATATTTATAAAACTGAAAACTTACATATAAAAAACTTGATCCGATTAATTCTATTAATCCCAAATAGTTGCTAGTCCCAACCTCACTGGCCGACCAGCGACTAACGAGTTCTCCGACCTTGATAAAAACAAGCTCTTTTTAAGATTTAATCACCAAACTTCCACTCTTTCATTTATTTCATGTTGTAATATATTTTTTTTGTTGTTGTGGTTTACAATTTCGCTTCCTCGGATTTCTACGATTAACTTTTAGCATTGCAAGTTTTGTTATTTTATTTTAAGTAAAGTTTTATCGATATAAAATTCATGTTTATCTACTTTTTTACTCCAACTCAGGATATAAGACTACGTTTTGTCTTTGTCTACGTTTGACATCATGTGGTTGTATAAATTCACTTGTTTTGTTTTACGACATTTATGATTTTGGTCGTTGTTTACGTACTATCTAGCATGGTTTTACGACATACGCAGCTACACCCCGCAACCAGTGGCGAAGCTTGATATTTTCGACTGGGTGGGGGGACGGGTACGAAAACGTATATACCCAAAAATTTCTATACAAAACTACATATATAACACTACTGAGCAAAAAGTTCAGGGGTCCCCCCCCCCCCCCCCCAACCAGCCCCTCTTAAGCTGCGCCTGCCCGCAACGTGGTTGTTAAACACTACTTAATTACAAAAGTAATAAAGCATTGAAATAAGGACAGAAAATAATTAACGGCTTCCATAAATTTAGAAGAATCCATATCTTCGATAAATTTATTTAGCTAATATTATAATGAGTAAATTGTTATTTTGGTCTTTGAGGTTTGGTCAGTTTTGCCACTTTAAACAAATCTCAAACTTTTTGTATCTGGGTCTCTATGGTTTCATTTTTGTTTTCATTTTGGTCCAAAAGTGAAATCAGGTCAGGTTCCTCTAACTAAACCCTCAACTTTTGTCCTTTTCCACAGAGGTAATTTTGTCATTTTTGTTTTATTGTAACTTATTAAATTATGAAAACCTGAACCTATAAATACCCACATATAATATCTTCATCCCCTTCCTTTTCCCCATCCCTTCAATCTAACCAAAATCAAAAACCCTGCTAATCCATCCATCCTCTCTTACTTATGGGAACCAGCCAGCACAAATGGAGATTCACTCTCCTCCGATCCCCCTCCCACCTCAAAAACCCACACCCCCACCCGAATTCATCTGCCCCACAAATGGAGATTCACTTCCTTTTCGTGGATCTGAAACGCGATAGTGGTCTTCGACGAAACACCACCGACGGTGGTTCTTCCCTGATCCGATGGTGTGTTAGCTCAAATGAGTCATGTTACTCTACGAGCGAATCTGTACGAGCGAATCTGTTACTGGAATCGAGTACGGTGAATCAGATTAGAGCAAATCTGAAGAAGAAATCGGGAATAGCATTGAAGATTTATCTGGATACGCAAACACATGCGAAGATCGAGTCGATTAAAAGCAAAAAAGTTGGGATTCGGTCATTCGAATCGTGTGTGAAGGTATTCATAGCTTGATTTCGAAGGGTGGTGGCGGTGGTAAGTCTAGTAACTCGAGGGGTGGGGTTTGGTTGGTGGTGGTGGTGGGTTTACGGTGGTGGTGCCGTTGGGTTAGAGTTAGAGTAGATTTGGGGAAGGAGATGGCTTTTATAGGGTCAGGTTTTAATAATTTAGTTTTATTAATTTTAATTAATAATTAGTTATAATAAAACGTAAATGACAAAATTACCCATGTGGAAAAGAACAAAAGTTGAGGGTTTAATTAGATGTTATCTAGCATGATTTCACTTTTGAACCAAAATGACAATAAAAATAAAACTACATGGACCTAGATACAAAAAGTTTAAGAATTGAACTAAAGTAGCAAAACTGGCCAAACCTCAAAGACCAAAATAACAGTTTACTCTATTATAATAGTTGTGTTGGATTTTTTTTAACTAAATTAACAGTATCATACTTAAAATATTGACAAAAATAATAAATATATAAATCCATCACACACATATATATAACTTTTAATGTTCATGTCATATATATTGATGCTTTAAACGTGAATTTTAAAATGATTACTTAATCCTATAATTGTCTTTCTCTTTCATTATATCAACTAAATTATCACAAACTAAAGCTCCGTGTTATAAGGGTCTTTCCGTAATGTGGCAGAGAACACATATTATAATCACATAACATGTTAACTTTCCTTAAATTGAAATAAATAAAACTATAACAATCACATAATAAAATTAAAGAGAGGATAATAAAATGTTCGTTTTAGTGACGTAATTAAAAAAAACAATTAACGTATGAAAAGTTATGTTGTTAAAAAATTGCTAGTGTTACTGGTTTTAAAAATCGGCAATATGTTTTAAATAATTGTATCATATATTTTTAAGAGTTGTAATTATTTAAACTACTAAAAATATGTAAACACCTTTTTATCGTTTTTATATGTATATTATTATAAAAACTATATATATATATGTATGTATATATATATATATATATGGGAGAGTTATCTTGAGAACGCTAAATATTGCGAGAACCGTGAGAACGAATGAAAAAAACAACCAAAATCAATTTTTTTTAATATAAACCTCATTGTAATTAAAGTACAACATCAAAAAAGGGATTTACAACATCAAACAATTCATTTCTCCTCTCAAAATCACTCTTATTAGATTTTTTACACATGTATAAATTTTAACAGTATCATACTTAAAATATTGACAAAAATAATAAATATATAAATCCATCACACACACATATATATAACTTTAATGTTCATGTCATATATATTGATGCTTTAAACGTGAATTTTAAAAGGATTACTTAATCCTATAATTTTCTTTCTCTTTCATTATATCAACTAAATTATCACAAACTAAAGCTCCGTGTATACATACTATAAGGGTCTTTGCGTAATGTGGCAGAGAACACATATTATAATCACATAACATGTTAAGTTTCCTTAAATTGAAATAAATAAAACTATAATAATCACATCATAAAATTAAAGAGAGGAATATAAATATTCGTTTTAGTGACGTAATTAAAAAACAATTAACGTACGAAAAGTTATATTGTTAAAAAATTGCTAGTGTTACAGGTTTTAAAAATCGGCAATATGTTTTAAATAATTGTATCATATGTTTTTAAGAGTTGTAATTATTTAAACTATTAAAAATATGTAAACACCTTTTTATCGTTTTTATATGTATTATTATAATAACTATATATATATATATATATATATATATATATATATATATATATATATGGGAGGGTTATCTTGAGAACGCTAAATATTGCGAGAACCGTGAGAACGAATGAAAAAACCAACCAAAATCAATTTTTTTTTAATACAAACCTCATTGTAATTAAAGTACAACATCAAAAAAGGGATTTACAACATCAAACAATTCATTTCTCCTCTCAAAACTCTTATTAGATTTTTTACACATGTGTAAATTTTATTTATTTACGAATTCACGAAAATCTAAACGCTAACATTGTATTCGAATAATAATGATAAGTGTAAAAATAAATTTTGAATTTGAATTGTTTTTGACCAATTTCTTGTGGTTTTTTAATTCGTTCTCACGGTTCTCACAATATTTAGCGTTCTCATTTAAATCATCCCCTATATATCTCGATCAAAAACAATTCAAATTCAAAATTTTTTTACACTTATCATTATTATTCGAATACAATGTTAAAAACAAAATTTACGCGTTTAGATTTTCGTGAATTCGTAAATAAATAAAATTTACACATGTGTAACTTTGCCATTTACACATGTGTAAATTTGTTATATTTACACATGTGTAAAAAATCTAATAAGAGTGATTTTGAGAAGAGAAATGAAATATTTTATGTCGTAAATTCTTTTTTTTTATCTTGTATTTAAATTACAATGAGTTTGGTATTAAAAAATGGTTTTGATTGATTTTTTCATTCGTTCTCACGGTTCTCGCGATATTTAGCGGTTTCAAGATAACCCTCTTTATTGTGAGAACCGCGAGAACCACAAAAGTAACCCGCTACATCATCACCCAAAACCTAAAAAAAACCTAACCCCCCCCCCTCAAAAAAATCTAAAAACCACTCAATTTTTTAAACATATTTTAAGAAAAAATCGCTACTTTTCGTCCAAAAAAACAAAAAAAAAATTGGTGACGAAAAGTAGCTATTTTTTTTTGTAAAAAATGTTAAAAAATAAATAAAATTTTTGGGTGGTTTTTAGATTTTTTTAGGTATTTTCGGTTGTGTTCACATTGGTTCTCGCGATTCTCGCAATAACGGGTGGTTTCTAACGGATCCTTCTCCTATATATATATATATATATATGGGAAGGTTCATTGTGGAATACTAAAAAAGTTGGGAACAGTGGGAACCGACTCAAACGAACTCCGATTGGACTTATTCCAGCGGCGTTGGAACCTACTCGTCGAACCCTAACTAGGATCTCTAAACCATAAACCCTAAATCCTAACCCCTAAACACTAAAGCTAAAAAATAAGGCTAAAACCTAAGCTAAATCGTAAAATTTAAGCTATAAACCCTAAAAGCTAAACCCTAAAGGCTAAATGTCACACCCCAACCGATGGCGGAAACATCGAGGCGGGACGAAATAGATTGCTCATTGCTCATAAATACTAATTGGCGACAATATTTAAATAAAACACATATTTCATTCATAACAACATTGTTAAGTACAACATTTGAAGTCAAATGCAATAATTCAAAGTAACAACGGGTACAACATGATTATAACAAAACTAGTCTAGTAAGATTAAAATGTGTATCTAAAGCATTTCCTACTAGCTTTCATCATGCATATCCTCTTCAACCTGTAACATGTTTAAAATATGAGTTCAATGCAAAAGCAAAGACGAGTACACAAGTTTGGTGATTACATAGCATAAGTATAAAATGTATAACTCGAATCCACATGGTAATTGTAAGCAAACACTATACTATTCATGCAATACTAGATCAAACCCTGAGTTTCCACAAAATTTTTACGAGATCAAGCTTCCCTTGTCACAAAAGTGACAAGACTAAAATGAGTATGATAATCTTAACATAACCCCGACGGGTGGTGTGCTACTCCTATAGCGTTATATATGATAAGTTTGGGCTAGCTAAGTTAATGATCAAGCATGTATAATCTAGTATGCATCTAAGCATAACAAGCATTCATGTATAAGGATTGAGCATTTAAAAGCATAAGTTTGTGATAGTGTATTTTGATACGGAAACATGTTACAACCCAAAAGTGATAAACGGCAAATGGGTCGAGTGTACTCAGGGTTTTGCTAAGTCTTCAAACTTGACAAGTCCGTGAAGGTAGTTGTTTTTGATGGGATGAACGCTGAGTTATCCTACAAGAGGAAAACGAAGGCATATGAGTATTTTGGGGAGGATGATGGGATATTCGGATTTGGGAAATTTTAAATGTGACAAAGTATATGATACGAAAATAGTCACTAAGGTATTAGCACTTGTCAACTATAATAATCCTTAAGGATTGTATGTGGTTTCATAGGTTCAAGACCTATTATAATTGTGACAAGGAACCATACTCTTTAGTGATAAACTTATTAACTTGATAGGTGACTACTTAATCATCATCAAGGGTTCGGTTTTAAGGATTTATATTATAGTCCATATATTTATAGTTTATGTACATTCATATATTATAAGTCAAGCATGAGGTAGGATGATGAACACCCATTTAGGAACCTCTTTTGTATTCAAGTAAGTCAAGCATGGAGGTAGGATGATGAACATCCATTTAACCTCTTTATATGATTCACCACTACACGGGTTGTCATAGACAACAAGGAGGGTCAAGAATGTACAATAAGAAATGAACTAATACACAACTAATCTAAGAGAACATCAAGTGATGTGTGGTTTCAAGGTTTAGGATAGCCAAGGCTAACCAAGGTGGACACACATGAACAAGTTATGAACTTGCACCACTTGTGAGCTTGAAGCTCAACGAAAACAGAAAGTTTGTAAGGATAAGTCCTCTATTTTGAATGTCTTAACCTTGTTTTTAAGCCTAACCAACCACAAGAAGTGTTGTATGCATTCGGACATAGGTTTGAGATAGTTAGACTCAAGTTTGATAAGTTTAAACAAGATTTGAAAGAGTTTAAATCATAACAGAAAGTTTTGGGACACTTTAGGGGCACTTCCAGTTCTGGATTCTCCATGGAGAACCCTTGGATTCAACCCTAAAGATTATCCAAGTAAAATGGAAGAAGAATCAAGTAAAAAGACCAAGATTTGAGCAAGTTATGCTTACTTTTGTGAAGGTGACACAATCTGCTCGAAAATTCTGATTATGAGAGTTCTTGAGGTGATTTGAGAGAGATGATGGAGTTGTGAAAGTGGAAAATGTGTGGAGAACACTTGGGTTTTATAGGGGGATGATTAGGGTTAGTTAGGAGGTGGTTTAATGAGCTTTGGAGGTGATTGAAGGGTGTTAAGATGTGTGGATTCGTGCAAACCCCCGCGTTTGAAACCTGCTGTCCCGCCCAGCATGCCTTACAGACCGTAAGAGTTTCCCCTTGCGGTCCGTAAGGACCGGTTCCGGGACAAGGTTTTGCATTTTGTTGTTTTGTTCAAATGTTAAGGGTTTATTACATTTTTAGGGCCATTTTATGATAGCATAAGGTATTATAAGTATAAATAACATGTTATAACGTATGTGCACGCATAAAGTGATCGAGATCGGGTATAGATGTCACGTATAAAGTATGTATCAAGTATAAAGTCACGCATTAACATGTATGTCATGTTTTCGAGTATGTGTATCATGTGTAATCTTTGTATGAACAAGTATGATTTGTGTATAACAAGTATGAGCAAAAATATGTTTATTCCATTACGATTCAAGTCTCGATTACAACGATTACAATAAAAAGGAGAATACGAATATAGTGATTTAAAAAAAAAAGAATTACAACACTCGTTTGCTATAAATAGAAAGTTGAAAAAAGCGAGGCGTTACACTAAACCCTAAAGCTAAACCCTAAAACCCTAAACCCTAAACCTAAAGCTAAACCCTAAATACTAATGATTAACCCTAAAACTAAACCCTAAAGCTATACCTTAAGGCTAAACCCTAATATACGACCCTAAATCCAAACCCTAATATATTTAGGGTTTAGGGGTTAGGATTTAGGGTTTAGGGTTAAGAGATCCTAGTTAGGGTTCGACGAGCCGGTTCAAAGTCCAATCGGAGTTCGTTTGAGTCGGTTTCCCACTGTTCCCCACTTTTTTAGTGTTCTCCAATTAACCTCACTATATATAGAATCCGGTTCAAATAAAAACCACTCCTAGTTGCGATAACCATTAGAACTCCTTCCATCCAATAAAATTTTAACACATCACCTATAATTAATTTACTTCAAAAGGATATTTTAGTCTTTTTCTCTCAATATCACATCACCTCTCTCTTATCTCTAAAACACATCACATCATAATATCTCTCTCCTTTCCTCTTTTTTATAATTTTTTATATTTAAAATTGAGAAAAATATCTTAGGTTTGTATTAAAACAATAAAAATATTACGAAATTTAGAAAATACAAAAATATCAAAGATAATATATTTATTTCTTTTCGCTCTATTTTCCCTAATTACGAAATAATGCTCTTTATAAAATGAAAGCTAAATTTGTCTTATATGTTTATAGAAAATATAAAATTATCGAATATGATATCTATTTTTTTGCTATGTATGTTTTTAAAACCCGGGGCGTAAAAAAAATTTAAAACTGCGCGTTAAAAAGTTTAAAACAGGCGCGTAAAAAAAGTTTAAAACCGTGCATAAAAAAGATTTATACCGGTGCGTAAAAAAGTTCTAAACCGGCGCGTAAAAAAAGTTCTAACCGGCGCGTAAAAAAAGTTTTAACCGCACGTAAAAAAGTTTTAAACCGGCGTGTTAAAAAAGTTCAAAACCGCGCGTAAAAGAAGTTTAAAGGGCGCGTAAAAAAAGTTATAAACCGGCGCGTAAAAAAGTTTAAAACCACGCGTAAAAAAGTTTGGAACCACGCGTAAAAAACGTTTGAACCCACGCGTAAAAAAGTTTAAAACCGGCGCGGAAAAATGTTTTTAAACCGGCGCGGAAAAATGTTTAAAACCGGCGCGTAAAAAAGTTTAAAACCAGCGCACAAAAAAGTTTAAAACCGCACATATAAAAAGTTTGAAACCGCACGTAAGAAAAGTTTGAACCCGCGCGTAAAAAAGTTTAAAACCGGCGCGCAAACAAAGTTTTTAAACCGGCGCGTTAAAAAAGTTTAAAACCAGCGCGTAAAAAAGTTTAAAAACAGGCGCGAAAAAATAAATAAGCGCGCGTAAAAAAAGTTAAAAACCGTACGTAAAAAAAGCTTTAAAACCGGCGCGTAAAAGAGTTTAAACCCAGGTCTTAAAAAAGTTAAAACAGGGCCGTTAAAAATGTTATAAAAACATGATTGTAAAAAAGTTATCTGAGATTTAAAAACAAATTAATAATTCATGTTTAAAATTTAACTAAAAATTGAAATAAAAAATTATCTGAGAATTAAAAGAAAATTAATAATGCATGTTTAATTTTTTAATTAAAAACAATCTTATTAATTAAAAGAAAATCAATAATCAAACCAATCATTAAAACTATAATAAAAAGAACAATATGCCCTTTCTCACTAAAATACAAAATGTCATTAATTAAAACACAATTATTAAATTGCTTTATCGTCTTTTAATCTCAACCATTAAAACACAATTGATCAACGATTAATGTTGATTCTCACGGTTCTCACAACTTAGAGTGGTTCTCGTTACCCATCCCCTATATATATAATATATATAATTTCTTATTTAACTATTTTTTCTTCTATTACACCATGCTAATAATACCATATTATTATGACATTTAATAATTATATGTATTTTCAACAAATCAGAAAAATAACACCTTTATTATGGGACGGTTCAATACTACTAGAGTCGTAAAGAAATGAAAATGTTTTGACTTTTAAAGAAACCTTGTGTAATTTCATTTTCATTAAATGCTTTGTGATACTTTTACCCTTTTTTCTCCTTTTTAAATCCCTCCCACCGTTCCCTTGCTCTAACCAATTCTCATCTCCACACACATCCATGGACACCCCTTCAACATTTCATATCACCAACGACCCGACTCCGAAGCACCTCGATGACGACGGTCGCGAGAAGCGGACGGGTAAACATTTTACTAAAATTCACCTATGAAAGATGAATTTCTTGGTTCATTATAATTCAATTCATTTCATTGATACTTTTTATCATTGAAAGTCAATTTTCTTGGTTATGTGGTGACGTTTGTGGTTTGTTTTGGCTAGGGACTTGGGTGACCGCAAGCGCACATATTATAACAGCTGTGATTGGGTCCGGTGTGCTGTCGCTAGCATGGGCGATTGCACAGCTAGGTTGGGTTGCTGGTCCGGCGGTTCTCATGACATTTTCGTTCATCACTTATTTCACCTCCACCCTTCTCGCTGACGCTTACCGTGCACCGGACCCGGTTCATGGAAAGCGTAACTACACCTACATGGATGTAGTTCGAGCCAGTCTAGGTACAAAATGTTTAGTTTTTCTAGATGTTTATTAATATTAATCTTTTATGGGTAAATTGTCAAAATAATCTCTGAGTTTAGGCCATTATCTGGGTCATTGAGATATCTTTTTTTTCCATTTTCATTCAATTAGTAAATTGAGTTAGAATTTTCTGTTAACTTCCACTCTTTCTGTCGGTTTTCTCATTTAAATGAATGTTATAATCGTCATTATATGCCATAATATATTGTAACTAAATGAGAAAAACGACAAAAAGAGAATAAGTTTCAACCCAATTTATCAATTGAATGAAATTAGGAATAAAAATAAAATATTGGGGACTCGTATATATAAAAAAATATATAAAGTTTCATTTTTGAACTTAAGTGTTAAAAGTAGTATAAACTACCATTTTGGCATTTTACTTTTTTTGGTTAAATGATTTTATATCAAGGGCAATATTGTCTTCAAACAGGAGGGAAAAAGGTGCAGTTATGTGGGATAGCTCAGTATATGAACCTTGTGGGAGTTACTATTGGGTACACAATCACTGCTTCTATAAGCATCGTGTAAGTACATTAAATATCATATTAATTAGTTATCTATAATTAATTAGTTATCTAGAAATTTGCAGAACTCGGGGTTGACGTTTGCAATACTCTGTGCAGTTAAATCTTATATCTTTTGTGTAATTTTTTCCCGTGACATCACTCTTATCTAAAATGTAATTATTTTTTATTTCTAATTTTTTAGATTTATCATTAAAATGCGAAAATAAAAAAATTATAAACAAGTGGCATAGAAACGTGCAACAAACTGTGTGTAAAATAAAACTCGTTTCATAACGTTTTGTTATTTAATATACAGGGCAGTGAAAAGATCAAATTGTTTTCACTATAACGGGCACAACGCACATTGTCAACCGTCAAATTATCCATACATGGCTGTGTTTGCAATTATACAGATCGTGTTAAGTCAAATACCAAATTTTCATAAACTATCATGGTTATCGATACTTGCCGCAGTGATGTCGTTTGCTTACTCTCTCATTGGACTCGGTCTCTCTATTGCTACAGTAGCAGGTCTGTTTTCAATTTTATACATTTAAAGTATATTTTTAAATAATGAATGATAAAAATAAATTATGTTTTAAATACGCTCAGGAGGGGTGCACACGAAGACAACTCTAACAGGTACGGAAGTAGGACCACATTTGTCGAGTTCAGAGAAGGTGTGGCGAATGTTTCAAGCCATTGGAGACATTGCTTTCGCGTATGCTTTTTCAACTGTTCTAATCGAAATTCAGGTTCGTGTTTAATTATTTTATTTATATATTTGTTTTTAGGCAGTGTAATTAGTTTTATCATTAATGTGCATTGAATACATAGTTAATAGGCATTTTGGTGGAAAATCTGATACACATGAAAAGATTTTAATACGTTAATAAATTAATTAACATTAACAAAAGATAAACCAGTACCTAATTAAACTAAAGCATATAAGTATTCTTGTTTCTAAGAATAAGTATTTATATTTTTATATCTGATTGTTTCTAAGAATAAGTATTTATATTTTTATATTTCCGTTTGTTGGCGCTATAAAACAGTTAAATAATAATTTTAATAAAACACAAAAAACGAGGCATTGATTTCGTTTGACAGATGTCGCAAAGCCACTGTCTTCTTCTTCTGATACATCCGCAAGTCTTTATCTTTATCCAACATAACATGTCAAATTCAGTCCTTCAAGTTAGAAAATTGACAGATTAGCCACCAACTTTTTATGCCATGTGAATATCTACTTTCTCTAATCACAAAAATACTAATGCTTTACACCGAACCTTTCTAGACCTGTCACCTGTAATGTTTGCTTCATTCTTGGCTATGTAACTAATGGCATTTGATTAAGGATAACACATCTAAGAGCATTCTCATTAATTTATCTATCTTCATTTATGTAATTTAAACAAAAAACACTATAAAAACACTTAATCTTTAAAAAAAATTCTTCGACGCTTTTTGTTACAAAACGTTCAGTAATATTTAACTTGCCTTCCCTAATTTTTTTAAAAGAAAAATTGTTATATGAGGTTTTCTTGAGTTTTCTCAACTCAAGTAAGTTTTCTTTTTATCTCTCTCTCTCTCTCTCTCTCTCTCTCTATATATATATATATATATATATATAGGGATGAGTTAAATGAGAACCAACTTGAGTTGTGAAAAACGTGAGAATTATGCCGTCCAAAAGGCTTTTCTGAATTTTTTTTCTTCTCAAAAATCATAAAAAAGATCACTTGTATCAGCAAGAAAAAAATGCCGCATACCCACATTTACATGAGGCGTAAAAAAATATTTATCTTTATGCAAAATTTACACCAGCGCGTAAAGAAAACTTACATCAATCAAAATTACCGACTCAACAATTTTTTTTATAGACGTGGACACGGAGGCTTACTTAATTTAGTTTTCTAAGCTTCAATATGGTGAGGTTTTTGTTGTTTTCTGTATTTTTATTCTCTATTTTTATAAATAAAGTAGCATTTAGAGGCTCATAATTTATGATTATGACATACGGAATGCACAAAAAGATGAATCATGATTTATAAAATAGTATAAGGACCGAACATCTGTCTCCTTTAGGAGAGAAAGTCTTGTATGATTTAAATTGTTAAAAAGAGGCAAGATTCGTGTGGACCATCGGTTTATGGACCTCAAATAATTGTGACTATATGCCATAAAATGTGTTTGGATTTTTCAAAAAAGTTAGGACTTAGTGATACGTGGGTTAGGCGTCCGGGTTGGGGGTAGATGCTTGAATAAGCAGCTTTTCTGGAAATATGTCATAGCCATATCCCGTTTTACTACGTACCTTCAATATTCTGTCAAGTGTCAACCACTACTTTCATTTTCATGTTCATTGGATGGTTGATATACTTGCAATAAATAAATTGTTCATGTAAAAAATTCATTATTTAAACACAAATACACTCCCATAGATAATAAAAAGTTATTTGTTTTAATCTTATTCGGAGATTTGTATATAAATTGTTTTATGTAAAAAGTAATTCATTATTTAAACCCAAATATACACCCATAGATAATTCATTCCCACATATAAAAAGTAATTTTTTGTTAATCTTATACGGATATTTTGTATATAAATGTTTATGTAAAAGCCGTTTTAATGTTAATCTTATACGGAGATTTTGTATATAAATTGTTTATGTAAAACCCGTTTTAATAATAAGAATTAAAGAATCAAAAAATAAAGAAAACTTTAAAACCAGTTACAAAGAAAAAAAGCAAAAATTAATTTTTTATTTGAACAACTTCTACATGTGTTCTAAAAAATATGTAAAACACCTTTTTAATGATTTTTCTTTTTGATAATTGTTTTACATGTAAAATTAGAGGGTTCTCACTTTTTTGGACTTTTCGAATAAACTGAACTCTATTATATATGTTGAATCATGAGTATCAAATAATGCACATCTACATAACAGAAAAAAAATAAGTAGAGATAGTGTGATAAAAATAGACATTTGCGTAATCGTTTTACACAAGAAATAAACTAATCAAATCAATATTGTTGTGTTTTTCTTATTAAATTGATGTACTCACTAACAAATAATGTACTATAAATATGATAGTTTGAACGTGAATTTTATCACAAAATGTTAATCTTCATCTAAAAGAATTCCTAAAATTACATTTAAATAATTTTAGTCACTTTTTAAGTAATCAATTATTCTCTCTCTCTCTCTCTCTCTCTATATATATATATATATATATATTTAGTAGTTTTATCCATCGAAAAATACCCGAGGTCATATGTAAATTGTTAGATAGAAACCATGAATAAAGAATATATTAATTATATTTCTATTATTTAATTGAATAAACGTATTGTAAACAGTTTGTAACTATATTTTGCTCATATAGTCTTCCTTTATCAAGATTTAGTGTTGTTAGTTATTTGATTTGATGTTAGGTATGAGACACTAATTTGGCTTCATTGAATAATTAAGCTTAATTTCTCTCATGTTACGTCTTATTTGGGTCAATTCTTTTTGAAAAAATGGTATTCCTTTCACCTCTGAATGGTATTCTTTTTTGAAAAAATGGTATTCCTTTAAGAACATTTCGGGTGCATATACAGTGTTTGGGCATAAAAAGAAATATGTCAAGGAGATGAATGATAATTCTAATGTTACGTATTTGTTTTAATTTTATTTAATAATCATCATAATCTAAACAAATACAGGACACTCTTAAATCGCATCCACCAGAAAACAAGATTATGAAGAGAGCATCACTTGTTGGAGTTCTAACGACGACAATGTTTTACATGCTTTGCGGTTGCATCGGTTATGCAGCATTTGGGAATGATGCACCAGGCAACTTCCTGACCGGTTTCGGTTTCTATGAACCATTTTGGCTCATCGATATTGCAAATGTTTGCATTGCCGTTCACCTTATAGGCGCATATCAGGTTTGTATAAAATCAATTAAAATATATTTATAGAATAAGTGACATTTTATTACTAAAAATGTGAATGATTTCAGGTCTTTTGCCAACCTATATTCGAGTTTGTCGAGCGGAAATGTAAGCAAAGATGGCCTGAGAGCAAGTTTATAACGACTGAACATGCAGTTAACGTGCCATGTTGCGGGGAGTACCCCTTTAACATGTTTAGGTTGGTGTGGAGAACAGCATATGTGGCGTTAACCGCATTGATCGCTATGATTTTCCCCTTCTTCAATAGCTTTTTGGGGTTGATAGGGGCGGCTTCATTTTACCCTTTGACAGTTTATTTTCCGATAGAGATGTATATCGCTCGGGCTAAGATACCGAGGTTTTCGTTCACTTGGGTTTGGCTAAAGATCCTGACTTATACTTGTTTAGTGGTGTCGTTGGTCGCGGCTGTCGGATCCATTAAAGGATTGTTGACTGACCTCAAGAAATATCAACCATTCAAGACAGAATAAATGTCATACGACATGTGGAAGGAGAGTAGCATTTATAGTAGTTGATTATGTAATGAAGTAATTGTAAGAAGTTGCATGATACAAATGATGACTTATTTTGATTGTGTTCTGTATTTTGTCAATGTTTCTGGCAGAATAACCATCAATTCATCAATCAATCTCGGTAGTGACCGCTTTTATTACCACGCACACGTATTATGATTCTTTGTTTTCATGATAAAACATCCATTAGATATGACTAACCATCTCACACTCTCACCAATGAGTTGTACCTACGATTAGATGAATCCATCTCACAATCGCACCAATGAGTTGTACCTACGATTAGATGAATCGCCTTTTTGTTTCTCGCCTTCCATACCGTCTAGCACGTTGTACCTACTATGATTAGGTGAATCGTCGTTTTGTTTTCCTTAGTCGTTTGATACTGTTTTATAAACTCTAGCAGCTCCACCATGCTTTTTAAGTAACTTGGCAGTGGAATTTTGACCCAAAGAGAAATCTGTGTCCATACCATATTGGCAAAATCACATGACTTTAGTAAATGGTTGGTCGATTCGCACGTCTTGAGACACATAACTCACAAATCAGAGGGCAGCCTGATTCCTCTAACTATAAGTTTGTCTCTCGTTGGGATCCGGTTCAACACCACTCGCCACAAAAAGCAATTGATTTTTTTTGGGATCCATCCTAGCCACGATAACGCCCTCGCTTCTGGATTTTTGCCAACCAAACCTGGAAAACACCCCCAAAACCCTAGATCTCACAATATGTGAGATTTGTAACAATACAAAGGAAACAACGATCAACTGATAACAATCAGTTGATCTTATACAAACCAACTACAAGATCTCACTCAAGATCAAGCAGATCACACACGATCTGGGGAAGACGAACCGAACAAGATACCACAAACCCTAATCGCTCAAGTGAGAGAGACAACAAGAAAATATCAAGAAGTGATACACAACTACACTGTAACAACCCTTATATACGGGGACTAAAAGATACTTTCAATAAAGCCCTTCAATCTTCAAGTTGTACATGATCAACCCTTGAGCATTATCACATCAGACCTTCAACTTCATAACCTACACACTTACTACCCTTATTAGTAACAACATATCTAACACGTTAATATGTTATGTAGCAACATGAATTACTTTTGTTGCAATATTTATTTAACATGCCCCCTTAATTCATGTGGCAAACATGTCAAAAATACTAAGTTTTTCACAAAGAAATTGATGTTGATTTACATTCAATCCCTTTGTAAAAGTATCTGCAATCTGAACATCAGTTTGAACCTTTGCAGGCTCAACAATACCAGCACTAATTTTTTCTAGTAAAAAATGTAGATCAATCTCATAATGCTTAGTTCTCTCGTGAAATACAAGATTTTGAGATATAGAGATTGCAGATTTACTATCACAATATAACTTAATTGGGAGAACATTTTTAACTTTTAACTCAGACAACACATTAAGAATCCACATAATTTCGCATGTTACTGAGCACATTGCTCTATACTCAGCTTCTGCAGTGGATCTAGAAGTAACACTTTGTTTCTTGCTTTTCCAAGAAACAAGTGTTTCTCCTAAGAAAATCCCAAATCCAGTAAACCTTCTGGTTTTTATACACTTAGCCCAGTCAGAGTCTACAAACCCTGACAAGACTAAACTACCTAACTTCATAAACCTTATGCCATTTCCAGGGGACATTTTCAAGTATCTCAATAACCTCAATTCAATATTGAGGTGTGACTAACATGGTGAATGCATATACTGACTCAGAAACTGAACAGTATAACTTATATCAGGCCTAGTTAGTAACAGGTAAATCAACTTGCCTATCAACTTTTGAAAGCCATTAACATTTTCCAAAACAGTTGTTTCTTTTTCACATTTATTGTTTACAACAAAACTTTGTTCTATGGGTGTAGTCACAGGTTTACAACCTAAATACCCAAATTCATCTAATAGCTGAAGACAATATTTACGCTGAGACAAACATAAGTTACCTTTAGAATACAACACCTCAATGCCAAGAAAATATCTAAGTATTCCCAGATCTTTATTCTGGAAATTGTCACTTAAACTTTTCTTAACTCTATCAATTTCATACTTATTATTTCCTGTAATCACAATGTCATCAACATACACCAACAGAACTATAAACAGGCCTTTATTAGACAATATAAACATAGAGTGATCACATACACTATGAAGAAACCCCATGGAAACTAACACAGTTGTTAATTTTTCATTCCACTGCCTAGGGGCTTGTTTAAGGCCATATAAGGACTTAACTAACTTGCAGACTTTGGTACTATCTTTTGTAAAGTAACCCTATGGTAAAGTCATAAAAACATCTTCATTTAAAGTTCCATACAAAAAAGCATTGTTTATGTCTAACTGGTACAAAGGCCAATTATTGTTAACTGCAAGTTTAAGTACCAGTCTAACTGTTACCATTTTTACTACAGGGGAAAAAGTTTCACCAAAGTCTACACTTTCTCTCTGATTAAGACCTTTGGCCACTAATCTGGCCTTATACCTTTCAACCTCCCCATTGGCCTTATACTTAATTTTATACACCCACTTACAACCTATAGGCTTTCTATCCTTAGGAAGGTCAACTAAAATCCAAGTATAGTTCCTATAAAGAGCGTCCATCTCACTATTCATAGCCTATAACAGCTTCCTCATATGAAAATGGTTCAACAGATTTGTTCAAAGACACAATCAAACACATATTATCATAAGATAAATTAGCATAACTAACAATCTTTTCAACACCATATTTTACTTTTCCCTCTACCACAAATTCATCAAATCTTTTAGGTACATGAACACTTCTAGAAGATCTTCTAACATGTTGAGTACCCTCAGATAAGTTGTTGTCTACATTTAACCCTAAAGTGTCCTCTGCCCCGGCGCCGTTATTACCCTGTCTACTACTGCTCACCTGATCTACTTGTTGAACATTATCAACATTAATAACAGAGGCTGATGTAGAGATTGACAATGGCTGCTGATCATCACTAACAGGATTATTAACACCATTTGTACCCTCTTCATCATCGGGTATGTTAGGAACTTCATATGCGTAATTTTCAAAAAAGTTAATATGATTTAAGTCTTTTATACAAACAATATCTTGGTTATCAAATGATTTAATCTTGAAAGGGTACACATGTTCATAAAATTTTACATCTTTAGAAAAAATAACTTTTTACTATCTAAACTCCACAGTTTGTACCCCTTTTTCACATGTGAATAACCAAGAAAAACACATTTGTCTGCATGATATGCAAATTTATTACTCAGTTAAGATGGTACTAAAACACAAACATCCAAAGTTCCTTAAATGATATAAAGAGGGTTTAAAGCCAAACATCACTTCAAAAGGACTCCTACCATTCAACACACTAGAGGGTAACCTGTTAATTAGATACACATCAGTTAGAATGCAATCTGACCAAAACCTTAAACGGAAACCACCCTGGAACATCAGTGCCTTAGCTGTGTTGAGTAAATGTCTATGTTTCCTCCCCACCACACCATTTTGTTGTGGTGTATGAGAACAAGAGGTTTGATGTAACATACCTTTAGACTTACAAAACATGTTCATTTTCTTATTCACAAATTCAGTCCCATTATCATTCCTAAACACTTCTATTTTCTTTTTAAACTGAGTGAACACAAGCTCATAAAAGTCTTTTAAATTTTCAAAAACCTCAGTTTTGTTAGACAAAAAATAACACCAAACAGTTCTTGAAAAATCATCAACAATGGTCAAAAAATATTTAAATCCTTCATAACTAGTAACTTTGTATGGACCCCACAAGTCTTAATGCACCAAATCACCAACAGATTTGGTTTTGTGTTCACTCAAAGGAAATGGAACCCTAACCTATTTTGCCCTATGACATATATCAAAATGGGTCATGATCACTAGAACTTATATTTAAACTTTGTTTTAATACAGCTAAGACCTGATCAGAGGGGTGTCCCAATCTACTATGCCAATTTAAAGATTTCACAAAACTATTAAAACATGCATTAACAGTCATACCATTATATCCTACAAAATACAACCCTCTATCCTGACTACCAGTTACCAGGACTCTCTTTGAACTGGAATCCTGTAACACACAACTGTTCTCATTAAAAATAACAGAGACTTGATTATCCTTAACTAACTTATACACTGACAACAAGTTATCACAGTAGTCAGGAACATAAAAGACACCTTGTAAAACTATATCTTCTGTCAATTTTAGATTACCAATCTTTAAGACCTTAACACTAGTTCCATTTGATGCCCAACAGTAATACCAAACTCAGCACATCAATAGCATTTATTAAGTGTTTATCAGTTTTAACCATATATTGACTTGCACCTGAGTCAACAATCCACCCATTACTACTATTAAACATAACAGAACTAGAACAACTAACAAAACTAGACACATTAAAACACTCACCTCCCATACTGGAATTCTGAGTATCAGTTCTATTTTTTTCTCCAACTAAACTCAACAACTTGTTAATCGTTATGAAGTAAAGGGTAAACCAGACATAAAGCAGAAGCAGATGATCCAACAGCAGGAGTAGACTTGCTATTATTATTACTAACTAAATTTACTTTATTAGATTGATTGTTAAATTGATTACCATTAGTATTAGATCTCTTCTTAAACCAAGTGGATAACCTACAATCTCAAAATATCTATCAACAGTATGACCAACATGTTACAATGAGTACACTTCAGATTAGGATTAGGTCCTCTATTTAACCTTCTTCTAGACTCAACCCCTTGATTTGTTTTAGAAACAAAAGATACACCCTGTGTTTTAGAACTATTACTAGATATCCTATGCGACTCCTCCCTAGAAACAATGGCAAAAAGCTACCTTAACTGATGGAAATGGTTCCCTGGTCAAAAGATTTGTTCTCACATGCTGATAGACATCATCTAACCCCATGAGAAACTGCATCAATTTTATAAGTGTAGAAAAATCATTATAGTCGTTTGTATCTGACAAGAACAAGAAGGAAGATGAAGCATTGCATCAAATTGCTTCCACATAGTTGTCAGTCTGTTGTAGTACTCAGCAACAGTACTATCATTTTGTGAAATACTATTAATTTTCTTATACAAATCATATACAACTGACCCATCAACTATATAAAAAGGATTCTTTTAAATCAGTCCAAACCTCAGAGGCCAGTTTGGAAAACACTTGACCAAGAAACAATTCCTCAGAAATAGAATTTAATAACCAAGTAAGTACTACTGAGCTACATCTATCCCACTGACTAGCAAGAACATCATCATCTGTAGACTTCTCGCACATTCCATCAATAAAGCCATACTTATTTTTTGCCTTTAAAGCTAGCTTCATAGCACTAGACCAAACATCATAATTCTCAGTACCCTTAAGTTTAATACTCACTATAGTCAAGGCAGATGAGTCACTTGGATGAAGATACAAAGGGTCTCCTATATCTAGTTTGCTAATTAAGGTCTGAGATGTACTACCGGTATCCCCATTTATAACAATCAAAAGAGAATCACACACAAACAATATGAAACACAAACATGAATATAATTAATCAGTAGACAAACCACAACTTGCAAGCTGTGTCAGATGCCAGATTCCTGGTTCATCACTCTATAGGTGTAAGGATAAGCATAACACAGATGCCACCCAAAGAAATCAGTGAATCAACAGACAAAGATCAACAATACAACAGATGTAACCAATCAGACAAACGGTCCTCACTACCCCGCATCAACTAGACTAATAACAAGTAAAACTGGTCCTCACTACCCCGGTATCAACTAAGTCAATGAACAACACAAATTGAAAAGTAACAGATCAAAGAGAACAATCTTACAGAAGCATCTAACTCCCTCCAAGTATATATCCGAGTTCGTAACCTTCTAGGGTTACAAAACACAGACAAGCAAGAAGAATTACAACCTGGTTAGTTTGCCCTAGAACTTTCTATGAGTTCCAGAGACCAACGCATGAAGTAATAGCAACCAGAAGATAAGAGATCTTCAATGAAATCACCAAACCCTAACTTAGGGTTTCAGCAACACCAGATCTGCAACGGCACGCTTCCCAAGATCCAGATCCAAACTGTTCTTCAAGAAGGAAGAACAAGAACTACAATAAAACCTAAACACTCACAGCGGAAACAACCAAGATCATATACAAGAGCTTATCGCTCTGATACCATGTAAATGGTATGGATATAACACAAATCACACAGATAACAACACTAAACAACAGAGAAACGACAAAACAGTGACCAAAACTTTTATTAGTTACCCAAACCTGAAAA
Organism: Scalesia atractyloides; assembly: GCA_947069175.1. Taxonomy (NCBI): domain Eukaryota; kingdom Viridiplantae; phylum Streptophyta; class Magnoliopsida; order Asterales; family Asteraceae; genus Scalesia; species Scalesia atractyloides. The sequence goes on from CAMTDV010000014.1 coordinate 42,442,959, forward strand.
ACACCTCCAAACCCTAGATCTCATAACATGTGAGATCTGTAACAATACAAAGGAAACAATGATCAACTGATAACAATCAGTTGATCTTATACAAAACAACTACAAGATCTCACTCAAGATCAAGCAGATCATACACGATCTGGGAAGAAGAACCGAACAAGATACCACAAACCCTAATCGCCCAATGAGAGAGACAACAAGGAAATATCTAGAAGTGGTACACAACTACACTGTAACAACCCTTATATACGGGGACTAAAAGATACTTTCAATAAAGCCCTTCAATCTTCAAGTTGCACATGATCAACCCTTGAGCATTATCATATCAGACCTTCAACTTCATAACTGCACACTTATTACCCTCATCAGTAACAACATATCTAACACGTTAATATGTTATGTAGCAACATGAATTACTTTTGTTGCAATATTTGTTTTAACAGCACCCTCACTTCCTATCCACACCAAACATCTTTTTTTTAATTGACACCCCTTTAGTAATTGAACACAGTTGTTCCAATCTGCCAATCCGCTTTGCTGCAACATCATATTAGATTCACCTCAAGACCAAGTAATTGACCCAGCCCCTGAACTGTATTTTTTACTTACCCAACAGAATTTGTTAGCCTCTAAATAGAAGAGAGTCGGAAAGTGTTCTTTGAGTGTGAAATCCCCCAGACATTTATCTAACCAAAAAGGTGTTTTATCCCCCGAACCAAGCAAAACTTTCAATCTATTATGCACCTCAATTTAAAAATGCCCAGATGTACCGTCTTTCTCCATGCTCTTCCAGATCCCACTAATGCTGCTCTTAACAGGAATGCTCACATAATGTCTCATACTATGATGTATGGCCTACCTTGACCCAGAACTGTCAACTCTCGTTTTTGAATCTAATACACCATTTAACCATTAAAGACTTACTAGTGGAGGATAGGCTCCCAATCCCTATCCCGCCTTGTTCTCTCGGGGCCAAGACCTTCCACCATGGAACCCAACTGATTTTGTTCTCGTCGGTACAACCTCCCCAAAAGAATTTCCGTCTAATCTTTTCCAGGTGCTTTATTACTTGAACCGGGGAACTAAAAAGCGAGAAGTAGTAGGTTGGAAGATTACCGAAGACCCCTTTGATTAGTGTTACTCTCCCGCCTACGAGAAGGTCTAGGTATATGAAAGGAAGCTGTGGCGGTTTGCAATTTAAAATATTTGCCATGCCCAAGATATCTACATTGTCCACTCCAATTCCAAATAGTTGACTTTTGAAGAAGTTAACATTAACGCCCGAGGACAAGTGAAAGCATCTAAGAAGACGTGCAATGTCGTGAACATTCGGTTCAGACCACTCACCCACATATAGCACATCGTACGGTGTTTGATTGGTTAGTGAACGTGTAGCTACTCAATTTAAAACATAAGTCGAATGACGAACACCTTCACCCATAAGTCTCTAGGAACATCCATAGCTTTTAGAATGCTTCTTGTCATCCTGATTAATGTTCTATTTCTCCGCTCCACCACATCATTTTCTTGTGGTGTGTATGGTGCGGTGAGTTGTCGAACTATTCCATTGACCTTGCAAAACGCCATAAAACACCCAGTTCAGAAAAACGTCATGAAAATACACAGTTGAAAACGCCATAAGACATCCAAATTCAAAAAAAACACAATGAAAACCCAATTGAAAACGCCATTAAACACTCAGTTCAGAAAAACGCCATAAAAACTAGTTGAAAACGCCATAAAAAACATGAAAATCTAGTTCAAAACGCCATAAAAAAACAAAGTTCAAAACATTATAAAAACAAAGCTCAAAATGCAAAAAAAAAAAAAAAACAAAGTTCAAAACGCAATAAAAAACCCAGTTCATTTTTTTTCGAAAAATATATCAATAGTATACTCGTTGGAAAGATAAAAAACGCTGAATCTTGTGGTGTATTTTTTTAAAAAATAATCACGTATAAAAAGTTATTGACGTTTAAATATGACGGGGGAAGATGACATGTGATTAGCATGTGCACCCTTGTTTGGATCTTCCCATATTACCCCTCCTGTTAGTTCTAAAGTTCCTATTATTTACAAAAATGTTACCGTATCAATCTCAGCCACAAATCATAAAGATCTTGTGGCTGAAAATCGTTCTTACCGTTTTCCAACTTCAAATCGTTTTCTCCTGAACCCATATATATATATATATATATATATATATAATATATATATATATATATATATAGGGTGGGGTTCTAGAGTGAACACTATTGTATTTGTGAACTGAATAAACAAATACTGACCATTGATTTACATCATCAAATCTTAAAATACACTAGCGTATTTTCATCATCAAAATCTTGGCCATTGATTTACATTTGTGTATACACTCGTGTATTGATAATCAAGGGCTAGGATTAGTTCAATAGTGTTCACAATCAAAAGGGTTGTTGACAAATGAACCTAATCCTATATATATACCTTAATATTTAATAAGTTTAGATTTGGATTTAAGTTTTTTACTTTATATAATATTCTAGAATTTTCTAGAATATATCAATAAAAAAATATTTCATTATGAAAGTGAAATGTTAGATAGTATGGATTATAAAGAATTGATCGAGAGTTTTGCTTCAAAAAACAATAGGAGAACCACAATGTTCGTTAAGTAAGTAGGTTCGATCATGTTTTACACTACTTTTATTAATTAGTTTTATCTATTTTATAAAAATTATTGTTGTTTTTTGTGTTTTAGTTTTCATACATGTGATTGAATAATTGATGAGTTTATATTACATAGAGATTTATGAATAGGGCCCAAATTATTTATCTCGCTCAAGGTAATATTTTTTTCTTGTAATTTTTAGAGACGGTCCTGACTTTTGGATCAAAGTGATGCACTTCGATTGAACCGAAACTTTGTCATTGAAGATGTTGGTCCAGACACAAGTGGCTCAGCTCAGTTTCTTACTTGTCTAATGGAAGGGGGTAAGTATTTTGATCCTGTGAATACCAAACCTGTTTCTCGTAAATAATTCATGAACAATGTTCATGTCCATGTTCATCTTGTCGAATGTTGGAGCCACTTTTTTGATTTGCTTCATATTTTGGTCGCTAGGAAGGAGAATTCGAGATAGGTTGCTGTTGTTATATGGGACCTTCCCTTCCCCCTTTTACTTTTTGACGAATTTCGTATCTGCTTCTTGGGGTCTTGCCAATTTTGTGCTGATTGGTCTCATTTGTTTTAGCCCATTATTTAGTACTTTAGAGGCCCAAATTTTTGTTGTGTTTACAGCCTTTTTCGGAACAATTCAAAAGCCCATATATGCATTTCTTGTGGTGTTTTTTAGGCGTCCCAGGCCCATAAGCTGGGTTGATTACTCCCTTTGGCCCATCAGATTGATTTGGGTTTGTTGTTGGACAATTGGGCTTCTTTGTGGGGTGTTTGTTTGGACGCTAGATGGGGTTTATTTTTGGGCTTTGCTTTTCGGCTGTGGACTAGTATAAAGTGGGCCCAATTATAATCACATGTGGTCTATTGTTTGGTCTGCTGATGTCGAAGGCCCAATTTTGGGTTTTTGTTTTTTTGTTGCATGCTGCCAAGTCCGAAGCCCATTACGAAGGCCTGGTTTGGGTGAGTTTTGTTTTTCAGTTTAACTAGTGGGTTACACCCGCGCTCTGCGGCGGGGCGACCCAATTTTTAATAAAAACGTAGACGCAATAGTAAAAATAACGTTAATGGCAGGAATTCATTTGATATTGGTTCGGTTAGATACCGACACTTACCAAAAAAGAAAAAAAAATCATGATACGACCAAAAAAATACTGAGATGTATTTACATCGATCGGAACAATAAAAAAACGAATATCAATTCTGGTACAGACGTTGTCGGTCAGTATCAGATCGTTCATTTTGTTACATGTACAACATCAGGTTCGATTGAAACCTTAAAAAGAAAAACAAAAAACAAATAATAAACAAAAAAAGGAAAGATGAAAAAAACTTTATAAAAGGACAAAAATCAATATAGCTAAGAAGTTCATGAATTATATATATAATAATGTCGTTTGTTATTTTTTTTGTATTTCTTAATCGGGTTTATATAGTGTCTCTTTGTCACGCTTCAAAGCATGTTTTGGGTGACGTGTTTATAAAGTTTCTTTTCTTGTCCCATTTGCCATTTTTTTTAGAATAAATTACATGGTCTATCCTTTAACTTTACACTATCTTGCATCGTGTGTCCTTTAGCTTTTGAAATTACACCAAACATACTTTTTTTTAAATGTTTGCACACCGAAAGTCCTTTATACTAACCTCCATCCATTTTGATGGTTAAGACCAATCATGTGCCCCTTACATAAGGGGCAAAACTATTGTTTTATCATTTTCTATATGATTTATATAATTCTACATATGTAAACTATTTTTTACATATATGTAATTACTTATAACACTTATATATAATTTGGTTATTAAACACATGTAAATTACTTTTAACATGTATCTAATCATAAAAATACATGTAGTAAATGATAACAATATCATATATATATATATATATATATATATATATGATTGTTTATTAGGAGTTTTGAAAGTTCTGCAGTTATTTATTAGTTTAAATTAGAAAACTATAAAACTACCCAAAATAGCCTAAAACATACAATTTTTTTTACAATTTCTATATTTTTGTTATATAAAAAATTAAAAAATAAATACTACACATGTGCATTACTATGAAAAAACCTAACCCCCCTAACCCCCCCCCCACACACACACGCACTAAAAAAATAACCTAAATTGCATATACAACATATATACACATAATGCACATGTGAAGTGCTATTTTTTAAAGTTTTTTTATATATTAAAAATTGCAACTTTGATAAAAATGTAAAAAATAAATTTTGGTGTGTTATTTAGTTTTCTCATTTATATATAGTTTTTTCATTATTCTCTCCCTAAGTGAAATGTGACCAGATTCTCCAAATTAAACCCTCCCTTTTTGTCCTTTTGCAAGAATCTGGTCACATTTCACTTAGGGAGAGATAATAAAAAAACTAGATATAAATAAGAAAACTAAATAACACACCAAATTTATTTTTACATTTTTATCAAAGTTGCTATTTTTAATGTATAAAACTTAAAATAAATAATAAAAATAGCACTTCACATGTGCATTATATGTATATATGTTGGATATGTAATTTAGGTTATTTTTTAGTTGTGTGTGTGTGTGGGGGGGGGGGGGGAGGAGGGTTAGGGGGGTTTAGGTTTTTCGTAGTAATGCACATGTGTAGTATTTTTTTAAAAACTTTTTATATAACAAAAATAGAGAAATCGTAAAAAAATTGTATGTTTTTAGGCTATTTTGGTTAGTTTTATAGTTTTCTCATTTAAATTAATAAATAATTGCAGAACTTTCAAAACTCCTAATAAACAATTATATATATATGATATTGTTATCATTTACTACATGTATTTTTATGATTAGATACATGTTAAAAGTAATTTACATATGTTTAATAACCAAATTATATACGTGTTATAAGTAATTACATATATGTAAAAAAAATAGTTTATATATGTAGAATTATAAAATATCATATAGAAAATGATTAAAACGATAGTTTTGCCCCTCATGTAAGGGACACATGATTGGTCTTAACTATCAAAATGGATGGAGGTTAGTATAAAGGTCTTGCGGTGTGCAAAAATTTTAAATAAAGGACACTTAATGTAATTTCTAAAGATAAAGGATATACGATGCAAGTTGGTGTAAAGTTAAACCACAAATCGTGTAATTTACTTTTTTTTTTGTATTAAACCTGTCAACATAGACGAGTTTGAGTTGGCTCATGTTCATAACTTACGAGTAATATAACATTTTACTCAATAACCGAAATAGTTTTACAGATTGTGAACTGTTTGATTTTGGCCCCTATAAACCAATCCACGCTCACCTTTAGAGATTCTTTTTATTTTAATATACATTTTAGTTTTCCTCTAATATTTGATATATTGTATACATCTTTGAAAAACTGTTTTACTCAGTTTAGTTTTATTGTATGTTGATATTAATATAAATAAGTTGTAACCAATATAATATATTTTTAATCTCAGTGTATGTTGATATAAATATAAATAAGTTGTAACCAATATAATATATTTTTAATCTCATAACATAATATGATTTTAATCTCATAACAGTTTATATAGTTTAAATAGATTATATGTTCATATTTCTTTTGATAAACTATGAACTATTAACAGAACTATAGTAATATTGTTGGGCCTTCCCATAATATTTTAAACGATTCAATTATTAGTTAGCATTCCATAATGGAGTTTGGTTGAAGATACCTAAATGAAGTACTATATCATGAGCTATACAGATTTAGCTGGACTGACGTTTTACAAACTAAATGTTTTCATAACATGAGCAATGCGGCGGGAGCGATACGTTGCATGCAATACTCGTTTTTCGTAGTTTTCTTATTCAATAATATTTATTGTAGCATCATTGTGATAGATATACATCAAAAGCAAAGTAATCGGATAATCCATTTCATTGTGCTATGCGTGGTTCGGTCGGTTCGGTTATTATCCTCAACCGAAGCCGAAGTCAAAGTCGTCGGTTAGTCTATTTTATTAACCAATTGGTTTTCGGTTAATCACTTCGGTTAGATTGATAGTTTTTAGTTTGGTTCATTTTATTTCAGTTAATTGCAAAACCAAATTTGGACTAAAACTTTTGCTTAGAAATATATGAAATTGAGGTATAGATACATGAAATGAAAATATAAATATATGAAATATATGAGTTGTAGGTATATAAGCTAGAAATATATGAAAATATGAATGATTCGGTTTGGTTCAACTAATTTGTTAAACGAGAGTACAAAAAATTGATAACTAATTTTTGGTTAATTTGGTATTTAGTATTTGGTTGATTTCGATTCGGTATCGTCTGTTTTTGTTTTGGTTTAGGTTAACGATTTAGTTATTGCTCACCGATAACCGCTTTTAGTTAATAACCGATGGTGCGCGTGATGCGGGAGGAAACACAGACATTGCCACAGTGTGCACTGTTCGGTTGGTTAGATTATTATCTCCAACCGAAATCGAGGTCATCGATTAGTCTATTTTATTAACCAAATCGTTTTTAGTTAATCGACTTCGTTTATCTAGTTAGATTGATAGTTTTTTTGGTTTGATTCATTTAATTTCGGTTAATAGTCAAAACCAAACTTGGGGCTAAAACTTTTGATTAGAAGTACATGAAATTTAGGTATAAATACATGAAATTGATGTGTATGTATATGAAATAGAAGTATAAAAACATAAAATGAGGGTATAAGTATGAAATACATGAACCAAATGTATAAAAGCTAGAATATATGAAAAATAAATGGTCCAATTCAGTTAATTTTGGTTAAATGAGGGGTAACTGTTTTTTGGTTAATTGGGGTTTCGGTTAATCAATTTTCAGTTAATTCAGTTTTTTAGTTGATTTCGATTCTGTTTCGATTAACGATTCAGTTATTACTCATCCTTAGACACTGTTAATCACGTAACACATCATATTTTTAATTAAAAATAAAACTATAGCAATACTATAATCAAATTAAAGAGAATAAAATACTCGTTTTTATAGTGTAATTTAAAAAAAGTATTAACGTACCAAAAAGTTATGACTGTTTAAAAATCGTGGGAGGAGTTAGTTTTTTATAAAGGGATAAAGTGTAACTACCAACTAATTATCTATAATTTTGTTAAAGACGAGGGATTAAAATGTAACCTAGATGAGAGGATTAAATTGACGGTATTTAATCACTTGACATTCTGTAGCTATGACTAAGTACGTTGAGCTTTAATCACTTGTACAATAAGGTATCATCTACTTGTATTTTTTAATCTACACGTCAATATTGACCAGGACAACTACCGAAATGTCGACAAAAATTAGTAGGTCGTCACAGTCTTTTGGATTTTTCAAACATTATAGTTTATAAGACATGACAAGAATACGTAAAAGAATTATAAGTTTGTTGTGAAGGGAGAAAACTGTAACTAATTACCCATAATTATGTTAAAACTCATAGATTCAAGTGTAATAAGATGAGGACTAAAATATAATTATTCTTTAAAAGACCAATTTACCCTCATTCTAAGGGTATATTTATAAATTAAGAGGAAAAAAAGTTCTTTTTTGGGTATCTTAAAATGTCCCTCCCTCATGCATTACATCACCCTACGTAATTTGTCAACGGATATGCGCGACGATCCTCTTTTGCTTTTTTCCTTCTTGGCTTCGGTTTTCTTCCTACGGTTTTGTTTTTTTTCACGTAGAGGATTTGGGTGTAGGTTGAGTTTCATGTTAGGATCCGGGTGTAGGGAACGTTTGAGATAAAGGAGTGAGCGGTTGTTGTTTAGCTTGCATTTGCGAAAATAACAAAGGTAGGTTCGCAAGAAGATGCGCATACGCCATTATGTTCGGATCGAACATACGGGGTTGAGATGGTTGAGGCGATGTAGTGTTCGGTATTTCACCTACACCATATGGGTTGTTTGGATCGAAGGTGCGGTTGTTTGGATGCATTTTTTTATAAAAAGTAGAGAGATTTTATTAATTCTAGAGTTGGGTAGAAAAGAATATTGTAAAAATTGATGGAATTGGTTGAGTTTTAAATAAGGTAAGTTAATAAAATTTCTTTTTAAATTGAAAAATCTTTAAAAAAAGAAAAAAACAGTCATTGGGTCCAACGGCTATTACCTCAACCAACCACCCGACGTCACATCATCAACATATGTTGCCCATGTCAGTGAAGTTTTTGCCGCCCCAACAACAACGCCATCCTCCAGTCCACGTCAATAACGGACCGATGGGCTCGACGTGAAAAGGCTTCAACGCCACAACACAACGCTCTATCTGTGTCGTCTAACCTTAATTTATCAGATCGAGGAAACTCGTTTATTTATTTAGAAAATTAACAGCAAATAATAAAATAAATTAGAAAATGTTGTGGATACGTAAACCTGCAGACCAAACTGACACCCACACATGACCACATCATCTCTCTATTTTTTGTACTACACTCCTACCCCACAGTTTAGGTAGTATTTCCTGCTTTACGATTTGTTCATAATGCATCATTTCTTCTATAATCCATCATTTCATTTCTTGTACACTAAACAAAATAAGAGAATTGGTCTGTAGTAATCCTACCTAGATTTTATTGGACATTAATAATCCCATATCAGAATATTCCCTCCATCAGTCCCACATTTCACATATTTTTCCTACAATGGTCCCCTGTTAAAAAAACTTAACGGAGTGAAGTTTTTTTCGAAATTACAAACATATTTTTTAGGGCTTTTGATTAGAACGACGATACGAGTCCATTAATGTATAACTTGCCTCGAAACGGTGCTCCAAACGATGAAAAAGACACTTCAATTCGGGTGTTTAAATTTCCAATTAACCAAAATCAAGTCACTTAGAGCACCATTTCGAAGTAAGTTTTACATCAATGGACTCGTATCATCGTTCTGATCAAAAACCCTAAAAATCTGTTTGTAATTTGGAAAGAAACTTAAGTCCGTTAAGTTTTTTTAACGGGGGACCATTATAGAAAAAAATAGGTGAAAGGTGGGATTGGTGGGGGGAATATTCTGAGATGAGATTATTAATGGCTAATAAGGTCTAGGTGAGATTATTACATGCCAATTCCCCAAGTAAATAACCTAACTATGTTTAGTGTTAAACTATAATAAGAGTATATTTCATTCATATCGTTTGATGAAATATGCTATTTTAGTCTTATTTATTTTTCTTCTTCATTTTCGTCAATGACATTTTCAAAACATATTCATTTGTCCGATTTTTAACCCTCTGAAAAAATCAGTTATCTGAGAGTTAAATTGGTCATTTCCTAGCATATAATTTTTTATTTAGTAAATTGTTATTTTCATCCCTAAGAATTGATAAAACATGTCACTTTAATCCAGCTTTTTCAATGCGATTTTCATGCCTAACTTTGTCAAAACTTGCTAGCATAAACAGATTTTCAATCGACCCAAGTTTTACAAAAAAATTCAACATGGGGTGTGTTTCGTAAGGCTATGACGTATGTGGTGGTGCCTTGTGTAGACGATGATGCTGAACATTAGATGTGTCGAGGTGGAATCTGTTGGCGTGGTGTCGACGGCATCACAACTCTGTCACTACTGAAGCTAATCATCTCAAAATTCTTCTTCTCGTCATCATTGAAATCGACCCTCGTCTTTTTAGAGTGTCTCCATCATACGTCGATATAAGCGGTAATCACATGTGTCATCATCTGCTTAACAACCTCTCAAACGAGGGTATTCTAGATCAGGTGTGAATGGTGATGGTTACATTGATGTTAATGGTTGTGTGTGGTGTTGGTGTTTAGATAGGGAAACCCTAAGGTCTATAGATAGATGAAGATGTCAAAAAGGGTTGCAACGTACCGTCGAGTTGGATGAAACTGAAATGTTTTGAAACAGTCAGGGACGAAATGCGTACGAAAAAACTTGGACTAAGGCTACATATTTCACCATATTTCAGAGACGAAAATGACAGTTTACTCTGTGAAAAATAAAAAAATATATGTAAAATAACCAATTTACCCCTCATTTCACTAGCATTTTTAGTAATGGTAAAAAAATTGGATGAAACTAACATGCTTATAAATGTCAAGGCGAAAAGCACACAAGAAAATAGTTTGGATTAAAGTGGCATATTTTATCAAATCACAGAGACGAAAGTGACAACTTACTTAATTTTAGTGTACGAATAGTCTAAATTAAAAAAAAAATTACTATGAGTTCTCTGCAATATGTTTTAGTGGAACTTCACATCTCCCTCTCAAACTAAATAAATGAATTCTTACATTCAATAAGCAAATTAAAGCTTAAAAGCATCTAATGATTTCGGCCTAAAAATAGCTTAACAACACCATGAAATCTATGAACATTTTGAAGAAATATATCATGTATGACTTCATGGAATAAAGAAAATAAAAATAAATATTTGAATTATGTATACATGTTGATCAAGGATCGAACAAAAAATTCCCACATTTGCATTTCCAAAACATGGGCTTGTAGTTAGAGATGTCATCACCTCTTGAATTAAATATGTTTCTTAGGGTTGTACCCGATGCTTGTTGGGTTGCACTAATGTATTTAGGTGCAACAGGGACTTGAACTGCCTCACAGTGACTACAATTTCTACAATATATCTTGTCACATCTTGGTGGTCTTGATCCAATCAAAAGACTTGCTCTTTCCATCTACTTCATACAAAATACTTACATAAATGTTGATTTTTTAAAGTACAAACAATATTCTTTCTACAAGTTTCTAAGTTATATCATGGTATTTCTATAAAACCTACATATGTTTAGGTTATATAAAAATTGAAAACTTTTCATACTTTGTTTTGAATTATAGGGTCAGAAACAATAAATTTTACATTTGTAACATTTTCATTTACTTTTTAGAAATATAAAAATGGGTGATTCATTTTGGTCTGTGTGTTCTCGCAATATATAATGTTTAGCATAGAACCTTCCCATATATAATATACACTAAACACCTAGCACACAATAGGAATTATGATCAAACAAAGCTGATAAGTGCGAGCACACAATCACACACTCAAAAAAAATGTTATAAATTTACAACACATTTTTTATGATACATGAAATAAAGTGTATCATAAAGTATACACATGAAATAGTTTAACATATTTCTAACTATAGAGGTGAATGACTAGTGTGTAAATAAATGATACATCTAAAAAAATATTCTAGTGATTGAAAAAAAAAATCCTTTCAAAATGATTTGTATTTCAATAATTGTGGATAAAACTCAATTGATTGAAAATTATATGCTTCTTTTTGATAAATAAATCAAATATTGGTATTGTTGACAACTTTACAATGTCGGCTCCCAAAAATAATATGCTGGACTAAATATTCACAAAATGCTAAATAGTATTGTACACAGATTTTTGGATTCTTACACAATGGGATTGGATGGTAGAGGTTGATTTAGTAATAATATTAATACATAAAGAACAAAGGATAGCAATTGATATACTGGACTAAATATTCACAAAATGCTAAGAAGTATTGTACACAAACTTTTGACCTTCTAAAATCAACTGATTTAATATTCATCTCAAAATTGATCAAGACAATAAGAAGTGTTTAGATTAGAAATAGGCTTAGCAATTGATACAATGTGTTGTAGAATATTCCAAAAGTATTTGCATTTAACACCAGGGAATTACAAAAATCTTTGACTTTTGTGGTCAAAAGTGGTAACTTTCTACTTGAATTGTGTTAGGAAAAAACAGGGTATAACCTTTTTTAAATCACATTTGAAACAAACACATTTAACTTTTGCATATTTTGACAATTTGACCCAAAATGAGGAGCTAAAGAAAATATCTTTCAACTTTTGAGGTCAAATATGCTAAGTTTAAGTTCAAGTCCGAAGCTATACATAAATCTTTTAAATAAATAAGTTGAAACACACCAACTAGCAATAATATTTAGTCTCACCTGAGCATTCTTGTCGATTAGGCTGAAATTCAAACCACCTGCAATCACATTTATGAAATGAATGGTTATTAGCTTCACACACACATATATATATATATATAGAGAGAGAGAGAGATGAAAGTGACCCACAAACCTTGAGGCATAAATCTTGAGTGGGTTGAGTTGAAAATCAAGAAAAAGATGAAAAAAGCAGTGGAAGATTGAATGCTGAGTGAAAAAGAACAAGTGCCCATTTTAGAAATTGGGGGAAAAGGTGAGAGAGAGAGATATGTATGTATTTTTTTTTCACTCTTAAATTCTATAATTCATATATAAGCCAAAAAACTTACTAAGTTATATCAAAACAGAAGGTAGCCGGGCAACAAGCTGCGCCGTCAATCCTTTCTGAATTGCAAACCCTAACCTTCCAAATACAAAAGCCCCCTTGGGGTTGAACAATTGCTGTAGACGACTCGTTGAACCCTCATCAAGAAGTGGATAGCTTCTGACGCTAGGGAGCCAAAAGTATCAAAGGCAAAAGGGACAAAGACATGCTGGTTCTTTGCGCAAGCTTTAGCGTGCTTATCCACTTTCTTTGAATTCTGCCTTTCTTGCCGCTTGTCCAGCTACAAACCCGTTTTCCCTTAAACCAACCAAAGGGGAAACCCCCGTGAGGTCTACACAAGCATGTTTCCCCCCAACCCAGCCGAAGACGAGCAGATCCGCTGGTCGAAGAGATAAACAATATCTGCTCTAAATTTACTTGTGAACAATAAATTTTTCTCCTTTTTATATTTTCTCCACTCACAACCATTTACAACCACTTTAAAAAAATATAACGGGTACACTCACAATAATATGGATGATCCATTGTGAATGCTCTTACCCTTTCGTCTATTATTGGCACATCTTAGAGCATTCACATTGGATTCTCCATCTATAACAAAATACACATTTCTTTAGATTTTGTTAATTTTTAAAAACATCTCACATCCAGCTTTTTATCTCTATCTATTTCTTATTCACAAACACTTATTTTATTTTTTTTCTCTTTTTTATATACTCACAATAATAATATAAAGAGTTGTATATAAACTCTAAAAATAAAGGTGTACCTTACTTTCTTTATATTTTTCTCTATTATAAAAATAACAATGTGGTTATGTTTTTTTTGTTTCCTCTATTCTTTTCTTTATATTATACTAGGTTATATACCCGTGTGGTACACGGGTTATCGGTTGTTCTATAAAAAAATATATTTACAAAAGAATTTTATATATACGATTTCTTATAATTGGATAGCCTCTTCATACTAACATTTTATTGGTTTTGTTTAAAAAAAAAAAAAAAAACACTTTAACGTCCTTTCTACCACCGCAGCGTTGCGGCGCTAAACCCAATCGTTAGATAAACTTTGTTTGGTATTTTTTTCTTGAAAGATGAGACAATATTCATTAAAAGCCAAGATAGCGCTGGGCAAAAAATTATAGCCATCAGGAACAGAAATAGAAGCAAAAGCAATCCCGCCACAACAAGCAAAACAACATTTGCATCAAAATATCAAATTTCCCCCCAATCAACCTATGCTTGCCCCAAAGAAAGCTCATAGCTTTAGATGTCGTTCCGTGTCTCTAAATACATCAAATAGAGGACATCACATCCGCATAAAAAGCCTTCTTTCTTTTCTTTGACCCGAAAATATGACGATGTAAACCCAAAAGATCCTTGACACTGAACGCAAAGAGTGGTGGAAAACACACCACTGAGCAATCAGGTCCCAAATAATATGAGCAAAGGAGCATGACACGAAGACATGCTCACTTGTTTCTCTAAAGTCACCACAAAACACACATCTGTCTGAGTCAACATGGATCTTCTAGCCAGTAGCGCATATTTAGTGGGGACTGGGGAGTTTCATTTTCAGCCCGCCACGCAACAACACTAACTTTCTTGGGCACCCAACTGTTCCAAACAAAAAATGTGGCCCGCAATCTGATGCTACCTGACCTGTGACGGCAACCTTGATTCTAGCCTATTAATAATGCAATGACCAACAGGATGCAAGCTAAGGATGAGCTCGGTACCAACCGGTACCGGCACTGAAAATCCCCAAAAGTGGGTAAGCTAAAAACATGACACCTTGAGATTCTCAATAAACCTACTAAAAGTCCATAATCAGGTCCCATTAGACCCGTATATGGCAATCTTTAGATCTTGCACCCCTACGCAGCTACGTTGAAACCTTCTTTGACTTTTGGGAGCATGAGCAGTTTCTGAAACTGTTTGACCTGAAACCAATAAAGCTTCACCTTTAGAAAAAAAACACATTCCAATTTCAAGAAGAAATGTTAACTATTGTTGTGACCTGAATCAATAAAGCTTCACTTTCAAAAACGGGTCAACCTGCTAGTAGCCAGTTAATAGTCAGCCAAGCGTTTAGCAAAAACAGATTGCAATGTCAAGAAGAAATGCAAAGAGATGATAAGATATGGTATTACACTACTTTAAATCGTCTCGAATAAACTCGTATCACCTAAGTCGTTCAACAGGAACAAAATATGAGCTTTCTGAAACCCATCAACCGGAAAATCCGATTATACAAGCTTCACTCTTCGTATCTTCTTGGTTGATTTGGTAAAAAAATAAAGGCATTTGGTCAAATTTGCAGAGAACTTTAATTACCCTCCACCTACCTTCTCCCTGAACTCATCTTTTGCACCAACTACAATTCTTTGTTATATGTAGTTTTCACACTGAACTCATCTTGACCGTTTAGAAGTACTTTTGATATAAATCAAATCAAGAAGAACTCATGATACTTAATTTTATGGTAATTACAACTAAGGCATGCTAATATTACTAAACATACAATTAAGAAAATTAATCAACAGATAATCTTGGAATGAGACATGCAAACCTGAATGGGTTACCAAAATTTCGCCGGAACCCTAGCCGACTTCGTCGGAAAGTCAATCCGCCTTGACACACCGACCAGGCTCCGCTGGTGGTCCATCGTGCCCACCACCTCTCTCCCTTCCTCTGTCCAGATTCTCTCCTTTCCCTCTCTCGAACCTGAGTGATTAAAGGTCGTATAAAGAAGCCAAGGTGTACAACGTGAGAGTGTTAGGTCGGTGGCTCCAGATCTGTTTCTATTTCACTTTCTTTGCTGCTCTATCTATTCTTTCTCCAGTTTCCCTCTCTCAATCTCTTCCGTAGATGGGAGAGAATGACGGAGGTGTTGCGGAGCTTGGTGATTGTGGTTAGGGTGAGCGACTAAAGCACGGGGTTTAGGGCAGGGAGATAAGAAAGACACCATTAATGAGATGAAATAGGGGATTGAAGAGGTTTTGGCGGAGATCTCGGAGAGAGATTGGGATGAGCAGGCGTCTAAAAACTGAGAAATATATAAAGCTAAACATTGAACATCGGGGAAAAAGGCTCGGTGAATTTCAAAATTTGAAAGCTTAGCTATGTCTCTTTCGTGTATAGCTGACTTCTACTTTAGAACCACAAAAACCCTAATTGAACATTTAGGGCAATTTCAGAAAAAAATAGTAATTATTAAAAACCAAAAAATCTGAAAAAATTACACCTAGGATGATATTAAGATGGGGCTTGAGAGGTTGCCACCTAGTATTACTAACGTTTCCTTTATTATATAGATAGAATAGAGGCTCAAATTTAAATGCTTTTAGCACTTAAATTGACACTCTTAATACGGGTTAGATAGACCATATAGGTCGTATAGTTTTTTCAATTTCCAATAAAAGTTGTGTTTGATTTTGTCTAGTGGAATGGATCTATAGGGTCGTACTAAATGAGTTTTTTTTTGTTTGTTTTTTTTTACAAATTTCAATACATTTATCTATAGTTTTAACAAAGTTTTCTAAAAACTATTTATTTTTTTAAATACAAAAAAATCTTAAAGTTTTTTATACCATGTACAATCCTTAGCAATCAAAGGCATACATATTCTAACAAAATTGCCTTTTGTGGGAAGTTGGTTTAGAGCAACTCTCCACCCGAATAACTCAATTATATTTTATCTATACAACATTTATGGTATATTTGTGTGAATAAAAAGATATTGTAGTATAGGTTGGATACATGTATCGTATAGTGTATTATAGTATACTAAGTATAGGTGAAGTATAGGCCTCTTGTGAGCATATAGGTGTAGTAACGATCCTGTATATTCTACAGTTGTAGTATAGGTATAGGTATATTGTAGAGTAGATGTAGTATATGTATACTATCGGTGTAGTATACGTCATGTATAGACCTGTATAGACCTATATGTGTAGTATAAATCTCGTATATACTTATCTTTGTAGTATATAGTATAGTATAATAAACTGTAGTATCGTATATAACATTTATTATATATTTTTTAAAAAATTTAAAGTTTGATTTACCCCTATACGCATCGTATAGGTCAAAACTGGGTCGTATAGTACCATTATATGACTTGTATTGACATATATGATACGTATAAAGGGTCTCGTATTATGTTGATACGCCTTCTTTCATGAAACAACACCTCCGTACGCATCGTATAGGGCACTACTAGTCGTATTAGGGTATTATATGACCCAGTTTTGACTTATACGATGCATATAAGAGTAAAATCAAATTTTCATAATTTTAGGTTTTGCCTTTTCGTTGCTGTAACGCCCGGCGTTTTCATACTATCCATATTTAGAAAGCTCGTGTTATATTTCTAATTTTGGAAACCTTTGTATCTTGTATTCGTCCTTTCATTGTAATCTTTGTATTATTTGTAAACCGAGACTTGGATCATAATAAAAACGCTTATTTTATTCCTATACATGTTACACTTATTCATAATCAATTTATACTTATACATATTCATACATTCATACGCGTGCTACTTGATACTCGTAACGTGTGACAACTTGCAAGTACGTAACATTCATACTTCATACGTAACGTAAACGTAAACGTGTTTCTTATATGTAATCATACTTGCTTATACTTATTCTTGTGTTAATAATACTTGGCAACCCTTATAATATGCTTATAATTCATAAATGACCCTTAAAACACCACAAAACTATCAAATATAACTTCAGGGACTAAAACTGCCTAAGAAACAAACAAGTTTAATTCTCTCGCTCCCCGCGACCGCCAAGACTTGTTTCTCTCGCCCCCGCCAGAGAGCTTAATCCGCAGAATGTTTGCATCAGCTCATGGATTGGGCAATTTTGTGTTAGTTGGATTGTGTTTCTTGCATTTATTACACTCAACCACTAACCCTAGCTCACTCCTATTTAACCCAACTCATTCCCACACTTCCTCCACTTTACAAACTCACTAATCTCACTCTCAAACACTCAAGAACTCAGCTGGAAATCAGTAACTTGGCAAATTCATCTCAAGTTACTAAAGTGAGCATAACCTCACTTATACTTCATCTTTTTCACTCATTCTTTCTTCTTAGCACTTGGAACAACCTTAGGTATGTATCCACATGTTTTCCATGGAAAACCAAGACTGGAACATCAACCAAATAAGGCCCAAAGTGCAAGAAAACTTTCTGTTTTCATTCAAACTTTGTTAAACTTGTTTACCTTGAGTCTAACTCATCTCAAACCTATGTCCGAATGCATACAACACTACTAGTGGTTGGTTAGGCTTAAAAACAAGGTTGAGACATGTCAAACTAGAGGTTAAAACCTCACAAACTTTCTGTTTTTAACTAGTGTTTACACCCACAAGTAGTGTCCGTTAATCTTGTTGAATGTGTGAAATTTGGACTCAGCTTGGGCCATCCTTCATAGAAATCCACACACTACTTGATATTTTTCCTAGATTAGTTATACTTTTATTTCATTCTTATTGTATATTCTTAACTCTCCGTGTTGTCAATGACAACATGTGTAGTGGTGAATACCCAAGAGGTACCTAAATGGAAAATTCATCTTCCTACCTCATGCATGACTTATATGAATCTATACGAGGTCTTAAGTGGACGATTAATCCCCCACCTCCTACTTGACTATATGATATATGTACTTGTACTATATAAACTATATAAAATCCCTAAAAACCGAACCCTTGATGATGACTAAATAGTTATTCGTCAAGCTACTAAGTTAGATCACCAAAGTGTGTAGTTCCTTGTTCCGATTCTAATAGGTGTTAACCTATGAAATCATATAAACCCAAATGGGTCCTCATAGTGTCAAAGCGAGTGCTAGCCTTAGTGATCATTTTCGTGTATACTATTTTGTTATACTTTATTTCAAATCCTGAATCTTCCATCAACATCCAACACTCACACTTATGTTTCCTCTTGTAGGATAACTTGGTGTTCCCCCATCAACTTACAACTCTTCGCGGACTTTGCTAATCAGAACGCTTGCAAAACCGTGAGTATACTCGAACCCCCTTTTATGTTTACCACTTTTGGGGTGTAACATGTTTACATTATCATAAAATCACTAAATGTATGTTTTATTACTTGAACGAAAACAATCCATTATACATGAATACATTGATACATATGTGATGCTTATACTAGGACCGAACGTATGTGATACTATAGTCACTACCATTTGACATGTATAGCGCTATAGGAGTAACACACCGCCCAAGAACGAGTGGTCATGTTGAATTATTTATATTAGTTGGATAAAAAGAGGGTTGACTAGAAATATCGCATGCCTTGTATATGCTCGTATGTAAACTTAGTTGCCATGTGGATTTGTTTAAACTTATGCTTATACGTATGCTATGCTCAAACTTGTATGCTCGCCTTTGCTTTTGCATTGAACTCGTATCTTAAAACATGTTACAGGTTGATGAAGATGATGCTATGAAAATGAAGTAGCGTCGAGACTAGATACACACATCAACGTTAGGTTTATCATTGTTGTATCAAATTTTGTCATTTATATGGTTGTATTTGAATTTCTCTTGTAAGTATGACAATTATGAAATGAAATCCGGTTTAATTAATTATTGTCACTATTAGTTCTATGAGCAATGAGCAATCTATTTCGTCTCGCCTCGATGTTTCCGCCATCGGTTGGTGTGTGAGAGATTGGTATCAGAGCCATAACTATAGGGAATTAGGTAGAATTGCCATGTTCAACCTAGTTTATAGTTTAAGTGTCCGTTTTGACCATTCTATTATCATGCTTAAAACTTTATTCTTCCTCATTGCTTCTTTCCTTATCTTTTGGTCTTAATACTTACATAATGTCTTTCCTAAGACATTTTACACAATACACTTGAAGACTTGAAGACACTCGTGATGCAAACGAGGTGATTTGCACCAAAATAAGTCCAATGACTTACAATTCTTGGTGAAATCCATCATTCTGCGTATTCGATTTTTCACGAAGTTGCACCATAAAGTTAGGAGTGACATCCACACCTTGATGGAAAACTTCCATTTCATACTCTCGTGGATTTTACAAACGAGTCGGAACATGCTCCTCGTTTAGTAAGAAGCAAACCACACTAGGGTACGATGTTGTCAAGTTAGGGGTGAAACCCGTACCTTGTCAACTAGTCCGGTTCCTCGAATTTCAATCTCACCAAAGTCTCGAATTTTCGATCGACTAGGGACATGTAGTAACTGGAAGGGTAAAATACCGTTAATCGCTTCTCGACGAGAGTATTTTACCTATTAGGCCAAAGCATGTTCCCTAACTCGAAAGATCTTATGAACCACTTTGGAATAGTCGAGTTTCTCTACCTGAAACAATCCTATGTTTTATTGAGCCAATCTTTTATGTTATCTCAATTTTTATGTGATTTTAAACTTGTTACCTTATTCATTTGAAACTGTTACACAATTCGCACATTTATCGCAATAAAAAACAATAATAATCCTCGTGAACCAACTAAATTTATACTCTTTATATGCATTCATACGTGTTTACGCTTATTGAATACATGTTGAATACCCGTTAAATACATGCAACATACGTGAACTATCCATGCTTATACATGCAAAACTTATTTTTACATTATAATCAAGTCTCATCCTTTTTCCTTTCTATTTCAACCCTAGATGTCTTCTCCCAACTCATCCGATGACCATAAGAAGGCCAAGAAGGATTCCTGCTCTATCTCCAAGCAAGAACTCGTGAACCTCGTCGTTGAACAAATGGCCGACCAAATGGCCTGAGTTATACCCGACATAGTTAGCAAGAGCCAATCCAACACCGAATCGCTACACGGCTCCGTGGACTCCAAGGTTGAAAAGCATATGTCACAATTCCTTTTCAAACAATTCGTTGCCTGCAAACCTCTGGAGTTTGCAGGTAACGATGGCACGACCGCTCTGTTGACTTGGTTTGAAGCCATGGAGATCACCTTTCGCCAAAGTGCCTGCCCCGATGACTTGCGCACCCAAAACGCCACGGGGGTGTTCCGCTCGAGAGCTCTCGAGTGGTGGACCTCCGAACGTAGCACAAGAGGGGATGATGCCGCCCACGCGTTACCATGGGCCGAATTAAAGAAGCTCATGAGGGACGAGTTCTGCCCTCCACATGAGCTTAGGAAGCTAGAACAAGAGTTTTGGTACCTCAAGCAAAATGGGGATGATAATGACGGTTTAACCCAACGCTTCAAGCAACTTAGCATCCTTTGTCCTAGCCAAGTTGATACCACTGAAAAGGCTATCAACAAGAACATCCATTGCCTACCCAATTCTTTCATGAACCTCGTGGAAGCTGCTTTCCCAGCGACTTTCGAGGAAACCTACCGCTTAACTGCTCGCCTTAACAGCAACCAGGTCGAGCGCAAGAATGCCGCAAAGGCCTCGCTGAAAAGCGCGCACCAAGCCACCGCCGAACCTGCCACCATTGAACCCTCACCAAAATGTAGCATTTGTCAAAAACGGGTTTTCCAAACCCGCTCCGTTTGTAATCGAATATCAAGTTATAAATGACTCGTTGCGTATTTATGTCCATTTTAATTTTTTTAATGATGCGTAATTAATAAACAAACTAAACTATAAAAGTTATAATTGATAAAAAGTAAAAATAAAATAATTAAAAAGAAAATGAGGCTGCCGGGACTCGAACCCGGGTCAGCCGGGTTTTGAACTCCAAAGACTTAACACACCCACATATGACCACTCCGCCACTTGTTGTTTTCTGTAAATGTTAGGAAACAATTAAATTTTATGGACTACCATAAATCGACCGGTTACGCCAACTGTAACCGAAATCGGTCACCAAACGTCCAAAGGCATTTGATTGATCGCGGTTTACTGAGTTTAACCGATGCACCGACACCTTCAATCAAGTTTGCTTTGAATAAACTTAAATTCGAGAATGGATCGGTTTTAATAACCAAAAACCTTCAATTTCTGAATTACTTCGATCAAAGACCCCTCTCGCGACTCAAACACATTCTGCAAACCTCCAATTACATTTTCGCATAACTTTCAGTCCGCCGGAGAAGCTATTTGAACTCGCCGGACTTTCGCCGGAAAACCGTGTTTTCCATCAAATCAGTAAGTCTCGCAATTCTTTCGTTGTCTATCAATTGTTAAGCTATTGCTAACTCAAACCCTTCAATCGGAATAAATTTCAGACGTCGTTATCGGATAAGTCCCGCTCGCCGGAAAACTTCTGAAAATCCTTATCTTCAGCTGTAAAACGGTATAGACATTCAAACCTTCTGATAACTCTTGCTTAATGCTTCAATTCCTCATTTAACTAATCAAAACTGTTAATTTATTCGTTCAGTCGAAATCCTTAAAAAAACAGAGCCGACGACTTGCCGGAATTCTGAGATAAATCGTTCTCCGGTATGTTTACTTCTAAATATCGTCTCTGCCATTTCATATTAGTCTGTTGAATGTTTATCAATCGAATTAAAGAAGATACAATAGTGTAATCGCAGACTGTAATTTTGTAACGAAGAAGACGATGATAGTTTGATTATAAGTTTAATAAAATCTGGATATTATCTCGGGTTAGACACACAGTCCAGCGGGGGACTGTGTGCACATACATATCACACGCCGCGAGTTCGATCCTTGACACACGTATGCTCTGTAATAAAAATGTTTTGTTTTTCTAACTGAACCGGATCCTTGTCGCCGTTAGATGTTAAGTATAATAAAAATCTATATATTAACCAAGTTAGACACACAGTCCAGCGGTGGACTGTGTGTAACATTAAGTCACAGGTCCCGGGTTCGAGACCTGTTGACGACACCGGTTCGACGATTTAAAACATTTTTGAAAATAAAAGAATTTTGAATAAACTGAGTTAGTATATAAATATAATTAAAAACAGAATTATTTCAGGTTAGACACGTAGCTCAGTTGGTAGAGCTGCGTGCACGCGTACGGGAGGTCTCGGGTTCGAGCCTCACCCGGCGCATACAGTTACACAATAAA
Organism: Scalesia atractyloides; assembly: GCA_947069175.1. Taxonomy (NCBI): domain Eukaryota; kingdom Viridiplantae; phylum Streptophyta; class Magnoliopsida; order Asterales; family Asteraceae; genus Scalesia; species Scalesia atractyloides. The sequence continues at coordinate 42,465,914 of CAMTDV010000014.1, forward strand.
ACCGGTCAACAAGTCAAAGTCAATAGTCAACGGTCAACGCAAAAGTCAACATAGTTTTATATTTTTATTTATTTAATCTAATTTAAAAATCAATTAAAAATACTTAAAAATAATGTTTTTAAAGATAGGAAATAGCCTTAAACTCACAAAAATATATCTAAAAATCCTATTAAAATTATTAATAAAATCCACTCATTTACTATATCTTCCGTTATTATTTAGGTTAGTTAATACTCGTTGTTCAATCCTTCCAACACGTGCGCATCTCATCATCTCCAACCAAACGCACTCAATGTGAGTGAATCTTTACAAATTCCCCGTTTTAATCACGTTTTTGGGGTGTATCATGTGTTTTGCCATTTATTATATTTAAATCATTGTGCATACATCATATCATGAACAAATGTGTATTCAGCTTGTTTCAACTGTTGTGTGGTTATTGTTTAGATTTAATTTATTATTTTCAGTACATGCAATTTCATAGGCCGCCGCTCCCCATTACATTATGAGCGTTGAGCATGTTCCCCATTACATTATGAGCGTGAACTTGGCGTGCCAACATACGATCGGCTCCGTTTGATTGAGCCTTGATCGCACAGACATTTATCATTTTCAGTACATGCAATACGATCGGCTCCGTTTGATTGAGCCTTGATCGCACAGACATTTATCATTTTCAGTACATACATTTATCATATGCCGTTCGTTCCCCATTTTTGTTATTGTATGTTATTGTATGTTATTATATGTTATTGTATGTTATTGTATGTTATAGTTTGTGGTTGTCATTGTTACTGATTGATTATTTACATTTGCTCACTTATGATTATGCACAATTTTTCCTTGATAAAATAACAAGAAAATCAATAATAAATGTTTATCTAACAAGGTTCACTCGCCAACTTATGTTGACCCAAAAATCCCTATTTTTACACATGATATAGGTGAACCAGCTGCAGCAAGAAACACATAGGATTGGCCTAGAAGAATAAACTGGTTTAGAGCTTGGATTGTTTAGTTGGTTATTTTTCCTTGTATTTGTATGGACATGTTTGGATTATTGAGAATGTAATTTTGACTTTAATAAATATGAAACATATTAGTAAATATCATGAGCTTTGGTGATAACCCAATTATGCCCCGACTCTTATTCCACTGCGGGTCGGGGTGTGACAGATTGGTATCAGAGCCATGACTATAGGGATATAGGATAGGTTATTAGACCCTTAGAGCCTATACTATAGTTGATTAGAAATTTTTAAGATTTTTGTGTGTTACATGCAAAATTCATGATGTTTATATGTTTTATGTTTAATGTTACATTCAATGTTATGCAAGCATGTTCATAAGTACATATTAGTATATAATGCCTATCATGAATCATATTCTCATAACATATCATACCAATGAAAGCACACATCACATCATTATCATGATTGTTTTTACAACGATTTTTGTATTTTCAAATCACATCAAAGTGAGTTCTCATGACGGGCATGTAGTAACTGGTAGGGTACAAGTACCGGTAGTCGGAACGTCCTGTCTAGGATGGCATTCATATAAATCCAAAATAAAGGACCAGTTTGCCTACCTGGGGACTAACGATGAGAGTACGAAGTACCTATTAGGCCAAATCATGCTATACCAAACGTCGTGTGAGCTAACCCCACTTTGAGTTGTCACTGTGTCTACACCTGGACACATTCCGACCATACATCTCGTAAACATATTTTGTGGTTTGCCATCGGGTGATGCGAGTGTTAAATCGCCAATACTAATGTGAATCCTACCAAGCCAATAGTCATGGGGGCCCACATGACTATACAGGTGAAGGTATGGGAGACATTTGAGGCCCAACATGAGCAAACCCAAGACATCCTATGGATGTAGTTGCATTATTGATATTTATGTTAGTTTCATTTTCTTTAAGACACATGACACCTAAAAGGACTCCATAAACTCACAATCTTCTTATGTATGTTCCTGTAGATGTCAGCTAGACAACAACGAGGGGGTAAAAGATCAGGAAGGCCTCACGAACGCTTGGCCGCACAAATCGCGAAACAAATGGCCGCGGTGCTTCCTGACATTGTGGTTCAAGTACAACAGGCTCTCGCCACAAATCCCACTAATCCTCCCCAGCAAGATGACCAGAACATCGGCAACCCTCCTACCAGCAAGTGCTCATATAAACATTTCAAGTCTTGCGATCCTCCTAAATTTGAAGGGACCGAAGGTGTCACTGCTCTCCTCCACTGGTTTGAGGAAATGGAAAACACCTTCCTCAACTGCGATTGTCCCGAGGATCGCAAGGTACGATACGCAACCGGGAGACTATTTGGGGTAGCTCTTACCTGGTGGAATACTGAAAAGGGTAAGAGGGGAATTGATGATGCAATGGCCTTAACGTGGGAGGAGTTAAGGGAAATCATGACGAGGCGATTCTGTCCTAGAAGTGAGATTAAGAAGCTAGAGGACGAATTTTATTCTTTGAAGCAAAAGGAGGGAGATCATACTTCCTACAACAAGAGGTTCTTAGAGTTGAACCAAATGGTCCCTAACTTGTTTACCCCAGTTTATCGCTTAATTGAGCATTATATTCGAGGTCTTCCCTCGAAAATTCAAGATTCAGTTCTCAGCACTTCACCAGCAACACTTGAAGCTGCTATGGAACTAGCTATTGAACTGACCGAGAATCGAATTCGCAACGGTAAGTTTAAAGAGGAGAAAAAGAAAGCACCCGTTGAGGGCCAAACTTCAAACCATTCCACCTCCTCCTCTAAGTTTGCTAACAAGAGGAAACGTAACACCCGAAACTTCGCTGTCACACAAACCAATTTCCCTATCCCTGCTGCACCCATTACCCAAGTTGCCCCTTCACCTGCACCATACAAAAGACCATACTCTGGCCCGTTACCAAAATGCAACCGTTGCCAATACCACCATTTTCCTGATCATCCCTGCCAACATTGCACCGGCTGTGGTCGCGTAGGTCATACCGTTCAAACCTGTCGCATGCCTCAGCGAACGAACCGCCACCAGCCTTCAACCCAAGCCCACCAACAAATAATGGGTCAAGCCCAACAACCCCTACTATTACCACCTACCCAACATTTAGCCAAAACATACTACCAACCCAACTATCCCATGGTACAACCTATGCGGACTTGCTACAATTGTGGAGACCCAAGCCATTTTAGAAACACTTGTCCAAGGTTGGTGAACATTATTCATGCTCAAGCCCAAGCCAATCCGGTGAATCAAGCGAACCAAGCTCCTCCACCTGCAAGAGGAAGAGCTTTCAACATCAACGCTAATCAGGCTAGAGCTGACGGCAATGTGGTTAACGGTACGTTCCTTATCAATGGTAGATATGCATCCATGTTGTTTGATACTGGCGCGGATAAAAGTTTTGTGTCCTTAGAGTTTGAACCCATCCTAAACCAAAATCGTGATAAGCTCATGGAATCCATAACAGTAGAAGTTGCTGACGGGAAACCGGTCTCATTGAACTCTATAATACGCAATTGTACTCTTACTCTAAACGATCACAATTTTCTAGTTGACCTCATCCAATGAAGTTGGGAAGCTTTGACATTATAATTGGTATGTATTGGCTCAGCCAACATCAGGCTGAAGTTGTATGTCGTGAAAAGTTTATACGCATTCCTCTTTCAAACGGTCAGACTCTACGAATCTTTGGAGAAACCCCGTCTAAAGGGCTCAGATTAATGTCCTGTCTTCAAGCTCAAAAATATCTTCGCAAGAATTATGTCGCGTTTTTAGCTCATGTCGTCAAAAAGGGAACCATGGAGAAGAAACTTGAAGACATTCCTGTAGTAAAAGATTTCCCGCAAGTTTTTCCTGACGACATTTCATGACTTCCTCCAGTAAGAGAAGTCGAATTCCGTATTGATCTTATACCTGGTGCTACACCAGTTGCAAAGTCTCCTTATAGGTTAGCCCCCTCTGAAATGCAAGAGCTAGCCAGTCAATTGCAAGAGTTGACTGACAAAGGATTCATACGTCCTAGCTCCTCGCCTTGGGGTGCACCTGTCCTTTTTGTGAAGAAGAAAGATGGATCGTTTCGCATGTGCATCGACTACAGAGAACTCAACAAGTTAACAATCAAGAATCGCTATCCATTACCTCGCGTTGATGATCTTCTTGACCAACTTCAAGGTGCCAGCTGCTTTTCAAAAATCGACCTTCGATCTGGTTATCATCAACTTAGAGTACATGAAGAAGACGTCCCAAAGACCGCTTTCCTAACTCGTTATGGTCATTATGAATTCATGGTCATGCCATTTAGTTTAACCAACGCTCCAGCTGTCTTCATGGATCTAATGAACAGAGTCTGCAAACCCTATCTCGATCGTTTTGTTATAGTTTTCATCGACGACATCTATTCAAAGTCTAAGTCTGATCATGAGCGATATCTTTGACTGATCCTTACACTTCTAGAGAATGAAAAGCTTTACGCCAAATTCTCCAAATGCGAATTCTGGTTAAAAGAGGTACAATTCCTCGGACATGTAGTCAATGACAAGGGAATACATGTCGACCCCTCAAAGATCAAAGCGGTACAAGAATGGCAAGCGCCACGTACACCAACTGAAGTAAGATCTTTTCTTGGTTTGGCTGGTTATTATCGTCGTTTCATTTCCAACTTCTCACGCATTGCTGTACCACTCACGGCTTTAACTCATAAGGGAAAACCTTTCATATGGGGACCCAAGCAAGAAGAAGCCTTCCAAACCCTTAAACAAAAACTCTGTGATGCACCAATCCTCACTCTGCCTGAAGGTTGTGATGACTTCGTGGTTTATTGCGACGCGTCAGGACAAGGACTAGGCTGTGTTCTAATGCAGAGAGGAAAGGTTATAGCTTATGCTTCGAGACAACTCAAGACTCATGAGAAGAACTACACTACCCATGACCTAGAACTTGGAGCCGTTGTGTTCGCTCTTAAGATATGGAGACATTATATCTACGGTACTAAGTGTGAAATATACACTGACCACAAGAGTCTTCAACATATCTTCAATCAAAAAGAGTTAAACATGAGGCAACGAAGATGGGTCGAACTTCTAAATGACTACGACTGTGAAATTCGGTACCACCCTGGCAAAGCAAATGTGGTGGCTGATGCACTCAGTCGAAAGGGTTATGCGAACTCCATTCGTCTTCTATGTTCACAAATCATAACTGACATTAAAGATCAAATTCGAGAAGCCCAACATGTTTCAGTAACGGAGGATGATGTACGAAAGGAGCTGTCCTGTGGAGCTGAACTTAAAATTGAAACTAAATCTGACGGTATTCTGTACTATCTAGATCGCATATGGATTCTTGACCACAACAACCTTCATGAATTTCTTATGAATGAGGCTCACAAAACGCGATACTCTATACACCCAGGAGCCGATAAGATGTATCAAGACCTTCGATACACCTATTGGTGGCCTGGAATGAAAAAGGATATTGCTGTTTTTGTTTCCAAGTGCCTTACGTGTTCCAAGGTGAAAGCTGAACACCAAAGACCCTCGGACTTCTGGTCCAACCTGAAATACCTGTATGGAAGTGGGAAAACATAACCATGGATTTCATTACCGGGTTACCTCGCACTTCTGGTGGGTATGACACTATATGGGTAATCATTGACCGACTTACAAAATCAGCTCACTTTATTCCTATCCGCGAAGATTTCAAGAACGAAAAGCTAGCTCGTATTTATATCAGCGAAATCGTAAGCCGACATGGTGTACCGTTAAGCATTATTTCAGATCGTGATGGTCGTTTCACTTCACGAACATGGCAAGCAGTACAAGCCGCTTTGGGTACGCGATTAGATCTTAGTACCGCTTATCATCCTCAAACTGATGGACAATCTGAACGCACCATTCAAACTCTTGAAGATATCCTTCGAGCATGTGTCATAGACTTCAAGGGAAATTGGGACGCTCATCTACCACTAGTTGAATTTTCGTACAACAACAGCTATCATTCAAGTATCGGCATGGCAGCACGAAATTGGGGAAGCTCAAATCACTGGTCCAGAATTGATTCAAGAAACCACAGACAAGATTCATCAGATTCGAAACAATCTTCTAGCGGCTCAAAGTCGTCAAAAGAGTTATGCAGATAAACGACGGAAGCCTTTGGAGTTTAACATTGGTGATCATGTACTTTTAAAAGTATCACCGTGGAAGGGAGTAGTTCGTTTTGGTCAAAAAGGCAAGCTAGCACCACGCTACGTAGGACCTTTCAAGATACTCGAGAGAGTAGGACCTGTAGCATACAAGCTTGATCTACCAGAAGAACTCAACAGGATTCATCCCACATTCCACGTATCAAACTTGAAGAAGTGCCTCGCTGATGAAAACCTCCATATTCCTCTGGAAGATTTTCAGATTGATGAATCTATGCATTTTATTGAAAGACCAGTAGAGATCATGGACTTCGGAGAAAAACGTCTTCGACGAAGTCGCATTCCAATTGTTAGGGTACGCTGGGAGTCAAAACGGGGACCTGAGTTTACTTGGGAACGTGAAGACTCAATGCGCGAAAAATACCCGCATCTTTTTCCTACTACTACTACTTGAATTTCGGGACGAAATTCCTAAAAGTAGGGGATACTGTAGCATTTGTCAAAAACGGGTTTTCCAAACCCGCTCCGTTTGTAATCGAATATCAAGTTATAAATGACTCGTTGCGTATTTATGTCCATTTTAATTTTTTTAATGATGCGTAATTAATAAACAAACTAAATTATAAAAGTTATAAATGATAAAAAGTAAAAATAAAATAATTAAAAAGAAAATGAGGCTGCCGGGACTCGAACCCGGGTCAGCCGGGTTTTGAACTCTAAAGACTTAACACACCCACATATAACCACTCCGCCACTTGTTGTTTTCTGTAAATGTTAGGAAACAATTAAATTTTATGGACTACCATAAATCGACCGGTTACGCCAACTGTAACCGAAATCGGTCACCAAACGTCCAAAGACATTTGATTGATCGCGGTTTACTGAGTTTAACCGATGCACCGACACCTTCAATCAAGTTTGCTTTGAATAAACTTAAATTCGATAATGCATCGGTTTTAATAACCAAAAACCTTCAATTTCTGAATTACTTCGATCAAAGACCCCTTTCGCGACTCAAACACACTCTGCAAACCTCCAATTACATTTTCGCACAACTTTCAGTCCGTCGGAGAAGCTATTTGAACTCGCCTGACTTTCGCCGAAAACCGTGTTTTCCATCAAATCAGTAAGTCTCGCAATTCTTTCGTTGTCTATCAATTGTTAAGCTATTGCTAACTCAAACCCTCCAATCGGAATCAATTTCAGACGTCGTTATCGGATAATTCCCGCTCGCCGGAAAACTTCTGAAAATCCTTATCTTCAGCTGTAAAACGGTATAGACATTCAAACCTTCTGATAACTCTTGCTTAATGCTTCAATTCCTCATTTAACTAATCAAAACTGTTAATTTATTCGTTCAGTCGAAATCCGTAAAAAAAAAGAGCCGACGACTTGCCGGAATTCTGAGATAAATCGTTCTCCGGTATGTTTACTTCTAAATATCGTCTCTGCCATTTCATATTAGTCTGTTGAATGTTTGTCAATCGAATTAAACAAGATACAATAGTGTAATCGCAGACTGTAATTTTGTAACGAAGAAGACGATGATAGTTTGATTATAAGTTTAATAAAATCTGGATATTATCTCGGGTTAGACACACAGTCCAGCGGTGGACTGTGTGCACATACATATCACACGCCGCGAGTTCGATCCTTGACACACGTATGCTCTGTAATAAAAATGTTTTGTTTTTCTAACTGAACCGGATCCTTGTCGCCGTTAGATGTTAAGTATAAAAAAAATCTATATATTAACCAAGTTAGACACACAGTCCAGCGGTGGACTGTGTGTAACATTAAGTCACAGGTCCCGGGTTCGAGACCTGTTGACGACACCGGTTCGACGATTTAAAAAATTTTTGAAAATAAAAGAATTTTGAATAAACTGAGTTAGTATATAAATATAATTAAAAACAAAATTATTTCAGGTTAGACACGTAGCTCAGTTGGTAGAGCTGCGTGCACGCGTACGGGAGATCTCGGGTTCGAGCCTCACCCGGCGCATACAGTTACACAATAAAACCGGTCAACAAGTCAAAGTCAATAGTCAACGGTCAACGCAAAAGTCAATATATTTTTATATTTTTATTTATTTAATCTAATTTAAAAATTAATTAAAAATACTTAAAAATAATGTTTTTAAAGATAGGAAATAGCCTTAAACTCACAAAAATATATCTAAAAATCCTATTAAAATTATTAATAAAATCCACTCATTTACTATATCTTCCATTATTATTTAAGTTAGTTAATACTCGTTGTTCAATCCTTCCAACTCGTGCGCATCTCATCATCTCCAACCAAACGCACCCAATGTGAGTGAATCTTTACAAATTCCCCGTTTTAATCATGTTTTTGGGGTGTATCATGTGTCTTGCCATTTATTATATTTAAATCATTGTGCATACATCATATCATGAACAAATGTGTATTCAGCTTGTTTCAACTGTTGTGTGGTTATTGTTTAGATTTAATTTATTATTTTCAGTACATGCAATTTCATAGGCCGCCGCTCCCCATTACATTATGAGCGTTGAGCATGTTCCCCATTACATTATGAGCGTGAACCTGGCGTGCCAACATACGATCGGCTCCGTTTGATTGAGCCTTGATCGCACAGACATTTATCATTTTCAGTACATACATTTATCATATGCCGTTCGTTCCCCATTTTTGTTATTGTATGTTATTGTATGTTATTATATGTTATTGTATGTTATTGTATGTTATAGTTTGTGGTTGTCATTGTTACTGATTGATTATTTACATTTGCTCACTTATGATTATGCACAATTTTTCCTTGATAAAATAACAAGAAAATCAATAATAAATGTTTATCTAACAAGGTTCACTCGCCAACTTATGTTGACCCAAAACCCCCCATTTTTACACATGATACAGGTGAACCAGCTGCAGCAAGAAACACATAGGATTGGCCTAGAAGAATAAACTGGTTTAGAGCTTGGATTGTTTAGTTGGTTATTTTTCCTTGTATTTGTATGGACATGTTTGGATTATTGAGAATGTAATTTTGACTTTAATAAATATGAAACATATTAGTAAATATCATGAGCTTTGGTGATAACCCAATTATGCCCCGACTCTTATTCCGCTGCGGGTCGGGTGTGTGACACAAAACCCCAGAAACAACAACCCCAAGAATAAGAAGCGGAAGGCTTCTAGTCAAAATTGCGGGGTTATTACTCCGCCGAACCCTCACCCATCCAAACCGTTGCAGCCATCGCTCCTGCTAACCCTGATCAGCCAAGGCAGGGCTACGCTGGGTCTCACCCCCAGTGTACGACTTATTTATGCCATCACCCTGCTGGTACCCCATGCCGCAAGTGTGCCCAATGTCAAAGGTTTGGGCACTTTGCTAACCGTTTCCGCAACTTCCCACAACCCCAGAACACACTACCCTCAAGCCCTCATGCCTAACCCTGCTCAACCTCAAACCCAACCTCAAAATGCTCCTGTGTGAGCATGTTTCAAGTGCGGTGACCCAAGCCATCTTGCCAACGTTTGCCCTCAGCGCAACGTCAACCAGCAGCAACAGCCTCAACCGGCACGCGGAAGAGCGTTTGCCCTCACCAACGCTCAGGCTCAAAGTTCAAATGACGTTATCACTGGTACGTTCCTTGTTAACCATCTTTATGCTTCATGTCTATTTGATGCTGGCACCAATAAAAGTTTTGTTTCGACTGAATTTGAACCTTTACTTAAGTGCGTACGTTCCAAATTGCCTAATCCTTTCGCTGTCGAAGTCGCTAATGGTAAAACCGTCTATGTTGATTCTATTCTTTCTAATTGTTCCTTGACTCTAAACGATCATACGTTTTCGATCAACCTCATACCTATGCAAATGGGTAGTTTCGATGTCAAGTAGGCATGGATTAGCTTAAGCGAGTTCGTGCCGAAGTTGTTTATTCGGAAAAGCTCATTCGCCTTCCCCTTCCTAACAACGATTCCATACACGTCTATGGCGAGAAACCTTCTAAGGTCTTAAGCTTATGTCGTGTATCCAAGCAAACAAATATTTGCGCAAGGAGTACTTTGCCTTTCTTACCCATGTTACGGAAAAGAAAGACAAAGGCCAGAGTGTGAGCGACGTTCCTGTTGTTTGCAATTTCCCTGATGTCTTTCCAGAGGATCTTCCTGGTCCTCTGCCTCCTCGATCTGTTGACTTTCGTATTGACCTCATCCCTGGCGTAACTCCAGTTGCGAAAGCTCATTATAGTTTAGCACCCTCAGAGATGCAAGAGCTATCTAGCCAACTTCAAGAACTTCTTGATAAAGGCTTTATACGCCCTAGTACTTCTCCTTGGGGCGCTCCCGTTTTATTCGTCAAGAATAAAGATGGATCCTTTCGGATGACTATTGACTATCGTGAACTCAACAAACTTACAGTCAAGAACCCATACCCACTTCCTCGTATTGACGATCTCTTCGATCAACTTCAACGTGCGACTTGTTTCTCGAAAATCGACCTCCGTTCTGCTACCATCAACTTCGAGTTTTCGAGGGACACGTACCTAAGACTGCCTTTCGCACACGTTATGGACACTACGTGTAACATTCGTCGTAAAACGGGTTCCAAAACCCGCTCCGTTAAAATTCTAGAATTTATTAAATGTTTCTCTACGCATGTATTCATTTTATAAATTATATTAGTTAATTTTTATAGTTAATAAATAAACTAGAATGTAAATATATTGAATAAATAAAAGAATAAAAATAATACTATTAAATAAAAGTTCAAAAAATAAGAAAATAAAGGAAAAGGGGCAACCGGGTTCGAACCCGGGTCCCCATCAAACACACAAACAACTTACACCACTACGACACCTGCACAACATCTGATCTACCCGAGTCAATTAATCCTTTATATTTACGTTTATCTTGATCTGAATTCAAAAGAGAAACCCCCGCCTGTAACTGACTGTAACTTCCAAATCAGTAGGAATTTCCGTTTCAATCTTAAATTAAACCCAAGAAACTGATTTCCAATCATGTATTAAAACTAAATCATAATTCAATTCGGTTACAAAATCAATGTGGCAATCAATCCTTTGACCGAAACGGATAAAACCAAAATTTAACCCAATTCAGTACCTTCACCTATAAATACCGACATTTGAACCTTTAGAAACTCGCTCACACTCGCACAAACACCTTGCAAACACATTGAAGATACTTTGGTTTTCAATTCGTATTTCGCCGGAAAATTGTTGTCGCCGGAAAAATCACCGGAGTACACCCCTGATCGGTACAATCATCTTAATTCTTTTGCTATCGCTTGTTTAATGTTTTATTATCTCAAAACAATTAATCAAAACTGTATAAATGGTTAACAGTCGGGTTTACGATTGCTGGGTTTTTAAAAAAGGAAGAGGATGATGTTTTCGTATATTATAAGAATAATTAAGAACGGGTATTTAACCGGGTTAGACACACAGTCCAGCGGTGGACTGTGTGCAAATACAAAGCACACGTCCCGGGTTCGAGTCTCACACGTATCCAACTCTTTGAAATAAAAACCAATTTTTTTTAAAACATATTCAGAACACCACTGAGTAAGTATTTATAACTAATATAATAGTGGGTTGATACGGGTTAGACACACAGCCCAACTGGTTGGGCTGTGTGCACATGAACCGTAGATCCCGAGATCGAGCCAGGTTAATTGTAACCGATTTTGGCCATTAAAAAATCTTTTTAAATAAAAACAAAATATAGTTAAGCTAGTTAGTGTATATATATAATTAAAATAGAGATTATTTCAGGTTAGACACGTAACTCAGTTGGTAGAGCTGCGTGCACGTATACGGGAGGTCACGAGTTCGAACCTCACACAATGCCTATAATACCAAAGTCAACGCGGACCGGTCAACCCTGTAAAAGGGTATATTTTTTATAATTATTTTCATTATTATTTTATTTAAAAATCATTTAAAAATACTTCAAACATATGACTTTTTAAGTTTAAAAATTGTAATAAATACCACAAAAATAGATCTAAAAATCTAATAAAAGGCATTAATTAGAAATATTAATTTCAAATAGAAGATATATATTTATCGAATTATTACGTGATTATTTAGGTTAGTTTTCCCTCGTCGGTTGAATCATAAATTCGTGCGCATTCATTATCATCAAGGAACGCACCCACTGTGAGTGAATTCTTACAAATTCCCCTTTTTATTCATGTTTTGGGGTGTATCATGTGTCGCTTTATTTATTTTGTTTATTCAAACTTGTGCTATTACCATTATATGATCTAAACGTGTGATGTAAATTTTGTTTGTTGTGATGTGTGTTTACATTTTGTCAAGTTGCGTGCAAATCATTCATTAGGCCCATCAGTTCCTCGTTGGAGACGAGTTGAACATCGCGTGCCTCATTAGATCGGCTCCTTTTGATTGAGCCTTGATCTCATTGTTCATCATTTGGTGTGTGCGTGTGCATTAATTGATATATTGTGTATTATGATTAAATTTACATATACGTATACTCATATGTGGTTATGCACCTTTTTATAACCAATATAACAAATTCATTCAAATGTTTTCATAAGATTCACTCGCCAACTTTTGTTGACCCAAAACCCTATTTTTACACATGATACAGGTGGACATGTTGAAGCAAGGAACACATAGGAAATTGCCTTAGAAGAAAAATAAAGAAGTCATGAAAAATGTATTTGAACATGTTGTGCTTGTATGTTTATTGTAATTTCTTCTTTAAATAGAAATAATAAATATGAAACTTTATAGTAAATGTCATGAGCTTTGATAAAAAACCCAATCATGCCCGACTACCATTTCCGCTGCGGGTCAGGGTGTGACAGATTGGTATCAGAGCTTTTGACTATAGGGATATTGGATAGGTTATTAGACCCTTAGAGCCTATACTATAGTTGATTAGAATTTTAATTGTTTATGTGGTTACATGCAAACTCATGATGTTTATTTGTTTCGTATTTATTACACACACCAATGCATGCAAACACTTCCACTATCATTTTGTGTGATACTTAATGAGTTATACTTGTTGTCAAACATAACATGCTTACATATACATTCATCACGCATATTTCAATGTTCACATATTCAAATCATCCTCATATTTCCTTTATTCAAGATTTTGTGGCATTTTTCGTTTTTCAATCTCATCAAAGTGAGTTCTACGACGGGCATGTAGTAACTGGAAGGGTACAAGTACCGGTAGTCGAAACGTCCTGTCTAGGTTGGCATTCGTATAAATCCAATATAACGGACTAGTTTGCCTACCTGGGGACTAACGCTGAGAGTACGAAGGACCTATTAGGCCAAAGAATGCCACACCAAACGTCGTTCGAACTAACCCTACTTTGAGTTGTCATTGTGTCCATACCAGGACACCCTCCGACCTTATACTTTGCTGTCATGTTTTACGATTTTCATTCGGGTGGCAAAGTGTTATCAGGCCAACACCAATATGAACCCTACCAGAGCCCAGTAGTCATGGGGGCCCACATGACTACCAAGGCCAAGTAAGGGGACATATGGGAGCCTAAACATGAGCAAAGCCCAAGACATCCTATGGATGTAGCAAATTTATTTTCTTCATTTGTTTTGTGAATGTTCATTTCTAAATACGACACATGACACCTAAAACGTCAAACTCATACTCTCGATACGTATTCCTTGTAGATGTCTTCTAGTCACCCTCGTAGAGGTAGGAGATCAGAAAAATTCTGCGAACGCATGGCCGCCCAAATCGCTCAACAAATGGCCGCCGTAATCCCCAACATCGTAGTTCAAGTTCAACAAGCCCTTACCGCTAAGCCCGTCAACCCAATCAACCAAGAAGATCAAAACGTTGTCAACCCTCCCCCAAATACCACTAAATGCACCTTCAAGCATTTCCAATCTGCGATTCTCCAAAATACGAAGGGACTGAAGGTGTTACCGCTCTCCTCCATTGGTTTGAGGAGATGGAAAACACTTTTCTCAATTGCGACTGCCCCGATGATCGCAAGGTGTGATATGCTACCGGTCGTTTGTTCGGAGTAGCACTTACATGGTGGAACACAGAGAAGGCCAAGCGAGGAGAGTTGAGGGAGATCATAACAAGACGTTTCTGTCCAAGAAGCGACATCAAGAAATTAGAAGATGAGTTCTACTCTTTGAAACAAAAGGAGGGCGACCACACCACATACAATAAGAGATTCCTTGAGTTGAATTAGATGGTCCCCAACTTGTTCACTCCCCTCTACCGTTTGATCGAGCACTACATTCGAGGTCTTCCTTCAAAAATTCAAGACCCTGTAATAAGTACCACACCTGCAACTTTGGAAGCAGCAATGGAGTTAGCTACAGAGCTCACCGAAAACCACATACGGAATAAAGACTTCAAGGAGGAGAAGAAGAAGGATAAAGCATCAACCGAAACCTCAAACTCAACCCAGACCGAATCCTCTTCTCAACCCACTTCTAAGAGAAAACGAGATGGGCAAAATTTCGCTGTCACTTAAGGCAATCAACCAGCTCCACAAGCCGTACCCCTCCAAGCTATCCCAATCACTCAAGTAGCACCCAACACTACTTACCCAAATAAGAAACCTTACATTGGACCTCACCCTCAATGCAACACCTGTTTTTATAACCATCCATCTACCGTACCTTGTCGACTGTGTGCTAATTGTGGGCGTTATGGTCATTTGAGCAAAACTTGTCGCACCCCTCGAAACCAAGCTTCACCCCTACCCAAAACATGATCCAATCATATCAACAACCCTAATACCCCATGTTTCTACATGTTCGAGCTTGCTTTAATTGTGGGGACCCTACCCATTTTAGAAACAGGTGCCCTCGATTGGTTAACATCATAAACGCCCAAGCTCAAGCAAACCCAGTTAACCAAGCAAATCAAGAAAACCCAGCACTACCACCAGCAAGAGGAAGAGCTTACAACATCAACGCCAATCCTGTTGAAGATAATAACGGCCCAAACGAACAACCCAACTAGCCTTCCCTCACCAAGAATCAAGACTCAACTCCAACCGTCTAGTTCTTAATGTTTTTCTCAATCTTTACGTATCCCATTTATAAATTGGGAATTTATGTATCCAAGAATTTTAATGCGAATTGATATTATAGTTTTGTTTTATATCTTTACTCATTGATTTAACTTTCATATCATCATACATCACGACGTATCTCGATCTCATCATTTAAAGAAGTTGGGTTGTGTCTCACTTTTTCATAGACTGACCCCTTCGTCATAACAGACGAGAGAGGTACTGTCGTCATTCAGTCATGTATTCTTTCAGATTTGAGACTCAAGCTTTGGCTGTTGTGTTTGTTTTGTAGATTTTAGAATCACATAGAACTAATCATAACTTACTGACAAAGCCAATGAAAATTTGACAAGAATATGGTGGATACGCCGCTGGTACTTCCTATATATAAGTATTCTTGTTAAAGGATCAAAAGCATTGTCAGGCGGTTATGAGAAGTTCCGTGTAGGTTTTAATATCGTCATGGTTGAAGTTTTGTTTTATGATATAACCTTATCTTTTCAAACGTATCAATTCTCTCAAAACTCTTATGCATGAGATCATACCTAGTCAATCAACTCTGTTTATCCATGTTTCGCATTTTTATACTTTAGACATCAAAAAGCGATTCCTATAGCATGGTATTCAACCCCTACTAGGAACGTTACTGCCTCATTTAGAACTCAAATTTCACACTCCTCTGGTTATGTAATCGTCAAATCCAAGCATCACACCTCCGTTTTCTATTAATAGATATTCAAACTTTTGTCAGAATCAAAAGCGAGGACCTGAGTTTACTTGGGAACGTGAAGATTTAATGCTCGGAAAATACCCGTATCTTACCCTATTACAACTTCTACCTAAATTTTGGGACGAAATTTCTAAAAGTAGGGGATACTGTAACATTCGTCGTAAAACGGGTTCCAAAACCTGCTCCGTTAAAATTCTAGAATTTATTAAATGTTTCGCTACACATGTATTCATTTTATAAATTATATTAGTTAATTTTTATAGTTAATAAATAAACTAGAATGTAAATATATTGAATAAATAAAAGAATAAAAATAATACTAATAAATAAAAGTTCAAAAAATAAGAAAATAAAGGAAAAGGGGCAACTGGGTTCGAACCCGGGTCCCCATCAAACACACAAACAACTTACACCACTGCGACACCTGCACAACATCTGATATACCCGAGTCAATTAATCCTTTATATTTACGTTTATCTTGATCTGAATTCAAAAGAGAAACCCCCGCCTGTAACTGACTCTAACTTCCAAATCAGTAGCAATTTCCGTTTCAATCTTAAATTAAACCCAAGAAACTGATTTCCAATCATGTATTAAAACTAAATCATAATTCAATTCGGTTACAAAATCAATGTGGCAATCAATCCTTTGACCGAAACGGATAAAACCAAAATTTAACCCAATTCAGTACCTTCACCTATAAATACCGACCTTTGAATCTTTAGAAACTCTCTCACACTCGCACAAACACCTTGCAAACACACTGAAGATACTTTGGTTTTCAAATCGTATTTCGCCGGAAAATTGTTGTCGCCGGAAACATCACCGGAGTACACCCCTGATCGGTACAATCATCTTAATTCTTTTGCTATCGCTTGTTTAGTGTTTTATTATCTCAAAACAATTAATCAAAACTGTATAAATGGTTAACAGTCGGGTTTACGATTGCTGGGTTTTTAAAAATGAAGAAGATGATGTTTTCGTATATTATAAGAATAATTAAGAACGGGTATTTAACCGGGTTAGACACACAGTCCAGCGGTGGACTGTATGCAAATACAAAGCACACGTCCCGGGTTCGAGTCTCACACGTATCCAACTCTTTGAAATAAAAACCAAATTTTTTTTAAAACATATTCAGAACACCACTGAGTAAGTATTTATAACTAATATAATAGTGGGTTGATACGGGTTAGACACACAGCCCAACTGGTTGGGCTGTGTGCACATGAACCGTAGATCCCGAGATCGAGCCAGGTTAATTGTAACCGATTTTGGCCATTAAAAAATCTTTTTAAATAAAAACAAAATATAGTTAAGCTAGTTAGTGTATATATATAATTAAAATAGAGATTATTTCGGATTAGACACGTAGCTCAGTTGGTAGAGCAGCGTGCACGTATACGGGAGGTCACGAGTTCGAACCTCACACAATGCCTATAATACCAAAGTCAACGCGGACCGGTCAACCCTGTAAAAGGGTATATTTTTTTTATAATTATTTTCTTTATTATTTTATTTAAAAATCATTTAAAAATACTTAAAAAATATGACTTTTTAAGTTTAAAAATTGTAATAAATACCACAAAAATAGATCTAAAAATCAAATAAAAGGATTAATTAGAAATATTAATTTCAAATAGAAGATATATATTTATCGAATTATTACGTGATTATTTAGGTTAGTTTTCCCTCGTCGGTTGAATCATAAATTCGTGCGCATTCATCATCATCAAGGAACGCACCCACTGTGAGTGAATTCTTACAAATTCCCCTTTTTATTCATGTTTTGGGGTGTATCATGTGTCGCTTTATTTATTTTGTTTATTCAAACTTGTGCTATTACCATTATATGATCTAACGTGTGATGTAAATGTTGTTTGTTGTGATGTGTGTTTACATTTTGTCAAGTTGCGTGCAAATCATTCATTAGGCCCATCAGTTCCTCGTTGGAGACGAGTTGAACATCGCGTGCCTCATTAGATCGGCTTCGTTTGATTGAGCCTTGATCTCATTGTTCATCATTTGGTGTGTGCGTGTGCATTAATTGATATATTGTGTATTATGATTAAATTTACATATACGTATACTCATATGTGGTTATGCACCTTTTTATAACCAATATAACAAATTCATTCAAATGTTTTCATAAGATTCACTCGCCAACTTTTGTTGACCCAAAACCCTATTTTTACACATGATACAGGTGGACAGGTTGAAGCAAGGAACACATAGGAAATTGCCTTAGAAGAAAAATAAAGAAGTCATGAAAAATGTATTTGAACATGTTGTGCTTGTATGTTTATTGTAATTTCTTCTTTAAATAGAATTGATAAATATGAAACTTTATAGTAAATGTCATGAGCTTTGATAAAAAACCCAATCATGCCCGACTACCATTTCCGCTGCGGGTCAGGGTGTGACACTACGAGTTCGTGGTCATGCCTTTTTGTTTGACTAACACGCCTGCAATGTTTATGGATCTCATGAACCGTGTGTGTAAATCCTTCTTCGATCGTTTCGTAATCGTATTCATCAAAGTATTCTCATCTATTCCAAAACGAAAGATGAACATGGGCGACATTTGCAACTTATCCTTCATCTTTTGCGTACCGAACGTTTTTATGAGAAATTCTCCAAGTGTGAATTTTGGCTAAAAGAGGTTCAATTTCTTGGCACACCGTCAATGAACTCGGTATTCACATTGACCCCGCAAATATAGAAGCTGTGAAGAATTGGATTGCACTTAAATCACCTTCTAAAATTCGTTCGTTTCTTGGCTTAGCTGGCTATTATCATCTCTTCATCTCGAACTTCTCCAAAATTGCCGCCCCTTTAACGTCGTTGACTCAAAAAGATAAACCTATTGTTTGGGGTCCTGAACAGGAAGAGTCTTTTCAAACCCTCAAGGGCATGCTCTGTAATGCTCCAATCCTTGCACTTCCCGATGGAAATGACAATTTCGTCGTGTATTGTGATGCCTCAAGCCAAGGTCTTGGTTGCGTTCTTATGCAACGAGACAAGGTTATCGCTTACACTTCGAAGACAACTCAAAATCTATGAGAAAAACTATACTACGCACGACCTTGAACTTGGTGCAGTTGTTTTTGCATTAAAGATATGGCGACACTTCCTTTATGGTACTAAGTGTACAGTCTTCACCGACCATAAGAGCCTTCAACATATCTTTGATCAAAAGAAACTGAACATGCGTCAACGTTGTTCGGTAGAATTGTTAAACGACTACGATTGTGACATTCGCTACCACCCTGGCAAAGCGAATGTTGTAGCCGATGCACTAAGTCGTAAAACTCATGTCAAGAGTGTTCGTTGTCACCAACTCGTGGGAAAACTTCATGAGCTAATTCGCCAAGCCCAATTTGCCATCATTAAAGAGGGTAACCTCGATAAAGAGTTGAATTATGGTGTCGAAAACCCACTCGCAGCTAAACCCGATGGTATACTATACTACTATGATCGCATTTGGATTCCCAATCATCTTAACCTTCAAAACACCTTGATGGATGAAGCCCACAAATCCCGATACTTTATTCATCCTAGCGCCGACAAAATGTACCATGACCTTCATGCATCTTATTGGTGGCCTGGGATGAAGAAAGATATCACTCTTTACGTCCTGAAGTGTCTTACCTGTTCCAAGGTGAAGGCTGAACATCAACGCCCCTCTGGCTTACTCGAACAACCAGAAATTCCCGTCTGGAAATGGGAGAGTATTGCTATGGATTTCATTACCAAGCTTCCTCGTACTTCGTCTGGTCATGACAGTATATGGGTTATCATTGACCGATTGACCAAATCCGCTCATTTCCTTGCCATTCGTGAAGATTACAAAGTCGAGAAATTGGCTTGTATCTACACGGATGAAATTATCAGTCGTCATGGTACTCCCGTTGACATCATTTCCGATCGCGATGCTCGTTTCACCTCCCGCCTTTGGCAAACATTTCAATCCGCCCTTGGCACTCGTCTTAACCTTAGCACCGCATTCCATCCTCAATCCGACGGTCAAACCGAGCGTACTATCCAAACTTTAGAGGATATGCTTCGATCATGCGTAATCGATTTTGGCGGCAACTGGGATTCGCACTTACCATTGGTAGAATTCTCGTACAATAATAGGTATCACACAAGTATTCAAATGGCTCCATTTAAAGCATTGTATGGTCGCAAGTGCCTTTCGCCTATTTGTTGGCACGAGATCGGAGACGTTCAAATCACCGGTCCCAAACTGATACAAGAGATAACGGACAAGATCCTACAAATCCGCGATAACCTCCTCAAAGCTCGAAGCCGACAAAAGAGTTATGCCGACAGAAGACGCAAACCATTGAATTCAAAGTGGGTGATAACGTACTTCTCAAGGTATCCCCTTGGAAAGGTGTTGTTCGATTTGGTAAGAAAGGAAAGCTCGCTCCTTGCTATGTAGGTCATTTCAAGATCCTCGAGAGGATTGGCAAGGTAGCGTATCGTCTGGATCTGCCTCAAGCGCTCAACAACGTTCATCCTGTTTTTCATGTTTCGAACCTAAAGAAGTGTCTAGCTGAGGAAGGACTTCAAGTTCCACTCAAAGATCTTCAAATCAATGAGACCTTGCATTTTGTGGATAAACCAGTTGAAATCATGGACCGAGGAATCAAGCAATTAAGGTGCAGTCGCATTCCTATCGTCAAGGTTCGATGGGAAGGTAAACGTGGCGCTGAATTTACTTGGGAACTCGAAAGTGATATGAAGACTAAGTATCCGCATCTTTTCGTTGCATCTTCCTAAATTTCGGGATAAAATTTCCTATAGGAGGGGAGACTGTAACGCCCGACGTTTTCATGCTTTCCATATTTAGAAAGCTCGTGTTGTCTTTCTAATTTTGGAAACCTTTGTATCTTGTATTCGTCCTTTCACTGTAATCTTTGTATTCGTTGTAAACCGAGACTTGGATCATAATAAAAACGCTTATTCTATTCCTATATATGTTACACTTATTCATAATCATTTTATACTTTATAACATTCATACTTCATACGTAACGTAAACGTGTTTCTTATATGTAATTGTAACACCTGGCAAAAACGTGTCCAATAAGGTGAAGACACGTGTCCTAAACCCTATCATTTCAAAAGTTGACTTTATAGGGATAAAAGTGTCAACGAGCGAAACTTGTGCTTTCGGAAGGTCAACCGGCGAACCGGGAATCCTAAAATGTTTATTCATACTCCCATACATGCTTATTATCAGCTTATGATGGCATTATACAAGTTACAAGTCCCAAGATAAGTTTATATAAGTTGAGGGGCCAAACTTGTCAAAATTAAAAATCTGGTTCGCTGACAGACTCCTTACGGACCGTAAGGGTCCCAAGCTTACGGTCCGTAATACCTGCATCTTGACGAATTTTTGCTTGGCCTCCACACATAAGCTTCCAAACTGCCTTATTCGAAACCATGGGCCGCATGCTTGTTCATTACTCATCCAAGGACACCTGGAGACATCCTACAACACTTGGTAACACCTGGATTGTTCTTGAGAAGGTCCTTGGCACTATAAATAGGTGCTTCATGTTACCTTTCATCCTTGCACCTTTCAAAATCACTTCTTCCTCTCTTGCTTGGCATTTCTCTGGGATTCCTGATCAAAAAGGAAGCCCCACTAAGTCCATTTTTGTGCTAGGACTAGTGGTAAGTGTTCTTAGCCACTCTAGTTTGGTTTTTATGCGTTTAAAGGCCGAAAGTCAAAGTTGCCGCAAAACGGCTTTGACCTTCGGCTTAGACCTAAGCGGTTCAGCCATTGTTCGAGGCGAATGTGGCTACGTGATCGTATTTAGGTGGGTGTTAATCCCTCAAAAGGACACCTCCTAATTACCACGTTTACTTGGTTATTTGTCGGGTCAAAGAAATTAGTAATAAAAGTCAAACTAGTCAGATTTTAAATAAAATCAAAGCTAAAAATGTAAAGGTTATAAAACATGTTTTATCACCTTAATAACTTGGTAAATATTATTAGAACATGTCTAAACATGTTTAACCCGACGATTCTAAGTTTAGGCTCGATTCGCAACCGAAAGTCGCAAAAGCTTGATTTTGCTTTGACTTTCAGTTCTGACCCGAATTAGCTTATTTCCTTTATGCATTAGGGTTCCTTTAGGACCATATTATGTTGTAACATAACCCTCTGAGGTTATATCACATGGTCCTTTAGTAATCTAAGATTATATGCTTGTTTCCGTTATTATGATCTATGTTGACTAGTATGCCCTTTTTGTAAAAAAACGAGACTTTTAAGGTAAATGGTCATGCAAACAAAATAGGTACTGATTAATGAACATATTTAGAGTATTTTGATGCTCCAAACCTGGTCATAAACTGAGGTTATGTAGAAAAGCGAAATTTATACTTTTATAAGGACTAAGATGCCCTTTAAGCATGTAAATCAAGTTTTAACATAACTTTGAGACAAAACTCCTTGCTTACTGTTGTGATATCACATTTAGGATTTATTGGGATGTTGAGTAGGTTTTATAATGACCTTAACCTTGGGTTCTTGCATAAAGCTCATAAATGACGATAATACCCTTTTTGCAAACAAAATGATTTTACATATAATTAACATGCAAAACCTTTTGCTACTGATATATTATGAAAAATAAATATTTTAACACTTTAAAGCTGGTTAAATTCTCAGAATCACTTTAACTTCGAAATTATCGTTAATTACCGGCTTTTACGCTAAATAGGCACATAGTATGGTTTTAAATCATATCTAGCACCTAATACTTACTGACTTTATAAATGATTTTAAGTGTTTTTACAGTAAGGATAAGTCATGAACTCAGAATCCCAATTAGTCCCTAAAACCATGTGTGAAATGACCAAAATACCCTTCCGGGTGCATAGTTTGGCCATAAGCCTTATACCATGCATATATATATGATATCCTACCAATTTAATATCATAAATTAATGTTTCATAGAATGTTTATGACCAGAACCTCAATTTACATGAAAACCCCTTTTATGAACTTTTAAAATGAGCAAAACGCCCTTATAGGGTTTAGTTTGACTTTAAAACCTTTGTGGGCATGCTTGTTGATATCTTACTGATAAAATAACATATCGTAAGCATAAAACTTAGGAAACTTGTATATGTCTTGTTCGGTTACCCGTGCATGCTTTTATGCGTTCGATTCGGCTTATGTGACTAGTCTTCACAAACGGACCGGGACGGATTCAACCTTGTCGTCTAAACTTTAAAATCCAGAATGTATTTAGTTTACCCATATTATACAAGTTCTCATACCTGTGGGTTCTAAACTTACATTCTCTTTTGGTCACCGCTTAATCTATCATTTTGTACCGTAAACTAGCTTTTAAACTAACCAGTCGAAGTCTTTGACTTAAACAAAGACCCGTTAGTATCCTAATAGTTATATAAAACCTTCCTTCCAGATTAGGTAGCCCAGTAGGAGATACCTTCATAAAGTCTTAGTGAGATACGGCTGAGTAGAATCTTGCATTTAAAACTTAGGTAAATACTTTTAACTTATTTTCCCTTATACGGGCTTGGGGTACGGTAAATTATTACCACTTGGTGGGGTATGGGATCATTTAGTCGGATTGTGATTATTGAATCTGCATAACCCGTTTTAATCTGTTTTGTTTGATAACATAAACTATGGGGGTTAATAACCATGTCCAGGATATCCTCGGCTCATCTTAGTTATTGATGGCCACGACCTAAGTACGGGGTGTAGGCATACACCTGGCAGATGTGAATGCTAAAATATAAATTACCCACAAGTTGGGGATAACTCCTTTGTGGGTTTTATATGTGGTGAGTTAGTTAATCATGTTCGGTTTTCAAACCGACCCTAATAGTATGACAAACATGTAAAACTGTATACAAGATAATAAAAATTATCCCAAGTTATAAAAGAATTTTCGTGTAATAAACACGTAACCGGCTTTCGTAAACATTTAAAAATGAGTCAGTTAAATTGTTTTTACCAGTGAAAACTGACGTATTTTCCAAAGACTAAGTGACAGGTACCTCATGAAATAGGCTGGAGCTACTTGGCATAATAAGAGGACTTTGCAAATCCCTAGATGCCTTAAGTCAGTGGAACTAGTTTTATGTATTCATTTATAGATCCGCCTGTGGATCCTTTTTACAACCGCCTGTATATTATTTTATTCGTACTTTAAACTTTTGGGTTGTAATAGTAATTTCCTTCCAAGCCTTCCGCTGTGCTATAACTGTGTATAATTGACTATGATGATATCAACTACGTCACGATACTCCCCACGGGTTATACGTGGAAATCGGGGTGTGACAGGTCGGTATCAGAGCTTGTGTTGAGTGAAATAAACACTAGCCTTTTGTGTTTAATCTCAATGACACTAGTAGCACATTCTTTAGACTTTTGAATCTAGACAACGACCTAGGGATTACTCTTAATCTTTATTTGTTTATATAGATATTGTTATTTGTATTTTGACAGGATTCCATATAAGATGCCGCCACGTGTCAGAGGAAGAGGGAAAGGTCCAATGAGGGGAGGATCGTTTAGCCATGCGGGGCCTTCTCATCGCGTACGCCTTCAGAATCATTTAGTTCCTGATCCCAATGACGAATGGAGACGTTCATTGGAACCCGCAAGGCGATCCGTTTCACTAAGCACTTCGCCATCTTACCTCCATTCATTTGGGCACAGCAACCAAGAGCCACAACAACCACAAGAGCCACAACACTCTCACCATTCGCAGCGTTCGCTGCAACCGCCCCAATCCCATCATTCGCACTATCTTTCACCTTATTCTCCAGACAGTTTAACCCTAATGATTATATTAACTCACCAGCGGGTCATAACCTGTTGGGTCCTGAAGATCACTTCCCTGAAGATATGGATATGGATGATGACCCAGATCCATCCGAGCCGCCTTCGGGAACGCCCACTCATCCCATTGAAATATCTAGTGGTTCTTCCTTCACAGGATCACTCTATCATGGACCCGATGAATTTGCTGAATGGTGGGGACAATGGAAATTTGTAAACACTCCTTCCTCCCATAACACCCCACCACAACCTCCATTGGAGGAACCGCATTTTCAAGCAATGACACCATCACCACCACTACTCCCTGATCAGGAGCAACCTCCACCGCCGCCAGAACCACCAAGAACCGAAGAAATGCACGCATGTCTGTGCGAGGGGGAACAGGTTTTACAACCACTCAAGGTTCTAACTATCCTCTCATTCCTAAAGATCCACAAATGGGTGGACCTTCGAATCCTGCGCCGGAGATTGATATCACACCAGCCACTTTTGCACCTCAACCACCTCCAATGGGTTATGATAACTCAATTCCTACCTACCCACCTACAACAGAATATAATCCTTTTGAGCCTCAAGCTCCTGCTGGGTTTAACTACCACCCCCCTGCTATCGACCCATACATCGAAGCAGCCAACCATAATGCTCTCTATCATTCATCTTTTCCTCCAGTATACCCAACTGGGTATCCTGTCTATATATACCAACACCCTATACCTCAACCTTCACCTAACAACAACAACCACCCCAACAACAACAATTAGAAATTTTGCAAAGGGTGCAAGAGGTGGAACATAGAGTGGAAAGAGATGAGAAAAAGAACAATAAGTTTCTTAAGAATCTTGCAAAATTTATCAGGGGAAAAAGGAGTGGCGATTGAAGTTTTTCTTTGCTTTTATCTTGTATTTGTTATTTAATTATGTCCCTGCATGGACATTTCTTTTTAGTACTAGTCCTTGCATGGACATTATCCTTATGTTTTAGTCCCTGCGAGGACTTGTTTCTTTTCTTTTCGTCCCTGTGTGGAAATCTATGATATTTAAGGACCCGTTTAGGGCAATTTTGTAACCGCTAGTGGTAGTAATGACAAATTTTCTTTTGGAAATTTTTATGTATATATTGCATCATTGTACAAGCAAGCATTTTGATTTTATTTGATCTGTTAAGAAATTCCAAAAGATCTTCTTAATGGTATAACCTAGCTTATGTGTCAATATGAACATGGTTATGATGGTAAAACCCTCTTAAGACTATAAATCCTTGTTAGCATCCAGAACATGTTAACACTCTGGTAGTGTGGCTTGAGAAACCACACTAGCCGTCAAAGTATTTGGATTCTTCCAAGCTTTCTTATAGCCTAAATGATCATTGTGAATCATGGCTGATGTCATCCAATAGAATGTTGTCAATAAGACATTCATAGATGATAATTCCTTGCCCTTCCTAAGGACAAACTACATTATTTTATGACAGTTGTAGTTTATAACTCTTGTCAAAAGGCAATGAACTATGTTCAAATCCTTAAAAATCTACGATCCAATAAGGTCGTAAATATATTTCAAATTGCCCAAGTGACAAGGCCTTTTGTGCCAACTAGATACTCACCGAGACAAGTTTTGGTGCTGTAAAAGTATGTATGCAGAAGTGACAGTTTGATATATGCTCCCTGTCAAATATATGTAAAGGATTATATCCTGTTTAAATGCCTTTAATGGTTCAATTATAGCCTAGGCTATCTATAGTAAATCTTTAAATTCTTGTTCCTTATAAATGCTATATCTTTTAGCCCATATGGTTTGATCATACCATGGCTAGTTAATCTCTAAACGTGAAGATCTGCTATATAACCACTAAATAGATTATTGTTATTTGGTATATAACACTCAAAACCTCATCATGGCTGGTTCTGACGAAGCTCATAGTCACCCGGTTGAAGGAAATGATAACACATGAATAAATATCACTAGAGCTGAATTGCAAGCTCTGGTAGGCGCAACCGTTTCAAAAGCTGTGGATAGAGTACTAAAGGAGTCGAGTAGTACTCGCTCCAAAACACACTCTAAAATCCATTCTAAACCACAACCATCAAAGAAAGATGAATCTAAATATTCGTCTAATCGGAAGAGTGAATCACACAAACAGACTATGGATGATCAGACACCACGTTTCGGCAAAGGTTGTACATACAAATACTTTGTCTCTTGCAAACCAAGAGACTTCACTGGAGAAAAAGAGGCCATTGATTGTATGAAATGGCTCGATGGGATGGAAATAGTGGTGGCTATAAGTGGTTGTGCTAAAGAAGATGTGGTTAAGTTTGTCTCACAGTCATTCAAGGGCGATACTCTGACATGGTGGAAAGCGTTGATTCAATCCACCGGAAAAGTTTCTCTGTATAACCTCTCTTGGGTCAGGTTTTTTGAGTTGGTTAAAGAGACATACTGTCCACAACACGAAGTGGAAAAGGTTGAAGCTGACTTCTTAACCTTAACCATGAAGGACCTGGACTGCAGATCGTATGTAACCAATTTCAATGCAATGTGAAGGCTTGTACCTTACTTAGTCTCTTCTGGACCAAAGCGCATCGCGTGCTTCATAGGTGGTCTAGCCCTTGAAATCAAAGGAAATGCCAAGGCCTCAAAGCCTACCACCTACAGGTCAGTTGTAGACTTATCCTTGTCCCTCACACTGGATGTGATTAGGAGTAGGTCTAGGAAGACCTCAGACGAGGGAAAGAGGAGGAGAGAAGATGATCAGACTCATCACTCCAACAAGAAGAAAAAGGGAAATTTTGGATTTAAGAAAAACCCAAATCAGTCAAGTGACAAGCCCTTGTGCAAGAACTGTAACATAAGGCACTTTGGGAAGTGCACCTTAGATCCACAGGCCAAGCCTTGTGGGATTTGTAAGAAAAAGGGGCATAAGACATTAGAATGTAGGGATTTGAAGGATGCAACCTGTTATGGTTGCAATGAGAAAGAGCATATCAAGACTAACTGCCCAAAGAATGCGAAGAAGCCTGATGAGGCTAGGAAGTCAAATGCAAGGGTATTTCAGATGATGCCAGGGAGGCAGTAAAGGATGACAAGGTTATAACAGGTACCTTCCTCATAAATGATATCTATGCTAGAGTTTTGTTTGATTCAGGTGCAGATAAGTCTTTTGTAGATCTTAAGTTTAGCGAATTATTGAATCTGCCTGTTAAAACTCTAGACATTAAGTATGAGGTAGAGCTTGCTGATGGCACCTTAGAAACTGCCTCGACGCTTCTCGATGGATGTTATATTACCATTAGGAATCATTCTATTCCGTTATCACTTATGCCAATGAAATTGGTGGGTTTGATGTAATTTTGGGTATGGATTGGTTATCACGTAACCAGGCCCAAATTACTTGTGATAAGAAACTTGTCAACATCACAACCCCTTCTGGAGAGTCGATCACTATACAAGGAGATACACACCATGGACTGCCAGAAAATGTGTTGATACTTAAGGCATCCAAGTGTTTAAAGAACGGATGTGTCATCTATATGGCACAAGTAACATTGGACGAACCAAAACCAAGGATAGAAGACATTCCAGTCATCTCTGAGTATCCAGATGCATTCCCGGATGAACTACGTGGATTACCTCCCGAGAGGCTAGTAGAATTCAATCGACATTATACCTGGAGCAGCACCGGTTGCACCAGCTCCATACAGCTTAGCACCAACCGAAATGAAGTAACTAAGAACCTAATTAGATGAACTTCAGGAAAAAGGTTTCATTCAACTCAGCTCGTCACCTTGGGGAGCACCCATACTGTTTGTTAAAAAGAAGGACGGTTCAATTCGTCTGTGCATTGATTTCCGCGAGCTAAATAAGGTAACAATCAAGAACCGCTATCCATTGCCCAGGATCGACGATCTGTTTGATCAACTTCAAGGGGCAAGTTTCTTTTCAAAGATTGACTTAAGGTCGGGGTACCACCAACTCAGAGTTAAGGCTGAGGATGTGCCTAAGACCGCATTTTGAACGAGGTACGACCACTATGGGTTCTTAGTGATGCCTTTCGGACTCACTAACGCATCCGCAATATTCATGGATCTCATGAATAGGGTCTGCAAGCCATATTTGGATAAGTTCGTCATCGTATTTATAGATGACATTCTTATTTACTCTCGTAATCAGGAAGATCACGAGAAACACCTTCGGTGCATCCTAGGACTTCTTCGGAAGGAGAAGCTTTATGCTAAATTTTCCAAATGTGAATTTTGGCTTCGCAAAGTCCAATTCCTTGGGCATGTTGTTAGCAAGTGAGGTATCCAAGTGGATCCCGCTAAAATAGAAGCAATCATGAATTGGGAAGCAACTAAGACGCCTACTGAAATTCGCAGCTTTTTGAGATTAGCAGGATATTACAGAAGATTTATCGAAAACTTCCCAAGAATAGCCGCACCTTTAACTACTCTGACCCGCAAGAATATAAAATTTAATTGTGGTCCTAAGCAGCAGGAGTCCTTTGAGACCCTCAAGCAGAAATTGAGCAATGCTCCAGTTCTAACATTGCCAGAAGGTGTAGATGAGTTTGTTGTTTACTGTGATGCTTTGCACACTGGCATGGCTGTGTGCTCATCCAAAGGGGTAAAGTAATCGCCTACGCATCACGACAATTAAAAGTGCATCAAAAGAATTACACCACCCACGATCTAGAATTGGGTGCCGTTGTATTCACACTTAAGTTATGGAGACATTATTTATATGGAACTAAATGTGTGATATACTCGGATCGCAAAAGTCTCCAACACTTGTTTAACCAAAAGAACTCAACATGAGGCAACGACGCTGGATGGAAACTTTAAACGACTACGATTGTGAGATTCGCTACATCCTTGCAAAGCGAATGTAGTCGCCGATGCACTCAGCCGAAAGGAAAGAGTCAAACCTATATGGATTAATGCCAAGAGTATCGAACTTAAGAAAAGTTTAAACGAGAAGCTATTGGCTGCACAGAAAGAAGCAATATTGGAAGTTAACCTTCCCGAAGAAAAACAAAGAGCAACTTTTGATCAGTTGTCACCTGGGAAGGATGGAATCCTCAGATTAAATGGACGAATTTGGGTTCCTATTCATGGAGGACTTAGAGATATACTCGGATCACAAAAGTCTCGAACACTTGTTTAACCAAAAAGAACTCAACATGAGGCAACGACGTTGGATGGAAACTTTAAACAACTACGATTGTGAGATTCGCTACCATCCTGGCAAAGCGAATGTAGTCACCGATGCACTCTGCCGATAGGAAAGAGTCAAACCTATATGGATTAATGCCAAGAGTATCGAACTTAAGAAAAGTTTAAACGAGAAGCTATTGGCTGCGCAGAAAGAAACAATATTGGAAGTTAACATTCCCGAAGAAAAACTAAGAACAACTTTTGATCAGTTGTCACCTGGGAAGCATGGAATCCTCAGACCAAATGGACGAATATGGGTTCCTATTCATAGAGGACTTTGAGATATAATCCTTCAGGAAGCTCATAATTCCAAGTACTCGGTTCACCCCAGGGGTGACAAAATGTATCAGGATTTAAAGGCAAACTATTGGTGGATGGGTTTAAAGAAATCCATAGCCACCCAGTAGCTAAGTGTATGACGTGCTCTCAAGTTAAAGCGGAACACCAAAAGCCGTCAGGACTACTACAACAATTAGAACTTCTCACATGGAAATGGGAAATGGTAACCATGGATTTTATCACCAAGTTACCCAAAATAAGACATGGAAATGATACAATTTGGGTCATAGTTGACAGATTAACTAAGTTAGCTCATTTCTTACCCATCAAAGAGACTCATAGCTCCGACAAACTAGCCCAGATATATGTAGATAAAATTGTGTCTCTCCATGGAGTGCCAATATCTATTGTATCCGATAGAGATACTAGATATACTTCTCATTTTTGGAAAAGTTTTCAACAATCCCTAGGCACTCGATTAAATTTTAGTACCGCTTACCATCCTCAGACGGATGGGAAGAGCGAGCGTACAATTCAAACTTTAGAAGACATGCTCCGAGCATGTGCCATTGATCTAGGAGGTAGTTGGGATGATTATCTCCCCTTGATTGAGTTCTCCTACAATAATAGTTACCATACCAGCATTCACGCTGCGCCTTTTGAGGCTTTATATGGGCGAAAATGTAGAACGCCCGTCTGTTGGGCCGAAGTAGGGGAGGCTCAACTAACAGGACCTGATGTAGTCCTAGAGACGACAGAAAAGATTGTTCAGATCCGTGATCGTCTAAAGGCTGCCAGAGACAGGCAAAAGAGTTACGCAGATAAAAGACGTAAACCTCTAAAGTTCGAGGTAGGAGATGAAGTCTTACTAAAAGTATCACCCTGGAAAGGAGTGATGCGTTTTGGTAAGAAGGGAAGCTAAGCCCAAAATACATTGGACCATTCGAAATCATAGAATGTGTCGGTAGTGTGGCTTGTAAGCTGAACCTACCCGAGGAACTTAGTGGGATTCACAATGTTGTTCCACATCTGCTACTTAAAGAAATGCCTAGACGATGAATCATTAGCAATGTCTCATAAATACGTCCAAATAGATGAAAGCCTCAGGTTTGTTGAAAGACCAATATCAATTAAAGATCGGCAGATTAAGAAGCTTCGAAGAAAGCATGTACCGATTGTGAAAGTAAAATGGGACGCCCGTAGAGGCCGTGAATACACGTGGGAGGTTGAGTCCACTATGAAACAGAAATACTCACACTTATTTCAGTAAATCTCGAGGTCGAGATTTCTTTTAAGGGGGTGATGATTAACACCTCGCAAAAACGTGTCCAATAAGGTGAAGACACGTGTCCTAAACCCTATTCATTTGAAAAGTTGACTTTAAAGGGATAAAAGTGTCAACGAGCGAAACTTGTGCTTTCGGGAGGTCTACCGGCGAACCGGGAATCCTAAAATATTTATTCATACTCCCATACATGCTTATTATCAGCTTATGATGGTATTATACAAGTTACAAGTACCAAGATATGATTATATAAGTTGAGGGGCCAAACTTGTCAAAATAAAAAATCTGGTTTGCTGACAGACTCCTTACGGACCGTAAGGGTCCCAAGCTTACGGTCCGTAAGACCTGCAACTGGGCGAATTTTTGCTTGGCCTCCACACATAAGCTTCCAAACCGCCTTATTCGAAACCATGGGCTGCATGCTTGCTCATTACTCGTCCAAGGACACATGGAGACATCCTACAACACTTGGTAACACCTGGATTGATCTTGAGAAGGTCCTTGGCACTATAAATAGGTGCTTCATGAAACCTTTCATCCTTGCACCTTTCAAAATCACTTCTTCCTCTCTTGCTTGGCATTTCTCTGGGATTCCTGATCAAAAGGAAGCCCCTCTAAGTCCATTTTCGTGCTAGGACCAGTGGTAAGTGTTCTTAGCCACTCTAGTTCGGTTTTTATGCGTTTAAAGGCCGAAAGTCAAAGTTGCCGCAAAACGGCTTTGACCTTCGGCTTAGACCTAAGTGGTCCAGCCATTGTTCGAGGCGAATGTGGCTACGTGATCGTAATTAGGTGGGTGTTAATCCCTCAAAAGGGCACCTCCTAATTACCACGTTTACTTAGTTTTTTGTCGGTCAAAGAAATTAATAATAAAAGTCAAACTAGTCAGATTTTAAATAAAATCAAATTTGAAAATGTAGAGGTTATAAAACACGTTTTATCACCTTAATAACTTGGTAAATATTATTAGAACATGTATAAACATGTTTAACCTGACAATTCTGAGTTTAGGCTCGATTCGCAACCGAAAGTCGCAAAAGCTTGACTTTTGCTTTGACTTTCAGTTTTGACCCGAATTAGCTTATTTCCTTTATGTATTAGGGTTCCTTTAGGACCATATT
Organism: Scalesia atractyloides; assembly: GCA_947069175.1. Lineage (NCBI taxonomy): Eukaryota > Viridiplantae > Streptophyta > Magnoliopsida > Asterales > Asteraceae > Scalesia > Scalesia atractyloides. The sequence goes on from CAMTDV010000014.1 coordinate 42,498,594, forward strand.
ATGTTGTAACATAACCCTCTGAGGTTATATCACATGGTCCTTTAGTAATCTAAGATTATATGCTTGTTTCCGTTATTATGCTTTATGTTGACTAGTATGTCCTTTTTGTCAAGAACGAGACTTTTAAGGTAAATGGTCATGCAAACAAAATAGGTACTGATTAATGAACATATTTAGAATATTTTGATGCTCCAAACCTGGTCATAAACTGAGGTTATGTAGAAAAGCGAAATTTATACTTTTATAAGGACTAATATGCCCTTTAAGCATGTAAATCAAGTTTTAACATAAGTTTGACACAAAACTCCTTGCTTACTGTTGTGATATCCTATTTAGGATTTATTTGGATGTTGATTTAGATTTTATAATGACCTTAACCTTGGGTTCTTGCATAAAGTTCATAAATGACGATAATACCCTTTTGCAGAAGATTCATAAATGACAAATAAAATGAGGTTTACATATAATTAACATGCAAAACCTTTTGCTACTGATATATTACGAAAAATAAATATTTTAACATTTTAAAGCTGGTCAAATTCTCAGAATCACTTTAACTTCGAAATTATCGTCATTTACCGACTTTTACGCTAAATAGGCGCATAGTATGGTTTTAAATCATATCTAGCACCCAAGACTTAATACATACTGAATTTATAAATGATTTTAAGTGTTTTTACAGTAAGGATAAGTCATGAAATCAAAATCCCAATTAAGTCCCTAAAACCATGTGTGAAATGACCAAAATACCCTTCCGGGGGCATAGTTTGGCCATAAGCCTTAAACCACGCATATGTATGATATCCTACCAATTTAATATCATAAATTAAATGTTTTCACAGAATGTTTATGACTAGAACCTCAATTTACATGAAAATCCCTTTTATGAACTTTTAAAATGACCAAAACGCCCTTATAGGGTTTAGTTTGACTTTAAAACCTTTGCGGGCATACTTGTTGATATCTTACTGATATAATAACCTATCGTAAGCATAACGTAAGACCCTAGCATGATTTAACTAAAAAGATGCAGCAGAAATACGTACTATAAAAATTCTTTTATTATAAACGTCTTAACTTACTTGAAAGTTCAATTTTAAAATAAATCTTTTACAATGATTGCACCCTTCATACTCATTTACGAAATAAATGGATAACTTATGTTTGCTAATGATTGCACTCCCGTACAATCTATCTCGTGACTTGGTCTTCGATTGTTATACCTCGTGATGATGATCCATGTTTTTGTACAACCTGCACTCATCACATAACATCGTAGCGTTAGTACACATTTTATACAAACATGATTCATAACCATAACCATGGAGTCTCGTTGCATTCTGTTCTCGTACACTTTCCGTTCCATTATCTTACTAAATACACACTTTTCATCTGGGTGTCTAACTCTTGGTGAGACTTCAATAACGTACCTGTATTACATTTCAATCTCAAGGCACACTATTAATAACCTTAATACTCAAACATATTGAAATCATGCACACATATATACTTACATTCTTACATACACGCGTACATTCATACGTACCTTCATACATATATACTTACATACATTCATACACACCTATATACATACATACATACATTCAATATACCCACACGTTTACTTACAAGTTCTTGTATACTACTTCCATACAATTCTTGTTTACTTATTTGCATTCACTTATCATACTCATACATTACTTATATGGGGCTTAGACCTGGTTTTGTAACCCCTAAACATCAAGGAAACAATCAAAATCAAGTTTGGAAAGCCCGCCGTAGATCACGGTTAGCGTACCGAAGCCTATGGTACGCCGAACAACTTAAATAACAAATTTCAGCATTTGGAACATGGGAAGGGCGTCGGTGACGCCTCTTGATTTTCGCGTAATCAGAAATCTCTGTAGACAGTAAAATAGGGCGTCGGAAAAAATCGGAATTGCACATGGCGTCTACGACGCCCCCTCTAAAGCTAGTTTATCTGCAGCTTTGTTCCGTCGTTCGTTAACGCTAAAACTTGTGTAACTTTCAAACGGTTTACCCGTTTAACCTCCCGTTTCTTCCTACATGACCGTAATTTGATGTTCTATCATATGAACTTGAAATCTAACATTCGGATTAAGGAAATTCTTAACTTATGAGTTCCGGCTAAATATTCAATTATGGATTATTCGACCCGTTCATGTTTTCATCAAACAAATCATTTGTTTTACCCCAAAACTTACATGAGCATTACAACTATAATAGTTTTACATTATCTGGAGTATTGTACTTAGGAATTTAGGCACCCGATACTCGGTATACATTAGACTCATTCATCACATTCAATTATACGCAATTGAACTTCATTAGTACAATTTTCATACTCCAAATTGTTTATCTATTTAATCCTACCTCACAACTGAGACTTTTGATTACTAACACGCGTATCCGTTTCTCGGTTAGCCTGCTTATATGCAATCCTACCCATTATCCGGTTATAATACCATAGTCCTTACATAGGCAATCATTCTGGTATAGCATTAAAACTTCATTTTGACCCGTTCGGTCTACTTAGCGAAAACCATCGATTTCATACAACTAAACCCTATTTGACTTCAATTATCATGCTTAACTAACTAGTACGTAACTTTACTTAAACAAACTACAAAGTGATTCCAGAAATCACTTACCTTTAGCATCCGTGTTCATGCTTGCCTCCTTGCTTCCTCTTGACCCGATAACCATCCATGCTTGAGTCAATTGACAAGATTTTCGTCCTTAAATATCATTACGTTCACAACATTGTTAGTTTATGTGAGCATACATACAAACATTCATTTTCTTTCCATTCATACAATAATTGACTTTCATTAGTCTAATGCCGTATAAATAAGACATACACTAATAGTCATCTCGTTTCGAATCCACACAACTCAACTATCATCATGCATAACACACGAATCATCTAACACATAACACATTGACTCTCTACTCTAACAATCGTGTCCAAGGGTCATTCCATGATATTCATACATTGTTGACTTTCAGAAAGTCAACTGTCTTACTTACACACTTTTGATTCATGAACATGTATTCATCTTAACATGGTTGACCATTGTATTAACGTCCTACGCATTTCATACTTGTATTGTTCGACATATACAATTACATGATCACCTAATTATATACACATGCACATTCGCATACACATACTTTCACATGCTAATGCTTTGTGATTCTACAATTGGCAATGTCATCCAAGGTAACTAGTATAACATAACTCCAACATTATTCATGTTAGTTTAGTATTAGTTACATCATTTTCATTCATATTTATCAAGTTCTTTCAAAAAATCTCACATTCTAACTTCACCTAGACATTTCATCAACCACTTAGCATACGTACTATTATGTAACCACAATGTATAACCCATTCATGCTTTGTTACCCATTTCTTGCTTTCATTCATCAAATTCCACTAATTTCTCATAACTTTCCTTCTAAATCAGATTCATTTATTAATAATCTACAACATTAAACTTCATACATATCAAATGTATACTCTATCTAGAACATGCAACATCATCATCTTCATGACATTACTTCCGTAAGTGGGTTTTCAGTAAAACATCAAAATAATCAGAAATTCAAGCATCATACATGTTTCATGAGATGATTCTAATTCATTATCATTCTAATTTCACATAAATTCATGGATTGAACACAACCCATTTCATACAACTTCACCAAATTGAATTCTACAACTTACCTCATGTATAGCAAGTCAAGATGATCATGGATTTGAGTTCATGCATTAGATTTGAGTTGAATTTCCCTTTTGATTTGCTCAATTTGCATCATTTTGAGCATTCTTCCTTCCTTTTCTCCTGTGGGTGTCGACACACACCACCAACACACACACACACACACATAATACTGAACTTTCTAATTTAGCTAAACTTGAACTCAATTTTCCAAGTTTAGTCCCTCTAGTTTGTCACAGCATCACAATTGTCACCAAATTCATTCTTTGCTTGTTTTGACTAAGTATTTTAACTAGGTTAAATAGCCTAGTCATTTTATCTTATGTTTTATCATATGAAAATATATGACGAATGTATACATTCGAGTTTTGGGGCGTTACACATAAAAACTTAGGAAACTTGTATATGTCTTGTTCAGTTACCCATGCATGCTTTTACACGTCCGGTTCGACTTATGTGACTAGTCTTCACAAACGGACCGGGACGGGTTCAACCTTGTCATCTAAACTTTAAAATCCAGAATGTATTTAGTTTACGCATATTATACAAGTTCTCAAACTTGTGGGGTTTAAATTACATTCTCTTCCGGTCACCGCTTAATCTAGCATTTTGTATCGTAAACTATCTTTAAACTAACCGGTCGAAGTCTTTGACTTAAACTAAGACCCGTTAGTATCCTAATAGGTTATATAAAACCTTCCTTCCAGATTAGGTAGCCCAGTAGAAGATACCTTCATAAAGTCTTAGTGAGATACGGCTGAGTAGAATCTTGCATTTAAAACTCAGGTAAATACTTTTAACTTATTTTCCCTTATACGGGCTTGAGGCACGGTAAATTATTATCGCTTGGTCAGGCATGGGGTGTAGGCATACACCTGACAGATGCGAATGCTAAAATATAAATTACCCACAAGTTGGGGATAACTCCTTTGTGGGTTTTATATGTGGTGAGTTAGTTAATCATGTTCGGTTTTCAAACCGACCATAATAGTATGACAAACATGTAAAACTGTATACAAGATAATAAAATTATCCCAAGTTATAAAAGAATTTTCGTGTAATAAACACGTAACCAACTTTCGTAAACATTTAAAAATGAGTTAGTTAAATTGTATTTACCAGTGAAAACTGACGTATTTTCCAAAGACTAAGTGACATGTACCTCACAAAATAGGCTGGAGCTACTTGGCATAATAAGAGGACTTTGCAAATCCCTAAATGCCTTAGGTCTGTGGAACTCAGTTTTATATATTCATTTATAGATCCACCTGTGGATCCTTTTTACAACCGCCTGTATAGTATTTTATTCGTACTTTAAACTTTTGGGTTGTAATAGTAATTTCCTTCCAAGCCTTCCGCTGCGCTATAACAGTGTATAATTGACTATGATGATATCAACTACGTCACGATACTCCCCACAGGGCCCACCGGGTTATACGTGGAAATCGGGGTGTGATAGTAATCATACTTGCTTATACTTATTCTTTTGTTAGAAACACTTGGCAACCCTTATAATATGCTTATAATTCATAAATGACCCCTAAAACACCACAAAACTATCAAATATAACTTCAGTGACTAAAACTGCCAAAAAACAAACAAGTTTAATTCTCTCGCTCCCCGCGACCGCCAAGACTTGTTTCTCTCGCCCCCCGCCAGAGGGCTTAATCCGTAGAATGTTTGCATCAGCTCATGGATTGGGCAATTTTGTGTTAGTTGGATTGTGTTTCTTGCACTTATTACACTCAACCACTAACCCTAGCTCACTCCTATTTAACCCAACTCATTCCCACACTTCCTCCACTTTACAAACTCACTAATCTCACTCTCAAACACTCAATAACTCAGCTGGAAATCAGTAACTTGGCATATTCATCTCAAGTTACTAAAGTGAGCATAACCTCACTTATACTTCATCTTTTTCACTCATTCTTTCTTCTTAGCACTTGGAACAACCTTATGTATGCATCCACATGTTTTCCATGGAAAACCAAGGCTGGAACATCAACCAAATAAGACCCAAAGTGCAAGAAAACTTTCTGTTTTCATTAAAACTTTGTTAAACTTGTTTAACTTGAGTCTAACTCATCTCAAACCGATGTCCGAATGCTTACAACACTACTAGTGGTTGGTGATGTATAAGAATTTATACATCTTTAAAACATCAAATCGACCCAGTTTACGCAAGAACTTGTCGTATTTTTATTGATTTTGGTACTCATTTGAGTTGTTTGTGAAAATATAGGTTCGGGCTTCGGTCCGGTGTTGAAATGGAGGCTTTTGGAGCAAAAAGGAGCAAAAATGGAGTTTCCCAGCAAACTGCCACATATGGCACGACCGTGCCAACCACTGGCACAACCGTGCAAGGCCAACCCTGATCGACACTCTCATCGGCACTCTCATTTTCTGCGCAAACCAGGAAGATTTGAAGACTGGCACGACCGTGCCAAAGCTTGGTACGACTGTGCCAAGCCAAACCAGTCTCAAGATAAGCTTGTTCCCGGGATCATTTCAGACATTTTTGAATATTTCATCAGGAAGCACGACCGTGCCAAAGGTTGGCACGACCGTGCCACCTCAGAAACGTTTGAGCGGGATTTTTCCCAAAATGGCTAGCAAACAAGTCAACACTAAAAAAAGGCACTTTGACACTTACCAAGCACGACCGTGTTAGGTATACACTTATGGCCTCAAGGTTCGAAAAAGGCCGGATGACTTTTGTGGTTTAGAACTTGTGTTAGGTATATTTTTCGAGGCCACAAGGCGAATATATAGCATGAAAATGATTGAGGCACTAGGAAACCTTTTGTTTTTAACCAATTTTTAAGTATTCCCTCACCCAAATCATTCCCTCAGTTAAACCAATTTGAGCCTTCCCCTTTTATTTCTTTTAAACCACTAAATACTAGCCACTTAGCCAAATTAGCCTTTTATATTTTAACCCATTTTTGGTTGGAAGCCCGGTTTGGTTTGTGATTAACTTGTTACTTTTGTATAGTATCTTAGTTTATAGTTGCAACATCATGGGGTAGAGTTTTTATCTAAGTAGATGTACTTAGTTTCCCTCTCAAGCATGTGTAAAAAAAACCCCGAGAAAAACGATTATAGTTGAAAAGCCTTACCAAGTGGCTTCATTAGAGCAATTTTGGAGTGGAAAAGCTAAATCCGTTGATTAGCTCTCGCTTAGATAATATTAAATTGTATAGTTCTTATTTTCTTTTGTTTCAAGTTAGTCGAACCGCCGGGTTACAACCGTTTTAGCCACTTTAAATATCCACTTCCATACCCTTGACCCTTGCCAAGTTACAACCCAAACAAGACCTCATGATTCATGTTATGTTTTTGTCAAACGATTAGATTTGATCCTTTCTCAAGCTTATGATATCACATAGTCATTGTCGTGGCATCGAGTGTTCTACACATACTCCATAAATCGTATGTGCACCCATATATTAGCCGAGTGTGTGTAAACATTATGAGGATGTGAGGTAGACTTGTAAGGATTTCCAAGATGGACCATTGCTCATAAAATTATTTTATATATAGTTTTTGGTTTTTTCCGTCATATCGAGTAGTCCTTGATTGTTATAACCCGAGTTGTTTGTTTGTGCTTATAAGATGCTAGTTGAGATTATTGCCATTTAAAGAGTTTTTGTTTGTTTTAGTTTGCTTGAGGACAAGCAAAGTTCAAGTGTGGGATGTTTGATGTATAAGAATTTATACATCTTTAAAACGTCAAATAGACCCCGTTTACGCGAGAACTTGTCGTATTTACATTGATTTGGTACTCATTTGAGTTGTTTGTGAAAATACAGGTTCGGGCTTCGGCCCAATGTTGAAATGGAGGCTTTTGGAGCAAAAAGGAGAAAAAACGGAGTTTTCCAGCAAACTGCCAGATATGGCACGACTGTGCCAACCACTGGCACGACCGTGCCAGGCCAACCCTGATCGACTCTCTCATCGGCACTCTCATTTTCTGCGCAAACCAGGAATATTTGAAGACTGGCACGACTGCGCCAAAGCTTGGCACTACCATGCCAAGCCAAACCAGTCTCAAGATCAGCTTGTTCCGGGGATCATTTCAGACATTTTCGAATATTTCATCAGGAAGCACGACCGTGCCAAAGGTTGGCACGACCGTACCACCTCAGAAACGTTTGAGCGGGATTTTTCCCAAAATGGCTAGCAAACAAGTTAACACTTGAAAAAGGTACTCTGACACTTACCAAGCACGACCGTGCCAAAATGTGGCATGGTCGTGCCAAACTCCCAGTAGCAAAAAGACGAGGTTCAAGCTCATTTGGAGGGGAGTTGGAGCATTTTGGTGAAGAATTCTCTCAAGAACCCGACCTTGGAAGCTTGTAGGAGACAAGAGGAAGCCTTGAAGAGGATTTAATCACTTGAAGATCTACTCAAACACCATTTAATCTTATCTTTAAGTTGGTTAGCTTACTAGTTTCATTATGAACAATTTATGCTTTCTTGTCTTTGATTTGGTCACTATGAGCCTTATGGGCTAAACATTTGTGTTGCTTAAACTTTGTTGAAGCTTATGAACATGTGATAATTATGGAAGTTGATGTGGTGATTGTTTTTGTTAATCTTAATAGTAGTGCTTGAATCTTGTTCTTGGAGTTCTTATGCATGCTTAAAGTCCTTGTTCTTGAATGTTTGGTCATAAGTATTTACATGTTGTGTTGGAAAGCCCATGTAAAGATTATGATTATTGAATCTTAGTAACTTGTTAGTATGATTCATGACATGAAATTAGGAATGGTAATTGTTAACATGATTAGAATAGAGATTTGAACATGTGTAGGAATTCTTGCATTTAGATTTGGAAAAATCATAATAATGTTTACATGGATTCTATAGTTGTGTTTTTGTTAGATTGATGATTTTTGGCCAAGATTGTTATCTAGCATGACCATGCTTGTGGTTTTTGTCATAAATATGATGATAATGCTACTTACTGAAAAGCAAGTTAGGGTGATTGTTATGTTGTTCATGGTAATTTTTCCAAACTTGTAGAGTTAGGAGTTTTGACAAACAAATAACTCTTGTTTAAAGGTTAACAATAACTAAGCAAGTGAGCTTCAAATAATAATTTTTAGGTGATTAGAGTGATTATTTCATTTTAGTTTTCCTAAGGATTATAAACTATGAAACCTTGATTTGAGACTTAGTTAACTTAGAGCTTGCATCACCATTAATCCTAACCTTAGTTGTCACATGTTTGTTTGTGGGTACTTAGTTTAGGCAACCCTTTCTTAAATATTGTTATTCTCTAGCTTAGTAGTAGTTTATTATTTTGCATGATAATTTAGGAACAAAATCAACTCATCAATTGAAAAGACTTTAAAGTAACAAAAGTTTAGTATCGAGACACCGCGTCCACAGATTGATATCCGGTTCTTACCGACAAATTATATTACCTCCCGATGGGTACACTTGCCCTTTGTGTGTGTAGTTAGTTTTTAGGTGAAAAACCATTTTTAAAACTAAATTTGTGTGAAGAAAAATCCAATAAAAATATATATAATTCACGCACATCAGTTGGTTAGGCTTAAAAACAAGGTTGAGACATGTCAAACTAGAGGTTAAAACCTCACAAACTTTCTATTTTTAACTAGGGTTTACACCCACAAGTAGTGTCCAAGTTAATCTTGTTGAATGTGTGATATTTGGACTAACTTGGGCTATCCTTCATAGAAATCTACACACTAGTTGATGATTTTCCTGGATTAGTTATACTTCTATTTCATTCTTATTGTATATTCTTGACCCTCCGTGTTGTCAACGACAACATGTGTAGTGGTGAATACCCAAGAGGTACCTAAATGGAAGATTCATCTTCCTACCTCATGCATGACTTATATGAATCTACACGAGGTTTTAAGTGGACGATTAATACCCCCACCTCCTACTTGACTATATGATATATGTACTTGTACTATATAAACTATATAACATCCCTAAAAACCGAACCCTTGATGATGACAAAATAGTTATTCGTCAAGCTACTAAGTTAGATCACCAAAGTGTTTACTTCCTTGTTGCGTTTCTAATAGGTGTTAACCTATGAAATCATATAAACCCAAATGGGTCCTCATAGTGTCAAAACAAGTGCTAGCCTTAGTGATTATTTTCGTGTATACTATTTTGTTATACCTTATTTCAAAATCCGAATCTTCGATCAACATCCAACACTCACACTTATGTTTCCTCTTATAGGATAACTTGGTGTTCCCCCCATCAACTTACAACTCTTCACGGACTTTGCTAATCGAAATGCTTGCAAAACCGTGAGTATACTTGAACCCCCTTTTATGTTTACCACTTTTGGGGTGTAACATGTTTACATTATCATAAAATCACTAAATGTATGCTTTATTACTTGCACGAAAACAATCCATTATACATGAATACTTTGATACATATGTGATGCTGATACTAGGACCGAACGTATGTGATACTATAGTCATTAGCTTATTTTTAGCCTCCATTTGACATGTATAGCGCTATAGGAGTAACGCACCGCCCATGAACGAGTGCTCATATTGAATTATTTATACTAGTTACGTAGACAAAGGGTTGCCTAGAAATATCGCATGCCTTGTATATGCTCGTATGTAAACTTAGTTGCCATGTGGATTTATTTAAACTTATGCTTATACGTATGCTATGCTCAAACTTTTATACTCGCCTTTGCTTTTGCATTGAACTCGTATTTTAAAACATGTTACAGGTTGATGAAGATGATGCTATGAAAATGAAGTAGCATCGAGACTAGATACACCCATAGACGTTAGGTTTATTATTGTTGTATCAATTTTGTCATTTGTATGGTTGTATTTGAATTTCTCTTGTAATGTATGACAATTTAAGTATGAAATGAAATCCGGTTTAACTAATTATTGTCACTATTAGTTCTATGAGCAATGAGCAATCTATTTCGTCCCGCCTCGATGTTCCGCCATCGGTTGGAGTGTGACAGTACATGGGACGGGCTGCATTTTGACATATTTTGTCATTACGTATCATTTTATGCAGTATATGCTCTATACGCACCATATCGGTGACGTTCGGTTATGTGTAGCATCATATATTCTCTGTTTACGTGTCATTTTGCTTTAGATCTACTTGTACTCTCACGTGTCGTATTGTATCTATATGTATCTTACCATATCATTACTTGACGTACTATGTCGTTACTGTTGTATTACGTGTCGTATTACATGTTTGTATGTGTTGTATTATGGCATATATTGTCCATATGTTTCGTATCGCCGACACCCACTATTTTGACGTTTATTATCTGTATGTATTGTATTAGGGTGTAGATTGTTTGTATGTGTCGTATTATGGCATATTTTGTTTGTACTTGATGTATTATTGTGTATTATGGCATATTGTATCATTATACAAACAAAAAAAACTTGAAGTTGTAGTATAGTTTAGTATAATAAATTAGAATATGGCAATTGAAAAGATCAAAACTTCAAACACGATACGAGCATGGTTCTATGACTCTTAGAAATGAAAGTATGTTGTGAAAAGATATGGAGATGAAATCCAATATTCTGAAAGAATAAATGATCTACAGTCTCTCTTAGTCTGGTATTTCAAGAAACTAGCTAAACTTGAGTTGGTCAATTGAAGCAACATCAATGACGCCTACATGGCAGACGGGTTGATTCAGCGAGCAGCTAGAGGCCATAAAGATACATTCAAGCCTCTAAAGACAAGGAAAAAAGATCTCAAAGAATAAGAAAGGAAAGACATTTTGTAGAGGTGACAATGATGCCCACATGGAAGAAGGGTTGACAAGACCTGAAAACATGACACGAACCTAACCCGAATTCACGGGTTTAGGTTTAGTCTAAACGTGGTCGATTCAGTTTTAGGTAGACAGGTTGTGTTCAGATTAACCCGATCGGGTTGGTGGAAATTAACATAAGATTTTATAATTCAAAATATAATTGCATTATATACATTTGTGTCTTATAAATGCTAAACTAATAGATTCAATTAAAGTCAAGAAGAAAATAATTGAAGATGTTGTCGATATAGAAACTTCATTTCCATCACCAACTCCTTGAGTAGAGACATCTCTACTTGAGTTTTAAAGCTGCTAAATTGGAGTTCCTAGGTTCGATACTCAGTCTCGCTTTCTATACTATACACGTCTGGTACACTTGTTGCTTGTGTCTAGTTTTTAGGTAATTACACTTTTAAAACTTGGTCATAAATTCCGTACACATTCACACACATCATTGTTGCATACCATGAGTGTACTAATAAGCTTCACCTCCTTTGGTTATCAAGAACCCCTACAAGATTAAAGACAAAAACAATTACAAGCTCATTAAGAAAGAAGAAGGGCAGAAAGGATTATTGAAGACACAACACACCTCTTTGCTAAAGATTAAACATTTAATTCATACCAAGCTTCATCTTAAACTCAAGTAATACAATGAATTTAGCCTATAATTGCCATAGTTTGTCCAGAAACAATGATTATTGAGTGAATCATAATGCATCAAGTATGATAGGTGTAAACAACTTGAGTAAGGGTTGTTGATTACAAGTACTTTCTCTCTCAAACTAATATATTACAAGGGATTTTGTGGAGTGATCCCTAAACTCCAAGGGAGAGTCTTGAGGGGCATGAGAGCCCCTTTGGGTGAAGGAATGTTAGGATTCCAGGGGAGAAGCAATGAGGAAAAATGAGAACCAAAGGCCTCTACTTGTCACACCCCGACCCGCAGCGGAATAAGAGTCGGGGCATAATTGGGTTATCACCAAAGCTCATGACATTTACTAATATGTTTCATATTTAATAAAGTCAAAGTTACATTTCCAAATATCCAAACATGTTCATTCAATACAAAGAAAATAAACCAAACATAACAATCCCAACTCTAAATCGTTTTATTCTTCTAGTCCAAGTCCTATGTGTTCCTAGCTGCTGCTGGTTCACCTGTATCATGTGTAAAAATGGGGGTTTTTGGGTCAACATAAGTTGGCGAGTGAACCTTATTAGATAAACATATATTAATGAATTTCTTGTTAGTTTATCAATAAAAAATTATGCATAATCATAGATGAGCAAATGTAAATAATCAAGCAGTGGCAAATAGCAGTCACATCCATAACATACAATAACATATGACATCATACATTAACATACCAACAACATACGATAAATAACATAAATGAACTGTGCGATCAAGGCTCAATCAAACGGAGCCGATCGTATTGCATGTACTGAAAATGAAAATGTCTGTACGATCAAGGCTCAATCAAACGAAGCCGATCGTATGTGGGCACGCCAGGTTCAACCTCATAATGAAATGGGGAACATGCTCAACGCTCATAATGTAATGGGGAGCGGCGGCCTATGAAATTGCATGTACTGAAAATAATAAACTTGCATCCAACAATAACTACACAACAGAAACAACTGAATACACTAGTTCATGATATGATGTATGCACAATGGTTTAAGTATAATATATATATTAAGACACATGATATACCCCAAAACGTGATTAAACGGGGAATTTGTAAAGATTCACTCACCTTGGGTGCGTTGGATTGGAGATGGTAAGATGCGCACGAATTAGATGAGCGGAACAACGAGGAATACTAACCTAAATAATACCGGAAAAATATATTAAATGAGTGGATTTTATTAAGGATTTTAATGAAATTTTTAGATATATTTTTGTGAGTTTATGGCTATTTTCTATCTTTAAAAATGTTATTTTTAAGTATTTTTAATTGATTTTTAAATTAAATTAAATAAAAATATAAAAAAAAATTGTTTATTTGCGTTGACCGTTGACCGTTGACCTGTTGACTTGTTGACCGGTTCGGTCAAGGACATGGTTTGCGCTGGGTGAGGCTCGAACCCGAGACCTCCCGTACGCGTGCACGCAGCTCTACCAACTGAGCTACGTGTCTAACCCGAAATAATCTTGTTTTTAATTATATTTATATAATTATTCAGTTAACCGAAATTCTTTAAATTGCAAAAACATTTTAATTCAACAAACCGGTGCCAGTGACGGGTTTCGAACGCACGACGTGTGACTCAATGTTGCACACAGTCCACCACTGGACTGTGTGTCTAACCTGGTTATTATCTCGGTTTCTATTATACTTAACAACTAACTGAGTTAACCCGGTTTAGTTTTTAAACAAAAAGGCATTTTATTATATAAGGAGTGCGTATAGCAGGAATCGAGCTCGGGACATGCGTATGTATTTTGCACACAGTCCACCGCTGGACTGTGTGTCTAACCCGTTCATTTTACTAGTTTTAAATATACTTATAGTTTAATTAGTTTCATCTTCTTCATTCAAATTACAGTCAACTGTATATACTAACCCGTTCCTTGTTTTTACGATTTACAAACATTATTAAAGCTTAAATGAAAAGGCAGAGACGGTAATTAGAGATGAACATACCGATGAACGGTTTATTTCAGATTTCCGGCAATGTGTCGGTCCCTGTTTTTATGCTCTTCAACTGAACGAGATAATTAACTGTCTTGATTAGTCGAATGTGGAATTGAAGTGATAAACAAACGTTAACGATGTGTTTGAAGGTCCTTACCGTTACACAGAAGGAAGTAAAGACTTTCAGGGGAGTTCCGGCGAACTGGAATTAGTTGAATACAGCGCCTGAATTCGATTTCAATTGAGAGGTTTAAGTTAGAAATAGTCTAATAATTGTTGAACTACAACGATTTCAATTTTTAACTCAGCTCCACAGGACATCTCCTTTCGTACATCTTCTTCTGTTATTGAAACGTGTTGGGCTTCACGAATTTGATCTTTAATGTCGGTTATAATTTGCGAACATAGAAGATGAATGGAGTTCGCATAACCCTTTCGACTAAGTGCATCAGCCACCACATTTGCTTTACCAGGGTGGTATCTAATTTCACAGTCGTAATCATTTAGAAGTTTGACCCATCTTCGTTGCCTCATGTTTAGCTCCTTTTGATTGAAAATATGTTGAAGACTCTTGTGGTCAGTGTATATTTCACACTTAGTACCATAGAGATAATGTCTCCATATCTTCAGAGCGAACACAACGGCTCCAAGTTCCAGGTCATGAGTGGTGTCGTTCTTTTCATGTGTCTTGAGTTGTCTCGAAGCATAAGCTATGACTTTTCCTCTTTGCATTAGAACGCAGCCTAATCCTTGCCCTGACGCGTCGCAATAGACTACAAAGTCATCACAACCTTCAGGAAGAGTGAGGATTGGTGCATCACAAAGTTTTTGTTTAAGAGTTTGAAAGGCTTCTTCTTGCTTGGGTCCCCATATGAAAGGTTTTCCCTTATGAGTTAAAGCCGTGAGTGGTACAGCAATGCGAGAGAAGTTTGAAATGAACCGACGATAATAGCCAGCTAGACCAAGGAAAGATCTTACTTCAGTTGGTGTACGTGGAGCTTGCCATTCTTGAACCGCTTTGATCTTTGAAGGGTCGACATGTATTCCCTTGTCATTGACTACATGCCCGACGAATTGCACCTCTTTTAACCAGAATTCACATTTGGAGAATTTTGCATAAAGCTTTTCCTTTTCTAGAAGTGTAAGGATGAGTCGAAGATGACGCTCATGACCAGATTTAGATTTTGAATAAATAAGAATATCGTCGATGAAGACTATAACAAATCGATCAAGATAAGGTTTGTAGACTCTGTTCGTTAGGTCCATGAAGACAGCTGGTGCGTTGGTTAAACCAAATGGCATAACCATGAATTCATAGTGGCCATAACGAGTTCGAAAAGCAGTCTTAGGGACGTCTTCTTCATGCACTCTAAGTTGATGATAGCCAGATCGAAGGTCGATTTTTGAAAAGCAGCTGGCACCTTGTAGTTGGTCAAGAAGATCATCAATGCGAGGTAAAGGATAGCGATTCTTGATTGTTAACTTGTTGAGCTCTCTGTAGTCGATGCACATACGAAACGATCCATCTTTCTTCTTTACAAAAAGAACAGGTGCACCCCAAGGCGACGAGCTGGGACGTATGAATCCCTTATCAGTCAACTCTTGTAATTGACTGGCTAGCTCTTGCATTTCAGAGGGGGCTAACCTATAAGGAGACTTTGCAACTGGTGTAGCACCAGGTATAAGATCAATACGGAATTCGACGTCTCTAACTGGAGGAAGTCCTGAAATGTCGTCAGGAAAAACTTGTGGGAAATCTTTTACTACAGGAATGTCTTCAAGTTTCTTCTCCATGGTTCCCTTTTTGATGATATGAGCTAAAAACGCGACATAATTCTTGCGAAGATATTTTTGAGCTTGAAGACAAGACATTAGGCTTAGCCCTTTCGACGAGGTTTCTCCAATGATTCGAAGAGTCTGACCGTTTGAAAGAGGAATACGAATAAATTTTTCACGACATACAACTTCCGCCTGATGTCGACTGAGCCAATCCATACCGATTATGATGTCAAAACTTCCCAGCTTCATAGGAATAAGGTCGACTGAGAAATCATGGTCGTTTAAGGTGAGTGTACAGTTGCGTAAAATAGAGTCTAATGAAACTGGTTTCCCGTCCGCAACTTCTACCGTTATGGATTCCGTGAGCTTATCCGATTTTTGTTTAAGATAGGTTCAAACTCTAAAGACACAAAACTTCTATCCGCACCAGTATCAAATAACATAGATGCATATCTACCATTTATAAGGAACGTACCGTTAACCACATTGCCGTCAGCTCTGGCCTGGTTAGCGTTGATATTGAAAGCTCTTCCTCTTGCAGGTGGAGGAGCTTGGTTTGCTTGATTCACCGGGTTGGCTTGAGCCTGAGCATGAATAATATTAACCAACCTTGGACAAGTGTTTCTGAAATGGCTTGGGTCGCCGCAATTGTAGCAAGCCCGCATTGGTTGACCCATAGGATAATTGGGCTGGTAATATGTTTGGGCTAAATGTTGGGTGGGTGGTAGTAGTAGGGGTTGTTGGGCTTGGCCCATTATTTGTTGGTGGGTTTGGGTTAAAGGTTGGTGGCGGTTCGTTCGTTGAGGCATGCGGCAGGTTTGAACAGTATGACCTACGCGACCGCAGCCGGTGCAATATTGGCAAGGATGATCAGGGGAATGGTGATATTGGCAACGGTTACATTTTGGTAACGGGCCAGTGTAAGGTCTTCTGTATGGTGCGGGTGAGGGAGTGACTTGAGTAATGGGTGCAGCAGGAATAGGGGTGTTGGTTTGAGTAACTGCAAAATTTCTGGTGTTGCGCTTCCTCTTGTTAGCAAACTTAGAGGAAGAGATGGGATGGTTTGATGTTTGACCCTCAACAGGGGCTTTCTTTTTCTCTTCTTTGAACTTCCCATTGCGAATTCGGTTCTCGGTCAGTTCAGTTGCTAGCTCCATAGCAGCTTCAAGAGTTACTGGTGAGATGCTGAGAACTGAATCTTTGATTTTCGAGGGAAGTCCTCGAATATAATGCTCGATCAGACGATAGGCTGGGGTAAACAAATTTGGAACCATTTGGTTCAACTTCAAGAATCTCTTGTTATAGGTAGTGTGATCACCCTCCTTTTGCTTTAGAGCATGAAATTCATCCTCCAACTTTTTAATTTCACTCCTAGGACAGAAACGCCTAGTCATGATTTCCCTTAACTCCTCCCAAGTTAAGGCCATTGCATCTTCAGTTCCCCTCTTCCCTTTCTCAGTATTCCACCAAGTGAGAGCTACCCCAAATAGTCTCCCGGTGGCGTATCGAACCTTGCGATCCTCAGGACAATCGCAGTTTAGAAAAGTGTTTTCCATCTCCTCGAACCAATGTAGGAGAGCAGTGACACCCTCGGTCCCTTCAAATTTAGGAGGATCACAAGACTTAAAATGTTTGTAAGAGCACTTGCTGGTAGGAGGGTTGTCGATGTTCTGGTCCTGTTGTTGGGGAGGGTTAGTAGGATTTGTAGCAAGGGCTTGTTGTACTTGGACCACAATGTCAGGCAGTATCGTGGCCATTTGTTTCGCGATCTGAGTGGCCAAACGTTCCTGAGACCTTCCTGATCTTTTACCCCTTCGTTGCTGTCTAGATGACATCTACAGGATCATACAATGAGAAGATTGTGAGTTTATAGTGTCTTTTTAGGTGTCATGTGTCTTTAAGAAATGAAAATAACATAAATATCAATAATGCAACTACATCCATAGGATGTCTTGGGTTCGCTCATGTTGGGCCTCAAATGTCCCCCATACCTTCACCTACATAGTCATGTGGGCCCCCATGGCTATTGGCTTGGTAGGATTCACATTAGTATTGGCAATTTAACACTCGCATCACCCGAATGCAAACCACAAAATATGTTCATGAGATGTTTGGTCGGAACGTGTCCAGGTGTAGACATAATGACAACTCAAAGTGGGGTTAGCTCACACGACGTTTGGTATAGCATGCTTTGGCCTAATAGGTACTTCGTACTCTCATCGTTAGTCCCCAGGTAGGCAAACTGGTCCTTTATTTTGGATTTATACGAATGCCAGCCTAGACAGGACGTTCCGACTACCGGTACTGGTACCCTTCCAGTTACTACATGCTCGTCATGAGAACTCACTTTGATGAGATTTGAAAACACGAAAATCATTGTAAAAGCAATCATGATGTGGTGTGTGCTTTCATGGATGTGATATGTTATGGGTATACGATTCATGATAGGCATTATATGATAATACATACTTATGAACATGCTTGCACAATATTAAATGTAATATTTAACATAAAACATATAAACATCATGAAATTTGGCATGTAACACACAAAAATCTTATAAGTTTCTAATCGACTATAGTATAGGCTCTAAGGGTCTAATAACCTATCCTATATCCCTATAGTCATGGCTCTGATACCAATCTGTCACACCCCGACCCGCAGCGGAATAAGAGTCGGGGCATAATTGGGTTATCACCAAAGCTCATGACATTTACTAATATGTTTCATATTTAATAAAGTCAAAGTTGCATTTCCAAATATCCAAACATGTTCATTCAATACAAAGAAAATAAACCAAACATAACAATCCCAACTCTAAATCGTTTTATTCTTCTAGTCCAAGTCCTATGTGTTCCTAGCTGCTGCTGGTTCACCTGTATCATGTGTAAAAATGGGGGTTTTTGGGTCAACATAAGTTGGCGAGTGAACCTTATTAGATAAACATTTATTAATGAATTTCTTGTTAGTTTATCAATGAAAAATTGTGCATAATCATAGATGAGCAAATGTAAATAATCAAGCAGTGGCAAATAGCAGTCACATCCATAACATACAATAACATATGACAGCATACATTAACATACCAACAACATACGATAAATAACATAAATGAACTGTGCGATCAAGGCTCAATCAAACGGAGCCGATCGTATTGCATGTACTGAAAATGAAAATGTCTGTGCGATCAAGGCTCAATCAAACGGAGCCGATCGTATGTGGGCACGCCAGGTTCAACCCCATAATGAAATGGGGAACATGCTCAACGCTCATAATGTAATGGGGAGCGGCGGCCTATGAAATTGCATGTACTGAAAATAATAAACTTGCATCCAACAATAACTACACAACAGAAACAACTGAATACACTAGTTCATGATATGATGTATGCACAATGGTTTAAGTATAATATATATATTAAGACACATGATACACCCCAAAACGTGATTAAACGGGGAATTTGTAAAGATTCACTCACCTTGGGTGCGTTGGATTGGAGATGGTAAGATGCGCACGAATTAGATGAGCGGAACAACGAGGAATACTAACCTAAATAATACCGGAAAAATATATTAAATGAGTGGATTTTATTAAGGATTTTAATGAAATTTTTAGATATATTTTTGTGAGTTTATGGCTATTTTCTATCTTTAAAAATGTTATTTTTAAGTATTTTTAATTGATTTTTAAATTAAATTAAATAAAAATATAAAAAAAATTGTTTATTTGCGTTGACCGTTGACCGTTGACCTGTTGACTTGTTGACCGGTTCGGTCAAGGACATGGTTTGCGCTGGGTGAGGCTCGAACCCGAGGACTCCCGTACGCGTGCACGCAGCTCTACCAACTGAGCTACGTGTCTAACCCGAAATAATCTTGTTTTTAATTATATTTATATACTTATTCAGTTAACCGAAATTCTTTAAATTGCAAAAACATTTTAATTCAACAAACCGGTGCCAGTGACGGGTTTCGAACGCACGACGTGTGACTCAATGTTGCACACAGTCCACCACTGGACTGTGTGTCTAACCTGGTTATTATCTCGGTTTCTATTATACTTAACAACTAACTGAGTTAACCCGGTTTAGTTTTTAAACAAAAAGGCATTTTATTATATAAGGAGTGCGTATAGCAGGAATCGAGCTCGGGACATGCGTATGTATTTTGCACACAGTCCACCGCTGGACTGTGTGTCTAACCCGTTCATTTTACTAGTTTTAAATATACTTATAGTTTAATTAGTTTCATCTTCTTCATTCAAATTACAGTCAACTGATATACTAACCCGTTCCTTGTTTTTACGATTTACAAACATTATTAAAGCTTAAATGAAAAGGCAGAGACGGTAATTAGAGATGAACATACCGATGAACGGTTTATTTCAGATTTCCGGCAATGTGTCGGTCCCTGTTTTTATGCTCTTCAACTGAACGAGATAATTAACTGTCTTGATTAGTCGAATGTGGAATTGAAGTGATAAACAAACGTTAACGATGTGTTTGAAGGTCCTTACCGTTACACAGACGGAAGTAAAGACTTTCAGGGGAGTTCCGGCGAACTGGAATTAGTTGAATACAGCGCCTGAATTCGATTTCAATTGAGAGGTTTAAGTTAGAAATAGTCTAATAATTGTTGAACTACAACGAATATTGAAAGATTTACCGTTTGAGGATGAATACGGTTTCCGGCGACTTTTGCAGAAAA
The DNA here is from genome assembly GCA_947069175.1 of Scalesia atractyloides. Classification (NCBI taxonomy): domain Eukaryota; kingdom Viridiplantae; phylum Streptophyta; class Magnoliopsida; order Asterales; family Asteraceae; genus Scalesia; species Scalesia atractyloides. Next base: position 42,519,292 of record CAMTDV010000014.1, read on the forward strand.
TTCCGGCGAACTGTTTTAAGCGTTCTGATGGTCTGAAAATGTGACGAAAGTGAAATGGAGTATTGGTTTGATATTTCTGAGTCGCGAGAGTGATCTTGGGTTGAAGTATTCTGGATTTGATTACTTTTCGGTTATGAAGACCGATAATGATGAGACTTGATGCTCAATCAATTCTGAATTGATTAAAGACATCGGTTCATCGGTTATGAACGTGAATACGCGAGAAATCAAACGATTTGACGATTGATTTGCCGATTTCCGTTTCTCAGTTGGCGAAACCGGTTTAATCTAATCTGTATATAAATCTCATTTGTTTCCTAGAGATAACAGAAAACACAAAGTGGCGGAGTGGTGATGTGAGTGTATGCTAAGTCGTTGGAATTGTTCTTGGCTGACCCGGGTTCGAGTCCCGGCAGCAACATAATTTTTTTATTTATTTTGTTTTAACTTTTTATCAAATATAATTTTTATAGTTTAGTTTATTTGTTAATTATGTATCGTTTTAAATCAAAATAATCATAAATATTCAACGTAACTTTTATAACTTGATATTCGATTACAAAACGGAGCAGGTTTTGAAAACCCGATTTTTACAAATGTTACACTACTTATAGTGGAATTTTGGCTTGGAAGCCATGGAGTTCTAGAAGGTCTTGTCCTTGGGGAGATAAAGCATGGTCCTTGTTTGTACTCTTGTCTCCTTTTGTCTCTTGCAATTTTGTCTCACATAAGAACCTTCTTGAAGCTTTACTCCAGGGGTAGAATGGGCATACCATGTCTAAACGTTGCATAATTGTGCTTAAATCATACTTTTCTTAGATATTAGCAGATAGGCATGGCCCTACACGAGGATGCATGGCCGTGCACTCCCCTTTTTACCTATAACTTTCTTACTTCAGCAGATAGGCAAGGCCGTGCATGAGGGTGCATGGCCGTGTCTGCCCCTTTTCCCACAATTTCTTGTCTTTTTCCTGGTTCTTTTTGTTGCATTCCGTGTGGTTCTGTTACGGGCACGGGCGTGCCTTAGGGGCACGACCGTGCATGCTAAGGTGTCTTGACAAGCCTTGAACATGTGGCATTCTTGGTCAGTTCTTAAACCTTCGTCTCTTGTCTTTTCCTTGAGCACGGGCACGCCTCGCCTCTGGTGGAATTTTATTGACCATTATTGGGTTGACTTTGTGATGCTTGGTATTGTGCACGACCGAGCCTATAGCCCGACAACTTGCTGATTTCCTTAACATCTTCAGTTTTTGTTTCGTTTATGCTCGTTTTTCACTCCTTTTCTTCCCGAGACCTAGAAATATGCATTTGTCAAATATGAACGATTTAGGTAACATTTGCAGCTAAAAAGTCATTAATGTACTTATATATAAGGGGTAATTATGTAATACAAATATGTATAATTGATGACAATTTAATTAGTGAAAAAGCTCCCAACAAGGTATAATTGAAAACTCGCATTCGTATTGGAGTCTATACGACGTCCACGTTGCTTGAACCACTTGGTCGTGGACGATTATTCGTAATGTTGTTGTAAATCCAATCGAAGTTGGAGATTTTGTTTCTCATAGTAGTCCACATGCCCGAGAATGATTCTGGTGTGCAGTATTCACCATGGTCATTCTCTAGTAAAAATATTATAAAGTTAATTGATGAAATAATATTTTCTTTTTTTAATGAATGACAAAGGTTATATAATCACTTCTCATAAATTACACCAAGCTTATCACATGTCAGGAATTGAACTCTGGTCTCTACCTAAGAGGCACAATGCTTCTACCACTCCACCAAAGTGGTGATGGCATAAAATAATATTATCTAACCACTAGACAAAAATATATTATATGCGTCATAAAAATATAATATATACGACAAAATAAATATAATACTTGACAAAAAAATATTACTAATAATCTAGTCTTCCGAAATGCTGAGCCACGCTCGTGACAAAGCTAGCTCCTCGGTAGGCGTCCACCTCTCGATCGTCTTCAGAGCAAGATTTTGATCCAGAACCTTTTTATGGTGTCTACGAGTCTTGGACGGAATCACTTGGGTTTCGGTTACAAGTTGGGTTTTGGGTGTGGATTGTGAAGATTGTGGCGGAAAGGGGATCGTGGAGAATTTCGAGCCGAAGTTAGCATTTGAGAGTAGTACATGAAACCAGGTATGGGCAGTGATGATAACGGATGCGGGGATCGTGGAGAAGGCATGATCGGATAGTACTCAACTTAATTCGTTTGTGGGTTTATTCGGTACTGGTTCTCAGGTCTAACACTTGACTTTGAGCAATATACGGGTGATTCAGGGCTACACGCGTTGATGTTGTTGGTAACATGGTGATGAGAGATTTTTTTTTGGAGAAGGTAGAGGTTTTGTAGGAGGCGTGTATAAAAATAATTAAAATAGTTGGGTTTTATATGGGTTTATATGGTATCGTTAATTTTTTAAAATAAATAAACTTTATTTCTATTATGACCGTTCAACAACAGTCAACACCAACAACGCCACCAAAATGCCATCGGTGCTCGCCAATTGCCCAACGATTGTCTCGATAGCACTCCCATTATCGAGTGTGCAGCGGTGTTGGGGCTCCATGTAACAACTCGAAATTTCGATTGTTATCTTTTCTTTTGTTTTCCCGTTTATCTATCCTTTGTAAATCCGAGATTCAGTTAATAATAAAGTTTATGTTGATTAATTATGGTGTTGTACGTTATTATCGCATCTAATCACTTATTAAATCGCATAGCTAATCTCGTCGCATCGCAAATCACAATTGTTTATGTGGTTTTTATATATTTATGTGTTATATGTGTTTGTGGTTTTATTTACAATCGCTATCGCATCGCTCTCGCATTCTCGAATCGCTAAATCGCACTATTATACCAATTATGACGCTTAATATAACTACCTAATGCGAACCGAATAACCAAACGAACACTTAACGCGAAATCGGCAAACGAAACTTGGTCACCAGGCCAAGTTCGGCCGAACTTGCCTACCACAAGTTCGCCCGAACTTGCCTGATAACCAGCAATCCTTTGTTTCTATCAAGTTCGCACGAACTTGGATATACATATGCAAGTTCGGCCGAACTTAACCATTCCCTTTTTAAAGCTCCCCAAGTTCGCGCGAACTTGTATACTTTTGTACAAGTTAGGCCGAACTTGTTGCCAGCTCTTGAAATTCTTGCCTCACCTATAAATACCTATGCTCCTCATTCATGCTCCCCTTGCTGACCAAGTTCGCCCAGAGCTCTCAAAACCCGAAACCTTCGTGTTCTAAGTAAGAATCAACCCGATTTCACTGCAACAACGTTTATCAACTATCTACAAAGGTTTACAACGATTTTAGCATCAGGCGTAGCCTTCGTTTTCATCAAAACTCATTCTTTTACGAAAATCTTCATCTTTTTCTTCAAAAATTTCTGTTTTAAGCTTAGATCTACACAATACGAGTTCGCTTGGCGATAGTAGAGACTTCCCAAACACGAGATCTGCAAGATCTCGGCTTGTAAGTGATAGATGTGAGAAAAACCTTTTAGAACCATTGATTTCTACACAAGATACGGACTTTTGATGGTGTTTTGTTCATTTTATGGTATGAAACGAAGCATCTATCATTCAAGATCCCAGATCTGGAAGCACAAGGACGTTTATGTTGGTTTACACAAGCCGGACTAACCCGAATGACCCCCCGAGTTCGCCCAGATTAGCCCACGCTTTTGTAAAATGGCTAAACAGCTCTAAAAGACCTCTCCGACCTAGGTTTGCTCAGTAGCACAGGGTTGGAGGGATGAACACTCGATTTTTCTCAGCAAACGACGCGAAAACGCAAGATTTTGGACCCGAAACCTACAAGTTCGCTCAAGAAACAGCAGATCCCCAGACCAAGTTCGACCGAACTTGGGCTATTCTCACTAGTTTTCTTCGCAAGTTCGACCGAACTTGCCTAGTTTCTTAGGAAAACTATACAAGTTCGCCTGAAGTTTCCTTTTTAGTAAGAATCCCTTACAAGGTCGCCCGAACTAGACAAGTTTCTTAGGAAACTCATCAAGTTCGAACGAGAACTTAGCTATCAACTCACTCAAATCATACAAGTTCGCCCGAACTTGTCTACTGCCCAACCAAGACTTAACCGTTTCAGCTTTTCGGAGACTGATGCACTTCCGTTCGCGTATGCAGGCTGATCCGGTGCTCTTCTCGACTCCCCTCAGATCCCGAACTCTCACCGAAACGCACCCATAGTGAGTATACTTGACCCATTTTCGCTTTAACGCACTTTTTGGGTGTTACATATGTTCCTATATCAAAATCACTTCACAAATCAAACAGTTTATCATACGCGAATAATATGATTATATATGCTCAATACGTGATGCTAGAAACATGTGACTAGGACTTATTTTCGTTAACTTGCCTCTTTAGCTAGTATGGTACTATAGTGTGGCTTACACCCGACAGGGTCTAGTTAGGATGGACGCGCAAGCCTTCTCACGGTAGTTAGCATGAGAAATAAGCCTATGTTAATCGGTGTGAATTGTTTCGGTGTATCATGATGTGTAGTTAGATTATATCGCGAACGCTTTCTCGATTATGCTAGTAGTACTTAAACCTGTATGCTCACATTTACTTAATTGTATTGACTTGTATTTTAACGTATGTAACAGGATGAGGATTTGTAGCTTGGATGCTTGGATGTGACTTGCGTAGTTTAGTTTTGTTTTATTTTGTTTAGTTCCAAGTGTAATAAATCTAGGGGAGATCAGATCAGATTTTACAGTTTAAAGGATTTTGTTAATGTAATGATTGTTTAAGGATATTATGAGTTTAATAGTATGGGATGTTAAATGTTGATTTATTATCTTTAAATAATTGTTATGAAATCTCTTGAGACAATCTGGTTCGCCTAGTGCCACTACCCTGATGATTCCGCCATCGGTTTGGGTGTGACAGATTGGTATCAGAGCACCATAACTTTAGGATAGTAGGTAGAATTGCCATGATTCGACCTAGGAGCATGTTTAAGTACCCGAGTGACATATCTTTGAATTAAATGCTAATCTACTTGCCATAAATGCTTAAATGTGCCTTTCCTAAGGCTAATACAATAATACACACTTGGAAACGCTCGTATCACACAAAACGAGTGATCAAGTCGAGAATAGGTGTGAAAACCGAGAACTCTCGATGAGATCATTCACTCCGTGCATTCTCTCTCGCACGAGATACCTTCGTTGAGTTAGGAGTGACATCCAAACCTCGACGAAAATCTCCATTTCTATCTAGGAATAAAGTTTATAAGTTAGGGGTGAAACCCGCATCTTTATAACTAATTCCGCAATTCGATTTTCAACCTCACCAAAGTCTCGGTTATGCCGATGGTTTGGAACACGTATTAACTGGAAGGGTAAACGTCGTTAGCCGCTTGCGGTGAGAACGTTTATTTATTAGGCCAAAGCGTGGGTCCAAATGCAAAGGATAGTCGAATCACTTTGGCGTGTCAAACGTCTCAAAACCCCGGACACTCCCAATTGATTTAAGCCTATATCGTCGATTTACGCATCATCGAGTTTATTATTATTTATGTGTTTCAAATCTTGAGAATTTTTGCTTTATTCGATTTCTCGCTTTGATGATTTATCATATCATTGATTTCTCGATTTATCGCATTTACGCTCCATCGAATGTATGCATAACTCGCACATCTCTCGAAATCTAAATGCTAAATTAATACACCAACCAAACTAATCGCTTAACTCGCTTACTCCTATGAGGACGTGTGCCTCATACGCGGTATTATCTCGCTATTATATATCGATTATATCTCGCATCTCGTATCGCGCTACACATTGTTATTATTAGAAAGTGAATACGTGCAAATATGTGCTTATGTGCTTACGTTCTTATGTGCTTACGTGATTACGTGCCTAAGTGTTTATGTGATTTTGTGCCTTGTATGAATAATTATAATAAATATTTTAAACATAACTCTATTATAATCGAATCTCATCTAATCTAAATCCTTCGTGTAGATGTCTTCTATGGGATCGCACACCTGAAGGAATCTCCAGTGCAGCAACGCCGACAAGCGTATCGCTACAATGGTAGCCAAGGAGATAGCTAAGGTTATCACGCAAATTGTCTCGGAAATCCATGCTGTAAGCAGCAACTCTTCAGTTGACTCCAAGGGAGATGCCCCGAAACCCCACTTCAGCTTTAAGCAGTTCAAAGCATGTGGACCGCTTACTTTCTCAGGCACCGAAGGGCCGAGTGCCATGTTCCACTGGTTTGACTCTATCGACGTCACATTCCGCCAAAGTGGATGTCCCGAGGCTCTGCGCACTGTCAATGCTACCGGCGTGTTTCAATCAAGGGCTCTCGACTGGTGGACAGCCGAGCGCAATAGGTGTGGGAACGACGAAGCTTACGGACTCACTTGGGAGGAACTTAAGGAAATTATGATCAAGGAATTCTGTCCTCCCTATGAGATCCAGAAGTTAGAGAACGAATTCTGGAATATCAAGCAAGATGGTCCCAATAACGCTGGTCTCACCGCTCGCTTCAAACAGTTGAGCATCATTTGTCCCGGTCAAGTGGATACGACCGAAAAGGCAATCAAGAAATACCTCAACGCTCTCCCCGATTGCGTCGCTGACTTTGTTCAAGCAGCATGCCCTGCTACTATCGAGGAGACCAACCAGCTAGCCGCTGAGATTAATGACAAACGAGTTCAGTCTGGTTACTTTAAGAGTAGTAAGGTCGCAAATCAGGCAGTCACCGAACCAGCAGCTCCTACTACTGAACAGCCCCGAGAGCCAAAGAACAGTCGCTGGGGTCGCAAAAGGGAAAACCCGAGCAAGAACTTTGCTCTTACTGCTCCAGCGAACCCTCAGCCACTCAAGTCAGCAACACCAAACGCACCGCCAGCAAAGCATGCGTACACTAGTCCGCACCCTATGTGCCCTAAGTGCACATATCATCATGCCATTGGAGGCAACTACCGTTTTGCACAAACCGCAATATCTACGGCCATTTTACTGTGAGTTGCCGATCAGGTCCTCGCCAGCCAGCTCCTCAGGCTCCAACAGCTCCAGCTTTACCTGCTCCTCCTCAAGCCAACCAGCAGCAAGCTCCAAAGGCACGAGTGTGCTTCGTGTGTGGTGATCCGAACCACTTTGTTAATGTTTGCCCAAACCGCACCGTGAAACAAGAGCCGCAGCAGCAGCAGCCACCACCGCAGCCTCAGCAACAACAACAAGCTGCGCGTGGAAGAGCCTTCAATCCCAATCACCGTCAGGCTCAGAATGACAACAATGTTGTCAATGGTATGTTTCTCGTTAATGGTATTTATGCATGATACTGGTGCCGATAATTGTTTTATATCGTTAGAATTCGAAAAAGTTTTAAAATGTAAGCGCGCTAAACTCCCAAAGACTTTCGATGTGGAAGTCGCCACCGGAAGAACCGTTACCGTTAATTCCGTCTTACGTGGTTGTAATCTCGATCTCAACAACCATGTCTTCTCGATCAATCTCATACCTATGCAGTTAGGTAGTTTCAATATCATAGTCGGCATGGATTTTCTTCGTGAGAATCATGCTGAAGTTGTATGCTTCAATAAAATGATTCATTTCCCTCTTCCTAACGGTGATCAACTTCATGTTTATGGTGAAACGCCCTCAAAGAAGTTGATGCTTTTGTCATGTACTCGAGCACACAAATGCTTGCAAAAGCGGTGTGTTGCTTTCCTCGCTCATATCATGAACCCGGAGAAAGAAAAGAAGACTTATAAAGATGTTTAGGGGTTTGTGAATTTCCTAAGGTCTTCCCCGACGATTACCCGGTTTACCCCCTACTCATGATGTTGAATTCCGTATCGATTTGATTCCAGGTGCTACTCTAGTTGCTAAAGCTCCTTATCGCCTCGCACCGTCCGAAATGCGCGAGCTATAAAGCCAAATTCAAGAGCTTCTTGATAAAGGTTTCATACGCACGAGCACTTCACCATGGGGCGCTCCTGTCCTTTTCGTGAAAAAGAAGGACGGATCATTCCGTATGTGCATCGATTATCGTGAACTTAACAAACTCACGATAAAGAATTGTTACCCTCTTCCTCGTATCAACGATTTATTTGATCAGCTTCAAGGTGCTACTTGTTTTTCCAAGATCGATCTTCGTTCCGGTTATCATCAGTTATGCGTGTTGGAAGAAGACATTCCTAAAACCGCTTTTCGTACTTGCTATGGCCATTTCGAATTCGTGGTCATGCCTTTTGGTCTTACCAATGCACTTGCGGTCTTCATGGATTTGATGAACCGTGTGTGTAAAGCTTTCTTAGATCGTTTCGTCATTGATTTCATCGATGATATCCTTATCTATTCGAAGTCTAGAGACGAACACGCGCGTCACCTTCGTTTAGTCCTCGAACTTCTTCAAGGAAATCGCCTTTATGCTAAGTTTCCTAAATGTGAATTCTGGCTCGAAGAAGTCCAATTTCTCGGCCACATCGTTAATAGTCAAGGAATTCACGTCAGCCCTGCAAAGATAGAAGCTGTCAAGAGTTGGATTACACCGAAGAATGCTTCCGAAATCCGTTCATTTCTTGGATTGGCGGGTTACTACCGTCGATTCATCGCCGATTTTTCTAAAATCGCCGTTCCGCTTACCGCCTTAACTCATAAAGACAAACCTTTTGTTTGGGATTCCAAGCAAGAGGAAGCTTTTCAGACTCTCAAGCGTATGCTATGCATAGCTTCCGTTCTCGCTTTACCTGACGGAAACGACGATTTCGTTGTTTACTGCGATGCCTCTAATCTTGGTCTTGGTTGTGTCCTCATGCAACGAGACAAGGTTATCGCATATGCGTCTCGACAACTCAAGATCCACGAGAAGAACTACACTACCCACGATCTCGAACTTGGTGCAGTTGATTTTATATTGAAGATATGGCGACACTACCTTTACGGTACTAAGTATACGGTCTTCACCGACCATAAGATCTTACAACATATCTTTAATAAAAAAGAACTAAACATGCGACAACGTCGATGGGTTGAACTTCTCAACGACTACATTGTGAGATACTACCATCCCGGCAAAGCAAACGTCGTCGCCGATGCTCTAAGTCGACGAAGCTATGTATATGGTATTCGTGACTCTCAAGCTTGTGCTAAACTTGAAACCCTCATCCGTGCCGCTCAATTCGCCTGTTTTAACGAGATACCCTTCAAGAAGAAATGAAATGTGGTGCCGGAACTCAGCTTGTATCTAAATCCGATGGTATTTATTACTATCTTGATCGTATTTGGATTCCTACTCTGATAATCTTCGTGAATTGCTAATGACCGAAGTTCATAAATCTCGATATTCCATTCACCCCGGTGCCAAGATGTACCAGGACCTTCGTCTTAAGTACTGGTGGCTGGGCATGAAAAAGGATATTCCGTGTAGTCTCAAAGCGCTTAACTGTTCGAAGGTTAAAGCCGAACATCAAAGGCCCTCTGGTTTACTTGAACAACCCGAAATCCCGATGTGGAAGTGGGAGAGTATAGCTATGGACTTCATTACTAAACTCCCGCGTACTTCATCCGGTCACGATAGCATTTGGTTAACGTTGATCGTCTTACCAAATATGCGATCTTTATTGCTATACGAGAAGACTTTAAGGTCGAACGGTTAGCATGAATCTATACCGACGAAGTTATATATCGACACGGGACGCCTCGTGACATCATTTCTGACCGCGACGGTCGTTTTCCTCGCATCTCTGGGAGACTTTTCAATCCGCTCTCGGTACTACTCTCAATCTAAGTACCGCTTTTCACCCTCAAACCGACGGTCAGACTGAACGAATGATCCGCACCCTCGAAGACATGCTTCGTGCGTGCATCATAGATTTTGGTGGTAACTGGGATACCATTTACCTTTAATCGAATTCTTGTACAATAATAGTTATCATACCAGCATTCAAATGGCTCCTTTTGAGGCACTATATGGAAAAAATGTCGATCGCCTATTGCATGGCACGAGATTGGAGAAGCACAAATCACCCGGTCCTAAGCTAATTCAAGAAACGACGGACAAGATCCTCCAGATCAGAGACAATCTCTTGAAATCTCGGAGTCGTCAAAAGAGTTATGCCGATAAACGCCGCAAGCCCCTGCAGTTCGAAGTGGGAGACCACGTTCTCCTAAAGGTTGCACCTTGGAAGGGAGTGGTCCGCTTCGGCAAGAAAGGAAAGCTAGCGCCTTGATACTTGGTCCCTTCAAGATTCTGGAAAGAATCGGTAAGGTAGCCTATCGTCTCGAATTACCGGAAGAAGTTAATAATGTACATCCGACTTTCCACGTGTCTAATCTCAAAAAGTGCCTAACCGAAGAAAATCTGCATGTCGCTCTTTAAGATCTGCAAATCAACGAGACTCTCCATTTCGTGGAAAAGCCTGTGGAAATCATGGACCGAGAGATTAAGAAACTACGACGCTCTCGCATCCCTATCGTGAAGGTCCGATGGGAGGGCAAAGCGGCGCCGAGTTTACTTGGGAATTGGAAAGTGATATGAAGGCCAAGTACCCGCATCTATTTGTTACAGCTACTGCCATTCCCTAAAGTAAGGAGACTGTAACAACTCGAAATCGATTGTTATCTTTTCTTTTGTTTTTCCGTTTATCTATCCTTTGTAAATCCGAGATTCGGTTAATAATAAAGTTTATGTTGATTAATTATGGTATTGTACGTTATTATCGCATCTAATCGCTTATGAAATCGCATCGCTAATCTCGTCGCTCGCAAATCACAATTGTTTATGTGGTTTTTTATTATTTATGTGTTATGTGTGTTGTGGTTTTATTTACAATCGCTATCGCATCGCTCTCGCACTCTCGAATCGCTAAATCACACTATTCATACCAATTATGACGCTTAATATAACTATTAATCCGAACCGAAAACCAAACGAAACACTTAACGCCAAATCGGCAAACGAAACTTGGTCACCAGGCTAAGTTCGACCGAACTTGCCTACCACAAGTTCGCCCGAACTTGCCTGATAACCGGGAATCCTTTGTTTCTATCAAGTTCGCGCGAACTTGCATATACATATGCAAGTCTGCCGACCTTAACCATTCCCTTTTTAAAGCTCCCCAAGTTCGCGCGAACTTGTACACTTTTGTACAACTTCCGCCGAACTTGTTACCAGCTCTTGAAATTCTTGCCTCACCTATAAATACCCATGCTCCTCATTCATGCTCCCCTTGCTGACCAAGTTCGCCCAGAGCTCTCAAAACCCGAAACCTTCGTGTTCTAAGTAAATCCCGATTTCACTGCAACAACGTTTATCAACTATCTACAAAGGTTTACAAAGATTTTAGCATAGGCGTAGCCTTCGTTTTCATCAAAACTCATTCTTTTACGAAAATATTCATCTTTTTCTTCAAAAATTTTTGTTTTAAGCTTAGATCTACACAATACGAGTTCTTTGCGATAGTAGAGACTTCCCAAACACGAGATCTGCAAGATCTCGGCTTGTAAGTGATAGATCTGAGAAAAACCTTTGAGAACCATTGATTTCTACACAAGATAGCGGACTTTTGATGGTGTTTTGTTCATTTTCTGGTATGAAACGAAGCATCTATCATTAAAGATCCCAGATCTGGAAGCACAAGACATTTATGTTGGTTTACATAAGCCGGACTAATCCGAACGAACCCGAGTTCACCCGATTAGCCCACGCTTTTGTAAAACGGCTAAAACAACTCTAAAAGACCTCTCCGACCTAAGTTTGCTTAGTAGCACAGGGTTGGAGGGATGAACACTTGATTTTCCTCAGCAAACGACGCGAAAACGCAAGATTTTGGACCCGAAACCTACAAGTTCGCTCAAGAAACAGCAGATCCCCAGGTCAAGTTCGACCGAACTTGGGCTATTCTCACAAGTTTTCTTCGCAAGTTCGACCGAACTTGCCTAGTTTCTTAGGAAAACTATACAAGTTCGCCCGAACTTTCTTTTTTAGTAAGAATCCCTTACAAGTTCGCCCGAACTTGACAAGTTTCTTAGGAAACTCATCAAGTTCGACCGAGCTTAGCTCTCAACTCACTCAAATCATACAAGTTCGACCGAACTTGTGTGTTTACACACAAGTTCGCCCGAACTTGTCTACTGCCTAACCAAGACTTAACCGTTTCAGCTTTCGAAGACTGATGCACTTCCGTTCGCGTATGCAGCTGATCCGACGCTCTTCTCGACTTCCCTCAGATCCCGAACTCTCACCTAAACGCACCCACAGTGAGTATACTTGACCCATTTTCGCTTTAACGCACTTTTTGGGTGTTACATACGTTCCTATATCAAAATCACTTCACAAATCAAACTGTTTATCACACGCGAATAATCTGATTATATATGCTCAATACGTGATGCTAGAAACATGTGACTAGGACTTATTTTCGTTAACTTGCCTCCTTAGCTAGTATGGTACTATAGTGTGGCTTACACCCGACGGGGTCTAGTTAGGATGGACGCGCAAGCCTTCTCACGGTAGTTAGCATGAGAAATAAGCCTATGTTAATCGGTGTGAATTGTTTTCGTGTATCATGATGTGTAGTTAGATTATATCGCGAACGCTTTCTCGATTATGCTAGTAGTACTTAAACCTGTATGCTCACATTTACTTAATTGTATTGACTTGTATTTTAACGTATGTAACAGGATGAGGATTTGTAGCTTGAATGCTTGGATGTGACTTGCATAGTTTAGTTTTCTTTTATTTTTTTAGTTCCAAGTGTAAAAAATCTAGGGGAGATCAGATTATATTTTACTGTTTAAGGAATTTTGTTAATGTAATGATTGTTTAAAGATACTATGAGTTTAATAGTATGGGATGTTAAATGTTGATTTATTATCTTTAAATAATTGTTATGAAATCTCTTGATACAATCTGGTTCGCCTAGTGTCACTACCCCGATGATTCCGGCATCGGTTGGGGTGTGACACTCCACTATGCCTAGGAGGCATGGGGCGCTACCCCACACCAGCCAGCCTAAGGGGGAAGGGAGTGGGCGGCAAACACAATCGACAAAGGGGTTTGCCGCGCGGTGACACTGCCGTCGTCCCCCTTTACCGATCGGCAAAACTTGGATAGCGGTGAGATGATGCCGATGATGATTTGTTGAATTTTTGAACGTTGGACACTCTCCAATGGCTATATAGCCGTTTATATTATAAAAAAAATTCCAACCTATTTAAACAAACCATTTACCTATATTTTTATCCACTTCTTCTTCATACTCTCAAATCTTTTTAAACAATTTTGTATTTTACAATGGAAGGCAACAAAGCTGATGGCAAGAAAAAATATTTAGGGTCCGGTTCGAAAGATAAGGTGCAAAAAAAACGTGGCGGTGCAAGTGGTTCAAGTACACCGTTTCATCAAACGACGGTCCAAGAGAGATAATCGCTAAATTTGAAGAATACATGGCGGTGAAAAAAGAATTGATGGACATAAAAAAGAGTCGAGGGGAAAAATACTTGGCGTTGGCCGAGGGGCAAGCCGCGGCAATGCATGCGATGGTATTCGACAAGGACTTGGAGACGTTTAACCGGCCTCACGACAATGTTCACCCGTTGATGTTGGAAATCACGCTCAATCGAAAACGCGAGATCACCAAAAAATATAACTGGCCGTGTGATTTTAGTATATAAGAAATATAATTTAAAATGTATTCCAAAAATGCTTTGTCACATAATAAAATGAAATTATTAACTTGTGTCAATTAATTTTAGAGTAGTAACGTTTAGTTTTCTTTGAATTTAAGTTTTTTTAAGTTAGATTTTAATGTAATTGCTTTTTTAATTAAATGAATGTTTAGTTGTTTTATTTAAAAAAAAACAAAAAAAAAGTTTACCAATTCATCAAGTGTCTAACCATTGCTAACACTTTTGACCAAAAGTTTAAACACTTTAGGTGAATTGACGTGACACGCTCTCATTAGTTGATTTTGAAGTTTAAACACTTTATGTTTAACCACTCCCTTCAGCTTAAGTGGGTTTAGACTTGAAAGCGAAATTGCCTACGTAGCATTTATGTATCGAATTTTTTTTCTTCACATTTCACACGTCCCACAAGAGAACGTCCCACGAGAGTATGTAATATGGTAAATTAAATATATGATCTTAGACACAGTCCTAGCAGCCTGCAAACATACGATTCATTGGAGCCGAAGAAATAAAGAAAGAAAACACACCAATAAACACCCGGAATCCTGTGCATCAGAACGCCATTGTTCACCTAATCTTTAATCTTTTCAATTGCAAATTGTAATAGTTTAACGTGTAAACCAAGTCTTGAATTTAATCAAACTAAAGCAATCCAACAAAAAGTAAAAGAAAACCCAAAAAAAAAATCAAATCTTCTATTTCAATTCAAGCATACAATAAAGTTAGCTATGGTTCACCCTCATATCTCTAGCTGTAAGATAAAGGGAACCCATCAACAATTTTATTAAGTTTCATTTTTCAGTTATTTTTGTTTCAAATTGCTCATAAACCACATTTTGTAACGAAATTAGGTTATTAGGGATTTTAAAAGACTTTTCAGTTTGATTGGTTATTAAGTTTCAGTAACGTACACTGAACAATCGTTGTGTATAAATGGCAAAACGATCAGCATGTTTTTTCACCATCCTTAGACGTCACAAGAATCCCAACAGATCAAAGGTAATAACTGTTTTTTTCAGTTTTTGGCTCTGATTCGTACGTTGTTTGACTTTTGTTTGGTTTTTTAACGAAAGAACGCGAACAAGTAATGGAGAACCCATCATTGATCAATGGCAGCGATGGTTTTCACTTTCTGGTGTGTGTTTTACTTCTCTATATTTATTGCTTTTAAGCATTGTCTTTAGAATTTGAGGGTTTGTAATCATGGATTTGGTTAATATAAATGGTTTGACGAATGTTTTCTTTGTTTTGAACAAAAGAAACTGAAAGAAGTTACAAAGAAGCCATCAATGGAGGTCCCAACCCCACCAATGATCAATGGCGTCGAAGGTTTTCAGTCTCAGGTGCGTGTGTTTTAAGCATCGTTATACGAAATAATTAGATATTAAAAGCCACAAAATTGTCTCGCTCAGGGGCGCAACTTAGTGGAAACCCGGTGCACCCCCCACACACACACACAATTTTCGGTTAGAAGTGTTCGTCCACTTTTTTTTTTAAATTATAAGGGATCGTCCACCAATTATTTTGCCTAAATATTTATAAAATATATAAATTGGGTCCCATAACTTTCCGCCCCGGAACTTTTGGTCAACACCGCCACTGGTCTCGATTATGGAGGGAATCGAAACGCACCTTCAAAAAACTGTAGTCATCTTATATGATGCCTCCAATCTATAAAAGGGTCCCACAAAATACGAACATTAGATGTTAAAAACAAGTCTTTACTTATGTTTTGGCATATGTTGCTTCCATCACAGAAACCAAATGACTTGAGTCGTGAAAGATTAACATCATAGAAAACCATAATTTCTCAACGGTTTGGACTCATGGCATGCAAACTGCTGTGATGCCTTTTTATCGGTCCAAGAAACAAGACCAAAATCATGCAAGCATCATGTTGTTGTTACAAACAGAAGCCAAAACTGGCAAGGCTTAGAACAAGACATCACTCACAAGATTTCCTCCGGTTCAACTTACATGGTTTGTGCTCGTGTTGGAGTTTCGGGACCAAACTTCAAGGTGACGCTGAAGTCATTGCGACCCTCAAACGCGAATACCAACACTTGGGCGCCAAGTATTATAACATCGCAAGGTGCGTCATTTTTATGCCCTTTTTGTTCTTTTTTGATGCTTACTGGTTAGACGAGTTGGGGGGCAGGTCTTAGTTCAAATTGGGTTTAGGTAGTATGTGTCCGAGTGACAGTCGTTGACACCTTTTGTTGCAGGACCACTGTTTCCAAGGGAAAATGGGCGAACTTGGAAGGTACATTCGTGTTGAAGGATAAGCCTGATCGTGTGGTGTTTTACTTGGAAGGGCCGAATCCTGGAGTTAACATTCTCATCGAATCGGCTTTAGTCTTCACTCATGTAAGTCAACCAGAATCAAAACAATCTTTCATCATAATGTTACAATGAGTATATTTGTGTTTAATTTGAAATCCTTCCATAGAGTTGGCAATATCCCTCATTTACCCGAAAACCAAAAAAAAAAAAAAATTAACTTTAAAGATAATGTCAAGTCACATGTCACCACCTAGCTAGTGTGATTTATTCACGTAAAAGCATCCACAATAAGAAACATAAAAACATTAAAAACGTGTCTAGTCAGTGCCACATATAAAAACATTCATTCTTAAAAAACACTCAAAACCCACCCAATAACAAAATCTAAAAACAAACCTAAACATAAAATAAACACATCATCACCATTTTTATATAAAAAGAATTTATTTTTTACCTATCCCTCCCACTGACCCCACCATCATTCATTTGTTCTAGTTTTTCTAGAAAATGAATTAAAAATGATCATAAAAATGACCACTACAATAGATAAAAATGGCAAGTGGTCCGCATAGACCTTAAAAATGAGAAAAAAATGGAGCTATTGTGGATGCTCTAACAAATAATTTTGAACTTTATGTTGTTATTCGATACACTAAATATTTATACAAATAAATAACTTCACTAGTATTGACCTTTAAAATCCCGTTTGACTTGATATCCTATCTGTACAATCTGTCATTTTATCACCTCTTTTCTCGAGTTTTAACCTATGAGTTATTTCGATTTCATATCATTGTCATTCAAGTTACAGGATAAAATCTCGCCATGTGTGTATACTGCCGACGACAACATCATACTGAACCCTGATTTTGAGGATGGAGTTAACAACTGGTCCGGAAGAGGGTGCAAGATTGCTGTACATGCCTCCATGGGGGATGGCAAAATCATTCCTAAATCCGGGAAGTTCTTCGCATCGACATCAGAACGTACCCAAAGTTGGAACGGGATTCAACAAGATATCAGCGGAAAAGTTCAACGAAAACTTGCGTATGAAGTCACCGCATTCGTTAGAATCTTTGGCAACAACGTTACTAGCTCGACTGTTAGAGCCACATTGTGGGTCCAGACCCCTGATTCGCGTGAACATTACATCGGCATTGCTAAGTTAGTTCTTTTCATAATGTCTATTAACAATTCATTGTTTAGGCTTTGTAGTTTCATAAAATGAGTCAATTTTTTTACAACAACATATTATTATTATTATTATTATTATTATTATTATAATAATAATAATATAATATATAAATAATTAATATATTAATAATTAATAATAATATTAATTATTAATAATAATAATAATTATAATATTATTATTATTATTATTATTATTATCAAAGCTATATTAAGATTTATACTTTGACCCAGTAGAGGAAAAACATTACCCGAATTATTAGAATTTTTGGGTTGGTTCACAAAGCAAAGTTCGCTATGCGTAGGCCCTTTAGCGACACTTTTCCGACAAAACTGATTTTGTTATCCTAGGAAACTTTTTACCACAAACCAACACCATATTTTCCAAAGCATTTCCGACACTTATGCCTGTTTGTTTGGCACTGAAGCACGCAAGCAACGGATTCCGATTGGGTACAATTGCAAGGAAAGTTTCTTTTAAACGGGTTGCAGTCGAAGGTGGTGGTATATCTCGAAGGTCCGCCTCCAGGCACTGATATTCTTGTTGACGGTTTCATCGTTAAGCATGCTGAGAAAACACCTCCGTCACCGCCTCCCGTCATTGAGGTTCTTAACTAAACTTAATTTAAATATCCTCTTCACATTTTATTCCCGATTAATTCATTTGTTTCAATAATCTGCATGCAGAATCCGGATTATGGAGTTAACATCATCACGAATAGTAATCTTAGCGATGGAACAAACGGGTGGTTCCCACTCGGGAACTGCTCATTAAATGTGGGGACCGGTTCGCCTCATATACTCCCACCGGCTGCACGAGACACCTTGGGGCCACACGAGCCGTTAAGTGGTCGTTGTATACACACGACCAACCGGACCCAGACCTGGATGGGTCCGGCTCAGATGATCACGGACAAAGTGAAGTTATTTGTAACCTACCAAATATCAGCATGGTTCGGCTTGGTCCTGGAGCCAGTGGTCCACAGAACATAAATGTGGCTCTTGGGGTTGACAGCCAGTGGGTGAATGGTGGTCAAGTGGAGATCAGTGATTCTAACCAGTGGCATGAAATTTGTGGGTCGTTAGAATTGAAAAGCAACCGGCGAAAGTTATGGTTTATATTCAAGGACCAGCGCCCGGAGTCAGTTTCAAGCTGGCCGGACTTCAGATCTTTGCTGTGGATCGTCAGGCCAGATTTAGGCACTTACGGCGACAAACCGACAAGGTATAACTAAAAGTCAACCCATTTTAATAATCTAAAAGGTTGAACTTTTCAAAAATACACTTTGTTAACTTCTTATAAAATAAGCTTGTAACCAATTTGAAGAGCATCCATGTTAATTTAAAAAGGAATAATTCAACTTAAAAAATAATCATTGTTTGTTTTCACGGTGGCTAAAAGCTGGTAGTTTGTAGCTGGTAGTTGTTGCTTTTTAGATATATTTAGCTGTTTGGCAGTGTAGCTGGAGCTTTTAATTAAATGTATAAAATGACCAAAATGGACATTAAAAGTTGGTGCATTAAAAAGTTCATTATCTTTAGAGGTTATAATAGTCATATTTTTCCTAAAAGCTTATAGCTTCTTCTAAACGCTACTTCTAGGAGCGTTTAACCAAAAGCTTCAAGCTCTTAACCTAAAAGCTTCAAGCTCCTTCAATCAAACAAGACTTATTATTGAGTATGAGCTTTTTTCTTAAACACTTAAAGCTTAGAAGCTTCTAAAAGCAATGAGATGGTGGTCCATTGGTAAAGGCAAATGCCTTAAACACCTAGGTGATGAAGGAGAAGGGGGAGGTCTTGGATTCAAGTCCCACAGACAACGTGAATTAAAAAAGAAATTTGCCGTTCAAAAAAAAAAGATAGCTTTTAAAAGCTTTATGCCAAACATACCATATGTGTGAAAAGGTAGAACCACCACTAATTATTTTTAAAGTTAGAATCGTTACCAGCTGACGATTAATAGTTGAAATTATCAAAATCTATTATTCCATTTAGAAAGCTTTAGCGAAAAGTTTCTATTGGTTATGTAAGATGATATCTATTTGTATTTAAAGCTAGAAAAATTGATAAAATAGTATTCATTAATCATAATCACTACAAAAAAGTAGCATTTACTATTGGGCTACTGGAGCGAAGTCAACCAAAAAAAGAAAAGAAAAGAAAATCACACCTACGTACGAGTATTTTATACATTTATTTAACTATTGGGTTTTGTAGGGGTTTTACACTTTTAACATGCACATCGCCAACCTTAACCTTGCTAACATATGTTTTCTTGGATTGTACTACAGATTCGTAAACAAGATGTAACCCTGAAATTTCCGATCCCAGACTCAAGCAGTATGTACCCCAACAATGGTAATAGTGAAACAAATTCAAAACAGTTTCCCGATCGGTTCGTGCATAAGCCGTACAAACATTGATAACGAAGACTTCGTCGCTTTTTTCATCAAAAATTTCAACTGGGCCGTGTTTGGAAACGAGCTCAAATGGTACTGGACCGAGTCGCAAAAAGGGAACTTAAACTACCAAGACGCAGATGATCTTTTAAAACTATGTGACGATAACAACATCTCGGCTCGAGGGCATTGTATCTTTTGGGACGTTGATAACACGGTTCAAGATTGGGTCAAGAACCTTAACAAAACCGACCTAGGCGCAGCCGTACAGAACCGGTTGACTAGCTTACTTAACCGATACAAAGGTAAGTTCAAGCATTATGACGTGAACAATGAAATGCTTCACGGCTCCTTCTACCCAAGCCGGTTGGGCCAAGATATACGAGCCAACATGTTCAAAACCGCGAACCAGTTGGACCCATCAGCCACATTATTTGTGAATGATTACCATGTTGAAGACGGGTGTGACCCGAGATCCACACCCGAGAAATACATATCACAGATTCTTGATTTGCAACAACAAGGTGCACCGGTTGGTGGGATTGGGATACAAGGGCATATCGATAGTCCGGTGGGTCCAGTCGTTTGTTCGGCTCTTGACAAACTAGGATGTCTTGGGCTCCCTATCTGGTTCACCGAGCTTGATGTGTCATCTACAAACGAGTATATTCGAGCAGATGATTTGGAGGTTATGTTTCGTGAAGCTTTTGCTCATCCCGCGGTTGAAGGGATTATGATTTGGGGGTTTTGGGAGTTGTTTATGAGTCGCGAAAACTCGCATTTGGTTGATGCTGAAGGTGAGATTAACGTAGCCGGGAACCGGCTTCTTGAGCTCAAAAAAGAATGGTTGTCACATTGTCATGGACATGTTGATGATAAGGGCGAATTTTGTTTTCGCGGGTTTCCTGGGACTTACGAGGTTGTTGTCGTTACAGATGGCAAGAAAACGGTTAAGAAATTTGTGGTCGAGAAAGGTGATGTTCCGTTGGTGGTGCCCATAAATCCTTAAGCGATTGCATTGTTGTGGACTTACGAGGTTGTTGTCGTTTGTCATTGTATGTGTTTGTGTAAGGTGGTGGCTTAATAAAGGAAATGAATTTGAATACTAGTTACATTTATGTAATTGTTTGAAACAAAATATATATTAATGAGTGTCTTGTATTTTCTTGTAGCGTCTCCAGTGATATATTTAACTACTATGTAGGTTCCATTTGGGTTAATTCATGTCGGTGTAACTTGAGATTTTCGACTGGGGTCGAAGTCACCGAATCTAAAATTATACCTTAAAAAGTAGAAAACTGGGGGGTCGAAAACGTATATACCTAAAAAAGTCTATACTAAAACTACATACAGGGCACTATTGAGCGAAAAGCTTTGGGGGTCGGGCGCCCCCCGGTCCACTAAGCTACGCCATATAATCGGTAGTCACGTTTCCAATTGGGCTCTGCAATGAGTTTTTTATTTTATTTTATTTTATTTTGAGCTACTAGTTTATATTGCTTTTGGCTGCTAGCTAACAGGTTGCTAATGGTTATGGGCGACTAATTAGACCGATCATTAAGTTTTTAAATCGGTTTAAAGGTGTTTATTTTATCACTCATTAACATTTTAATAAATTATATATTTAACTGATGATTAAGTGTTTTAATCATATTATATGAACCATCACCTTGATAATTCTTGCATCATTTATGTTGAGTTCATGAGTGTTTTTGCTTTATGGAAGGATGAAACGCAATGGAAAGATACAAATTTTGTGTTCTTCAAAGGGATTACGATGCACTGATGCAGTAGAAATTTTGAGTTCTTTAAATAACACCTTCATTGAAGGGTGAAACAAAAGACTGGATCTTGTTAATCAAACGAACTCGAGAACCGAAACATGGGGTAGTAGTTTAGATGAAAACAAATCAGTCAGAGTTGCATTTTATTGAAACAGGTCTAATGGGTAAAATTTCTTTTAATTAGAAAAACGGTGAAATGATCAAATGGGTTGATAACGTAGGTATACCAAGTCCCTAACTAACAACATAAGGATAAGCCAAAAAGCTCATATAAACAACAACCAGCCTACCATAAATAAAAGCAAGGGCTGAGTAAATAAGGCAGCTAGCTCCCGACCAGGAGCTGGACCAACATGAGGGAGTTGCTGTTACTATAGCACCTCGGGAATGATATAACAAAGGTCAAACTGACTTGACCTTTTACCAAAAGCACAAACAAAGACCTCGAGACACACAAACCTATGCGCTTACCATAAAAGGCAAGGTCTCTCCTGCAAGCAAACAACAGTAAAGAAGATGCTTACCCGATGGGGAAGGCAATAGCTGGCAAAGGAACTTCCTTGGGCAGATCACTTGGTCTATAAAAAGGGGGACTTTGGGGCAGACTAAGGTATTCACACTCTACTCTATCACTCTAAAACTCTTTACTTCATTATGCTAAGACTCTTAAGAACCGATAACTGATTCTCACGCCGGAGTCCAAACGCGGAGGCCACCTCTCGCGTTAAAGATAACGGTGTTCTTTGTCCCGGATTCCAGCCAAGGAGCTTCCACCGGAGTTGATCCTAGACCTTCCTCCCCGCCATATCCTTGTTGTTTTAACAAGTGGCGCCCACCGTGGGGCTGCGCTACTTAGAACAACCATTGTAGTAGTACAACACTGTTCCTAAGTTCTCATTTTCCATATGGCCGGAAAGGATCACCCTCAAAAGGAAGTCTCTAGCAGTTCCTTTTCCCTGCCAGACTCCCCTGTCACACCGGGGATGGGCGGCTCACCTAGTAACACGGATGGACTAAATGTCGTACCGACTACATGAGGTACTCAACTGTTCCAAACACCTCCTGCCTCACGTGTTGGGCCCTCCTCGCCCAGCGAGGTTCTATTTCCGGTAAACACCATGGAGATAACACCGGAAGGGGTAAGAAATAACTTCATACAGCTGAGGGAACTGCTGAATAGCTACGTCCGTGAAGAACAAATCAAGGGAGTAAGGCTACGCTTGTCTTATGATGAGCCAGAGGTTACACTAGCACCTATGCCTCATCCTTTGTGTACTACTACTTCCCCAGTGTCACTCGAGCTTCCTCGAGTCCTAACACGCGTTTTCCTACGGAAGCTATACTTGGGGAAGGGAGCGGTCACTCCGGCTCCCCTTACCAACCTTCCCCAAGATATCCTGAGTACACAGTTGAGCAGCTCCTCCAACAAACTCAGGTGGTCTCGCCACCTCCACAAACGACCTTTGCAGAAGCACTCAGGTCCTTGCCGCTGGCTAGCAGAGTTGTGGCCGCGAGCTTGTCACCGTTCACCAGTCTTCAGCCAGGTTGCATGCCATATGAGGTTCAGAACCCCCAAATGCCTATGCTCTTAGCACAGCTGGGTCAGCTGCTCTTAGGCAACCAAGCTTGTCAAAGCTTACAAACTCATCCTGTTGCCCAAGACATAAGAGGAGCAGGAGCTACTAACAACATCCCTTCTATGCCCTACAAGCCGAGCTCATTGTCATGCTTCTCCGATGAAATAGCCAACTACATCTTTCAAACCAAGATAAAGATGCCTTCAAACGTTAAAACGTATGATGGAACGGAAGACCCTGAGGATCATTTACAAGTCTTTATAGGAGCCGCCACAGTGGAGAGATAGAACAATGCAGAGTGCTACCACATGTTCATGCAGACCCTCATTGGCCCGACAAGATTATGGTTCTGTGGGCTCCCGGTCAGGAGCATCACCTCCTTTGATGACTTGTATAGAAGTTTCCTATCAAACTTCACCCCGCAAAAGAAGTGTACAAGGGATGCTACAGTCATGCATCAGATTCAACAAAAAGACCACGAAGACCTTCGAACTTTTATGGAAAGATTTAAACGAGAAGGTTTGATGTATAGTGGGGCAACTGAAAAAATGAGGGTCTCAGCCTTCATGAATGCCATAAGACCTAAAAAGTTGCTAAGAAGGTTTCATGAGAACAATCCTCAAACGATGGAGGAAGCCTTTGAACGAACGGAATCGTTCCTCAAAGGAGAAAAAACTTTAGAAAGACAGGCCTCAAAGAAAAGAGAGCATGGTAGCTGGAGAGACCAACCTTCCTCGTCTAAAAGGCCTCGTTTCCCGTCTTTCCCAGAGAGACGACCATTCAGACCCTACGAGGGAAGAAGATTCAAAGATAAAAGAAGGTCCCCCCGATCGATTAGAGAAAAAGATAAACATATCTTTACCCTGCTTACGAAAACACCCCAAGAAACCTGTCGACAGAGGAGGTCAAATACTCCTTCAAACCACCTCGACCCCTGGCAAAGCCAGCCAACAAGAGAGATTCGACCAAGTTTTGTGCCTTTCATAATGAACCAGGGCACCAAACTAACGATTGTTATCAGCTAAAGAAAAGGATCGAAGAGGCGGTTAAGTCGGGGGAGCTGGCTCACCTAGTAAAAGAAATCAAGGAAAAGAAAGAAAGCAAGAAATAATCGAATGTCAACATGGTATGGGGGGAAGATAACCAAGAAGGAAAAAGGAGGAGAATCGCCCCTTGGAACTAAGAGCTCCTATGTTTCTCCCCAACAAATTCAAAGGATAGAATGGATCTTCCAGTCATTGTAGAAGCAGAATTGGAAGGGAAGGTCATCAATAGGGTGTACATGGATCCCGGGGCAGCATCAAATGTCATGTACCAAAGATGCTTTAGTCAACTCAGTGACGACACAAAATCCCGGTTGAAAGGTATAGATACAACCCTAAGAAGCTTCACATGGGAAAAGGTACAACCCCTGGGAAAGCTAACCCTGAGCTTGTGCCTCAGGGATGGTGATCTGGCGAGAACGGAGGAGCTAACATTCATAGTAATAAGCTACCCCTCCAACTATGACGTGCTGATAGGGAGGCCAGGCCTCGCTACTTTTGACTCTGTGGTCTCCCCAGTCCATGGCATGGCAAGATTCCCAATCGATAAGGGTATAGCATCGCTAGTCCCAACAAAGGAGGTGTTGTTAGTCGCATCGATGGAAGTAGAAGCAGGGGAAGGTAGCGAAGTCAAAGATAGTTCTGACGAGGAAGTGAGCATAAACAGCTCCTTCCCAGAACAGAAGATCAGGATAAACAATCACCTCCCAGAAGCCACGAAACAAAGGTTAAAGAAACTCCTGAGGGAAAATGTAGGGGTATTCGCTTGGAGCCCGAGCGACATGATAGGGGTACCAAGGCACGTAGCGGAGCATTCACTAAATATTGCTCCAACATACAAACCGGTGACTCAAAAGAAAAGAAGCCTGGCTCCCGAACGAAGCCAAGCTGCCTGTCGGGAGGTGGAAAAACTGGTGGAAGCTAACATCCTAAGGGAGGTAAAATACCAATCCTGGTTAGCTAACCCTGTAATGGTAAAGAAGCTCGATGGATCGTGGAGAATGTGTGTTGATTTTAAGGACTTGAACAAAGCATGTCCTAAAGACTGTTACCCCCTACCAGAGATAGATTGGAAGGTAGATTCACTCACCGGGTATAAGTTCAAGTGCTTCCTTGATGCTTATTAAGGGTATCATCAAATCAAAATGGCAAAAGAAGACGAAGAGAAGACGGCATTTCACACCAACAAAGGGATTTTTTGTTACACCAAAATGCCCTTTGGGTTGAAAAATGTTGGAGCCACGTACCAACGGCTCATCGACAAGGCCTTCTCCGAGTAAATCGGAAGGAACATGGAAGCATACGTTGATGACCTAGTGATAAAAAGCAAAAGCGAAGAAGACATGATACAAGACATCAAGGAAACATTTCACAACCTCAACAAAATCAATATGAAGTTGAACCCAAGCAAGTGTTCGTTTGGGTACGAGGAGGGGATGTTCTTTGGCCATGTGGTAGGGAAGCAAAACATCAAGGCCAACCCATACAAGGTTCAAGCTATCATACAAATGAAATCACCAAAAACAAAGAAAGAAGTTGAAAGCTTGAACAGAAAGATTGCAGCCCTCAAACGGTTCCTCCCTAAGTCGGCAGAAAGGTTCCGGGGCAGGTCTCATCATAACGGAACCTCACGGAACCGAATATACTTATGCACTACGTCTTGACTTTTCTTGCACCAACAATGAGGCAGAATATGAAGCATTGTTAGCCAGCCTCAGAATAGCAAATGCATTGGGTGTTAAAGAGCTTAAGGCCTTCATCGATTCAAAGCTAGTGGCAAGCCAGGTAAAAGGAGAATACACAGCAAGGGAACCATCAATGATACAGTACAAGGAGAAAGTAAAAGCATTGATGGAAAGTTTTGAATCCTGTTCGTTAACCCAAGTGTCTCGAACAAAAAATAAGCAAGCCGATGCCTTGAGCAAGCTGGCTTCCCTGACCTTTGCACACTTAACGAAGAAGTTGTTGGTAGAAGTAGTCCGAAAGAAAACAGTGGAGGAAGAGGAGGTCAATGATGTAGTTAAAGAAGAGCAAGAATCATGGATGACCCCGATACAAAGGTATCTCGAAGAAGGGAAGCTCCCCCAAGAAGAGCCAGAAGCTTTAAGAATCAGGGCAAAAGCTAACCAATATGTGGTGGAGGAAGGGAAGCTTTACAAGAAAGGCTACCTGTCCCCATTGCTAAGGTGTGTCTGTCCCAATCAAAGCACCTACTTGATCAATGAGGTGCACGAGGGAATATGTGGTGCGCATGCGGGAGTAAGAACAATAGTGGCAAAGCTAATGAACATGGGCTACTACTGGCCAACGATGCACAAAGACACAGCCGAAGTCATCAACAAATGCGAATCATGTCAGATACACGCTCCGGTAAGGGCAAGTCCAAAGCACGACTTAGTACCCATCTTGGCAGCATGGCCATTTTACAAATGGGGGTATGGACATCGTAGGCCCATTCCCCACAGCAGCTGGCCAGGTCAAATTCCTCCTAGTAGCGGTAGACATATTTCACCAAATGGCCGGAGGTGAAGCCATTAGCAAAAATCACAGGAAAAATGTGATAAACTTCGTATGGGAAAGCATCGTGTGTAGGTTCGGGCTACCGGGGGAGATAGTAACCGACAACGGCAAATAGTTTGTAGAAAAACCATTCAACACATGGTGCCAAGAATTGCAAATCAAGCAAGTCTTTAGCTCCGTTTGTTACCCACAATCCAATGGGCAAGTAGAAAGGATGAATAGAAGTATCGTAGAAGGGCTGAAGACCATGCTAGCAAAATATGGAAAACATTGGGTGGAGGAGCTCCCCAATGTGTTGTGGGCTATCTAAACATTAGAAAAAACAAGTCACCAAAGAACCCCGTATAGCCTAGTGTATGGCTCCGAAGCAGTGATACAAGCGGAGGTGGGGGTACAAACACTAAGAAGCTCAAGAAGACAAGAAGCACCAAATGAAACAGAAATCTTGCTAAACCTAGACTTGCTAGAAGAAGCCAGGGAAGCTTTCCTAATTCGAGAAGCAAGATACAAGAAAAGGCTAGAAGGTTACTACAACAAAAGAGTCAAAAAAGAAACTTTCAAGTCAGGAGACCTCGTCTTGAGAAATAATGAAGCAAGCAAAATGGAAGACACTGGAAAGATGGGCCCAAAGTGGGAAGGCCCAAATGTTATAAAAGAAGCACATGAGGGAGGCTCCTATAAGCTAAAGAGCAATGTCATTCTTGTTAGAAGCCATGAGGAGAAAGAAAGGCGTACCGGAAAATTATATACCGCTAGAGGAAGCACAATAATATCCGAAACAAAGAAAACTATGAAGAACTTGGAGGATTTTTGAATGCAAAAGGGTAAAGGAATGGTTATTTTATAAATTAAAGAAACACTAATCCCGATTTTAGGGGAGAAATATAAGGTCAGGATGTAACCGCCAGAAATTGTCAGGGGAAGCACTCATCACCTGCGACGATGTCAAATCAATCGTTTCCTGACAGCCGGCTAAGGCAAGTGGGCAATAAATGAGAAGGGATTCAAATTGTTAGGGATAAAACAGGCTCCATCAACGGAGCTCAGCTCCATGGCCTGAAGAATAAGGTTTGAGATAAGAAAGGAATAATCTAAGTCATAAGTATCGATACCATAAGAAGATACCAACACTTATGACTGGGGGGCTGATGACGTAGGTATACCAAGTCCCTAACTAACAACATAAGGATAAGCCAAGAAGCTCATATAAACAACAACCAGCCTAACATAAATAAAAGCAAGGGCTGAGTAAATAAGGCAGCTAGCTCCCGACCAGGAGCTGGACAAACATGAGGGAGCTGCTGTTACTATAGCACCTCGGGAATGATATAACAAAGGTCAAACTGACTTGACCTTTTACCAAAAGCACAGGCAAAGACCTCGAGACACACAAACCTGTGCGCTTACCATAAAAGGCAAGGTCTCTCCTGCAAGCAAACAACAGTAAAGAAAATGCTTACCCGATGGGGAAGGCAACAGCTGGCAAAGGAACTTCCTTGGGCAGATCACTTGGTCTATAAAAGTGTCACACCCCGACATCCACGTGTCTACCTGTGGGCCCGGTGGGGAGTATCATGACGTACAGTTGATATCATCATTACCAAATAAGCATAACACAACGGAAGGCTTGGAATAATTAAACTATTACAACCGATAATGTCTAATGTCCAAAATAAATATATACAGACATGGTTGTAACTAGATCCACAGGCGGATCGAAATACATACAAGTGATAACAGACTATAAACAGGCAATTCCCTAAGGTCGCAACTCCTTGGATATTCGCCCCGCAGCTCCCGACCTATTCCGTACTTGCAACCTGTAACTTAAGCTTTTTAAAATACGCCAGTTTACACTGGTAAATACGCTCAACTGACTCATTTTGAAAACTTTTTTTTTGAAAATGGCTTTTTGGCGCACATAGTGCATTTTCTTAAATAACTTGGGATAGTACAAAAGACCTTGTATACAGATTTACATGCTGGCTTTTACATATGAGGCCCGGTACAAAAACCGAGACATGATCGACTGACACACCACTATGAACTTTCACAAAGAAAGCAGGATAGCAATTTCCCAGTGTATGCCTACACGCCATGCTATATTGTCGTGGCCACTTACAATTTGGTGAGCCAAGGATATCCCAGACACGGTCAAG
The DNA here is from genome assembly GCA_947069175.1 of Scalesia atractyloides. Lineage (NCBI taxonomy): Eukaryota > Viridiplantae > Streptophyta > Magnoliopsida > Asterales > Asteraceae > Scalesia > Scalesia atractyloides. The sequence goes on from CAMTDV010000014.1 coordinate 42,547,962, forward strand.
CCCACCCTCAATGTTTTAGTTTCAGTCAAAACATATCAAAACCGGGTTATGTAAGATTGCAGTTAATTATCACAATTGGATAAAACATTATCCCATACCCGACCAAGCAGTAGTAATCTACCGTATCCCAAGCCCGTATAGGGAAAATAAGTTAAGAGTATTTACCTGAATTGAAGTTCGCAAGTTATCCAAATTCAGCTGTATTCCAAAGCAAGTACAGGAGCAATTTACCAGGAGGCGTTCAGTCTGGAGTGATGGAAATTAATAACCAATATTAGAATGCTAACGGGTCCTTAGTTAAGTCCTAGACTTGGACCGGTTAGTCTTACGCTAAACTGTGATAAGGTACGATACGCTAGATTAAGCGGTGCCCGGAATAGAATGTTAATTGGACCCGACAAGTACATAGACTTGTATAATATGGGAAGACCAATAACATTCTGGATTTTGATAAGGAATGGACAAAGTTAAACCCGTCTTGGTTTAAATACGTAAACTAGTTACGTATGTTTAACCTAACGCGTATAAGCGAAACCGGGTAACCGTAGGAGTCGATATAAGTTCCATAATGAGATATGTTTAAAATATGTTATAAAATTAGTAACATTTGTAAGGATAGGCCTGAGTTATATTTAAAACCGATTTATGCCCTACAAGGGCATTTTGGTCATTTTTAGGCTTATAAAAGATGTTTAAAGTGAATCTGATGATATGACCTTAAATATTCTGTAAAAAAACATATATATTTTTTTCATGTTATAACAGTAGGATATCAAATATATGTGTGTTTGATGATTTTGAAACATACTATGTCCCGTAGGGACATTTTAGTAATTTCACACATAGCTTTGAAGCCGAATTTGGGATTCTGATTTCGGGACTTGTACTTACTGTTTTTATATTAAAAATAAGTTTATAAATCAGTAGGTAACAAGTCTCGGCTCATGGTTATGGTGTTAAACCATACTTATGCCCCGAAAGGCGTAAATGTCGCTAAAATGCCGTTAAATCGATATTTAATATAAACTGAAGTTAGAACCTGTTTTAAATGACAAAAATATGTTATTTAACTTATAACATCAGTAAGTTAAAGTTTTGATTATAAAAAGTTTGATTCTTGCTATTTTTCCGTAAAAAAGGTAGTTTAGTCGTTTAGCGGCGATTAGCGATTCTTAAACATACACTTATGTCATAAACTGAACAAACATCCCAAATGGTCCTAATTATCATAACATATCAGTAAGTATACCATCCATATACTCATATGTGCTAGAAATCTTATTTTGCGTAATAAGGACATATTTGCAAAGTTTTAAGGATTTTTACGGAACTTATGTAATAACTCGGATTTCTTAGGAATTGAGTCACAAAACTTTAGGACAATATTATAGACATAATCATGGTCATAAAATGACTAAAACTTAGTATCAAGAGTGGGTCAAAACGGGTCAGAACTGAAAGTCAACCGAAAGTCAACTGTTTGAGACTATAGGTTACAAACCAATCCTAGACCAAAATTTGACGAGCCGAATCTGTTGACACAAGTTCTAATACTTATTTTAAGGTTATTAATGATTCAAATCATAATTTATAACTTCTGGATCTTTAGATATGGATTTTACAAAAATTGCTCAGTTTGATTTTTATTGACTTTTCGTTCGACTCGCCAATCGGCCATGAATCCGTGATAATCTGGAGATGCCCTCTTGAGGGATTATCACCTCCATCATTATGAGCATGTAGGATCTTTCGTTACGCACAATGGCGGAGTATGCACGGATTTATAGCAAAGTCAATGCATTTTTACGACAAGACTTTGTTCTATGCTAATAGCTATAAGAATTCAGTAAGCACGAGTTTGAACACTTACATTAGGTCCAAATGGCAGTAGGAACGAAATGGAACACTTAGATTTGATCAGAACTCATCTGGCATGAACTTGGTGAGTCTAGAGTGCATGAAGATTGTTGCAACTCACAAGATTGTTCATTTTAAGAGCTATGGAGGAGAGATGGGAGGTTGCCAGGTGTTTAGAAATGATTTCAGATGTTTACAAGTGTTTTGAAGTGACAAACATTGAGCAAAAGTGGCAAAATCGCGAGCAAGGTGGCACAAAATCAAGTGAGTAGTGTCCAAGTGCAAGCTGGCAACAACAGCAAACTTTCTGTTGCTGGCACCTCCTCACGGGGCGCGAGGAGTTTAGGCCTGGCCGGTCGCGGCCCGTGACCGAGTCTTGGGTCAGCCATCCAAGTTTTAAACTTGGCAGTTTTAGTCCCCGCACTTATTTAGCTCATATAACTCTTATTTCTTGCACTTTTGGCCCCTCTACTTCATTCTAAAACATAACAAGGATGGGATAAGCGATTCGACAAACCTTGGTCCTTCCCATTTTGGCACATGGCGCACATGGATTACCGAGGGACATGTGTCGGAAAAATATTGGACGTAAAAACATGCAGTGTTACATCCTCACCCCCTTAAAATAAATCTCGACCCGAGATTTCAATCAAACAGTTGTGGGTACTTCTGTCGCATGATAGACTCTACTTCCCAAGTGTACTTGGGACCTCTACGAGCGTCCCATTTAATTTTTACAATCGGCACGTGCTTCCTATGAAGCTTCTTAACCTGACGATCCTCGATTGCCACTGGTTGTTCAATAAAGCGCAGATTCTTATCAATCTGAACCTCGTCATGTGGCATAGCCAACGGCTCATCTTCTAAGCACTTCTTCAAGTTGGAGATGTGGAATACATCATGGATTCCACTAAACTTCTGGGGTAATTTGAGCTTGTACGCAACAGCTCCAACTCGTTCGATAATCTCGAATGGTCCAACATACCTTGGACTTAGCTTGCCTTTCTTTCCGAAGCGCATAACGCCTTTCCAAGGCGACACTTTAAGCAAAACCTTGTCCCCAACCTGGAACTCGAGAGGTTTACGCCTTCGGTCAGCATAACTTTTCTGCCTGTCTTTAGCAGCTTTAAGACGGTCACGTATCTGTAAAATCTTGTCCATCGTTTCCAGGACTATCTCCGGTCCTGTCAGTTGGGCATCCCCAACTTCTGCCTAACAAACGGGCGTCCTACACTTTCTCCCGTAGAGCGCTTCAAACGGGGCTACTTGAATACTTGCGTGGTAGCTGTTATTGTAGGAGAAATCAACAAGTGGCAAGTGGCTATCCCAACTTCCACCTAGATCAATCACACAAGCGCGTAGCATATCTTCTAAGGTCTGTATAGTGCGCTCACTTTGCCCATCCGTTTGAGGATGATATGCTGTACTAAAATTTAATCGAGTGCCCAAGGCTTGTTGAAAGCTTTTCCAGAAATGTGAGGTATATCTTGTGTCTCTATCTGATACCATGGATACTGGCACACCATGCAATGACACAATCTCATCTACATATAGCTTAGCAAGCTTATCCGAGCTATATGTCTCGTTGATGGGTAAGAAATGAGCCGACTTAGTCAGCCTGTCTACTATTACCCATATTGCGTTATTCCCTCGCTTTGTTTTTGGCAACTTGGTAATAAAGTCCATAGTTACGCATTCCCATTTCCACATGGGAATTTCCAATGGTTGCAATAGACCTGGCGGCTTTTGATGTTCGGCTTTAACTTGTGAGCACGTCAAACATTTAGCTACATAGATCGCTATGGATTTCTTCAATCCGGACCACCAATAATCGGGTCTCAAATCCTTATACATTTTGTCACCACCCGGGTGAATCGAATACCTGGAATTGTGTGCTTCTTGGAGAATCAAATCTCTAAGTCCTCCGAAAACTGGGATCCAAATTTGTTCATAAAACCTTAGGATTCCATCATTTCCCGGGTAAGTTGTTCTACCAACTTTCCCAGTTGTTCCTTAGGTAGATTCGCTTCTAACAAAGCTTGCTTCTGAGCTTCCAAAATCTTATCTTTCAGATCATTCTTAACCTGAATGCTCTTGGCATTGATCCTTATGGGCTTAACCCTTTCCTTATGGCTCAAGGCATCGGCAACCACATTTGCCTTGCCTGGATGATAACGGATCTCGCAATCATAGTCGTTCAGCGTCTCCATCCACCGACGCTGTCGCATATTTAAATCCTTTTGATTGAATAAATGTTGGAGACTTTTGTGGTCGGTGTATATAACACACTTTGTTCCATACAAATAATGTCTCCACAGTTTGAGCGCAAACACCACGGCACCTAGTTCCAAATCATGCATGGTGTAGTTTCTTTCGTGTATCTTCAATTGCCTTGAAGCGTAGGCAATTACCTTTCCTCTTTGCATGAGTACATACCTCATGTCGGTGTGTGAAGCATCACAATATACTACAAAATCTTCAATTCCTTCTGGTAGAGTCAACACAGGAGTGTTACTCAATTTCTGCTTCAATACGTCAAAGGCTTTCTGCTGTTTCGGACCCTAAACAAATTTAACATCTTTACGGGTCAGGGTCGTCAATGGAGTAGCTATCCTTGAGAAGTTTTCTATAAATCTTCTATAATAACCGGCCAAACCCAGAAAACTTCGGATTTCGGATGTGTCTTGGGGCTTGCCAGTTCATTACTGCCTCGACTTTGGCAGGGTTAACTTGTATCCCACGTTCACTAACCACGTGGCCTAGGAATTGTACTTCACGCAACCAAAATTCACACTTAGAAAACTTTGCATAAAGTTTCTCGTGTCTCAACAACTCCAAAATGCACCTCAAATGTTTCTCATGATCCTCCTGATTACGAGAGTATATAAGTATATCATCAATAAAGACAATGACAAACTTATCTAAATACGGCTTGCAGACTCTATTCATCAAATCCATAAATGTTGTTGGTGCATTAGTGAGTCTAAAAGGCATCACTAAGAACTCATAATGACCATATCTTGTTCTAAATGCCGTCTTTGGAACGTCTTCAGTACGAACTTTGAGTTGATGATAACCTGACCTCAAATTAATCTTCGAGAAGTAGTTTGCTCCCTGAAGTTGGTCAAATAAATCATCGATCCTGGGCAATGGATAGCGATTCTTAATTGTTAACTTATTCAGCTTGCGGTAGTCAATGCACATTCGCATTGAACCATCTTTCTTTTTCACAAACAGTATTGGAGCTCCCCAAGGCGAAGAGCTTGGCTGAATGAATCCTTTTTCCAATAATTCCTCAAGTTGTGTCTTCAACTCCTTCATTTCTGTAGGTGCAAGTCTATACGGGGCTCTAGTAACTGGAGCTGCACCAGGTATGATATCAATTCTAAATTCTACTTGCCTGTCTGGGGGTAGTCCGGGCAAGTCTTCAGGAAACACGTCAGCAAATTCTGAGATAACGGGTAGATCTTCGATCTTTGGCTTAGTTTCATCAATGGTCACTTGTGCCATGTAAATGACACAATTCTTCTTTAGGCATTTCGAAGATTTAAGTAACACATCCTTTTCGGACAAACCATAACGTACATTACCTTGGATAGGCAGCAATTCATCGGTCGAAGTTTTGATTTCGATGAGCTTCTTGTTACAGGATATATGGGCATGGTTACTAGACAACCAGTCCATACCAAGAATTACATCGAAACCTGCCAACTTCATTGGCAATAGCGAAACAGGAATAGAGTGATCCTTAATGGAAATAAAACATCCATCAAGAATCGTAGAAGCGGTTTCTATCGTTCCATCAGCAAGTTCTACATCGTATGTTATGTCTAGAGTTCTCATGGGCAAGTTTAATAAGGCATTAAACTTATGATCTACAAATGATTTATCAGCCCTTGAATCTAAAAGAACTCTAGCATAAACATCATTAATAAGGAATGTACTTGTTATCACATTGTCATCTTTCACAGCTTCCTTGGCTTTCATCTGGAAAGCACGAGCTTTTCCTTTCTTCGCCCCATCATCCTTAGCAGTGTCATCCTTTCTGTACTTAGGACAGTTGGGTTTGATATGTCCTTTCTCGCCACAATTAAAACATGTGGCTTCCTTTAAATCCTTACATTCCAGGGCCTTGTGCCCATGCCTCTTACAAATCCCACAAGGCTTTGTCTGAAGCTCGTCCTGTCACACCCTCAATTTCCACTTGTGGAGTTTTACCGCGAGGCGTGTGAACAAACCAGAATCTGAAACACTAGTACGTCGAACGACTCTATATGATTTGATAATACGTTTTCCAAAAATCATTTGTTTAACCATTCATCGTAGATTTTATATTGTCTTAGTTAGTTACCAATGTTTAGCAGAAGCATTAGTTTTTAAAGTTGAGCGGAAGCATAAAGTAAAGTAAAGGAACGGGCGCCAACATAAACGCCAAAACTTAAAGAAAAACCCAAAACAATGTTTGTAAATGAGACTCGATAAAAGATGTCTTGATCAATGCAAGTGAGTGCACCTAGAGCTCCTAGCGTCCTGAGAAACATGTAAAGAAACAAGTGTCAACATTAAAGAAGAGTGAGTTCACAGGTTTTCATAAATTCATTTGTTCGGTTATAAGTTTGTTTCCCCGTTATCCCTAACCCGGGATAACGATTTAGTTCCATTATTCCCAACCCGGAATAATACTGATAGTTCCATTATTCCCAACCCGGAATAATACTGATAGTTCCATTATTCCTTTCCTGGAATAATAACGTTGTTGGTTCCATTATCCCTAACCCGGGATAATACTGTTGATTCCATTATCCCTAACCCGGGATAATATTGTTGATTCGTAATTAAGTTCAATGTTAATATATATAGGTAGCTAGCCTAAAGTTATGTCACGTAAGTGTTCGCGATCGAAGCTGACTGTTGTGCCTCCGTGTTGCCAGGCCTATCACTGACCATGGCGAAGTTAGGCCAAATTATTCACCCGTTGACCATACCCGGTCGGCTAGCGCGACTAGCTCGGATGGGGCTTGTCGGGCCCAGTAGTACTACTTATAATTTCCCCGCTATCTAAACCCAATACTAACAATCCGAGAGATTGTCGAGGACTTGTGTGATATAGCTGCTTAGTGACCATAACGTACATTAACATTAACTTAGTTACCGAATAGTTTAATGACGTTAATTTCGTATAACGTAAAGAGATTGAGTTGAAGAGTGTATACATGTTTCTCCCCTGTTGTTTAAAACCGGATAAAGTTAGGGGCCGTGAACTCACCTTTAGTTGATCGGTTAGTGTAAGACAGAAGTTGCAAATGATGGGACCGCTAATTGCGTCCTAACAAGTCAATTGATTTCAAGTCAGTGTGTGAACACACCAATACAAATCCTACACATAATTTACGCACAAAGCGGTACACACAATCAAAATTCCTAACACTCAAACATGCATGCAAGTATCCTCATATGAACATAGTGATCAAAACAATTTATCATGAACACAATCCAATCCATGCAACACTTTGGTGCACACATTCGCAAGTTATCAAGTTTCAGCTTACATACTCATAATTCGGCTGTTTTCGAGGATTTTTATAAAATAGTTCCAACGTTCCAAAAATTCCAATTATTTTACAGAAGGTGACAACTATACTGTAGAATTTTATATAAATTTTTCAAGTCCTAATACTTTACCAATTATTCATAAATATTAATATACTAGGCTGCAGTCAGATTCGTCGCTTTCTGACTGCAGTCCACGGAAGAATTCATTTAAAAATCACCGTTTGTCCAATTAACAAAATTCCAGTGGGAGTTGCTCGGAAATTTCCATATCTAGTTGCTGTACAAATTTCATGATTCGACTCCCTACAGATTACTAAATCCAACTCGATAAACAACTAACAAATTTCAGGATTTTTACAGCTTTAGTTACTGAACTTAATTGGCCACTTAAAAATATCAAACGACTTCAGAAAAATATGAATCCAGCGCCATTAGAATCGTTTTTCAAAACTCTATGATTTAGACTTCAGAAAATCCGTTTTTCGACAAATAATGACCGAGTTACAGCCAGTTGAAGTTGGCTGTAACCACCATTCAGCAATCTGATTCAGCACTTTATCACAATCTAACTCGCTTAAACCGTCGATACATTGAACATATGCGATCAAGAACAGAATTTCAAATCATATACTATCATATATATCATACCCATGCAAACCCTAATCATAACCTATAGTTTTTATCAAACAAAACGCAGCCTATGTTTCTAGATTCCGAAAACATCAAACTTGCAAACTAGCCAACTCAGCCGATTACCATCCTAATACTTTCCATCATTACATACACACACGATCCATAATTCATGACCCAAGTATGATTAGCAAAATAACATAAAATTCTAACCTTAACAATAGGATTAATGAGCCGAGACTTGGATGGGACTGATTCGGATATGATGAAGGTTGCGACCGGGAAGGTGAATGGCGAGGGGCTGCCGCGATCAAAGGAAGTGCAAGAGGGCTGTTTGCGATCGAGGAGGTGAATAAGGGGCTGCCCTCGGCTGTTTTCTCAACTAGGGTTTGTGTTTTTGTTTTGTAAAACAAAGCCTCATGCATGTGTGTGTATATATAGCGCAAGAGATAAGGGAAAGTGAAGGGTTTACGGTTTGGGATACTCGCGGCCGCAAGGGACTCGGGTGGGTTGGTTTGGGTCTAGCACTTGGTCCCCAAGTCTTGGTTAACTCCTAGAGTCACAAGGAAACGAGGTTGGCTCGTGTCGCGGTTCGGTTCGGTTCGTCTATATATTTACTATATATATATTTTATAACTAAAACAATCACGAAATCGAACATCACATAATAATTCACCAACTCATAAACGTTTAATACACATAGCACATAATTCGTTTGACAAGTTCATGAGATTATCGTAATTATTTCGAGCGTGCAAATTAAATTCTCCGAATCAATTTAACGTAGGAACGAATAACCGTGAAGTAGTGCGTTTAAGATATCCGAAAAACCGGGATGTCACATTATCCCCATGTTGAAAGAATTTTCGTCCCGAAAATTGAGTAAACGCGGTTTAGAATGCAGCGTACATGTTTAGAGTGCCACGCACAAAGATTTAGTTCATTAACGATGGTACGCAAAATTACAAGAAATTCCCAAGTGCCATGCACAAAGATTCCCAAGTGCCATGCACAAGGATTTAGTTAACAATGGTACGCGAAATTATGAGAAATTTCCAGGTTGTCACACGTCCCGACACGCACCAAAGTGTCGCTTGTTGCACTTTCTGCATTTAGGCCTATTATCAGACCTTTGATGGTTCTTGTTTGACCCAAACTTCGTGTTCTTGTTGAAGCGGTGAAACCTGTCATCATCTCTCTTCCTTTTCTCGCCACCTTCAGACCTAAGAGACCTTTGTCTCTTCAAATCCTGAGTTAAGACCATGGAAAGGTCTATAGCAGACCTAAATGTCACGGGCCTAGATGCCCTGACATCACCCTTAATCTCGGCTCTAATCCACCAATAAAACGCGAGATTCGTTTGGATTCTGGAGTAATCAAATACGGTACAAATCTGGACATAGAGTTGAATTCCGACACATACTTTCCACAATCGAGGTTCTTCATGGCTAACCCAATAAACTTTGTTTCATCCTTTCCACCTCGTGAGGCGGACAGTAAGCATCCTTCACCAATTCAACAAACTTTTCCCAGCTTATATTATACAGATGAACCTTCCCAGAAGATTGGATCATCGACTTCCACCATGTGAGGGCATCGCCCTTGAACGATTGCGCTACATACTGCACTACGTCTTTTTCAGCGCACCCGCTGATTTCTACAATGGTTTAATTTCATCCAACCATCGGAGCGTTTCCACTGCTCCCTTTTCACTAGTTAAATCACGTGGTTTACACGACACGAAATACTTGTAAGAGCACCCTTCCTTAGTAAACTGGGTTTTCTTATGATACTCCTTCCTTTTCTTCTCAATATTTGACGAGTGCTCAGAGTCATCTTTCTTGTGAGAGGGATGTTCAGATTTCTTTTGCGACGAATGCTTAGAATGGTGTGAAGATGTGTGCCTGGATGTGTGCTTAGAAGTATGCTTGGTATGTGAAGCACTGGATTCATCGCTCTTCTCGTCATGATCCTTAATTGATTTTTCTACTTTAGTGGCAATTAATGCCTGTAGTTCACCTCTAGTAGTTACAATCTGTTCGTTGGCATCTCCATCTCCACGGTGGCTATCTACTTCATCTGAATTGGCCATCCTTGTACTTTGACGCTGAAGCAATCACATAGAATTTTATTAAATACACTTGTTTGATTGATTGATAACTGCACGAACGACTTTAACAATGGGGTGTTAAAATGTGGTACGAAAGGCCTGTCACAAGGACAAATTTAAAGCAGCACCAAGGGCTTGATTTATAAAATCAAGATCACTAATGGATCAAATAGCTTCGAGGTTCGAACGTAGTTTTACTACCTCGAGACAGAGAGTCGTAGACTGCAACTGTCATTGTCACTAATGGACATAACATAGCCCGAGTGCATTACATCACTAATGGATGTATTAATATGGCCGTAGGCACTACACCACTAATGGGTGTTTAATAAAGTAATCATCGCACAGATGATTTATGATCAAGATCAAAATAGATTATATAGGCTTAGACGTAGTCCTTTGCCTTGACGGCTTGTGTGGTTCCTCAGGCCACACTGCCAGGAGGTTAATACCATGAATATATTAACTTTTAGAATAGCAATTCCTTGAAATGGTTTAAATAACTAGTCCAGATCAGGCGGACTAGTGAAGTTTAGAACGTAGTTCACCACTTCTGGATAGAAGGGACTCCTTATAGGATTTCTCAACCTTAACTATCAGGGTAGAACACCATATTAACTACCGTTTTGCCAATATATATGACCTGTTCACTTGGCAGGTGCAAACCATCAAGGAGATTTCTTGGAAATGTCTTGCAGATCACAAATTTTAAATTAATATCGAGACGTTGGCTTAACAACGGATATATTAATAGTGCATGTAACATTAATCTAAAAGGAATTTCATAAATTTTAAAATTCAAATTACAATTGCCCTAAACGGGTATTTTACAAGAAAATAAGTTAGATTGTCCTCGCAGGGACTAAAATAAGAAAACATACCCTCGTAGGGGTCTTAAAATTAAATACTTGTCCATGCAAGGACTTAATTTAAATTAAACATAGTACATAAGGATAACATGGAACTTAATCCTTCTTCCCCGTTAACTTTTTCATCAGCGTTTTTAATAGTTTTTGGTTCTTCTTAGCGTCCTTGGCTGATTTCTCTTGTAGCTCTTTTACTCGTTCTATTGCTTCGTTTAGAACATTCATCGTTGGTGGCGGCGGTTGCGATTGTGGTTGAGTTTGGGGTTGAGGCGGTACAATCGGATGTTGGTACTCATAGTAGGGATATCCGCCTGGTTGGTAGGGATATGGGTAATGTGCATTCATGGCCATTTCTAGGTAAGGGTCAGGATGAGATATGTGATGGCTATGGCTATGCTCTGGCCAGGTAGAAGGAATTAAAGGATTATATTCTGGCAATTGTTAGTAGGTAGGTATGGGGTTATCAAAACCCGGTGGCGAAGGTGGTTGAAAAGGTTCGCCAAATGGTAAAGGTGGTTGAGGCTCAGGCTCAACAGTAGAAGGCGGTTGTTCGTTGAAAGGCGAGGCATAAGAAGGTCCACCCATTTGCGGATCTTCTGTGATAGTAGGGTAAGATGAAGGCTGGGGAGATAGGGACTCAACCCTGGGTCCCATTCGCACGGACATGCGTGCGTTCCTCTTCCTAGGTAGGCGAGGTGGTAGTTGTGGCTGTTCCACCTGTTGGTCTTCAGGTGGAGGGGTATGGTGTATAGGTGTATGGTAGGATGGAGTGTGGTGGGATGGTGTGCTACGGTAAGATGGGGTGTAGTAGAAAATATATTGTGAAAACTTTTCTTGAAATTCAACAGGATAGTGCCGTGGCGTTCCAGCGTATGAGTTGGATCCGTTGGATAAGTAAATGGGATGACCTATTGATCCTGCTGCCGGCCTTTCTGGGTTGGAATCTTCTTCCATCGGCTCCGGAGAATCTTCAGGTGGGGTTATAGAAGGTGAGTGGAATTGAATATCGAGGTTATAATTTCCATGGGAAGAATGGGAGCGTGAGTGGTAAGATTGGGTAGGTTGTGGTGGCAGTGAATCTGGCGATGGAGAATACTCATGGGATATAGAGTGATGATGAGGGTACGGTTTCCATGGTGATGAGGAGTCTCCTGACCCCTCGTAAGGGTTGTAGTTATTCGGATTCGAAGGTCCTTGACCCGCAACTCCACCTCTCATGAGGCCTTTTCCTTTCGATCCTCTTGAAAATTTTGGAGGCATCTTCGTCAATTCCTGTCACAAAGTAAATTAAAAACCAAAGCAAGCAAAATAGCAAAATAGGGAAATGAATAATCCTAGGTCAAAGCCTCGATTCGAGAGTCTAAGGAATGTGTTTTCTTGTATTGTTTGAGATCAAACACTAATAGCAAGTGTCGAATTCCCTCAAACGTTGGCTCTGATACCAACCTGTCACACCCCGACATCCACGTGTCTACTGTCACACCCCAACCCGCAGCGGAATAAGAGTCGGGCATAATTGGGTTATCACCAAAGCTCATGATATTTACTAATATGTTTCATATTTATTAAAGTCAAATTTACATTTCCAAATATCCAAACATGTCCATACAATACAAAGAAAATAAACCAAACAAAACAATCCCAAACTCTAAATCATTTTATTCTTCTAGTCCAATCCTAAGTGTTTCTTGCTGCAGCTGGTTCACCTGTATCATGTGTAAAAATGGGGGGTTTTTGGGTCAACATAAGTTGGCGAGTGAACCTTGTTAGATAAACATTTATTATTGATTTACTTGTTAGTTTATCAATGAAAAATTGTGCATAATCATAAATGAGCAAATGTAAATAATCAAGCAGTGGCAATTAGCAATCACAACTATAACATACAACAACATATGATAGCATACATTAACATACCAACATCATACGATAAATAACATAAATGAAACTGTGCGATCAAGGCTCAATCAAACAGAGCCGATCGTATTGCATGTACTGAAAATGATAAATGTCTGTGCGATCAAGGCTCAATCAAACTGAGCCGATCGTATTGCATGTACTGAAAATGAAAAATGTCTGTGCGATCAAGGCTCAATCAACGGAGCCGATCGTATGTGGACATGCCAGGTTCACGCTCATAATGTAATGGGGAACTTGCTCAACGCTCATAATGTAATGGGGAGCGGCGGCCTATGAAATTGCATGTACTGAAAATAATAAACTGAATCTAACAATAACCACACAAACAGTTGAAACAAGCTGAATACACATGTTCATGATATGATGTATGCACAATAATTTAAATATAATATATAGCAAGACACATGATACACCCCAAAACGTGATTAAAACGGGGAATTTGTAAAGATTCACTCATATTGGGTGCGTTTGATTGGAGATGATGAGATGCGCACGAGTCAGGAGAATTGAACAACGAGAATTACTAACCTAAATAATAACGGAATAATATAGTAAATGAGTGGATTTTATTAAGGATTTTAATGGAATTTTTAGATATATTTTTGTGAGTTTAAGGCTATTTTCTATCTTTGAAAATGTTATTTTTAAGTATTTTTAATTGATTTTTAAATTAAACTAAATAAATAAAAATATAAAAAAATTGTTTATTTTGCGTTGACCGTTGACCGTTGACTTGTTGACCTGTTGACCGGTTCGGTCAGTGTGCATGAATGCGCTGGGCAAGACTCGAACCCGAGACCTCCCGTACGCGTGCACGCAGCTCTACCAACTGAGCTACGTGTCTAACCCGAAATAATCTTGTTTTTAATTATATTTATATACTAATTCGATTTAACCAAAATTCTTAAATTTCAAAAACCTTTTAATTCAACAACCCGGTGCCAGTAACAGGTTTCGAACCCGGGACTTGTGCTTTAACATCACACACAGTCCACCGCTGGACTGTGTGTCTAACTTGTTTAATATACCAATTTTTATTATACTTAACAACTAACGGAGTTAACCCGGTTTAGTTTTAAACAAAAAGGCATTTTATTACATAGGGAGTGCGTGTATCAGGGATCGAACTCGTGACATGCGCGTATGTTTTGCACACAGTCCACCGCTGGACTGTGTGTCTAACCCGTTCATATTACTGATTTAAATAAACTTATAACTTAACTAACTTCGTCTTCTTCATTCAAATTACAGTCGACTGAATTACTAATCCGTTTCTTGCGTTTACGATTATCAAACATTCATAAGACTAAAATGAAATAGCAGAGACGGTGTTGGAAGTAAACATACCGTAGGAATGATTTATCACAGAGTTTCCGGCAATGCGTCGGCTCTGTTTTTGTGCACCTCAACTGAACCAAACAATTAACCATTTTGATTAGCCAATCATGGAATTGAAGTGATAAACAAACGTTAACAGTGTGATTGAAGGTCCTTACCGTTTCACAGACGGAAATAAAGATTTCCAGAAATTTTTCGGCGAACTGGAATTATCTGATAACGGTGTCTGAATTCGATTTCAATTGAAAGGTTTAAGTTAGAAATAGCTTAACAATTGTTAGACTACAACGGTATTGAAAGAATTACCATTTTGATGATGAATACGGTTTTCCGGCGAATCTTGCAGAAATTTCCGGCGAGTTGATTTAAGCGTTCAGATGGACTGAATGTATGACGAAAGTGAAATGGAAGGTTTGTATGATGTTTCTGAGTCGCGAGAGGGGTCTTGATTGAAGTAATTTGGACTTTGATTATTTTCGGTTATAAAAACCGATGATGATAAAAATTGAAGTTCATTCAAATCCGAATTGATTAAAGTGCATCGGTTATAAACCTGAATGTGCGATTAATCAAACGATTAGACGGTTGAATTGCCAATTTCGGTTTCTCAGTTGGCGCAACCGGTTTAACTATATTTGTGTATAAGAGTTATTTGTTTCCTAGAGATGACAGAAAATAAGAAGTGGCGGAGCGGTGATGTGGGTGTGTGTTAAGTCTTTGGATTTAGATTCTGGCTGACCCGGGTTCGAGTCCCGGCAGCAACATTTCATTTTTATTTATTTTGTTTTCACTTTTTATCAAAAATAATTTTTATAGTTTAGTTTGTTTATTAATTATGTATCATTAAAAATCAAAATAACCATAAATACACAACGTGACATTTATAACTTGATATTCGATTACAAAACGGAGCGGGTTTTGGAAACCCGTTTTTGACAAATGTTACATCTACCGGTGGGCCCGGTGGGGAGTATCGTAACGTACAGTTGATATCATCATTACCAAATAAGCATAACACAGCGGAAGGCTTGGAATAATTAAACTATTACAACCGATAATGTCTAATGTCCAAAATAAATATATACAGACATGGTTGTAATTAGATCCACAGGCGGATCGAAATACATATAAGTGATAACAGACTATAAACAGGCAATTCCCTAAGGTCGCAACTCCTTGGTTATTCGGCCCGCAGCTCCCGGCCTATTCCGTACTTGCAACCGAGACATGATCGACTGACACACCACTCTGAACTTTCACAAAGAAAGCAGGATAGCAATTTCCCAGTGTATGCCCACACGCCATGCTATATTGTCGTGGCCACTACCAATTTAGTGAGCCAAGGATATCCCAGACACGGTCAAGCCCACCCTCAATGTTTTAGTTTCAATCAAAACAGATCAAAACCGGGTTATGTAAGATTTCAGTTAATTATCATAGTTGGATAAAACATTATCCCATACCCGACCAAGCGGTAGTAATCTACTGTATCCCAAGCCCGTATAGGGAAAATAAGTTAAGAATATTTACCTGAATTGAAGTTCGCAAGTAATCCAAATTCAGCCGTATTCCAAAGCAAGTACAGGAGCAATTTACCAGGAGGCGTTCAGTCTGGAGTGATGGAAATTAATAACCAATATTAGAATGCTAACGGGTCCTTAGCTAAGTCCTAGACTTGGACCGGTTAGTCTTACGCTAAACTGTGATAAGGTACGATACGCTAGATTAAGCGGTGCCCGGAATAGAATGTTAATTGGACCCGACAAGTACATAGACTTGTAGAATATGGGAAGACCAATAACATTCTCGATTTTGATAAGGAATGGACAAAGTTAAACCCGTCTTGATTCAAATACGTAAACGAGCTACGTATGTTTAACCCAATGCGTATAAGCGAAACCGGGTAACCGTATGAGTCGTATATAAGTTCCATAATGAGATATGTTTAAAATATATTATAAAATCAGTAACATTTTTAAGGATAGGCCCGATTTATATTTAAAACCGATTTATGCCCTACAAGGGCATTTTGGTCATTTTTAGGCTTATAAAAGATGTTTAAAGTGAATCTGATGATATGACCTTAAATATTCTGTAAAAAAAACATATATTTTTTTTCATGGTATAACAGTAGGATATCAAATATATGTGTGCTTGATGATTTTGAAACAAACTATGTCCCGTCGGGATATTTTACTAATTTCACACATAGCTTTGAAGCCGAATTTGGGATTATGAGTTCGGGACTTGTACTTACTGTTGTTATATTAAAAATAAGTTTATAAATCAGTAGGTAACAAGTCTCGGCTCTTTGTTATGGCGTTAAACCATACTTATGCGCCGAAAGGGGTAAAAGTCGCTAAAATGTCGTTAAATCGATATTTAATATAAACTGAAGTTAGAACCTGTTTTAAGTGACCAAAATATGTTATTTAACTTGTAACATCAGTAAGTTAAAGTTTTGATTATAACAAGTTTGATTCTTGCTATTTTTCCGTAAAAATGGTAGTTTAGTCGTTTAGCGGCGATTAGCGATTCTTAAGCATACACTTATGTCATAAACTGAACAAACATCCCAAATGGTCCTACTATCATAACATATCAGTAAGTATACCATCCATATACTCATATGTGCTAGAAATCTTATTTTGCGTAAAAAGGACCTATTTGCAAAGTTTTAAGGATTTTTACGGAACTTATGTAATAACTCGGATTTCTTAGGAATTGAGTCACGAAACTTTAGGAAAATATTATAGACATAATCATGGTTATAAAATGACTAAAACTTAGTACAAGAGTGGCTCAAAAGGGTCAGAACTGAAAGTCAACCGAAAGTCAACTGTTTGAGACTTTCGGTTACAAACCAAGCCTAGACCAAAATTTGACGAGCCAAATCTGTTGACACAAGTTCTAATACTTATTTTAAGGTTATTAATGCTTCAAATCATAATTTATAACTTCTGGATCTTTAGATATGGATTTTACAAAAAATTGCTCAGTTTAACTTTTATTGACTTTTCGTTTGACTCGCCTAATCGGCCATGCATCCGTGATAATCTGGAGATGCCCTCTTGAGGGATTATCACCTCCATCATTATGAGCACGTAGGATCTTTCATTACGCACAATGGCGGAGTATGCACGGATTTATAGCAAAGTCAATGGGTTTTTACGACAAGACTTTGTTCTATGCTAATAGCTATAAGAATTCAGTAAGCACGAGTTTGAACACTTACATTAGGTCCAAATGCGTAGTAGGAACGAAATGGAACACTTAGATTTGATCAGACTCCTCTGGCATGAACTTGGTGAGTCTAGAGTGCATGAAGATTGTTGCAACTCACAAGATTGTTCATTTTAAGAGCTATGGAGGAGAGATGGGAGGTTGCCAGGTGTTTAGACATGATTTCCGATGTTTACAAGTGTTTTGAAGTGACAAACATTGAGCAAAAGGTGGCAAAATCGCGAGCAAGGTGGCACAAAATCAAGTGAGTAGTGTCCAAGTGCAAGCTGGCAGCAAGCCGAGCTCATTGTCATGCTTCTCCGACGAAATAGCCAACTACATCTTTCAATCCAAGATAAAGATGCCTTCAAACGTCAAAACGTATGATGGAACGGAAGACCTAGGATCATTTACAAGTCTTTACAGGAGCCGCCACAGTGGAGAGATAGAACAATGCAGAGTGCTGCCACATATTCATGCAGACCCTCATTGGCCGACAAGATTATGGTTATGTGGGCTCCCGGTCAGGAGCTCACCTCCTTTGATGACTTGTATAGAAGTTTCCTATCAAACTTCACCCTGCAAAAGAAATGACAAGGGATGCTACAGGTCATGCATCAGATTCAACAAAAAGACCACGAAGACCTTCGAACTTTTATGGAAAGATTTAAACGAGAAGGTTTGATGTATAGTGGGGCAACTGAAAAAATGAGGGTCTCAGCCTTCATGAATGCCATAAGACCTAAAAAGTTGCTAAGAAGGTTTCATGAGAACAATCCTCAAACGATGGAGGAAGCATTTGAACGAACGAAATCGTTCCTCAAAGGAGAAAAAGCTTTAGAAAGACAGGCCTCAAAGAAAAGAGAGCATGGTAGCTTAGAGAGACCAACCTTCCTCGTCTAAAAGGCCTCGTTTCCAGTCTTTCCAGAGAGACGACCATTCAGACCCTACGAGGGAAGAGGATTTAAAATAAAAGAAGGTCCCCCCGATCGAGTAGAGAAAAAGATAAACATATCTTTACCCTGCTTACGAAGACACCCCAAGATACCTGTCGGCAGAGGAGGTCAAATACTCCTTCAAACCACCTCGACCCCTGGCAAAGCCATCCAACAAGAGAGATTCGACCAAGTTTTGTGCTTTCATAATGACCCAGGGCACCAAACTAATGATTGTTATCAGCAAAAGAAAAGGATCGAAGAGGCGGTGAAGTCGGGGGAGCTGGCTCACCTAGTAAAAGAAATCAAGGAGAAGAAAGAAAGCAAGAAATAGTCGAGTGTCAACATGGTATGGGGGAAGAGAACCAAGAAGGAAAAAGGAGGAGAATCGCCCCTTGGAACCAAGAGCTCATATGTTTCTCCCCAACAAATTCAAAGGATAGAATGGATCTTCTAGTCATTGTAGAAGCGAATTGGAAGGGAAGGTCATCAATAGGGTGTACATGGATCCCGGGGCAGCATCAATGTCATGTACCAAAGATGCTTTAGTCAACTCAGTGACGACACAAAATCCCGGTTGAAAGATACAGATACAACCCTAAGAAGCTTCACATGGGAAAAGGTACAACCCTAGGAAAGCTAACCCTGAGCTTGTGCCTCAGGGATGGTGATCTGGCGAGAACGGAGGAGCTAACATTCATAGTAATAAGCTCCCCCTCCAACTATGACGTGCTGATAGGGAGGCCAGGCCTTGCTGCTTTTGACTCTGTGGTCTCCCCAGTCAATGGCATGGCAAGATTCCCAACCGATAAGGGTATAGCATCGCTAGTCCCAACAAAGGAGGTGTTGTTAATATCGATGGAAGTAGAAGCAGGGGAAGGTAGCGAAGTCAAAGATAGTTCTGACGAGGAGATGAGCATAAACAGCTCCTTCCCAGAACAGAAGATCAGGATAAACAATCACCTCCCAGAAGCCACGAAACAAAGGTTAAAGAAACTCCTGAGGGAAAATGTAGGGGTATTCGCTTGGAGCCCGAGCGACATGATAGGGGTACCGAGGCACGTAGCGGAGCATTCACTAAATATTGCTCCAACATACAAACCGGTGACTCAAAAGAAAAGAAGCCTGGCTCCCGAACGAAGCCAAGCTGCCTGTCGAGAGGTGGAAAAACTGGTGGAAGCTAACATCCTAAGGGAGGTAAAATACCAATCCTGGTTAGCTAACCCTGTAATGGTAAAGAAGCTCGATGGATCGTGGAGAATGTGTGTTGATTTTAAGGACTTGAACAAAGCATGTCCTAAAGACTGTTACCCCCTACCAGAGATAGATTGGAAGGTAGATTCACTCACCGGGTATAAGTTCAAGTGCTTCCTTGATGCTTATTAAGGGTATCATCAAATCAAAATGGCAAAAGAAGACGAAGAGAAGATGGCATTTCACACCAACAAAGGGATTTTTTGTTACACCAAAATGCCCTTTGGGTTGAAAAATGTTGGAGCCACGTACCAACGGCTCATCGACAAGGCCTTCTCCGAGTAAATCGGAAGGAACATGGAAGCATACGTTGATGACCTAGTGATAAAAAGCAAAAGCGAAGAAGACATGATACAAGACATCAAGGAAACATTTCACAACCTCAACAAAATCAATATGAAGTTGAACCCAAGCAAGTGTTCGTTTGGGTACGAGGAGGGGATGTTGTTTGGCCATGTGGTAGGGAAGCAAAACATCAAGGCCAACCCATACAAGGTTCAAGCTATCATACAAATGAAATCACCAAAAACAAAGAAAGAAGTTGAAAGCTTGAACGGAAAGATTGCAGCCCTCAAACGGTTCCTCCCTAAGTCGGCAGAAAGGTCACCCCCGTTCTTCCGAACATTAAAAAATTGTGCTAATAAGAAAAGCTTCGAATGGACGGAGGAAGCTGAACAAGCCTTCTCAGCACTCAAAGAGCACCTCGCCTCATTACCTGCCATGGCAGCACCATCAAAAGACGAGACAATCACCGTCTACTTGTCTTCAGATTTAATAAAACACCTTCCCTGTCAAGATAACCAAAACGAAACAAACACTAATGTTTCACTAAAATATATATTGTCACAGGTCAGGAAGCCATAAGCTCCGTGCTTATGGTAGAAAGGGAAGGAAAGCAGATTCCGGTATACTTTGTAAGCAAGGCCCTAAAAATGGCAGAAATTAACTACTCCCCATTAGAGAAGCTGGTTCTAGCCTTGGTGCATACAACAAAAAGGCTAAGAAGGTATTTCTAAGCTCACCCCATCCAAGTACTGAATGATCAACCGCTAAGAACCATCCTAGAAAAGCCTGAAGATTCAGGAAGGATGGCCAAGTGGGCAGTAGGATTGGGGGAACACAATATCGAGTACATACCAAGGAAGGCTTACAATGGGCAAGTGTTGGCCGTCTTTTTAACAGAAATGCCAAGAATCAAGGAGGTTAATGAAGTAGAGGAGGAAAAATGTGAAACGATTGTGGTAGGAAAGTGGACGTTATTCACGGATGGAGCATCCAGTATAGAAGGTTCCGGGGCAGGTCTCATCATAACGGAACCTAACGGAACCGAATATACTTATGCACTACGTCTTGACTTTCCTTGCACCAACAATGAGGCAGAATATGAAGCATTGTTAGCCAGCCTCAGAATAGAAAATGCATTGGGTGTTAAAGAGCTTAAGGCCTTCATCGATTCAAAGCTAGTGGCAAGCCAGGTAAAAGGAGAATACACAGCAAGGGAACCATCAATGATACAGTATAAGGAGAAAGTAAAAGCATTGATGGAAAGTTTTGAAACCTGTTCATTAATCCAAGTGTCTCGAACAAAAAATAAGTAAGCCGATGCCTTGAGCAAGCTGGCTTCCCTGACCTTTGCACACTTAACGAAGTAGGTGTTGGTAGAAGTAATCAGAAAGAAAACAGTGGAGGAAGAGGAGGTCAATGATGTAGTCAAAGAAGAGCAAGAATCATGGATGACCCCGAGAAAAAGGTATCTCGAAGAAGGGAAGCTCCCCCAAGAAGAGCCAGAAGCTTTAAGAATCAGGGCAAAAGCTAACCAATATGTGGTGGAGGAAGGGAAGCTTTACAATAAAGGCTACCTGTCCCCACTGCTAAGGTGTGTTGGTCCCAATCAAAGCACCTACTTGATCAATGAGGTGCACGAGGGAATATGTGGTACGCATGCGGGAGTAAGAACAATAGTGGCAAAGCTAATGAAATGGGCTACTACTGGCCAACGATGCATAAAGACACAGCCGAAGTCATATACAAATGCGAATCATGTCAGATACACGCTCCGGTAAGGGCAAGTCCGAAGCACGACTTAGTTCCCATCTTGGAAGCATGGCCATTTTACAAATGGGGTATGGACATCGTAGGCCCATTCCTCACAGCAGCTGGCCAGGTCAAATTCCTCCTAGTAGCGGTAGACTATTTCACCAAATGGCCGGAGGTGAAGCCATTGGCAAAAATCACAGGAAAAAATGTGATAAACTTCGTATGGGAAAGCATCGTATGTAGGTTCGGGCTACCGAGGGAGATAGCAACCGACAAAGGTAAACAGTTTGCAGAAAAACCATTCAGCACATGGTGCCAAGAATTGCAAATCAAGCAGGTCTTTAGCTCCGTTTGTTACCCACAATCCAATGGGCAAGTAGAAAGGATGAATAGAAGTATCGTAGAAGGGCTGAAGACCAGGCTAGGAAATATGGAAAACACTGGGTGGAGGAGCTCCCCAGTGTGCTGTGGGCTATCCGAACATTAGAAAAAACAAGTCACCAGAGAACCCCCTATAGCCTAGTGTATGGCTCCGAAGCAGTGATACCAGCGGAGGTGGGGGTACAAACACTAAGATTCTCAAGAAGACAAGAAGCACCCAACGAAACAGAAATCCTACTAAACCTAGACCTGCTGGAAGAAGCCAGAGAAGCTGCCCTAATTCGAGAAGCAAGATACAAGAAAAGGCTAGAAAGTTACTACAACAAAAGAGTCAAAAAAGAAACTTTCAAGCCAGGAGACCTCGTCTTGAGAAATAATGAAGCAAGCAAAATGGAACACACTGGAAAGATGGGCCCAAAGTGGGAAGGCCCATATGTTATAAAAGAAGCACATGAGGAGGGCTCCTATAAGCTGAAGAGCAATGTCATTCTTGTTAGAAGCCATGAGGAGAAAGAAAGGCGTACCGGAAAATTATATACCGCCGGAGGAAGCACAGTAATATCCGAAATAAAGAAAACTGTGAAGAACTTGGAGGATTTTTGAATGCAAAAGGGTAAAGGAACAGTTATTTTATAAATCAAAGAAACACTAATCCCGATTTTAGGGGAGAAATATAAGATCAGGATGTAACCGCCGGAAACTATCAGGGGAAGCACTCATCACCTGCTACGATGTCAAATCAATCGTTTCCTGACAGCCGGCTAAGGCAAGTGGGCAATAAATGAGAAGGGATTCAAATTGTTAGGGGTAAACATGCTCCATCAAGGGAGCTCTGCTCCCTGGCCTAAAGAATAAGGTTAGAGATAAGAAAGGAATAATCTAAGTCATAAGTATCGCTACCATAAGAAGATACCAACACTTATGACTGGGGGCTGATGACGTAGGTATACCAAGTCCCTAACTAACAACATAAGGATAAGCCAAGAAGCTCATATAAACAACAACCAGCCTAACACAAATAAAAGCAAGGGCTGAGTAAATAAGGCAGCTAGCTCCCGACCAGGAGCTGGGCCAACATGAGGGAGTTGATGTTACTATAGCACCTCGGGAATGTATAACAAAGGTCAAACTGACTTGACCTTTTACCAAAAGCACAAGCAAAGACCTCGAGACACACAAACCTATGCGCTTACCATAAAAGGCAAGGTCTCTCCTGCAAGCAAACAACAATAAAGAAGATGCTTACCCGATGGGGAAGGAAATAGCTGGCAAAGGAACTTCCTTGGGCATATCACTTGGTCTATAAAATGGGGGGACTTTGGGCCAGCCTAAGGTATTCACACTCCACTCTCTCATTCTAAAACTCTATACTAAATTATGCTAAGATTCTTAAGAACCGATAACTGATTCTCACGCTAGAGTCCAAACGCGGGAGGCCACCTCTCGCGTTAAGGCTAACGTTGTTCTTTTTCCTCAGATTCCAGCCAAGGAGCTTCCATCGGAGTTGATCCTAGACCTTCCTCCCTGCCATATCCTTGTTGTTTTAACATGGGTCAAAAACGTTTAAATGCTTACAATGCCCTTAATCGTATTAAAGATATCTTATAACATTCTATGATAGTATTTTTCAGTAATCATATATAATACATCAAAATTGGTCAGCCTAATGTTCGTCACCCAACCCATTTTTGCCTATCAGTCAAACAAAGATATCCCCCTAAAATAAAGTTACAAAATGACTAACTGAACATTAACAAGTGTAAAAAACAAAAAAAAAAAGATTACTCCCAATTTTTACAAAGTCAAATATGACTCAAATATGAAGTATCTACCCTCGACTGGTAGCCTAAACCATGTCGTTTAACGAGTGAGACAGAGTCACATGTAAAACTCTTGGTCGTCATCACATTATGAAAATTTGATGGATAGTTTTGATCACATGCTTCAGATTGTTCCATTTCCACCATTGTACTTGCAAAACGCATATATATCAAATCTCTGGCCTCGTTTGAAACCTTTGGTTCCTCAAACCTTTGGTTCTGCGGGGAATTTAAAACACATTCTTCGAGTTATGATCTTGCGACATGTCATCCTTGGATAAGCATAAAAAAGGGATAATCAATAAGGATTTCCTACATGATTACCCTAAGTGACCACCAGTTGCTTAAAGATGAAGGGTTATGCATGGACATGTGTCCCGACAGGGCTTGAACACACGACATTCTTGTCGGTTTTCGAAGCTTCTATGATTTTTTTAGCTAAGCACGAACGTGCCTATGTGTGCACGACCGTGCCTCCACATGTCTTGGAATTTTGTTGACCATTGTTTGATTGACTTGTTGACTTTGTGCTTCTTGGTGTTGTACACGACCATGCCCATAGCCTGGCACGGCTGTGTCTATCTGGCAACTTGTTGATCTCTTTAGAATCTTGGGTTTTTACTTCATTTATGCTCGTTTATCACTTCTTTTCATGTCGATACCTTTGGAACCTGCATTTTTCGAATAGGAACGATGTAGGTTGCATTTGCAACTAAAAGGTCATAAAAGTACTTGAAATTAGGGGGTAATTATGCACTTAAAATATGTATAATTGATGGCACATCATAAACGCCACACTTAAACATTGCTTGTCCTAAAGCAATCAAGGAAGTCAGTTTTCAAAAAATAGTAGGTGATCCCGATATCTTGGACATTGCCTACCTCCAATGAGTTACAAAATACCAATATGTTTGAGGTAATGATGAATCATGGCATGCCTACTAAAACATTGGTTATACTTAGTCTTACACACCTCACAATGTTCACTAACCTCTTGGCTATGTTTGGTGGTGAGTTTTTATGGGTGTAACACTCAAGTCAATCCAAATGCATGCATGAGTCAAAGGCTTGTATGCAAATCATATCTACACCAATTACTTAGCAAATTTAAATGAATCAAGAGGGCTTCTTTGGGTGATATGATAGAGTATATGGTGGTTAATGGATGGCGAGTAAGTGGGATATGGTCAATTATTTTCATAGAACCCTAGGTAAAGATCCTTTTGAAGTGGTTGAAATAGTGCTAGTGACTCTTTTAGGGTCAGATCATCAAGACCATCCCAACTCGTTCTTCCTAATTTCCTTCAATGGTAGATACTTCCACTGTCCTCTCTCTTCGAACGCTTTGTAACAGCTCGTAAATTAGTGACCGGTAATTTACCGACACATGTCCCACTGATCCTCGTATGCACGTATTGGACGAGAGGGACCGATTTTTTTGGTCGACATATCATTTTGACCGCTAAACGACAATTGAATTTAATCAAAGGAAAATTTTATGTCGTTATGTCTTTTGGAAGACCTCTGAATGATGCCCGATATATATAAAGGACTGATACTTGTCATGTTATTCTATGAACCTCTGAATGACTCAAATAAAGTCATAGGGCCAAAGGTGTCAACATGCCAATTTTTGGCCTCTGAGTGACCCTTACGGATTGTAAGCCTTAGTGCTTACGGACCGTAAGCAAGGAAAGAAAGAATTGGCGGAGAGGCGGTTACAGACCGCAAGGATTATACCTTACAGTCCGTAACAGATTCAAAACCAGGGGCGCGTAATAGGCTTACGGACCGTAAGCCATAATCCTTACGGTCGGTAAGGACTGCCAGAGGCAGTTTGTTTGGCATGCTGCCACCTTGCTCCGATTTGGCCACCCTTGTGCAGCTTGTTACACCTTCTTGGACACTTGCTAGCACCTTAGGACCTGCCATGACACTTGGCTTGATCCTATGCATCTTTTACAGCTATAAATAGCCTCCTTACAAGCCATTTTTCCTTGCTCAATTTTTTTCTCCGTCCTTTATACACTCTAAGTGGAAGTTCCTGAGCTAAGGAGCATCCGAACTGAGTTATCATCATTCTCTTGGACCACTTGTAAGTGCTCCATCCTTATCTTTTCAGTTTAGGCCTTGAATTGGCCAAAAGTCAAGTGTTTTCGACAAACGCTTTGGCTTTCGGTTAAGACCATTATGGCCCAGCCATTGTTCGAATCAAACGTAGATAAGTGATTGTAATAGGTAGGTGTTAGTCCCTTAAAAGGGCACCTCCTAAAGATCACGTTTACTTGACCTATTGACGGGTCAAAGTTTAAGCATTTAAAAGTCAAACAGGTCAGATTTTATAAAACTTATAATATGATTTTTATACATGTTATAAAAATGTTTTGAAACTTAAATTAACTTGGTAATAAATAACAGAACATGTATGAACATGTTCAGCCCGTCAATCTCAGCCTTAGTGTCGGTTTGCAACTGTAAGTCGCGAAGTTTGACTTCTTCTTTGAATTTCGATTAAGAATCGAATTAGCAAACTTAGCTACTACCTTTAAGTTGCATTATGATCCTAATGTAATGTAGTATAACCCCCTAAGGTTATACTACAAGATCATTATCAGAATAGACCATATTGCCCTTTTTGCTAAAAACAATGTTTTAATCAACAAAGAACTTGTAAATGATATATATACTGATATGTGTTTATAATTAGCATATCATGATGTTATAATACTGATCATAAACTGAGTTTTGGTAATTATCGCAAACTATGTCCTTAAAAGGACCAAAATACCCTTATAGGCATCTAAATCGGTTTCTAAAATAATTTTCATATTAAACATGAAACCTACTGATATCATATTATAATTGTAGTATTTTTCCAGAATGTCTATGGTCATAACATCAGAATATATACGAGTTCCTTTTATACGTCACATATTGACCAAAACGCCCTTATGAGGCATAGTTTTATTTTAAAACCTTACCGGGTATATAAGTTGGTATCCTACTGATATTACAACTTATTTAAAGTATATTGCATGTAGAACTTGTCCATGGCTCATCCGGTTACCCAGAATCGCATTTATGCGTTCGGTTAAGCTTATGTAGACTTTTTACATAAGTTTACCGAAACGGGTCAAACCTTATCATTTTAATCTTAAATTCCCGAATGTATATTGTTTACCCATATTATACAAGTCCTAGCACTTGTTGGGTTTAAACTACATTCTATTATGGTCCCCGCTTAGTCTAGCGTATCGTGCCGGTTTCATTAATTTAAGTTAGCCGGTCTAAGTCAATGACTTTAGTAAAGACCCGCTAACCATCTAATTGGTTAATAATACCATTCTCCAGACTAGAGACTTCCGGTAGATCGCATCCAAGCTAGTTATTTTTATACGGTTGTGCTTATCTTATTTTCTTGATTTAAAGGATTTTGCTAAGCCAGGTAAATACTCTTAATCTATTTTCCCTATACGGGCTTGCGATACGGTATTATATTAGCGCATGGTCGGATATGGGATCAAAGACCAATGTGTCAGGAATTCAAATGATTCGTTTTAATTTGTATTGTTTAATATTAAACATTAATGCGACCATGTCCTGGATATCCTCGGCTCATTTAATTGCAAATGACCACGACTTAAGTGCGGGGTGTAGGCATACACCTGACAAATGCTAAAAATATTTTACAATCCAATATGGGTAAACCTAATAAAGGTATTAAAGTGGCGTGTCGGTTAATCATGATCTCGGCATAGTTTCGGCCCTAAGTGTATTATTAGCATGAAAAACTGATAACATGAGATATAGTTTGTCCCAAGTTATTTACAAAATATATATATCAATATGTACATGGAAATGATTTGAAATATTTTCAAACGTGTCAGTTTTTTATATTTACAAGTGAAAACTGACGTATTTTCAAAAGACTAAGCGCATGTAGCAATTTTACGAAATAGGCTGGAAGTACTCGACGAAGCTTAAGAGGAATTTGCAACTCCTTGCTTAGAAAGCCCATAGTCTATTAAACTTCATTTCATTGTAATATTTTTGATCCGCCTGTGGATCTATTACAAGCATTGTATATTATTTCGAACTTTGGACAATACATTTATCATAGTAATTTTATTCCAAGACTTCCGTTGTATTACTCTGTGTTGTTTGGTTATGATGATATCAACATACATCACAATATTCCCCGAGACATACGTGGAAAATGGGGTGTGACACATTCAACGAGTTTCGGCCTAATAGCATCCAAGAGGAGTAGCTTCATACCTACTTCTTGTAAGAGTCGTTTCTTCTTAGTGAGACTCTTTGGGGAATTGTGGCTTTTAAATGCATGCCACTTCCTTCTTCACATCCCGCTTTGTCTTGTGCGATTTTCCTCTTTGTTTTGATATCAAAGACTTTGTTGTTGTCATAAGGTAACGGCATCAAAAACTCTAGGGATAGGTGTTTGCCAAAAACTAATCTCTCTCTCCTTCTCTTTTTTTTAGGAAGTTTCGGCTCCACGAATTTCTTGAGCTTTCCTTCATGGCTTTATAATTTATACTTTGATGGATAATTGCCAAAAACTTGGTGTTGTAATGCCAAAACTTTTTGAATTTGTTCAAGGCCAAAAACTTGATATTCTTTGAAGATTTCTTTTCCATAATTTTCATATTATCCTTATAGATCCTTGATTGCTAAAAGACTTCTTTGTGAACTAGCATCTCTTTCAAACCCATTCTTTATGAACCATTCCTTGGTAATTCTTATGAAAGCATTTGGGGTGTATAGTTAGGTGATAGAAGCAATAAGGTTAATGCTCAAAGGGATATCTAAGTGGATGATTATGGTAGGTGAATTTGGATGGATTTGATGCATAAGTATAGGTGATAATCCTAAGTGCCTCAATACTTTTCATGCAAGATTTACCTTGATCATGGCATTGGAAATGCATAAGTCACACAAGTTCTAACAATGCAATGTGATGGATGATTTTACTCTCTATTTCAAATGAATGAGCATGTAATTAAGTATGTATGGTTAATGCACATTTAGGGATCAAAGTTCTCACATGTAAGTCATTGGAATAGGGTAAAGTGCAAAATCTAGGTATAACCTTTGTTCTTTCTACTTGACATGACTCTCATTACCCTACTTGATTATTTTATTGAACTCAAAGGGTTTGAAAATTTTTAAATTTTGGGAAGATTATTGGTCCTTATGATATTTAGTGAAGACATGGATTAGCCTATAAGTGAGCGCTCATGCCGAGAGTTCCCATTTAAGAGTAACAAGTCTGATTATATGGATTTGTACGAATACTCTAGCCTTAGATAGAAAACCGATGTACGGGTACCCACCCTTCCAGAATGCACGCGTTCTATCATTTGAACTTTTAATCTTTTAAAAAACAATTAAAATAGTGCTAGATTTGATTGGATATAAAAGCAAGTGTTTAAGATTGGGAAAACAAATTTTAGTATTTTTAAGAAAAATTTAATAGAATGTTTCTAGGAAAATCAGGCACGGGCGTGCATGGGGTGTAAGGCAGTGCTTAGTTGTTTATGTTACTATTCAATTTTTCAAAATCGTTTTCTGTCATTTCCCACCCTGCACGTAGATTTGTACATTGTCCCCAATGTACTAATGCATGAAAATGCTGAGTGTTAAGGGTAAAGAAACTAGTACTCCTTTAGTCAAGTCCTTGTTTAATGAGTGTGATCGATATCAGTAGCCATCTTTCCAGTTTTGTAATAGACTTAGCTTTCAGTTGATAAAAACACTTGGCATGACTTAGATAGAAAATTAAAAACTAAAAACGATAAAGATAAAGAAGAAAGAAAAAGCTACTTGTCCTAGTATCGAGAAGGCATACCTTTGTGGAAGAAGTAATTCAAGAGTAATCATGAAAAGCAAACCTTAAATTCTTGACTTAGCTCGACCGTATGCACCAACTTCTCAATTTATTTGTCATCGAGATATTTCCGGAATCATTAGTTTAAACTAGATAGTGGTAGGTAGTGGAACAATCTTGCAACTGTGTGGTTTGTAGATAAGTGACGCCACAACCACTTGAAATTTCAAAATGGAACTTCACAAAGGTCAAGTAGTGGAGAAGGTGATCACCTCGGCAAGTCATAGTGGCCACATATGGTTTGCTAGAAGTCCACCAATTCTCCAAAGTGAAGTGGTCCTTATAGTTTTATACCTTATCTTTTGAAGAAAAAAAAGTTTGTTTTATCACAACTTAGCGATCACTTGTGCAAAAAAGTGGATGTGGTATTCGTTCTTTGAACTTATCTATTGCACATATGGTGTGTTGATCCCAAAGTTTGGTTCTTCATATGATGATTCCTTTGATGTATCAAGATCTTCATTCGGGTCAACCCATCCTTCCTTTTCCTCCATACATGATGTACCTACCAACTCATTCACACCCTTAAGTTCTTCACGAAATTTCAACCATTTGCCCATCTTGAGTTTTGATGTGTGCAAAATGCAACATATAAATTACATCAAACAAGGCATAAAATCAACCATTTTCCGGTATAATGTTGTAAAAAGAATGTTTTTTTAGTTTACTTTTAAATTACATGATCAAAAGAGCTTAAACGAATAAAAGGAACAAATTAACATCAGAAACCAACACACATACAAAGAAGAAGGATTGACACGGCCTGTCGAACCCCCATTCACATCCAAAATAACAAAAAATAACGAAGACAGAAGCTTAGGCATGGGGTCATGCTCACCAGGCATGGGGCCGTGCCCAGTCAAGATTTTCTGCAGAAACAAGACAACAGCAAAATACAACCAACATGGGACCGTGCCAACTCGACATGGGCTGTGGTCAACTCTAAGATTCGCAGAATCTTGATAGTACAACATGTACACTGACCACGGGGTCGTGCTATGACACCACCGGGCGTGTTGGTACAACGACCTAACATCTGTAGTTAATGAGGAAAGAGAAAATGGCCACCACGGGGCATTGCCAGGTGGGCACGGGGCCGTGTCTGCTCTCTGTTTCCAGCGATAAATATAGGTGCTTGGCTTTGGAGAAAAGACATCCCTAGGCATACACTTCTCTCACACTTGCCTTCAGTCCACCACCATTACAACACCAATACCCACCACTATCATCCATCTTTCATCTTTTAGAGTGTGTAGTAGTCTCGGATCCAAGATTGATCGTAAGAGTTCTTGTCAAACAACGCCATGCTTGGATAATCTCTTACATCACTTGGTGAAGACGAATCTTTTATGTATTACTTTTGATTTCCAATCTTTGGCAACTTTCTATTTGGGTATGTATTAATGACTTTAATAACTAGTTTTTTATATTGAAAGTGAACTTTATTTAATCATTTCTTCATGATTCGTTGATTCACTCATTTGTTTCTTTACGGTCTATATAAAGCGCGTTAACTGCCTTAGAAGGGGGTTTGGGTAAATTTCTTATCTCGTTTAGTGTATAGGTCCTGCGAGGACTTAGTTCAAGCTTATTAGGACTTCCCTTGATGCAGATAGCATCAAATTAGGGGAAGTAAGAACGGCTAGGACCCCATATAAATAAACTACTATTAAAACTTTATCCGGCCTTGCGGGACTGTATCCCTACTAACTCAGACCAATATGTCCGAGGGTAACGTCGCCTTCACAAGAGGGGCCTACCACTTTTCACATTAATAACTTATTTAATTAACTTGCGATATTTCGACCTTGCTGGACTATATCCCTGCTGGCTCAGACCAATAGGTTGAGGGTAACGTCTCCTTCACAAGAGGGACCTACTACTATAACTAAGATAATCTCTTAAAAAGCCCAAAGTGAGGAAATCATCAAAGGATACATAAAAGAGGAGTTGGAACCAAGTGATTCTTTCTTGTCTATTTGTTTTTTCCTTTTTATTACGTTTTTGCTTTCATTTTTTTATCTTTTAAAGCTTTCAAAACTTTTATAAAAAATAGTTAGATTAGACGTTAACGATAAGCCGGTATTAAAATCTCTTGTGTCCTTGGACGACCTCGGTATCTTACCATCACTATACTACATCCACAATGGGTGCACTTGCCCTAACATGTGTAGAGTGTTAGTATTGTATTGTATCACCTTTTATAAATTTAAAACTTGATTAACGAGTAAAAAGTGTTTAAAATATAACAAAAGTTATAACCACGCTCACACACATCAAGTTTCATTTACCTTGAGTGATGCTTGGTGACTTATAAAACTACTTTATTAAGGTTGATTTGTTTTTCATACTATTTATGGCTAGCCTTAGATAGGAGAATCTACTTTTCATAAACATCTTTTGGTCTAATTATCATCTCCCCGAGTTTGGAACCACCACTTTGATTGGTATTAGTTTCTTGAAACTTCTCTTGATATTTTAGTTGAACTGGATCTATATGTGTGAAATGGGAAGGTTCTTCCTTAGGCATATACCACTCGATGATTTGAGCTTTAAGTGCCATTCTATTGTCTTTACTCAGCCCCTGTTTGTATGGTGTGCTTGGCCCTGCCTATCCTTGGGCATAGGCATGCAAGGATGGTTGGCAGTTTCTTCTTTGGCCGAACAGACTTGTATTTCTTCATTTGTAGGATCCATAATTTTTAAAGAATCATTTTGACCATGACTTGAGTAAAGCCTTGTGACATGGCTCTTTAAATTCTTTCAGGTAACAAAGTGACCTTTTTGGACTCCACGGGTTGGTTTCTAGAGACGAATAAAGAGGTGGTGATTGAGGAGGTTGTTCTTCATTATGGGGTTTGGCCTCATACATACTTTTTATTTCTTCCAAATATTGTAATGACTGAGCCAGGCTCCATAAATCCGGTTTGGGAATGGACGGTGGGCTAGGTGATGATGGTGGGTAAGAGAAAAGTAAAGTGAGTGGTTATGGTATATAAGGTAACACTTCGAGAATCGACCGTTTAGGGTGGGTGGTGGGTAAGAAAGTGGTTGAGGTAGAATATATGGTGGTGAATTTTCATTGTGGTGTATATCATCATGAGGGTTGTGAGGAAAAAGTGACGGTGTTAGTGGTGATGGCTCAAGTAGCCCATCTAAGGGAAGAGAATTGAAAATGTCTTCATTCTTTATAGGCTCCCACACATAATAAGAACACTCATAAATGATATATGAACTATAGAAAATTCACACCCTTCTTGTGCACAATAACTATCAAGATCGAAAAACTTCATCTCTATATATTGTGGACTTTGTGAGTCCATACCTACAAAACAAACAAAAGAAAAGATAGAAACAAAAGATGAAAAAAATAAACTTGTTAGTAGTCCGATGTCTTTCTTAAAATAACCGTATGCCCGACAATGGCGCCACAAACTTGGCGTGCGTTTTTTGTGTGTTGATCTAGTTCATTTAATAGCTCTAAGCATGATTAGGTGGGTTAATAACTTTTAAAACATGATTATCTAGCTTTAAATTTTAAAGAAATGATTATTATTTAGACGAAACACACAAACTTGGCATGCGTTTGTAGTGTGTTGGTCTAGTTCTTTGTAAGAACCAAGATCGAACTCAAAGGATACGACATTTAATAGTGAACTTTAAAGTACCAACTAGTTTAATTAATTTTTTGTTATTCTTATATTAAAACTAGAAGATAAAAGGAAGTAATAGATGATTAGTAGAGAATATCAAGAGCACAACAGTGTTGCTTTAGGTTTCCGAATCTTCTTAGGATGAATTAAAGTTACTTTGTTGGCAAGAGGTAAGGTTAATTAACTCAAAGACCCGACTCCTAGCTAAGGTTATGACGAATTTTATCGGGTTTACAAGATGTGACTTTATAGTTAAAATAAAATTAGAGCGTTTAAAGATAATTCATTGCCCAGTCTTAAGAAAGGTTCTTCTAAAGGAACAATACCCTAATCTTGGGTTAGTTACATCCAGCTACTCTTCTTTCTTTTACATGGTTCCCATGGCTTGCGATCCTCTATTTAGCATACGTTTGTCTCACTTTAAAGGTAACAAGGATATATTAAAGTGCTCCCCATGGGTGCTAATGACACTTGTGATTAATTACGGTGATTGATCTTTATTTAACGGGTGACATTATAATAATAAATATATATAAAGACGTATAATATTTTAACATGGGTTAACCAACTCTTGGACCGTGCTAACTCTAATATATAAAACATGTTAGACGAGTCACATAACCAAGTTTTGGTTAATCATTGAGGCCTAGCATGTAGACTGTGCATGCCAACAACGGTATTCTTGATAAAGGAGGGTCGATCACAAGATGTGTTTCCACAAATTGGTCAACCACTTCTCTAAGATCTGATTTACCTTATTGTTATATGGGTCGTTACATACCATGAGTGTACTAATAAGCTTCATCTCCTTTGGTTATCAAGAACTCCCACAAGATCAAAGACCAAAACAATCACAAGCTCATTATGAAAGAAGAAGGGTAGAGACAATAATTAAAGACACAACACATCTCTTTGCCAAAGATTAAACATTTAATTCATACCAAGTTTCATCTTCAACCCAAGCAACATAAAGGGTTTAACAAATAATGCCCATAACTTGTCCACAAGCAATGGTTATTGAGTGAACCATGATGGATCAAGTATGATAAGATCAAACAACTTGAAGAAGGGTTGTTGATTACAAGTTCTCACACACTCTCTCTCTCAAATTAATTTATTACAAGTGATTTTGTGGAGTGATCCCTAAACTCCAAGGGGTAAGTATAGGTGTATGAGAGCCCCCTTTGGGGTTATAGAATTTTAAGAATCCAGGGGAGAAAGTATGGTTTAAAATGGGGCACCCACAGCCTTTATTTATATTGAGATTTTGGATTGGAGACTAAGGAGTACTAGAACCATCTCGTCGTTGGGGAGAAAAAGCATGGTCCTTGAGTGTACTCTTATCTTCTTTTGTCTCTTGCATTTTTATCTCACCTAAGACCCTTCATGAAGCTTTACTCCAGGGGTAGAATGGGTATGCCATGCCCAAACGATGCACGACTGTACTGTTCTAAGATATTAGGAGATAGGTACGTAGGTGCACGGTCGTGCTCCACTGTTGTCTACTTTAATTTTGTTGGTTTTTGCGCTATGCAGGGGATGCAAGGCCGTGCCTGCCGCCTTTTCCCACAACTTCTTGTTTCTTCCTAGTCCTTTCTATTGCTTTTCGTTTTAGGTACAAGAGTTCCTAAAGATGCACGGTCGTGCATGGATAGGTGTCCCGACATGGCTTGAACAGGCGACATTCTTGTCGGTTCTCGAAGCTTATACGATTTCTCTTAAGTTAACCATGATGTGCCTAGGTGTGCACGGTCGTGCCTCTGCATCTCGTGGAATTTTGTTGATCATTCTTGGGTTGACATGTTAACTTTGTGCTCCTTGGTGTGGCGCACGACCGTGCCTATAGCCTGGCACGGTTGTAGTTATCTGGTGCCTTGCTGATTTCCTTAGAATCTTGGGTTGTTACTTCGTTTATGTTCCTTTTCACTTCTTTTCATCTTGTGACCTTAGAAACCTGCATTTGTCAAATAGGAACAATTTAGATAGAATTTGCAACTAAAAAGTCAAAAAAGTACTTGAAATTAGGGGTAATTATACACTAAAAATATGTATAATTTATGGAACATCAGTAGTCCTCTAATCCATTCAGACTTCCATGTAGGTTGAGCACGTATTTGACTGAGAAATGAATTACATTTGGAATGTTGCACCAGCTTGGAATTTTCATTCAAACTTCATCGACTACTCTGAATACGGTGAATAAGTGGTCGATATCTTCGACATTCTGTTGACAAAGCGGGCGTAGTTCATCAACATTGTACAAGTTCCTATTGACAAGCATCTCTTTGGAAGTGAGGGGATTAAGATGCGCCCTACATCCAAATATATTTACTTTTAGTGACAACCAAATTTTCCACTTAAAGACACTAGGAAGTTGATTTTAGGCTTGGTTTCGGAGAATAAAACATACCGACCAAACCATGAATTTACCATCTGAATCCTTGACCCAAATCCAAGTATCTTCAACATCCGTTGCAGCAGAAAAGGAGCTTATCAAGCTATGTGAGACATCGGTTGATGAATCCAATTCCACAAGAGATTTACCGCACCATTAACCAAAGAACTCATATCCGCTATTTTCTCGTTCTTGGCTCTTTCTAAAGCAAAAAGATTGGGACATTACTCCATGAGAGAAGAGGAACCAATCCACCAATATTTCTAAAATCTAATTTGCCCCCCATTGCCCACGATACCTTAAAAAACTGCTCCCCAAACACATTCTTTTCTACCAAGGTGTTCCCAGCTCCAATATTTAGTTTCCAACCACTTAAGACCCAGACCTAAACGGATAAAACGATTTTTCGCTTTCCCCCTCCCGCCATGCAAGGCTTCGACATTTTGGTCCACAAATGTGATTCTTGAGTCTTGAACCTCCAGTGCCATTTTATGAGAAAGCTGAGATTGCTGTATTGATGAGGCATTAAACCTAACCCGTCATGACTTTGAGGAGAAGATACCATCTCGCAAGCCACGTAATTTATACTAAATTTTTTTCTTCCTTACCATTCCAAAGAAATTTACACCTCATTCCATCCAACTTGTGGATAACCCTCAAAGGAGCTTTGTAAAGAGAGAAAAACTATATAGGCAAACTATCAAGAACAAATTTGAGAAGCATAACACGACCTCCAATAGATAGAATTGAAGCTTTCCATAAAGAGAGTCTATTTTCAACCACGTGGAACACTGGATTCCAATAAAAGCCGTAAGGATTCTTGCTAAGTTTCGATTGTTAGTAGTAGACCATTCACCCACAACTAACACGCATTCCGCGTACATAAAGTAGGTTGTAATGGCTCATCAATTGGAAGCGTAAGCTTGTTAAAAACTCCACCTTGAGTTTCCTTGTTCGTAAAACATGTGAAAGCTTACATAGCTATAATGAATAGGAAGGGAGATAATGGATCTCCATGGCGGACTCCTCTCAAACATTAAAATTCAAATGTGGGCCACCCGTTAACAAGAACCAAGGATCTAACTGAGTCAAGGATGTTCCTAACCCAACTTCTCCACCAATACGGAAATCCCATTTGCCACACATAGAATCAGTGAAACTCTAACTAATTGTGTCATGCACTTTTTCGAAATCTGTATTGAAGAAACCAATTTTTTTTTGTGTTTCTTTACCCAATACATGATCTCATTTACCATCATTGGCCCATCCAAATATTCTTTTTGGAAAGAAAACCTGATTGATTAACCCATATTAACTTATGAATGACCAACTTGAGCCGATTTGCAAGCGCTTTTGAAATAACTTTTGAAATGCACCCCTAAGACTTATGGGTCGATAGTTGTATATAGAGTTAGGATCCAAAGTCTTGGGGATTAAAGCAATGAACCCCGGTGCACACAACTAATAATCACCCCACTTGAGTGAAATTCCTCAAAAGGTTCATGAAATCTTGCTTTAATAAATGCGAAAACGCACAAATGAACCGAAAGTTGAAGCCATCCAGTCTCGGTTCTTGTTGCCATCAGGAGCACAAAGTAAATTACCTTCCTACACTTTTAGGATGTTGATGCCATGACATGTGAACGGAGGCAGATTCTTGGTAGGTTCTCGAAACTTAGAAGCAAAGAACCTAAAAATCTCCCCTTTGATTAGTTTTGGCTCGGTCACCCAATCTCCATTATCATAAGTCCATTCAGACGAGACCTCCATGAAACACTTGAGTTTTCTGGCCAAAAATAAATCCGCAACTCCTTCAGGGACTAACTACGCATTTCTTCTTCAATAATCTGTAACAAACTTTGGTTAGATAACCAAGAGTTATAGTACTTTAATGGAATGACACCGAACTTAGAATGATCAGAGACCAAAGATATCATTATGATCTGAGTGTTCTCTGTTTAGCGTCGAGAAGGATGCCATTGGCCACTTATTCTAGATTTTAGGGCAGATAAGAGTCCTATCAATTTTGCTTAATTTATCACACTTCCCACTCTGAATGTAAATATGAACCCAGTCATCATATACTCTATAAGACCACTATCTGAAATAAATTTATTAAATCTTTGAGCCGCCAACTGATTAAACGAAGTATTGAGTCCCTCTTCTGTATACCTGAATTCATTGAAGTCACCAACAAAAACCCACTACCATGAGAAATTATTCTTCACAGCTTTAAGGTCTCGCCATTGGAACATTATGTGCCATAGGCTCTTAGGGAACACAAATATTGACAACACATAAAAGCTCATCTTTACCTTTGAGTTTGCCAATGATTAACATGAAGTTTTTGTTTTTATCAATGTTCTCTCGATTAACATGAAGTTTTTATTTTAACTATGTTCTCTCCGGTAAACTTGCTGGGATCTCGTTGGGAAACAATACCTCCTGACTTGCCCTCAACATCCTCCCACTCTAGCTCGCAACGACTTCATCCCCAAAATGGCTTAAAAAAAAAGTTAGAGCCAACCGAAGCCATAATCTCATGCATGCACAAAAAATCAATGTTGTCCTCTTTTTTCAAGACGATGAATCCAAGTTCTCTTCTGCAGAACCCCCACACCTTTGATGTTGATGCTCATTAAACTCATTAGGAAACTAAAGTTGCCCCTTCACCCGAACCACCTTACTGACATCATCTTGAAAATCTTCTAAGTTGACCCCAACGGTACCAGCAACCTGAAGAGTTTCTGCTCTGACCTGCGAGTCAATGTTGTTTTCCACACCAATCTCTATTATCTTTTGTATTTAAATCAACAGTCCCTACTCTTGTTTTTTTGGCTCTCTCTTATCAATCGCTGGAGAAGATGCCTCATTCACCTTTCTTCTTTTATTGTTCCTCTGTAACTGATCCTCTTAATTGCCAAATAATCTCCCAGATGCAAAACGAGTCTTCTGCATCATAATTTTGTCGAGGAACATGGGACTGACTTAGTTGGGCTTTATTTGTCTATCAGGTTTAGATTTAGTCATAGCCCGATTTCTAACTCCACACTCTTTGTTCAGAGATGGGCCATGGACTAAAAAGGTGAAAAAACTGGACCCGTTGGACCCAAACTTATCCGCAGTGATTTCCATTGCAGGCGCATGGGTTTTTCTTGAGCGATACGTCTTGGATTTGGAGCCTCCACCGACATCATCATTAGGGCTAGAAGGAGCCGCATGCAATGCACGTGAGGCAGCTCTTCGTTTCCACTCCCCACCAATTCGTCTTCCATCTTGGTATCCCCCGCCCCTTCCATTCCCTTCAATTGAGACACCACCGGTTTGGAGTTCCGATAATCATGTCGGGGAATCAACAGACTTCCTAGAGAATGACTTCGTTGTTAACCTTAAAGCCATTTTTAACCACCACCACTATTTTATCATATGAGAGATTATGATCCTCAACATGAGAGTCTGAACGCCAAACGAATCTACCAAACCTTTCTCCTATTTCATTAAAGGGGTAAATTATACTTTTCGTCCTTTATACTAATAGGATTGAAATGGATGCACTTGAACTTTAATAACTACAGTCACATTCATTTCTTTATTAAAAATATTTTAACCTAGATCTTTTAGCACAAACCTGATTAAATTTTCAGTTAAGTATAATCATGTCTCATGCAAATGAGGGTATGTTAGTAATTTTACTCAATTATTTAAAATATATTTAATAAATAATTACCATCACCACCATCTTTGATATTCCTCAAA
This sequence comes from Scalesia atractyloides, assembly GCA_947069175.1. NCBI lineage: Eukaryota > Viridiplantae > Streptophyta > Magnoliopsida > Asterales > Asteraceae > Scalesia > Scalesia atractyloides. The sequence continues at coordinate 42,587,594 of CAMTDV010000014.1, forward strand.
CCATGCACCTGCTACAACCACAACCACCATCTTTCGGCAATAACTGTCATTACCATCTCTGATTTGTATTAACATGACTGAATTAATCTCACCTAATATAACAAAAAATGGCGTGCCATAATATCTCTTTTTTTAAAATAGTACTAAAATAAAACTAAATCAACTTCAATAAAAAAATTAACAACAATAAATAAACTCTTCAATGAACAATGCCTCGTATAGCACTTTAATTCCAAATTAATAGATAGTAAAAAACTTTTGATTTTAAAAGATATCATTCATCCTTACTTTTGTGGCTTTTTCAAAGCCAAATAATACAGTTTTTGTCACATCCCAATATTCGATGTTGCGGAAGCGCCACGAGGTGTGGACAGAGCGGCAATCGTTGCATTCAACCAAGTAAACAACAAATGTAAAACATAATAAGATGTTCATCCATACATTTATTTAAAACAACTTTCCAACCAACATTTTGTTCAAAACGTACTACACTTTAACAACCTTGTTCAAAACATAAGTTTACAAACATAAAGATCAAACACTAGATGACATCTAACTGCTTGACTTCACGACAGACGGACATATTTTTCCCCAAAAGCCGTCCACTAGTTTCTTGTAATACATGTTAGTTTTGAAAAACGTCAAAAAAATGCAGGTGAATTCATGTATTTATTTTGTGTCAAATAAATTCATCAAAACATTTGATATATTAACTTAGTAATTGAAACTTGTAAAATCATTAATGTTTTGCAAGGACACTAATCTGTATGCCGAATAGTAGGCAACCAAACCTTGACGATAAGATGTATCCGAGACACTTGGTTTTAGACACTAAAGCACTCTTAACGGTCTGTTATTGTTGCCAAGGGTGGGGCTCGCCAAAACCCAATAGGTCTATCACTTTCGTTCCTCGGTAATTGTTAATACATTAATGGCCCCTTTGTTTAATCCTATCCGCATGTGATCTAAATATTTTCATTTTCATAGTTATACCAATTGTAACATGTATACATCCTTGAAAGTTTAAAACTATAACGTTAAATAAAAGGGGAAACATGAACTCACAGATTTGCGTTCCGTGCAAATCTCTAAATGATATTTGATTCCGCGTTTATGTTTCAACCTACAAGTGTTCTAATCTCATTAGACACTTTTATGTTTGATTTTCGTACAAGTCATTCATCTTGAATTCATTATTAGACTTGTATTTGTTTGTTGTCTTTGTTTGTATTTAATATATATTCCATATACATTCTATATATTTAGTAACTGAATGAGCCTAGCCCAAAGGTTATGTGTAAGAATCTAATTCTTATGTTTGTATGTGTGAGCCTAGCCCAATTGGTTTCATATGTGTGGGTCTAGCCCAATTTGTTTTACATGTGTGCGCCTAGCCCGATTTGTTTTATATGTGTGGGCCTAGCCCAAATAAATTTATTTAAAGTGGGTCAAGCCCAAATGAGTTTGTAAAAGTGGGCCTAGCCTAAGTTAATCATGTAAGAGTTGGCCTATGTAGCATTCCGCAATTATTGTATTATTAGTTTCCGTGTTTTTTTCGTATTTAACCATTGTAATCTGAGACTTATGATCATAATGGACTTTATCTTATTTTTTATTCAATAAGTGTTCAATTAAACATAGGTGTTATTCATATAATCATAACGACACGATTAAATCATTCAAAAACCGATTTATGTTGTATAAATTAGATATTCGAGACCCAATCAATCAACTATTGTGTCATACTATGTTTATAAATTATGTTGGAAACTCAAATTTGTACAAATAACAAAAGAACAATGCATAAAACAAATAAGCCCATGACATTAGGCCCAAATAAGACACAAAATATATTAATGGGCCAATTTTCAACTTTCCATATTTCTTTCACCACCTTAAACCCTAATCCATCACCTATAAATACCACACTCATTCCACCACTTTTCTTTTCCATTTCTAAAAAAAAAATTTCTCCCATCTTGAAAGTGAGTTCCTTCTTCTTTCACCTTCTTCTCTTCTTCTTGTTTTTTTCTTTGTGTTTTCATACTTCCCCATTTTGGAGAAATCCTTATAGAATGTAACCAATAATAATCTAATTAGAAGACTCTTTTAATTTTGTCATCTTCCTATTTAGTCTTCTAGTTAGATTATTATTATTAATTCATTGATTATGATTACATACTAAAAATATATAAAAGTAATAACTCCTTTAATTTTTATTATTTACTTATTTAGACTTGCAAATTTAATTATCATCGTCAATTCATTACTTACTAATATATAAATATTATTATTTTTATTTTTATTCTTATTATTATTATTATTATTATTACTATTTATCTCTTATTCAAATCTCATTTACATTCTAACTTCTAAATCCTTCCACTTACACACCTTGTTCATCCTTGTTAGGATAAATTGGTGCTTCAACCGCTCAAGACGATCATCTCACGTTTGTGGAAATCACTTGCAAACGGTGAGTATACTCGATCCCATTTTTGTTTTAACACTTTTGGGTGCAACATGTATTCTATACCAAAAACACGCAACACTTGAAACTTGTTATATTTACACTCTATCCACATTTTAAGCATGAAACAATTTGATGCTTGTTAATCTCATATGCTATATAAACTTTTCGTGTCTATATGCTCATTAACTTCGTACAAGCCTAACTTAACAATTATAGTGCTATAGGAGTAACACACCGCCCTTGAGTCTTGTGGTATTGTTAAGTCAAACATGTTAACCTCCAACTAGTCTTTGGGATAGGCAAAATTGCGTTGGAAACTTTGGGTTTAAACATATAGCTTACACCATTTCAGCATATTAGTAACTTGCATTATGTTATTCATGTTTGGTATGAGTATTTAAACTTCATTCTATTTATGCTATGTATCAAACTTGTATACTCGCCAACATTTTGTTGATTTTATTTTAATACATGTTGCAATTTGATAGATGAAGTGATGAAGAAATCAAGTTAGGGTGGACTAGAAACTCATCTAGAAAATAAACTATGTTTGGAAAATTGCTATATTTTTTGATCATGTTTGAACAATGTATGACTTTTAGTATTATTATGAAATTTGATTTAAATTATATTGTCACAATAGTGTTATGATGCTTTAAGCGATTTGTTCGTCTTGTCCTGATGTTTCCACCATCGGTTGGGGTGTGACAGCCTAGCCCAAAATAAATTATAGAAGTGGGCTTAGCCCAATTTAATCTCATAAAAGTGAGCTTAGCCCAAAGTAATTTATAAAAAGTGGGCCTAGCCCACGTTGATCTATAAAAGGTGGGCTTTAGCCCAATTTAGCTTGAAAAAGTGGGCTTTAGCCCATATGGTTATTTAATTGGGTTGATCCAGGTTTAAAGAATACTTGTATTCTTATAAAAATTTAGATTTTATAAAAAATTGCTAAGTATCTTGTATAGTTTATAGTTTCTAGTGTATAAGACTTTTAATGAGTATATGTGACGGTTCCTATGTTAGTTTTGATTGTTTCCTTTGTGATGTTTTGGTTCGTTCGTATCGTCCGAATCGTTTATATCGTTTGTTTCGTCCGTGTAGTATATTTTATTTTGTCCGATTTGTCCAAGTTGTCTGAATTGTCCGATATGTTGGTTTTGTCCAAGGTTGGACATTTATATTTTATAATTGTCATGTTTCAAGTAGTTCCATTTATTCTTGTATTTTTTTGTAGTTGCATATTTTTGTAATTGTTCCTACATGGTCTATACACATATATTCATACAGACATATATGCACATACTTGATTGTATTTAAAATATATATTTTTGTCTAAAAATATATTTTTATCCATTATTAGTTTAAGAAAAATTTAAAAATTGAACTTAAACTTTTTTACCCAAAGTTGTTTAATCATGACCAAAAATCCCTAGTCGTTTTTAGTCACTATAATATTTAGTTTAAACATACTTTGATCATAATAAATTTTATAAAAATTTTGCCACAATTTTCCTTAAACTATGGACTTTCCCATGTTTAGATAAACATGTGTTTAATCTTTTTCAACTCAAATAATACTCAACATGAATGACTAATCACAAACTTTAACAAGAATGTTATGAACTTATAGTAACTTCAAACCTTCTTAATATGGAAATTTTATTAATGTTTTTCATCAAAAATTCTCATATCATTATTTTATATAAAAATTCATACTTTATGTAACACATGAAGTCATTTTAAGTGTGAAGATATGTTCATAACACTTCCAAAAATGAGTACTTATTCATGACCTTTTCAAAAATGGAAACTTTATTAATATTTTTCAATAAAATTTCTAGTTCATGGGTTTTTATATAAAATCTATAATTTATATAATACATATAACCATTTTTAAGTGAAAAATCATGTTCATAATATTTTTGTTAATGAATCTTGCTAGATCTAAACATGCATGTGTTTAGATCATATTTTTATCCATGAAAATGCAAGATTCAAGTTTACTACCCTAAGACCACTTCAAGATCATCAACAATCATCATGAAAATCACAAAATCATACTAGTAGTTTTAGTTTTATTAGTGTTTTTCAAATGGGGTTTTAAGTAACTTTCAAGATGAACTTGTACATTGGTGTTTAATCAAAAGCATAAGAATGTAGATACTAGTTATGAAGCTTATTAGTTTGCTAGCTGAACAAGGTGATGATAGTAAAAAGATGAAGAAAAAGTGATGATCCAAGAGTTTCAAGTCTTGCTAAAATGCTTCAAGTGTATCTTCAAGTCTCACAAATGCCTTGATTCATCCAAGCATACTTGAAATTGTTATGTTTGAATTTTGAAAATGATGAAGATGTGGGGGTTTGGGTGTGCCGATTTTAGAGAGAGAGAGTAGATGAAGAGTTTTTTATTTGTGTGGGAAATGAGGATGGAGGTGGGGTGTTGGTGTTTAGTTTGCTTGCTGTCTTACAACTCAACAACACTAATCATCACATTAAGTTATCCAGTACAACAAGATAAGTAGGTGAGTGGGCATGGGACCCACCTTGGGACCGTAAACATGGGAGGGGGGGGGGGGTTTGTTTAGTTTTTTTATTTATAAAAACTTGTTATAGTTTAAAGTTTGTGAACTTGGATGTTTATATATTAGCTTCTATAAAATTTAATGATTCTAAACTCTAAAGTGATGTTAAACTATGTCCAACTAGTTCACTAAATTTATTGTTTTGTTTGTCGGTTGATGGATTCAGTTCAGGTCTCGTACCGGGTCAAATACCGATATTTTGTGTTACTTATATAAATTCATCTACACAATTGTCTTTGTACTATTTTTATTGTCCAATTTATTAATCTAGCCCTCTGGACGAGTAAATTTGTCATCTTGGACTACCGGCTTTGTTGTCGGATAGTTACTGAACTAGATGCGTAGATTTAAACAATAAGATTTATATAAGGGTTTTGTGTTGTTTTTAACACCCGTTATATTATTCATTACAAATAAATTTATTTTTGGGTTTTCGGACAATACTTATTTTTAGTACACTTCCGCAGGATTACTGCACTCTTCTGCGGACTTGGACAATTTGGTGTTTAAATAATTTTTTTCCAGAATTTATTAATCATATGATATTTTTAGAGAAATGTTTTATGAAGTATTGGTGCAGACATATCGTATGTAGCGTTTTTGCCGTGTTAGGCTGCACCATGGCTAGTCTTGACATGATTTGTGCGTTCGCATTCTGTCGTTAATCTAGGATTTAGTTTTGTACTATTTCTAATTGTAACGGATTTGTTATCATACTAAGCTATGATTTTTGTCAGTCCTATACTTTTAAGACTTTATAAAATAAAATCGAGCCGAAAATGCGTAAATAGTTAATGTAATAGTTTTTTAGGTTGTACGGGATTACCGATATTTTGCCGAGTGTCACAGTTGCGTTAACACTTTTCACAGGTATCTGCTTCCCCTCGTCGTCGGTGTGAAGCCCTAACCCTAGTGTTTTCTGAATTGCATCCCTAACTCTACCGTGGTGGCTCCCTCTTCGCTGTGGTGCCGCATTAATGGAAGTATGGTGGTGTTGTGTTGTGGCGACGTTACTGGTGGTGAAAATGACAGTAATGGTGGATGTTGTGGTTTTTACATCTAGACAAGGAGCAGTTGGGGTGGTGTTTCAGGCAATGGTGGTGGCCCAAGAGAGAGATAGATGAGATAGATGGTGTTTAGGTGGCGGCCCTTCGGAAACCTCAACACCATCTTCGTTGTTCCCGAACATGTGGACATGGAGAGATAGATAAGATAAAGACGGTGCTGGATTTGATGGTTATACACGTTGCAGTGGTGGTTGAAGATGCCAGTGGTGGCCTTACGTGGTGGCTCCCAAGGCTCTGGTGGTTTTTTATGTTACATAGGGTGTAGGGTTTATAAGGGGGAAGAACCAGGGTGTAAAAAGACATAAATTCCCTCATATGAGGTGCACATGATATAACTTGACGTTTAAAATTAATTGAGTTAGTGCTAAAGGACCTAGGGTGTGATGTTTTTAACAAAAGAAATGATTGTGGCTGTAATTATTTAAGTAAAAAGACATCCATTGCAATCTGATTCAAATATAAAGGACATAAAATATAATTTACCCTTATTAAAGACATGTATGTTCCATACGCTAAGCCAGACTCCTCTAATCGATAGCTAAGCTATTCTCTCGTAACCTACATTTTGCCCAGACCATAAACATAGGGTAGAGAACCAGCCCAGCCACATCTCCCTATTTGAATATAGAAAATCCTTAGCCGTTTTCGAATATAGGAAGACGAGAAGGAGTTTCATCACTCCAATGTAATTAACTGATGCACATATTAGTTCCAGCGTCAAATTTATATCATTGATATTGTCCAGCCTCTCCAAATTCAAAACATTACCGTTTAACGAGGAGTTGCACCACCTTAACCTTGACTAAAGTTCATCGGATTAAGCTCGACGGCAATACATTTCTTGATCTCATAGGAGGACCCCAAGACAGATTCCTTGAACGATTTTTCACCGTCTCGCAACCCAACAGGATGAATAGGCTCCCACTTGCTACTAGAAGGCTGTTGTTTATCTTTGAAAGCATGACCTGCTTGACCTCCCATGTTCTTCTTCTGATTTGAGCTCGGCATATCCTTCCTGTTGAACGTCACAACTCCGACATGAGGTATTGCCCCATCAATTGTGACTAACTTCAAGCTCTCAGTAGCCTCCTCCTCCTTACCTTATATTCTATAAATCTGGATGAAGCCAAATGCATTACAGGCTGCATTTTTTTTTCTTGGAATGAAGGTGTCTTCCAGTTGCCTATCTCCGTGGTTTCAAAAGCTCTCCACAATTTGTCACTGTCGCAACCCCAAAGTAGGTTGGCAACAAAAAACGTGGTGGCCTTAATGTTCCAGATCTCTTCTAAGGTCTTCCTGTGTCTTTGACCCGTCCTCCTCTTGTAACCGTACTCATGCCATTCCTTTTCATGTGCTTGAGGATTCTTGTTGCATTTGGCCCTTTCATCATCCCTTCATGCCATTCCTTTTCATGCCATTCCTTTTAATGTGCTTGAGGATTCTTGTTGCATTTGGCCCTTTCATCATCCCTTCGACGTCTTAGCATGTCTAGCTCCTTCGGCGCCGAGTTTGCCTGCTGACCGTAGGTTTTCTCCTCATCATATCCTAGAGGGCTTAAACTATTATTTTATAATGTTCTTTTTGTTAAATTGCTTAACTAACACTTATATTTAATGTTATGTAAATAACCATGTTATAACACATAAACCCAAATTTGCAACAGAATCATTAAACAATTGCTAGTTTTTTTTTCAAGGCGAATTGGTCGCTAATCTTGCAATCAATGGTCACAAAGTTCTATTGTTAATACCCGTTACTATAGTAGGAAACGCGTATGGAGAGTTTTAAAGCTATAACACTTTCTTTACAAACTTTTAATGCTTGAGAAAGTTTGGTACAATTACATCTAAATATATTGACATTCTGTGACTTTTTTGCTTGTGTTAATAAATAATATTGAAACAATGTCACAAAACATAAGCCAACGTATGGGCACGGATCTCTCTTGTGATTATTGTGGTTTGACACTTTCTTGAATATTTTACTTTTACATATTACATGGTATGATGAGCTAAGCATTAGTTTGTTGGTGGGGTGATGTTTTGAAATTTGAGTACCAAAAGCATATCTTAATCTCCTTTACTTAGCCGACCAAATATTATTATAATCATAGTTTAATGTGTGTTGTAAGAGAAAATGGAACCCAGCCCCGATGATGATCTTTACTATGCATCCATCATAATGCCCATTACTGTTATTTTCAACGTTGTTGTTTAGTTATCTAATCATTATGCAAAAACAATCATTCTCAATCAATTGTTTCCCATTTTGTCTTTTCTTTTATTCATTAGGTCTAATTAATTGTTGAAAGATATAAAAACATAGGTTTTTGTGGAATTATTTTCCTTATAATCTAATAAAATAAGATAAATCAGTTGTAAGAAATCTACACATTCGCACCAAAAAAAATAAAAATAAAAAACACATTAACTTTAAATTAAATAAGTTTTAATTATCTATATACAATAAAGATCAAATAAAAATGAGTCTTAACATTAGAAATGAATAAAGATTTAGAATAATGAATTTGAATAATCTCACTATTATCTACTGGCCGACAAAGGTCTTAACTTAAAAAATAAGCAGTGGTAATCCCACCTTTTTCACATATTGTAATCTAATAGACATTTACTAACAGAATATTAATTTTTTTTATCCCCTTTCCTTTTCTGTTAGTAAAGGTCAATCGGTTTACAATATATAAAAAGATGGACCACCGCTAGTTATTTTTTAAGTTGGAAACGTTATCAACCAATGACTAATATTGAGATTATTAAAATTCATTATCCTTAAAGATTTTAATTTTTTTTTCATCTGTTTAAGCATAATGTTTAGTTACAGAATGTTAAAAAATAAAATAAAATAAAATAAAAATTCGTATATTTACTCTGCTAGGGTAATTATGTGTAATTTATATAAGATTTTCAAACAGCTGTAACTTTTTTAATACGATAACATATTGTTTTTTAAATTAAATCGAATTAACGGACATTTTATTCTCATTAACTTAAGTATGCTATTACTACAAATTTCTTTTTTTTAATTTTTATAGGATATGTGATTACACATTCAATATAAATCATTACGTGATTACACCATTTAATATAATTCGTTAAAATTGATGTAATGATAGTTATGGTTATTACGTTACTACACATTTAATAATGAGAACTAATTGTTTATGCTTTATTGCATGATTAAATTTGTAATATATGATTACGTAATGGGTTGATTGGTTAATGTTTTGTATTACCTTAATACTTAATACGTGGGTAGACATGAAATATTAGGCATTCTGTAATATTAGTCATTCTGTTAAAATATTATGTATTATATATTTTCTTTATTTACTAAAGATATGGTTAGTACGTAATTACCTAATCAATTACTGGGTTTTTACACAAATGCTATAATGAAATTATGTAATAAGATAATGGATATTAATAATTACGTAGTAATATTATCACGTAACATTACACTTGTTTCAAGAATAAAGTCATATTACGTACTGGAACATAAACACGTAACGTTACAAAATCATGTAACGTTATAAATTGTAAAATAAAATAAAAAGTCAGAAAGCTATGCCAATAGGCTACTCCAAATTAAAGAAAACAAAATACTCGTTAATAAAGAGAAATAATTTGATCATATGAAAAGTTATAGTCTTTTGAAAATCGTAAGGGAAGTGAGTTTATAACTCACCAATATTGGAGCTTGCTATCTTGTCATTTCATCACGTGTTTCCTTTGTTTTGTGTCATGTGAATTCACATTTGGGGACCACTTAATCCCAACTATTGTATTGTTTGATCAATGTCAAAATCTTCTCATACACTTGTACGAATAGAAATATTATGTTTTATATATTTTGTTTTTTTATTAAAGATATGGTTAGTACATAATTACGTAATCAATTAGTGGGTTTTCACACACTATAATGAACTCCTATAATCACATAATGGGTATTCAATATCATGTAATAATACATAGTCAATCTTTGTTATGTAATAACGTATTGATACATAATTACGTAACATCACACTTGTTTCAAGAATAAAATTCATATTACGTACTGGAACATAATCACGCAATGTACAAAATCATGGCAATAGCCCAGCCACTCCAAATTAAAGAGAGAATAAAATGATTGTTAATATAGAAATTGAAAAAAAAATATTGTTTGATCAAATGTCAAAAATCTTGTACATTCGTACAAATTGATACTATTATACATGATCCTTTGCCTAATTATATATGCACAATTTGCTAATTACTATGATAAAAATGCTTACAACCACTATTTCTTTATACAAACAAAAGATGGATTGATTATACTTTAATTTATACAATTAACTTAAGTTTTTTAAATAATAGCTAACAAGGTTGACTAATCTGATGTGAGGTTGACTAATCCGAAACCGTAGTTATTTCTCTCACAAGAAGGGCACATGACGCGGTTACAGGCTTCCGGAAATTGCATGCAAAGATCAGCCCGGAGGCCACTGGATTTTATATCTTTGAGTTGTTGAATTTCCCTTTTTAGCCTTAAGTTATCACATGTTAGTGCTTCACAGCACTTCTTAAGTAATGCACAGTCTACTTCATTTTGCTTCAGCTTTGTCCTGTAGAATTAAATATACCAATAAATAGTAATTACAGATAAAAGAAAGTAGTATGTGTTAAATCATGTGCTATATTATGATGTATATTAATATTAGGAGGATAAAAAACTAATTTATATAATTTTAAGGTTCAAATAATTATAACTTTTAAAACATATGATATATAATCTTTTAATAGGTATTGTTAACTTTTCTTTCTTAAATCAACTTACCTTTGTAAGTTTTTCATATGATAATAATATTTTTAAAAAACATTACATCATGATGACGTTTTTTTTTAAAAATAATTATAGTATTGTTTTAATTAAAAAAGAGTAAATTGCACAAAACATCCTTTATGTTTCCTCAAACTTGCAGGTTCCAGCCTTAATGTTTAAAAGTTGCTAAAAACAGCCTTTAAGTTTATTTTTGTTGCGTGTTTAATCCTTTACAGCTAACCACGTTATTTTCTTCAGTTAAGTTCTCTCACATGCATAACATGTGAGGGTATATTCGTCATTTTGGTTGATCTTCCACCCACGTCAATTATAAGAAAAAAGAATATTTAAGGTTTAACCTATTTTAAAAAAATTCTAACCGCAGGGACTAATGTGCAATAAAACGAAACTTTTAAAAACCAAACACCCTCTTTTCCGGTCTTCTTCTCCGGCGACTTCGCCGGATTCTGGCGAACCCGGAATTAAGATAGGAATCTTGTTAAGCTAGCCCACTAAGCTGTAAAGATTAACACAGATTTTGATCATGCCAATCAAACTCTTCAGGATTATCATCAGTTGGAAGAATCAGCGCCTTATTCGCATCAGACGGAAACGACAAACGACTCTTCAACCCTAGATACCTCTCACGGAACTCCGATGCCGTCAAATCAGAGAACTTCGTAACACCGTGTTCAGTAGTCGGATCCAGCAACTAATGACGCTTAGGACGCCACAAGTTAGACTTAAACACTATCAAACGGTAATCGTGCTCCTCTGTAGTCGCGTACGTTTTACCAAACTTTGTTTAAACTAGGTTAAACTTAAATATTCTTTTTTTTATAATTGAAGTGGGTGGAAGATCAACCAAAATGACGAATATACCCTCACATGTTATGCATGTGAGGGGACTTAACTGAAGAAAATAACGTGGTTAGCTGTAAAGGATTGAAACCGCAACAAAAATAAACTCAAAGGCTGTTTTTAGCAACTTTTAAACATTAAGGTTGAAACCTGCAAGTTTGAAGAAACATAAAAGATGTTTTGTGCAATTTACTCATTAAAAAATAACATGTTTTGATTAAAAGTATTGGTATTAACGTCGAATTGTACAGAAACCCCTCTATTTATACACATTTTATATAATAACAAAATAGAATGTGAAAAGTGTTAATTAGATATTGCATCATTTTTTTTAAAAAATTTTATAAGTTTACTAGAAAATATATATAGATTAATATTATATTATATTACCTGTAACTACAAATACGATAGAGAGGAATAGTATCAGGCAGTTGTTTGGCACTTCCCCATTGCTTCAACCAAATTACGATATTACCCGTTTAAATTTATAGCTTTGCCAAAGGCTTTATTTTTTTCCTCCTAGGCAAATTAGGATTTTGCCCCCAGTTCAAATTAACAGTTTTACTAGAGTTTTTATTTCCTTGTAAAATTACAAATTGCCCCACTAATATAAAATTACAGTCATGCAATCGTTTTAGTTTTTTTTACAAACTATGGTAGTGTTTTGTTTTAATTGTTGAGCTGACGTAATTTTTAGTCGTGCCAGGCGGTTGCTTAGAACACACTAATTTGCCCTGAAAAATACAGTTTTGCCCCCAGTTTAAAATTATTTACATCGTTTTAGTTTTTTAGTAAAAGTATTATAGTGTTTTGTTTTAATTGGTTGACTCGATGTAATTTTGTTGAGATCATGTTATGAGTAGTATGTATAAGTGATGAACACACACGTACATGTTATAAAAGAGAAATATTCGATTTAGTGCCTCGCAACTCGGGCTAGGAAAAAACTAGTTATATACTATACTATTTTTCTTGAGTGAAGGACACTGGATAGAAGTTTAATATATTATAGTCTTTAAACATGTTAAGGTAATACGAATACATGTTTAAACGCGAGTTATATTAATTGTCCATTTGTGTATACCGAAAAAATATCTAAATTGAGAATTTGTTACCGAAAAAAAGTTAAAATTCGATAAAATTACCTTAAAGTTTTTGGACAGATGAAATATATATACCATCTTATTTCGACAAAACAGCTGATATATATTTAGTGAATTTAGTATCGCAAAATTTGTTTAAAAGAGTTTTTCGTGTTATTTTAAATGTTTACGGACTACGGAGGATGGATGCTTTTATAGAACGAAACTATGTTGGCAAATATTGACCCAAGTAATATATTGACCCAAATAATATTATTATTAAAACGAAGATCGAGTTTTAATTCGTTAACTAGCACGTCTATCCTGAAACCATACTTCAACTTGTCGTGGCCGTAAATTAAGACTTTTTGCCAGGATTAGCTTCTCCTTCTACTTAAAAGAACGTAAGATTAGCAACACAAAAACACAACAAATATGGTCGCTAAAAAGAAATTTCGTCAGTAAAACGATCCATAGGTATTGATTACTTACGGGGTTAAGGGTAGTATGTTGTTTGAAGCTTTCTTCCAACACAAAAGACTGTTCTTTTGTAAGTCTAAGTTTCTTTCTCGCACCTCCATCGAATTCATCACGGTCCATATCCACTTCTTCGCTGCTATCGTCTTTCTGTCTCTTTGCACTCGTGGAGTTTGAATATGAAGAAACCAAGCGACCAATCGAAGATAAAGATTGACCCAGTTTGATCACTGACTTTCTGGCTGTTGTCTACTCTGATATTGATCGCGCTCCCAATCGTGATCTCGATCATGGTCTTGAGGAGCTAAACGATGTTTTATTGGTATATCATAATCACCTAAGCTTAGATTTAAGCTTGTGATACAAGAAACCTCATGAACCATGCTAAGAAACCCTACTGAAAATGGATTTTGGTTATGTCAGGAAAGGAGTTTTTGTGCTTGTTTTTGGTGAATTGAATAGAATAGTTATATACGTGGAATGACATTAGAGTAGGGTGGGGTGGGGTGGGGGGCCAAAGGTCATAGTTGATTGGGGAAAAAGGAAAGAATTATTCCCAACCTTTTACCCTCCATCTTTTGCAATTGCGGTACTTCTTTTCTCTAATTTATAATGACTTTCTGCAAGTAAAATAGTATAATACAAACAATCAACTTTTCCATTAATGAGTTGCTGTTATTTTGTGTACATGTAAGTTCATACGTAATAGGGTTTTACAAATAATGCTTTTAAATCATCCCTCATAGATATTATAGTGATATGAAGAGGAAGAGACATTTCTAAAATAATGTCCAATGAGAATAAAAATAAAGAAACTAATAAATGAAAGGGCATTAAGATTCCTTAACCATTACATGTAATGTGACAACAAATGGCCGGCTTTAACCATTATCCATGGTCTAAACATCATTGGATTTGTAATCATTTTAATTGTTATGTTACTGTATATTAGTATTTTTTAAAGGCAACGACTTTATATAAATAAAGCATGGCAAGAAGCTAACAAAAACATACAAAATCTGGATTACAACATTGAAACTATTTCAAAATCTAACCATTCGCCCCAGCTAATGATCTTAATCCCACCCCGATTTTTAAGCTACAAGAAAACATCTTCCTTTATTACGTACACCAACTTAGTAAATGATCTCGTGTTGCCGTTAAATTCTTTATCGTTGCGAGCAAGCCATAGTCTCCAGAAAGTTGCAATAACCACCATCATTGTCTTTTTCCATTTCTTCGACCCAACTTGTCCCGAAACAAAATCTAGAATTTACACTACCGACACGCTATCCACCACGATTGGGATTTTAACCCACCTGAACACGTGCCAGCACACAGCCCTAGTAAGAAAGACACAAGGCTAAAATGTGGTCGCATGACTCCTCCTACACGCCGCATCTGCTGGAAAGCATGCTCGAGACTTGCACACCTCTTTTTTGTAATGCAGTCTTAGCTCCTACTCTACCCATCTTAGCTCGCCACACCAAATAGTTCATATTTAACGGTGCCCAAGTGTTCCGTTTGAATGGTCCTACATCACTATGAACTGAATCCCCTGATACTTAGCTCGAGACGGAAAAGTTCTGTAGAAAAATTTACCCCTGCTTCATTCTTCGAGACCCACTCATCCTTGTGTTGATAGAGCTTTACTAGCTGATAGAGCTTTACTTACTAAAAAAACCCATAAGAGTACCCAGCTGAGCCCCCTCCCCTACCGGAGCCAGATTCCGCACCCAATCCCATTTCCACAGAGTCGCATTACCCACAATCTCCACACATTCAGAAACCTTTGCTGCCTTATCTGCAGCCGACCAAAATAATAGAGGGAACTCTTTGCTTAGCGCCCCTGACGGTATCCATTCATCAGTCCAGAAACAAGTGGTATTGCCATTGCCGATTACGACTTTTAGCCTGTCTTTTACATGCAAACCCACCTTAGTGAGATACCCTTCCATTGACCTAATATCTTTCCACCAACCCGATACGTTCTTGTCTAAGGGAATTAAAGATTCACCTCAATGTGTCCCATGAATAGCGGATATGAATTTAGTCCAAAATTGGTTTGGGTTTTTTCTAAACCTCCACCACCATATAGTGATCATGGCGATATTAAATTCCCTCAACCACCCCAACCGAGACCTCCCATGCTTTTCGGCTTAGTCACCTTCTCCAACCTTAACCATTTAATCTTACTCCTTAGCCACGTTTTATCCCAAATGAATGACCGCATAAGTCCCTCAAGAGTCTTTAAAACTGATTTCGGAGCTTTAAACACACAAAGGTAGTAGGACGGAAGACTCCCCAATATAGCTTTTGCTGGAGTCACCCTTCCAACAAAGAAAAGGGTCTTCACCTTCCACGCTGATAGTTTTTTTTCTGAAATCTTTAATAAACGGCTCCCAAAAGTTTACTTGATTTAAATTTACACCTATGGGAAGGCCAAGATAGGTAAACGAAAATTCCCCGAACAACAGTTAAGAACCTTTGCGAGCCGAACAATTTCCACATCATCAACCCCAACACCATACAAGTGGCTCTTGTGGAGATTAATTTTCCATCCAGTTTGCAAGTGAAACATCTAAAAAGCCGAGATAAACTTACCGCATTTTGGTCAGACCATTCGTCTATAAAGATGACATCGCTTGCGTAGAAAAGGTGGGTCATGATAGGGCCATCATTTGGAAGATTCACTTCTCTAGATAATCCTTTCTCCGATACTCTTTTCATAAACAACAGGCTAACCTCCATGGGGAGAGTGAACAAAGAAGGAGACCATGGATCCCCTTGCCTCAACCCTCTTTTGAACCAAAATTCCTTTGTACGCGCCCCATTAATGAGAACCGAGCCCTTCCCAGATTCGAGGCATCCCGACATCCACTTCCGCCAACGATCATTAAAATCCATGCACTCCAAAACCCGCAACAAGAACTTCCAATTAAGAGTGTCATAAGCTTTCTCGAAATCTACTTTAAAAAGCATCACCTTTATTGCAATATTTATCCCACGAGACAACTTCACTCATTATTGTCCATCCAAGATGTTCCTACCTCCTACAAATTCCAATTGGGTCGAGGAAATAAGACAATGAATATTTGGATTCAACCAATTGCTAACACTTTTGAAATAATCTTGTACAAAGACTCGATAAGGAGAAAGGTCTAGAGCCCAATATTGTTTGCGGGTAGGCAACTTTAATATTATAAAGTAACCCTGTTAGTTCGGTTAGATTTATATATACCATGGAAGCATTAACGGAGTTGAATTTGTTAATTATAAAAAGCTATAAGTTAAAGGGTTGTTTTTGTAATTAGTAGAAACTATATAATAAAGTAAATCAACTAACTAGGTTAGTAAACCTAGTCAACTCAGTTAGCGATTCCTTTAAGAAGTTAATTAAAAACGTTAGTTTGTTAGTTAACTTTATAAGAGAAACACACTAACTGAATTAGTGTAATAAGCTAATCAGGTTAACTATGTTCATGAAACTAGAGGGGCTTATTTATCAAACATTAAAGTTGTTTGAAAGCTGTTAAGAGGAGTTAGAAAAAACACACACACATATATATATATATATATATATATATAGATATATATATATATATATATATATATATATATATTGTAGGTCCCTAAAATAGAGGATCTTCAAGAAACTATTCCTTGTTGGTGAACACATAAACAAGTGTGGAATCCAAATCTGAATGCAAATCGAAGCAAAAACACAATCAATACAGAGAAATATATAACACTCAAAGCTCAAGTATTGATTTCAGAGTAACAATATAAGGTTTACGAATGTTTGCCCTAACTCTCTGAACCTTGCTCTCTCTAAGAAACAGATCCTCTACTATATTTATAGTCCATACAGCAGAGACATCGAAACATAACATGCCTGAACGAAATACAACAAAAAAGACATAGAAAATCGAAATACATACTCAATATATTGAAATAAGCTATTATTAAAGTCCTATTTAGATACATAAAGAATGGAACAATTAAATCCTATTTCGATTACATGTATTCTTATATTTTAATTCTATTTCGATGCATATATATGTATATATAAATTGAAATAGAATTGGATTAGCCGGTGTGTTGAAGAAAAAGTGTTTGTTGAACAAACCAACCTAGTACATCTGCTTCTGGCCCTTTATTTTGATATATGTATGCAAAAGGTTGTGAGCTGCTCGGGACAAACACATGTATACAAAAGTATGTGTTTGTTGAACAATCCACTCCAAACACATATTCTACGGCTGATCCAGAAGCAGATGTACCAGTTATTCAATCTACTCCAAACATATATTCTATTTCGATTACTTGTATCCTTCAACACACCTCGTCAAAATATTTATGGTAATAGAGAGGTATCGAAATAAAGGGCCATCAAAATTGGGATCAAATTAAAAACTTTTCTATTTCAATAACTTAAGATCGAAATAAAGGTCTTGTTTTGATAAATAAAAATCGAAGTAAACAATCTTTTTTATACATCGCAATAGACTAGGACTATAAATAGACACTTTTGTTTCAGTCCTCTCAATTTCCCCCAAATTTTGAGCCCTAATTCTCTCTAAATCGTCCCTTCTTAACCAACCTAGGACAAAATTTTCTATCCCGAATCAAGTTCACTGAATCTTCATCGAAACATCATCAATGAATAATCATCATTGGAACGTTATTCTTGAACAAACCTCATCGAACTGTTACCGTTAAAGGTTTGTATTTCTAAATATCATTATGAAGGTTTTGAAATAAGGACTGAGATTCATTTTCGATTGTGAATGGGGTTTTTGGATTTGCTTCATGTCAAAGCCTATTTGAAACAACCTTTATTGCTACAGTAACTTTCATGTTAAGAAGATGAACAGTTGGCATCGGCATAACCTATTTCGATATATTTTGATCTCTATGTTTCAATTTTCATAGATATCATGTTTTAATGTATTTCGATACCCGTGTTTTGATCTTCATTTGATATCCTGTTTTAATGAATATCGATGCCAGTGTTTGAATTTTATTTTGCATAATTGATATTATATTTCGAGATACAGTGTGGTTGTCAAACTTTTATTTCGAAACAAGAGGAATTGAAACACATAGGTTTCGAATGTAACATTTGTAAAAATCGGGTCTCCAAAACCCGCTCCGTTTTGTAATCTTGTACCAAGTTATGGAATTTCATTAATTAATCATGATTATTTTGGGTTTAAACATTACATAATTAATAAATAAACTAAACCATAAAAATTATATTTGATAAAAAGTTAAAATAAAATAAATAAAAAAACATTGTAGCTGACCGGACTCGAACCCGGGTCAGCTGAAGCAATCCAACAACTTATCATTCCGTCCCCAAACCACTCCGCCACCAAGTGTTTTCTGTTAATCTTAGGAAAACAATTGGGTTTTATACGCAAACTCGAAATAACAGTTAATGATATCTGAATAACGGAAATCGGTAAACCGAATCGCCAAATCAGTTCAAGTTCGTTTAGCTAGCTTATAACCGATGAATATCGGTTTCTAATTAAGTCCAAATTGAATGAACTTAAAGTTTCGGTTTTTGAAACCGAAAAGTTATCAAACTCCGAATAATTCAAGTTCCAATCATTTGTGCGATTCAGAACTGTCACAACAACACTCCATTTCCTTTTCGTCGCGTTTTCAAGTCATTTGAGCACCAAAAACTGTTCGCCGGAATTCTCTGCAGAACTCGCCGGAAAACCGTGTTCAACACAAACCGGTAAAATTTTCCTCCTTTGCGGTTTCAATCTATTGTTAGGACTCTACTAACATTAATCCATCACTCAAAATCAGTCACAGAAGACTTTGCTGGATTTTCTGGGTTCGCCGGAGAAATTCTGGAATTGCCGGAAACTCGCTAGTTAACGGTAAACACATTAAATCGTGCTAATAATCCATGTACTCTGGTTCAATTTCAAATCTAATTCCTTAATTCTGTTGTTAGACCCTCTCAGCCGAAGGTTCAAAAACAGAGTTGTCTGTTCTCGCCGGACTCCCTAAAGAAGACAACCTGTCCGGTATATTCTTTCCCCAAACTGTTCGGTTTTGTACATTCAAGCTAGTCGTCATGTTTAGTAATTAGTTAAATCATGAACCAGATGATTGAGTAAAGTCGGTAATGGTAATGAAGAAGACGAACTTAAGAACGGGATAAGAGTAATTAAAATTCGAATAATAAACGGGTTAGACACACAGTCCAGCGGTGGACTGTGTGCAAAGTTTATATACAAGTCCCGAGTTCGATCCTTACTACACACACGCTTTACGTAATAACATTTCTTTTTATTCATGAACTAACCGGGTTAGGGCGGGTAGTTGTTAAGTATAATATAAATCAAGAATATAACCGGGTTAGACACACAGTCCAGCGGTGGACTGTGTGCAAAATAAACTTCACGTCGCGCGATCGAGTCCCGTCACAAGCATCGGTCCATGAGATTAAAACGTTTTGCAAAATAAAGAAATTTTCGGTAAATTCGAATAAGTATATAAATATAACTAAAACTAGGTTTCTAACGGGTTAGTCACGTAGCTCAGCTGGTAGAGCTACGTGCGCGTGAACGGAAGGTCACCGGTTCGAATCCCGTTTGGCGCAAACATTTACCGCTGACCGAACCGGTCAACGGTCAAACAGAAAAAAAAAAAAAAAATTTTTAAATATTTATTTGTTTATTTTAATTTAAAAATCAATTAAAAATACTTAAAAATAACATTTTTAAAGATAGAAAATAGCCATAAACTCACAAAAATATATCTAAAAATCCCATTAAAATCCTTAATAAAATCTATCCATTTATTATATCTTTCCATTATTATTTAGGTTAATATTCCTCGTCGACTCGCTCGTCTAAATCGTGCGCATCTCACCATCTCAAATCCAACGCACCCAATGTGAGTGAACCTTTCAAATTCCTCGTTTTAATCACGATTTTGGGGTGTATCATGTGTCTTTGCTTATTTACATATTATAACGAAATTATTGTGCATACATCATAACATGACATGTGTATTAGTTTGTTACTGTTAAGTAGTCATTATTAGATGCAAGTTATTATTTCAGTACATGCAATTGCCGAGGCCGTAGCTCCCCATCCATCGAGGTTGAGTTTGATCCCCATTTTATTATGCGGTTGATCAGGGCGTGCCCGCACGATCGGCTCCGTTTGATTGAGCCTTGATCGGTCATTTCATTTTACATTTCAATACATGCAATACGCTCGCTCCGTTTGATTGAGCCTTGAGTGCACAGTTCAATTTACATTTCCAGTTCATGCAATACGTTCGGCTCCGTTTGATTGAGCCTTGAGCGCACAGTTCAATTTACATTTCCAGTTCATGCAATACGATCGGCTCCGTTCGATTAAGCCTTGATCGCACAGTTCAATTATGTTAATTGTTATATGATGTTGGTATGTTCATGTATGCTATCGATTGTTAATTGATGTTTGCCAATGTTTGATTTCATACATGTGCTCTTTTATGATTATGCATAATATTTTATTGATAAACTAACCAGAAAATCATTATCAAATGTTTATCTATAAGGTTCACTCGCCAACTTATGTTGACCCAAAAACCTCCCATTTTACACATGATACATGTGAACCAGCAGCAGCTAGGAACACATAGGACCTGGATTAGAAGAAATAAAACGATTTAGTATTTGGATTATTATGTTTGGTTATTTTCCTATGAACATGTTTGGATGTTTGAGAAATGTAACTTTGACTTCATTTAATTATGAAACATAATAGTAAATGTCATGTGCTTTGGTGATAACCCAATTATGCCCCGACTCTTATTTCCGCTGCGGGTCGGGGTGTGACAGATTGGTATCAGAGCCATGACTATAGGGATATAGGATAGGTTATTAGACCCTTAGAGCCTATACTATAGTCGATTAGAAACTTATAAGAATTTTGTGTGTAATATGCCAAATTTCATGATGTTTATATGTTTATGTTAAATGTTACATTTGATATTGTTCAAGCATGTTCATAAGTATGTATTATCAAAT
The DNA here is from genome assembly GCA_947069175.1 of Scalesia atractyloides. Classification (NCBI taxonomy): domain Eukaryota; kingdom Viridiplantae; phylum Streptophyta; class Magnoliopsida; order Asterales; family Asteraceae; genus Scalesia; species Scalesia atractyloides. The sequence continues at coordinate 42,609,007 of CAMTDV010000014.1, forward strand.
AATGCCTATCATGAAATCGTATGATCATAACATATCACATCCATGCAAGCACACACCACATCATGATTGATTTTACAATGATTTTCGTGTTTTCAAATCTCATCAAAGTGAGTTTTCATGACGGGCATGTAGTAACTGGAAGGGTACTAGTACCGGTAGTCGGAACGTCCTGTCTAGGCTGGCATTCGTATAAATCCAAAATAAAGGACCAGTTTGCCTACCTGGGGACTAACGATGAGAGTACGAAATACCTATTAGGCCAAAGCATGCTATACCAAACGTCGTGAGAGCTAATCCCACTTTGAGTTGTCATTGTGTCTACACCTGGACACGTTCCGACCAAACATCTCATGAACATATTTTGTGGTTAGCATTCGGGGGATGCGAGTGTTAAATTGCCAATACTAATGTGAATCCTACCAAGCCAATAGCCATGGGGGCCCACATGACTATATAGGTGAAGGTATGGGGGACATTTGAGGCCCAACATGAGCGAACCCAAGACATCCTTTGGATGTAGTTGCATTATTGATATTTATGTTATTTTCATTTTCTTAAAGACACATGACACCTAAAAAGATACCATAAACTCACAATCTTCTCATTTTATGATCCTGTAGATGTCGTCTAGACCGCATCGAAGAAGTAGGAAATCGGAAAAGTCTCGGGAACGTTTGGCCACTCATATCGCGAATCAAATGGCCACGATATTACCTGACATCGTAGTACAAGTACAACAAGCCCTTGCTGCAAATCCTACTAACCCTCCTCAACAACAGGACCAGATCATCAACAACCCTCCTACCATCAAATGCTCTTACAAACATTTTAAGTCCTGTGATCCTCCAAAATTCGAAGGGACTGAGGGAGTCACTGCTCTCCTACATTGGTTCGAGGAGATGGAAAACGTTTTCTTAAACTGCGATTGTCCTGAGGATCGCAAAGTTCGTTATGCCACCGGGAGACTACTTGGGGTAGCTCTCACTTGGTGGAATACTGAGAAAGGAAAGAGGGGAACGGATGATGCGATGGCCTTAACTTGGGAGGAGTTAAGGGAAATCATGACTAGGCGATTCTGCCCTAGAAGTGAAATTAAGAAATTGGAAGATGAATTTCATGCTTTGAAGCAAAAAGATGGTGATCACTCTACTTACAACAAAAGGTTCTTGGAGTTGAACCAAATGGTTCCAAACTTATTCACTCCAACCTACCGTCTGATCGAACATTACATTCGAGGACTTCCCTCGAAAATCCAAGATTCGGTCCTCAGCGTTTCACCGGTAACACTCGAAGCTGCCATGGAGTTGGCAACAGAACTGACCGAAAACCGAATTCGCAATGGAAGGTTCAAAGAGGAAAAGAAGAAAACCCCTGCTGAGGGACAAACCTCAAACCACCACACTTCTTCCTCTAAATTTGCTAACAAGAGGAAGCGTAACACCAGGAACTTTGCAGTCACCCAAACCAACACCCCTGTTCCTGCTGCACCCATCACTCAAGCCACTCCTCCACCCGTGCCATACAGAAAACCGTACACAGGGCCACTACCAAAATGTAACCGTTGTCAGTATCACCACTCCCCTGACTATCCTTGCCAATACTGTACCGGCTGCGGTCGCGCCGGACACACTGTTCAAAATTGCCGCACGCTTCAACGAACAAACCGCCATCAACCTATAACCCAAACCCACCAACAATTAATGGGTCAAGCCCAACAACAATAACCATTTCCACCCACTCAACATTTATCCCAAACATACTATCAACCCAACTATCCTATGGGCCAACCTATGCGGGCTTGTTTCAATTGCGGTGATCCAAGTCATTTCAGGAACACATGTCCAAGGCTGGTCAACATTATTCATGCTCAGGCCCAAGCCAACCCTGTGAATCAAGCAAACCAAGCTCCTCCACCTGCTAGAGGAAGGGCTTTCAATATTAACGCAAACCAGGCCAGAGCTGACGGCAATGTGGTCAACGGTACGTTTCTTATAATTGGTAGATATGCCTCTATGTTATTTGATACTGGTGCGGATAGAAGTTTCGTGTCATTAGAATTTGAACCTATCTTAAGCAAAAATCGGGATAAGCTCGCGGAATCCATAACGGTGGAAGTTTTCGTTAGACTCTATTTTACGCAACTGTACGCTCACCTTAAATGACCACGATTTCTCAGTCGATCTTATTCCTATGAAGCTGGGAAGTTTCGACATCATAATCGGAATGGATTGGCTCAGTCAGCATCATGCGGAAGTTGTATGTCGTGAGAAATTTATTCGTATTCCTCTTTCAAACGGACAGACTCTTCGAATTATTGGAGAAACCTCGGCGAAAGGGCTCAAATTAATGTCTTGTCTTCAAGCTCAAAAATACCTTCGCAAGAATTATGTCGCGTTTTTAGCCCATATCATCAAGAAGGGGACCTCAGAAAAGAAACTTGAAGATATCCCTGTTGTAAAAGATTTTCCACAAGTTTTTCCTGACGACATTTCAGGACTTCCTCCAATCAGAGATGTCGAATTCCGTATCGATCTTATACCTGGTGCTACACCAGTGGCAAAATCTCCATATAGGTTAGCCCCCTCTGAAATGCAAGAGCTAGCCAGTCAATTGCAAGAGTTGACTGACAAGGGATTTATACGCCCCAGCTCATCGCCTTGGGGTGCACCTGTACTTTTTGTAAAGAAGAAGGATGGATCTTTTCGCATGTGCATCGACTACAGAGAGCTCAACAAGTTAACTATCAAAAATCGATATCCTTTACCTCGCATAGATGACCTTCTTGACCAACTACAAGGTGCCAGTTGTTTTTCGAAAATCGACCTTCGATCTGGCTATCATCAGCTTAGAGTGCATGAAGAAGACGTCCCTAAAACTGCTTTTCGAACTCGATATGGTCACTATGAATTCATGGTTATGCCGTTTGGATTAACCAACGCACCAGCTGTTTTCATGGACCTAATGAATAGAGTCTGCAAACCTTACCTTGATCGATTTGTTATTGTATTCATCGACGATATTCTTATCTATTCAAAATCTAAAGCTGATCATGAGCGTCATCTGCGACTTGTTCTTGCACTTCTAGAAAAGGAAAAGCTTTATGCCAAGTTCTCTAAATGTGAATTCTGGTTAAAAGAGGTGCAATTTCTCGGGCATGTAGTCAATGACAAAGGAATACATGTGGAACCATCAAAGATCAAAGCAGTTCAAGAATGGCAAGCTCCACGAACACCAACTGAAGTAAGGTCTTTTCTTGGACTAGCTGGCTATTATTGTCGGTTCATTTCAAACTTCTCTCGCATTGCTGTGCCACTCACGGCTTTAACCCATAAAGGGAAACCATTTGTATGGGGACCCAAGCAAGAAGAAGCTTTTCAAACTCTCAAGCAAAAACTTTGTGATGCACCAATCCTCACACTTCCTGAAGGTTGTGATGATTTTGTAGTCTATTGCGACGCGTCAGGGCAAGGATTAGGTTGCGTTCTCATGCAAAGAGGAAAAGTCATAGCTTATGCCTCAAGGCAACTCAAGACACACGAAAAGAACTACACCACTCATGACCTTGAACTTGGAGCCGTTGTATTCGCTCTTAAGATATGGAGACACTATCTTTATGGTACGAAGTGTGAAATATACACTTACCACAAGAGTCTTCAACATATCTTCAATCAGAAAGAGTTAAATATGAGGCAACGAAGATGGGTCGAACTCCTAAATGATTACGACTGTGAAATCAGATACCACCCTGGTAAAGCAAATGTGGTGGCTGATGCACTTAGTCGAAAGGGTTATGCGAACTCCATTCATCTTCTATGTTCGCAAATTATAACCAATATTAAGGATCAAATTCGAGAAGCTCAACACGTTTCAATAACAGAGGAAGATGTACAAAAAGAGATGTCCTGTGGAGCCGAGCTAAAACTTGAAACTAAATCTGATGGTATTTTGTATTACCTAGATCGTATATGGATTCCTAACCACATCAATCTTCGTGAAACACTCATGCATGAAGCTCATAAGACGCGATATTCTATACACCCAGGAGCCGATAAGATGTATCAAGACCTACGGTACACCTATTGGTGGCCTGGAATGAAGAAAGATATTGCCGTTTTTGTTTCCAAGTGTCTCACTTGTTCTAAAGTAAAGGCTGAACACCAAAGACCCTCAGGACTTCTAGTCCAACCAGAAATACCTGTTTGGAAGTGGGAAAATGTAACCATGGATTTCATTACCGGGTTACCTCGCACTTCTAGTGGGTATGACACTATATGGGTGATTATAGACCGACTTACAAAATCAGCTCATTTTATTCCTATTCGAGAAGATTTCAAGAACGAAAAGCTTGCTCGTATTTATATCAACGAAATCGTCAGCCGACATGGAGTTCCATTAAGTATTATTTCTGATCGTGATGGCCGTTTCACCTCACGAACATGGCAAGCAGTACAATCCGCTATGGGCACTCGACTAGATCTCAGTACCGCCTATCATCCTCAAACTGATGGACCGTCTGAGCGCACCATTCAAACCCTTGAGGACATGCTTAGAGCAGGTGTCATAGACTTCAAGGGAAATTGGGATGCCCACCTACCGTTAGTCGAATTTTCGTACAACAACAGTTATCATTCTAGCATCGGCATGGCACCTTTTGAAGCTTTATATGGTCGGAAGTGCCGATCTCCTGTTTGTTGGCACGAAATTGGGGAAGCACAAATTACTGGTCCAGAATTGATCCAAGAAACCACAGATAGATTCATCAAATCCGAAACAATCTTCTAGCGGCTCAAAGTCGTCAAAAGAGTTACGCAGATAAACGACGGAAGCCTTGGAGTTTAGTGTTGGTGATCATGTGCTTTTAAAAGTATCACCGTGGAAGGGAGTAGTTCGTTTTGGTCAAAAGGGAAAGCTCGCACCACGTTACGTAGGACCTTTCAAAATACTCGAAAGAGTAGGTCCTGTAGCATACAAGCTTGACCTTCCAGAAGAACTCGACAGGATTCATCCCACATTCCACGTGTCGAACTTGAAGAAGTGCCTCGCTGATGAGAATCTTCATATTCCACTGGAGGATATTCAGATTGATGAATCCGCTCCGTTTTGTAATCTTGTACCAAGTTATGGAATTTCATTAATTAATCATGATTATTTTGGGTTTAAACATTACATAATTAATAAATAAACTAAACCATAAAAATATAGTTGATAAAAAGTTAAAATAAAATAAATAAAAAAACATTGTAGCTGACCGGACTCGAACCCGGGTCAGCTGAAGCAATCCAACAACTTATCATTCCGTCCCCAAACCACTCCGCCACCAAGTGTTTTCTGTTAATCTTAGGAAAACAATTGGGTTTTATACGCAAACTCGAAATAACAGTTAATGATATCTGAATAACAGGAAATCGGTAAACCGAATCGCCAAATCAGTTCAAGTTCGTTTAGCTAGCTTATAACCGATGAATATCGGTTTCTAGTTAAGTCCAAATTGAATGAACTTAAAGTTTCGGTTTTTGAAACCGAAAAGTTATCAAACTCCGAATAATTCAAGTTCCAATCATTTGTGCGATTCAGAACTGTCACAACAACACTCCATTTCCTTTTCGTCGCGTTTTCAAGTCATTTGAGCACCAAAAACTGTTCGCTGGAATTCTCTGCAGAACTCGCCGGAAAACCGTGTTCAACACAAACCGGTAAGATTTTCCTCCTCTGCGTTTCAATCTATTGTTAGGACTCTACTAACATTAATCCATCACTCAAAATCAGTCACAGAAGACTTTGCTGGATTTTCTGGGTTCGCCGGAGAAATTCTGGAATTGCCGGAAACTCGCTAGTTAACGGTAAACACATTAAATCGTGCTAATAATCCATGTACTCTGGTTCAATTTCAAATCTAATTCCTTAATTCTGTTGTTAGACCCTCTCAGTCCGAAGGTTCAAAAACAGAGTTGTCTGTTCTCGCCGGACTCCCTAAAGAAGACAACCTGTCCGGTATATTCTTTCCCCAAACTGTTCGGTTTTGTACATTCAAGCTAGTCGTCATGTTTAGTAATTAGTTAAATCATGAACCAGATGATTGAGTAAAGTCGGTAATGGTAATGAAGAAGACGAACTTAAGAACGGGATAAGAGTAATTAAAATTCGAATAATAAACGGGTTAGACACACAGTCCAGCGGTGGACTGTGTGCAAAGTTTATATACAAGTCCCGAGTTCGATCCTTACTACACACACGCTTTACGTAATAACATTTCTTTTTATTCATGAACTAACCGGGTTAGGGCGGGTAGTTGTTAAGTATAATATAAATCAAGAATATAACCGGGTTAGACACACAGTCCAGCGGTGGACTGTGTGCAAAATAAACTTCACGTCGCGCGATCGAGTCCCGTCACAAGCACCGGTCCATGAGATTAAAACGTTTTGCAAAATAAAGGAATTTTCGGTAAATTCGAATAAGTATATAAATATAATTAAAACTGGGTTTCTAACGGGTTAGTCACGTAGCTCAGCTGGTAGAGCTACGCGTGAACGGAAGGTCACCGGTTCGAATCCCGCTTGGCGCAAACATTTACCGCTGACCGAACCGGTCAACGGTCAACGGTCAAACAGAAAAAAAAAAAAAATTTTTAAATATTTATTTGTTTATTTTAATTTAAAAATCAATTAAAAATACTTAAAAATAACATTTTTAAAGATAGAAAATAGCCATAAACTCACAAAAATATATCTAAAAATCCCATTAAAATCCTTAATAAAATCTATCCATTTATTATATCTTTCCATTATTATTTAGGTTAATATTCCTCGTCGACTCGCTCGTCTAAATCGTGCGCATCTCACCATCTCAAATCCAACGCACCCAATGTGAGTGAACCTTTCAAATTCCTCGTTTTAATCACGATTTTGGGGTGTATCATGTGTCTTTGCTTATTTACATATTATAACGAAATTATTGTGCATACATCATAACATGACATGTGTATTAGTTTGTTACTGTTAAGTAGTCATTATTAGATGCAAGTTATTATTTCAGTGCATGCAATTGCCGAGGCCGTAGCTCCCCATCCATCGAGGTTGAGTTTGATCCCCATTTTATTATGCGGTTGATCAGGGCGTGCCTGCACGATCGGCTCCGTTTGATTGAGCCTTGATCGGTCATTTCATTTTACATTTCAATACATGCAATACGCTCGGCTCCGTTTGATTGAGCCTTGAGTGCACAGTTCAATTTACATTTCCAGTTCATGCAATACGTTCGGCTCCGTTTGATTGAGCCTTGAGCGCACAGTTCAATTTACATTTCCAGTTCATGCAATACGATCGGCTCCGTTCGATTGAGCCTTGATCGCACAGTTCAATTATGTTAATTGTTATATGATGTTGGTATGTTCATGTATGCTATCGATTGTTAATTGATGTTTGCCAATGTTTGATTTCATACATGTGCTCTTTTATGATTATGCACAATATTTTATTGATAAACTAACCAGAAAATCATTATCAAATGTTTATCTATAAGGTTCACTCGCCAACTTATGTTGACCCAAAAACCTCCCATTTTACACATGATACAGGTGAACCAGCAGCAGCTAGGAACACATAGGACCTGGATTAGAAGAAATAAAACGATTTAGTATTTGGATTATTATGTTTGGTTATTTTCCTATGAACATGTTTGGATGTTTGAGAAATGTAACTTTGACTTCATTTAATTATGAAACATAATAGTAAATGTCATGTGCTTTGGTGATAACCCAATTATGCCCCGACTCTTATTTCCGCTGCGGGTCGGGGTGTGACATCGAAATAGAGTTTTTATGAAATTACAGTGTATTTTGATATGTATCAAAATATGTTTTATCGATATTGATGAAGAAGTTGATTCTTGTGTTTATAGAAATACATATTTTTGTTCAAAACTATCAACATATAAACAACTATCATCTCAATTTGCATATTTATTACTTTTTCAACTTCTCATTACGCGTAAGTTGTTTTGCAGTTATGGCACCTAAACAGGAAAAGAAGCGGTCGCGTAAGTCGGAACTAAAGAATAAATCTGAGGTGCAAAAAATGTCCGAACCCCGACATAAAATGGTGGCATATCTTGGTGACGAAAACAAGCCATCAGATGATTTTGAAGACAATTTGAAATTCCTGAGGAGGTCAAGGATTCGTTATTACTGAAGCACATACGGCCTACATAAGTCACATTAAAGCGTTTTGGGATTTGGCGAAAGTTGGAAATGTCAATATGTGGAAGTGATACAAGGAAAGCTTGGTGAGATAGAAGTTAATGTCTCAGAAGAAATTATAAGAACCGTGTTGCAATTTCAAGACAAATCGTCCGACCCTTCCACGATTCCCGATAGATGCATTCAGGGGTGTCTTTTACGAATGAAATGCATTGGTGATATCTTAGGAACACAAATAAACAAGTCTACACTGTCGTTGCAATACAAGTATTTCTTGCTAGTGTTGATTCAATGTCTTGGTAAGAGAAAAGCAAGATACGATATGCGAGTACCGGTATCTTAGTAATGATGACTGCATTGAATCTTAGCAAAGGTTTTCAACTTCTCAAAGAAGATTTTCGAAAACATGAAGGAAAATATTGAGAAGATAACACGCAAGACCTACAAGTTCTGGATGTATCCAAGATTCTTGCAAATGATTATCGATTCACAACTAGAGGGGCTTGTTAAAGAGGAGAATGACATTCTAACGATTGATATTATGAATGAAGGAACCTTGATAATTCTGAAAAGGATGAGAAAGTACAAAGAGGGTCCCGTGCCCCGAAAGATGATCGGTTATCTTGGAAGTCCAACATACGTCACACCTGCTAATGATAAATGGAGGAGGCTGAGAGTGGTTCTGATGATGAAGATGTGAAACTTGATGCATTGATTGAGCAATAGAGAAAGGATGCTAAAAGGGTAAAAGAAAGGCGGTTACAACTGAAGAAGTTGATGATGATGCAGGTGATGATGATACTACGGATGATATAGTAAAGGATAAGAATGAAAGTGATAAATATGATGCTGATGATGACTGGTCTGATTCAAAAAAAGAAGGGCAAAAAGGCAGCTGGTGCAAAGAAATCTAAAAGGGCTAGTTCATATTAGCTTTCAAGAAATGTTCCAACTGTAGTACAACCAACTGAAACTCCCGCAGCTGCACAACATACGTTTACTGAAGCTGAAATATCAGAGATACTTCAAACTGTTCTCCCACAGCCCCCTCCAGTTGCCTTTTTTTCCGAATCTGACCCATTATCATCATCATCTTTATCACTTTCATTCTGATCCTTTACTGTATCATCCTTAGTATCATCATCACCCGCATAATCATCACCTTCTTCAATTGTAACAGCCTTTCCTTTACCCTTTCTACTCACAGCTGCCTCAGCATCCTTCCTTTTTTGCTCAATCAATGCATCAAGTTTCACACCTTCATCATCTTAATCACTCTTAGCATACCTCCATTTATCATTAGCAGGCGTGACGTATATAGGACTTCCAAGATAACCAATCATCTTTCGGGGCACATGACCCTCTTTGTACTTGCTCATCCTTTTACACAATCGTCAAGGTTCCTTCATTCATAGTATCAACCGTTAGAATGTCATTCTTCTTTTTAACAAGCCCTTCTAATTGTGAATCGATAAGCATTTGCAAGAATTTGGATACATCCAAAACTTGTAGGTCTTGCGTTCTCAATATTTTCCTTCATGTTTGTGAAAATCATCTTTGAGAAGTTGAAATCTTTGTTAAATGTCAATGCAATCATCATTGCTAAGATACCGGTACTCGCCATATCTCTACTTTTCTCATACCAAGACACTGAATTAACACTAGCAAGAAATACTTGTATTGCAACGGCAGTGTAGACTTGTTTATTTGTGTTCCCAAGACATCGTCAATGCATTTCATTCGTAAAAGACACCCCTGAATGCATCTATCGAGAATCGTAGAAGGGTCCAACGATTTGTCTTGAAATTGCAACACGATTCTTATAATTTCTTTCGACACATTCACTTCTTTCTCACCAACTTTTCCTTGTATCACATCCACATTATTGACCTTTTCAACTTTCGCCAAATCCCAAAACGCTTTAATGTGACTTATGTAGGCCGTATGTGCTTCAGTAATGGCATAAAGATTCCTTGACCTCCTAGGAATTTCAAAATGGATTGAAATTCAACGAATGGCTTGTTTTGCCACCAAGATATGCCACCATGTTATGCCGGGGTTCGGACATTTTCTGCACCTCAGATTTCTCCTTCAGTTCCGACCTACACGACCGCTTCTTTTCCTAGTTTAGGTGCCATAACTGCAAAACAACTTACGCGTAATGAGAAGTTGAAAAGGTAGTAAATATGCAAATTGAGATGACAGTTGTTGATAATGATATGTTGATAGTTTCGAACAGAAATATGTATCTCTATAAAACATGCATCAACTTCTTCATCTATGTCGATAAAACATATTTCGATACATATCAAAATACACTGTATTTTCATAAACACTGTATTTCAAACCTATGTATTTTGATACCTCTTGTTTTGAAATAAAAGTTTGACAACCACACAGTATCTCGAAATAGAATATCAATTATGCAAACTAAAATCCAAACACTGGCATCAAAATTCATTAAAAAAAGATATCAAAATGCATCGAAATTTATTAAAACGGGATATCAAATGAAGATCGAAACATAGGTATCGAAATACATTAAAATAGTCTATGAAAATTGAAACACAGAGAACCAAATATATCGAAAACAGGTTATGCCCATACCAACTGTTCATCTACTTCACATCAAAGTTACTGTAGCAATAAAGGTTGTTTCAAACAAGCTTCGACTAGAAGCAAATCCAAAAACCATATTCACAATCGAACATGAATCTCAGTCCTTATTTCAAAACCTTCAAAATGATGTTTAGAAAGACAAACAATTTAACAGTAACAATTTGATGATGATGTTTCGATGAGGTTTTTTCAAGAATGATGTTTCGATGAGGATTATTCAATGATGATGTTTCGATGAAGATTTTTCAAGAATTATTTACCTTGATGATGAGTGAACTCGATTGGGGACAAAAAAATTTGGGAGGATCGGTGCAGGCCACATGAAGTTCTCAGGAAAAGAGATGAAGATAAAGAAGATCTAGGTAATCCAGATAATGTGCTGAGCAGCTCACAACCTGGTACATCTGCTTCTGGATCACCCGGTAGTTCTACGGTCATAGTTTGTATAAACCAACCACTTTCTCGACTATCCCGACTGATGATACTGAAAAGATTGGTTCATTGGATGTTATTGATGAAGATGAGCTGAACTTTGATATCGATGAGATGAGAATGCTGGTGTTCTAGATAGTGTGACTGATGACGAAACTCGAGGAGTGGATGTTAATATTACTCCAAGGGATGAGCTTGGCACAAAACTCAAAAACGACAAAGATAAAGGAGTAATTCCTCAGAGGGAGTCGCACAAAGCTGTAGATTCGGGGTGTAGTAGTGAAGATGTTGGAGATGTAGTTCTGAAGGAGTTGGAGGAAGATCAGGGATCAAACTTGTGGATATGAAGATACATCCTTTCACCGATGAGCCATTAGAAGAGGGAGAAATAGTACATGATCTGACTAAGGAATAGCTAAAAGCGTTGTTTGAGATGGAAAATGTTAATGTCTCTGAAGGTCAAGTTCCTTCGATTGACAATGATGTAAGTGAGCTGGTTGGTGTGGATGGAATTGAGTTTGTGCAATCCGACATAGATTCAGAGAAATATGTTCGAGAGTATGGAAGTGTGTTTAATCCTACTGACGAAAGTACGATGAGTCAGAGCGAAAATGACATTCAACAGAGATTGGCAAACCTAGATACAGCCCCGGATGACTTGCGGGATCCAGAAAAAGGGAAACAAGACATAAAAATGGCGAGCTGAATATATGAGGCACATTGTCAAGCCACAGCCTCCTCTCCGACAAGTCGCTTATATGCAACTGGAAGATAATAGATCAAAGGGATATATACTCAGCTGGATTTATATTAAGGCTTGAGATGTGTGGCTATCAAAAGGGAGTTTGGAATGCAATGTTTTAATTCGGTTATGAGAATTCTCACTCTGCCCCATTATGATGTATCAGCCTTGCCCGCATCAAGATGATAAACCGATGTAACAACCCTCTTCTGAATTTATTTGAGCGACAAATCAGGTGGGGAAACAAAAATGCATGAAAAAATGAGTTATATCAACCACAGTTTCCAGAAAGTATTTAGATCCGATTTACCTTCGATCTGGACACAAACACCGGTCGCTACTGTCTCAAGTATAAAGCACCTGTTGTGATGAAAGAAGTTCCATTATTGAAGATGCCACAGGATTTCTTGGGAAACATGCGTTTATGGTGTTATGATTTGGGTACAACTGGGTGTGCTAGTTTTCAAAAATGACACGCCAAATTTTCATATCTTAGACTCTATGTGGATCGTGAACATGTCAGAGAAAGATATTGCAAAGCTACTCCACAGCGAGATTTACCACGATGAAGATGATACACGACAATCAATGAAGTTTCAACGAGTAGTTCGTATCTGTTATTATTATGGCGTTAATTCGGAAAGCAAATGGTCCGATATCATCCGGCATGGTAGAAAACATGGAAGATCGACGACCAAGCTACAACCAATGGGGAGTTTTTTGGAGCGTTTTGGGGCTGTAGCTTATGTTTTGTTTATCCATTTTGTTTGAAAGTTGTGTAATCTGTGACATCCTCCAGTGATAGATTAACCACATTCGATAGAACATATATATATATATATGTATATATATGTATATGTATATATATATATGTATGTATATATATATATATGTATGTATATATATTATATATATCGAAATAGAGGTCATGTCTTGAAAGGTGTCAAAATAGACTTTTTTTAATTGTCAAGATATCGAAATTCTATTTCGATGCATTTTTGTTTGTTTCGATATCGTCTTACTTATTTTGATGTATTTCGTGGTTATAGGTTTATTTCGATGAAATGTCTGCTGGTTTGTGCTATAAATACTAGCAGATACACTCCATTTCAGGAAAGAGAGCACACTCAGAGAGTAGCAGAGCATTTTTGTCAAACTTTGTATTGTTACTCTGCTGAAATCAATACAATTGAATGTTTTGAATTGCTATCCTTATTGTATTGATAGTGTTCTTGCTTTGATTTGCATACAAACTTGGATTCCGCACTTGTTTGTGTGTTCACCAACAATAAATAGGTTATCTTTGATCAATTTCAAGGACCTACAAGTGGTATCAAAGCCAGGTTTAGGTGTATTGTTGATTCCACCATGATTTCCAAAGTACACCTCTGGATTCTGTTGAACGGGTATTCTTTTCTCCTTTCTGATCTCCTCGGTATTCGTATTCTCCAACATCTGAATAAATTCATAAATGTTGGTAGTATCTAAATACCATTAAATTTCAGAATCTCTAAAAATCCGCTCCACATTGGTGGTAAAGCATTAGCGAACTTTGCCAATAATTTCTTGCGGTGTCACTCTCACGGCATATCAAAATAGCTCACTGAGCATATGATAATACCTTGTAGACATGTCTCCAAGTGACTCATTTTCCATAAATATGAATCCATCAAATTTTTCTTGAGTAGATCTTGCCTGAGTTTACGAGCTGATGCATTCCCTTCTCCTCTTGCCTTTAACGTATCCCACAAGCCTTTGGTGGTGGTGCAATACACAAACTGATGATAAATGCCTTTGTTTAGTGCTTATGTAAGAATGGCAAATTCTTTCTTTTCTAGATCGTAAGCTTTCTTTTCCTGTTTAGTCATCAAGGCCAACGTAGCTGGATCTGATCGTCTTCCTTAAGGGCTTCGTTGTATAGAGCGGTAAAACACGCCCACAATTCAGTATTTTGACCAAGAACATAGGTATAAAATCTTCTTGTCCAACCTAGGTAATTAGTTATATGCATGAGTTTTGGTGGTCGATTGTTACTCCCAGTTTCGTTTTCACTCATGAGAAGATTTTGCATACTATGATTTTGGTTTGCCACTAATGCCATTGATTCGCGGATATCATTGCGGTTTGTGAAGGCATGAGCGATTTAACCCTCGACGTTGCGGAACTATCTTGTGGCGAATTGTTACTTGTGCTTGAATCTGGAATCCAACCCCAAGGATTTGTATTAACTTTGATTAAAGACAAAGAACTTAAGAAGCTAATGTGAACTCGCTGTGGTAACTAAGGTGACAAAGGGCATCGAAACAGATAACAAGTTATCGAAATAAGGATGTAGTTGAAATAAAGGAGCTATGGTAACAAGGTTAGGTATCGAAGTAAGGGTGATTATCGAAACACACTTAGAGAATAATGGATGGAAATATATGTGTGTTTCGAAATTGGTGTTATGAGTTTCGATATTGGACTTAGTTAATATTCGGTATAGATATCAAAAAAGACAGAGTAAAAACAAAATAGCTATTTTGATGGAGGATATCGAAATAGCTAGGGACATGAACTGAGATATGCACGAGACAAAAGGTACTTCTGCTGCACAAGATTTTTGCAGGTCTTCGTGATTTTGTGTGTCGTTTCTCCGGGTTGCACGACTCTTTCATTCGCGTGTCTTCGTGATTCGTTCTCCGGGTTGCACGACGGAGGACTGTCGCGACGCCGCTCTGGAACAGAACCGAACTGAACCGAGCCCCATCCACACAAAAATGCATCAAAATATATATATACACACGTGGGGTGGAATCGAACCTGGGTCCCCTCCTTAAACATGTAAAGCATGAACCAGCTGAGTTACTGACTTGTTCTGTTTAATCTTGGAAGTCGTCACGTTAAATACCTAACTTGAAATCCTTCAACCCTTTAAACGTGTTTAAAAAGAAAATAATGAAAAAAGCGCTCGCACGGGATTCGAACCCGGAACCACTCGCTCAATGAATGCACTCCATATCACTCCACAACCCCCATCTGCTTATGATGAAGCCAGTTTCATCTTGTATTTTACTCAACCCGAAACCCATCTTCCCCACCTAACAAACCTGAAACACATACCCAAGAACACGCCATAGAACCAACCCGATTCATTTAAGAGTTATACGCGATGATTAAACTTCAAACTGGTCACATACTAATCGTATGAAGGCGAAGTTAAGTGGGTAACATCTAATCATTCAGTATTAAGCTATAATTATGGCACCATAATTACTATTAAAGCTCATGAATATCAAATTAGGTTTTATCACTTTTCGTAAAATTGGACCTCAATTCATACACCATCTCAATCCTATGCAAAAAACCAAGTGAAACCCCACTGAAAGTTTGGAGTTTCATAAACCATGCAACCCGAATTTAATCAGAGAACAAACTAGGTGATTCCAAAGGCTAATCTTATTTATTTGTCGTGCTCTACAAAACCCTATCATCAACTTCTGCATTTGTAGAATTTATAGATTCAAATTTAATTCTTTGATAAACTAGGGTTCTTAGGTTCTTGAAATTAGGGCTTTTGATCTTAAACACCTATTTTAGTGAAATTGAATTTACCATACTATTCTATCTCATATTAGATTTGTTTATGGAAATTTTGGGATTTTTAGGAATTTATATGGATTTACTATAAATTTAGACATATTATATATATTTGAAATCCTGATAAAAAAACAAATTTGTCAAAATAAATTATAACTTTTATGTTTCAGAATTTTTACAGAAATAACAAGTTATAAAACTTTTATAAAGTTAATTATGACAATTATTAGATAATTGGTTTTGAAATAAAACAATATAAATAAGTTGTGCGACTTCTTTACTATTTTATAAATGGAAATTCTTCTAATTAAAAATACAAGATTATTATCATCCCTTAGTTAATGAGATTGATTAGGTGACCAAAATAAATAATTGGAATTATGATTCCCAAAAGCGACAAAAATTTAGATAATTTCATGTTATTTCTTAAGCGATTTACACCGTTATATATATATATATATATATTGCGAGGGAATTACGGATGCCTTTGTCGATTATTGTGCGTATATATGTATAACTTTTCCCAAATAATATTTGTCCAATTATATGTATTTTTAGGGTAATTGTTGTTTGTTGATTTTTTTTGGGTTTATGCTATGTGGAATCACTTGCGGAAAGCTTCGCAAACCATGAGTAAATCTAACCCTCCTTTTTTTTATCATTTTAACTTTTTTGGGGTGTGTTGCGTCATGTATTCTTACGTCATTGCTATCTTTATTTTAAGTCATGCCAAGGCATTCTGTGGTATATTTATGTGTGATTGTTTGTATTTGGTTGACTCATTCATGTTGGGAAGTCATATAATCATTTTATCACGTAGATCCACAGACTGACTAGGTTTCTCACGTCCATGGGTTGTAGCCTAATATCGCCACCACTAGGTTCGCTCTTCGGGGCTAGTCAAACATTTGTATATTCGTATATTCGTATGCTTGTTTTGGTTGGTTGGTTGTGTGTTGGTTATTTGTGGATGTTATTGGTTGGTTGTTGATGATATGTTGTGGTGATCAAATACTATCACTCGAAATGCATTATAATACGTTTTCTTAAAAAAAAAATGGTTTATTAATTTTTGATTTACTCACCAACAATATTGTTGACCCAAAAATTCTTTTTACGCATGACACAGGATTATCAGGTATAAAGATTGAAGAGGAAAACACTTAGGGCATGCCTTAGACAATTGCACCTGTTTATTTTCAATATTCTTGTTGTATATTGTATGGAATATTAGAAACATGATTGATTCGTGTGACATTTTTTATTGGATTATAATTAAATACTTCAACTTGTGGTAGTCGTCATAAGCTATGGAAAATCATCATACTCCGACTACTAAACCGTTGCGGGTGGAGGTGTGACAGGTATGTCTTGGTTCTAATCATTTTTAAGTGTACAAGTACATCCAAAAATATAAATTGTCTAGGGCAAATGTCAAGAGAAACCAACAACCAATGTGGAATAAGTATCAAAAGTCATGAAACATAACCCTAAAAGAAAGTAGCAAATCATCTTGAGTGGCGATGGCTGGAGGCTGGCTGAAACCTGCCGTACGAGGCAATGTGGCTCCTAAGCTCCTGATGTAGGCTTGTGAGCTGGACTGAGATATGATCGAGCTTGGCCATGATTGTAACATTTGTCAAAAAACGGGTTTCCAAAACCCGCTCCGTTTTGTAATCGAATATCAAGTTATAAATGTCACGTTGTATATTTATGGTTATTCTGATTTTTAATGATACATAATTAATAAACAAACTAAACTATAAAAATTATATTTGATAAAAAGTGAAAACAAAATAAATAAAAATAAAAAGTTGCTGCCGGGACTCGAACCCGGGTCAGCCGGTTTACAATTTCTAAGACTTAACACACACACACATCACCACTTCGCCACTTGTTGTTTTCTGTCATCTCTAGGAATCAAATGACTTTTGTACACAAACCAGTTAAACCGGTTGCGCCAACTGAGTAACTGAAATCGGCAAATCAATCGATTAATCGTTTGATTAATCGCACATTCAGGTTTATAACCGATGCACCGACGATTTTAATCAATTCGGAATTGATTGAACATCAATTTTCATCATTATCGGTTTTTATAACCGAAAGTAATCAAAGTTCAGATTACTTCCACCAAAACCCTTCTCACGACTCAGAGACATCAGGCAAACATTCCATTTCATTTTCGTCACACTTTCAGTCCATCAGAACGCTTAAATCAATTCGCCGGAAATTTCTGTAAGGTTCGCCAGAAAACCGTATTTGTCTTCAAATCGGTAAGTTCTTCAATACCATCGTAGTCTAACAGTTGTTAAGCTGTTTCTAAATCAAACCATCCACGCGAGATCGAAGGCACCGTTATCAGATAATTCCAGTTCGCAGGAGAGTTTCTGGAAATCATTATCTTCGTCTGTGAAACGGTAAGGACCTTCAATCGTACTGTTAACATTTGTTTATCACTTCGATTCCACGATTGGCTAATCAAAATGGTTAATTGTTTGGTTCAGTTGAGGTGCACAAAAACAGAGCCGACGCATTGCCGGAAATTCTGTGATATATCATTCCTACGGTATGTTACTCCCAACACCGTCTCTGCCATTTCATTTTAGCCTTAAGAATGTTTGTTAATCGTAAAAAAACAAGAAACGGATTAGTGATTCAGTCAACTGTAATTTGAATGAAGAAGACGAAGTTAGTTAAGTTATAAGTTTATTTAAAATCAGTAATATGAACGGGTTAGACACACAGTCCAGCGGTGGACTGTGTGCAAAATATACACGCATGTCCCGAGTTCGATCCCTGATACACGCACTCCTTATGTAATAAAATGCCTTTTTGTTTAAAACTAAACCGGGTTAACTCCGTTAGTTGTTAAGTATAATAAAAACCGAGATATTAACCAGGTTAGACACACAGTCCAGCGGTGGACTGTGTGCAACACTAAGTCGCACGTCACGCGTTCGAAACTTGTTAGGCACCGGTTTGTTGAATTAAAATGTTTTTGAAATTAAAAGAATTTTGGTTAAATCGAATCAGTATATAAATATAATTAAAAACAAGATTATTTCGGGTTAGACACGTAGCTCAGTTGGTAGAGCTGCGTGCACGCGTACGGGAGGTCTCGGGTTCGAGTCTCACCCAGAGGATCCTTGCACCCTGACCGAACCGGTCAACAGGTCAACGGTCAACGGTCAACGCAAAATAAACAATTTTTTTTTATATTTTTATTTATTTAATTTAATTTAAAAATCAATTAAAAATACTTAAAAATAACATTTTTAAAGATAGAGAATAGCCTTAAACTCACAATAATATATCTAAAAGTTCCATTAAAATCCTTAATAAAATCCACTCATTTACTATATTTTTTCGCCATTATTTAGGTTAGAAATTCTCGTTGTTCATCTCTCCCGACTCGTGCGCATCTTATCATCTCTATTCAAACGCACCCAATGTGAGTGAATCTTTACAAATTCCCCGTTTTAATCACGTTTTGGGGTGTATCATGTGTCTTGTTATATATATTATATTTAAACCATTGTGCATACGTCATATCATGAACATGTGTATTCAGTTTGTTTCAACTGTTGTGTAGTTATTGTTAGATGCAATTTATTATATTCAGTACATGCAATTTCATATGCCGCCGCTCCCCATTACATTATGAGCGTTGAGCATGTTCCCCATTTCATTATGAGCGTGAACCTGGCGTGCCCACATACGATCGGCTCCGTTTGATTGAGCCTTGATCGCACAGACATTTTCATTTTCAGTACATGCAATACGATCGGCTCCGTTTGATTGAGCCTTGATCGCACAGTTTCATTTATGTTATTTATCGTATGATGTTGGTATGTTCATGTATGCTATCATATGTTATTGTATGTTATAGTTGTGATTGCTATTTGCCACTTCTTGATTATTTACATTTACTCATTTATGATTATGCACAATTTTTCATTGATAAACTAACAAGTAAATCATTAATAAATGTTTATCTAATAAGGTTCACTCGCCAACTTATGTTGACCCAAAAACCCCCATTTTTACACATGATACAGGTGAACCAGCAGCAGCCAGAAACACATAGGATTGGACTAGAAGAATAAAATGATTTAGAGTTTGGGATTGTTATGTTTGGTTTATTTACTTTGTATTGTATGGACATGTTTGGATATTTGGAAATGTAACTTTGACTTAAATAAATATGAAACATATTAGTAAATATCATGAGCTTTGGTGATAACCCAATTATGCCCCGACTCTTATTCCGCTGCGGGTCGGGGTGTGACAATGATGGCTTGGTGACCTCCCCTATGGGATCTCTGAAGCCGGTCCTCGTCATTGGCTTTTGTCTATTTTGTTGCTCATGCGCAGTCCATATGTCTCCATAATTGTCCACGAACTTGTACACCTCATTGAACTTTTTGATGATTCCTATTTTAGACATGGTAAACTCTCCTATCTCCAAAGTAGGTGTGGGGTCAAGGGTAAGGTCACCAACAACCTCCTCAGTAAGGACGTTGAGATTTTTTGGCTAAAGTGGTGATGTAAGGACCACCAAAACAATGACTACCATCAAGTGAACCACCTGCCCTAGGAAAAAATATGTGAGGTTACATGGAACCTCATTGACTAGGGAGAAAAGGTGGAACAAGTCCCTAAGGGTTACCTTGCCCGCGTGCCTTTCCTAGCCCCCATGGTATGGACTAGTTGGTACCCATGGACATACCAACGAAGTGGGTCATGGAAGCACTAGCTCTTTTGCTTACAAGGGTTATATTATCCCCCACCTATGCGGTTTCAAAACTCTAGGTCTTCTGTACCCCTAAACTCCATTCTACTCTTGGTGAACATCTTTTTAGAAGTATCTCTTTGCCTATAGGAACCCGTTCTAAAATAGATATTGTAGGTCCCTAAAATAGAGGATCTTCAAGAAACTATTCCTTGTTGGTGAAAACACAAACAAGTGCGGAATCCAAATTTGTATGCAAATCGAAGCAAGAACACAATCAATACAAGAAATATATAACACTCAAAGCTCAAGTGTTGATTTCAGCAGAGTAACATTATAAGGTTTACGAATGTTTGCCCTAACTCTCTGAACCATGCTCTCTCTAAGAAACAGATCCTCTACTGTATTTATAGTCCATACAGCAGAGACATCGAAACATAACATGCCTGAACAGAATACAACGAAAAAGACATAGAAAATCGAAATACATATAAGCTATTATTAAAGTCCTATACATAAAGAATGGAACAATTAAATCATATTTCGATTACATGTATTCTTATATTTTAATTATATTTTGATGCATACATACTTACATATATAATATATATATATATATATATAATTGAAATAGAATTGGATTAGCCGGTGTGTTGAAGAAAAAGGGTTTGTTGAACAAACCAACCTAGTACATCTGCTTGCTTCTGGCCCTTTATTTTGATATATGTATGCAAAAGGTTGTGAGCTGCTCGGGACAAACACACGTATACAAAAGTAGGTGTTTGTTGAACAATCCACTCCAAACACATATTCTACCGGCTGATCCAGAAGCAGATGTACCAGTTATTCAATCCACTCCAAACATATATTCTATTTCGATTACTTGTATCCTTCAACACACCTCGTCAAAATATTTATGGTAATAGAGAGGTATCGAAATAAAGGGCCATCAAAATTGGGATCAAATTAAAAGCTTTTCTATTTCAATAACTTAAGATCGAAATAAAGGTCTTGTTTCGATAAATAAAAACCGAAATAAACAATCTTTTTTATACATCGCAATAGACTAGGACTATAAATAGACACTTTTGTTTCAGTCCTCTCTATTTCCCCAAATTTTGAGCCCTAATTCTCTCTAAATCGTCCCTTCTTAACCAACCTAGGCCAAAATTTTCTATCCCGATTCAAGTTCACTGAATCTTCATCGAATCATCATCAATGAATAATCATCATTGGAACATTATTCTTGAACAAACTCATCGAACTATTACCGTTAAAACGTTTGTATTTCTAAATATCATTATGAAGGTTTTGAAATAAGGACTGAGATTCGTGTTCGATTGTGAATGGGGTTTTTGGATTTGCTTCATGTCAAAACCTATTTGAAACAACCTTTATTGCTATAGTAACTTTGATGTTAAGAAGATTAACAGTTGGTATCGGCATAACCTATTTCGATATATTTTGATCTCTATGTTTCAATTTTCATAGATATCCTGTTTTAATGTATTTCGATACCCGTGTTTCGATCTTCATTTGATATCCTGTTTTAATTAATTCCGATGCCAGTGTTTGGATTTAGTTTGCATAATTGATATATATTTCGAGATACTGTGTGGTTGTGAAACTTTTATTTCGAAACAAGAGGAATTTAAATACATAGGTTTCGAAATAGAGTTTTTATGAAATTACAGTGTATTTTGATATGTATCGAAATATGTTTTATCGATATTGATGAAGAAGTTGATTCTTGTTTTTATAGAAATACATACTTTTGTTCGAAACGATCAACATATCATCATCAACAACTATCATCTCAATTTGCATATTTATTACTTTTTCAACTTCTCATTATGCGTAAGTTGTTTTGCAGTTATGGCACCTAAACAGGAAAAGAAGCGGTCGCGTAAGTCGGAACTGAAGGAGAAATATGAGGTGCAAAAAATGTCTGAACCCCGACATAAAATGGTGGCATATCTTGGTGACGAAAACAAGCCATCATATGATTTTAAAGACATTTTGAAATTCCTGAGGAGGTCAAGGATTCATTATGCCATTACTGAAGCACATACGGCCTACATAAGTCACACTAAAGCGTTTTGGGATTTGGCGAAAGTTGGAAATGTCAATATGTGGAAGTGATACAAGGAAAGGTTGGTGAGATAGAAGTTAATGTCTCAGAAGAAATTATAAGAACCGTGTTGCAATTTCAAGACAAATCGTCCGACCCTTCCACGATTCCCGATAGATGCATTCAGGGGTGTCTTTTACGAATGAAATGAAATTGGTGATATCTTAGGAACACAAATAAACAAGTCTACACTGTCGTTGCAATACAAGTATTTCTTGCTAGTGTTGATTCAATGTCTTGGTAAGAGAAAAGCAAGATACGATATGCGAGTACCAGTATCTTAGTAATGATGACTGCATTGAATCTTAGCAAAGGTTTTCAACTTCTCAAAGAAGATTTTCGAAAACATGAAGGAAAATATTGAGAAGATAACACGCAAGACCTACAAGTTCTGATGTCTCCAAGATTCTTGCAAATGATTATCGATTCACAACTAGAGGGGCTTGTTAAAGAGGAGAATGACATTCTAACGATTGATATTATGAATGAAGGAACCTTGATAATTCTGAAAAGGATGAGAAAGTACAAAGAGGGTCCCGTGCCCCGAAAGATGATTGGTTATCTTGGAAGTCCAACATACGTCACACCTGCTAATGATAAATGGAGGAGGCTGAGAGTGGTTCTGATGATGAAGATGTGTAACTTGATGCATTGATTGAGCAATAAAGAAAGGATGCTAAAAGGGTAAAAGAAAGGCGGTTACAACTGAAGAAGTTGATGATGATGCAGGTGATGATGATACTACGGATGATATAGTAAAGGATAAGAATGAAAGTGATAAATATGATGCTGATGATGACTGGTCTGATTCAAAAAAAGAAGGGCAAAAAGGCAGCTGGCGCAAAGAAATCTAAAAGGGCTAGTTCATATCAGCTTTCAAGAAATGTTCCAACTGTAGTACAACCAACTGAAACTCCCGCAGCTGCACAACATACGTTTACTGAAGCTGAAATATCAGAGATACTTCAAACGTTCTCCCACAGCCCACTCCAGTTGCCTTTTTTTCCGAATCTGACCCATTATCATCATCATCTTTATCACTTTCATTCTGATCCTTTACTGTATCATCCTTAGTATCATCATCACCCGCATAATCATCACCTTCTTCAATTGTAACAGCCTTTCCTTTACCCTTTCTACTCACAGCTGCCTCAGCATCCTTCCTTTTTTGCTCAATCAATGCATCAAGTTTCACACCTTCATCATCTTAATCACTCTTAGCATACCTCCATTTATCATTAGCAGGCGTGACGTATATAGGACTTCCAAGATAACCAATCATCTTTCGGGGCACATGACCCTCTTTGTACTTGCTCATCCTTTTACACAATCGTCAAGGTTCCTTCATTCATAGTATCAACCGTTAGAATGTCATTCTTCTCTTTAACAAGCCCTTCTAATTGTGAATCGATAAGCATTTGCAAGAATTTGGATACATCCAAAACTTGTAGGTCTTGCGTTCTCAATATTTTCCTTCATGTTTGTGAAAATCATCTTTGAGAAGTTGAAATCTTTGTTAAGAGTCAATGCAATCATCATTGCTAAGATACCGGTACTCGCCATATCCCTACTTTTCTCATACCAAGACACTGAATTAACACTAGCAAGAAATACTTGTATTGCAACGGCAGTGTAGACTTGTTTATTTGTGTTCCCAAGACATCGCCAATGCATTTCATTCGTAAAAGACACCCCTGAATGCATCTATCGAGAATCGTGGAAGGGTCTAACGATTTGTCTTGAAATTGCAACACGGTTCTTATAATTTCTTTCGACACATTCACTTCTTTCTCACCAACCTTTCCTTGTATCACATCCACATTATTGACCTTTTCAACTTTCGCCAAATCCCAAAACGCTTTAATGTGACTTACGTAGGCCGTATGTGCTTCAGTAATGGCATAACGATTCCTTGACCTCCTAGTAATTTCAAAATGGATTGAAATTCAACGAATGGCTTGTTTTCGCCGCCAGATATGCCACCATGTTATGCCGGGGTTCGGACATTTTCTGCACCTCAGATTTCTCCTTCAGTTCCGACCTACACGACCGCTTCTTTTCCTAGTTTAGGTGCCATAACTGCAAAACAATTTACGCGTAATGAGAAGTTGAAAAGGTAGTAAATATGCAAATTGAGATGACAGTTGTTGATAATGATATGTTGATAGTTTCGAACAGAAATATGTATCTCTATAAAACATGCATCAACTTCTTCATCTATGTCGATAAAACATATTTCGATACATATCAAAATACACTGTATTTTCATAAACACTGTATTTCAAACCTATGTATTTTGATACCTCTTGTTTTGAAATAAAAGTTTGACAACCACGCAGTATCTCGAAATAGAATATCAATTATGCAAACTAAAATCCAAACACTGGCATCAAAATTCATTAAAACAAGATATCAAAATGCATAGAAATTTATTAAAACGGGATAAAATGAAGATCGAAACATAGGTATCGAAATACATTAAAATAGTCTATGAAAATTGAAACACAGAGAACCAAATATATCGAAAACAGGTTATGCCCATACCAACTGTTCATCTACTTCACATCAAAGTTACTGTAGCAATAAAGGTTGTTTCAAACAAGCTTCGACTAGAAGCAAATCCAAAAACCGTATTCACAATCGAACATGAATCTCAGTCCTTATTTCAAAACCTTCAAAATGATGTTTAGAAAGACAAACAATTTAACAGTAACAGTTCGATGATGATGTTTCGATGAGGTTTTTTCAAGAATGATGTTTCGATGAGGATTATTCAATGATGATGTTTCGATGAAGATTTTTCAAGAATGATTTACCTTGATGATGAGTGAACTCGATTGGGGACAAAAAATTTGGCAGAGGTCCGTTAAGAAGGGACGATTTAGAGAGAATTAGGGCTCAAAATTTTGGGGAAATAGAGAGAACTGAAACAAAAGTTTCTATTTATAGACCTAGTCTATTGCGATGTATAAAAAGGATTGTCTATTTCAATTTCTATTTATCAAAACAAGACCTTTATTTCGATCTCAAGTTATCGAAATAGAAAAGCTTTTAATTTGATCCCAATTTCGTTGGCCCTTTATTTCGATACCTCTCTGGTCCCATTGGTGTGCATCCAGTAGGAATTGAACCTACGCCATTTATGAGTTGGGGGCCCTAAAGTTCCTCCACCGAACTGTAGTACGGAATCATCTCCAAAGATCTCGGTTAGAGCAAGCATATGCCAAATGTGAATACCGCCCGGATACGATAAATATTTTAATGAGGTGTGTTGAGGAATACATGTAATCGAAAAGAATACGTGTTTGGAGTGGATTGAACAATTGGAACATCTGCTTCCGGGTCAGCCGGTAGAATATGTGTTTGGAGTGGATTGTTCAACAAACACATACTTTTGCATACATGTGTTTGTCCCGAGCAGCTCACAACCTGGTACATTTGCTTCTGTTTGAGGTGTGTTGAAGTTGAAGGTCAAGAATGAGCAACTTGAGAAAATAAATCAAGATTTAGCTGAGCAGAGTTCCACTTTTCGTGAACAACAAAAGGGACGTGATGACAGGATACTTGCTGGATTCTAAGCTACACTACAAACGTTTAATGATGTTATTTGAAAGCTCGGTGTACTTTGGGAGGATCGGTGCAGTCCACATGAAGTTCTCAGGAAAAGAGATGAAGATAAAGAAGATCTAGGTAATCCAGATAATGTGCTGAGCAGCTCACAACCTGGTACATCTGCTTCTGGATCACCCGGTAGTTCTACGGTCATAGTTTTGTATAAACCAACCACTATCTCGACTACCCCGACTGATGATACTGAAAAGATTGGTTCATTGGATGTTATTGATGAAGATGAGCTGAACTTTGATATCGATGAGATGAGAATGCTGGTGTTCTAGATAGTGTGACTGATGACGAAACTCGAGGAGTGGGTGTTGATATAACTCCAAGGGATGAGCTTGGCACAAAACTCAGAAACGACAAAGCCAAAGGAGTAATTCCTTAGAGGGAGTCGCACAAAGCTGTAGATTCGCGAAGTAGTAGTGAAGATGTTGGAGATGTAGTTCTGAAGGAGTTGGAGGAAGATCAGGGATCTCCCAAAGTTGTGGATATGAAGATACATCCTTTCACTGATGAGCCACTAGAAGAGGGAGAAATAGTACATGACTGACTAAGTAATAGCTAAAAGCGTTGTTTGAGATGGAAAATGTTAATGTCTCTGAAGGTGAAGTTCCTTCGATTGACAATGATGTAAGTGAGCTGGTTGGTGTGGATGGAATTGAGTTTGTGCAATCCGACATAGATTCAGAGAATGTTCGAGAGTATGGAAGTGTGTTTAATACTACTGATGAAAGTACGATGAGTTAGAGCGAAAATGACATTGAACAGAGATTGGCAAACCTAGATACACCCCGGATGACTTGTGGGATCCAGAAAAAGGGAAACAAGACATAAAAATGGCGAGCTGAATATGAGGCACATTGTCAAGCCACAGCCTTCTCTCCGACAAGTGCTATTAAGGACACAACACACAGATCTATAATATATATATATATATATATATATATCGAAATAGAGGTCATGTCTTGAAAGGTGTCAAAATAGAATTTTTTTAATGGTCTGGATATCGAAATAGACATGGGTGTCTATTTCAATACATTTTTTGATTGTTTCGATATTGTCTTACTTATTTCGTTGTATTTCGTGGTTATGGGTTTATTTCGATGTAATGCTCGCTGGTTTGTGCTATAAATACTAGCAGATACACTCCGTTTCAGCAAAGAGAGCACATTCAGAGAGTAGCAGAGCATTTTGTCGAACTTTGTATTGTTACTCTGCTGAAATCAATACAATTGAATGTTTTGAAGTGCTATCCTTATTGTATCGATAGTGTTCTTGCTTTGATTTGCATACAAACTTGGATTCCGCACTTGTTTGTGTGTTCACCAACAATAAATAGGTTACTTTGATCAATTTCAAGGACCTACAAGTGGTATCAAAGCCAGGTTTAGGTGTATTGTTGATTCCACCATGATTTCCAAAGTACACCTCTGGATTCTGTTGAACGGGTATTCTTTTCTCCTTTCTGATCTCCTCAGTATTCTTATTCTCCAACATCTGAATAAATTCATAAATGTTGGTAGTATCTAGAATACTATTAAATTTCAGAATCTCTAAAAATCCGGTCCACATTGGTGGTAAGGCATCAGCAAACTTTGCCAATAATTTCTTGCGGTGTCATTCTCACGGCATGTCAGAACATCTTACTGAGCAGATGATAATACCTTATAGACATGTCTCCAAGTGACTCATTTTCCATAAATATGAATCCATCAAATTTTTCTTGAGTAGATCTTGCCTGAGTTTACGAGATGATGCATTCCCTTCTCCTCTTGCCTTTAACGTATCCCACAAGCCTTTGGTGGTGGTGCAATACACAAACTGATGATAAATGCCTTTGTTTAGTGCTTGTGAAAGAATGTCAAATTCTTTCTTTTCTAGATCGTAAGCTTTCTTTTCCTGTTCAGTCATCAAGCCCAACGTAGCTGGATCTGATCCGTCTTCCTTAAGGGTTCCGTTGTATAGAGCGGTAAAACACGCCCACAATTCAGTATTTTGACCAAGAACATAGGTATAAAATCTTCTTGTCCAACCTAGGTAATTAGTTATATGCATGAGTTTTGGTGGTCGATTGTTACTCCAGTTTCGTTTTCACTCATGAGAAGATTTTGCATACTATGATTTTGGTTTGCCGCTAATACCCATTGATTCGCGGATATCATTGCGGTTTGTGAAGGCATGAGAGATTTAACCCTTGACGTTGCGGAACTATCTTGTGGCGAATTGTTACTTGTGCTTGAATCTGGAATCCAACCCCAAGGATTTGTATTAACTTTGATTAAAGACAAAGAACTTAAGAAGCTAATGTGAACTCACTGTGGTAACTAAGGTGACAAAGAGCATCGAAACAGATAACAAGTTATCGAAATAAGGATGTAGTTGAAATAAAGGAGCTATGGTAACAAGGTTAGGTATCGAAGTAAGGTGATTATCGAAACACACTTAGAGAATAATGGATGGAAATATATGTGTGTTTCGAAATTGGTGTTATGAGTTTTGATATTGGACTTAGTTAATATTCGGTATAGATATAAAAAAGACAGAGTAAAAACAAAATAGCTATTTCATTGGAGGATATCAAAATAGCTAGGGACAGGAACTGAGATATGCAGGAGACAAAAGGTACTTATGTTGCACAAGGATTTTTGCAGGTCTTCATGATTTTGTGTGTTGTTCTCCGGGTTGCACGACTCTTTCATTCGCATGTCTTCGTGATTCCTTCTCCGAGTTACACGACGGAGGACTGTCGCTACGCCGCTCTGGAACGGAACCGAACTGAACCGAGCCCCATCCACACAAAAATGCATCAAAATATATATATACGCGTGGGGTGGAATCGAACCTGGGTACTCTCCTTAAACATGTAAAGCATGAACCAGCTGAGTTACTGACTTGCTCTGTTTAATCTTGGAAGTCGTCACGTTAATACCTAACTTGAAACCCTTCAACCCTTTAAACGTGTTTAAAAAGAAAATAATGAAAAAAGCGGAACCACTCGCTCAATGAATGCACTCCATAACACTCCACAACCCCATCTGCTTATGATGAAACCAGTTTCTTCTTGTATTTTACTCAACCCGAAACCCATCTTCCCCACCTAACAAACCTGAAACACATACCCAAGAAAACGCCATAGAACCAACCCGATTCATTTAAGAGTTATACGCGATGATTAAACTTCAAACTGGTCACATACTAATCGTATGAAGGCGAAGTTAAGTGGGTAACATCTAATCGTTCAGCATTAAGCTATAATTATGGCACCATAATCACTATTAAAGCTCATGAATATCAAATTAGGTTTTATCACTTTTCGTAAAATTAGACCTCAATTCATACACCATCTCAATCCTATGCAAAAAACCAAGTAAAACCCCACTGAAAGTTTGGAGTTTCATCAACCATGCAACCCGAATTTAATCGGAGAACAAACTAGGTGATTACAAAGGCTAATCTTATTTATTTGTCGTGCTCTACAAAAACCCTGTCATCAACTTCTGCATTAGTAGACTTTATAGATTCAAATTTAATTCTTTGATAAACTAGGGTTCTTAGGTTCTTGAAATTGGGGCTTTTGATCTTAAACACCTATTTTAGTGAAATTGAATTTACCATACTATTCTACGTCATATTAGATTTGTTTATGGAAATTTTGGGATTTTTAGGAATTTATATGGATTTACTATAAATTTAGACATATTATATATATTAGAAATTCTGATAAAATACAAATTTGTCAAAATAAATTATAACATTTATGTTTCAGAATTTTTACAGAAATAAACAAGTTATAAAACTTTTATAAAGTTAATTATGACAATTATTAGATAATTGGTTTTGAAATAAAACAATATAAATAAGTTGTGAGACTTCTGTACTATTTTATAAATGGAAATTCTTCTAATTAAAAATACAAGATTATTGTAATCCCTTAGTTAATGAGATTGATTAGGTGACCAAAATAAATATTTGGAATTATGATTCCCAAAAGCGACAAAAATTTAGATAATTTCATGTTATTTCTTAAGTGATTTACACCGGAATATATATATATATATATATATATATATATATATATATATATATATATATATATATATTGCAAGGGAATTACGGATGCCTGTGTCGATTATTGTGCGTATATATGTATAACTTTTCCCAAATAACATTTGTCCAATTATATGTATTTTTAGGGTAATTGTTATTTGTTGATTTCTTTTGGGTTTATGCTATGCGGAATCACTTGCGGAAAGCTTCGCAAACCATGAGTAAATCTAACCCTCCCTTTTTTATCATTTTAACTTTTTTGGGGTGTGTTGCGTCATGTATTCTTACGTTATTGCTATCTTTATTTTAAGTCATGCCAAGGCATTGTGTGGTATATTTATGTGTGATAGTTTGTATTTGGTTGACTCATTCATGTTGGGAAGTAATATAATCATTTTATCACGTAGATCCACAGGCTGACTAGGTTTTTCACGTCCATGGGTTGTAGCCTAGTATCGCCACCACTAGGTTCGCTCTTCGGGGCTAGTCACACATTTGTATATTCGTATATTCATATGCTTTTTTTGGTTGGTTGGTTGTGTGTTGGATATTTGTGGATGATATGTTGTGGTGATCAAATACTATCACTCGAAATGCATTATAAGACGTTTTCTTAAAAATAAAAAAAATGGTTTATTAACTTTTGATTTACTCACCAACAATAGTGTTGACCCAAAAACTCTTTTTACGCATGACACAGGATTATCAGGTATAAAGATTGAAGATGAAAACACTTAGGGTATGCCTTAGACAATTGCAGCTGTTTATTTTCAATATTCTTGTTGTATATTGTATGGAATATTAGAAACATGATTGATTCGTGTGACATTTTTTATTGGATTATAATTAAATACTTCAACTTGTGATAGTCGTCATAAGCTATGGAAAATCATCATACTCCGACTACCAAACCGTTGAAGGTTGGGTGTGACAGGTATGTCTTCGTCCTAATCATTTTTAAGTGTACAAGTACATCCAAAAATATAAATTGTCTAGGGCAAATGTCAAGAGAAACCAACAACCAGTGTGGAATAAGTATCAAAAGTCATGAAACATAACCCTAAAAGAAAGTAGCAAATCATCTTGAGTGGCGATGGCTGGAGGGTGGCTGAAACCTGTTGTACGAGGCAATGTGGCTCCTAAGCTCCTGATGTAGGCTTGTGAGCTGGACTGAGATATGATCGAGCTTGGCCATGATGGCTTGGTGACCTCCCCTATGGGATCTCTGAAGCCGGTCCTCGTCATTGGCTTTTGTCTATTTTGTTGCTCTATGCCCAGTCCATATGTCTCCATAATTGTCCACGAACTTGTACACCTCATTGAACTTTTTGATGATTCCTATTTTAGACATGGTAAACTCTCCTATCTCCAAAGTAGGTGTGGGGTCAAGGGTAAGGTCACCAACAACCTCCTCAGTGAGGACGTTGAGATTTTTTGGCTAAAGTGGTGATGTAAGGACCACCAAAACAATGACTACCATCAAGTGAACCACCTGCCCTAGTAAAAAATATATGAGGTTACATGGAACCTCATTGACTAGGGAGAAAAGGTGGAACAAGTCCCTAAGGGTTACCTTGCCCGCGTGTCATTCCTAGCCCCCATGGTATGAACTAGTTGGTAGCTATGGACATACCAACGAAGTGGGTCATGGAAGCACTAGCTCTTTTGCTTACAAGGGTTATATTATCCCCCACCTATGCGGTTTCAAAACTCTAGGTCTTCTGTCCCCCTAAACTCCATTCTACTCATGGTGAACATCTTTCTAGAAGTATCTCTTTGCCTATAGGAACCCGTTCTAACCTCGAATTCGGCTAGTGTTATGGAGTACAATTTTCTAGCATCCTAAATATGATACAATTCAAAGTTCCCCTTTGGCCTTTTGGGATAGGTGTTTGGAGCCTAAAGGAAGCAAGAAATTCTAGGGTAAGTTGCTTTTAGGTGGGTGCATCTATTTTAAACAACCTAGTCCTCTAAGAGTTAATTAAGTTTTATTAACCCTTTCGAACAAGCCATACTTGTCTAGTGCTTCATACTCTATGATACGATGTTGCCCAAAAGCTCTTTTCACAAATTGCTTCAAATTATCATACCATCTTGCCTCTTTTTCACCCCTTTGTTAAATATCAACCATGGCTGGATGTTTTGTGGTACCATTTCGGGCAAAGGATGAGGCTCTATTTCAGGCTTAGGTAGTGGTGGTGAATCTGGCCTAGAGTCATTAAACTCGGATGATTGGGAACTAGATGAATGTGAAGATGATGGTGGGGCATGTGTTGCTTTACTTTTTCCAACCCGAGTTCCATTTCCTACAGAAAATTAATAGTGGGTCAAAACAATACAAGAACATAATGAAGAACTAGACATAACATAATTCGTTTGTCTTATGTGATTAGACAAGCATGTGCGAGTCCAAGGCCAGGAACGAGCGTGCTTGACTATGTTGGTTGTGGTACACCATTTATATCTTGTTGTTCCTAAGTCTACTATGATGGTTTTGTTTTAGTTTAACGTTTTGTTTAGAAATCTGTTTTATTTTTTAAAAGGAATTTCATGCTTTTAGCTATAGAGAATTAACAAGCTATTCTAAGTAGATACTTCAGAATGTTAAACATACTTAGCTACTATACATAATTCACTGGTTGGACAATCGATATGCATGGCTATGCCTAGACATGCACAACCGTGCTTCTTGTTCAAATTGAAACACCCAGACAATTTCTAGAGAGTCTCAAGGACTCCCCCGAAAATTTGTGATTGTTAACTAAGCGTAGTTGTGCCTATGTTTGGCACATATGTGCCTAGTTGTTCTAGGTTAAAGGCCTGGTCAAACCTGTCAATTTCCAGAGTAATTGGTTGAAAAAATTTTCAAGTTTCCTATACCCAGTTTGTTTCCACTAATACACTAATCACTTCCATTTTAGTTTTATCTTGAAATCATGATAATTTACGGTTGAAATCAAAGGTTTAAGCATGAACTAGTGTGACCAAGAACAAGGGAAATTTGACTATTTTAGCCACTAATCTCAAGCACAAAGTGTAAAATACAAGTAGTACATACCTAGAGATGAAGATTCTTGAACAAATTTGGAAGAAAATGACGGTTTTGAAGTGGTGGTGGATGGGTTCAGGCTGTGAGTTCTAATTTTTACCTAGGTCAGACTGCTCGTTTAAACTCGATTTCTGTTGGACCACAAGACACAGACGTGCTCAACAGTTTTTCAAAAATCCTCTTTTTTATTAATTTTTAGAAAACTATTTTTAGGTATTTTGTTAATTATTAAAATGCATGGTCGTGCCTGTCACACCCCGACCCGCAGCGGAAATGATGATCGGGGCATTATTGGGTTTTCATCAAAGCTCATGACATTTATTATAAAGTTTCATATTTATTATTTCTTTTTAATGGAGAATCATTACAAGCAATAATACAAGTACAACATGTTCTATACATCTTTCAAGACTTCATTATTTTTCTTCTAAGGCAATTTCCTATGTGTTCCTTGCTTCAACGTGTCCACCTGTATCATGTGTAAAAATGGTTTTTTGGGTCAACAAAAAGTTGGCGAGTGAATCCTATGAAAAACATTTAAACGTGTTTATTGTATCGATTATAAAATAAAGTGCATAACCACACATGAGTAAACATAACTGTAAATTAAATCACAAATCACATAATATTAATTAATACACACGCACACACCAAATGTTTGTTTTTGAGGCACGCGTTGTTCAACTCGTCTCCCACGAGGAACTGATGGGCCTAATGAATGATTTTGAGGCACGCGTTGTTCAACGAACTGATGGGCCTAATGAATGTTTTTGAGGCACGCGTTGTTCAACTCGTCTCCCACGAGGAACTGATGGGCCTAATGAATAATTTGCACACAACTTGACAATATGTAATACATCACAACAAACAATATTTACACTCTAAGTTTAGATCATATAATGGTATAGCACGAGTTTGAATAAGCGAATTAATTTAAGCGACACATGATACACCCCAAAACATGAATAAAAAGGGGAATTTGTAAGAATTCACTCACAGTGGTTGCGTTTCTTGGATTGATGATGAATGCGCACGAATTTGGATTTAACCAAGAGAGAAACTAACCTAAATAATAACATAATGGTTCGGTAAATAAATGGATTTTATTTGAGATTAATAATTTAATTCATAACCTTAATAGGATTTCTAGATTTATTTTTGTGAGTTTAAGGACATTTTCTAACTTTGAAAATATTATTTTTAAGTATTTTTAAATAATTTTCTGATTAAATAAATAAATAAAAAAAATGTTGACCGTTGACTTTGACCGTTGACCGGTCTGATTGTGTTTATTATGTGCGCTGAGTGAGGTTCGAACTCGTGACCTCCCGTACGCGTGCACGCAGCTCTACCAACTGAGCTACGTGTCTAACACGAAATAAATCTGATTTTAATTATATTTATATATTAATTAGATTAATTCAGAAATTAATTTATTTAAAAAGGGTTTTAACTGATCGAACCGGTGCGCAGTATGTGTTTCGAACTCGAGACCTTGGTCTTGCAACGCACCCACCCCTACCAACTGGGCTGGGTGACTAACCGTTTATATTATGATTTTTATTCCTCTTATATACTTACTGTCAAGTTCCGTATTTGGGTTTCATAAAAAGGTTTGAATATTGTGACGAATCGGAACAAGGACAGAGTCGAACCCGGGACCATGATTTAAATATGCACACAGTCCACCACTGGACTGTGTGTCTAAACCGGTATAATTTCCGTTTTCAAATACATTTAACTACTGATTTCAGTTCATCTTCTTCATTAAACCCAAAGCCTAGTATATAACCCGCATGAAATCGATTTTTAGACATTTCTGGGTGTTTGTTCAAAGATTCGTAACATACAGAATGATAGATAGAGAAGTTAAAGAAATATACCAACTAGAAGTAAAATCCCGGTTTTCCGATGAAAATCTCCGGCGAGTTCCAAATTTTTCCGGCGACAGCAGACAATTCCGGAGAACAGAAAAATTGATCAGAGAGTTTTAGAGTGAGTGTGGGTGACTTCTGTCTGAGCTCTAGAAGTCCTATTTTAGAGTAGGGCAATAAAGGGATGGATTTTTCGATTTTCCGACGGTTTGCAGAACTCCGGCGAGTTTTAATTTCAAGCAAGGAACTTTCTGATCGATTAGAGAGTTTGTTTGAGAAAAGTAAACGAGTTCTAATCGTGTGAACCATTACTATTTATAGTGAAAGGTGGTCAATCATAAATTTTCGGTTTCAAAGAAAATCCTCAAATCATGGTACTGAGTGATTGAAAACGGTTTGCAATTTGAAAGAATCAGTTATGGAATTATGATCCGCGTTTACCAGTTAACGAAAAAAAACGTATCTCCATTGATTCAGCGGTTTCAGTATTTTGTGTTTTGAATTTCCGATTAGTGTCAGTTTGTGTATAAGATTTAATTGTCTCAGATTTGAATTAAGTTGTGTGTGTGGTGTTGTGGTGTAGAGTGTGTTTGGTCTTGAGAGTGACCCGGGTTCGAAACTCGGCGCCTGTAAGTATTTTTTTTATTCATTTTTTATTAGAAATTTTAAATTATGCTTTTTAAATTCTAAAATATTTATTAATTATGTATCGTATAAAATTTATTTGAGCATTAAATACGCAACAAAATTTATAACTGATTATTCGGTTAAATAAACGAAGCGGGTTTTTGGAAACCCGTTTTCTGACGGATGTTACAGTATCCCCTACTTTTAGAAATTTCGTCCCGAAATTTAAGTAATAGTGGTATATTTGACTTGTGGAGAGGGTGTTTTAATTTGACAATTACATAATCAGAAGAGGGTGAAAGTTTAAATTTTATTGGAGGCGGTAACGTTCCTAGTAAGGGTTGGATACCCTGCTACAGGAATCGCTTTTTGATGCCTAAGATAAGGAATATTGATAAACAGAGTTGATTGACTAGATATGATCTCATGCACAAGAGTTTTGAGAGAATCGATACGTTTGGAAAGATAAGGTTATATCCTAAAACAAAACTTCTACCACTATAACCTACATGGAACCTCTCATAACTGCCTGACAATGCCTCTGATCCTTTGGCAAGAATACTTATATATAGGAAGTACCAGCGGCGTATCCACCATATTCTTGTCAAATTTTCATTGGCTTTATCAGTAAATTATGATTAGTTCTATGTGACTCTAAAACATAAACAAACACCACAACCAAAACTTGAGTCTCAAATCTAAAGGTACACATGATTGAATGATGACAGTGCCTCTCTCGTTTGTTATGATGAAGAGGTTAGTCTATGTAGAAATGAGACACAACCCAACATCTTTGAATGATGAGATTGAGATACATTGAGATGTATGATGATATGAATGCTAAATCAGTGAGTATAAAACAAACTTCAACCATGACATTACTAAATCCTACATGGAACTTCTCATAACCGCCTGACAATGCCTCTGATCCTTTGGCAAGAATACTTATATATAGGAAGTACCAGTGGCGTATCCACCATATTCTTGTCAAATTTTCATTGGCTTTATCAGTAAATTATGATTAGTTCTATGTGACTCTAAAACATAAACAAACACAGCAACCAAAACTTGAGTCTCAAATCTGAAGGTATACATGATTGAATGATGACAGTACCTTTCTCGTTTGTTATGATGAAGGGGTTATTCTAGGTAAAAGTGAGACACAACCCAACTTCTTTAAATGATGAGATTGAGATACGTCGAGATGTATGATGATATGAATGTTAAATCAATGAATATAAAACAAAACTGAAATAGTAATTCGCATTAAGATTCTTGGATAAATTTCCAATTTATAATTGAGATACGTGAAGATTGAGATAACATAAAGAAAAACATAAAAACTAAGCGGTTGGAGTTGAATCTTGATTTTTGGTGAAGAAATCATAAGCAAACACAGCAACCAAAACTTGAGTCTCAAATCTGAAGGTATACATGATTGAATGATGACAGTACCTTTCTCATTTGTTATGATGAAGGGGTTAGTCTAGGTAAAAGTGAGACACAACCCAACTTCTTTAAATGATGAGATTGAGATACTTCGAGATGTATGATGATATGAATGTTAAATCAATGAATATAAAACAAAACTGAAATAGTAATTCGCATTAAGATTCTCGGATAAATTTCCAATTTATAATTGAGATACGTGAAGATTGAGATAACATAAAGAAAAACATAAAAACTAAGCGATTGGTGTTGATGTTGTAAGCTCTTCCTCTTGCTGGTGGTGGGGCTAGGTTTGCTTGATTTGCTTGGTTAACTGGGTTTGCTTGAGCTTGGGCGTTTATGATGTTAACCAATCGAGGGCACGTGTTTCTAAAGTGGGTAGGGTCGCCACAATTAAAACAAGCTCGAACATATGGGAACATGGGGTATTGGGGTTGTTGATATGTTTGGATCATGTTTTGAGTAGGGGATGAGGTTTGGTTTTGAGAGGTGCGGCAAACCTTTCTCAAATGACCATAGCGTCCACAATTCGCACATAGTCAATAAGGTAAGGTAGATGGATGGTGATAAAAACAGGTGTTGCATTGAGGGTGAGGTCTAAAGTAAGGTTTCTTATTTGGGTAAGTTGAGTTGGGTGCTACTTGAGTGATTGGGATAGCTTGTAGGGGTATGGCTTGTGAAGTTGGTTGATTGTGTTGGGTGACAGTGAAAATTTGCCCATCTCGTTTTCTCTTAGAAATGGGTTGTGAAGAGGATTCGGTTCGGGTGGAGTTTGAGGTTTCGGTTGATGTTTTATCCTTCTTCTTCTCCTCCATGAAGTCTTTATTACGTATGCGGTTTTCGGTGAGTTCTGTAGCTAACTCCATTGCTGCTTCCAAAGTTGCAGGTGTGGTACTTATTACAGAGTCTTGAATTTTTTAAGGAAGACCTCGAATGTAGTGCTCGATCAAACGGTAGAGGGGAGTGAACAAGTTGGGGACCATTTGTTTAACTCAAGGAATCTCTTGTTGTATGTGGTGTGGTCGCCCTCCTTTTGTTTCAAAGAATAGAACTCATCTTCCAATTTCTTGATTTTGCTTCTTGGATAGAAACGTCTTGTCATGATTTCTTTCAACTCTTCCCAAGTCATAGTTATAGCATTCTCGGTACCTCGCTTGGCCTTCTCTGTATTCCAACATGTAAGTGCTACTCCAAACAAACAACCGGTAGCATATCGCACCTTGCGATCATCGGGGCAGTCGCAATTGAGAAAAGTGTTTTCCATCTCCTCGAACCAGTGGAGGAGAGCGGTGACACCTTCAGTCCCTTCGTATTTTGGAGGATCGCAGGATTTGAAATGCTTGAAGGTGCATTTAGTGGCTTTGGGGGGGAGGATTGACAACGTTTTGATCTTCTTGATTGATTGGGTTGACGGGATTAGCGGTAAGGGCTTGTTGAACTTGAACTACGATGTTGGGTATTACGGCCGCCATTTGTTGAGCGATTTGGGCAGCCATGCGCTCGCGGGATTTTCCTGCTTTCATTTTTCTACGAGCGAGACTAGAAGACATCTACAAGGAATACGCATCGAGAGTATGAGTTTGATGTTTTAGGTGTCATGTGTCGTATGTAGGAATGAACATTCATAAAATAAATATAGAATAATAAATCTATTACATCCATAGGATGTCTTGGGCTTTGCTCGTAATTGGGCCTTGCATGCCGCCATACTTCACCTTCGTAATCATGTGGGCCCCCATGATTACCGGGTCTTTCATATGGTTCGCATGTGTTAGCCTGGTAACGTACACTAAACCCGGAGAAAATCGAGAAATATGTATGTAACGTATGATATTCGGAGTGCATCCAGGTGTGGACACGGTGACACCTCAAAGTGGGGTTAGTTCGAACGACGTTTGGTGTGGCATGCTTTGGCCTAATAGGTCCTTCGTACTCTCATCGTTAGTCCCCAGGTAGGCAAACAGGTCCGTTATATTGGATTTATACGAATGCCAACCTAGACAGGACGTTCCGACTACCGGTACTTGTACCCTTACAGTTACTACATGCCTGTCGTAGAACTCACTTTGATGAGATTGAAAAACGAAAAATGCGACAAAATCTTGAATAAAGGAATATGAGGATAACTTGATTATGTGAACATTGAAATAGGCGTGATGAATGTATATGTAAGCTTGTTATGTTTGACAATAAGTATAACTCATTAAATATCCCACAATATGGTAGTGGAAGTGTTTGCATGCATTTGTGTATGTAATAAATATGAAACAAATAAACATCATGAGTTTGCATGCAACCACATAAACAATTAAAATCTAATCAACTATAGTATAGGCTCTAAGGGTCTAATAACCTATCCTATATCCCTATAGTCATGGCTCTGATACCAATCTGTCACACCACGACCCGCAGCGGAAATGGTGATCGGGGCATGATTGGGTTTTCATCAAAGCTCATGACATTTATTATAAAGTTTTATATTTATTATTTCTTTTTAATGGAGAATCATTACAATCAATAATACAAGAACAACATGTTCTATACATCTTTCAAGACTTCATTATTTTTCTTCTAAGGCAATTTCCTGTGTTCCTTGCTTCAACCTGTCCACCTGTATCATGTGTAAAATGGTTTTTGGGTCAACAAAAAGTTGGCGAGTGAATCCTATGAAAAACATTTAAACGTGTTTATCGTATCGATTATAAAATAAAGTGCATAACCACACATGAGTAAACATAACTGTAAATTAAATCACAAATCACATAATATTAATTAATACACACGCACACACCAAATGTTTGTTTTTGAGGCACGCGTTGTTCAACTCGTCTCCCACGAGGAACTGATGGGCCTAATGAATGATTTTAGGCACGCGTTGTTCAACGAACTGATGGGCCTAATGAATGTTTTTGAGGCACGCGTTGTTCAACTCGTCTCCCACGAGGAACTGATGGGCCTAATGAATAATTTGCACACAACTTGACAATACAACAAACAATATTTACACTCTAAGTTTAGATCATATAATGGTATAGCACGAGTTTGAATAAGCGAATTAATTTAAGCGACACATGATACACCCCAAAACATGAATAAAAAGGGGAATTTGTAAGAATTCACTCACAGTGGTTGCGTTTCTTGGATTGATGATGAATGCGCACGAATTTGGATATAACCACGAGAGAAACTAACATAAATAATAACATAATGGTTCGGTAAATAAATGGATTTTATTTGAGATTAATAATTTAATTCATAACCATAATAGGATTTCTAGATTTATTTTTGTGAGTTTAAGGATATTTTCTAACTTTGAAAATATTATTTTTAAGTATTTTTAAATAATTTTCTGATTAAATAAATAAAAAAAAGTTGACCATTGACTTTGACCGTTGACCGGTCTGATTGTGTTTATTATGTGCGCTGAGTGAGGTTCGAACTCGTGACCTCCCGTACGCGTGCACGCAGCTCTACCAACTGAGCTACGTGTCTAACCCGAAATAAATCTGATTTTAATTATATTTATATATTGATTAGATTAATTCAGAAATTAATTTATTTAAAAAGGGTTTTAACTGTAACATCCGCCAAAAACCGGATTTACCAAACCCGCTTCGTTTATTAACGAACAACCAGTTAAAAATTTCGTTGTGTATTTAATGCCCAAATTAATTTTAAAACGATACATAATTAATAAGTACATTAGAATATAAAATTTATAATTGAAAATCTGTTAAAAATAATGAAATAAAAATAAAATACTGCTGCCGGGTTTCGAACCCGGGTCAGCCAAAGGTTACACAAAGACTTAACTCACACTCGCTCAACCGCTCCGCCACTTGTGTTGTTTGTTAACATATTGAAACAATTAATACATAAATCAATCTAGAAATCAAAACCCAGTTACTCAAACGCGCCCAAATCCGTTCACGTCGGAAATCCCGACAATTTCGTCAAATTTGGCCGTTCCTCTTTAGTCATAACGTATGCATTAACACTAAGATCGGTTATAACCGAAGGAATCCATCAATTTCATTCATTTCAATTCAAAACCGAAAAATACAACTCAAATCCGGGAGTTACACTTTCTTCATTCAGTGAGCTCGCGAATTCTATCAAACACACTCATCATTTCGCTCAGAAAACTTCGCCAGAAGTCGCCGGAATTCTCTGAAAAATTACCGGAAAGTTTCGCCGAAAACCGAATTCAATCCATCTTTTCTTCTTAGCCAAAAATAAGATCATAGAACTCGTACTGACATCACTCCCACTCACCTTAAACCTCTGAAGAACCTCTGTCGCAAGAAATTGCACTCGCCGGAATTCTCTGCAAGTCGCCGGAAAACCGGGACTTTCATCTACAGGTAATTACCTCGATGTTTCTATTTCATTCCATTATAAGACGAATTCTAACACCATTTCATCGCTCAGCATCAACCCCAGACGACATTGCCGGATTTTCTGTTTTCGCCGGAAAATTTCTGAAAGTTTCAGAATCACGCTGATAACCGGTATGATCATGTAATCTACTGATAATCATTACTCATTAGTTCAATTTCACATCTAATCCCTCCAAACTGCTAATTGATTCTAACAGCCGAGGGTCACCAGAACAGAGCCGACGAGCTTCGCCGGATTTTCTGAAGAAGACGATCTGTTCGGTATTTTCTTTCCCCAAACTCTTCGATTCAATACTATCTAATTGTTCATCTTGTTCACTAACCGAATTAATCAAGTATCAGTTGCTTTGACCGATGTCTGTGTTTTGAACGAAGAAGACGAGTTCAGATATGATATAAGATAAATTAAAAACAGTTTTATGAACGGGTTAGACACACAGTCCAGTGGTGGACTGTGTGCAAACAATATGCATAACGTCCCGAGTTTGATTCTTGACACACGCACCTTCACCGAAATAAAATGCCTTTTTTTAGAGACTGAACCGGGTTAATTCAGTAATATGTTAAGTATAATAAAAACTAGAATATTTACCAAGTTAGACACACAGTCCAGCGGTGGACTGTGTGCCAAACAACAACAGGTCCCGGGTTCGAGACCTGTGAGTGCACCGAGTCGCTACATTAAAATCTTTTTAAAATAAATGATTTTCGGATTAATTTAATTAGTATATAAATATAATTAAAAACAGAATTATTTCAGGTTAGACACGTAGCACAGTTGGTAGAGCTGCGTGCACGCGAACGGGAGGTCACCGGTTCGAGTCTCACCCAGCGCACACATATAACCGACCTAACCGGTCAACGTCAATGGTCAACAAGTCAGTCAAAAAGTCAACATTTTTTTATTATTTTTATTTATTTATTTTATTTAAAAATCAATTAAAAATACTTAAAAATAACATTTTTAAACTTAGAAAATAGCCTAAAACTCACAAAAATATATCAAAAAAAATCCTATTAAAGTTGTTAATAAAATCCATTTATTTACCTTACTTTTCTTTATTAATTAGGTTGTTATTCCTCGACGATCAATCCTCTAAACTCGTGCGCATTCATCATCATTCACCGAACGCACCCACTGTGAGTGAATCTCTACAAATTCCCTGTTTAAATCACGTTTTTGGGGTGTATCATGTGTCTTACTATTTATTATATTTAAATCATTGTGCATACATCATATCATGAATAAATGTGTATCCTGCCTGTGTAAACTGTTTGTGTGATTATTGTGTAGATTTAATTTATTATTTTCAGTACATGCAATTTCATAGGCCGCCGCTCCCCATTACATTATGAGCGTTGAGCATGTTCCCCATTACATTATGAGCGTGAACCTGGCGTGCCAACATACGATCGGCTCCGTTTGATTGAGCCTTGATCGCACAGACATTTTCATTTTCAGTACATGCAATACGATCGGCTCCGTTTGATTGAGCCTTGATCGCACAGACATTTTTCATTTTCAGTACATGCAATACGATCGGCTCCGTTTGATTGAGCCTTGATCGCACAGTTTCATTTATGTTATATATTTATGCAAGTTGATATGTTATTGTATGCTGTTGGTTTGTTAATGTATGTTATTGTTTGTTGTTGTTTGATATCGTATACTAATGGGTTGTGATTGTATGCTGTTGGTCTGTTAATGTATGTTATTGTTTGTTGTTGTTTGTTATTGTAAGCTAATTGTTGTTATTGTATGTTTATTTACGTTTGTTCATATATGAATATTGCACAATTTTTCATATTAAATACAACCAGAAATAAATAATAAATGTTTTCTAACAAGGTTCACTCGCCAACTTTTTGTTGATCCAAAAATCATTTTTAATATGATACAGGTGAACAGGATGAAGCAAGGAAAACATAGAAAATTGCCTTAGAAGAAAAATAATGAAGTTTAGAAGGATGAATAGAACATGTTGTATTTGTTTGATATGATTGTATGATCTCTTTTAAATTGGAATAATAAATATGAAACATTATAATAAATGTCATGAGCTTTGATGATAACCCAATTATGCCCCGATCACCTTTTCCGCTGCGGGTCGGGGTGTGACAGATTGGTATCAGAGCTTTTGACTATAGGGATATAGGATAGGTTATTAGACCCTTAGAGCCTATACTATAGTTGACTAGATTTTAATTGTTTATGTGGTTACATGCAAACTTATGATATTTATTTGTTTCATATTTATTACATACACAAATGCATGCAAACATTTCTAATATTACATTTTGTGATACAT
Source organism: Scalesia atractyloides (assembly GCA_947069175.1). Taxonomy (NCBI): domain Eukaryota; kingdom Viridiplantae; phylum Streptophyta; class Magnoliopsida; order Asterales; family Asteraceae; genus Scalesia; species Scalesia atractyloides. The sequence continues at coordinate 42,652,815 of CAMTDV010000014.1, forward strand.
AGTGAATTATACTTACAGTCAAACATACATACTTACATACATATTCATCATACATGTTACAATATTCACATATTCAAATCATCTTCATACTTCCGTTATTCAAGATTTTGTCACATTTTTCATTTTTCAAATCTCATCAAAGTGATTTCTGCGACGGGCATGTAGTAACTGTAAGGGTACAAGTACCGGTAGTCGGAACGTCCTGTCTAGGTTGGCATTCGTATAAATCCAATATAACGGACCAGTTTGCCTACCTGGGGACTAACGATGAGAGTACGAAGGACCTATTAGGCCAAAGCATGCCACACCAAACGTCGTTCGAACTAACCCCTCTTTGAGGTGTCACTGTGTCCACACCTGGACACATTCCGAATATCATACGTTACATATTTCTCATTTTCTCCGGGTTTTAGTGTACGTAACCAGGCAAACACATGCGAACCATATGAAAAACCCGGTAATCATGGGGGCCCACGTGATTACGAAGGTGAAGTATGGCGGCATGCAAGGCCCAATTACGAGCAAAGCCCAAGACATCCTATGGATGTAATTTATTTTGCTATGTTTATTTTATGAATGTTCATTCCTAAATACGACACATGATCCCAAAAGCATCCAACTCATACTCTTGATATGTATTCCTTGTAGATGTCTTCTAGCCTCGCTCGTAGGAAGATGAAGTCAAGAAAAGCCCGCGAACGCATGGCTGCCATAATCGCTCAACAAATGGCTGCCGTAATACCCAACATTATAGTCCAAGTCCAACAAGCCCTTACCGCTAATCCCGTCAATCAAGAAGTTCAAAATGTTGTTAACCCTCCCCCAAATACCACTAAATGCACTTACAAGCATTTCTAATCCTGCGACCCTACAAAATACGAAGGGACTGAAGGTGTCACCGCTCTTCTCTATTGGTTTGAAGAAATGGAAAACATTTTTCTAACTTGCGATTGCCCCGATGATCGCAAAGTGCGATATGCTACTGGTCGTTTATTTGAAATAGCACTTACTTGGTGGAATACAGAGAAGGCCAAACGGGGTGTTGAAGATACTATGACTTTGACTTGGGAAGATTTGAAAGAAATCATGATAAGACGGTTTTGCCCAAGGAGCGAAATCAAGAAATTAGAGGATGAGTTCTATTCGTTGAAACAAAAGGAAGGCGACCACACCACGTACAACAAGAGATTCCTCGAGTTAAATCAAATGGTTCCCAACTTGTTCACTCCCCACTACCGTTTGATCGAGCACTACATTCAAGGTCTTCCTTCAAAGATTCAAGACTCTGTAATAAGTACCACACCTGCAACCTTGGAAGCAGCAATGGAGTTAGCTACAGAGCTCACTGAGAACCGAATCCGGAATAAAGACTTCAAGGAGGAGAAGAGGAAGGATAAAGCATCGACTGAAACCTCCAACTACACCCAAACCGAATCCCCTCTCAACCCATTTCTAAGAGAAAACGAGACGAGCAACTTTTCGCTGTCACCCAACGCAACCAACCAGCCTTACAAGCCGTACCCCTCCAAGCTATCCCAATCACTCAAGTAGCACCCGACTCAACCTACCCAAATAAGAAACCTTACCTTGGACCTCACCCTCGATGTAACACCTGTTTTTATCACCATCCATCTACCGTACTTTGTCGACTATGTGCGAATTGTGGACGCTATGGTCATTTGAGCAAAGTTTGCCGCACCTCTCAAAACCAAACCTCACCCCCTACTCAAAACATGATCCAAACATATCAACAACCCCAATACCCCATGTTCCCATATGTTCGAGCTTGTTTCAATTGTGGCGACCCTACCCACTTTAGAAACACGTGCCCTCAATTGGTTAACATCATAAACGCCCAAGCTCAAGCAAACCCAGTTAACCAAGCAAATCAAGAAAACCCAATCACTAGGTCACCAGCAAGAGGAAGAGTTTTCAACATCAACGCCAATCCGGTTGAAGATAATGACGGCCCAAACGAAAACACTCAACTAGTCCCCTTCGCCAACAATCAAGATTCAACTCCCACTGCTTAGTTTTATGCTTTCTTTATGTTATCTCAATTCTCACGTGTCTCAATTTTAAATTGGAAGTTTATCCAAGAATCTTAATGCGAATTATTATTTCAGTTTTGTTTTATACTCATTGATTCAACATTCATACCATCATACATCTCAATGTATTTCAATCTCATTATTTAAAAAAGTTGGGCTGTGTCTCACTTCTACATAGACTAACCTCTCCATCACAACAAACGAGAGAGGGACGGTCATCATTCAAACATGTATACTATCAGGATTATGACTCAGGCATTGTTTGTTGTGTTTATTTATGTTTTAGAGTCACATAGGACTAATCATAGCTTACTGATAAAACCAATGAGAATTTGACGAGGATATGGTGGATACGCCGCTGGTACTTCCTATATATAAGTATTCTTGTCAAAGGATCAGAGGCATTGTCAGGCGGTTATGAGAAGTTCCATGTAGGATTTAGTAATATTTTGGTTGAAATTTGTTTTACACTCACTGATTTAACATTCATATCAACTCATCATTTAAAGAAATTGGATTGTGTTCCATTTTCTACATAGACTAACCTCTCCATCATAACAAACGAGAGAGGTATTGTCATCATTCAAGGACTCAAGCTCTGGTTGTTGTATTTGTTTATGTTTTAGAGTCACATAGGAGTAATCATAACTTACCGATAAAACCAATGAAAATTTGACGAGAATATGGTGGATACGCCGCTGGTACTTCTATATATAAGTATTCTTGTCAAAGGATCAGAGGCATTATCAGGCGGTTATGAGAAGTTTCCATGTAGGATTTGGTATTGTCTTGATTGAAGTTTGTGTTATACTCACTGATTTAGCATTTATATCATCGCATCCTTTAAAGGAATTGGATTGTGCATCAATCCAACATGTATGCTATCAGAATTAGGACTCAGATATTGGTTGTTATGTTTATTTATGTTCTATAGTCTCATCATAGAACCAATCATAACTAACTGATAAAACCAATGAAAATTTGACAAGAATATGGTGGATACGCCGCTGGTACTTCCTATATATAAGTATTCTTGCCAGAGGATCAGAGGCATTGTCAGGCGGTTATGAGAAGTTCCATGTAGGTTTTAGTATTAGAAGTTTATTTTAGGATATAATCTAATCTTTCAAACGTACCCAAACTCATATGCATAACATCATACTTAGTCAATCAACTCTGTGTATCCATGTTCCGTATTCCTACACTTTAGGCAACAAAAAGCGATTCCTGTAGCAGGGTATTCAACCCTTACAAGGAACGTTACCGCCTCAAACAAAAATTTAAACTCTTACTCTCTTCTAAGTATGTAATTGTCAAATTAAAACACCATCCTTTCTACACAAATATGCCACTACTTAAATTTCGGGACGAAATTTCTAAAAGTAGGGGATACTATAACATCCGCCAAAAACCGGATTAACAAACCCGCTTCGTTTATTAACCGAACAACCAGTTAAAAATTTCGTTGCGTATTTAATGCCCAAATTAATTTTAAACGATACATAATTAATAAATACATTAGAATATAAAATTTATAATTGAAAATCTGTTAAAAATATTGAAATAAAAATAAAATACTGCTGACGGGTTTCGAACCCGGGTCAGCCAAAGGTTACACAAAGACTTAACTCACACTCGCTCAACCGCTCCGCCACTTGTGTTGTTTGTTAACATATTGAAACAATTAATACATAAATCAATCTGGAAATCAAAACCCAGTTACTCAAACTCGCCCAAATCCGTTCACGTCGGAAATCCCGACAATTTCGTCAAATTTGGCCGTTCCTTTTTAGTCATAACGTATGCATTAACACTAAGATCGGTTATAACCGAAGGAATCCATCAATTTCATTCATTTCAATTCAAAAACCGAAAAATACAACTCAAATCCGGGAGTTATACTTTCTTCATTCAGTGAGCTCGCGAATTCTATCAAACACACTCATCATTTAGCTCAGAAAACTTCGCCGGAATCGCCGGAATTCTCTGAAAAATTACCGGAAAGTTTCGCCAGAAAACCGAATTCAACCCATCTTTTCTTCTTACCCAAAAATAAGATCATAGAACTCGTACTGACATCACTCCCACTCACCTTAAACCTCTGAAGAACCTCTGTCGCAAGAAATTGCACTCGCCGGAATTCTCTGCAAGTCGCCGGAAAACCGAGACTTTCATCTAAACGGTAATTACCTCGATGTTTCTATTTCATTCCATTATAAGACGAATTCTAACACCATTTCATCGCTCAGCATCAACCCCAAACGACATTGCCGGATTTTTCTGTTTTCGCCGAAAATTTCTGAAAGTTTCAGAATCACGCTGATAACCGGTATGATCATGTAATCTAATGATAATCATTACTCATTAGTTCAATTTCACATCTAATCCCTCCAAACTGCTAATTGACTCTAACAGCCGAGGGTCACCAGAACAGAGCCGACGAGCTCGCCGGATTTTCTGAAGAAGACGATCTGTTCGGTATTTTCTTTCCCCAAACTCTTCGATTCAATACTATCCAATTGTTCATCTTGTTCACTAACCGAATTAATCAAGTATCAGTTGCTTTGATCGATGTCTGTGTTTTGAACGAAAAAGACGAGTTCAGATATGATATAAGATAAATTAAAAACAGTTTTACGAACGGGTTAGACACACAGTCCAGTGGTGGACTGTGTGCAAACAATATGCATAACGTCCCGAGTTTGATTCTTGACACACGCACCTTCACCGAAATAAAATGCCTTTTTTTAGAGACTGAACCGGGTTAATTCAGTAATATGTTAAGTATAATAAAAACTAGAATATTTACCAAGTTAGACACACAGTCCAGCGGTGGACTGTGTGCCAAACTAAACCACAGGTCCCGGGTTCGAGACCTGTGGAGTGCACCGAGTCGCTACATTAAAATCTTTTTAAAATAAATGATTTTCGGATTAATTTAATTAGTATATAAATATAATTAAAACAGAATTATTTCAGGTTAGACACGTAGCTCAGTTGGTAGAGCTGCGTGCACGCGAACGGGAGGTCACCGGTTCGAGTCTCACCCAGCGCACACATATAACCGACCTAACCGGTCAAGGTCAACAAGTCAACAGTCAAAAAGTCAACATTTTTTTATTATTTTTATTTATTTATTTTATTTAAAAATCAATTAAAAATACTTAAAGATAACATTTTTAAACTTAGAAAATAGCCTAAAACTCACAAAAATATATCAAAAAAAATCCTATTAAAGTTGTTAATAAAATCCATTTATTTACCTTACTTTTCTTTATTAATTAGGTTAGTTATTCCTCGACGATCAATCCTCTAAACTCGTGCGCATTCATCATCATTCACCGAACGCACCCACTGTGAGTGAATCTCTACAAATTCCCCGTTTAAATCACGTTTTTGGGGTGTATCATGTGTCTTACTATTTATTATATTTAAATCATTGTGCATACATCATATCATGAATAAATGTGTATCCTGCCTGTGTAAACTGTTTGTGTGATTATTGTGTAGATTTAATTTATTATTTTCAGTACATGCAATTTCATAGGCTGCCGCTCCCCATTACATTATGAGCGTTGAGCATGTTCCCCATTACATTATGAGCGTGAACCTGGCGTGCCAACATACGATCGGCTCCGTTTGATTGAGCCTTGATCGCACAGACATTTTCATTTTCAGTACATGCAATGCGATCGGCTCCGTTTGATTGAGCCTTGATCGCACAGACATTTTTCATTTTCAGTACATGCAATACGATCGGCTCCGTTTGATTGAGCCTTGATCGCACAGTTTCATTTATGTTATATATTTATGCAAGTTGATATGTTATTGTATGCTGTTGGTTTGTTAATTATGTTATTGTTTGTTGTTGTTTGATATCGTATACTAATGGGTTGTGATTGTATGTTGTTGGTCTGTTAATGTATGTTATTGTTTGTTGTTGTTTGTTATTGTAAGCTAATTGTTGTTATTGTATGTTTATTTACGTTTGTTCATATATGAATATTGCACAATTTTTCCATATTAAATACAACCAGAAATAAATAATAAATATTTTCTAACAAGGTTCACTCGCCAACTTTTTGTTGATCCAAAAACCATTTTTACATATGATACAGGTGAACAGGATGAAGCAAGGAAAACATAGAAAATTGCCTTAGAAGAAAAATAATGAAGTTTAGAAGGATGAATAGAACATGTTGTATTTGTTTGATATGATTGTATGATCTCTTTTAAATTGAAATAATAAATATGAAACATTATAATAAATGTCATGAGCTTTGATGATAACCCAATCATGCCCCGATCACCTTTTCCGCTGCGGGTCTTAACTGATCGAACCGGTGCGCAGTATGTGTTTCGAACTCGAGACCTTGGTCTTGCAACGCACCCAGCCCTACCAACTGGGCTGGGTGACTAACCCGTTTATATTATGATTTTTATTTCTCTTATATACTTACTGTCAAGTTCCGTATTTGGGTTTCATAAAAAGGTTTGAATATTGTGACGAATCAGAACAAGGACAGAGTCGAACCCGGGACCATGATTTAAATATGCACACAGTCCACCACTGACTGTGTGTCTAACCCGGTATAATTTCCGTTTTCAAATACATTTAACTACTGATTTCAGTTCATCTTCTTCATTAAACCCGAAGCCCAGTACATAATCCGCTTGAAATCGATTTTTAGACATTTCTGGGTGTTTGTTCAAAGATTCGTAACATACAGATGATAGATAGAGAAGTTAAAGCAATATACCAACTAGAAGTAAAATCCCGGTTTTCCGATGAAAATCTCCGGCGAGTTCCAAATTTTCCGGCGACAGCAGACAATTCCGGCGAACAGAAAAATTGATCAGAGAGTTTTAGAGTGAGTGTGGGTGACTTCTGTCTGAGCTCTAGAAGTCCTATTTTAGAGTAGGGCAATAAAGGGATGGATTTTTTGGTTTCCGGCGGTTTGCAGAACTCCGGCGAGTTTTAATTTCAAGCAAGGAACTTTCTGATCGATTAGAGAGTTTGTTTGAGAAAAGTAAACGAGTTCTAATCGTGTGAACCATTACTATTTATAGTGAAAGGTGGTCAATCATAAATTTTCGGTTTCAAAGAAAAATCCTCAAATCATGGTACTGAGTGATTGAAAACGGTTTGCAGTTTGAAGGAATCAGTTATGGAATTATGATCCGCGTTTACCAGTTAACGAAAAAAAACGTATCTCCATTGATTCAGCGGTTTCAGTATTTTGTGTTTTGAATTTCCGATTTAGTGTCAGTTTGTGTATAAGATTTAATTGTCTTGGATTTGAATTAAGTTGCGTGTGTGGTGTAGTGGTGTAGAGTGTGTTTGGTCTTGAGAGTGACCCGGGTTCGAAACCCGGCGCCTGTAAATATTTTTTTTATTCATTTTTTTATTAAAAATTTTAAATTATGGTTTTTAAATTATAATATATTTATTAATTATGTATCGTATAAAATTTATTTGAGCATTAAATACGCAACAAAATTTATAACTGATTATTCGGTTAAATAAACGAAGCGGGTTTTGGAAACCCTTTTTCTGACGGATGTTACAGTGCCTTGGTTGAGGCTCGGGGGTGCTTATCTAACTATGTGTTGAAAAATTAATTTTTATGAATTTTTAAAGTTTGATCCACCACTTCTTCAATTCACATGTCTGGTAAACTTACCTTCCTGACTTCGACGCATGGTATGAGCTACTTCAAGGTGAGTGATAGATTTTTGTTGGTAGAAAGATTTGGAGAAAAGGATTTCTCCAACAAAAAGTTAGCATCCTGTTTCGCCTTTTCATGTTGATGACACTTTCGCGATGGCCATCCATGAAAGAAATCTGCAAAATAACTAAGGAACGAGCATAAGTGCTGAAAATAAAAGTGAAAATAAAAATAAAATAGAAAGAGATAAAAATCGGTGAAAATAATTATTTAGGTCTATCTATGGAATAAACCGTATCCATTGGCAACGACGCCCAAATCTTGATGTCGTGTAACTCAGGTGTAATAGTTTTAGTAATATGGGGCACACTTAAGTTCGTTAACTTAATAACTTGAAAACACGATTATCTGGTTTTAACATAAAAAATGATTTTTATTTAGACTAAATACACACAACGGGCAGAGAACTCATCACGTAAATTATAACTTTAATTTAGGTAAGAACCAAGTATCGTCCAAGGATCGGTTTCCTTTACTTAACCGCCGATTATTATTTTGACCATCCTTATTTGTAGTTAGTTTAGTAGACTACAATAATAATATATGACTCTTGTAATAGTTTTTCGATTTTATCTTTTACGAAAATTGGAAGTAGCTCCTGGTCTGGTTATCGACATTCCCTAAACCTTGCCACAACATATTGATAGATTGGTCTCAAATTATATCCATAATGAACCATCCCTGCCTTTTGACTAGTAAACTATATGACACAACAAGATTGATTTAAACCTATCTTGGTTTTATTATCTTTTTATAACTTGATTAATTAGTGCTTGTAATTCAAGCTCACAATCGCAATCACATTTAGAGATTTTTAATTAAATACCAAAGCGATTTAGTCATCAAATTAGTTAAGTTACCGAATAAGTAAAGTAGGTAGCATTTCACTGGTCTCTTCGATTTTACCGAATTACCTTATCCCCAATTAAGTTACGTTCTTAAATTTTAACCCCCGATCGGATCTAGTGATTACAAGAAGCCTTCCCTATGGATCTCGATGTAATATAGTTAGCCTTTTATCACCCCCAAGATCTTGTTCAATACTCTAGCTTGGTATCCAAATCTAGTTAAATACTTGAAACTCTAGCAAGATTTGGGTCAATACCAAAAGCTTACACTAAATCTGTTTAAGGGTACCAGAAGCCCTACGCACACCTTAGCCAAGTTGGACTAATATAGTTAAATTAAACGGTTAAGTTAATTTAATTTTTCAAAGGGGTCATGCAATCTTGTCATAAAAGATAATAAACTAAGAATTAGTAAACGATAAACACATTAAATAAGATAAAAATACTATATTAATAAGATTAACTAGTCTAAGAGTATGAGAAGACATAGATATTACAACCATATGAAACACTTTTACCAGCGATGATTCCAATTCTTAATGATCGTCAAGCTCTAGCTCAAGTGCAAGTATATGTGCAACAAATTATCTCTCATCTCCCATTTATGACATATATTTTATGAACTAATCTAAGGATACATTATTCTTATCATGGATAATCAAAGGTGGGATGTTGAGATCCTAGCTTTGTAGAGGTTTCGTTCGGCATGAAGGCCTTCCCTAAGGTTGAACCTCTCACTTCCAAGCAAAGGGGGCTTAGGAAGCATCATGATCATGGCACACTTTACTATTGATTAACCAAGCTCCATGGATTACCCACACTTTCTCCAATGTACTTGAGCCTTCAAGGAAGGAGAACAAGGCCAAGAGGCATAAGTCTAACAACCTTAGCCTTGGGGTTGTAGTAAACCAAGGAATTAGAGAGCAAAGAAGGTCATGCCTCAAATGGATGAATGAGGTATCTCTATGTAGGTTGGTTCGAAGGCTGGTAAGCATGGGCATGCATGTGAACGCACGACCATGCGTTGTCCTTACGTTGAAAGATTCAAGATCTTGTCCTTTCTGTCTCCCGGAAATTTATAGGCACAACTGTGTGCCCATGCATGATCGTGCATGGTGAGGTGTCCCGACAGGGCTAACAACATGTGTACTTTTAGTCTCTTGCTTTTGTCTTGATTTGTCTTTTCACGAGCGTGCATGTGTATGCATGGGCATGCACGACACTTTTTCTTTCATGCTCACCACGCTTATCTGATCATTGCAAAATTTCCAAAAGGCTAGCTAACGTGGGAGGCATGGCCATTTTCTGTTGTTTTTCAAAAGACAGGGGGTGCTTCAAGGAAACTTCGTATTTTTCGTCTATTTTTTTTTTTTTTTGCTTCTTTTTTATAGGGACCTTTAAATTCTACAAAAATTGAAAATGAACGCTTTAGGTAGTGTTTCCTTTATTAATTGCCTTAAAAATACTTATATACGAGGGTAATAGATATGTAGAATTGATGGTATATAAGTGGTTGTGGATTGTTTGATTTTGTCTGACAATATCCTTTTTGGTGTATCCTACTGTGGTATGTAGGCTTCCCATGACTTACGTTTTTAACTCAAATACTAACCATTATATTATATTTATCTAATAAATAAATATATTAATAGTACTATTTATCTAATAAACAATATTCACCATCCTTTATATTTATCTCCAAAAATATAATATTATTTATCTAATAAATCATACCATTATCATCCATTTTTTAACTGTTATTTAATTAACTTTAAAATAAACTAGTATTAAGCCCTTGCGTTGCGATGGAGACGTAAAACAGGCCAAGTAGCACCAACGCCATACTATTGTCAGCGACTACCAACACCGAAAAAGCTCGTAAAAACAAAATAAATTAAAAGGAAAAAATTAAACCAAACGAAAAGCAAACGTAAAATCGTTGAACCACACACACCCGTTGATTAGTCCAAAACGTAAAACATAGAAAAAATAACTAAGTCGATCTAGCATTGCAACGAACATGTCAAACGAGAATAAATACACACCTTGCGATGGGCATGTCATACGAGAAAAAATAGACAAAAAAGGTTGAACTCCACTCGCACGTTGCGGCGTGTTAACTCACAAAATTCAGAACTAAACATAAAAAAACCTTGCGAAAGATGAAAAGTATGAGAGACCAACGTTGAAAGTAAAAAAAATATTTAGGTTAAACTACAAAAAATGAAAAAACATTAGGTTAAAGGTAAAAAAACCAAAGAGGTTAAATTATAAGAGAGGAGAAGTTTTGGTTAGAAGTGAAAGACATTAATAATTTATTAGATATTAGATATATTAATAATATTATTATTTAATATTTAATAAGTTGAAAGAGGAAATGTGATGTGGCATTAATCGGAGTTTTTTATTAATATTTAAATAAGTAAATATCATTTTGAAAATAATTGTTTCAATAAATAATTTCTAAATATTTATCTCCGCTTTACCGTTAAAAACCACATATCGTGAACTATAATATATAACTTTTAAATATTATTTTTGTTCGTTATCCAAATTGTAACTCTTTGAATCCTACCTCGTTAGCAACGTTAATTAATCGAGTTTCGGACATCTCATATCCAACATTATCCCCGAGTGAGCTTGACCGCGATTTATACTATACATGATTTATTTCCTACATTAATGTTATACTAAATTTCGGCAGTAAAACTGATGTAAAATGGATAACCAACCTAATATAAATAATAAACGATAAAAATTCTCAAATTTCAATCAACCTATGTTAATAGAAACAATAGTACAAACAATGCTAGCAATAATATCCAACATTTAGTCTATATACATGGCTTGGGGTCATTTTGAACAATCTAAACTAAATGTTACTATTTAAAATTAATAAACTTAATACGTCCAACAAAAAATCTAATTTGGTCAAAATAACTCGAATCCACTTTAATGGACTTAAAACATCAATAAAGTTCAAGCGAGTGAAATGACCCTAACCACTTTAATATAACTAATAAATGTAGCTAAAAGTTTAAATGAGTCAAAAATGACACCAGCTGGACCTTTTTACTTACCGAAGTTTGAGCTGCATTGTCGTCAAACCTTCCCTTCCCTTGTTATTCATATCTTTCAACCATGGTGGGCTCCTCCGGTTCTTTGGCCTGTAACAACATAAATACTGTTGTTGAAATTTCCAATAACTGTTAATACATCTTTTAATAGGGTTACTCGCTACAGGTCCAAATTCTTGTAGTGTTGTAGAATATATCTTGTGAAGTAACTGTGTCTATACTACAGTTTACCAATATAAAAGATGATGAGCTTATTTATAGACTTTTTTACAGTATAGCGAATATAAATCAGACGATTTCGTTAACAATTTGAAATAATTATGGTCGCAAACAATAAATTTACATTCACAAAGTCGAACAATATATCTAGTTATTGTAATAAGACATCTTACCAATATATCTGGTTAAGTATGACCACACTAGTATAAGAAAATATATTTTATAATTCCATTTATGGTTTGGGTTATTTGTAGGTAATCAGTGATAGGTCTACTGATATTTTTTTCATCGTCAATTTTCTAGTAGTACTACGAATGTGTATTTTTTACACACGAACTAATACATAAACCAAAAGACCAGTACTTGCTGGGCATGTAATAAACAGGTTTGAAGCTTAATTCCATGTCATAGTTAGCACAAATATCATAGAACCTCTTCGTAGATGAGGAAAAAAGACTTTGGAATGTGATATCATAAAGATTCTGACTACCAGATATTGAACCAGTATAACTGAAGCATGGTTATTTACTAGAGAAATTACGCATTCAAGCCTTGATTAAATTAGTATGCTTGGACAAACAAAGGCAACACATAAATACCTAGACTAACTATTTGGGTAGTTTGTGCAATAATTTAATCAGCAGGGGGGAAAATTGGAGCATGGTGCAGTTTGGATTTTAATCTTCCTCGGTTCAGTTGATTGGTGCTCCACAAAAATGCTTGGATGTTGTAAATCGACCGTTCATTCGATCAAATAATTGCATTCTAATTTAGTGTCCGCTCAACCTTTTTGAGGACCTTAAGTAGGTTATAAAATCGTTGTTCTTTTCATAAAAGAAAATATTTTTTTATTAGAATCGTAACACCTTTTTTGAGGGCCTTAAGTAGGTTATAAAATTGTTGTTCTTTTCATAAAAGAAAAATATTTTTTGGTTAGAATCTTAACACGAGGTTTAATGATAACACATGTTTGTATACATGCACAAAATCACTCAACTGATAAAAAATGAAAAGAGTAAGAGCTGAGGAAGTTGTGAGAGGAATTGCAGCTCCGTACATCCTAGGCTTTTATAGAGTCTGTGGGTTTAAATAAGGGTGGTATTATTGGCACACCTGAATCCTTAAATCAACACCATCAATACGGGTCGTATTACTTTTTTAATTTCCAATAAAGAATGATGTGTCGGATTTTGCCTATTTTCCTGGACCTATACGGGTAGTATAGGTCTGTACGGGTCGTATTGGTTGAGGTTTCTTTTTTTATATACTTTTGATGGTTTTAACAAATTTGCTAAAAAAATATTTATTTTTTTAAAATAAAAACATACTTAAATTTTTTTAAGAATACCATGTACAATGTAGTAAATAATAAGTGAGGTATAGGTCCCATATGAGTATATATAGGTGTACTAAAGGTCCTTTATATCTATCATATAGGTTAATTTGTAATTTTAAATGTATTTTGTTTGTATAATGTATTTAAAGTGTTTTTTTTTTTGTTTAGTGGATACAACACGTAAACTAACCATATACGCCAAATACGACAGCGTATAGACATAATACGCCATATACGGAACAATACGATAAGTAGAGACAAACTATGCCATAATATGTGATAAGACGACACGTATAGACAATCTACACCCTAATACGACACTTACAGATAATAAACGTGACAATACCAAACGTCACTGACACGACCCGTACCGACAATATATGCCATAATACCGAACATATTTACAATATACGTCATAATACGACATTTAACGACAAAATACGCCAAGTAATTATATCGTACAACGCTTATACATACAACACGACACATTAGAGTACACGTGGATTCCAAACAAAAATACACGTATTATAACATAAATACAATAGTATAAGTATAGTATATTATAATGAAGTATATGTGTAATATAGCTTTTGTATATGCCTATAGGTGTAGTATACATTTTGTATATGCTAATAGTTGTAGTATAATATAATATATATATATATATATATATATATATATATATATATATGTGTGTGTGTGCAGTATAGTATAGTATAATAAACTGTAGTATAAGTGTAGTATATAATACAGTTATAACATATATAGTCTTGTATAATAAACATGTACCAAACCTATACAAATGATATATTTTTTAAAATGTTTTTTGTTTAAAAAATAAAGGAATTCTTTTATTAAACTTTGTTAAAACTATGATTAAACGTATACAAAAATTTGTAAAAAAAATAAATAAAACATGCTGAATTGACTATTGAACCAATACGATCCATATAGGCCTATATGACCCGTATTGAAAAAGTAAAGTGTACGAATAGATAGACTGGTGTGCCAATAAAATTCCTCTTAAATAATTATAAATTTTGCTCTTAAGAGTGAGCCAAGGAAAATGCAGTCTCACGATATACCGAGATTCCAGCAATCTTACAGGTGGATGGAGAACCTATGATGGGTTTATCAATAAAAGATTTTCTTTTGTTAAAATATGTAAATGCAATATACAAACTTCCGAGGGCGGATCTAGTTCCAGCTAAAATTTGTGGTTCTCAGAACCTAGTATTTTTGGAAAAAATAGAAAATTAGTAAGAACAATATAGAATCTAGAAAAACTAATGAAACTAAAGAGAATTTATCAAAATAAATCCATTAGAATAAAATACGGGATATTTCCAATAGAAATTTAACATGTAAATATAAGGTGCATGTTCTTCAGCCCTAGTGTATAACGACAATATACAAAGGAAATTGTCATGTTAGTTAGTGGCATAATAAACAAAATTTTTCTACTTTTTGTTATTTTCGAGTATTAATAATGGAGGAAAAAGTAGTCACAGGTTATTATTTTAACCATTTAGTACCATCTGATAAATTAATAGCAGTCTCTTGGTTATATATTAATTTTCCGTGGCCAGGACTCTTTATCTAATTTGTTTTCTTCTAAGAATGGGATATTCTTTGAGTTTTATATAAAAAGTTATCGTATTATTGTAACATTGGTAGCCGAGTTTTAAGTTTTTATTTTAGTCTGGTTTGAACGATTTTTATGTCAAACTATGATTCAAATCAAACGGTTTTTTACCTTTTAAAACCGAAACTTAACCATTGAAATTTGAAATCAAAGCAAAACGAAATGTTACTAATAATTTAGGTGCTATAATCATAACCAAGGGTAACTTGCACTTATAAGATCATATTAGTTTGTTCAAAACGGACATTAGTATAAACTATTAAAACCAACTTAGAACATCAATTTTGACGTAGATAATCAAAAAAGTCATCTAAAACCAATTACCTAAGACCTTGAAATGTTAGCAAATGAACAATAGTGTCGGTAGTTGGTGGTTAGAAATGGGGTAAAGTGCTAGAAAAGTTCGAAAGTTAGCAACGAGACTCACTTAATCAATTGGGGGTTAATATATATATTATATAGGGGGCCGCTAAAATGAAAACCACCACGAGTTGTGAGAACCGTAAGAACTATACCATACGGGGCGAGTTGGGCCAATTTTTTTTCATAAACGTAGATTATATATTATAAAATATCTGTAAAAAAAATTTTAAAAAAAATTGCCGTGTATGTGTTTTGACCACCACAAAGTTTTTTTACGCTAGCGTAAATTTTAAGTCAAAACTACATACACGACAATTTTTTTTAAATATTTTTTTACAGGTGTGTTTATAATATATTCATCAACGTTTATGAAAAAAGTTAAGCCCAACTCGCCCGGATCAAACAGTTCTCACGGTTCTCGCAACTCGTGGTGGTTTTCATTTTAGCGGCCTCCTATATATATATTTTGTAAAATGAAAAGAATAACTTTTAAAGCAATAGAAATTCTCTATTTACTTCATTTAATGTTTGTATTTAGTCTTATGAAAATGGCATATAGATAAATCTATAATTGTCACTAATTAGCTAATTAATTAAATTTGTCACTCAATTTTTTAATATATTCTTTGACGATAAAATAATTTATGGTGAATAACAATTTTGGACAGTTGTAAGATAAATTTTAGTATATGTATGATAAATTTTGAAATGTGTAGAGTAAATTTACATGTGTGTAGGATAAATTCCGATAAGTGTAAGACATAAATAGAATAAATTTTGAAATGTGCATGATAAAATGTTTTTGATTTATTAATGAGAAATAACATAATTAATGAGAAGAATTATAAACTATTTAATATTTTACCATTATGTCATTTATTCTTTTTCTTCTCACATTAAATTTGTTCTCAATATATAGGTAATGATTAAAATTAGAACTAGCTTAAGTTGTGACAACATGCTTTAAAAAATCAACAAATTATATCTTTCAAATTACCTTTAAAAAAAGATATCGTAGGCCACTTTTTCAACTGACATAATCACTGAACCATTCTTTCAAATTTCATTTACACCATCGTAACCGTTTTTTTTTATAAAAGTGTCTTAGTTAGATTATACTCTACCATTGTGCAATTTTTGGTTCGAAAACTCACATGAGAAGTATGCTTCTCACCACTCAGATAAGTTCTCAATCAGCTCATCTATATATATATATATATATATATATATATATATATATATATATATATATATATAATCATAAAAACAAATCATTTTTTTTCTTAAAAGTCATAAAAAAACTTGTTTAAGCAAAAAATAAAAATAAAAAAAATTTGAAAAAATGTCGTATACACATATTTACATGAGGCGTAAAAAAAGTTATCTTCATAAAAAGTTTACGCCATCGCTTAATAAAAACTTGCATTAGTCAAAACTACCGAATCGATGATTTTTTTTACTTTTTTTACAGACGTGTTTATACTATTTTTATTTACGTTTTTTACAGATGTGTTTATAATACTATTTTTATAACATAACTAGGATTTCCATCACCGCACGTTGCGGCGAGGAATCCACATGCGAACTAAACAAAAAGAAGAAAATATGGTGACGTGGTGTTGCGACCCGACGTGCTTGATGCTGGATATTATCAACCTGCAACAACCATCACTCGCAGTTGTGATCGTCAACGTATTTTTTTTAATAATAATAATATTTTTCGGTGGAGACCGGGTGTGTCCATTATAAAAAAACTATAGTAGATCAACACAAATAATAGTTAAAATGAAATAAATATGATGTAGTTTATTATATATAATAATTTCTACCATTAATACTAAATAATATTGAAAAATATAAATGTTTTGTGGTAAATATGTAAAAAAAAAGTGACATGTAAATATATAATAATTTCTACCTTTAATACTAAATAATAGTTAAAATATAAAAGTTTTGTGTTCAATATGTAAAATAAAAAAGTTCCATGTAGTTATCATGATGATATAAAAAAAGATGACATGTGTGTATATATATAATAATAATTTTTACCTTTAGAGTGGGAGTTAGCTAGAAAGCCTAAGTTTCCTAGAAAGTCTAGAAGCAATAGGGAGGTGACATGTGGCTTTTAGTTTTTTATTGCAAAAGGGCATGATGGTAATTTGATTATTAATTTAATTTTAAAATATTATATATCCTAAAACTAACAATCTAGATATTTATGGAAACGTATATCTCTTTAACAATTTCAAATCATTACGATTTCAAAAGGACAGTTACTTTAATTATGAAGTTCAAATCTTTAACAAATTTCTTCACGTTGTGTTTTATCAGTTACCGGGTTCATCACAATGCGTTTTATCAGTTACTGTTTCATCACAATGTGTTTTATTAGTTACTGGTTGATATAATTTTTGGCATTCTTGATGTTGTGTTTTATCAGTTACTGGTTCACGTTTTCATCCCAATGTGTTTTATCAGTTACTGGTTGATGTGATTTTGGCATTCTTGATGTTGTGCTTAGTAGTTATTGGTTTCATCACAATATGTTTTATCAGTTCTTAGTTACTGGTTCCAGTTACTGTTTCATCACAATGTGTTTTATCAGTTACTGATTGATATGATTTTGGCATTCTTGATGTTGTGTTTAAGCAATCAGTCACTAGTTCGTCACACTGTGTTTTAGCAGTTAGCCACTAGTTCGTCACACTGTGTTTTATCGATTTAAACACACTACCATGAACACATCTAGATCTGATTTATCGTTTTTTGTATGATTTGGTGTTTTCAAATGTGAGGGATTAGAGAGAGAGAAAAAAATTGCGACTTTTTGGAGGTGGTTTTATAATTGGTAGTTATTTCCTTATTTAAAACAACTTAAATGACACATCTATCGCTAATTAATTAAATAATCCTATTTTTAAGACACATATATTACCAAAATGTCACCGAGATGATCTAAACCATTAAACACACCCATCGGATGGCCCAGATCACTTCCTAGACTTTCTAGGAAAAACACACTTTGTGCAGGATCCTCACTCTCTACCTTTAATACTAAATAATAGTTAAAATATAAAAGTTTTGTGGTCAATATGTAAAACAAAAAACTTCCATGTAGTTATCATGATGATATTTAATATGTATAACAATAACAATAATCCAACTTATCATCTATTACATTTTGTTGTCAGACACTTTTTTTATTTTTTTAACAATACGTTGTTATGTAAACTTTGTTTGTTCATCTCTTTCTGTTCATTTCCAATGAAATGTTACATTTTGTCTACAGTGTAAATTACTATGTTAATGTTACCTTATGAGTTGGTATATTTTTTGTTATATAATGTATGTAGGTTTATTCATTTTTCCACCAAGTGTTACATAAAATAGTATGGTTAAATAGTTTCAGAAATGTAACAAAGTTCTCTTTCTTTCTCATTTGACAAAAAGTGTAACACATTCTCTCATTTCTCATCTAACACAAAGTTTACTTTAATCATAAAGGTAAAATCCAAAAAATTTACATGTAACATACATTTTTACGCTACATAAAAATGTAACGTACATCGTTTGTGTTACATAAAAATGTAACATGCATATTTACATAATCAAAGTTACACTAGATACGCAAAAACCCACTTTATTTCTGTAACATGCCAGCTCACATATGTAACACCAACAAAAACCACTTTATTTTATGTAACATGCTTGGTCACACATGTAACAACAACAAACACAACCCACTCTATTTTTATGTAACCCGAAAATGACACATTTTTACATAAAAAACTAATAGTAGTAAAAAGAAAATCAATACTCATAAATGACATTAATAACACATTTTATGGATAAAAAAGCTGATTCTAACTACACAAATGTAAGTTAAAATATGTAATTTCAGATCAAAGAACATACAAATCAAAACTTTAAGAAGATCCAAATTTGATTCATCGCCATATTCATGTTCACGTATGACTATCTTCAAGACAGATCTGAATGTGGATTTTATGAAGAGAGAGAAAGAAACCATGGATTTGGATAATCAATTACTCTGATTTCGTTACCAAATATGTTCAACTAAATCCGAAGGTTGTGATGTGTTGTATTATGTTAAATTTCATTCAAGTTCGCTTCTTTTTCTTCGTCACTTAATTCTACGATGCTTGGTTGACATGTCTCCTCATAATACTCGCAAATTGCATGCCCATCATCCTCCAAAATCATGTTATGCAAAATAACGCACGCGTATATCACATGTCGAATCCTAGGTGTTTCCGTAATTCTACACTACACTTTCAAAATGTGCCATCTTGATTGCAAAACACCAAACGCTCGTTCGATGTCCTTCTGTGCCGCCATTTGAGCCCTATTAACTTACGTCTCTTTCCGTCTAGTGTCGTTCTCCGGGTAAATGATTTTACAAACACAACCCAACCCTGGTATATACAGTTCGTCAGATAATATCCATATTTATACTTCGACTATTAAAAAAAGATCATTTTGGCTCAACACCGTTCGTATGGTCATTGAAAATGGTGATTGATTAAGAATATTTAAATCATTATTTCCGGCAGGCATACCAAAGAATGCATGCAAATCCAAAGATCTTGAGATGCAGCCGCTTCAAGCATCATAGCAGATTTTTTATGAAATCCGCTACTATGCTGCCCGACCTACGATGTTTGACAATTTTACCACTCTCATTTCATACATCTAAACTACCGATCATCCGTGGGAAACCATATCACTCTTCATGAGCCTTCAAAAGTTGTATGTCATCAAACATAGGTTTTCTCAAAAAAGATTTAAAATATAGTTCAGCGACATACTCACAAAAAAAGTAATAGAGGGTTTCCCTAGCGGTTCGTTCCGACATTTTTACATATAATGTCGGAAGCCGTCCCATAAGCCAATTTATTAAGCGCCTCCGTGACTTTTTGCAACGTGTCAAATCCTAGACGACCACGCGCATCGTTTCTTGTCGAAAAAAATATATATTTACTTGATAAATCATTTGATATTCTAAGAAATAATTCATAACTCATACGATATCGACGTCTGAAAAGTACTATCATCATAAGTAGGTTTGGTGAAAATAATCACTTACAAATAAATCGTGTGAAGTGACTCGGTCCCCTACTATGTATTTTCTCATTTTGGGTTCTGGGGGCACCATTCGTCTTCCATTACAGCTTGAACTACCTTTTGAACCGTCAAAATTATGATTGTCGGTCCCTCGTCATCCGAAGAGAATAAAATTAAGTTATAAAGCCTAGATGACGACGAGGAATTCCTGGCCGTTGACTAGCAACAACGCTGTGTGTCGACGCCCACACCGTGTGGTGACGTGGTCTAACATTGGTGGAATTGCTTTTTAGTCTTTTTGATTGAACTTCTTCCACCCGTTGTTTATTTGTATATTGAAAAAATGTCTCAATTTGAAATACTGTAGTTTGCATTTTCTTCGATAAAAAAATCAAAGAAAGGTAATTTCAGGAAAACAGTAAAATATATTGCAGATAATTGTAACTTAATCACCACTAGTTGAGAACCTTAAACAACAATTGGATTGACCATAAAACCCATAGGAAGTACAAACGTATACTTTAAAAAAAAAAAAGAAATACTAGAATGCAACACTTATAAACAAAAGTCGGCCTGATCAAGTCCTGAACATATGTTTCAAGATAACATGACGTCTTTCAAGGGTAGATGATATTCAGTCCTCAGATTGGTAGTGTGCCTAAAGTTTGAACACCAAACCATAATATAGATCATATATATGATGCTAACTTTAAAGTCTGAACCTTAATATACATTCTGATTATAAGTTACGTAAATTGTGTATTTGTTGTTATACATCCTAAATATGTACCATCCTAGCATCCCAATTATCATTTGAAACAAGACAGCACAAAATCAATAACTTTAAATAACTAGTATATCTAATTACATGCTTGATGGCTGATATACATGCAGATGATATTATCTTTAAGTCTTATCATAAATTTTCACACTAATTTTATATCAAGATTTGCAACTTGGAGAGTAAAAAAAGTAAGAAACCAAACGACTAGCATTGTTTAATTATCCCGTACAAAGATGAATAAAACTGGTAATACACGTACAATCGAAATGACAATGGGCATGCCCTATTAACTAACTCCCATCAACTTATAGCCAAAATTTAAAAGGAATCTATTTTAGGGTTCCTAGAAAGTCATAAAAAGTATGATGTGACCGACATGCATCTGAGTTAATACTAATTATTTTAATCTTATGCTGTTAAAATAAATTATTATAACTTATGACATACCTTTGCAGGGAGAATAAAAGAGGAATTCACGCATCCCAATGTGTCTTTAGTTGGAAGCTATCTTGTAATATTCCGTTAAGCACCTGTTTCTGTGATGTCCAATAAATTTCTTCACACATGAAAAATTGTAACAACTAAAACATGATACCAAATGAATTGAACAGTTAATGTTACAAACAATATAAACACACACACAAATACACTTAGTCCTCAACACATTTTGGGTAAAAATAGCAATTTTAATTCAAGCATTTTCCATCAACAAATCATGAAATTAGGGTTTCCTTGATCACAACTTCTTTCGCGTCTTGTAATTAAAGAACTAGGCTGTCGGTGTCATCATTGTAAGCGCGATCTTATAGTAACGGCCCTTGAAGTGATCATTGATGGTTAGTTGAGTTCATAACATTACTTAGCGAATTCATCTCGCCCCAATCGATGCTATCTCCACATGTAATAACACTGCTGCTTCCACTTGTGTTTACTTCACACATATCTCCGTACAAGAACTCCAGACCATGATCCAGTTTTTGTGGGGTGGTACTATAATACATTTCCTCAAAAGCTGTTGGGAAAGTACCATTTTGCCCTTCCTGAATAGGCAATATGTTGGAGTGACTATTTTGCAACATTGAAGAAGAAGCCACAGGAGTACTACATGCAATAAAGTTATGATCATTTTGTGAAGATGCCTGAAGACCATTTAGATTATTGTGTATGGGAAAGTGTGAGACCATATTGGATTGAACTTGATTAACATTATCATCAGAATAAAATCTTCCCCAAAGCTTGATGAGTAGTTTCCGTACAGATGTATGATCACTGACAAAGCATGGTTCTTGATTCAAATAGGGCATAGGTGGCATCACTGGCAGCTCTGGCAAATACAGATCTTGAGAGTTGATGTTTTCATTGCCACTAACAACTATGGATGATGGGATTTCGGATGGCGATCGCGCTTTCTTCATTAGTAAATCTCCCTTTCTACGATAAATTAGATCTTTTCGCTGCTTACCTAATATTTTTTTCTTCAGCCTTGTATTCCAATAGTTCTTTATATCATTATCCGTTCGTCCAGGCAACTGGGCTGCAATTATAGACCACCTGATCGAACATGCAAACAACATATGTGTTACAATTTAAAAACGGAACTTCAAGCTTCAAGTTTTAGGGTGCTAATATTCACACACCCTCCTCTATATCTCTCTATATATATTCATAGATATATAGAGAGATAGAGTGAAAAGGATGTGAGAATAAGATTTTAGGGGTGTGGGAATAGTGACAACCCAAGTTTTATCAAGAAATACGAAATTCGTTACCTGCTCCCTATGCTAACATATAGGCTGCAAATTATGCGATCTTCTTCTTCAGAGAAACCTCCATGCTTGATATTCGGGCGGAGATAATTCAACCAACGAAGGCGACAACTTTTCCCACATCTCTTAAGACCTAAATCAAAGTTCACAGGACAAGGAACAAACATGAAAACATAAATCTCTCCTATTTAGTACCAACAATTTTATCGGAAAAAAACTAGATTTGTTTTATATAACAAAACCTAATGAGGGAAGTTATTATATGAATAAACATATTTTACCGATTTTCTGAGGCAAAGCAATCCAGTTACCGCCGGTGCCATGTTCTTCCATATATGCTTTAAGCGTAGCATCTTCTTCAGGCGCCCATGGGCCTTTCTTCACATTGGCTTTGTCACAGCAAGGTGCTCTCCCCATACTTTTCTCCCTCAAATTTCTTGATGAAGAGTAATATGTGCGTCTCAATATTTCTTTATGCTTTATCACAATTGATCAGAATAATAAGTAAAGAAACTAGAATTGTAGTCTGTAAAACAGATATGGAAAATGGGAAGGGATAAACATGTGTTCTTGAGCAGCCCATTTAATAATTAAAAAGAAGACCTACATTTTTAATTGGGTGTGGCGTAAAAGATTATAGTTATTAATTGCCAGAATAAGGAATAGGTTTTTTTCTGCTTGTCTTTCATTGTAGAGCATCATTTGTTAATGCCTCACGACTGCGATATTTTGGAAGTTTCTATGTTCAAAATTCTTTCAACTTTACAAGATAGTGACCGTAAATTCTTTTGTTGTGTAATTATATATTCCTCATACATTATTTTAGATATAAATAAGATTTCATGCTCTGCATTATCTTACAATCATGGATTTTGCTGATTAAATTACCTCAAGAAAAGGTGATATCTGTTATTATTAAAACTTTGTTAAACTTTAATTATTACTTGTAGTCTGTATCCCTTCTGATTTCAAGTTACTTATTAATTATCAAACTTTCCAGATTTGTAAGTATGTTGGATGAGTTTTAGGGTTTCCGTTAAAATGAATATGTGACTAGGGTTGCAATCGAATTGAACGAACACGAACAAGACCATGTTCGTGTTGTTCGTTAAGGAAATTATCTTGTTTGTGAACTGTTCATGAACGCATAGCGAACATAAGTTTGTGTTCATGTTCGTTAAGGAAATTCAATTGTTCGCGAACAGTTCGTGAACATTGGTCTCGAACACAAACTAACGCAGATGAATAAAAATGAACGTATAGCTTATTATTTATTTTTTTTTAGATATGAGGGGCTTTGCCCTAAGGTTTTGGCCGAGTTTGTGGCCTCAGTCCCCCTCACCCCCTTATTGAAACCTGATAATGGTATCCTGCCCATTGCTGTGGGGGGCATATGGCGTAGGTTGGTCTCTAAGGTGGCAATGAAGAAGGTTAGGAAGGACATGGCCCAATATTTGGGGGATTTTCAATTTGGGGTTGGTACACCAAATGGGGCAGAGGCGGTGCTTCATAGTGCGAACAGGTTCCTGAACTCTTTTCATGAAGATGGGTCTCTGGCCTTGCTTACGGTGGACTTCTCCAATGCTTTCAACATGGTTGACCGCTCGGCGTTCCTCCAACAGGTCCACCAACGTTGCTCATCTAACTATCGGGGCCCAGTTCCTGTACGCCAACCCGCTAGGTTGTATGTTGGCATCGAGTGTATTGGGGCCACCACTGGAGTGCAACAAGGAGACCCCTTGGGGCCCCTTCTCTTTGCTCTAGCCTTACACCCCCTTATCCTCCGTGTCCAGGAACACTGTAACCTCCCTTTTCATGCTTGGTATTTGGATGATGGGACGATTATAGGTAATGCAGTTGAAGTTGCTAAGGCCTTGGAAATCATCAACACAGAGGGACCATCCATAGTGCTCCATATCAATATTAAGAAAACGGAAGTTTACTGGACATCGTGCGACGGTCTCAAGGTTCAGGACGGCCTTTTCCCAAGAGGGATAGGTAGACCTGACAGGGGGGTTAAGCTCCTTGGGGGGGCGGTTAGTCGAGATTCTGGTTTTATCGGGGATTTAGCAGGGCGTCGGGCATCGACAGCGGTTGACCTTATGAAACTCTTGCCCTGCCTCCAGGACCCCTAGTGCGAGCTTCTTCTTTTAAGGCATGCATGGGGGTAGCTAAGGTACTGTTTGGGTTGCGAACCTGCCAACCCCACTTGATAGCAAATGCGGTATCCTGTTTTGACGATGGCCTCCGAGAGGCCATCGAAGACATTGTTGTTTGCGGAGAGTCCTACTTCGGGGACCTCCGGTGGCGTTTGGCATCTTTGCCTATGCACCTGGGTGGTTTGGTCCTCCTCTCAGCCCGAGATGTTGGAGTTTATGCTTTTATGGCGTCTAGAGGTCAGTCGTGTGTATTGCAGACCATATCCTTTGGAACAGTGGGGTTACTGAGCTTGACATAGACTACTAGCAGGCCCTTGAGCACTTACGTATCCCTCTTCCAGACTTTGATATTGGCGGTTTCTCTAAAATGGACACCGCCCCCTCAAAGCCACAAAAAAACTTTGGCGAATGCCCTATTTGGCCAAATCGCTCAGAGTCTGGGATAAGCCTTTGATTTGTCTCCCCGCCAGAAGGCGGTGATTGAGTGCTTGAAAGGCCCCCATGCATAGGACTTTTTGACTGTTATCTCGATCGAGGGGTTGGGGCAATGCATGTTGGCGGTTGAGTACAGGGCTATCCTCAAATACCGGCTGATGATCCCTATGTATACTGAAGACGAAACCTGCCCAATCTGTCGTAAAGCCTGCATGGATAAATACGGGGAGCATGCTGTTCATTGTAAGAAGCTTCCTGGTTTCAAATATCGACATGACTGGGTGAGGGATGTTTTGGGGGACATCTTGAGGAGAGCGGGGATTTCTACCAAAAAGGAGGCCGCTGTGAATTCCTTATAGATCCTATGGAAGGGAGATCTACGTTAAGACCAGCGGATCTGCTCGTCTTTGGCTGGGCGGGAGGGAAACATGCTTGTGTGGATCTCACAGGAGTCTCCCCTTAGATGGTTTAAGGGAAAGTGGGTTTGTAGCAGGACAAGCAATAAGGAAAGCGGAACAGAAAAGGTGGATAAAAATGCTAAAGCTTGTGCTGATAATCAACATGCCTTTGTCCCCTTCGCCTTCGACACTTTGGCTCCCTAGCTCCAGAAGCTATTCGTTTGTTGACTAGGGTCCAAAAAATTGTCCACAGCAGTAGCTCTTCAATAGGGGACAGGGGTTTGTCTTTAATAGGCTAGGGTTTGCTATTCAAAAAGATGTAGCGGCGCAGCTTGTTGCTCGCTTACCTGCAATTTTGATGTAACTCGGCCAGTTTTTATATTAATATATGAATTCTTATTTAAAAAAATCATATATTAAATTGTGTGTGTATTTTATGTCATAGTTACAACTTAAAAAGAGAAATTGAAATAAGATTTTATAATTTAAATGTAATTGTATTATATATTTGTGTTTTTTTGTAGTAAAACATATATATATATATATATATATATATATATATATATTATGTATTTAGATAAAAGGTTTATTATTTTATTGTTTTTTAATATAATCAAAGAACACAAATGAACGTAAACGAATGAACATGAACAAATGTAACCGAACATATTACCGAATGTTTACGAACGCAGTCGAACGAATGAGACATTCGTTCATGTTCGTTCGCTAATATCGAACAAAACTTTTGTTCGTGTTCGTTTGTTAAGCTAATCGAACGAACATAACGAATTTCATGTCGCACGGTTCACGGACTTTCCTTTTAACGTTCGGTTCGTTTACAACCCTATTTGTGACTGTTTCTCGTCCTAGCTTCAGTCGGGATAAAAAATACGTCTTCTTGAAATGTTGAAATACACATCATGTAATTAACGACAAATCTCGAATGCACAATTCGTGTTCCAAAAGCTTCGTTGAATACGTATATAGTAGGTAAACTATATATATCAAGGTGTGACCGGACACGTTGAACCGTTTTTCACATTTTTTGCATTGGTTTTGATTGAGACATAAAACCTGGTCGCTAATCAATATTACGACGTTAAATAAAGTCGCTATATCTGGCATGGTTTTATAAGATGGACTAGTTTTGTGACGGGTTTCATTCGTACAATTAACCACATTTATTTTCCGAAGTGGTTTTTCTTCACATGTATTCAATTATGTAGTAATATTCACTACTTTAGTCCAGAAATATTCCTTCTGATGCTAAATTGTTCGCACCTAATTATGCCAAGCAACACACTTTATTTTCACAAAATAATAAATAATCTCGTGAAATTTGTTATATTATCTAGACATTTTATTTTAGGGTGTTAATATTCATATACGTACGCCTCTCCTCTATCTCTATCTATATATATAGAGAGAGAGAGTGGAAAGAAAGTAGGAATAAGATTTTAGGGATGTAGGAACAGAATGAGCCTTATTTTATCCGACAATACTTTGTTCTGTCTTTTAGAGATAATTTTTACAATTCAAGAACAATACCCTATGAACAGTAAGCGTGGACTCTCATGAAGTCAATTTAAGTATACCAGTTTTAGCTGAGCTTTTTTTGGCAATATTATCCTCAAAAGTTCTCAATAATTTCCTTTGGAACACATATGGAAGGTATTGTAAAGGAGAACAAGCCAGACAATAATTGATTTCCTTTCTTACTTTGTTTTTGTTAATTTTGTAAACTATGGTGATAGAGCTTTGTGTTACAACCCGGCTAAACTTTTATCTAAAACGCACCAAACCAAGAGGTCTTAACTGTTCATTTAATGTTTCGGCATACAGTTCTTAAAACATAAAATTTCATTAAACATGCCAGGGAAACTTTAATACTTAACATACAAGTTAAGTTACAAAATTAAATAACTGTCTTAAACTAAAGTACAACATAAACATAGTCAGATGTCAGTCTTCGAGAGGGTGCGTTCACCAATGCCAACTCTTAAGTTATCAAACTTTAACGATACGTGCATACTAAAGGTTAGTTACGCTCAGTGGGTTGTAGTTTATAATGACAACTATAAACTTTAGCAAGCAATAATCACAATATACATGTGTAACACCCTGTGTTTTTACGTTCTATAAAATTTCGACATGTGTCCCGCTGATCCTCGTATGCCGTGTGCTTGACGAGAGAGACTAAAATCGCCAACATGTTATTTTATAACCTCTGAGTGGTGGATATTAACGCTGAGGGGTTAAACGTGTCAACATGCTTAAACTATGCCTCTGAGTGACCTTTTAACGAACCCGGAGCTTAATGATGTTCGGTTATACTCCCGAGAGTGCTAATCAGAAGCCATATTGAATAAAACATGCTTTTATGTCGAAATATGGGAGTTTGGAGAAGTTCAGGGACTAAAATGGAAATTTTGTGAAATGACACCCCAGGCGCCACGCGCCAGGGACCTGATATCCTCGCACGACGCGCGGGAGAGGTCAGTTCGCAGAAACAGCTGCCAGCTGCTGATCTGCATGCTTGACCACTTCTCAACCCACCTGCACTCTCACAGCTCGAAACCATTAACTCAATTCCGGTTTTGGACACCTCATATAACACCTAGAGTGATCCTAAGTGAGCTCTCAACACTTGGATTGATCTTGTTCATGATCTCCAAGTACAAATAGAGGTGTTCATCAACCCTATTTCTTGCACCTCTCATTTTCTCTCTATATCACTCACTTGGAAGGCTCCTGATATTCAAGGAGCAATCCCCTGAGTTTCTTAGTCATCCTTGGCTCACTTGTAAGTGTTCCAATCCTTTCTTTTCAGTTTTATTAGGCTTTAAGCCAAAGTAAAAGCGTTGACATAAAAACGCTTTGACTTTGAGCTAAGACATTACGGTCCAGCCATAGTTCGGTACGAACATGGCTATGTGATCGTACTTAGGTAGGTGTTAATCCCTAAACTGGGCACCTCCTAATTACCACGTTTGCTTGGTCAATTGACGGGTCAAAGTTATTAATAAAATGTCAAACTAGGTCAGATTTGAAAATAAATTCATATATGATAATGTAGGTGTTATAAAATAGTTTTTAACACTTAAACAACTTGGTAATAATTATTAGAACATGTGTAAACATGTTCAGCTCGTCAATTCCAGGTTTAAGGTC
This sequence comes from Scalesia atractyloides, assembly GCA_947069175.1. Classification (NCBI taxonomy): domain Eukaryota; kingdom Viridiplantae; phylum Streptophyta; class Magnoliopsida; order Asterales; family Asteraceae; genus Scalesia; species Scalesia atractyloides. Next base: position 42,681,881 of record CAMTDV010000014.1, read on the forward strand.
GGTTCGCAACCGAAATTTGTGAAGTTTGACTTCTACTTTGAGTTTCAGTTCTGACCCGATTTAGCAACTCTAGCTACTGAAATTAAGTTGCATTGTGACCATGTTTAGTTATAGTATAACCCTCTGGAGTTATATCACATGGTTACATAGTAATCCGAGCTTTTATGCAAGTTTCCTTAATTATGTCAAACTTTGCTAAAATGCCCTTCATACTTAAAAATAAGGTTTTAAATACAAATGAGCATACAAATAAGTTATGTAGTGATATATAAACATGGCTAACTTATTTTGATGTCAATAATCTAGTCATAACCTGAGTTTTGTTTAATTACCGTAAATTATGCTTTCAAAGGACCAAAATGCCCCTTCGGCATCCAAAATGGTTTTTAACATAATTCTTCAACAAAACTCATTACCTACTGATGTAATATCATAATTAGGATTACTTGGGATATTAAATCAGATTGTAAACTGAGTTACGCACAAGTCTTGGTATGCGATAATGTCGATATTACCCTTATGATGCATAAAATGATTGTAAAGATACTTTTCATAACCAAATCTTTTACCTAATGTTATGATATATTAAATAACTTATTTGGTTGTATAAACCTGGTCATAACATCAGTTTTTCCATAAACATCGATTAAATCGTCATTTAGCGACTTTATCGCCATTTAGGCGCATAGTATGGTTTAAAACCATAGTAAAGCACCAAGACTTGATACCTATTGATTTCAAAACTCATTTTACATATAATTACATCAACTAAACTCAGATTCCCAAGTAAATATCAAGCTATGTGTGAAATGACCAAAATGCCCTTACGAGGCATAGTTTGGTCATAAACTCTAAACCACACACATACTCGATATCCTACTGATAAAACATCATAAATAAACTATTTTTACAGTATATTATGACCATTACATCAGTTTGCTCATAAGTTCTTTTACAAGTCATAAAATGACCAAAACGCCCTTTTGAGGCGTAACTTGATTTTAAAACCATAACAGGCATACATGTTGATATCCTACTGATATTACAACATGTTTTAAATATAATGGCATATGGAACTTGTATAAGACTCACCCGGTTACCCGGTTTCGCTTATATGCTTACGGTTCGGCCTACGTAACTAGTTTACGTAATTTAACTGAAACGGGTTTAACCTTATCATTTTATTTTCAAAATCCAGAATGTAACATCTTTACCCATATTAAACAAGTCTCCATGCTTGTCGGGTTTAAACTGCATTCTATTCCGGTCACCGCTTAATCTAGCGTCTAGTACCGTTATTATCCTTAAGCTACCCGGTTCGAGTCTACAAAATAGATAGGACCCGTTAGCATTCTAATTGGTTATAAACACCATCATTTCCAGACTAAGAGCCTCCCGGTAGATTGCCATCTAAGCTTACTTTTGAATATTCGGCTGAGTTACTTATCTTATTTGAAGAATTTGCTCAGGTAAATACTTTTAACTTATTTTCCCTATATGGGCTTGGGATACGGTATAATAATACCGCTTGGTCGGGTATGGGATCATGTTATCGGATTGTGATTTACTAAATCCTTATAACTCATTTTATTCTGTATTGTTTGATAACTTAAACATTGGGGGTTAATTCGACCATGTCTGGGATATCCTTGGCTCATTTAAGTTACTAATGGCCACGACCTTAAGCACGGGGTGTAGGCATACACCTGCAGACGCTAATGCTAATAAAAATATTAAATCCCGTTGGTGGATTATTTAAGTGGCGTGTCGGTCAATCAGGTTATTCGGTTTCTGCACCGGACCCCATATGTATTGACAAACATGTAAAACTGTAAACAATGTCATTTTGAACTATCCCAAGTTATTTATAAAACGTGGCAAGTGCACTAGAAATCATTTTCAATAAATATTTACAAAATGATTAGGTTATTAGTATTAACCAGTGAAAAACTGATGTATTTTCAAAAGACCAAGTTACAGGTGGCAACACGCAATAGATCGGGAGCTGCGCTATAGTGACGATAGAGGATTTTGCAAGTCTCTAGGATGCTTAAAGTCTGTTGAACAATTACTTTGTATATATTTATTTCGATCCGCCTGTGGATCTTTTCATTACAAGCCTTGTAATTGATTTTTGAACTTTGGACACTCGGTTTGTAATAGTAATTTAAATCCAAGACTTCCGATATGCATGTGTTTGTTTGGTTATGATGTTATCAACTACGTCATGATATTCCCCAACCGGGCCCACCGGGTTACACGTGGAAATCGGGGTTTCACAGGTTGGTATCAGAGCCAACATTCGAGTGAATTAAACATTAGCCTTCTGTGTTTAATCTCGAAAATACACAATAGCACATTCCTTAGACTTCCGAGTCTAGGCTTTGACCTAAGAGTACTCATTTCATTATTAAGTTATTATTATTGTTTTGCTTTGTTTTAACTTGTTATTGAAACAGGAAACATGCCACCAAAATTCAGACGCAGAGGCAAGGGCAAGGGTCCCATGAGGGGCGGACCCTCAATGACTGGACCGTCTTTCACCGGACCATCTTTCAGACCACCTTATAGACCATCTCTAGCCGGAGCAGCTAATTTGCCCGATTACAATCCTTACGAGGGATCCGGAGATCCTCGTCTCCTTTTGAACCTTACAGACATTCAATATCACACGAATATTCTCCACCTCGTTCTCACTCCCAGCATTCTTACCATTCTCACCATACCCACGAATCTCACCATTCTCACCATACCCACCAATCTCACCATTCTCATTCCCATTCCCATCAGGAATACTTCAACTCTTATTTCGATAACCCTGTCAACCAACCCTCTCCTGAAACCCCTCCAGTCGACTCACCAACGCATATGGAGGAAGATTCTGATCCGGAGGAGTTTCCATAAACCGGATCATACGGCCATCCTATCGAGTTGTCTAGTGGCTCGAACTCCTTGGCAGGATCTCCATTTCGAGGTCCTGATGATTACGAACAAAGATGGGTGCAGTATGTGTTCGTCAACACACCCTCCTACCACAACACTCCCCAACATCATGCCCCATCACCACATCCTCAAATCGAGGATGAACCTATGCAGCCAGTGGAGCAACCTCAACCACCTCCGGAGTCATCATCACAATCACGCCGAAGGCGTGGAGCGCGTATGTCTGTACGTGCTGGTCAAAGGTCGGGTTTGCTACCACCTTTGCCACCATCTTACCCTATCATCCCCGAGGACCCACAAATGGGCGGGCCCTCAAACACTTCACCTGTGGCGGTTCCAACCCCACAACCTGCTGCTGATCCGATGCCCCAACCAGCAGTTCAGCCATCTTCAACCGGGTTTGGGTAACCCAATTCCCACCTATCCAGATTTATCTGGATATGGTGCTGATTTTACCGCTCCTTCATACGATCCGTACCTTGAAGCAGCCATGCACAACGCCCTCTATCATTCTCCTTATCCTAATTACCCACCTTCTTACCCTTCCTATGCGGCTACCGGGTATCCGCCATATACGTACACGCACCCGGGTATGCTTCAACCGCAACCACCTCCACCTCAGCCTCAACCCCAACCACAAGTACAACTCGAGGCCATTAACGAGGCCTTGGAACAAGTCAGGGAAATGCGGCAACAAGTAAAGAAGTCGGAGAAGAAAACGACTAAATTTATCAAGAAACTTATAAAGCCGTAAAAGGGAGGAAGGATGAGTAGATCTTGGGTTCCTATTTATGTAATTTTAATTTCAATAAGTCCATGCGTGGACATTGTTATTTCTTTTAAACCCTGCGTGGGTATGTTTTTCTTATTATAGTCCCTGCGCGGACTAAATTTTGTACTGAAACCTCTTTAGAGGTAATTATGTAATCCCTACCGTTTTAATGAAATTTCAAATTTTGAATTTACTTATGCAACCCTATTACCTCTTTTTAGCGAGCCTCGATTTTTTTTTTATTTGATTTTATCGCTCCTCCAATAAAGGATCTTTCATGGTCCCAACGGCTAAGTTATATGAAAAGAATTCGTTGTGATGCTAAAGCCTAAATGGTTTAATCATACCATGGCTAACCTATAAGATTCCTATTTCGCCGTATAGTACCGAAGCGTTATGGCTCATTCAGACGGTGCTAGTAGCCATCATAACGATGATGATCGAATAGGATAAATATAGTCATGAATGAAGATGAGTTTCAGGCTCGCATAGATGCAGTCGTAAGCAAGGCTATGGAAAAAGCCTTAGAGAAATTTAACATGTCGAGTGCCACTCACTCTAAGACGGTATCAAAGGCTGTCTCAAAACCTCCCACCTCTGAGAAGAAAGAGGATTCGGTACTTCCTCAAGCGTGAGGAATGAGGCTAAGAAAAAGGAAATCCATGATAAAACCAATACTCACTCTGGTGGCTGTTCATATAAGTACTTCGTCTTGTGTAAGCCACGAGACTTCAATGGAGAGAAATGGGATATTGAGACCCTAAGATGGCTCGATGAGATCAAGATAGTGGTTGATATCAGCGGCTGTGCTGATAAGGACATTGTGAAGTTTGTATCTCAATCTTTTAAGGGTAGCGCCCTGATTTAGTGGAAGGCATTAATGCAATCATCAGGTAAGGTCCACCTGTATAACTTGGGATGGTCCCAATTTGGGGACCTTTCAAGGACACTTACTGTCCACCGCATGAGGTGGAAAAGATTGAGATGGATTTCCTTGCTCTCACAATGAAGAACCTCGATTGTCGGAAGTTTGTTACCAACTTTGACTCATACTCTCGGCTAGTACCTTATTTAGTCACGCCAGAACCTAAGCGCATCGTGTCACACCCTGACCCGCAGCGGAATAAGAGTCGGGGCATAATTGGGTTATCACCAAAGCTCATGATATTTACAAATATGTTTCATATTTATTAAAGTCAAAATTACATTCCCAAATATCCAAACATGTCCATACAATACAAAGAAAATAAACCAAACAAAACAATTCCAAACTCTAAATCATTTTATTCTTCTAGTCCAATCCTAAGTGTTTCTTGCTGTAGCTGGTTCACCTGTATCATGTGTAAAAATGGGGGTTTTTGGGTCAACATAAGTTGGCGAGTGAACCTTGTTAGATAAACATTTATTATTGATTTTCTTGTTAGTTTATCAATGAAAAATTTGCATAATCATGAATGAGCAAATGTAAATAATCAAGCAGGAGCAATTGCAATCACAACTATAACATACTGTAACATATGATAGCATACATTAACATACCAACATCGTACAATAAATAACATGAATGAAACTGTGCGATCAAGGCTCAATCAAACGGAGCCGATCGTATTGCATGTACTGAAAATGATAAATGTCTGTGCGATCAAGGCTCAATCAAACGGAGCCGATCGTATGTGGGCACACCAGGTTCACGCTCATAATGTAATGGGGAGCGGCGGCCTATGAAATTGCATGTACTGAAAATAATAAATTGAATCTAACAATAACCACACAACAGTTGAAACAAGCTGAATACACATTTGTTCATGATATGTTGTATGCACAATGATTTAAATATAATATATAGCAAGACACATGATACACCCCAAAACGTGATTAAAACGGGGAATTTGTAAAGATTCACTCACATTGGGTGCGTTTGATTTGAGATGGTGAGATGCGCACGAGTTGGAAGAGCGGGACAACGAGAATTAACTAACCTAAATAATAACGGAAAATATAGTAAATGAGTGGATTTTATTAATAATTTTTAATAATATTTTTAGATATATTTTTGTGAGTTTAAGGCTATTTCTATCTTTAAAAACATTATTTTTAAGTATTTTTAATTGATTTTTAAATTAAATTAAATAAATAAAAATATAAAATATGTTGACTTTTTGCGACTTGACCGTTGACCGATTTATTGTGTAATTGTATTGCGCTGGGTGAGGCTCGAACCCTAGACCTCCCGTACGCGTGCACGCAGCTCTACCAACTGAGCTACGTGTCTAACCCGAAATAATTCTGTTTTTAATTATACTTATATATTAATTCAATTTATCCAAAATTCTTTTAATTTCAAAAACATTTTAATTCATCGAACCGGTGCCACTAACAGGTCTCGAACCCGGGACCTGCGCTTTAACGTTACACACAGTCACCACTGGACTGTGTGTCTAACTTGGTTAATATACAAATTTTATTATACTTAACAACTAACGGAGTTAACCCGGTTCAGTTCTAATCAAAAAGGCATTTTATTACATAGAGGGTGCGTGTATCAGGGATCGAACTCGGGACGTATGACGTATTTTGTTCGCACACAGTCCACCGTTGCACTGTGTGTCTAACCCGTTCAAAATAACAATTTTAATTATTCTTATAGTGTTATCACAGTTAATCTTCTTCGTTCGTTTTTACCGGCAATAGATTACACCGTTATATCTTGTTTAGTTCGATTGATATACATTGTACAAACTAATATGAAATGGCAGAAACGATAATTAGAAGTAAACATGTCGAAGAACGGTTTATTTCAGAATTCCGGCAAGGTGTCGGTCTCTGTTTTTGTGCACTTCAACTGAACAAGACAATTAACCGTTTTGATTAGCTAATCGTGGAGTTGAAGTGATTAACAAACGTTAACAGAGTGTTTGAATGTCCTTACCGATTCACAGATGAAAATAGAGATTTCCAGAACTTTTCCGGCGAACTGGAATTATCCAAAAACAGCGTCTGAATTCGATTTCAATTGAAAGGTTTGAGTCAGAAATAGCTTAACAATTGTTAGACCACGAAGAAATTGAAAGACTTACTGTTTTGGTGAAGAGTACGGTTTTCCGGCGACTTGCAGAATTTTTCCGGCGAGTTCAAATAGCTTCTCCGGTGGACTGAAAATTGTGCGGAAATGTATTTGGAGATGTGCAGAGTGTTTGTGAGTCGCGAAGGAGTACTAGGATGGAAGTAATCCAAGAATTGAAAGTTTTCGGTTATTAAACCGATTCACTCCCGAATTCAAGTTTCATTCAAGGCAAAATTGATTGGAATTGTCGGTGAATCGGTTATAAACCTGAAATCGCGATATTCAAACGTTTTAGACGGTTGAATAGCCGATTTCGGTTTTCAGTTGGCGCAACCAGTTCATCTAAGTTTGTATATAAGACTCATTTGTTTCCTAGAGTTGACAGAAAACAAACAAGTGGCGGAGTGGTTATGCGTGTGAGTGTTAAGTCTTTGGAAGTTCACAACCTGGCTGACCCGGGTTCGAGTCCCGGCAGCCTCATTTTATTTTTATTTATTTTATTTTTACTTTTTATCAAATATAATTTTTATGGTTTAGTTTGTTTACTAATTATGTATCATTAAAAATCAAAATAGCCATAAATACGCAACGTGACATTTATAACTTGATATTCGATTACAAAACGGAGCGGGTTTGGAAACCCGTTTTCGACAAATGTTACAGTATCCCTACTTTTAGGAATTTCGTCCCGAAATTTAAGTAGTAGAAGTAGTAGGAAAAAGATGCGGGTATTTTTCACGCATTGAGTCTTCACATTCCCAAGTAAACTCAGGTCCCCATTTCGACTCCCAGCGTACCCTAACAATTGGAATGCGACTCCGTCGTAGACGTTTCTCCCCGAAGTCCATGATTTCTACTGGTCTTTCAATAAAATGCATAGATTCATCAATCTGAATATCTTACAGAGGAATGTGGAGGTTTTCATCAGCGAGGCACTTCTTCAAGTTAGATACGTGGAATGTGGGATGAATCCTGTTGAGTTCTTCTGGTAGATCAAGCTTGTATGCTACAGGTCCTACTCTTTCGAGTATCTTGAAAGGTCCTACGTAGCGTGGTGCTAGCTTGCCTTTTTTACCAAAACGAACTACTCCCTTCCACGGTGATACTTTTAGAAGTACATGATCACCAATGTTAAACTCTAAAGGCTTCCGTCGTTTATTTGCATAACTCTTTTGACGACTCTGAGCCGCTAGAAGATTGTTTCGAATTTGATGGATCTTGTCTGTGGTTTCTTGAATCAATTCCGGACCAGTGATTTGAGCTTCCCCAATTTCGTGCCAACATACTGGAGATCGGCACTTACGACCATATAAGGCTTCAAAAGGTGCCATGCCGATGCTTGAATGATAGCTGTTGTTGTACGAAAATTCGACTAATAGTAGATGAGCGTCCCAATTTCCCTTGAAGTCTATAACACATGCTCGAAGCATATCTTCAAGAGTTTGAATGGTGCGTTCAGATTGACCATCAGTTTGAGGATGATAGGCGGTACTGAGGTCTAATCGCGTACCCATAGCGGCTTGTACTGCTTGCCATGTTCGTGAAGTGAAACGACCATCACGATCAGAAATAATGCTTAACGGTACCCCATGTCGGCTTACGATTTCGCTGATATAAATACGAGCAAGCTTTTCGTTCTTGAAATCTTCGCGGATAGGAATAAAGTGAGCTGATTTTGTAAGTCGGTCAATTATTACCCATATAGTGTCATACCCACCAGAAGTGCGAGGTAACCCGGTAATGAAGTCCATGGTTATATTTTCCCACTTCCATACAGGTATTTCAGGTTGGACCAGAAGTCCTGAGGGTCTTTGGTGTTCAGCTTTCACCTTGGAACATGTAAGGCACTTAGAAACAAAAACAACAATATCCTTTTTCATTCCAGGCCACCAATAGGTATATCGTAGGTCTTGATACATCTTATCGGCTCCTGGGTGTATAGAGTATCGCGTTTTGTGAGCTTCCTTCATAAGAATTTCACGAAGATTGTTGTGGTTAGGAATCCATATACGATCTAGATAGTACAGAATACCGTCTGATTTAGTTTCAAGTTTTAGTTCGGCTCCACAGGACATCTCTTTTCGTACGTCTTCTTCTGTTACTGAAACATGTTGGGCTTTTCGAATTTGATCTTTAATGTCAGTTATGATTTGCGAACATAGAAGACGAATGGAGTTCGCATAACCCTTTCGACTAAGTGCATCGGCCACCACATTTGCTTTGCCAGGGTGGTATCGAATTTCACAGTCGTAGTCATTTAGAAGTTCGACCCATCTTCGTTGCCTCATGCTTAACTCCTTTTGATTGAAGATATGTTGAAGACTCTTGTGGTCAGTGTATATTTCACACTTAGTACCATAGAGATAATGTCTCCATATCTTAAGAGCGAACACAACGGCTCCAAGTTCTAGGTCATGGGTGGTGTAGTTCTTCTCATGCGTCTTGAGTTGTCTCGAAGCATAAGCTATAACTTTTCCTCTTTGCATTAGAACACAGCCTAATCCTTGCCCTGACGCGTCGCAATAGACCACAAAATCATCACAACCTTCAGGAAGAGTGAGGATTGGTGCATCACAGAGTTTTTGTTTAAGAGTTTGGAAGGCTTCTTCTTGCTTGGGTCCAGATATGAAAGGTTTTCCCTTATGAGTTAAAGCCGTGAGTGGTACAGCAATGCGTGAGAAGTTTGAGATGAATCGACGATAATAACCAGCCAGACCAAGAAAAGATCTTACTTCAGTTGGTGTACGTGGCGCTTGCCATTCTTGTACCGCTTTGATCTTTGAGGGGTCGACATGTATTCCCTTGTCATTGACTACATGTCCGAGGAATTGCACCTCTTTTAACCAGAATTCGCATTTGGAGAATTTGGCGTAAAGCTTTTCATTCTCTAGAAGTGTAAGGATGAGTCGAAGATGACGCTCATGATCAGTTTTAGATTTTGAATAAATAAGAATGTCGTCGATGAAGACTATAACAAATCGATCAAGATAAGGTTTGCAGACTCTGTTCATTAGGTCCATGAAGACTGCTGGAGCGTTGGTTAAACCAAATGGCATGACCATGAATTCATAATGGCCATAACGAGTTCGAAATGCGGTCTTTGGGACGTCTTCTTCATGCACCCTATGTTGATGATAACCAGATCGAAGGTCGATTTTGGAAAAGTAGCTGGCACCTTGAAGTTGGTCAAGAAGATCATCAATGCGAGGTAAAGGATAGCGATTCTTGATTGTTAATTTGTTAAGCTCTCTGTAGTCGATGCATATACGAAACGATCCATCTTTCTTCTTTACAAAAAGGACAGGTGCACCATAAGGCGATGAGCTAGGACGTATGAATCCCTTGTCAGTCAACTCTTGTAATTGACTGGCTAACTCTTGCATTTCAGAGGGGGCTAACCTATAAGGAGACTTTGCAACTGGTGTAGCACCAGGTATAAGATCAATACGGAATTCGACTTCTCTAACTGGAGGAAGTCCTGAAATGTCGTCAGGAAAAACTTGCGGGAAATCTTTTACTACTGGAATGTCTTCAAGTTTCTTCTCCATGGTTCCCTTTTTGATGATATGAGCTAAAAAAGCGACATAATTTTTGCGAAGATATTTTTGGGCTTGAAGACAACACATTAAGATGAGCCCCTTCGACGAGGTTTCTCCAAAGATTCGAAGAGTCTGATCGTTTGAAAGAGGAATACGTATAAATTTTTCGCGACATACAACTTCTGCCTGATGTTGACTGAGCCAGTCCATACCAATTATGATATCAAAACTTCCCAGCTTCATATGAATAAGGTCGACTGAGAAATCGTGGTCGTTTAAGGTGAGTGTACAGTTGCGTATAATAGAGTTTAATGAAACTGGTTTCCCGTCAGCAACTTCTACCGTTATGGATTCCATGAGCTTATCCCGATTTTGGTTTAAGATAGGTTCAAATTCTAAGGACACAAAACTTCTATCCGCACCAGTATCAAATAACATAGATGCATATCTACCATTTATAAGGAACGTACCGTTAACCACATTGCCGTCAGCTCTAGCCTGATTAGCGTTGATATTGAAAGCTCTTCCTCTTGCAGGTGGAGGAGCTTGGTTCGCTTGATTCACCGGGTTGGCTTGGGCCTGAGCATGGATAATGTTTACCAACCTTGGACAAGTGTTTCTGAAATGGCTTGGGTCTCCGCAATTGTAGCAAGCCCGCATAGGTTGAACCATAGGATAATTGGGTTGATAGTATGTTTGGGCTAAATGTTGGGTGGGTGGTAATAGTAGGGGTTGTTGGGCTTGACCCATTAATTTTTGGTGGGTTTGGGTTGAAGGCTGGTGGCGGTTCGTTCGCTGAGGCATGCGGCAGGTTTGAACAGTATGACCTGCGCGACCACAGCTGGTGCAATGTTGGCAAGGATAATCAGGAGAATGGTGATATTGGCAACGGTTGCATTTTGGTAACGGGCCAGAGTATGGTCTTTTGTATGGTGCAGGTGAAGGAGCGACTTGGGTAATGGGTGCAGCAGGAATAGGGGAGTTGGTTTGTGTAACAGCGAAGTTTCTGGTGTTGCGCTTCCTCTTGTTAACAAACTTAGAGGAGGAGATGGAATGGTTTGAAGTTTGACCCTCAACAGGGGCTTTCTTTTTCTCTTCTTTAAACTTCCTGTTGCGAATTCGATTCTCGGTCAGTTCAGTCGCTAGCTCCATAGCAGCTTCAAGTGTTACCGGTGAAATGCTGAGAACTGAATCTTGAATTTTCGAGGGAAGTCCTCGAATATAATGCTCGATCAAACGATAAGTTGGGGTAAACAAATTTGGAACCATTTGGTTCAACTCTAAGAACCTCTTGTTATAGGTGGTGTGATCTCCCTCCTTCTGCTTTAAAGAATGAAATTCGTCCTCCAACTTTTTATTTTCACTCCTAGGACAGAAACGCCTAGTCATGATTTCCCTTAACTCCCCCCAAGTTAAGGCCATTGCATCATCAATTCCTCTTTTCCCTTTTTCAGTATTCCACCAAGTGAGAGCTACCCCAAATAGTCTCCCGGTGGCGTATCGAACCTTGCGATCCTCAGGACAATCGCAGTTGAGGAAGGTGTTTTCCATTTCCTCAAACCAATGGAGGAGAGCAGTGACACCTTCGGTCCCTTCAAATTTAGGAGGATCACAAGATTTGAAATGTTTGTATGAGCACTTGCTGGTAGGAGGGTTGCCGATGTTCTGGTCATTCTGTTGGGGAGGATTAATGGGATTTGTGGCGAGAGCTTGTTGTACTTGGACCACAATGTCAGGCAGTATCGTGGCCATTTGTTTCGCGATTTGTGTGGCCAAGCGTTCCTGAGACCTTCCTGATCTTTTACCCCCTCGTTGTTGTCTGGACGACATCTACAGGAACATACATAAGAAGATTGTGAGTTTATGGAGTCTTTTTAGGTGTCATGTGTCTTTAAGAAAAATGAAAATAACATAAATATCAATAATGCAACTACATCCATAGGATGTCTTGGGTTTGCTCATGTTGGGCCTCAAATGTCCCCCATACCTTCACCTATATAGTCATGTGGGCCCCCATGACTATTGGCTTGGTAGGATTCACATTAGTATTGGCGATTTAACACTCGCATCACCCGAATGCAAACCACAAAATATGTTTACGAGATGTATGGTCGGAATGTGTCCAGGTGTAGACACAATGACAACTCAAAGTGGGGTTAGCTCACACGACGTTTGGTATAGCATGCTTTGGCCTAATAGGTACTTCGTACTCTCATCGTTAGTCCCCAGGTAGGCAAATTGGTCCTTTATTTTGGATTTATACGAATACCAGCCTAGACAGGACGTTCCGACTACCGGTACTGGTACCCTTCCGGTTACTACATGCCCGTCATGAGAACTCACTTTGATGAGATTTGAAAACACAAAAATCATTGTAAAAGCAATCATGATGTGGTGTGTGCTTTCATGGATATGATATGTTATGAGAATATGATTCATGATAGGCATTATATGATAATATATACTTATGAACATGCTTGCATAACATTGAATGTAACATTTAACATAAAACATATAAACATCATGAAATTTGGCATGTAACACACAAAAATATTATAAGTTTCTAATCAACTATAGTATAGACTCTAAGGGTCTAATAACCTATCCTATATCCCTATAGTCATGGCTCTGATACCAATCTGTCACACCCCGACCCGCAGCGGAATAAGAGTCGGGGCATAATTGGGTTATCACCAAAGCTCATGATATTTACTAATATGTTTCATATTTATTAAAGTCAAAATTACATTCCCAAATATCCAAACATGTCCATACAATACAAAAAAAATAAACCAAACAAAACAATTCCAAACTCTAAATCATTTTATTCTTCTAGTCCAATCCTAAGTGTTTCTTGCTGCAGCTGGTTCACCTGTATCATGTGTAAAAATGGGGTTTTTGGGTCAACATAAGTTGGCGAGTGAACCTTGTTAGATAAACATTTATTATTGATTTTCTTGTTAGTTTATCAATGAAAAATTGTGCATAATCATGAATGAGCAAATGTAAATAATCAAGCAGGAGCAATTGCAATCACAACTATAACATACAGTAACATATGATAGCATACATTAACATACGAACATCGTACAATAAATAACATGAATGAAACTGTGCGATCAAGGCTCAATCAAACGGAGCCGATCGTATTGTATGTACTGAAAATGATAAATGTCTGTGCGATCAAGGCTCAATCAAACGGAGCCGATCGTATGTGGGCACGCCAGGTTCACGCTCATAATGTAATGGGGAACATGCTCAACGCTCATAATGTAATGGGGAGCGGCGGCCTATGAAATTGCATGTGCTGAAAATAATAAATTGAATCTAACAATAACCACACAACAGTTGAAACAAGCTGAATACACATTTGTTCATGATATGTTGTATGCACAATGATTTAAATATAATATATAGCAAAGACACATGATACACCCCAAAACGTGATTAAAACGGGGAATTTGTAAAGATTCACTCACATTGGGTGCGTTTGATTTGAGATGGTGAGATGCGCACGAGTTGGAAGAGCGGGACAACGAGAATTAACTAACCTAAATAATAACGGAAAATATAGTAAATGAGTGGATTTTATTAATAATTTTTAATAAGATTTTTAGATATATTTTTGTGAGTTTAAGGCTATTTCCTATCTTTTAAAAACATTATTTTTAAGTATTTTTAATTGATTTTTAAATTAAATTAAATAAATAAAAATAGAAAAATATGTTGACTTTTTGCGACCGTTGACCGTTGACCGTTTGACTTGTTGACCGATTTATTGTGTAATTGTATTGCGCTGGGTGAGGCTCGAACCTGAGACCTCCCGTACGCATGCACGCAGCTCTACCAACTGAGCTACGTGTCTAACCCGAAATAATTCTGTTTTTAATTATACTTATATATTAATTCAATTTATCCAAAATTCTTTTAATTTCAAAAACATTTTAATTCATCGAACCGGTGCCACTAACAGGTCTCGAACCCGGGACCTGCGCTTTAACGTTACACACAGTCCACCGCTGGACTGTGTGTCTAACTTGGTTAATATGCAAATTTTATTATACTTAACAACTAACGAAGTTAACCCGGTTCAGTTCTAATCAAAAAGGCATTTTATTACATAGAGGGTGCGTGTATCAGGGATCGAACTCGGGACGTATGCGTGTTTTTGTTCGCACACAGTCCACCGCTGCACTGTGTGTCTAACCCGTTCAAAATAACAATTTTAATTATTCTTATAGTGTTATCACAGTTAATCTTCTTCGTTCGTTTTTACCGGCAATAGATTACACCGTTATATCTTGTTTAGTTCGATTGATATACATTGTACAAACTTAATATGAAATGGCAGAAACGATAATTAGAAGTAAACATGTCGAAGAACGGTTTATTTCAAATTCCGGCAAGGTGTCGGTCTCTGTTTTTGTGCACTTCAACTGAACAAGACAATTAACCGTTTTGATTAGCTAATCGTGGAGTTGAAGTGATTAACAAACGTTAACAGAGTGTTTGAATGTCCTTACCGATTCACAGATGAAAATAGAGATTTCCAGAACTTTTCCGGCGAACTAGAATTATCCGAAAACAGCGTCTGAATTCGATTTCATTGAAAGGTTTGAGTCAGAAATAGCTTAACAATTGTTAGACCACGAAGAAATTGAAAGACTTACTGTTTTGGTGAAGAGTACGGTTTTCCGGCGACTTGCAGAATTTTTCCGGCGAGTTCAAATAGCTTCTCCGGTGGACTGAAAATTGTGCGGAAATGTATTTGGAGATGTGCAGAGTGTTTGTGAGTCGCGAAGGAGTACTAGGATGGAAGTAATCCAAGAATTGAAAGTTTTCGGTTATTAAACCGATTCACTCCCGAATTCAAGTTTCATTCAAGGCAAAATTGATTGGAATTGTCGGTGCATCGGTTATGAACCTGAAATCGCGATTATTCAAACGTTTTAGACGGTTGAATAGCCGATTTCGGTTTTCATTGGCGCAACTGGTTCATCTAAGTTTGTATATAAGACTCATTTGTTTCCTAGAGTTGACAGAAAACAAACAAGTGGCGGAGTGGTTATGCGTGTGAGTGTTAAGTCTTTGGAAGTTCACAACCTGGCTGACCCGGGTTCGAGTCCCGGCAGCCTTATTTTATTTTTATTTATTTTATTTTTACTTTTTATCAAATATAATTTTTATGGTTTAGTTTGTTTACTAATTATGTATCATTAAAAATCAGAATAGCCATAAATACGCAACGTGACATTTATAACTTGATATTCGATTACAAAACGGAGCGGGTTTGGAAACCCGTTTTTGACAAATGTTACACATCGCGCGCTTCATCAATGTTTAGCTCCAGAGATCAGGAGCTTAGTTAAGGTTGTTCAACATAACACTTATAAATCGGCTGTTGAGCTAGCCCTCTCCCTCACTCAAGACTATGTGAGGAGAATGTCGGCCGGAAAAGAAGCCGAGGGAAAAAGGAAAAGGGGGGATGATAACTCCCAGCGGTTTAAGAAGAAGGGGAAGTTTGGATCCCATAAGGGTCAGAGTAGGTCTGAGGATAGACCTGAATGTAAAATCTGCAAGAAACGACGCGGTGGATAGTGTCGGTTTGATCCACAAGCTAAACCTTGCGGTATTTGTAAAAAGGTAGGACACAAGACCCTGGACTGCAGTGATATCAAGGATGCAACGTGCTTCAAATATGGTGAGAAAGGCCACATAAAAACAAACTGCTCTAAGAATGCAAAGGATGAAAATGCAAAATCTGGTGGAACTAAGAAAACCAATGCTCGAGCCTTTCAGATGAGTGCTAGAGAAGTTGTCAATGATAACAATGTTATAACAGGTACTTTCCTCATCAACGATACCTTTGCTAGAGTTCTTTTTGATTCAGGGGCAGATAAGTCGTTTGTTGACCATAAGTTTAGCAAACTATTAAACTTGCCCGTAAGAACTCTAGATATAACATATGAGGTAGAACTTGCCGATGGAACCATAGAAACCGCTTCATCTATTCTGGATGGATGCTTTATATCCATCAAGAATCATTTGATTCCTATCTATCTTCTGCCAATGAAATTGGCTGGGTTCGATATAGTCTTAGGCATGGATTGGTTATCCCATAACCAAGCCCGCATTTCCTGTGATAAGAAACTAATCGAGATCAAAACCCCATCCGGTGAAATGCTCACCATCTTTGGAGATATGCACTACGGGTTGCCATGCTTAAGGCCTCCCGATGCATGAAGAGAAGTTGTGTCATCTATATGGCACAAGTAACCGTCGATGAACCTAAGCCAAGGATTGAAGATATACCCGTTAGCTCGGACTACCCAGATGCCTTTCCTGAGGAATTACCCGGTCTACCCCAGATAGACAAGTCGAGTTTAGGACCGACATTCTACCTGGATTTGCACCTATTGCGAGAGCACCTTACGTTTAGCACCAACCGAAATGAAGGAATTGAGAACTCAACTCGATGAACTTTTGGAGAAAGGCTTTATTCAACCTAGTTTATCACCATGGGGAGCTCCAGTCTTATTTGTTAAAAAGAAGGACGGTTCAATGCGTATGTGCATTGACTACCGTGAGCTTAACAAAATAACGATCAAAAATCGATACCCTTTGCCCAGGATCGACGATCTATTCGATCAACTACAAGGAGAAAGTTATTTCTCCAAGATAGATTTAAGATCATCAGTTGAAGGTTAGGAGTGAAGATGTCCCAAAGACCGCTTTCAGGACAAGATACAGACACTATGAGTTTCTAGTGATACCTTTCTGGCTCACTAATGCACCAGCAGCATTCATGGATCTCATGAATAGAGTCTGCAAGCCTTACTTAGACAAGTTTGTCATTGTCTTCATTGACGACATACTTATCTATTCTCGTAATCAAATCGATCACGAGAAACATTTAAGGTGCATACTAGAATTGCTACAAAAAGAGAAGTTGTATGCAAAATTCTCTAAGTGCGAATTTTGGCTTCGCGAAGTCTAATTCCTTGGAGATGTGGTTAGTGAGCATGGTATCCAAGTTGATCCCGCTAAGATTGAAGCAATAATGAATTGGGAAGCACCAAAAACACCTCCAGAAGTACGCAGTTTCTTAGGACTGGCTGGTTACTATAGAAGATTCATCAAAAATTTCTCAAGGATAGCCACTCCCCTTACTGCTTTGACCCGCAAAAATATCAAATTCGACTGGGGTCCAAAGAAACAGGAATCTTTCGAGACCTTGAAGCAAAAGCTGAGCAATTCTCCAGTTTTAACCTTGCCAGAAGGCATTGAGTTTGTCGTTTATTGTGATGCATCGCACACTGGTATGGGAGGTGTGCTTATGCAAAGAGGTAAAGTGATCGCCTACGCATCACGACAACTCAAAGTGCATGAAAAGAATTACACCCCCCACGACTTGGAACTGGGTGTCATTGTATTTGCACTTAAACTTTGGAGGCATTATTTATACGTAACCAAGTGTATTATATACACCATCACAAAAGCCTCCAACATTTGTTCAATCAAAAGGATTTGAATATGCGACAACACCGTTGGATGGAAACCCTTAATGATTATGATTGTGAAATCCGATACCATCTCGAAAAATCAAATGTAGTAGCCGATGCGCTTAGTCGCAAAGAAAGGACTAAACCTTTAAGGATTAACGCCAAAAGCACTGAAGTCAGAAACAGTTTGAACGAAAAACTACTTGATGCGCAGAAGCAAGCCCTGATGGAGGCTAATATTGAAAATGAGGAATTAGGTGGAACTGTTGAACAATTAATACCTGAAATGATGGAATCCTCAGATTCAATGGTCGAATTTGAGTTCCAGTATTTGGGGGACTTAGAGATTTGATCCTCCAGGAAGCACATAACACTAAGTACTCTATTAACGCGGGAGGTGATAAAATGTACCAGGACTTAAAATCTAATTATTGGTGGATGGTTTGAAGAAATCCATAGCCACCTATGTAGCTAAATGCTTAACGTGTTCGCAAGTCAAAGCTGAACATCAGAAACCATCAGGACTCCTACAACAGCTTGAGATTCCCACTTGGAAATGGAAAATGGTGACTATGGATTTGATCACCAAGTTGCCAAAGACCAAACGTGGTAATGACACGATTTGGGTCATCATGGATAGGCTGACTAAGTCAGCACATTTCTTGCCAATCAAAGAAACGTTTAGTTCGTACAAGTTGGCCAAAATGTATGTGGACGAGATCGTATCCCTACATGGAGTGCCGGTATCTATTGTATCCGATAGAGTACAAGATACACCTCTCATTTTGGAAAAGCTCCCAACAATCTCTTGGCACTCGATTGAACTTCAGTACCGCTTATCACCCGCAGACTGACAGACAGAGTGAGCGTACCATTCAAACTTTGGAAGACATGCTACGTGCATGTGTGATCGACTTAGGTGGCAGTTGGGATGACCACCTACCTTTGATTGAATTCTCCTATAACAACAGTTATCATACAAGCATCAAGGCTGCACCTTTTGAGGCCTTGTATGGGAGAAAGTGTCGAACGCCCGTTTGTTGGGCAGAAGTCGGGGAAGCCCAGCTAACAGGACCTGAGATAGTCCTAGAAATGACGGATAAAATCTTGCAAATCCACGACTGTCTCAAAGCTGCCCGAGATAGGCAGAAGAGCTACGCGGATAAGAGACGCAAACCTCTTCAGTTCCAAATTGGGGACAAAGTATTATTAAAGGTGTCGCCTTGGAAAGGCGTCATGCGATTTGGTAAAAAGGGCAAGTTGAGCCCAAGATATATAGGACCGTTCGAGATTATCGAACGAGTCGGGTCCGTAGCTTACAAGCTCAAGTTACCCGAAAAGCTAAGTGGAATTCATGATGTATTCCACATTTCAAACTTAAAGAAATGTCTAGCCGATGAGTCGCTAGCAATGCCGCACGAGGATGTGCAAATTGACGAAAACCTGCATTTAATTGAGAAACCAATAGCGATGATCGTCAGGTTAAGAAGCTTCGTAGAAAGCACGTGCCTATTGTAAAGGTCAAGTGGGATGCTCGACGAGGTCCAGATTATACATGGGAAGTCGAGTCCACTATGCGACAAAAGTACCCCTACCTTATTGAATAAATCTCGAGGTCGAGATTTCTTTTAAGGGGGTGAGGATGTAACACCTTGTGTTCTTACGTCCTATAAAATTTCGACACGTGTCCCACTGATCCTCGTATGCGGACTAAAATCACCAACATGTTATTTTATAACCTCTGAGTGGTGGATACTAAAGCTGAGGGGTTAAACGTGTCAACATGCTTAAACTATGCCTCTGAGTGACCTTTTAACGAACCCGGAGCTTAATGATGTTCGGTTATACTCCCCGAGAGTGCTAATCAGGAGCCATATTGAATAAAACATGTTTTTATGTCGAAATATGGGAGTTTGGAGAAGTTCAGGGGCCAAAATGGAAATTTTGTGAAATGACACCCCAGGTGCCAAGCGCCAGGGACCTGATGTCCCCGCGCGACGCGCGGGAGAGGTCAGTTCGCAGAAACAGCTGCCAGCTGCTGATCTGCATGCTTGACCACCTCTCAACCCACCTGCACTCTCACAGCTCGAAACCATTAACTCAATTCCGGTTTTGGACACCTCATATAACACCTAGAGTGATCCTAAGTGAGCTCTCAACACTTGGATTGATCTTGTTCATGATCTCCAAGTACAAATAGAGGTGTTCATCAACCCATTTCTTGCACCTCTCATTTTCTCTCTATATCACTCACTTGGAAGGCTCCTGATCTTCAAGGAGCAATCCCCTGAGTTTCTTAGTCATCCTTGGCTCACTAGTAAGTGTTCCAGTCCTTTCTTTTCAGTTTTATTAGGCTTTAAGCCAAAGTCAAAGCGTTGACGTAAAAACGCTTTGACTTTGAGCTAAGACAATTACGGTCCAGCCATAGTTCGGTACGAACATGGCTACATGATCGTAATTAGGTAGGTATTAATCCCTGAAAAGGGCACCTCCTAATTACCACGTTTGCTTGGTCAATTGACGGGTCAAAGTTATTAATAAAATGTCAAACTGGGTCAGATTTGAAAATAAATTCATATATGATAATGTAGGTGTTATAAAATAGTTTTTAACACTTAAACAACTTGGTAATAATTATTAGAACATGTGTAAACATGTTCGGCTCGTCAATTCCAGGTTTAAGGTCGGTTCGCAACCGAAAGTCGTGAAGTTTGACTTCTACTTTGACTTTCAGTTCTGACCCGATTTAGCAAGTCTAGCTACTGAAATTAAGTTGCATTGTGACCATGTTTAGTTATAGTATAACCCTCTGGAGTTATATCACATGGTTACATAGTAATCGAGCTTTTATGCAAGTTTCCGTTAATTATGTCAAACTTTGCTAAAATGCCCTTCATACTTAAAAATAAGGTTTTAAATACAAATGAGCATTCAAATAAGTTATGTACTGATATATAAACATGGCTAACTTATTTTGATGTCAATGATCTGGTCATAACCTGAGTTTTGTTTAATTACCGCAAATTATGATTTTAAAGGAACAAAATGCCCTTTCGGCATCCAAAATGGTTTTTAACATAATTCTTCAACAAAACTCATTACCTACTGATGTATATCATAATTAGGATTACTTGGGATATTAAATTAGATTGTAAATTGAGTTATGCACAAGTCTTTGTATAATGCCGATAAATGTCGATATTACCCTTATGATGCATAAAATGATTGTAAAGATACTTTTCATAACCAAATATTTTACCTGCTGTTATAATATATTAAGTAACTTATTTTGGTTATATAAACCTGGTCATAACATCAGTTTTTCCTTAAACATCGATTAAATCGTCATTTAGCGACTTTATCGCCATTTAGGCGCATAGTATGGTTTAAAACCATATTAAAGCACCAAGACTTGATACCTATTGATTTTGAAACTCATTTTACATATAATTACAGTAAGTACGTCAACTAAACTCAGATTCCCAAGTAAATTATCAAGCTATGTGTGAAATGGCAAAATGCCCTTACGGGGCATAGTTTGGTCATAAACTCTAAGCCACATACATACTCGATATCCTACTGATATAACATCATAAACAAACTATTTTTACAGTAAGATTATGACCATTACATCAGTTTGCTCATAAGTTCTTTTACCAGTCATAAAAGGACCAAAATGCCCTTTTGAGGCGTAACTTGATTTTAAAACCATAACGGGCATACATGTTGATATCCTACTGATATTACAACATGTTTTAAATATAATAGCATATGGAACTTGTATAAGACTCACCCGGTTACCGGTTTCGCTTATATGCGTACGGTTCGGCCTACGTAACTAGTTTACGTAATTTAACCGAAACGGGTTTAACCTTATCATTTTATTTTCAAAATCCAGAATGTAACATGTTTACCCATATTAAACAAGTCTCCATGCTTGTCGGGTTTAAACTACATTCTATTCTGGTCACCGCTTAATCTAGCGTCTAGTACCGTTATTATCCTTAAGCTACCCGGTTTTGAGTCTACAAAGTAGATAGGACCTGTTAGCATTCTAATTGGTTATAAACACCATCATTTCCAGACTAAGAGCCTCCCGGTAGATTGCCATCTAAGCTTACTTTTGAATATTCGGCTGAGTTACTTATCTTATTTGAAGAATTTGCTTAGGTAAATACTTTTAACTTATTTTCCCTATACGGGCTTGGGATACGGTATAATAATACCGCTTGGTCGGGTATGGGATCATGTTATCGGATTGTGATTTACTAAATCTTTATAACTCGTTTTATTCTTTATTGTTTAATAACTTAAACATTGGGGGTTAATTCGACCATGTCTGGGATATCCTTGGCTCATTTAAGTTACTAATGGCCACGACCTTAAGCGCGGGGTGTAGGCATACACCTGACAGACGCTAATGCTAATAAAAATATTAAATCCCGCTGGTGGATTATTTAAGTGGCGTGTCGGTAAATCAGGTTATTCGGTTTCTACACCGGACCCCATATGTATTGACAAACATGTAAAACTGTAAACAAGGTCATTTTGAACTATCCCAAGTTATTTATAAAACGTGCCAAGTGCACCAGAAATCATTTTCAATAAATAATTACAAAATGAGTCGGTTATTAGTATTTACTAGTGAAAACTGACGTATTTTCAAAAGACCAAGTTACAGGTGGCAACACGCAATAGATCGGGAGTTGCGCTATAGTGACAATAGAGGATTTTGCAAGTTCTAGGATGCTTAAAGTCTGTTGAACAATTACTTTGTATATATTTATTTCGATCCGCTTGTGGATCTTTTCATTACAAGCCTTGTAATTTATTTTTGAACTTTGGACACTCGGTTTGTAATATTAATTTAAATCCAAGACTTCATTGTGCATGTGTTTGTTTGGTTATGATGTTATCAACTACGTCACGATATTCCCCAACCGGGTCCACCGGGTTACACGTGAACCCATTTCATGAATAAAATGTGACCAATTATCCAACCAACAAAACTACTTGTTACAAATAGCATCTTGCTGTTGCATTGAAACATAAAAATGTTGACTAATCTCGCTAACATTGAACTTGGTAAAATGAAATGATTCAATAATTGAAAAATGCGGAGTGTGACCACATGTAACGCATGTCATTACATCGCATAACTTTACATAATGAAATAAAATGCTACGCCTCGCGATAAACGATAATATGCAAACTATGCTATACGTAGTTATACTGCCATCGACAAGCATAAAAGGCATTGCCTCTTATTCTTTGTCACGACATTTACTTTAGACGCCTGCGTTAACTTTAGACGTGTTTTTGAACACATCATTAACACACAATTTGAGGCTTTGAAAACGACTTTAGACATTAGCGTTAACTTTAGACATCAGCGTTAACTTTAGACGCGGTAAGTCCACTTTAGTGTTTAACAATGCAACATGCATACTATATATACTTTATACTTTATCACTTTATCCTACGTGTGTCGGGTTTGTACTTCAAATATTGTTACCATTGGAGTTTTCTCATCATCACATTTAACTTCAAAGGAAATGTTAACTTGGAGAGGAAATCCTTGTCATAGGCAATAAGTCAAACTGGTCTAAGATTACATAAACTAAGTTAAGTTTTCGCTCCTCTTATTGTACGAAATATTAGACTTGTTGGTACATAAAAACGTAAAATGTGACTTTTCGCTTGAACAACATGTTGTCCCAATATAGGACTTTCGCTACACCAGACATTTCGCTAAACATAGACTTCTAGTTCAACAAACATTTCTCTTACCAAACTTTGTGTAAGACATTAACTTTTCATTGGGCATTACATTTCGCTAATCTTTACATTTGGATAAACATACCTTTTGTTGAGTGGGTTGAGTAAAATGTACATATTCTTGCTAAGAAACCCTAAACCAAGTAGCCATCGAAGCTGTGATGTTGCAAACTTGTAACCAAAACAATATTTGAACCTTATGATTCCATATGCCTCGAAATGGACAAGTATAATGTTTCCATGCATCACAGTTAACAAAATCCTAACCTTTTAGCGAAAACTAACCTTTGAACCAAAACCAAGCTTCCAAGCTTAAAAACTCGATGAAATTACCGCGAGCCACCTTCGGATTATTTGAAACAGAATCTTGAACACGAAACCATTGTTTCCCTTAGATCCCCTCTAGATTCTATCTCGATAACAAGTAAAGATAGGAATTTCTCCTCTAGAACTCCCCCTCTCTCTCTCTCTCTATATATATATATATATATATATACATATCCCTCTATCAAACACTATTTTTATCTTTTAATTACCGTTTTGCTCTTATATAGTTACCAAATTTATTGAAAATTTGGGACGCAACATTATCCAAATTCTTGCGATCTAGAACATTGTGGACAAATCTATAACATTCACCACGTCAAAAAGGGCCTACGGTCACACAAAAAATTTGTGCCATATGCCTTCCGCCACACGATTTTTTTTCAGAACCAAAGTTCAAGTCATTGTAGGTAACAAACAACTACATTGACGTTTAGTGACCATAGCAACTTAATAGTGTAGTAATTAAGCATTCAATCCATTAAGTAATCGATTAAGTAATCCATCAAGTGTGGCTAAAGGGTAGCAAATTTTACATTAATTTCTTGTTAGTGTAATCATTTCTATTATATTGTCACAAAAAGAGTAAAACAGTTTGTTTTAGCCACATCGATATAAAAATACCATAGAAAAGGGGTTGTAATAAAGCATTTGGTTCCAATAAGTATGGCCATAAACTATTTCTAGGGCACCGAAATTTATCAAGTTTAAGAGTGACTATTGTCTAACATTTAGTCACACATAAAACAAACATGAACACATGTTTTAATTGTACACCTCTCCAAAATTTTGAACTCGGTTGATTCTATTGGTAAAAATGTTTACTCTTTAATAACTATATGAACAGAAACTTTATAGCAATAATCTTATAGTGGAACTCTATTAATGCTTTGCTTATCCGTTGAATAGTGAATTGTACCAAAAGCCACACGATTGTTTAAAGTTACAGAATACAGAGCACACTTAAATATGTATGTCCAAATACAAGATCTATAGTGCTATTGAACAACTTTAGATTCAAGCACCTATTTATTAGTTGTTTAAACAAGAAAACCCAAATAAAAAATATTATGAACAAGATGATTACCGAACAAGCATAATATGACTGCATTGTATTAATTTCCTAAAGATGATCACAAAAGCGCATATGGAATACACCGACTCTAGCGCGTTATTGTCACACCCCAACCGATAGCGGAAACATCGGGGCACGACACTAGGCGAACCAGATTGCTCAAGAGAATCCATAACAACTACTTAAGCGATAATATTTAAACGTTCAATATCCCATACTATTAAACATAAAATCCTCAAACAATTATTACAAATATTTAATCTCTCAAACAAACATAATCCGATCTTCCCTAGATTTCTATTACATGCGTTTCTAGAGATAATATCATACGTCCATTTGCAGCAAGTAAAATTCAATAACCTGCAATATATGTTAAAATAATATCAATACAAAAATGTATTGGTAAGCATACAGGTTATGATAGAATAGCATAATAGATAAAAGTGCTGTGAATTTCCACATACATAAACATGATACACATAACATATAAACTCGCAAGACAAATTTCACATCTTAAGCTCTCGAAAAGGTTGCAAAGTGCGATGTGTCCTTCCTAACTAGACCCCGTCGGGTGTTAGCCAAACTATAGTACCATACCAGCTAAGGTGGAGTTAACGAAAATGTGTCCTAGTTTACATGTTTCTAGCATCACGTGTAACTATGTATAACAGATATTCGCGTGTGATAAATCAGTTTAGCGTGTTTTGTATACTTTGATATGAACGTCAGTTACACCCAAAAGTACGTTAAAGTGAAAATGGGTCAAGTATACTTACAGTTGGTGCGTTAAGAGAGATGAGGAGATCTGATGTAGATTGATAGGAGTGCCGGATCAGCCCCGGATCAGCCTATAAACGAACAGAAGTGCATCAGTCTTCCGAAGTGCCGAAACGGTCGAAACGTGTAGGGGCAAAGGACAAGTTCGGGCGCAGTTGTACTAAATCTCCTGGATTTGGTACAAGTTTGGGCGAACTTGCTTGAAAGCTAAGGGAAATGTACAAGTTCGGGCGAAGTTGCACCGAATCCCTTGGATTGGGTGCAAGTTCGGGTGAACTTGACATATTGACTTGTAAAGAGCATAATTTCGGGCGAACTTGTATGGTTTCCTTGGAAACGGTACAAGTTCGAGCGAACTTGACTGGTTTTCTTGAATGTTTGATCAAGTTCGGCCGAAGTTGGTCATCGGCTGATGACAACTTCGAGCGAACTTGTTCCCTTTGGAGCGAACTTGACTGTAATGGTCACCAAATCGTGTGTTTTCGCGTCGTTTGCTGAGGAAAACGAGTGTCCATCCCTCCAACCTTAAGCTATTGAGCAAAACCTAAGCTGGAGAGGTCTTTTGGAGCGATTTTTTGCCACTTTACAGGAACTCGGCCTAATCCGGGCGAACTTGATGATTTGTACTGGTTAGTCCAGCTCGTGCAAGGTGACGACATCGTCCTTGTGCTTCCAGATCTGATATCTTGCTTGACAACGCCTTGTTCCACTTCATAGTGAACGAAACAAACGTCATTTAGTCCGAATTTTGTGTAAAATCGATGTTTAAATGGTTTTACTTATATCTAAATGTAGATCTAAGTGAAAAAGAGAAGTTTTGTAGAAAAAGATGAAGATTTTCGTAAACAGAAGAGTTTTGATGAAATCGAAGGTAAAACCTTGTGCAAAATCGTTGAAAAACGTTGTAGTTTGCATAAAACGAGTTGATTCTTACTTGGAAAATAAAGGTTCTCGGTTTTGGGAGCTTTCAGGCGGACTTGCAGCAAGAGGTGCATGAATGGAGGTGCTGGGTATTTATAGGTGAAGTGGAAGGGGTTGATATAGACCAAGTTCGGCCGATCTTGGCACAAATTCAAGCAAACTTGGCCCAAGTTCGGGTGAACTTGACCAGTTTGTTTGAACTTTGTGCAAGTTCGAGCGAACATGCTTGTTTCTGATGATTTTTATACTTTGTTCACCATTGATCAAGTTCGGGCGAACTTGTGATGCACAAGTTCGGCTTAACTTGGCCTAATGGCTAGGTTTTGTTCATTAATTACGTGTTAGGTGCTCGTTTGACGATTTGGTTCTAATTAGATAGATACATTAAGCGTTTTAGCAAAGCGTTAAGCATATTAATCAGATTAAATTAGATAAGAGAGCGAGATAACATGCGGCTTTGTTCCCAAGTCTTGCGAGAGTCACGTTGTAGTTTAAGCGAGCAGATAGCCCTTTGGAAACTTCAAGCAAAGTTTATAGTATTTAGCAAGCGCGGTGCGAGCGTGAGCGTTGTGAGGTGCGATGTGGTGCGAAAATATGCGATATAGCGTAATAAGCGATTTAGTTTACATTATGATCTGAATCGCTTGTGCTAGGCGTAACGAGAGTGAAGAGCTTGCGAGGAAGCAGGTTGTTACAATCTCCCCTACTTTAGGAAATCTCGTCTGAAATTTATTCGAAAGGAAGACTTGAGAATTGACACGAATAGATAGCGTTAGATAGCCATATGGCGTTAGCATACGTCGAGGATGAACGAGCGGTCGATCAAGGATTGACGAGTGAAGCGTCTCGAAGGTGTAAAGAATTGGTGAGTAAAAGCGAATTAATTGACTCGTGGTTGATAACTCACGAGCTGGCGATCAAAAATGTTTTTATGTTTTTTGAAAAGTTTTGTTAACCATCACGAAAAGTGTTTTCAAGAAACTCGTTTTATGAAAATTTTCTCACAACTGGCGCTAGGCGGAGTCGATTCACATTGTGTGAAGGGTTCTTACTTGCCTAAAATATTTTGTAGAATCAAAACATTTAGAAAATTTTTCCATTTATTTCCGAAACATAATGGTAAAAATAATTTTTAAAGGTATCAAAAGTTTAATTAGCGTCGAACCCCACATGGCATCTTCCCACGAAGGTTTGTTGATATGGCTAAAACACTTATCTATAGGAAGTACCAGCGGCGTATCCACCATGTTTTAGGCATATCGTCTCCGCCTTGTGGAGCGATGTCAGGTGTGTTGACATGACATAGGTGAATTCCGGTATCCTTGGTTCGCGCGGTGAAGAGTGGGACCAAGTTATTACAAAACTTAGATAGCGTCGAACCCCACATGGCATCTTTTCACGGAAGTTTGTTAGTATGGCTAAAACACTTCTATATAGGAAGTACCAACGGCGTATCCACCACGTTTTAACCACGCTTTTAACGTTAGGGAACCATTTGAACTCATTACGATCCCTATGCAGACGCCGAGATAATCCCGTGTGCACCCGTGATTAATACGATGTTTGCATGTTTATTGTAACTTGTTTTAAAGGCATGTAGTAGGGGTAAAAATGTATTATATCGTGATATACTATATAACATTAGTAATAAGAATTAGTGTGTGCGCTTATACTAAGTGTGAGGACTCATCGAATGATAGACCAATTATAAAGCATAAGTATTCACGTCGAAAATCTTCCCAACCGATGGCGGAAACATCGGGACACGACACTAGGCGAACCAGATTGCTCAAGAGAATCCATAACAACTACTTAAGCGATAATATTTAAACATTTAATATCCCATACTGTTACATAAAATTCTCAAACAATTATTACAAATATTAAATCTCTCAAACAAACATAATCTAATCTTCCCTAGATTTCTATTACATGCGTTTCTAGAGATAATATCATACGTCCATTTGCAGCAAGTAGAATTTAATAACCTGCAACATACGTTAAAATAATGTCAATACAAAAATGTATTGGCAAGCATACATGTTTTGATATAATAGCATAATAGATAAAAGTGCCACGAATGTCCACATACATAAACATGATACACATAACATATAAACTCACAAGACAAATTTCACATGTTAAGCTCTCTAAAAGGATGCGAAGTGCGATGTGTCCTTCCTAACTAGACCCCTGTTGGGTATTAGCCAAACTATAGTACTATACTAGCTAAGGTGGAGTTAACGAAAATGTGTCCTAGTTTACATGTTTCTAGCATCACGTGTAACTATGTATAACAGATATTCGCGTGTGATAAATCATTTTACGTGTTTCGTGTACTTTGATATGAGCGTATGTTCCACCCAAAAAGTGCGTTAAAGCAAAAATGGGTCAAGCATACTCACAGTTTGTGCGTTAAGAGAGATAAGGAGATCTGATGTAGACTAATAGGAGTGTCGGATCATCCTGTAAACGAACAGAAGTGCATCAGTCTTCCGAAGTGCCGAAACGATCGAAACGTGAAGGAGCAGAGGACATGTTCGGGCAAACTTGCTTGAAAGCTAAGGGAAATGTACAAGCTCGGGCGAAGTTGCACCGAATCCCTTGGATTGGTGCAAGTTCGGGCGAACTTGACATATTGGCTTGTAAAGAGTACAAGTTCGGGCGAACTTGTATGGTTTCTATGGAAACTGTACAAGTTCAAGCGAACTTGAATGGTTTTCTTGAATGTTTGATCAAGTTCGGCCGAAGTTGGTCATCGGCTGATGACAACTTCAAGCGAACTTGTTCCCCTTGGAGCGAACTAGACTGAAATGGTCACCAAATCGTGTGTTTTCGTGTTGTTTGCTGAGGAAATCGAGTGTCCATCCCTCCAACCTTAAGCTACTGAGCAAAACCTAGGCTGGAGAGGTCTTTTGGAGCGAGTTTTTGCCACTTTACAGGAACTCGGGCTAATCGGGGCGAACTTGATGGTTCGTACGGGTTAGTCCAGCTCGTGCAAGGTGACGACATCGTCGTGCTTCCGGATCTGAGATCTTGCTTGACAACGCCTTGTTCCACTTCGTAGTGAACGAAACATACGTTATTTAGTCGGAATTTTGTGTAAAAATCGATGTTTAAAAGGTTTTACTTAGATCTAAGTGTAGATCTAAGTGAAAAAGAGAAGTTTTGTAGAAAAAGATGAAGGTTTTCGTAAACAGAAGAGTTTTAATGAAATTGAAGGTAAAACCTTGTGCAAAATCGTTGTAAAACGTTGTAGTTTGCATAAAACGGGTTGATTCTTACTAGGAAAACAAAGGTTCTCGGTTTTGGGAGCTTTCGGGCAAACTTGCAGCAAGAGGTGCATGAATGGAGATGCATTGTATTTATAGGTGAAGGTGGAATGGGCTGATATAGACCAAGTTCGGCCGATCTTGGCACGAATTCAAGTGAACTTGGCACAAGTTCGGGCGAACTTGGCCAGTTTGCTTGAACTTTGTGCAAGTTCGAGCGAACTTGCTTGTTTCTGATGATTTTATACTTTGTTCACCATTGATCAAGTTCGGGCTAACTTGTGATGCACAAGTTCGGCCGAACTTGGCCTAATGGCTAGGTTTTGTTCATTAATTACGTGTTAGGTGCTCGTTTGACGATTTGATTCTAATTAGACAGATACATTAAGCATTTTAGCAAAGCGTTAAGCATATTAATCATTTAATTAGATTAAATTAGATAAGAGAGCGAGATAACATGCGGCTTTGTTCCCAAGTCTTGCGAGAGTGACGTTGTAGTTTAAGCGAGCAGATAGCCTTGGAAACTTCAAGCAAAGTTTATAGTATTCAGCGAGGGTGGTGCGAGCGTGATCGTTGTGAGGTGCGATGTGGTGCGAAAATATGCGATATAGCGTAATAAGCGATTTAGTTTACATTATGATCTGAATCTCTGGTGCTAGGCGTAACGTGTGACGTCCGGCTATTTAGGTTGTCCCGTACAAATGTAACACGTGTCATGAATGAATAGAAGGCCGTATTTGATTATTTATGATGTTTATATATGGTATTTGATGTGTTGGTAATCCAAAGTTTGATAAAAATTACGTTGGCAATATTAAGATAAACGCTTATCGCGTAATCGGTTAAAATGCGAAACGAACGTCGGTGACCGCCGGATAATGTTAAAATCCCAAAAATAGTCTGTTATGAGTTAAATAATATATTCAATCATAATCGTGAGGAAAAATAATTTGGCGTTCTGTTGAGTTCCTCCGGTAGGTCAAGCTTGTAGGCTACAGATCCTACCCTTTCGAGTATCTTGAAGGGACCTACGTAACGTGGTGCTAGCTTGCCTTTTTGGCCAAAACGAACTACTCCCTTCCACGGCGATACTTTTAAAAGTACTTGATCGCCAACGTTAAACTCCAAGGGCTTTCGTCGCTTGTCAACATAGCTCTTTTGACGACTTTGTGCCGCTAAAAGGTTGTTTCGGATTTGATGAATATTGTCAGTTGTTTCTTGTATTAATTCTGGACCGTGATTTGAGCTTCTCCAATTTCGTGCCAACATATTGGTGATCGGCACTTACGACCATATAATGCTTCGAAAGGTGCCATGCCGATAGTTGAATGAAAGCTGTTGTTGTACGAAAATTCAACTAATGGTAGGTGAGCGTCCCAATTCCCTTTGAAGTCTATGACACATGCCCGAAGCATGTCTTCAAGAGTTTGAATGGTGCGTTCAGATTGACCATCAGTTTGGGGATGATAAGCGGTGCTGAGATCTAATCGTGTACCCAAAGCGGCTTGTACAGCTTGCCATGTTCGTGAAGTGAAACGACCATCACGATCTGATATAATGCTTAACGGTACCCCATGACGGCTTACGATTTCACTGATGTAGATACTGGCTAGTTTCTTATTTTTGAAATCTTCGCGAATCGGAATGAAGTGAGCTGATTTTGTAAGACGATCAATGATTACCCATATTGTGTCGTACCCGCCAGGAGTGCGATGTAACCCGGTAATGAAGTCCATGGTTATATTTTCCCACTTCCATACGGGTATTTCAGGTTGGACCAGAAGTCCTGAGGGTCTTTGGTGTTCAGCTTTCACTTTCGAACAGGTAAGGCACTTGGAAACAAAAACAACAATATCCTTCTTCATGCAAGGCCACCAGTAGGTGTATCGAAGGTCCTGATACATCTTGTCGGCTCCTGGATGTACGGAGTATCGTGTCTTGTGAGCCTCTTTCATAAGAGTATAGCGAAGGTTGTTGTGATCAGGAATCCATATGCGATCTAGATAATACAGAATGCCGTCAGATTTTGTTTCGAGTTTAAGTTCTGCTCCACAAGATAACTCATTGCGTATGTCGTATTCTGTTATGGAAACATGTTGAGCTTCTCGGATTTGGTCTTTGATGTTGGTCATGATTTGCGAACATAGAAGACGAATGGAGTTCGCATAACCCTTTCGACTGAGTGCATCGGCCACCACATTTGCTTTGCCAGGATGATACCGAATTTCACAGTCGTAGTCATTAAGAAGTTCGACCCATCTTCGTTGCCTCATATTCAACTCCTTTTGGTTAAAGATATGTTGGAGGCTCTTGTGGTCAGTGTAAATCTCACACTTGGTACCATAGAGGTAATGTCTCCATATCTTAAGAGCGAACACAACGGCTCCAAGTTCTAGGTCGTGAGTAGTGTAGTTCTTCTCATGAGTTTTGAGCTGCCTAGAAGCATAGGCTATCACTTTTCCCCTTTGCATTAATACACAGCCTAGTCCTTGCCCTGATGCGTCGCAATATACTACAAAGTCATCGCAACCTTCGGGGAGTGTGAGGATAGGTGCGTCACAAAGCTTTTGCTTAAGGGTTTGGAAGGCTTCTTCTTGTTTAGGTCCCCATGCGAAGGGTTTTCCTTTATGTGTCAAAGCCGTGAGTGGTACAGCGATACGAGAGAAATTTGATATGAAACGACGATAGTAGCCAGCCAAACCAAGGAAAGATCTTACTTCGGTTGGTGTACGTGGCGCTTGCCATTCTTGCACTGCTTTGATCTTTGAGGGGTCGACATGAATTCCCTTGTCATTGACGACATGACCAAGGAACTGTACTTCTTTTAACCAGAATTCGCATTTGGAGAATTTAGCGTAGAGTTTTTCGGTTCTCAAGAGTGTGAGGATGAGTCGAAGGTATCGTTCATGATCAGTCTTAGGCTTTGAGTAAATGAGAATATCGTCGATGAAGACTATAACAAAGCGATCGAGATAGGGTTTGCAAACTCTGTTCATTAGGTCCATGAAGACGGCTGGAGCGTTGGTTAGACCAAATGGCATAACCATGAATTCATAGTGGCCATAACGAGTTCGGAAGGTGGTCTTTGGGACGTCTTCTTCGTGTACTCTGAGTTGATGATAGCCGGAACGAAGGTCGATCTTTGAAAAACAAGTGGCACCATGGAGTTGGTCTAGAAGATCATCGATGCGAGGTAATGGATAGCGGTTCTTGACCGTTAATTTGTTGAGTTCTCTGTAATCGATACACATGCGAAACGTTCCATCTTTCTTCTTTACAAACAGAACAGGTGCACCCCAAGGCGATGAGCTAGGACGTATGAATCCTTTGTCGGCCAGTTCTTGTAGTTGACTGGCCAGCTCTTGCATCTCGGATGGGGCTAACCTATAAGGAGATTTCGCGACGGGTGTAGCGCCAGGTATAAGATCAATGCGGAATTCGACTTCTCTCTTGGGAGGAAGTCCTGAGATGTCGTCGGGGAAGACTTGCGGGAACTCTTTTACTACAGGTATGTCTTCTAGTTTCTTCTCCTTATTTCCCTTCTTGACAACGTGGGTTAGGAATGCTATATAATTCTTGCGGAGATATCTTCGGGCTTGAAGACAGGACATCAGTTTGAGTCCTTTCGAAGGGGTCTCTCCAAAGATTCGTAGGGTTTGACCGTCTGCAAGAGGAATGCGAATGAACTTTTCGCGGCATACCACTTCAGCATGATGTTGGCTGAGCCAGTCCATGCCGATTATAATGTCAAAACTTCCCAACTTCATAGGAATGAGGTCAACAGGAAAATCGTGATCGTTTAGAGTAAGAATACAGTTTCGGATAATGGAGTTTAATGAGACCGGTTTTCCGTCAGCAACTTCTACCGTTATGGATTCCATAAGTTTATCACGCGTTTGGTTGAGGATGGGTTCAAATTCTAAGCACACGAAACTCTTATCCGCGCCAGTATCAAACAACACGGATGCATAACTACCATTTATGAGAAACGTACCGTTAACCACGTTGTTGTCGGCCCTAGCTTGGTTGGCGTTGATGTTAAATGCTCTTCCTCTAGCAGGTGGAGGAGCTTGGTTAGCTTGGTTCACCGGATTTGCTTGAGCTTGAGCATGTATGATGTTCACCAAGCGTGGACAAGTGTTTCTAAAGTGGTTTGGGTCCCCACAATTGTAGCAAGCCCGCATGGATTGCATCATGGGGTAGTTGGGTTGGTAGTAGGTTTGGGTTGTATGTTGTGTAGGTGGTGGTAGTAGGGGTTGTTGGGCTTGACCCATTATTTGATGGTGGGTTTGAGTTGTGGGTTGGTTGCGGTTCATTCGATGTAGTGAGCGGCAGGCTTAGATGGTGTGACCTGCACGGCCACAGCCGGTGCAATATTGACAGGGGTATTCGGGGGAGTGATGGTATTGACAACGGGTACACTTTGGGTAAGGGCCAGAGTATTGCCTTTGTATGGTGCGGGTGAAGGAGCAACTTGTGTGATGGGGGCAGCAGGGATAGGGAAATTGGTTTGGGTGACAGCAAAATTTCTGGTATTTCGCTTCCTCTTGTTTGAAAATTTTGAGGAGGAGGTGGAATGGTTGGAAGTTTGGCCCTCGACGAAGGCTTTCTTTTTCTCCTCTTTAAATTTACCATTTCTGATGCGGTTCTCGGTAAGTTAAGTGGCTAATTCCATAGCAGCTTCGAGAGTTGCAGGCGAAGTGCTGAGGACTGAGTCTTGAATCTTCGAGGGGAGGCCTCGAATATAGTGTTCAACCAAACGGTATACTGGGGTGAACAAGTTAGGAACCATCTGGTTCAGCTCAAGAAATCTTTTGTTGTAGGAAGTATAATCCCCTTCCTTTTGTTTCAGCGAGTGGAATTCATCTTCCAACTTCTTGAGTTCGCTTCTTGGGCAGAAGCGTTTTGTCATTATTTCCCTTAACTCTTCCCAGGTTAAGGCCATTGCGTCTTCAACTCCTCTTTTACCCTTCTCGGTGTTCCACCAGGTCAGGGCTACCCCAAATAGTCTCCCGGTTGCGTAACGTACCTTGCGATCCTCGGGACAATCGCAATTTAGGAAGGTGTTTTCCATTTCCTCAAACCAGTGGAGGAGAGCGGTGACACCTTTGGTCCCTTCGAACTTTGGGGGATCGCAAGACTTGAAGTGCTTGTAGGACTTCTTGGAGGAAGGGTTGTCGATGTTTTGATCCTCTTGATTGGGTGGGTTGACAGGATTCGCGGTGAGAGCTTGCAGGACTTGAATTACAATATCAGGAAGCACCGCGGCCATTTGTTTCGCAATCTGAGTGGCCAAGCGTTCGTTTGACCTTCCTGACTTTTGTCCTCCACGTAGCTGCCTAGCCGACATCTACAGGAACATACATAGGAAGATTGTGAGTTTATGGAGTCTTTTTAGGTGTCATGTGTCTTAAAGAAAATGAAAATAACATAAATATCAATAATGCAACTACATCCATAGGATGTCTTGGGTTTGCTCATGTTGGGCCTCAAATGTCCCCATACTATCGCCAGTATAGTCATGTGGGCCCCCACGACTATTGGCTTAGTAGGATTCACATTAGTATTGGCGGTTTAACACTCGCATCACCCGAATGAAAACCATGAAATATGTTTGCGAGATGTATGGTCGGAGGGTGTCCAGGTATAGACACAAAGACAACTCAAAGTGGTGTTAGCTCACACGACGTTTGGTATAGCATGCTTTGGCCTAATAGGTCCTTTGTACTCTCATCGTTAGTCCCCAGGTAGGCAAACTGGTCCTTTATTTTGGATTTATACGAATGCCAAGCCTAGACAGGACGTTCCGACTACCGGTACTCGTACCCTTCCAGTTACTGCATGCCCGTCATGAGAACTCACTTTGATGTGATTTGAAAACACAAAAATCGTTGTAACAATCTTATAAATTGTGAGGTGTGTGCTCCCATGGATATGATATGTTATGAGAATATGATTTATAATAGGCATTGTATAATAATATGTACTTATAAACATGCATGCATAACATTGAATGTAACAATAAACATAAAGCATATAAACATCATGAATTTTGCATGTAACACACAAAAATTTAAAATTTCTAAGCAACTATAGTATAGGCTCTAAGGGTCTAATAACCTATCCTATATCCCTATAGTCATGGCTCTGATACCAATCTGTCACACCCCAACCCGCAGCGGAATAAGAGTCGGGGCATAATTGGGTTATCACCAAAGCTCATGATGTTTACTAATATGTTTCATATTTATTAAATCCAAATTACATTTCAATGTTCCAAGTCAAATTCATACAATACAAGGAAAGGAAAAATTTTAACTAAAACAAATCCATAATCTAAACTGGTTTATTCTTCTAAGCCGCCCTATATGTTTCTTGCTTCAACTTGATCACCTGTATCATGTGTAAAAATGGGAAATTTTTGGTCAACAAAAGTTGGCGAGTGAACCTTGTTAAAAACATTTGTTATCAATTCATTATTGTAATTAATATAGGAAAAATTGTGCAATAATCATATATGAACAAATGTATGAAAAACATAACGATCACAAACCACCTTGCTTAAGCATATAATAAGAATGACAATGTATATGTTGGCAACGTCCCGTTCACGCTCATAGGTAATGGGGAACGGATGGCCTATGCTAATGTATGTGAGATCAAGGCTCAATCAAACGGAGCCGATCTTATGTTGGCAACGCCTGGTTCACGCTCATAGGTAATGGGGAACAGCTCACGCTCATAGGTAATGGGGAGCGGCGGCCTATGAAATGTATGTACTGACATGATAAATTAAATCTAAACTTCAACCACACAAACAACAGATACATATTGAATACACATGATCATGAATATGATGGATGCACAAGTGTTTAATTATAATAAATAAATAGCGACACATGATACACCCCAAAATGTGATTAAATCGGGGAATTTGTAGAGATTCACTCACATTGGGTGCGTTTGTTTGAAGGTGTTGAATGCGCACGAGTTTAGAGGATTGATCGACGAGAGATAACTAACCTAATAAATAACGAAAAGGTACGGTAAGTATGTGGATTTTATTAACTATTTTAATAGGATTTTTTGGATATATTTTTGTGAGTTTAAGGCTACTTTCTAACTTTAAAAACGTTATTTTTAAGTATTTTTAATTGATTTTTAAATTAAATAAATAAATGAAAATAATAAAAAAAAATGTTGACTTTTTGACTTTGACCGTTGACCGTTGACCATGACTGTTGACCGTTGACCGGTTTGGTCGGTTATATTGTTGCACTGAGTGAAGTTCGAACCGGTGACCTCCCGTACGCGTGCACGCAACTCTTCCAACTGAGCTACGTGTCTAACCCGAAATAATTCTGTTTTTAATTATACTTATATACTATTTAATTTAATCCGAAAATCATTTATTTTTAAAAAAGGATTTTAAACGTATCGAACCGGTGCTGACCACAGGTCTCGAACCCGGGACCTGTGGGTTACCGTGCACACAGTCCACCGCTGGACTGTGTGTCTAACCTGGTTAATAACCCGGTTTTTATTATACTTAACATGATTTTGAGACTTAACCCGGTTCAGTTAAAAAGGCATTTTTATATCAAGAGAGTAAGGCTGGGACAAGAATCGAACGCGCGACGTATGTGAAATGTTTGCACACAGTCCACCGCTGGACTGTGTGTCTAACTCGTTCATTAAACGATTTTAATTAATCTTATATTATACACAACTTCATCTTCTTCGTTCAAAACACAGACATCGATCAACTGACTGTTATTTGTTAAATTAACTTAACGAACGTTATGAGCCATCGTAAAGTAATGAACAGAAAAAGGGTTGAGGGTTGATTGTACCGAACTGTTCGTCTTTCTTCAGAAGTCCGGCAAGGTCGTCGGCTCTGTTTTGGTGAGCTTCGGCTGATAGGATTTGCCAACAATTTGGAGGGATTAGATGTGAAATTGAACTACTGGGTAACGATTATCAGTAAGTTAAAAGGATCATACCGTTGACAGCAGGTTTCTGAAATTTCAGAATTTCTCCGGCGAAAACAGATAATCCGGCAACGTCGTCTGGAAAGGATTCTGGGTGAGGGATTGATATTAGAATTTTGTCTAATAATGGAATGAAACAGAAAAATCGAAGTAATTACCGTGTAGATGGAAGTCTCGGTTTTCCGGCGACTTGCAGATATTTTCCGGCGAGTGAAATTACGTCGAGAATTTGTGTGGTTGTGAGCGAAAAAGTTAACAGAGGCTTGTGGGTGTTTTTATAGGGAAAAACATCGATGAATTTAGTCCGATTACCGACTTGATTCGTCGGTCAATAATTTCTCCGGCGGTTATGACTGATGCCGCGAACTGGACATCGGTTATAACTGATGTTTAATGTTAATGCTTTGGTTAAATCAGAAGAAACCGTCCAATCTCGGCGAAATCGTCGGGATTTCCGACGACTGCGATTGGGCGCGACTTGGACCGGATTTGATTTCCGCGATTCATCATTTCAATTAATTGTTTTGGTATTTTAACAAAGAACCAAAGTGGCGGAGTGGTTGATTGTGTGAATGTTAAGACTTGTGGATATCCGGCTGACCCGGTTTCGACTCCCGGCAGCCGGTTTTCCTTTTTAATAAATTTTCTTTTACTTTTTATCAATTATAATTTATATCTTCTAATTTGTTTATTAATTATGAATCGTTTAAAATTAAAATAATTCATAAATGAACAACAAAAATTTAAAACTGATTGTTCGGTTATTAAACGAAGCGGGTTTCGAAAACCGTTTTTCGACAAATGTTACATGTTATTGGTGGTTGATTATGTCACACCAAATTTTGGTTAGTTGTTGTACTATGAACAAGCTTTGTAATTTCCGTGATAAATATCAATGACATGGGTTTCTTTTGGTTAAATTATTCTCATTATTATGTGGATGCATGTGTATTGTTCAGTCCACTATTATTTAATGATTGAAATATTTAAACAATGTCTTATGTTGATATTATTATTGCAATAATAGAAACGACAAGATGCCGCCAAAAGCGAGACAGGGTACTGGACTACCTACCACCTCAGAAGAGTTGGCACAACTCATAGCCCAACACGTTAATACTGCCTTGGAAGAGCGTGAAGCCAACCAGAATATTGGGCTAGGACATGGACGTGGTGCTCCTGGGCATGGTGATGGTGGTGTGCAGATTGGAAACCCGCAAGGTAATATAATGATCGGAAAAGTTTTAGTAGTTCCTGTGTTACGATATAATCAGTGAGTAATCTTGATTTTTCATTAACCTTGTGAATAGTGCATGGATGTACGTATAAAACATTTCAGGGCTGTAACCCACGATCATTTACCAGTGCTGAAGGGCTTCTTGAAATCACTAGATGGATCGAGAAGATGGAATCTGTGATGGCCATTAGCGTATGTGCTGCTGATTAGAGGGTGAGGTATGCTTCATGTTCATTTATAGACGAAGCTTTATCCTGGTGGAACACTCAAGTTCAAGTTTTGGGCGAAGATGCGGCTTACGGTCTTACCTGGAATGAACTAAAAGAGATGCTTCTAAATGAATAATGCCCGCGTAGTGAGATGCAGAAGATTGAGACTGACTTCTGGAATTTGACCATGGAAGGCCTAAACGTCAGAGCTTATACGTCTCGGTTCAATGATTTGGCTAGACTGGTTCCACGAATGGTCACTCCTGAGTACGTTAAGGTAGAAAGGTATATCTGGGGATTGTCGCCACAAATTCGTAGTAT
The DNA here is from genome assembly GCA_947069175.1 of Scalesia atractyloides. Taxonomy (NCBI): domain Eukaryota; kingdom Viridiplantae; phylum Streptophyta; class Magnoliopsida; order Asterales; family Asteraceae; genus Scalesia; species Scalesia atractyloides. The sequence goes on from CAMTDV010000014.1 coordinate 42,721,606, forward strand.
GGTTACGTTAGCGAAGTCCACTGCCTATCTGGAAGCTACTACTCTAGCGAAATCATTAGCGGATGATGTTGCTCGCAAAAGTAACCGTAACAGGAAAGAGGAGACTGGGAAGTCGTTGGAAAAAGTCAAGGCAGATGGAAAATCTGACCGATCAGAGCGTTCTGAGCCTAGACCTAGGGATTTGCGGAAGCAAAAGTCTGAGAGCTCGAGAAAGGATTCCGAAGTGAAGCATGAGAAGAAACGCGATTCGGGAAAAGCATATGTGGCTAATTCAAGTGATTCGGGGAAGGATAATGCCAGAGATGGCGGAAGTGGTTCAACGAAAAAACACTCACGGTGATGAGCAGGGAAAGTGTGCCAGATGTGGTCGAACTGGTCATATTACTCGCGAGTGTTATGCCAAGAGTACGTCGGAGGGAGTCAAGCTTGAGGGTTGCTTCGAATGTGGAAAGCAAGGACATATCAAGCGAAATTGTCCATCGTTGATGAATCAGAGTGCTAGGGCAGCGCTTTTGAGCTGAATGCTGGGAAAGCACGTGATGATCCTGCAGTGGTTGCTGGTAAGTTCCTAATCAATGACCATTCTGCGTTCGTACTATTTGATACTGGTGCTGACTTGAGTTTTGTTTCGAAAAACTTTTAACCGTTTCTGTGTTCTCAAACAAGTAAGCTAAGTAAAAGTACTCGATAGAATTAGCAAATGGAAAATTGAAAGAGACTAGCAAAGTCATTCGTGGTTGTAGAATTCAGTTATGTGTTCATAGTTTTAGTATCGATTTATTACTAGTGGAGCTGGGTAGTTTTAATGTAGTCGTTGGGATGGATTGGCTATCCAAGAATGGAGCTGAGATCATTTGTTCGCAGAAACAAGTGCGGATACCTCGTCCTGGTGGTAGTGAAGCTTTAGTTATTCATGGAGACCGATCGAGTCGAGTATCAAGAGTTGTTAGTGTTATGAAGATGCACAAGATGTTGCATAAAGGCTATCCTGCGTTCTTGGTTAACGTAGTGGATACGAAGGCTGAAAGCGGGAGGATTGAAGAAATTCCTGTAGTTCGCGATTATCCAGAAGTTTTCCCTGAAGACTTGCCTGGAGTACCCCCTGCGAGACGGATCGAGTTTAAGATTGATCTTGTACCTGGTGCTCCACCGATTGCAAAATCTCCTTATAGATTAGCACCGTCAGAAATGAAAGAATTGTCAAATCAGCTTCAAGAGCTATTAGATAAAGGTTTCATACGACCAAGCTTTTCTCCTTGGGGAGCACCTGTTTTGTTCGTGGAGAAGAAAGATGGTTCCTTCAGAATGTGTATTGATTACAGAGAGTTGAACAAGCTGACTATCAAGAATCGGTACCTATTACCAAGAATCGACGATTTGTTCGACCAGCTTCAAGGATCAAGCTACTATTCGAAGATAGACCTACGTTCAGGTTATCACCAGTTGAAGATTGCTGAGGAAGATGTTCCGAAGACTGCTTTTAAAACACGTTATGGCCATTATGAGTTCTTAGTCATGCCTTTTGGCTTAACTAATGCGCTTGCAGTGTTCATGGATCTCATGAATAGGGTATGCAAACCCTATTTGAATAAATTCGTGATAGTATTCATTGACGATATACTAATCTACTCGCGAACCAAAGAAGATCATGAGCAACATTTGAAGATGATTCTGGAGCTGCTGAAAGAAAAGTTGTATGCCAAGTTCTCTAAATGTGAATTTTGGATTCGAGAGGTGCATTTCCTCGGTCATGTCATAAATGATAAAGGTATACATGAGGATCGGTTGAAGATTGAGGTGATTAAGAATTGGGAAGCGCCAAAGACTCCATCAGGGGTGCGACAATTCTTAGGACTTGCTGGGTATTATAGAAGATTCATTGAGAATTTTTCCAGAATAGCGCATCCATTAACGCTATTGACCCAGAAGGATAAGAAATTTGATTGGATGGAAAAGCAGGAGATAGCTTTTCGGATGTTGAAGGTTGTGTAGTGCACCTATTTTATCCCTGCCAGAGGGAAATGACGGTTTTGTTGTATACTATGATGTGTCACGTTTGGGCCTTGGTTGCGTGCTTATGCAAAAGGACAAAGTGATAGCCTATGCATCCAGACAACTGAAAGTGCATGAGAAGAACTACACAACTCATGATTTAGAGTTGGGAGCTGTTGTGTTCGCTTTGAAGATTTGGAGACATTATCTGTATGCCACGAAGTGTACGATTTACACAGACCATAAGAGCCTCCAGCATATCTTTGATCAGAAGGAACTCAACATGCGACAGCGGCGTTGGGTAGAGTTACTCAACGATTATGAGTGTGATATTCGTTATCACCCAGGGAAAGCAAATGTTGTTGCTGACGCGCTCAGTAGAAAGGAGCGGGAAAAGCCTCTGCGCGTTCGTGCTTTGGGTTTGACCATACAAATGAGTTTGACCGATCGAATTCGTAATGCGCAGCGAGAAGCTTTAAAAGATGAGAACCTAAGTAGAGAAGGTTTGAGAGGTTTGGAATGTGAACTGATACCAAAAGCGGATGAAGTGATGTACTTCATGAACCGAGTCTGGATTCCGCTTAGAGGTAACCTACGTGAACTGGTTATGAACGAGGCTCATAAGTCCAGATATTCGATTCACCCAGGTTCTACCAAGATGTATCAGGATATTAGAGAGTTATATTGGTGGCCGAATATGAAGAAAGATATTGCGGTGTATGTAAGTAAATGTCTGACATGCTCAAAGGTTAAAGCTGAATATCAGAGACCGTCTGGGCTTCTGCAGCAACCAGAGATTCCTAAATGGAAGTGGGAGCATCTTGCTATGGACTTTATCACCAAATTACCCCGTACGTCACGTGGACATGACACTATTTGGGTAATTGTGGATCGATTGACAAAATCTGCTAATTTCTTGCCCATTAAGGAAACAGACAAGACGGAAAAGATATCGCAGTTGTACCTCAACGAGATTGTAGCCCGACATGGAGTGCCTGTGTCAATTATCTCTGATAGAGATGGATGATTTGACTCCAGATTTTGGCGATCTCTTCGGGAGTCGCTGGGTTCTCGTTTGGACATGAGTACTTGTAGGTCCACTTGGAGGATCAAGATAACCTACTTCCTAGTTTGTTAACACACACAAGTGCAGAATCCAAGTGTGAATGCAAACCGTAGCAAAACAACGTATGTAAGCAAACACAAGGTAACCAAAAGATTCACTATCTTTGATTAACAGGAAGAGAATCAGTACATACACATACACACAGTGTAAACTCTCTAAGGACTCTCTTAGTGAAACTGTGAAATGAGGTTCTGTATATATAGGCAAAGTAAACCAGCAGCCCTACGAAGAAGGCTGCTGGCCAACGAACAATTGGATATCCCACGAATAATGATTCTTCGTGGGTCTTCACCATGAACCATCAATATCACGAAGAATGATTCTTTGTGGCCTTCTTGATCAACGAACAATTAATTGTTCGTTAGCATTCTGTCCTACGAAGAATGTGGATTCTTCGTAAGTTGCCTTTGTACAAACAGAAGATCCAGTTCACTAAGATACAAAATAGTAACAACTAACAGACTGCGACATGCAGCTGCTTTACAGCACCAATAAACTAAACGTCGTGCTAAGTCAAGATAGGAGGATATCTCGACTTGGCCGACTCGACCAACATACATACATGTAAAAATAAAGACCGTACAAACTACCAAAAGCTAAGAACAAGCTACAGACACAAAACTGTACCAACAGTACTGCATATCATCCTCAAACGGATGGTCAAAGTGAGAGAACCATTCATACGTTAGAGGACATGTTGAGAGCATGCGTGATTGATTTCAGTGGAAGTTGGGATACTCATTTTCCGTTGGCAGAGTTTTCTTACAACAATAGTTACCACGCTAGTATCAAAGCTGCTCCGTTTGAAGCTTTGTACGGAAGGAAATGTCGATCGCCCTTGTGCTGGGCTGAAGTTGGCGAAAGGCAACTAACCGGACCTGAGCTTATCCAGGAAACCACCGACAAGGTTGTCCAGATCAAGGAAAGGTTGAAAGCTGCTGCCGATTGACAGAAAAGTTATGCAGACAACCGAAGGAAACCGTTGCGGTTTCAAGTCGGGGATCGTGTTCTGCTGAAAGTGTCACCTTGGAAAGGTGTTGTGAGATTTCGGAAAGGGGGAAAGCTAAGCCCACGGTATATAGGTCCTTTCGAAATCGCATCTCGAGTTGGATCAGTCGCGTATAGGCTTAAGCTGCCGCAGGATTTGAGTGGAGTTCATAACATGTTTCATGTTTCCATCCTGAGAAAGTGTTTGTCGGATGAGACACTAATTATACCCCATGATGAGGTTCAAGTAGACAATAAATTGAGATTCATCGAGGAACCGGTTGAAGTTCTGGATGAGAAAATTCAGAAGCTTAGAAGGAGTCGGATTAAGTTGGTCAAGGTTCGCTGGGATTCTAAACGTGGACCCGAGTTCACATGGGAACGAAAGGACCAGATGCAACGAAAATATCCGCATCTCTTTAAATCTAGTGCGAAAACGAAACCTGTAGTGTAAGAATTTCGGGGACGAAATTCCTTAAACAGGGGGAGACTGTGACGCCCGGCTATTTAGGCTGTCATGTACAAATGTAACACGTGTCATGAATAAATAAAAGGCCGTATTTGATTATTTATGATGTTTATATGTGGTATTTGATGTGTTGATAAATCCAAAGTTTGATAAAAATTACGTTGGCAAAATTAAGATAAACGCTTATCGCGTAACGGTTAAAATGCGAAACGAACGTCGGTGACCGCCGGATAATGTTAAAATCCCAAAAATAGTCCGTTATGAGTTAAATAATATATTCAATCATAATCGTGAGGACAAATAATTTAAAACGCTAAGAAACTCTATTTTTCGAGATTAAGCGCGTACTACGCGATACTGCGCGTATCTGACAAAATCCTGTCAACACAGCCAGTTCAGGGAAACCAATAATTATTATAGTAATAATTTGACAAGTTTATTTTTATAGAATGATAAAAATAAATTGAAACGCTTAAGATCCTTATTTTGCGAATTTAAGCGCGTACTGCCAATTACCGATAACGTAACTGGTCTAGACAAATAAAATATTGGCTAGTAATATTTCGGTGTGTTTATTTTTATAGAGCACTGAAAATAATTTAAAACGCGTTAAAACATAGTTAAAACGCTAGATAAAATACCCGGTATCCAGTTAAATACCAGTAAATAGCATATATATGTGTATGCATATGAAATATATGTGAGAGTGGGCATAGGTGACGGCAATGTGGGCTGCCCACCTTTTGATTTGTGCTTCTAATTGGACAAGTGTTCACCTTGGAAGAAAACACAATCATTTAAGATACTTCCACACTCCATTCACAATTTCTAAACAACAAAAATCATTTCCATCTTTCCTTCTCTCTCTCTCGGCCGTGAGCTCCCACACACACCTCCACTTTCAAATTTTGAACCTCCATTGAAGAATTCATGTTCATGCAATCTCATTTCAAGTATTTTTGAAGGATCAAAGGTGTTTTCAAAGTGTTTCAAGCAACATCCAAACTTCATATCATCAACTCTTGTTCAATACCCATCAAAACTTGAAGGTATAAGAGTCACTTTAAAAATTTTGTTCATGAATCTTAATGATGTTGATGATGATAGGAGGTTCTCTTGTTCTTGGAGTTTAAACACTAACTTGAAAACTATACTAAATGGACTTTTGAACAAAATAAAAATGGATGTAAGTGTGTGTATATATGTGGCCGTGAGTGTGTGTGTGTATGTTAGAGTTTGAGTTTTTGATGTAGATTGATTCTTGATGGATATGATGCTAAAAGTGAATGCATGTGATGTTTAGAATGTTCTAAAAGTTGTTAAGGTTTGACATGAGTATGTGGAAGGCATGAACATGAAAAGTTGAACTTTGGAATCTTGTGTATGTATGTATGTGTGCCGTGTATATATATATATGTATATGCATGCATACAAAATTTTGTTGTTAGTTCATAAATGTGAAGAAGGTGATACTTGCATTTATGTTGAATGATTAGATAATGATCATCATATGAAAATGATGGTGTTCTTGAATGTTTGAACAAGAATTAAATATGTGTTGGAAGTATTTAAGTTCATGCAAGATGATGATGATGTGATATACATGCATTAGATGCTTGTACATAGGCATGCATGTGGATATATGGGCATGAAATGGTGATTAAAAGGTGATATGATGAAGATGATTTTAATAAGGTTATAAACACTAAAAAATAATGTTATTTGAAGTGTAAAATAGCATGGAACTTTGACATAAAGTTTACTAGCTTTGCATGTTGTACTATGTGCTTAAAAGTGTTGTAAAATACATGAAATCGCATGATTTATGTGCCTTACACAAAAACTGCACTAATATGATTATAACCATCATTTTATTCAGTATATAAGATGTATTGTGTTAAAATATGAAGTCGTTTCGAGTTCGGATGGTTATGGTAATGTTTGACGCAAAACTATGCGGTAAAAACGGTAAAAATCGCATTTAAAGAGGGTTTCTATGAAACCGTTTTAGATCAGTAAATAAACTGATATTTTTATATAAATATAAGTATATTGACTTATATTAAGATTATTTGGTGTTTGGTTGGTCATACGTGACTTCCAGCGCCCGAAAACGTTACAGAATCACTAAAATACGCATTTTTCAACATACACTAGAATGGGTTGTTAATGGATGAACCTTATGTGTTTAAATATTTCATGTGATTTAAATATGTGAATATGATAATATGTTAAGTGTTGACATGATAGCGGGAATTAAGACTATGCATGTACGCTTGTATGTTTAAAATGGTAGAATCGGTGAAATCGCGTTAAAATGTGTAACTTATTTGTCGAGCATGAAAATTGATACATATGTTAACTTAGTGAGTTATTTCATGTATACATGCTTTAAAAATGATAAATGTATGAGTCAACGAGATTTCACGTGTTATGAATGTTATGAATATGTGCACGTTTATATATATATATATATATATATATATAATTACGACGCGCAAATCGTAGATATGTAGTATTTATAAACGGGAGTGTAACGGATAAAACATTAAGGTCACCAATAAAATCGTTCAAGTCGCAAAACCTTAAAATATATATATGAACTCATATATATATATTAATATGCCAACATAATCAAAAAATAATAACTTTTCGAGAAAATCTCAAAGTTATGTAAAAATTCCAAGATTTGAGAAACTTAGGAATTTTGTGATGTGTGATTATTAAATCGTGCTTACGTATGTTAGGACGAGTAGGATTCAATTTTGGGGATTGCGCTATTTGATATACGCACCCAAAGGTGAGTGTCACTAAACCACTCTTTTTACTGTTTTAGTATATGTTTTGGGGGAAGAACACGCCTTAAAAGGATAACTATACGTTTTCGTAAAAAATATGCCTTTGATTAAACTATAAATATATTTTGGTGGAAAATATGATTTGGAAATTATGTGATATGTTTTTGGAGAAAACATGGTTTTGGATATAAATATGTTTCGGGATTAAACGGATTTTAAAATAATGATATATGCGTTTCGGGGATGAAACAGGGATTTTACGGCGTTATGGGATACAACGACCGTGTGGATTTAAAATGATTAAATCTAAAGTTGTAATAAATTTGCCCGGTCTCAAGAGAGTGAGTATCGGGATTAGGCTTACGTTTCGGTGGGGACGTCGGGGATTCGTACAACGTGTTATATTAAATTTTATCATTTTAGTAGGATATATATATTGTTCATAAGGTTGGCACCTTGGGTGACCCATTGCGGGCACTTTGCGCAAACTTAGCCATTTAATCATTAATATGGATTGCGTGGAATTGTTGATAGATCTATCAGTTGACAACCCCGTCGCGACCGGTAGCTCCATGTCATGTCAAGCGACGAATTTATATTCTGTTATTGTCTAGCGTTGATTATACCCTTAATGTTAATATATAGCTCGTAATGTCTTGCAAACTTACGAATCTGAACAAATGGATGTTAAAAATAAATTTAATATGTGATACTTGGGAAGATGCTTAGTTCGGAGGTTTCGGGGAAACGCTTGTGACGGCTGACTCATGGATTTTATTAAGGAAATAAAAATTGACTTTCGAAAATATTATTTGGATGTTTTGATAATAAACACATAATTAGAAAGTTTTTCCTTGTTTTAAATTTGATATGTGAGCTCACCCTCCTTATGTTGACACTTGATTTTAACGTGTTCTTCAGGTACTTGAGCATGGCTTTGGGAATCTTTGGCGTATCTTGTGGTTGTGATGCATGTTTGTTTAATAATAAACTTTGGACACTTTTAAAACTAACCTGGGACAATGTCTGTAATGAGATCCATAATGGATCAAAACAACTTAACTGTGGTGTGTTTGTGGCTTATATTTAACTTTTAAACAATGTTTTAATTAAGTAATATGTCCAAATTAACGATGCATCATCCACTAAGATATTTATGGGCACCAACTTCCGTGACCATTACGTTTGTATTTCCGCTGCGATGTTTTTGTGGTGTTACATAACGAGAGTGACAAGCTTGCGAGAAAGCGGGTTGTTACAGTTATTAGCACAAACACACCTTTTGAACACACACTTTCGGGCCCAGATCATGATGACGAGTTTCCCTATATAGGTAACTCATTCATGCGATCGAGGGACTTTAACCAAAGTTGCTAGTACCTAATTCAACTTTCTAACTTATACAAAATCTCCCTCTTGACTAATAAAGTAACTATTAATTACAATTACAACCCCCCATACTATATTATTTGTTGTGCAATTGTCTCAAAACTTCCAAGAATACTTCCTCTACCAATGCATACGAGGTTTATCTGTAAAGGGCTTGTTGTTCTTTTCACTAGACTTCGTGGCTTCAGCAGACCTTGACTTTTCACCAGCCTTAGCATCTTTTTCTTTCCATCCATAGCTCTTTAAACAACTCCTTGATGTAGCATGGATTCTTTTAACAGAGCATTTCCTTCACCGACTCGAATCTTCTTTCTGAACAGGATGTTCTGATAAAAAAAGATTGGACATAAACATGCCCGAATTAAAACCCGAATAATCTTCGTTCCATTAGCTCTTTTCAACACTGCTTCTCCATTCACACGGTCGTAAAACCATTGCTCAAAGTTCTACAACATAACCAATTTGTTCTTGGGGTATCTTGACCCTTGTCACTAGTGTCGATGGATCAACAATGAGATAAACCATGCCTTTTCCAGTAGTATGATCAATTGTTGTCTTGGAAAGTCATCTTCTTGGCTTTTGAGGCTTAAAGATTTCAAAACCCCTTTCACATTCCTTTTTTATTAGATTTTGAAGACATGAACCAACCGAACTGTTGGTGAGGTTGATCAGTTCAATGACATATAGAGCACATATATCCCCTCAATGATATATAGAGCACATATATCCCGTAAAGATCAAAAAGCTTGGCATGATCAGATTTGAACTAGTTTAGAACTTTCGGCTTCTAGAGTGTCTCCCTCAATATTTTCATAATTTGTTTCTTCGTCCAAACCTGCTTCAACAAATGTAGGTGGCATTTCATCCTCACTTACCTCCTCTTCATCACTTCCTTCACCATTTGCCCCAAATGGTTCATCCTTATCTTTATCAACAATTTATTCCTCCCTCCTTTTTCTTTCTTCTTCTAGTTTTTTTTTTTTTTTTTTGTAAAATCAATTGTAGATTCAATGGTAGCCTTGGCTTGTAATTCATGAATCATATCATACATCATTATGTTGTATTGGAAAGTCATATACTTTAATTAATCATCAATAACTTTAATTTGTGCTCAAATTTCTCCTTTTGCACTTTTTAACTTCTCTTTCAGTACACGAGTGTTTTCCACTTGATTCTTTAGAGCCATGATTTCACTTAGTGTTGTCTTTGCCGACTTCTTTAGATAATTGTTTATGTCATTTAAGAGGAGTTGTAGATATTTCAGCTTTAATTTTTTATTTTCTCTTTGATGATCCTCTAGTTTATTTTTATCGTTCATGTTTCTCTATAAGTATGTTGTTTTTCAAAAAAGCAAGATGCTAAGGTTCCTCTGTCAAGAAAAACTGGATCATTTCCACATAGGTAATCTATAAAACATCTCCCTTCTTCTTCAGCAGTTACAACAACTAGTCTTTTAGATTCTACAATGAAAGCTCTTCTTCTCTTTTTAGCCTTTTCAAGTTCACGAATCTTGTACATATATTGGTTATGTTGTCTTTGTTCATCTGCCATTTCATTTATTTCGAGTTGCATCCTTGAAGCTTGCAGGATCAGTGATAGATCACGTATTCTCTTGCTTTTGTTGTTGTGATTGTTGATATGCGTATAAATATTCATTTTTTATTAAAATAAACCCTCTTTTTATTGGTTTTGTTGGATATATATTTGGAATAAGCTTAATTTAGTTTATTTATATTTTTAGGACAAAACGAACCCAAACTGAACAAACAAAGCAATTCTTGGTGAAAAATAGAGAGTTGTTGTCACGGAGTCCAGGCATACCCGTGCCACAAGCTAAAAGAAAAATATCTTTTGAATGATCATTCTAGAAGACAACTAAGAAGAAGGTAATACATGCCCTGTGCCCTGAAGGTGCAAGTCGTGCCTCGACCACTAAATGACAAAGCTAATCTAGGAAAATTTTTGAAGATCCATGTCTGGGAGATATACCCCGTGCATGCCCCGAGCTAAAGATCGGGTCATTTTGGTTAGGCACGGGTCATGCCATCTAGGCACACCCATGCCTCACCACCAGCACTATAAATAGACCTCTTCACCTCTCCAATCATTTGTTCAATTAGTTCTTTCTCTTCCACAACACATTCTACTTCTACCCACTTTCTCTCATCATTTTAATCATTAAGAATGTGATGATTAATATAATATTTCCAAGTTTGTTAAAAACTATATTTGAAGCCATGCTTGACCAAGATTCTTGTGGGTTTTTGGAGAAGCAAATCTTTTGATGGACTTTCCTTTACAAATAATCTCTCATGGCTATATTGGTGCTACACTTTTTTTCTTGGCGGGAACAAGAATTAGCTAAAACAAGTTTTCGGTAAACAAGAGTTATGTGTGTGTGCTAATGACTTTAAGTAAAGAATACCATGTTGAAAGTGAATTTCAAATGTACTAACAACCATGGGTTGTCGCTAGCGCAAAACATTCATATTATCCATATCTATGTAGATTCAAACAAGTTAATTGCTTGAAAGAGGGTTAGAGGTTTTGGTATGGGACTTTGGGTTTGGGAAATTCTTACCAAAGCGTGGAGATAAGATCAAGACGTTGAAGACTTGGTTTATCTAATTAAGATCAAGTCAAGAAGTTCATAGTACTAGGTCGTTTAAATCCCTTATGACTATCTTTTTACTTAATACCAAAACGGTATATAGTTTCCCTGTTGATTCGGCAATATCATTGTGTTTGCTTTCAACCTTGCCGGGCGTTTCCTTGCTAATTCCTACCAATATGGTTGAGTGTGAGAGGGTCGCTATAAAAGAACTCCATAACCTTATAACCTTATGGCATTAATAGAATACAACTTCCCGCCTCAAAACGAGCTCTTTTAATCTATGGTAACTTTTAGTTAACGAAGCATCAAGAGGTAACAAATATCATAAACACCCGTTTTCTTATCATTGATTACAAATTATCTTTTTAATTATTTTTATGTTTTTTATAAAAACCAAAAAAACAACCCTCACTTTTGTATTGGTCAGTCGTTGATAACAACTCGGTACTAAAAGTTGTTGTATCCTTGGACAACATTGTTGTCTTACCATCACTATATTACACCTACAATAGGTGCACTTTCCCAACGTGAAGTATAGAGTGATAGTTGACACTATGTCAAAATGGGCCTACAGCTACAGTTTCCCAAAACTGCCTTACCACACATTCGAATAAATGTGTGGCTAATGGTCATTTACAATATTTAAAAACACTTGTAATATAAGGATCAAATCACTTAAACGATACCTCGTGACTTGCGGAATCTATCAAGAGGTTGTACATACTATAAACAATGTACTACAAGGAGTAGAAAACAAGAATTCACCATAATGTCACTTGTATTTCACTAACACGGTGAACAAAAAGTTTGATGAATGTACAAATGACAAACAGTTCTACAAAATACACAAAGATATCCATATTTATAGGCAGACATATAATACTTCGGAACTAACACATGTTCTAAAGTACTTTCCTATACTACGAACCACAATATGTTCAGAGGAACAAAACTCTGAACAAAATCAATACAGCGGACAAACAACATTCCAAATTACACTAAGTAATTCAGAAAACCTATATAATTTGGACAAGATTGATACTAAATCATTAACCATTTACAAAAGTTACATAAAGACCCTTCAATTCTCAAAGTTGTCGGATCCAACATTTCATCACTTCAGTGCATTTAAAGTTACATATCTTTGTTTGTTTTAGCTTGCGTCTTTCCGTATTTCTTTGGTCTTCAAACCCTTTAGAGTTTTTAGATCGGTGAAACCCCTGTTTTATCTAGTATGTTTTGAAGCCATTATAGTTTTAAGACAAAAAAGCTGATGTTGTAGCTTTGGGTTTTCATCTTTTTACCAAAAAAATTGGGGTTTTCATCTTTTATGTTTGCAACCTGACTGTTTAGTTGGTTGTGGCTTCGAATATGAAGTGTTCTTCATCTCTGCTTAGGTTACTTAATCGATCTGATTTTGTTGTTCCTATGAATGATAAATCTGTTTGGTCTCTGTTTTTTACTTGATGACGATGACCTTGGTTCCGTCTGAGGGTTTTTTAAATATGTTACTAGTCTTGATTAGTGTAAACCATAATTTCATCTGAAGCTTAAAACTATAATGGTTTGTAGTTGCACTGAATTTTGGTTTATGTTGTTTACTCAATGATGATGACTTTAGTATCATCTGAGAGGTTGTTCAAATTGTAACTAGATCATGATGGGTGTAAACCTAGCTTTATTTGAGGCTTAGACTATAATCGTTTGTAATTGCACTGAAGTCGGCCCTTGTTGTTTACTCGATGATGATGACCTTAGATTAATGTGAGAGGTACTTGAATTTGTTACCAAATCTGATGGGTGTAAACCCTTTTACTCTATGATGATCCAAACCATGAACTAACATTGATGGATTTTGAACACATTTTAACACAGAGGCAATGATGATACCAAGGTCACGTAACACAGGGGAAAGACTACCAAAAATACCTAGTTAAATGAATTGCACTATCTTAAAAATTTTAAAAAATTATATAATGAGACATGAAAAACCTTTTAATATAAAAAAAATTAAAAAAAAATACTATTATGAGACATAAAAAACCTTTTAATATAAAAAAAATGCCGTTGGTCATGCGCTGAGTTATAAAACCATCATTGGATAACTAAAGAAATATAACTCCCTATTCTCTAAAACATCGTAAAAAGAAAAAATATATAAAATGTATTTTCCCTAAAAAGCGTTAGGAAACAATATTAACTCTCGGTTAAGTTAGGGGTGCCTATGGGTTAGGTGGTGTGGGTATGTGGGTGGGTGCGGTTACACCACCGATGTTTCCATGGGTGTGGGTGTAGCTTGAGGCAATAGGTTAGTGAGGATGATGATGGGGATTAGTGGATCATTATGTTATGAGTAAGGGACTTGAGGGTAAGATCAGAGTGGTAGGCGTTATGGTGACATGACAGCCCCTTCACGTCAGGAACATCGCTCTGTAGGGTGGCGTAGAGGTAGGGTGGTGGTGAAGGCAGTGTAACCTTCATTAGCGTGGGGGATGGGTAGGGTAACCTTCACTATTAGGTGTAGTTTATTTTGATTGGTACTTATTTATTTATTTGATTTTATAAAAACATCACCTTCACGCTCCTCTCACCCCGTGCTTTTTTTTAATTGGTAAATACCATAAAGGGTAAAATTGTTGACTTTTTTTATATGAAAAACTAGTTATACTACTTTTTTTAGTTTTCAGTAAATTTCATATGCTTCACTTTTCCTAAAAAAAGTTATACGATAAAATTGAGTTTTTTTTTGTTCTCCTAAATATGTGTATGATTGTTAGTTATCAAATCCAACCTGATAAATAATGAGATTTTTCTCAACTAAAGTGTTGTTAGGAAATTTATTTACCAAAATAGATATTTAAAAAGGAGTTTTTTCCCAACTAGGTATTGTTGAAAAACTTATTTACTAAAATGGGTAATTTAAAAAATATTTACCAAAGTAATTTAAAAAATATTTACCAAAGTAGGTATTTTATGAAAACTTACTTTTTCTCACTCCTACTTTTATTGAATAGAAATAATTTCTTTTTAAAAGTATATTATTTAATTTATCAAAAGTTAAAGAAAAAAATGATAAACTTTTTGTACACAGATATGTTGTTTTAATAAATTTCTTAACTGGCAACATTATAAACTTTTTTTTCTCATATACAGATATGTTGATAAGTTCAAAACAATTTGCGTATATTCATTCTTTTACTTAGTTAAGTTTCATATGATTATAAATATGTTTTTTTGGCTTGTGTTCATTCTTTTATTTTTTTAGTTTTTTTTTTTTTTGGTAAAAGGCTATGCCCGGCAAATGTATTAAAACCGATAAAAATTACAACCTTTCAAAGGGGCATTCCCCATATCATCACCCGAAACATGCTTCGGGGACCAAAAGTAAGACACCATACAACCAATCCTAGGTATATACAAAAACCTAGTTCTTTTAACGTATACAATTCCATATCTAAAAACAAAACTAAAGCATCTCCACTGCTTAGCTTTATAAAGCGGCCCATAATCATTGGTCATAAAAACCCCCATATAACACTTGGGCCTTGTGCACCCCCAACCCAAATTCCAATACCCATTATAAAGCCCACTTAGAAAACAGCATTTGGTTGGGACTTCATATTTTCATGATCACCCAGGCCCAAAATTAGCTTGTGGACCCAGGCCTCAACAACTTACACCCGTTCTGGGCCTTCATCTGAAACAATAACAGCCCAGAACGTAATCTTCATAGCTTTAACCTCTTCACACAGCTCCCAGAATTGGGCGTTTTGCATTTTCCAACTAGCCAAGTCATGGGACTTCCACATCAAATCACAAACCCAGTCTTGGGTCTTCATCCTTGTATCGGCAGTCCAAACAATCCCAACCCGTTCCTTACTTAGATTAGGTTGGTCTAAAATAATTATTTACTTTCAAACAATAATATACCAAATTTCTCATTTATATGCTAATAAATAGAAACGTAGTAGCATATTTTGATTGAAATATAATTTTTATTATTAAAATGGATTTTTATATATATAAATTTGGATTTTTGTTGTAAAAATCATAAATATAATTTTTATTTTTAAAATGTATTTTTATATATATAAATTTGGATTTTTGTTGTAAAAATCATATTTAATATGCAAAAAAATAAACAAATTGGGTTTAAAAGTGTTGTGTTCGTGTCAACCTACAAATATTCGTGTTGTGTTCGGATTCATCTGTCGGACAAGATTTTGGGTCCGGTTCGTATCTGGGTTCAGGTTCGGTTCGTGTTGGACCCGCTTACCCGCAAACACGGCCTAGCAACCCCTAATGAAAGATAAGTGAAACATTTAAAAATAAAAAATAAAACACAATAACATTTATAAAAATAATATTTTTATGAGAGTTAAGAAATATCTGTAAAGAATTAAGACTTTAATAGAATGTTAAATAAATAGTTAAAGACGATGGTATAGTTAAAAAAACTTTTTATTATTAATCTCTGGATTCATTTTTCAATTTACTTTAACTTTTTTTCTATAACTCTTGTTAAATTAAATAATATACTTAAAAGGAAATTATTTCTATCCAATAAAAATAGGAATGAGAAAAATAACTTTTATAAAATACTCATTTTGGTGGAAAAAATATTTATAATTTTAGTGTTCTCTCAAAACTATTTACCAAAATAGTGTTTGATGTTTACCCTTTATTTTTATTAACAAATAAAAAAAGTGGAATTTTGAAGAACTCTCCCCCAACGTTTCTGTTGAATACTTGAATCAATGTCCTTTCATCTTGAACAAGCCATCACCGTCATCTATATCTTCCGTTGCCATCATCCATATCTTCTACCCCCATTGAATCAAGCCACTGCTAAACTCTAGCGTCGATCGACCTCCCGCCAACTTCATTAAAACCAATTTCGATGATTTCTTTGAAGCCTGTTATAATGGGCCATTGGTGGATCTAGAAAATCTTCCTAGCGGTAACGTCTTATAAAAAAAGGGTAACGAAATCGAAAAAACGTCAAAAAATGTTAATTTTTTCCAAAATATACACTATCGCCGGAGCGCCAAGCGGTAGCGGAGGCTACCCTTCCCCTAAGGTAGGTCCGACCCTGTAACGGGCCCTTGACGCCATCGCTGAACAGATATTTCGAAATGACTGATTGAATCAACCTTATCTAATTTTGAGGATTTCATAGTTTTAAAGAGGAATTTTTAATCTATAACCATTGAACCGACCTCTGCCAATGATTGAGTGTTTGTATGTTTGTTTCATAGTTTTTTTTTAGTTAATTTTGAGTTCGTCAGAAATATTGGATCTGTTTGGTTGCTCGTTTAGGACTTCATAATTTTTTTGACTTTGAACAAAAGATTGAATTTGTTTGTTCAGAAAAACATCGATTTGGTTTACACAGAAAGATTGAATCATGTAACTTGCATTTGTGATTTCATATTGATTAAATCATCGTTTGGAACCTTCATCATATATTGATTGGTTTTGTAATCTCACAGATAGTGTAAAATATTGATTGAATACAACAAACAGATAGTGTAAAATATTGGTTAAAATAAAAAGGATAAATGCAAAATTAATAATGAAAACACTGTTTTGGTAAATAGTTTTGAGAGAACACCAAAATGGTAAATATTTTTTTCTACCAACACTAGTTTGGAAAAAAAAAAACTCATAAAGCCTTGATTCGATGTCTTATATTAACTAATAATTTGTATCAATACTAGACATCGAGTTGTTCTAACGTCCCCTCTATGTAATGTCTACCTAAACTTCATTTGTTGATTAGAGCGAACACACTATTTTAAGCTCATGTTGTTCGGATTTTAACATGCGGGTTACGTTATAGAAGTATCAATTATAATTATGCACACACATCATTCGGAATATCTGACTAGATCATGCTATAATAATTTTGGGCTCATTAACAAATTCAAAATATTAATTTTTTCTTATATCAAAAATAAAGTCTAATTGTGTTTTATATCTTGATGAACTTTATCAGAAAAAAATATAAATTGATCAGGTATTGAACAATCTAATACCAAATACGAGAATCACACAAAGAAACTACGAATACAATTCGATCGGATGTACCCATTTCACATAAACTGATAAACCAAATTAAAGAAAAATAAATCTAATACTAAAAACGAGAATCACACAAAATATACAAACAAAAATATTCATGGAATCGATTTAAACAAAAAGAATAAATCCAATTCTTTCTTCCTTCATGTGCTTCAGTCCAGTGTTGTGTGTTGACCTTATATGTCGATCGCGTATTTTACATGTTTGCCCGTTTTTACTTTTTTGATCGTGGCACATCCAAGTTTGGCTAAGTCCACTTGATTAATTAGTGAGCCCATTTAACTTAACTTATATTTTGCTGGCCCCAATTAGTTTAAATGTTCTTCCCACGTAAACCTTTTTTGAACTAATTATTCCAACAATATGTTTAATGCAACAATATTGTGGCCCACAACATTACTCCAACAATATTGTAGCCAATAGCATTTGATTTGAGACCATTTTTGCACTAATTATTCCAAATAAATTCTTTTTTCCTTGCTGCGTAGACAGTTTAATGCAATCACCATCTTTTAGCCCAGCGAAATGTAGGTACATACGGATCTAGGAATTTTTTCCAAGGGCTTCACTTTTTTAAGTATTCCAATATCATACGTCCGAACATAAAAAAACGGGTCGGTTCGACAATTCTGGTCGGTTATGGTTCATCACATAATAAAAATACTAAAAACGCAATACAATATTGAAGAAGACATCGTCATAAATTTAAAAACACGTAACATAAATAAGATGGTCTTTACGAATAATTAAAAAAAACATATCTATAGTTGTTCCCTACGAGGTTTCATATTTTGAAAACGTTGCATTACTCGAAATTCCCCTTTGCATACTACCTAAATATAAAAAATTCAAGTTTCAAAAGATTACAAATTTTCATCATCAATCATCCAATGATCCAATCATAATTGCAAACCAATAGAGAATTGCAAGTAGTTATCTCAAAATCAATTTACCCAAAATCACTATGATATCAAAACTAATAGAGAATTGCAAACTAATAGAGATAACATATGATATTCACTTTTCAGGTGTATTGATTAGCCTCACTCTTTAATCTTTATAAGTTTCCAAATTCGATGATGGGTTAGAATAGGCTTATGCTACCTTACAAATGCTTTTGTCCATTCTTTAACTTTTTCTTTATATTATTACAACTATAAATATGATTATAAAGCCATAAAATCATGATTAATAATCAATTTTTTTAATAAAGCAGTCTATGAATTCAGAGAAGATAACACCTTAAAAAGTTATTTGACCTTTCTAACCTAACTAGCATAAATATAACCAAAATCGAAACATTCATTCTTAAAAGGATGAAATATATATATTAACTACATAACTTACCGTTTATAACGGTAGCTGGAGAGTGGAGAAGGGGTTGCGGCTGCTGGCTGCGTGACTGCTCCGGCGAGTGGCTATAGAGTGGAGAAGGACGATGAGTGGTAGCGATAGTGATGGATGAGTGGCTGGAGAGTGGAGACGATGTCTGTGTGTTTTGGTTTGAGAGTAAAAAGGAAAGGGGCAAAACTCAAAAGGCGAATAAGGAACTAAACCCCGATTTGTTTCACTTTAAGAATAAAGGGAAAAAAGGCAAAAAGACGGGATTTAACAAGACTCAAACATGCGACAGCAAGTTAGTCAGCGCAGATTTTAACCAGTGAACCATTCTACACATTTGTTTACAAGGTTTCTCCACAAAATATTAAGGGGTTCCTTCCGAATATTCTATATACGTTAACACTATAAATTACTGATCGAACAGGTTCCCGGGGACTCCCTAGCTGAATTTAAATCCGCCCTGAGGGTTGATAGTCTCATGATAAGGCAAGGCCTTTTAAAAGATCTAAATATGAAGTTTTGAATTCAAGTCTCATAAGAATTAAGAAATTTGTATTTAAAAAAATATTAAGAAACCAAAATTAAAATTTTTCTCCCAGGTTGACTCATGCATTAAGCAAGGTAGAAAAAAACTATTTTTACTTATCGCGTAGAAAACGTACGTCATCCTATTTTATAATATGATCATTCTTACTACGAAATTAGTGAGAATCAATGATTTCATATAAACATCAACTTACAAATTTCTAATTGTTTCATGTGAAAACTAGAATCTATAGTTTAGATTTGCGAAGTTCATTGGCTTCTAAACCACTCGAATCAACTAAATAGAAGCACCATCCCAACATAAAGCATAACTTTCTATTCAATGCAACCTTTGAGATAGAATTCGATAAAAAGAATATGGTTAATTTTTAAAAATAAATAAAACTACTTAAATAATAATAAAAAATAGATAACTTTAGACTACCCACTATCACAATTTAACCCAACCCAATCTTTTATTAAAAAACTAATTTCTCTCTCTTTCACCTATACAACCCAACCCAATTCAATTTTCCACTCCTATTCACAGCTCAACCTAACCTAAACTAATATTTTATTAAATACATGTGATTTATTATTATTGTTTATTATATAAAATTTTCAGAAATAATAAAATAACAATTTTAGTTTGAAACTAATAAACTATTTATATTAAATATAAAACAAAAAAGTTAAAAACATTAATATCTATTTTATACGAAAAATACGTTTTTTTTTTCTAAAAGCGCCATGTTTTTAATAAAATTTATATCTAGATGTTCATAAAAATAAACTAAAAAATATAGTGTATTTTATTTTGTTTTTAAGTTTATATATCATAAATTAATTAGTAATTAAATTATTAGAGGGATTAGTAGTTAAGAAAAAAATTAAAAAAGAAAGATAAAGATATTGCACGAATTAAATTTGGACATGTGATATGATGTTGGGTTGCAACCTAAGGTCGTGGTCTTTTTCTAACAAACAATTATTTTTTCCTTTTTATTAAATTCATATGGCAACCCAACCAAGAAAATGGTTGCCATAGTGGGTAGTCTTAAAACTTGTATTGTATGAATCATGGTTGCATTTAGCATATGCGTCAATCCTTTGGAAGTTTAAATCCCTCTATGGGCTCGAGTGAATGAGTGAATTCTGATTAGCGTTTTTAGTCAATTGTCCCACAAAGTTCTTTGGGTTGCTTCCCGAATAGCCTTAAATTTAGAGTCTTTAGCCAAATTGTACGTGATATTCTCTCACAATGGTCTATGTAAACATTTGCCTATCTAGCTTCCAGCATACACCAGATAGTTGACATGTTGTGTCCATACATGTTTTTCTCATGATTGGCATGTTGGTTGAATAATACAAGCCCATTTCATAATAAATTACTCAAACTTTGGCTTTTTTTTTAATATTCCTCTTCATTCCCCTTGAATTTCCTCCCCAATTTTTTCGATTTGAATAATTCACTTGAGATGTGAGAACACGTCTGAGTGAGGATTTTATAGGCAAAGGTATATGTGTCATTTACAAACAACAACCCTAAATAAAAATGACACAACACAATCATTCGTGATGTGTGTTACGTCTCTAAAAACACATCTTTATAAATAAATATATCAATATTATTGTCAGTTGCATATTTAGTCATGTTTATAGTATTTTAAACATTCAAGTTTCATCACATATCATGCATTTTTTATATTCAAGACTTGTTATTTTGTTCAATACTTGTTTTTATTGATTATAATCTATTTTGGATTTTTAAATGTTTTTGTAGGTACAGACGGTCACCAGAAATCACAATGGACACTGGAAAGGATTAGAAGATTAATGATGATAAAAGAAGCTTAAAACGGTTGTATCGACGTACGACATTATACTCATAGTGGTAAAACGCACCTGATGAATGAGTGGGTGTCAAGTGATATCCCCTATCTTCTTTTTTATGTGTTTTTTCACTTAAGATATATTTATTAGGTAACAGATTTATAAGAATAAAAGCTTTATGGATTGGTGAGAAGTGGCTTGGTTTACAAGTGCAAGCGTTTGGTTTGAGTTTGTTAATGGTTTGTTTTTCTCTCTCTTTTTTTTGGTGCAACACACAAAATTATGTCAACCATGAAGATTGAACCTATGCTATTTTGTTTAAAAACCACATCTCTAACTAATTAAGCTATACCCAGATTCGGTATTATAAGTGATATATGTTTTACCTAACTAGTATAATTTATTTTTTTCACACCCCGCCCAAGGCGAAAACGCAAGACGCAACCACAAAAGGTTTTCAAGCATTCGATTAGCAAACATCTAAGTTGATTAAAAATAATCCAATGATACCATATGTATACTTTAAAATTTTACAAAACCATAGTATTTGAGTTGGAATACATTGCCCAAATTAACATCATGTTTCACAATAACATTTAGAAAAAAGTTATGTTTTGTAAAATAAGTCTTTTACAAATATATCTCGCACGAGGGCGGGAAATACAAGGCATGCCCCCAAAAGTGGTATCGCCACATGCATCCTATTCTTAACCTTTAAGCCTTATGACACTACTCACTATCTAGAAATACATGCTTAAAAACGTCAATATTTTTGGTGAGTTCACATGTTTAATATAACACAAATGAATTTTTAAAAACATTTGATAAATCTGGTATGCGCAATTTTAATGAAATTTGATCAAATTAATGTTCAGCTAGAATACTAATGTATGCGTTCACATAAGCTCCTAACCAAACCTACCACATGGTAACCACGCTATCAATTTAGGTGACACAGAATATGGACGCAAATGCACTCCCCCAAGGTCACATAGGACTAAGAGTGGGGCTTGTCAACCAGATAGATCTATCTGACTGTTCTGTGGTCAATGAAGATTAATGGTTACGAAATATATAACACTACAAGGGCCTCCAGGGCTCAATAAATATATAACACCACAAGGGCCTCCTGAGCTCAATAAATAAACTTATGCACACACAATAGTTCCAATGATTCCATTCACTAACTATCATACCAAATATGCAGGCGTGTATCTCCCTCGAATATTTAAAAGCAAAACATTTAAAAGAGGGGTCATGAAACTCACAACTTTGTGTCTTATGCGATCTAGCAAATTCAATGTCCGATATATATATATTATATATATAGGAGAAGGATCCGTTATGAACCTCCCTTTATTGCGAGAACTAATGTGAACTCGACCAAAAATACCTCAAAAACTCTAAAAACCACCCAAATTTTCTTTTTTTTAATTTTGGGTGGTTTTTAGATTTTTTTTTTAGATTTTTGGAGGTGTAGTTATTAGCATTTAGCTTAGGGGGAGAGGTTTTTTTAGGTTTTTGGGGGGTGGGGGGTTAGGTTTTTTTTAGGTTTTTTTTAGGTTTTTAGGGCTGTTTAGCTTTATAGTTTAGTTTTTTAGCATTTAGCTTGGTGGAGGGGGTTTAGGTTTTTTTTGGGGAGGGGGGGAGGGGGTTAGGTTTTTTTAAGTTTTGGGTGGCGATGTAGTGGGTTACTTTAGTGGTTCTCGCAGTTCTCACAATAAAGATGGTTCTCACATGAACCTTACCCTATACACACACACACACACACACTCCCGGACTACAAGTGTCCTATTTCAATAAGACACTAAGGTCTAAATATCTGTTTTCTATATAAGTCTTTCACCAATTAGTTAAGACTTAATATATTATCCGTTTTGAAAACATTTGTATGTTATGACACGTTGGTGGGTGATTATCCATAATGATCATACATGTATATTATTGGACATATACATATATATATATATACACGTATTTGAATATTATCCGGGGTCTTGCCCCTTGTATAAAACCCGTGTCGTCGCACGATTGATCTGATTAATACAAATATATTCTTATGTATAAATATATTATATTTGTCTCGCAAAACATCGTTCCACAAAACCGATAAGACAATTATGACCAAAAATATACTTATCTTTTAACATCATGAATATATTTTCCATGTTTGATAATTACCAGAAATAATATCTTTAATATTATTTATATTTATTTACCGAAAAACGTGTTCGTTACCATGAATGTTTTGCTTCTCATTCGTGTATATGTATTTGTATATGTGTTTACATATATATATATATATATATATATATATATATATATATATATATATATATATATCGATTTCATCTTTGGATCGTCGACTCATGGATAATTTCTCGAAACGAATTTAACACCCGTTTTTCGGAAAATATATTCTAAAAATGTATTTCTACATTAACTTGAAATATATATATATATATATATATATATATATGTGTGTGTGTGTGTGTGTGTGTGTGTGTGGGTGGGATTTAGGGAAAACAGTAAAATGTGTGAAAATGGTGAGAACGGCCATCAATAACATAAATTTTATTACAATGGCGTTTTCGTAAATAACATAAATTTTATTACTTGAACATGCTTCATTAAGGGTAAAAGGGTTTTTTTACTGCTCTAAAACAAAACACCACATTGATTATAAAACACCATTTTATACGAAAACGCCACATCGCTAATGTATCTAAAATGCTATTGGCACATAAACGACGACACTTAATGATAAAACGCGTTCCAATACTTGTTGTGAAAAACAATTAACTGAAAGTTAATTATTAACTTTTATTACAAAAAAAACTGTGTGCTTTTTATCAATGAAACACCATTAAAAACACAAAACGCCAAACATGGAAGATGTTACGTGTCACAATCATCACAGGCAAAAAGCTGAAACAAACAGTAACTACAAATAGTAACTGGAGAGACAAATAGTAATACCATTTATTAAAATAAAATCCGGCCTAAACTACGCGCCAAAAAACTATTATAAACAAACATCTCGGGAACAATTTAATCACACCCCAAAAAAAACCATTTTCTCTTGGCAAAATTATTCACTTTACACTTAAAACGTCATGTTCTCTTGGCAAACTATTCACTTTGCATGCCATACTCTCTTGCAAAACATTCACTTAAAACGTTATGTTTATCTTTTATCACACCCATAAACTTTTGCTGAATAAGATGAAAAAATCCTCAAGAAAATGAGTCTAGTGACAATGATATGTCAATTGTAGGCTATGTTCTTTAAGAAGGTTTGGATGAGAAGAATAGACTTATGGTGGTGTAAATGCTATATTAGACTCCATTTATTATTAAATGGAGTAGAGTGGAATAAGCATGAGGATAATAGCATGTGTAAACGCTATTTTGGACATCAAGCGAGAACATACTCACAATCACACCCCAATAATACATCGGCAAAATACGGCATCTGTCTGTCTTTCCAACATCAAAAAGAACCACCCCACAAACCAACAACAACATATCAACCCAAAACCAAAACGCCAAGCGCTTGGCGTTTCAACTGTGTAGGAAAAAAATCGGCATCTGAGTACAAGCGACCAGAAGACAAAAAAGTTCAAGAAGAAAAGACTAATAGCAACGAAGATTTGGAAAAAAGAAATTTGATTAGCATTTCTAATTTTTTTCTTTCCTGTTTTTTTTATTTGGTATCATTTTCTGTGATTTGTTATCTACTTTTACGCTAATAAAAACTTCTGTAAAATTACTTACAAAAATGCCAAAATGCCAAAAAAACGCCAAATTCAAGGTTTAAGTGAATAGAACACAAAAAGGGGTATCGTACTAAAGTTTTAGTTTGCATCTTTGTTTATAAAACGCTATTGAATAAAAAACGCCAACTTTAAAAAAATGGGAAGTTTACATCCTTAACAGACTGAACAAGCAGTAACTACAAATAGTAACTGAAGCGACGGGTACTTGATTACAACCATTTTAAAAATATAAACCACACCATGGCACACTAGTCAATTTTTTATATTTTCTAAACGCCATAATTACCTGTCACGTTATAGGTCTGCATCCTAAATCAAACGACAAAAAATACAAAAAAATACACATCAAAATATATGTCTGCATCATACTATTGTTTTGGCGCCAACACATAGTTTCTTATGTAAAAAACAAAACGTCAAACTTGAAAGATGGTGCGTGTTGCAGACTTAACAGATAAAGCTGAACAAAAACAGTAAAAAAACAAGTTGTAACTGAAAGGACAGATACTTTATTAATTGCATTTATTATAATAAATATCCCGCCCAAACTACGCCCCAAAATATATCTTATAAAGAGAAACGTCTTAGCATCTAGCACCTTTCGTTGATCACATCAAAAAAGAAACGCCATGATTCTTAAATACCACTCAATCTAAAAACGCCAAAAAAGTTAAAAAATCAAATATGGCAAACAACTTGTATTGGATATTCAGTTTTTTTTCTATGGATTCTTAGGTAAGGGGATAAATCAATAAACTTTTACTGAATGAGATGGACAAATCTTCAAGGAAAAGAGACTGATGATAGTGACATGTCATTTTGTGTGCTTTGTTTTTGATGAATATTTGAATGGGAAGAAAGAGACCGAAACCAGTGCAAATAGCATCCACCCATACGGCGTTGATCTATGTCTCCATACAACCACAAAAGAGCCACTTCAAAAACGAGCAAAGAAAATCATGAAAACCCAAAAAACGCCACATATTTGTGACAGTCGACACTGATGACAGTGAGGATTTGCGAGAGATATTAAATTTGGATTTTTCATTTATTTTTTTCTGTAGTTTGTTATCTAATTTTTTTCTGTAGATTGTAAAACGCCAAGTTTCCACGAACGCCAAACTACGAAAACTATAAGTTCTAGCTAATGAAAACGCCTGACGGTGAGAAGGTTGAACTGAGTTAAAACGCCATCTACTTAAGCGAGAATGGAAAAGTGACAATCGTGCCCCCGTATATCATTCAGCGCCCCCTGCCACGTGTGGGGACATGATCCGTTCTCACCGTTTTCACACTTCAAATCGTTTTCTCCAGATCCCTTTTCTATATATATATTCATCCGAAATATACGTGTGTGAAAAAATATATAATTTTCCTATAAACATTATATACTTTTCTTTTACATCAAAAACCCGATTTCGCCAAAATAACGTATTTTACTAAAAATACTTATATGTTTTTAAAACCCGTTTTCTACACAAAACCTTGTCTTGATTATTTTCACCATTTTCTTGCTTTAACAACTAATTTGTTACCGTGAACCCTTGATGATCTTACTATGATCATCAAATCATACTTTCCGAACTTAGCTTATATTAGGTTAAACTACCATTTGAAAACCATTTTCACCATCTTTATCATGTTAATATATACATTTTCTCACAAGTGTGTGTGTGTGTATAGCAGATAAACATGTATAGATCTATTTTAACACCTTCCAAACCGTAATCGTTCCAAACTTCACCATTAAAACTTATTAAAATTATATTTTACATGTTAACCCTAAACATCATCCTTAACCTCATCTACCATCATCAACATCTTCAACAAGTTCCATGATCATACATAATCTTATAAAAATTCATTTTCATCAAGAATCACATCATGAATATTTTATCCTCATCCAAAGACCCTCATGTTTCATAACAAACATTTAGTCATGTATACTCCAACAAAATCAACTATGATCACATATACAACCATGTTTTCTTTCAAGATCAACACTAAACCCCCAACATGTTCTGAAAATATACTTTGTTTTATTTAACCTCATTATGTATCTTACAAACTAATTGGTGATCTCTTGCCTCTTTATACATAATATAACTTAAAAACAAGGGTGACAGTTTCTTGCTTCTAGCCTAGGCGAGGGAAGACAAGTCTTGTAAAAGAGAATAAAATGCTCCAAATCTTGCAACAACAAGCTTCCTTGAGGATCTAGTACCTTGTATCACCTTGAAACTCTCATAGGAACCCCTAGATACCTTTATTAAGACTTGAAAGATGGAAGATGATGGAGTAGTGGTGTGGTCGTGGGTTGTAAGGGAGAGAAAGAGAGAACAAGTTATGGTGTTTGGTGAAGTATAGAACGAGGTGTGAATGCACTTGTTTCTTCTAAGTGTTAATATGAATCAACACTACCAAAAGTCCAACATATACCATACTTGTTCATCCAATCCTCTACACAAAATCTTGGTGGGTGCCCCTGGAGCCGTAGATATGGAGGGTACGGGGGGATTGGGTTGGTGACTTTGGTTTGCAAATTGGTGACCTTCAAACGATGACAAACACCAAAACATTTCACTTGATCGAGGATGTAAACATTAACAATAGAAGAAAGTGTAGAAGATAGAAACACTTTCATTAATCAGTCATCACATATAACGAATACTTAAAATGTACACATCCTATCCCAACCTAGTTTAGGTCACAAAGACCTAAATCCACACTTTCTCTCTCTAAGCTCTCTCTCTCTCTCTAACAACACATGTTCACTAAGAACTTGCAAAACGCCATCCAATCTAGCCTACACATCCATATATATAAGGTATCTAGACATATCCGGAACTTCTCATAAGTTCTAGATAACACCTCCACAATACAGAATTTTGATTATTCAAGCAAACAAGTTTCCCCCTAAACATACACGAAGACAAAGTAATCCGGAATACACTTAATCTGAAACATTAGTTACTCTGGAACATCAAGTATTCCATAACTCAAGTAATCTGGAAGCTAACATTCTTTGACTTTGACTTCCAGATTCCTTACATTATTTGACTTTCTCTTTAGAACTTGGACGTTTCACAGAATTGACAAAGCCACCGTTACTCGGCAGGTTACTACACTTACATACACGATGGTACCAACATTAGCAATAACTTCAAATGATCCAATACATCATGGGTTAAGTTTTCCATGCTTCCCAAACCTTGCTACACCCTTCCAAGGTGATACCTTTAATAAAACCTTGTCCCCGACGTTGAAAGTTAATGGTTTACGCCGAACATCCGCATAACTTTCCAAGCGATCCTTAGGCACCTTGATATCGTCTCGGATTTGAAAAAATCTTGTCGGTAGTTTCTTGACTAATTCTAGACAAATTAATTGTTTGTTACCGACCTCCGACAAGAACAAGGAGGATCAGCACTTTCGTTCATACAAAGCCTCAAATGGAGCGAATTTCATGCTCGTGTTATAACTATTATTATATGAGAAATCCACCAATGGTAAATGAGTATCCCAATTTCCACCAAAATCCATCACGCAGGCACAAAGCATGTCCTCTAAAGTTTGGATGGTCCTTTCACTTTGGCCATGCGTTTGAGGATGATAGGCCGTGCTTAAGTCTGAACGAGATCCAAAGGCCTTTTGAAATGAACGCCAAAACCTGACATGATTGACCATCTCAATTCGAGATTATAGAAACCGACACTTCATGACGTGCCACTACTTCCTTGATATACAAAGCTGCTAACTTATCCATATCATCCTTTTCATGTATAGGTAGAAAATGAGCGGACTTTGTCAAACGATCCACGATTACCTAGATCATGTCATTTCCCTTAGACGTCCTAGGTAACTTAGTAATGAAATCCATGGAGATTTGTTCCCATTTCCAAATTGAGATTTTAGGTTGTTGTAACAAGCCTGTTGGCTTTTGATATTTGGCCTTGACTTTAGCACAAGTCAAACATTTCCCTACGTAGGTCGCAATATAACCTTTACAATTAGGTTACATGAAAACTTTCTTTAAGTCATGATACATCTTATCAGCACCTAGATGGATCGAATACTTAGACTTATGCGCTTCGTCTAAAACTAAATTGTAGACTGCCAAACAATGGAACCCAAACACGACCCATGATACAACATTTCATCCTCCTTTGGTTCCAATTGTTGTTCTGTATCGTGTAAAGATTCCTCCTTGATAAATTCAGATTGAAGACTTTACGTTATGCGTCACGAAATAGAGTTGTGAGGCTCGTTTGAATCGCTAATCCAAACGCTCGAACACACAAAGTATTGACCCGTTCCTTCCGACTCAAGGCGTCCACAACGACATTTGCCTTGCCCGGATGATATTTCACAGTCATAGTGTTCAACAATTCTACTCAATGTCATTGGCGCATATTCAATTCCTTTTGAATAAATATATGTTGAAGCCTTTTGTGATCTGTGAATATGGTACACCGCTTACCATAGAGGTAATGTCGCCAAATCTTTAAAAGTGAATACCATTAAAGTTTCAAGCTCCTTCAACCAAACAAGATTCATGCCAAACATACCCTTAAACAAGATTGTCAAAAACAATATCTACATTCGAGTAAATACATCAGTTACCATACACTAACAGAATTATGATACGAGGTGTTATCACTTAGTTATTTATTAGGTATATATTATATTATAATCTTTAAAAATATAAAAAGTAAGAATGAATTCATATTTAATTAATGGTGAAGTCCATGGAACCGGACCAGTTTAAGTTAATATTTTATTTATTTGGAGTGTCAAACTAAATTAAATTTTCTTTTAATTGATGAAAGACATAATTTTATTTAAAGTTAGGTGGTAAGTATTTTGAAGAAAGAAAATTAAAGAAAAAGTAACAACATATATTCTTGCTTTCAAACATATCAAAAAAGTAATTGAATATGAGAGGTTCATTACCCAAGACTTTCTATCTCTATTCTATGCAACTCTTTTCAAACGAAACACACAGGGAAGAGGATGGTGATGATGATTCTCCGAGAAGAAGCTACACGTGGAGGGTAAGGGGAGAACCCAAAAAAAAAACTCCTAAATTCGAACTTGGGTTCTGGTCGAAAAGAGGTTTCGGGAAGGGATTACGGTATCTGGTAAAAAAAAAAGGTTTAGCATATTCAGTGTAATTCAACGTACTTTACAATCTTAATTTCGGAAATATCAATCTTGAATAATATTAACATAACATGCTTTTCTCCACTTAACATAAACAGTATAAAGTTCTATTTTTTAATGTCTTAAACGACTATAAGTTTGTTTTTTTAAGAAAAAATGTCTTAAACAACTATAAGTTTGTTTTTTAAGAAAAAATCACCTCGAACTTTATCTACTTTTGATTCATTAAAACTGTACAGAGGGGTGTGAAAATACGGCGTTGTGGCCTCTTCACGCCGGGCATACTGGCCTGCAAATAGCGTGGAGAACGGTGTTGTGTGTGGGGCGACAACATTTCCACAGTGTAGAGTGAAATGTGGTGATCAGGTGGCGTGTTTCAATTGGTGTGGCTTATGCCACCCAACGGCTACTTTAAAGAAAATTAACTAACCTTTATAAGAAACCTAATTTATTCCACCCGCGCTTTGGCCGGCATCGAATAACAAATAGAAATGTTCAATAACATCCGACAAGAAAGAAACACTCTCAAAATAAAAGTTCTCAAGGTTTCGAACGAAAAGTAAATTTGAAAAACGAGGACTTGGCGAAAGAAAGGCGATCGAATATGAAATTCCTCGCTGTTAAAACCTATCATCTCGGAAAGAAGAAATTAAGGAAAAATATCGCAGTTAGTTTCGGTTATTTTTTGCAAGTTTCGGTTTCTTTATGTTTCCTTTTTTTAAATTATGAAATCTTTCTTTATTTAAATTATGTAATATTCTTTATTATATTCGTGTTAATGTTTTTTTTTAAATTAATAGATTTTATAAACTTTTTAATTTTTAAAAATTAATAAAAAATTGTGTGTCACGTGTCGCACCATGCCACTGTTTCACGTCCCTTTTCACTCTTCCTTTTTGACACCTCATCATTTTATATCTATAAGGATATGATTTCAACTTACTAATAAATATCGATATTGGTGTCACAAGTTTGATAATAGTGACATGTTTATAACATAAAATAAAAGCAATCGGTCATCTTGTTGAATTTACATTAGAAAGACCAATTATAACGTTAGCACTAGTTTGACGCCAATGATGCAATTGCATAGAATAAACTCAAGTGGTCATTTTGTTAAATTATAACTAGTATTAAGGACCCGCGTTTTACGGCGGGACTGTTAAACCGAACAAAAAGTAAAAGGGAAAGCGTTAAAAGCGTGTTAACTTGCAAAAAATAGATCGAAACGTAACACATAAAAAGAGAATAACTAAGTCGGTTACGACCAACAAGCTGTGTGGGCCCGTTAAACCACCAAAAAAATAGACATAAGAAACGTTGAACCCCCCACACACATGTTGCAACGTATTTACTCGCAAGACTTAGACCGAAATTTAAAATGACAAATTTGTGAAAGATGAAAAGTATAGGAGAACAAAATTGAAAGTGAAATTATTGGGTTAAAAATTAAAAAACTAAAACTAAAGGGGTTAAAAAACTTAAAGATAAAAACTAAATGAGTTAAAACTAAAAAAAGGTGAACAGAGTTGAAAGTGAAAAATTATTAAATCAAAAGTAAAAAACTAAAACTAAAACTAAAGGAGTTAAAAAAAACTTAAAGACGAAAACTAAATGAGTTAAAACTTAAAAAAAAACAAGTATAGCATGGATATAAGAACACTCTGTGCAGGGATATATATGGATATAAGATTTGATGTACGCTTGGACATGTAACAAGAAAAAAATACAGTATGAACTTGTAACCAAGCTTAATTATTTGTAAAAAATTGAATAGTACATTCGCCACACAAACCAAATTTGTTGATTAACATGAGGTAAATTAGGGAACCGAAATATGGTACAATAAAGGTGAGTAACAATATGTTCAACGTTTTCCTTAAAACATTTGTCGCCAAAGAACGAATTATATTTTACAACCAAATTGAGCTTTGTCTTTATATTTTACAACCAAATTGAGCTTTGTCTTTTTGATACGTGTCAAAAATAATAGTTATTTTTTTACAGAGAATATTTGTATTACTGGAATTAAATAAATGAAAAATATAAAAATATTTTGTAATGCAAATTTAAATTCTATAACGATTTTGTAAGATAATATATCACTGAAATAATACATAGTAATTACTAAGTGTAATAAAAAATAAAAGAATATATGAGTGAATAAAAGAAGCAGAATAAATATTTGAACTCACATAACTGTAACAACTGACACACGGTGAATATTTATAGTAAGTATATTATACAATATCGTTAAAATATGTTTTTTAACTCTAGTTATTTGTATCCAAAATGATGGGCACATATGCAAAAAGCCAGCAAATTCAAACATGCAATGGGTCATGTGTCCTAAAGATGAAGGGTAAGCTGAAATAAAAATTTGGATGCGAAGACACAAAATCCTTCCCCAATATTGCCTTCTAGTCCGCAACAGTTGAAGGTAGTGTTTGGTATGAACAAATAGAAGACGGAATGAAATGGATTATTTTGATTGAAATGAAAAGAACATGTTTGTTTATTATGTGGTAATAGAATGGAGCATTCCACAAGAAATGCATACCTTCAAATATAACAATTTTTATTCATTTGTAAGGTGGTGTTTTTTTTTCATTATTCCTTTAAGGAATGGAAAGAAATATACTATTATTTTTAATAACCCATCGTCGTCATTCACCTCCGCTGCCACCCATGGGCGACATCACTGCTTCCACAACCGCCGCCATCCACCCGTCGTTACGCACTTTCGTCGCCGCCACCCACTACCTCCACCCCATCGGTCACCCGCCACCACCCACCTCTGCCCATGTTGTCACCCGCCGCCACCCACCTCCGCCCTGTTGTCACCACCCCGCACCGTAACCACCCACAACACCACCCTCGCCACAGCCGCCACCCACCCCGCCTCGGCCGTTACCCGCCACCCACCACATTGTCGTCGCCGCCACCTACCTTCGCTCGCCACCACCCACCGTCGCCCCACCTACCTTCGCCCGAGCCACCACCCACCGTCGCCGCACCCAGACCGACGACTACCGTCACTCACCATCGATTTTAATCCTACGCCTATTCTTTTCTACCAAACAACACAAAGTAATGATTATTTAATTCTCACATGGTAATCAAACAAGACATGGAATAGTAATGTTTCATTCCATTACATCGTCAATTCCATTATCTCATCCATTTCATTCACTCGTTCATTCCATTACGCCATACCAAACAGACCCTAAGAAGTTCTCCTTTTTTAACAAGCAACAGAATCAATCCCAATCCCTCCCGGGACACCACCGAACCAAACGGAGTACTCCGAGAGTAACTCGAGTCCACCACCAATTCTGGGGAAAACAGGTAACCCACCCGCCTGTAGGCACGACGGTGAAATTACTGGTAAAACCGTTTGTCTCAATGATTAGATTTCCATAGGGTCTTCTATCATTGTCAACCAGTGTCTCACTTTACACTAAGTAAGAGTTGAACCTTCATCTCTTAAGAAAAATGTAAACCTTCTACCACTTGATCTAGAGATCATTGGTAGAAGTTACCTTTTCACATGTAAAAATATTATACTCAAAGTAGAATTAATGAAAAATATGGATTTGATGGTATGACTTTTCCAAAATCTGGTTTATGGTATAATTGTGTGTGCTTTGTTCGAAAACATGCATTCTAATACATCTAAATTGACTAAAATATGTTGTGTTATGTACAGATTCCAGGACTCCTTGCTCAAGCGTTGAAATATATATATAGGGAAGTTGTATGAAAAACACTAATTGTTAGAGAGAATACCACGAACAAAATGAATTAACTATTCTTTTAGTTTTAAAAACCTAAAAAGTAAATGAAAATATTACAAATGTAAGATTTATTGTTTATCAAACTAGAATTCAAAAAAAATTCTCAAACTAGAATTCAAAACAAATATGATTTTTTTAGAGTTAATTATTGTTTTCGTCCTTGTGGTTTGTCAAAAATCACTATTTCAGTCCATTAGTTTAAAAATTACGATTTCAGTCCCTGTGTTTCACTTTCGTAACCATTTCAGTCCTTGTGGTTTCACTTTCGTAACCACTTCATCCATTTATTTAGTAAGTACAGGACTGAAATGGTTGCGAGGTGGACTGAAATGGTTATGAAAGTGAATCGCAGGGACTGAAATCGCAAATTTTAAACTAATGGACTAAAATGGTGATTTTTGACAAACCACATGGACGAAAACATTAATTAACTCTTTTTTTTATATAACATACACATATGTAGGTTTTGTATGGTTAAGCTACATACATGTATGTAGGCTATGTTTAGGTACAAATATATGGTTTTTTTATGTATAGATAATACACATATAAATGTAAGAAACAAAAAAATTTTTACAAATACGAACCTTCTACAACACATTTAGGCAAGTGCACCCATCGTTTGCGTAGTATAGTGATGGTAAGATACCAAGTTCATCCAAGTACACAAGAGCTTTAAATACCGGATTTCGTCAACGTCTAATCGACCCGAACTTTGAGTAAAAGGTTTTAACAAGTAGCTAAATAAGTAAGATAAGGTAATAAAGGAAACAAATAAACAAGATAGAATCACTTGGTTTCGACTTATCTTTCATGTATCCTTTGCTGATTTCTGCACTTTGAGTTTTTTAAGAGATTATCTTGGTTATAGTGCATATCCCTCTTTTGAATTCAACGCTACCCTCAGCCATATTGGTCCGAGTCAGCAAGGATACAGTCCAGTAAGGGCGGAATAATGGAAGATAATTAAGTGAGTTATCAATGCAAAATGTGATATGTCCCTCTTTTGGATGCAACACTACCCTCGGCCACATTGGTCTGAGTCAACGGGGATACTGTCCCGCAAGGCCGGTTTAAAGTTTCAATAGTAGTTTATTCATAAGGATTCAAGTTGTTCTTACTTCCCCTGATTTGATGCTATCTGCCTCAAGGGAAGTCCTAATAGACTTAAACTAAGTCCTCGCAGGATCTATACACTGAATGAGGAAAGAACTTTACCCAAATCACCTTTCTAACACCATTCCGGCAGTTAACGCGCTTTATATAGACCGTAAAGACACGAATGAGTGAATCAACAAAACATGAAGAGATGATAGAATAAAGTTCACATTTTGTATAAAAAAACTAGTTATTAAAGTCATTAATACAATCTCAATTAAAAGATTAGCCAAGCATGGCCATAGTTTGACAAAGCCTCTTACGATCAATCTTGGATCCCGAGACTGCTACACACTCTAAACTTTAATGTTAGTGGTGGATAATGATGGTATAGTGGTGGCATGTGTGAGAGAAGTGGTTTGCTAAGGGATGAGAAGTAATGAAACCAAGCACCCATATTTGTAGCTAGAAACAATAGCTTCACAATGCCCCGTTCTTCCTTCTTCTATGTCTTCATTTAGTGAGCTTTTCATATTAGATCCCACATGGATCGTGTGCCAACGACACGGCCCTGTGGCCATTTTATTTGCCATAATATCCAAGATTTTGCGTATCTGGGAGTTGACCACGGCCCGTGCCGAAAGGGCATGGCCCCATGTCTCTTGTATGCTTCTGTTGTCTTTTTCTTCACTGTAATCTTGAAGGGCACGACCCCATGCCGACCAGGCATGGCCCCACGCTAGACTTCTGCTTTGTTTTTTTTAATCCTGGGATGAATCTCAGAGGGTTGGTAAAGTGTATCATCTTTCCTTCTTCTGTATTTATGTTGGTTTTTGTCGTTAATTTGTTCCTTTTATATGTTTAATCTCTTTTAATCCTGAAATCAAAAGTATACAAAGAAACGCACTTTATCCAACATTAGTACTAAAATGGGTTGATTTTGTACCGTATTTGATACAATTTATATGTTGCATTTGATGCATATCACACATGTGTAAATTAGTTATTTCATATTAATAATTTGATTTTCCATATATGTAATCATTAAAATACATATAATAAATGATAGAAGTATTTTTAAATAATGCTAAATGTAAAAAGATATAAATAAAATAATTGTTTATTAGCAATTCTGAAAGTTCTATTAATATTTAGAAATCTGAAATGAACCCAGTCATATATATACAGAGAATAGGTAAAATGAAAACCAAATCTAGTTAAGAGAACCATAGGAACTATTATCATTCTTTTGATTAAAATTAGTTGAATGGTTGAGATTTTTTGGGATTATGACACGTGGGTACCATTCTTTTTTAATAAAAACCATTAAAAGTACATAAAAGGGAAATTTAGACATTTTTACATTTATGACACACTTTCAGTTTCATATTGTCCCATCAAATTCCAATAAAAATCCACAAGTTATTCTTAGTTTAAACCATAAGTTGCATAATTTACACAACCAGTAAATTTTTGTTTTCATACATGTAATGCATAATTTTTAGTTGATATACAAAAAACAAAAACTCCTAACATCTCTTTCTTCAAACTTTTATGAATAACCATGATAAACTCGAACACATATCTACATTGACAAAAAAAAAATAAATAAACGCAACTCGTTCTTCGTCTCGTGTTTCTTATCCTCGTCTCTGAACATAAAGCACCAACACCTATGAAAGCAAAAAATAACTTTTAAAACACCAACATTTTAACAAAAACGCAACGAAATATTAAAAGCAGATTTTGCATAGATTTTTACGCTTGTATTCATGTAAATGGTGATGTAGAAACACTGATTTTTTTACGAAAAAACGTAATAAAAATTAAAAGAAGATTGACAATATATTTACACGCTTGTAATCGTGTAAAAGTTGATGCAAAAAAAATTTTACGTCTAATTTTTACACCCTTGTATACATGTAAAAGTTGACGTAAAACCTTTTTATGTCCAACTTTTACACGCTTACATATATTTTTACATGCTTGTATTCGTGTAAAAGTTGACATAAAAGTTTTTTATGTCAAATTTTCAATTTTAACATGCTTGTATCCGTGGAAAAATTGAATACACATTTACATTCGTGTTGTATATAACCCCTGTGTAAAAAAGACAAATTTTTATATTTTACGTACATAAATGAGTGTTGAATAAAGGAAATATTACCGTTCTTTAATTATACGACCAGTAATTTTACGCGCGGTGTCATGTATGAAACGTTGCAATTTTTACATGGGGAGTAAAGTTTGAAAAATTATCTACGTAAGGCGTAGATTGTTTAACTAGAGGTTTTATAAAGTTTTTACAGGGGGCGTAAAAGATTGCAACAAAAAAATTCCGTACAGTTTTGAATGCTCATAATTTTGCGTCCAAATTTATGCATGCGGTTGAGTATAAACGACGTACTTTTTTACGAACTGTGTTTGAATTAAAAAAAACATCCATATACATACAGTATAAAAATGTTTATTTTAAATTTATGTGTGTTACGCACGGTGTCGTGTGTGAAACGTTGCAATTTTTACATGGGGCGTAAAGTTCGCAAAAATATTTATGTAAGGCGTCGATCGGTTAACTAGGGGTTTTTACGTCGGATAGATTAAGTAGGGGGTTGTTACAAGTTTTTATGGGTTTTTTTAAACTTTGAATACACATTTACATCCGTGTTGAATATAACACCAATGTTAAAAAAAAGACACATTTGTATACTTTACGTACATGATTGAGTATTGAATGAAGGAAATATTACCGTTTTTAATTATACGACCGGTGTCATGTGTGAAACGTTGTAATTTTTACATGGGGCGTAAAGTGTGAAAAATATTTACTAAGGCGTCGATTGTTTAACTAGGGGTTTTATAAAACTTTTTTTTTAATACATCTAAGTTTCCTCGTGTATCGAAACTGTGCGGGTACTAAACTATGTAAAGTATATGAAATACATTTTTTTACTAAGTATAGTAGAAATCTTCATGGTTTGCAACAGTATGTGTGAAGCCGGCGGAACAATGTAATAAAAAAACCGTTCAATAGTTTATTTATAACAATTTTCCTTTGTTTTTCATTATTTACACTTCTTTAAACCATTTAAATACGAGAACTAAATGCACATTACCCTATCCTTTGTTCATATACTTCACATAAAACACTTTATCAACAAAAGACTTCTCATTTCATGGTCATAACACACAGCCCAAAATTCATCGACACAACAAGCTCTTGCAAAACTAAAAAAAAGTCATTTGCTTCATTTCATACATCCCAATCCCTCCCACTATCAATATAAATTAAATGGCCAACCAGAAATAAAGTCTTACCGCGATTTGTTGAAGAACCGAAGGGGGTCTACCCAAGGTTCTTCAATTCTTGTCTAGTCGTCCGACGAGTAGATCTTAACTACTCCTCATGGCTGGTGGTATAGAACGGTGGTTCACTCATCACCGACTGAACTACCCCAAAACTCAGGCTGTGACAACCGGTACTTTTCGGCTTTTAATTACGCTATTAGCAAACGTTTAAGGCAATAATAAATAGTTTTTAAGACACGTATGAACTTAATTAGGCTTTCAAAATGCCTAGGAACGCCTATCTAACTTTACAGTGCACGTATGGTGATTTTCAGGAAAACTGCTGAACGATAAGCAACAACGAACTGAAACCGGACAAAATACTAACAAGGCCGACAAATACAAATTGTATACTTATATTTATACACGAATCTAGTTTTGTGAATTTATAGTGCTTTCGAACGTTACAAAACGCAAGACAGAGCACAAACGCGGAAGCTACGCAGAAACGAGAACACACCGGCAATTAACAGCGAAACAGAAGCACCAGACTCGAGTTATGTCTCTATATTAATATATTATGAAATAATTAGCTTCGTATTCAAATTTTAGTATCGGCGGTTGAAAACAGGTCGAATAACAGACAAGAATCGACGAACAAAACGTTTTATGTGTTATAGCGCAACCGACAAAATACGCGTCGTTTCACCGACCTCCGTTATGATTCACGTACTTTCGACACTAAGTAAACTAAATACGACATTTTACGAAGATAGGGAACGAAAACGAGTCTTGGAAACGTTACGTAAGTAACTGAATACACAACCCACCTAATAAAACCCTAGTATATATATACCCTTTATAACCTTCTCTCTTCATTTCATCCCCTCACAAACGCTAGCACACCACCTGCACTCTCTCTCTAGAATCCGGTGACCGGAGTTCCGGCGAGTTTCTCCGGCGAGCTTCTCCGATGACACACCTCCACCCACGAAACCTCCTACTCCCTTGCATCGTTTCCCCGAGAGCTAGAGAGAGATCTGAGCGAGAGAGAGAGAGAGAGAGAAGTAGCAGAGAGAGAGAGAGAGATCGAGCAGAGAGAGAAAGACGGCGTTGTGCCGTTTTTCCGGCGACCCGGAACGCCGGAAACGGCTGTGGTGATTCGGGATTTGGCATGCGAGGTCTGGCAGCAGCGGTTTCGGGTTTGGCTCAGATTGTGGGTTCGGGTTCGCGTTGGTTTGGGTTCGGTTCAAGTCTCGGCTCAGATCCAAGATGGTTCGGGTTTTTCATGGAAATTCGGATGCACATCAGTGTTGGTGTTTGGGTTTCCGGTTCAAGCGCAGTTCAGGTCAACTATGGTCAACACGGGTCAGGCTCAGTTGTGGTTCGGGTCCCGGTTAACTCAGATGTGACTCAGTCAGATTTGACTCGGTTCGGGTTAATAGTGATTAAACCTCGTTAAACTCGGTTAGATCTGGTTCGGTTCAAGTCTAGGTGTCAACGATTCAGCTTTGGATGTCGGGTCAACTCGGTCAAACCGAGTCAACCCTGGTCAACAACGGTCAATGAGCAGATTTTGGTTCGGGTCAAACCTGGTCAACACAAGACGCGGTAAAAATATGACGAACACGTTAAATTGTTTACATATAACGCTAGTTTTAATCACGTAACCGATCTCTAAACTGACAAATATTATACATGTAGACTAGTAGATTAAATGGATTGTTTACGTCTTTGTATACTTGACAAAAGATATACGTATATTGTTGATAGATTATTGCTGCGTTTTGAAAATTATAACGACAACTTGATTTGTCGGGTTATTCCAAAATCCAAAAACAGAGGAAAGTCTGCCCGATTTTCGATAAAATATATATATATTTTATAGTATTAACACAACTGAAAACGTTTCGGAATCCAAATGACTTTTAGAAAAATAAATATAAAAATTTATTTATTTCGGACAATTTATATGTTTCACAAACGAAATTATAGCGTTTTTCAATGAGACAAGGATTACAAGTCAACGAAACCCAAGAGTGTATATATATTTTCTATAATTCGTTACATTTATTTCAAAAATCAAAAAAATCGAATATTTACTTAAACGTCGGAATTATTTATGAAGTAAATATAACGTTTTACATTATATAAGCACGACGATTCGAATACCCTTATTTCAACAATTCGGATTCCTGTATTTCAAAACACCGATAAAACGAATGACTTCCAATACTTTTACAAAAGTATAATTATTTATATTTATTTCCGACTTTTAAAACAAAGAAACGACACTTTACTGTAAGAATATAACAAGCGTCGGATTATATGATTTTTATTAATTTCAAACGAGATAC
Organism: Scalesia atractyloides; assembly: GCA_947069175.1. Lineage (NCBI taxonomy): Eukaryota > Viridiplantae > Streptophyta > Magnoliopsida > Asterales > Asteraceae > Scalesia > Scalesia atractyloides. The sequence goes on from CAMTDV010000014.1 coordinate 42,762,246, forward strand.
AAGGCGCTTACTTTCGGACACAAAACACTTTATGTATATAAAAATATGTCGGTTTACTAGTGGGTACTCATTTAGGAAAAATGGGAAGTCGAAACTGCCAATAATAGTATAAAGAATGCCCTATAAGCTAAAAGTTTTAGAATTTTTAATTATTAAAAAAGGGAATAATTAAGCTAGATAGAAAAAAGAACAAAAAGTAGCGCAGGCCTATGTAATTTTCGTTGGGGATTGCGACTCTGACTTGGAATGCCTCTGGGATGTGTGAAAAAAGAAAAAAAATTGCAAAATTACCGAAACTCACGTTGTCATTCTCGGGAATGGTGACTCTGGTTGAGACAGCCTCTGGGTTAGGTAAAGCAAAGTCTAAGCTCAAAAGTTGAAAAAAAAGAAGTGACAAAAAAATTTTGATTTTAAATTCTCTTGATTTTGGTATAAAACGGTTAGGAATTGGTCTAGTGATCGTTCCTTTTGTTCTATAAGCTTGAGGCGGGATTAGGTGTACTGTGACTTCTGGTGTGAGACCCTAGGTAGATTGACTGCACTTGAACTTAAATTGCATGATAAGGGCTTGGAACCGGGTTTGGGTTTAAAGGCACAAGTATATTTGCAATCGCGGCTTACACATGTTTTGATTTTAATAAGTAATAGCTTTTGGCCCGAATATTTATCCATCTCTGATTCTGTTTGCATAGATTCTTTTTCGAGGACGAAAAATAGCAAGTGTGGGGATATTTGATGTATTGAAAAATACATCAGTTTAGTTTATCATGTACAGTTTGTATAGTTTTCTTTAGTTATATTTTCGTTTTCAGTAGATTAGATATACTTTTGATCTAATTGCGTTTTGCAGGTCTTGGTTGATTAAAACAGTGGAAAAGTGCAAGAAACGAGTTGAAATATGAAGAAACCAAGTTCTGGAACGTGTTGGGAGGCTTGGGAGCTGAAATGAATCGAAAAACGATGCAAGAGTGCCTCTGGCATGCCGCGAAAGAATAATGAAGTGCCTCTCGCGGGTGGCGAAAGGCTTGTAAGTATTGATGATGTCACAAACACGGTCGCGGGTCATCACCTGGTGCCCTTATCCCTCTCGCGACCTGCGAGAGGGTGTTTTTTTCCAGCGAGAAATCGTATATGGGCAGGGTTTTTGAGATTAGAAAAGTATATAAACATCATTATAACATCTCAAAACCTAACTGACGAATTCAACAAGTTTACCTTAGGTTTAGATCCTGAGAGGGAGTGAATCTGTTATGGTACTTTCATAAACCTGTTAAATGTCTTAAGAGGGAGTTTAACCAACCAGTGTTCGTAACAGCCTCTAGGGTGCCATTATTGTCTCTTGAGAAGGGTTAGGAGTCTTGTTCGGTATCTTGAAAGGTTTAGAATTTTATGATCACGGTCCTATAATTATTAATATCCGAATAAAATCTGTCACTAGAAGCAAATCGGGATTCCAATCTAGGTAGTGTCTTCACCATCTGAGTAAAGTCCGAAGTAATTCATAGTAATTAGCTTAGTTAATTAGTTTAATTGAATTTACTTGCATCCTACATCATGACCGCTATCACTAACTCTTTTCAATTTCAAGATCGTGAGGATGAGGAGTGCCTGCCCATGTCAACCTTATTACCCGCCTTTGTGGCACCTTCTCCAGGTATTTCCTTTCTCCCTTGCTGGCCGCGCGACCGTCTGGTTCGATTCGTAGCCAGCAGGTACTTTCACCACTTGGGCAGGTCTACGAGATGCTTTCTTAGTTAAATACTTCCCACCCACAAAAGCATCTCATCTTCGTGATCAGATCCATTCCATCCGGATGGAACCTGATGAGCCGTATCACCTGGCCTAGGAAAGATTCCAAACTCTGCTCTCTCGTTGTTCTCAGCATGGCTTATCGGATTGGGCTGTTGTAGAGAAGTTCTACAATGGTCTCACCCCGGAGATCAAAGCTCGGTTTAACACTTCGGCCAGCGGGCAACTCATGGGAAAGAAATTAGTAGCCGAATGTAATGATATTTTTGAAAGTTTTTCACACTCTGACATGGACTATAGCCCTACCAGCAGGACTTCTATCCCTGTGACTAGTTCCTCTTCGACCGCTTGAGGGGTATCCCAAGTTGGCTTGGACTCATCGGTAGCTGCTGCTTTAGACATGATTCATAAAAACTTCACTAAGTAACATGATGAGATTAAGAAAAGGTAGATCGTTGTTAGGTGTGTAGGGGAGGTCACGATACCATAGATTTTCCCACGCTCACTCTTGAGCAGGTTGAGTATATTTCCAGTCAAGCCCGAAGTCCCACTAATCCGTTTAATAATAATAATAACTCGAATTATAACTCCAACTGGTGTAATGATAATAATAATAATTTCCGCTCTTCCGGTAACCCCCTGGTTTTCCATCAGGTCAATTCCAAAGCAGGGGGCATGGTTTATATAGTAGTTCAGGTTCAGGTCAGCCAGGTTAGTTTGGGAGTTCAGATTCAGGGGTCAGTTTAATAATGGGGGTGAAACCAAGAGAGTCAGGTTAGTGGTAAAGGTTCAGGTGGTAGTTTAGAAAGGATTGAGGAGCTTTTTGCTCAGTTGGTAGTTAAGGATCAAATCACTCAAAAAATGCTAGCAGGGCATGGCTCTTACTTTAAAACTCAAGAGCAGATAAATAAAAGTAATGAAATTTTTCAGAAAAATCACCAAGCCGCACTCTTAGATCTTCAGAGGACCATAGGTGGTATCGCTAAGCAGTTTCAAGAATACCCTCCTGGTCAGTTTTCGGGTAACACTCATACCAACACGGCTAACCATTCTACAAAAGCGATAGCCACCCGTAGTGAAAAGAGTCTAGGCGAGGTAGTTAGAGAAAGAGTTGAGGTAGAGGATGAGGAAGAGGTCGATGAGGAGATAGAGATGGAGGCCCTGGGTAAAGTGCACATTAGGCTAGACCCAACAAGTACCACACATACCGAGGAGCCTCGAGTAGAGAAGTGTGTAGAGAAACAATCGGTAGGGGTTAGGCCGTCACCATTAGTTGATCATTCGCCGTCCCATACACCGCCCGCCTTAAGCATCAGAAATATGCTAAGGAATATGGGCAATTCCTTGAGATGTTCAAACAGTTAAAAATCAATCTTCCGTTTATCGAGGCCCTTTAGTCCATGCCCAAATATGCCAAATTTCTTAAGGACCTTCTCAAGCGTAAGGATAGGATAGGCGAGCTTTCTAATATTCCATTGACCGGAGGTTGTTCCACGGTGGTCTTGAATAAGCTACCAGAGAAACTAACCGACCCGGGCACATTCACCATTCCATGTCTATTCGGTTGAGCCGTTACTCCTCCTCATGCTTTAGCCGACTTAGGTGCTAGCAACAACTTGATGCCATTCTCGCTTTACGAGAAATTAGGGTTAGGAGAGCTTACTCCCACTCACATGTCGTTGTACCTAGTCGACCGTTCGGTCAAATACCCTCAAGGGATCATGGAGAATTTGCTAGTTAAGGCTGGTAAGTCTGTGTTCCCTGTAGATTTCGTCGTTCTAGACATAGAGTCCGATGAGAGAGTTCCGATCATATTAGGCTGTCCATTCCTTCGAACTGCAAAGGCAATCATCGATGTCTTTGACGATAAGATTTCATTTTGTGCGGGCAATGAGATAGTCACTTTTGAGATACATAGAGCCATGCAACACCCTATTGGTAGAGACGATGATAGTGGTCCGTGTCACTCCATTTACTTTCTAGATTCCTTCATCTCGTGCGTTGATCATTGTTTAGATTACATTAGTGGAGCCGATCTAGTTAGTGAGGGTGTAGTTGAAGAGGAGTTTGACGATGCGGGAGGGGAGGTAGATCCGACTTGGGTTCCCGAAACCTTAGAGCTTTGTGAGATCAAGGAAGAGAGCGATAGTAAGCCCGTAGATACTTCGCCGCTAGAGCTTAAGGTTCTTCCTTCTCAGTTAGAGTATGCCTTCTTAGGAGAAGAGTCTAGCTTTACCGTCACTATCTCATCTAAATTAACAGAGGAGGAGAAATGAGGTTGATCAAGGTGTTAAGAGAGCACAAAGAGACCAACTTTCACGATTAGAGGATCCGAGTAGGGGAGGAGATTCGTGAGGAGGCGATAAGAGATAGATTCCATCACGAGTCATTGATTTCGTTGCGGCTGACAAAGAGGGTCTGCCTTGGTTTAGTGATTTAGCGAATTACCTTGCAAATGGGTACTTGATGAAGGATTTGAACGCCCAACAAAGGAATAAGTTGTTTAGGGATGCGAGGAAGTATATTTGGGACGATCCTTACCTTTTTAGGATAGGAGGAGAGCTTATTCTTAGGAGATGTGTTGCTAGGGACGAGGGTATAGATATTCTTAGGCATGTTCATGAGGGGTTGACGGGAGGTCATCACAGTGCACACACTACCGCACAAAAAGTATTGCGGTTTTTTTGGCCCACGGTAGTTGAGGATGCTATAGAGTTCGTTAGGAAATGCGATGCTTGCCAACGTACCAGCAATATCTCATCCAAGAATGAGATGCCCCAAAATCCGATTCTAGTTCTCGAAATCTTTTATGTATGGGGCATTGATTTTATGGGACCTTTCCCCGCCTCTAGTGGGAATAGGTACATCCTCGTGGCAATTGATTACGTTTCTAAGTGGGTGGAAGCTCAAGCTTTGCCTACGAATGATGCCCAAGTGGTGGTGAGATTCCTTAAAAAGTTGTTCACGCATTTCAATACACCCAAAGCCATTATTAGTGATCGAGGAACGCATTTTTGCAATGCCGTGATGGAGAAGGCATTAGTGCGTTATGGAGTTACACACCGTTTGTCTACCGCGTACCATCCACAAACGAACGGTCAAGTTGGAATGTGAATAGAGGAGTAAAAAGGATATTATAGAAAACAGTGGGGAAGAGTCGAAAGGATTGGTCGGATAAGCTTGATGATGCATTGTGTGCGTTTCGTACCTCTACAAAACACATTTAGGCACCACTCCAATCATGATTGTCTATGGCAAAGCGTGCCATCTCCAGGTAGAATTGGAGCACCTAGCGCTTTGGGCTCTTAAAACCATAAATTTAGATTTAACTGAAGTGGCTAGGAAAAGGTTCTTCCAAATTTACGAGTTGGAAGCACTTAGAGATGCGGCGTATGAACGTTCATGGAGCATTAAGGAGAGAACGAAAGCGTTGCATGGTAGGAGGATTAAGGTTTTAAAAAGGTTTAAAACTGGTGATAAAGTACTCCTTTACAATTCGAGGTTCAAGTTATTTCCCGAGAAGTTGAAGTCCAAGTGGATGGGACCATACGTTGTGAAGGAGGTGTTTCCATATGGTGCAGTTGAGTTGTACGACGAAGTTGACGGAGGCTCATGGAAAGTGAATGACCACAGGTTGAAGCATACTTGGGAGGGCCGATCGACAGTGCCGAGAAGGAGGTAACTCCTCTCGAAGACATTCCAAACACCACCGTCTAGAGTTTGAGGGATACCTCAATTGTAGAGTTTGTACCGATTGTATTTTTCGTTTATTTTTTTATTATTTTTCGTAGCTAATAATTGTTTTTGGTCAAGTGTCGGTCTTTGTTTTAGTATTTGGAGTCTTTTGCAGGAATTCGTGACCGAGGAGGTTCAAGGATTGACGAGAAAACAAAGTTCCAGGTAAGTTCCAGTGTTAGAAAATATTTGGGTTTCGTTTTTGGGAGGTTTTATAAGTTGTGAAATGAAACCAAGAAAAAACGAAACCTTCTGTGAATTTGGTCTTCTGGCGGCCCGCGAGAGACTAAGGTCTCCCAGTCGCGGCCCGCCAGAGGCCGGTTGAAGCTGACGTGATGTTTGCGGTCGTTGGGCGCGAGAGAAGTGACTATCCTTCTCGCGGCCCGCGAGAAGGTATATCTGCATATTTGGTTCGTTTAAACCCTAATTTTCACCATTTTTTGACCTAATTCCTTCACATCCTATCCGCCAAATACCCTCTTCCACCACCATCTACCACCGCAAACCACCACTTCCACCTCAATCTGCACTCCCACTTCACCCACATCCATTACCTTTCCGATCTCCACCATAAATCTTCCACTTTTACCACAAATCACAACTTTCATGGGTTTTCAAGCGAGCAACCAGAGTTTTCTAGTTTTCTCTTGTCTAAATCGACTACTAGGTATGTTTTCTTGTAATTTTTGTACAATGAGTCCGTTTATTTCAGTTTTTAGTTAATTTAGTTGCTTGTTTTAATGTCGGGTCTTAGTTTAGTCTTGTGTTTTGGCTTGTCTAATGCTAGTTTGAGGTTGTAGATGGATTGGTTTGGGTTTAGCATAATGCAAGTTGCGGATGGATTGGTTTGGGTAGTTAGCATAATGCAGGTTGCGGATGGGTTGGTTTGGGTTGAAATACTTGTGTTTTGCGGCTGCCATGGTTTAGGGTTTGGTAAACATTAAGTGTGGGATTCGGGTTGGTAATTTTTGTGATGAAACTGAGATTTTGACATAATTTTGACCCGTTTTCACTAGTTACACCGTAAAGTTTTTAACTTTATTACATTTGGAACTCAATGTTGGCTTGTTTCGGCACTTGGGATTTAATTGAGGACAATTAAAGTGCCGAGAGGGGGTAGTGTACACTGAGTCTTGTAGTTTGAGTCGTTCGTCTTAGGGTTAATCTTTGGACATGGGTTTACTTATATGCATGTATAGGTACAAAACACTTCGCCCGTACTTAATCTCCATTCGGGCGAGGTTGTTTATAATTTATGCTTTTGTAAACGGTAACCCAATTTTTATCTTTCACTTATTTTCGGTTTCAACCGCAAATGGAATGCTATACGGTTGTTCCAATTTTTTAAAATTTATGAAAATACAAAAAAATTAAAAATACCAAAAATAGTTTGTGTTTATTAACTCTTCGCTAATTTTTCTGCTTGCATTGCTTGGTCTATACATTTGTTTTGCAGTATGTCAGGTGAAGGTTCTTCCAGTCGACCGGGAAAGAAAAAAAGAGGGCCACCCGCTCACTCAGGGGAGATCCGGCTGAAACTCAGCCATTACCACCGGATTTTAATAAGAGGAAAGTATTTTACAGAGAGGGTGGGGTCCCGCACGGGCAGAGCACAAGGCTTCAGGATAGCCCGTTGCTACTGTTTGATCTTGATTCTGGGGAGTATGAGCGGTTACGCAATTTGATTTCAGTTGATTTGTTGCCTTATAGGAGGATAGACTGAGGGGATATTGGACCAGCTGGGTCAGAGACAGAGGGTTGAACAGTTGCGGTGATAAGTTTAGAAGGGTATTGGACTGTGATGCTAGGCAGTACAAGGAGATCACACTAGAGTTCCATTCCACCTTTGATTACAAGAAAGGGAACTATGACGATGAGGATGCAATGTTCTTTTCTTTGGGGGAGATAGGCATATGAGATGACGATTCCACAGTTTGCAATTGCTACTCAGTTTATACGGTAGAAGAGGTGCAGTCGCCTGGGTTTGTGTCGAGTTTGAGGGGAGTGTCAAGAAGAGTCATCCACATAGCGTTCAGACGAAGGAGTTGGTTAGGTTTTGTGGTACAATTTCGAGGGCACCATACTCGAATAACACGATTGCGAGTGATATCATTAACCCGGTCTATAGGTTTATCCACAAGATCTTCGTAGCCACTTTAGTTGGAAGAGGACAGGGAGATAACAAGGTTAATCAGGTTAGCCTTTTCTGTTTGATGTGTATGGTGGAGCAGCGACCCGCCAATTTGGCGACTTTTTTGCATCGTCGATGAGGAGATTATGGAGGGGTGGTTTAGGTGCTAGAGTCTATTGTGGGCCGTATGTGACATGGTTAGCTGCGAGTTTGGGGGTGTTTACACGGTACCCGAGAGATGAGATGAGAGAGGGTCCGGCGCCATGCATTATGAGTGTTAGAGACCTCAGGCTGCATGGATTTTGACATACACCGATCCTCCGGCGTGGGACACCATTCTCCAGGGTCCACAGGTCCAGCCTCCGCCAGGTTCTGATGCTGCATAATCCATGCAGTCTGCCATACCTACCCGTTATCAGAGGCAGGTGACCTGTCAAGAGATACCGGCCAGGTAGTACCCACTGAGACAACCCCGACCTGACCCGCTTACGTTAGATTCTTTATATGACAGGGTAGAAACGGGTTTTGTGGATTTGAGAGGATATGTGGATGAGCAGTTTGGAGGTGTTAGGCAGGGTCCGCAGAGGTTGGAGGATGGGATGCGTTACATGATGGAGAGCATGAATATGGGAGTTCCACCTTTCTTTCACCACCAGACACAGACGGGACCGAGTGGTATGGAGGGGGTGCAGCCATATCAGACTTTTCAGCCATCCGAGGAGAGTGATGATGATGAGTAGTGTGGGGATTGGAGCAGCTGGATCATGATGGGTTGTTTGTTTGGTTGTTATTTTCTTGTATGAGTTTTTATCTTGATCTGGTCTGTACTCCTAATGTTTAATACATTGATACTATGGTAGGTTGGGATGGGGTTGGTTAATGTTTATGGTTGGTTTGTTCAGACATTATGATCTATCAAATGTTATGGTTTGGTATATTATTTTTATTTGATAGGTATGGTGTTGGTTTTGCCGCTTCCTTTCGCGTGACTGAGAGTTAGGAATTGTTTGCTGAGTGTTCGGATTGGAGGGCATATGTGGAATTAACTGTCACATTGACAGTCTCGCATATTCAGCTAAGTCGTTTCACTTGTATATTTTGTATATTTTATTTAGTTTTTATTTTTAGTTTTAGTAGTTAGTTTGAGTCGTATCATCGTTCTTGCATTAGGGATAATGCAGTCTTTAACTGTGGGGATGAGATACATAGTTGTAGTGGTTAGTCGAGTCATAAAAATTTGAAAAATACAAAAAAACCCAAAAATCCAAAAAATCCAAAAAATAGAAAATGTCCTTTGAATAAGAAGTTTGAAAAACAAAGACTGAAAATGATAGAAAAGATGGGTTTTAGTTCGGGTTCAAATAATGATAGTATGAGTTTAAATTAAATTGGGCTTGTTTCTAGTTTGGGATGCGGGTAGGCCCGACTTGGTTCTAGGTTCCTTTGATCTTAAAATACCTTAATAGTCGATTTACTAGTGGGTACTCATCTAGGAAAAACGGGAATTCGAAACCGCCAATATTAGTATAAAGAATGTCGTTATAAGCTAAAATTTTTAGAATTTTTAATTATAAAAAAAAGGGAAATAATTAAGCTAGATAGAAAAAAGAACAAAAAGTAGCGCATGCCTATGTAATCTTCGTTGGGATGGTGACTCTGACTTAGAATGCCCCTGTGATGTGTGAAAAAAGAAAGAAATGTAAAATTACCGACACTCACGTTGTCGCTCTCGGGGATGGTGAGTCTGGTTGAGACAGCCTCTGGGTTAGGTAAAGCAAAGTCGAAACTCAAAATTTGAAAAAAAAAGAAGTGAATTTTTTTTGATTTTAAATTCTCTTGATTTTGGTATAAAACGGTTAGGAATTGGTCCAGTGATCATTTTTTTGTTCTATAAGCTTGAGGCGGGATTAGGTGTACTGGGGCTTCTGGTGTGAGACCCTAGGCAGATTGACTACACTTGAACTTAATTGCATGATAAGAGCTTGGAACCGCGTTAGGGTTTAAAGGGACAAGTATATTTGCAATCGCGGCTAACACAAGTTTTGATTTTAATAAGTAATATAGCTTTTGGCCCGAGTATTTATCCACCTCTGATTCCGTTTGCATAGATTCTTTTTCGAGGACGAAAAATAGCAAGTGTGAGGATATTTGATGTATCGTAAAATACATCAGTTTATCATGTACAATTTGTATAGTTTTCGTAGTTATAGTTTCGTTTTCAGTAGAATAGATATACTTTTGATCCAATTGCGTTTTGCAGGTCTTGGTTGATTAAAACAGTGCAAAAGTGCAAGAAACGAGTTGAAATATGAAGAAACCAACTTCTGAAACGTGTTGGGAGGCTCGGGAGCTGAAACGAATCGAAAAACGGTGCCAGAGTGCTTCTGGCGGGCCGCGAAAGAATAATGAAGTGCCTCTCGCGGGTGACGAGAGGCTTGTAAGTATTGCTGATGTCACAAACACCGGTCGCGGGCCGCGACCATGTGCCCTTATCCCTCTCGCGACCCGCGAGAGAGTGTTTTTCCAGCGAGAAATCGTATCTGGGCAGGGTTTTGAGATTAGAAAAGTATATAAACATCATTATAACATCTCTAAACCTAACTGACGAATTCAGCAAGCTTTGGACGAATATGGAGCAGAGTTACAAGCGTTTTTGAGAGTTCGGAGCTGCCGGTTGAAGGATTGAAGTTCGGGAAATCATTCGAGTGGCAATCTTGTCATTCGGGTGTCTTCACTTTCGTCTCTTTCTTAGATCATGTTTCGTTTTCTTAAAAATACTTTGTTTATGATGTATTCAATGACTTTGATTGGCTAAGCTTATTATACTACCTAGATTGGATGAATGGTTTGCTAAAGTTTTGATTTTTATAAAAGATTGTTTGTGAGTTGTAGGCGACTTGATTATTGATTAGATGTGTTGGCATACTTAATATTATTTGTGAACTGTTTATTTCTTCGTATAGCTCTTGGTGACGGTCTTTATCACATAGTAGAGTCATACTAGGTTTTAGGTTTTGGTGAGTGTTTATATCACATAATAAATCTTCAATCTTTAGGGTGTAATCGCACTGTTAACCTTAAGTAGTATTTGGTAATCAAGGAAGTTAAGTGTTCTACTAATTCTCAATAGTTGAGAGGTGCAAGATTATTGTTAGGTCTAAGTCATTACACTGTAAGGCAGGAGCTTCGTTAGGAGTTAACCTTTTAGCTATTGTCTAACTCGTCTAATCGAGAACTCAAGTTTACCTTAGGTTTAGGTCCTGAGAGGGAGTGAATCTGTTAAGGTACTTTCATAAACCCGTTAAATGTCTTGAGAGTTAACCAACCAGTGTTCGTAACAGCCTCTAGGGTGCCATAAGTGTCTCTTGAGAAGGGTTTGGAGTCTTGTTCGGTATCTCGAAAGGTTTAGAATTTTAAGATCCCGGTTCCAGAATTATTAATATCCTAATAAAATCTGTCACTAGAAGCAAACCAGGATTCCAGTTAGTGTCTTTATTATCTGAGTAAAGTCCGAAGTAATTCGTAGTAATTAGATTAGTTAATTAGTTTAATTGAATTTACTTGCATTTTTAGGATTTTTTAGAAAACACCCCCCCTCAATCAAATAAACATATAGTATGTCCGTGTCTGTCGTAGTCTAGACAGAGTCGTTAGCGTAGTTCGATAGAGTCTCGTGGGTTCGATATCCGAACTTACATTAGCTATACTAGAGTTGACCGGTACACTTGCCGGTTACTAGTGTAGTGTGTCTTAGTGAGTCTAGAGTATTACTTAGAGCCTAGAGTTAGGTTAATTTAGTTACTTTTATTAAACTACTTTTTAGTACATCATGAATCTATTAAGAATTGGCCCGCGCCTAAAACTCCAACTGAAATCCGCCAATTCCTTTGTCTAGCGGGTTATTATCATAGACTCATCGAGGGATTCTCCAAGACTGCCCAACCTTACTACTCTAACACAGAAGGGTACAACCTACAAGTGGGGTGATGCCTAGGAGTCTGCCTTCCAATTGTTAAAACAGAAGCTCTGTAGTGCACCTATTTTATCTCTACTAGAAGGCTCCAATGATTTCGTTGTCTACTGCGATGCATCCATTCAAGGACTCAGTTGCATGTTGATGCAATGCGAGAAGATCATTTACTTACACGTCTAGGCAACTTATTCATAAAAAGAACTACACTACCCATGATGTGGAATCGAGAGCTGTAGTTTTCGCCCACAAGATCTACAGACACTACTTATATGGTACTAAGTGTACGATCTACACCGACCACCAGAGTCTTCAGCATATTCTCTACCAAAAGAAGCTCAACATGTGGCAGTGTCATTGGGATGAGCTCCTAATGATTACGACATTGCAATCAAGTATCAGCCGGGTAAGGCTAATGTGGTAGTCGACGCCCTCAGTCGAAAGAAACCCGACCTAAGCGAGTTCGAGCCTTACAACTTACCATTCATTCTAACCTTCCTGATCAGATCCGTGCTGCACAAACCGAAGCATTGAAGGAGGAAAATCTTCAAGCTGAGTCCATGCGGGGCATGGAAAAACAACTTGAAACTAAAACAGACGGTATTCACTATTTCATGGAACGGATATGGGTTCAATCACATGGAAATTTGAGGGATCTTGTTATGGATGAAGCTCATAAATCTCGCTACTCTGTTCACCCTGGTTCTGAGAAGATGTATCACGACCTAAAGACCCTATACGGGTGGCCGAATATGAAAGCTAACATAGCCACCTACGTGAGCAAGTGCTTGACCTGTGCTAGGGTCAAGATAGAATACCAAAAGCCATTAGGTTACTGCAACCATAGGTACCAATGTGGAAATGGGAGCAAATTTCCATGGATTTCAATTACCGGTTTACCTAGAACTCAGAGCGGAAACGACAACAGATGGGTGATCGTGGACCGACTAACCAAGTCAGTGCACTTCCTCGCAATCAAAGAAACCGACAAGTTTACCAAACTCGCCAGTATATACTTGATGGAAGTAGTCTCTAGGCACGGAGTGCCGATCTCCATTAACACTGATCATGACCCACGTTTTGCGTCTGATCTGTGTCAAGCTATGCACAAATCATTCAGCTCACGTCTAGACATGAGCATAGCCTATCACCCAGAAACTGATGGTCAAACCGAGCGCACCATTCAAACTCTTGAAGACATGTTACGAGCACGTGTTATCTATTTTGGTAACATTTTGGGAAAGACATTTAGCTCTGGTGGAATTTTCTTATAACAATAGTTACCTCACCAGTATTCAGGTTGCACAGTTTGAAGTGCTGTATGACGGAAATGTCAATCACCTCTTTGTTGGGATGAAGTTGGATAAAGTCAAATTACTAGCCCTGAACTCGTTCTTGAAAAGTTGGAAAAGATCGTTCAAATCAAAAACCAAATGACGGCAGCTCGCGACCGTTAGAAAAGCTATGCTGATAAGTGTAGGAAACTATTGGAATTCTAATTTGGTTACAGAGTCTTCTTAAAAGTCTCAATGTGGAAGGGTGTTGTACGTTTAGGTAAACGAGGCGAACTCAATTTACGTTATGTCGGACCATTTGAAATTACAAAAAAAATCGGCACACTGGCTTCTAGACTGAACTTACCTGAAGAGCTCAGTGGTGTGCACAATTGTCACACCCCGACCCGCAGCGGAAAAGGTGATCGGGGCATGATTGGGTTTTCATCAAAGCTCATGACATTTATTATAATGTTTCATATTTATTATTTCAATTTAAAAGAGATCATACAATCATATCAAACAATTACAACATGTTCTATTCATCCTTCTAAACTTCATTATTTTTCTTCTAAGGCAATTTCCTATGTTTTCCTTGCTTCATCCTGTTCACCTGTATCATGTGTAAAAATGGTTTTTGGATCAACAAAAAGTTGGCGAGTGAACCTTGTTAGAAAACATTTATTATTTATTTCTTGTTGTATTTAATATGGAAAAATTGTGCAATATTCATATATGAACAAACGTAAATAAACATACAATAACAACAAATAGCATACAATAACAAACCAATAGCATACGATATCAAACAACAACAAACAATAACATACATTAACAAACCAATAGCATACAATAACATATCAACTTGCATGAATATATAACATGAATGAAACTGTATATGTTGTCAACGTCTCGTTCACGCTCATAATGTAACGGGGAACTGACGGCCTATGATAAATGTATGTACTGAAAATGATAAATGTCTGTGCGATCAAGGCTCAATCAAACGGAGCCGATCGTATGTTGGCAACGCCAGGTTCACGCTCATAATGTAATGGGGAACTGCTCAACGCTCATAATGTAATGGGGAGCGGCGGCCTATGAAATTGCATGTACTGAAAATAATAAATTAAATCTAAACAATAACCACACAACAGTTGATACAAGCTGAATACACATTTGTTCATGACATGATGTATGCACAATGATTTAAATATAATAAATGGTAAGACACATGATACACCCCAAAAACGTGATTAAAACGGGGAATTTGTAGAGATTCACTCACATTGGGTGCGTTCGGTTGGAGATGATGAGATGCGCACGAGTTTGAAGGATTGATCAATGAGGATTAACTAACCTAAATAATAACGGAAGGTATAGTAAATGAGTGGATTTTATTAATAATTTTAATAGGATTATTGGATATATTTTTGTAAGTTTTAGGCTATTTTCTAACTTTAGAAATGTTATCTTTAAGTATTTTTAATTGATTTTTAATTTAAATAAATAAATAAAATAATAAAAAAATGTTGACTTTTGACCGTTGACCATAAGCGTTGACTGTTTGACCATAAGTGTTTGACTGTTTGACCGGTTTTATTGTGTGTAAGTATGCGCCGGGCAGGACTCGAACCCGAGACCTCCCGTACGCGTGCACGCAGCTCTACCAACTGAGCTACGTGTCTAACCCGAAATATTTCTGTTTTTAATTATATTTATATACTAATTAAGTTAATCCGAAAATCACTTATTTTAAAATAAAGATTTAATGTATCGACTCGGTGCTCTCCACAGGTCTCGAACCCGGGACCTGTGGTTTAGTTTGGCACACAGTCCACCGCTGGACTATGTGTCTAACTTGGTAAATATTCTAGTTTTTATTATACTTAACATATTACTGAGTTAACCCGGTTCGGTTTCTAAAAAAAAACATTTTTATTACAGAGGTTATGGTTGTGATAGGAATCGAACTCGCGTCGTATGCATATTGTTTGCACACAGTCCACCGCTGGACTGTATGTCTAACCCGTTCATAATATCGATTTTAATTAATCTTATAACATACACAACTTCATCTTCTTCGTTCAAAACACAGACATCGATTAACTAACTTTACTTGATTAATTCGGTTAATGAATAATATGAACAACTGAAAAGTATTGAACAGAAGACTTTGGGGAAAGAAAGTACCGAACAGATCGTCTTTTTCAGAAATCCGGCAAAGATAGTCGGCTCTGTTTTGGTGACCTTCGGCTGTTAGAATCAATTAATAGTTTGGACGGATTAAATGTGTAATTGAACTACTGAGTAACGATTATCAGTAAGTTTAAATGATCATACCGGTTAACAGCAAGTTTCTGTAATTTCAGAAATTTTCCGGCGAAAACAGAAAATCCGGCAACGGCGTCTGGAATAGATTCTGGGTGAGGGATTGATATTAGAATTTGTCCAATAATGGAATGAAACAGAAAAATCGAGGTAATTACCGTGTAGATGAAAGTCCCGGTTTTCCGGCGACTTGCAGAGAATTCCGGCGAGTGAAATTTCTTGCGACAGAGATTCTTTAGAGGTTTAAGGTGAGTGGGGGTGATGTCAGTATGAGCTCCAAGATCTTATTTTAGAGTAAGAAGAAAAAATGGATTGAACTCGGTTTTCTGGCGAAAATTTCCGGTTAATTTACAGAGAATTCCGGCGACTTGCAGCGAAGTTTTCTGAGCAAAAATGGAGAGTGCAGGTTGGATAGATTCGTGAGCTTAACTGATGAACAAAGTCTAATCCCGGATTTGAATTGTATTTTCGGTTTCTAATAGAAATTTAAGGTAATGAATGAAATTGATGGATTTTTCGGTTATAACCGATATTACTGTAAATGTAAACGTTATGACAAAAAGAAACGACAAAGTTTGACGAAATTGTCGGGATTTCCGGCGAGAGCGGATTTGGGCGCGCTGTGTAACTGGGTTTTGATTTCCAGATTGATTTTATGTGTTAATTGTTTCAATATGTTAACAAACAACACAAGTGGCGGAGCGGTTGGAGGGATGTGTGTTAAGGCTTTGCTGACCCGGTTGACCCGGCTGACCCGGGTTCGAATCCCGGCAGCCTTGTTTTATTTTTATTACACTATTTTTAATACATTTTCAAGTATAAATTTTATATCCTAATATACTTATTAATTATGTATCGATTAAAATTAATTTGAGCATTAAATACGCAACGAAATTTTTGACTGGTTGTTCGGTTAATAAACGAAGCGGGTTTGGTTAATCCGGTTTTTGGCGGATGTTACAGTATCCCCTATTTTTTAGAAATTTCATCCCGAAATTTAAGTAGTGACATATTTGTCTAAAAAGGATGGTGTTTAATTTGACAGTTACATACTTAGAAAGGAATAAGTGTTCAAATTTTGTTTGAGGCGGTAACGTTCCTTGTAAGGGTTGAGTATCCTGCTACAGGAATCGCTTTTTGATGCCTAAGATAATGAATATTGATAAACAGAGTTGATTGACTAAATATGATTTCATGCGCAAGAGTTTTGATATGTTTGGAAAGATAAGGTTATATCCTAAAACAAAACTTCTACTACTAAAACCTACATGGAACTTCTCATAACCGCCTGACAATGCCTCTGATCCTTTGGCAAGAATACTTATATATAGAAAGTACCAGCGGCGTATCCACCATATTCTCGTCAAATTTTCATTGGTTTTATCAGTAAGTTATGATTGGTTCTATGATGAGACTCTAGAACATAAATAAACACAACAACCAATGTCTGAGTCCTAATTCTGATAGTATACATGTTTGAATGATGACAGTATCCAATTTATTTAAATGATGAGATGAAATGAATGCTAAATCAGTGAATATAAAACAAACTTCAACCAAGACATTACTAAATCCTACATGGAACTTCTCATAACCTCCTGATAATGCCTCTGATCCTTTGACAAAAATACTTATATATAGGAAGTACCAGCGGCGTATCCACCATATTCTTGTCAAATTTTCATTGGTTTTATCAGTAAGTTATGATTAGTTCTATGTGACTCTAAAACATAAACAAACACAACAATCAAAGCTTGAGTCTTAATTCTGATAGCATACATGTTTGAATGATGACAATACCTCTCTCGTTTGTTATGATGGAGAGGTTAGTCCATGTAGAAGTGAGACACAGCTCAACTTCTTTAAATGATGACACTGTGATATGTCGTGAGGTATGATGATATGAATGTTAAATCAATGAGTATAAAAACAAAACTGAAATAGTAATTCGCATTAAGATCCTTGGATAAATTTTCAATTTAAAATTGAGACACGTGAAAATTGAGATAACATAAAGAAAAACATAAAACTAAGCGGTTGGAGTTGAATCTTGATTTTTGGTGAAGGGGACTAGTTGGGTGGTTTCGTTTGGGCCGTCATTATCTTCATCATGATTGGTGTTGATGTTGTAAACTCTTCCTCTTGCTGGTGGCCTAGTGGTTGGGTTTTCTTGGTTTGCTTGGTTAACTGGGTTTGCTTGAGCTTGGGCGTGTATGATGTTAACTAATCGAGGGCACGTGTTTCTATAATGGGTAGGGTCGCCACAATTAAAACAAGCTCGAACATAAGGTAACATGGGGTATTGGGGTTGTTGATATGTTTGGATCATGTTTTGAGTAGGGGCTGAGGTTTGATTTTGAGGGGTGCGGCAAACCTTGCTCAAATGACCATAGCGTCCACAATTCGCACATAGTCGACAAAGTAAGGTAGATGGATGGTGATAAAAACAGGTGTTACATTGAGGGTGAGGTCCAAGGTAAGGTTTCTTATTTGAGTAAGTTGAGTTGGGTGCTACTTGAGTGATTGGGATAGCTTGGATGGGTACGGCTTGTGAGGCTGGTTGATTGCGTTGGGTGACAGCGAAAAGTTGCCCATCTCGTTTTCTCTTAGAAATGGGTTGAGAAGGGCATTCGGTTTGGGTGGAGTTGGAGGTTTCAGTCGATGCTTTATCCTTCTTCTTCTCCTACTTGAAGTCTTTGTTCCGGATTCGGTTCTCGGTGAGCTCTGTAGCTAACTCCATTGCTGCTTCCAAGGTTCCAGGTGTGGTACTTATTACAGAGTCTTGAATCTTTGAAGGAAGACCTTGAATGTAGTTTTCGATCAAACGGTAGAGGGGAGTGAACAAGTTGGGAACCATTTGATTTAACTCGAGGAATCTCTTGTTGTATGTGGTGTGGTCGCCTTCCTTTTGTTTCAACGAATAGAACTCATCCTCTAATTTCTTGATTTCGCTCCTTGGGCAAAACCGTCTTGTCATGATTTCCTTCAACTCTTCCCAAGTCAAAGTCGTAGCATCTTCAACACCTCATTTGGCCTTCTCTGTATTCCACCAAGTAAGTGCTATTCCAAATAAACGACCAGTAGCATATCGCACTTTGCGATCATCGGGGCAATCGCAATTTAGAAAAATGTTTTCCATTTCTTTAAACCAATAGAGAAGAGCGGTGACACCTTCAGTCCCTTCGTATTTTGTAGGGTCGCAGGATTTGAAATGCTTGTAGGTGCATTTAGTGGTATTTGGGGGAGGGTTGACAACATTTTGAACTTCTTGATTGACGGGATTAGCGGTAAGGGCTTGTTGGACTTGAACTACAATGTTGGGTATTACGGCAACCATTTGTTGAGCGATTTGGGCAGCCATACGCTCGCGAGCTTTTCCTGCTCTCATCTTCCTACGAGCGGAATTAGAAGACATCTACAAGGAATACATATGAAGAGTATGAGTTGGATGTTTTTGGGATCATGTGTCGTATTTAGGAATGAACATTCATAAAATAAACATAGCATAATAAATCTACTACATCCATAGGATGTCTTGGGCTTTGCTCGTAATTGGGCCTTGCATGCCGCCATACTTCACCTTCGTAATCACGTGGGCCCCCATGATTACCGGGTTTTTTCATATGGTTCACATGTGTTAGCCTGGTTACGTACACTAAAACCCGGAGAAAATCGAGAAATATGTATGTAATGTATGATATTCGGAATGTATCCAGGTGTGGACACGGTGACACCTCAAAGTGGGGTTAGTTCGAACGACGTTTGGTGCGGCATGCTTTGGCCTAATAGGTCCTTCCTACTCTCATCATTAGTCCCCAGGTAGGCAAACTGGTCCGTTATATTGGATTTATACGAATGCCAACCTAGACAGGACGTTCCGACTACCGGTACTTGTACCCTTACAGTTACTACATGCCCGTCGCAGAACTCACTTTGATGAGATTTGAAAAATGAAAAATGCGACAAAATCTTGAATAACGGAAGTATGAAGATGAATTGAATATGTGAACATTGAAATATGTATGATGAATATGTATGTAAGTATGTATGTTTGACTGTAAGTATAATTCACTATGTATCACAAAATGTAATATTGGAAATATTTGCATGCATTTGTGTATGTAATAAATATGAAAGAAATAAACATCATGAGTTTGCATATAACCACATAAACAATTAAAATCTAATCAACTATAGTATAGGCTCTAAGGGTCTAATAACCTATCCTATATCCCTATAGTCAAAAGCTCTGATACCAATCTGTCACACACCCGACCCGCAGCAGAAAAGGTGATCGGGGCATGATTGGGTTTTCATCAAAGCTCATGACATTTATTATAATGTTTCATATTTATTATTTCAATTTAAAAGAGATCATACAATCATATCAAACAATTACAACATGTTCTATTCATCCTTCTAAACTTCATTATTTTTCTTCTAAGGCAATTTCCTATGTTTTCCTTGCTTCATCCTGTTCACCTGTATCATGTGTAAAAATGGTTTTTGGATCAACAAAAAGTTGGCGAGTGAACCTTGTTAGAAAACATTTATTATTTATTTCTTGTTGTATTTAATATGGAAAAATTGTGCAATATTCATATATGAACAAACGTAAATAAACATACAATAACAACAAATAGCATACAATAACAAACCAATAGCATACGATATCAAACAACAACAAACAATAACATACATTAACAAACCAATATCATACAATAACATATCAACTTGCATGAATATATAACATGAATGAAACTGTATATGTTGTCAACGTCACGTTCACGCTCATAATGTAACGAGGAACTGACGGCCTATGATAAATGTATGTACTGAAAATAATAAATGTCTGTGCGATCAAGGCTCAATCAAACGGAGCCGATCGTATGTTGGCAACGCCAGGTTCACGCTCATAATGTAATGGGGAACTGCTCAACGCTCATAATGTAATGGGGAGCGGCGGCCTATGAAATTGCATGTACTGAAAATAATAAATTAAATCTAAACAATAACCACACAACAGTTGATACAAGCTGAATACACATTTGTTCATGACATGATGTATGCACAATGATTTAAATATAATAAATGGTAAGACACATGATACACCCCAAAAACGTGATTAAAACGGGGAATTTGTAGAGATTCACTCACATTGGGTGCGTTCGGTTGGAGATGATGAGATGCGCACGAGTTTGAAGGATTGATCAATGAGGATTAACTAACCTAAATAATAACGGAAGGTATAGTAAATGAGTGGATTTTATTAATAATTTTAATAGGATTATTGGATATATTTTTGTGAGTTTTAGGCTATTTTCTAACTTTAGAAATGTTATCTTTAAGTATTTTTAATTGATTTTTAATTTAAGTAAATAAATAAAAATAATAAAAAAAATGTTGACTTTTGACCGTTGACCATAAGCGTTGACTGTTTGACCATAAGCGTTTGACTGTTTGACCGGTTTTATTGTGTGTAAGTATGCGCCGGGCAGGACTCGAACCCGAGACCTCCCGTACGCGTGCACGCAGCTCTACCAACTGAGCTACGTGTCTAACCCGAAATATTTCTGTTTTTAATTATATTTATATACTAATTAAGTTAATCCGAAAATCACTTATTTTAAAATAAAGATTTAATGTATCGACTCGGTGCTCTCCACAGGTCTCGAACCCGGGACCTGTGGTTTAGTTTGGCACACAGTCCACCGCTGGACTATGTGTCTAACTTGGTAAATATTCTAGTTTTTATTATACTTAACATATTACTGAGTTAACCCGGTTCGGTTTCTAAAAAAAAACATTTTTATTACAGAGGTTATGGTTGTGATAGGAATCGAACTCGCGTCGTATGCATATTGTTTGCACACAGTCCACCGCTGGACTGTGTGTCTAACCCGTTCATAATATCGATTTTAATTAATCTTATAACATACACAACTTCATCTTCTTCGTTCAAAACACAGACATCGATTAACTAACTTTACTTGATTAATTCGGTTAATGAATAATATGAACAACTGAAAAGTATTGAACAGAAGAGTTTGGGGAAAGAAAGTACCGAACAGATCGTCTTTTTCAGAAATCCGGCAAAGATAGTCGGCTCTGTTTTGGTGACCTTCGGCTGTTAGAATCAATTAATAGTATGGAGGGATTAAATGTGTAATTGAACTACTGAGTAACGATTATCAGTAAGTTTAAATGATCATACCGGTTAACAGCAAGTTTCTGTAATTTCAGAAATTTTCCGGCGAAAACAGAAAATCCGGCAACGGCGTCTGGAATAGATTCTGGGTGAGGGATTGATATTAGAATTTGTCCAATAATGGAATGAAACAGAAAAATCGAGGTAATTACCGTGTAGATGAAAGTCCCGGTTTTCCGGCGACTTGCAGAGAATTCCGGCGAGTGAAATTTCTTGCGACAGAGATTCTTTAGAGGTTTAAGGTGAGTGGGGGTGATGTCAGTATGAGCTCCAAGATCTTATTTTAGAGTAAGAAGAAAAAATGGATTGAACTCGGTTTTCCGGCGAAAATTTCCGGTTAATTTACAGAGAATTCCGGCAACTTGCAGCGAAGTTTTCTGAGCAAAAATGGAGAGTGCAGGTTGGATAGATTCGTGAGCTTAAATGATGAACAAAGTATAATCCTGGATTTGAATTGTATTTTCGGTTTCGAATAGAAATTTAAGGTAATGAATGAAATTGATGGATTTTTCGGTTATAACCGATATTACTGTAAATGTAAACGTTATGACAAAAAGAAACGGCAAAGTTTGACGAAATTGTCGGGATTTCCGGCGAGAGCAGATTTGGGCGCGCTGTGTAACTGGGTTTTGATTTCCAGATTGATTTTATGTGTTAATTGTTTCAATATGTTAACAAACAACACAAGTGGCGGAGCGGTTGGAGGGATGTGTGTTAAGGCTTTGCTGACCCGGTTGACCCGGCTGACCCGGGTTCGAATCCCGGCAGCCTTGTTTTATTTTTATTACACTATTTTTAATACATTTTCAAGTATAAATTTTATATTCTAATATACTTATTAATTATGTATCGATTAAAATTAATTTGAGCATTAAATACGCAACGAAATTTTTGACTGGTTGTTCGGTTAATAAACGAAGCGGGTTTGGTTAATCCGGTTTTTGGCGGATGTTATAACAATGTCTTTCATGTATCTAATCTGAAGAAGTGCTTATCCGATGAAACATTTTTGGTTCCATTCAAAGAACTCAAATATTGATGACCAACTTCGTTTCATCGAGGAACCAGTTGAAATCATGGATCAGGAAATCAAAACACTCAAGCACTGTAAGATTCCTATTATTCTGGTTCGTTGGAACTCAAAACGTGGCCCAAAGTTCACTTGGGAATGGGAAGATCAGATAATGCGCAGGTATCCTCAGTTGTTCAAAAATAATGCATCAAGTGCTGAAGCTACTACTTAATTTTGGGACGAAATTCCAAATCAACTTCGGGATGATGTGACACCCCACGAAAACGCTCAACCGCACTAGCTAAAAGAAGAAGAAATTTCAACCAATAGGAATGCTTCATTATACTTTATTTAATATTTGTACTTAATGTAACTAAAATGGTATATTGGTAAACTTACATACATCATTAATTGGTAGTTTCATCTTTAATAACTAACTATATTAAATTTGTAACTTATTTTGAAAATATATATTTTTCTAAAAAAATAAAAATAAAAATTCATTTATAGTGTAGGACAAATAGGAGGTGTGTAGGATAAATTACAAGTTGTGTAGGATAAATTTCAATATGTGTAGGATAAATTTCGAAATGTGCAGGATAACTTTTGATGTGTGTAGGCAAAAAAATTTAGTGTGAAGGATGATAGTCTTTATGACTAATTAATTGGTCAAACATAGTAATAAATGAGATGAGAAAAAACTATTTAATGTTTTACAATTATACCCTTTTTTTCTCAATAAATTTTCTTCTCAAGTGAACCTTCCCCTATATATATATATCTATATATATAGGGTTAGGTTATTGTAAAAAAAGTATTTTTTGTGAGAATGGTAAGAAAGAAGCTAAACCATTAGATCTTTAATCTAATGGTTTATAGCATTAAAATAATTAGTTTATAACATTAAAATAATTAATATTCTAGATTAAGGGTATAAAGGTAAATTTAAATTTTTTAAATTCAGAAAGTCACATGCAATGCATGTGCAAGTTTCTTCTTTCTTTTTTAAACGTTGATAACTTTTTATACGTAACTCATTTAAAAAAATTACACCATAATAACGAATACTTTTTTTATCTTTAATACGAGTAGCATATTGTTATACTTATGTAAAGAAAAAAATTACGTTTCGATTGGATGTTTTAGTCCATGGTGTTTTTCTATGTTCATACAATGGTGTTTTAATTGTATTGTGATTCAAGGTGTTGTGTTTTACAATAAAACACCATGACGTAAATAAGACACCATAGCATTGCAAATAATGAATTATGATTCAAGTCATGGTGTTTTAACATCTAGAGTATGTGATTACAGTCATGGTGTTTTAACATCTAGAATAACAATAGAATCATTGTAAATGTTAAAACACTATGATTGTATTATGATTCAATTCATGGTGTTTTTGGAATTTGTATGATGTTTTATAGCTGCAAAAATAACAAAAATCATTACAAATGTTAGAATACCATGGCTGTATTACGATTCAAGTTGTAGTGTTTACTGGAATTCGTATGGTGTTTTATATGAACTGATGATGTATCCCTAAAATAACTGATGAATTCCTAAAATAACTCATGAATTCAGTTACAAGATTATATCATTAATTAGGATTATGGGTTAAATTACCATCTTACCCTTAAACTAATAAAATAGAGAGGGACATGTGTCATCACCATAATCTTTCTTATTCTTCTCACACTTTTAGTCTTTTTTACAGGATCCTCTACCTATTATATATATATATATATATATATATATATACACATACATACATACATAAATATGTTTAACGCGACCGAAACCTGAACCCACCGTACACTCGGCCCAAACCCAAATCATTGGGAATCACGGCCCACTTCTATAAACCCAAACCACCATCCTACTTTCCCCTTTTCTTTATTCCTGGCCCAAGTTAGCGAAACCAGCCCACTTCCTTTCTTTATTCTCGGCCCAATACATACCAAGCCCACATCTTTTAGTAGTTTGGCCCTAGACTAAACCGCTACTAGATCCCTTCATTATTCAAGTTACGTATATTGCATGTGCTTCCATATCTATCAAAAAGAAAACCCTAACTTGCAATCTTCAACCTGCTTTCTCTCTCTCTCACACCTACTGTTGACAAGAAAAGGAGCACCAAAGACACCAAGCTTTTAATTCAAGGTTCTTTTGCACGTCCATTCATCTTAAGTAATCATATTTTGAGTTTTTGGTTTATAGTATTTTAGTTCATGTCTGATTTGATTATGTTCTCATGGCTGCGTTTTCTGATCTGATAATTATTCTTGATGTTCTCTTTGGTCACATGTAGTGCTTGTTATTAATGGTCACGCGTATATGATGCTTAAGTCGTTTGCGAGTCCTGTTAAGTCTCTAGGATTTAGATGGGGTGAATCATGAATGATTTTTGAACCTAAACCTTACTAATTTAATGGCGTAGATGACGTAGCGCGACTATAATCTGTGTTTTCTGTTTCAACTAAAGGTTCTTGATGCATATGATGTTATTAATGGATCAGGTTTGTTAGGGATCATGTTAGTTGGGTGATTTGATCGACTAGTTGTTTGGATTTAGTATCTTTGATGATTATGGCGATTTATAGTGATGAAGTAGATTTAAATCATCAATAATCTGTTGTAGTTGATGTTATAACTGATCGTGTTCGCTAATGAAGCGTTTACGGGGTTCGTAACGAAAACAGGTTCTGTCTAGAACATTACAGTTGACTTGTATGGGCTGTAACCGGGTCAGAAAATAACGAAAACTGGATTTTCTTGAGTCCATAACATGGTATTTCGAAATACGCTTCTAATGGCGCTGGAATCATAATTTTTGGACGTCGTTTGATATTTTAAATAAATTATTTCGTTTCAGCAATTAAAGCTGCGTTTTTCTGCAGATTTTGTGTGTTATGTTTTAAATCATAACTTGGTGAATAGTTAGAGTTACACTGAGAAATTTATACTTGAGCTGCGTTCAGAAAGTGACGAATCTGATTGTTGCATAGTAAATTATTTTTGTGAAAAAATCGACTCTAAATATTTAACACAAGACCAATCCTTTGAGGGGCATGTCACATAAAAATATCATATTTTTTACAACCTCGTAAGTTTGGTAAACGAACATCCCAAAACAACCTATTTTCAGTGAATTTAGTTGTACATGATTATAAGTTTATAAAGCGTCGAACTTGCTACTCTTAGTTGCCGCACATGCTTAATGATTGTATAACTGGTGTATGACGTGTCGTAGGTTTTATTAGGAACATGTGCATGAAAACTAGATGGTAAATATTTGTGGCAACTTGTATGCATGTTATTTGCTAGATACATGTAGGATTTGCGTGAATTATATAAACAACCCCTAATATTCTTGGTGACCATAATAGGACGTGGTTAACCATACTAGCTCGCATAACCTAATCTGCCGAGCTAATCTAAGTTGAGCTCACCCATTTACTAAAAACATGCATTCCCGGTTATTGGGAAACACACTACCCCTGGATTGGGACCGCCTAGTATTCCTGGATGTGAATACTACTAAACAAATACTGTAATTTATACCTCCAGTCTTTAGCGGACTAAATGAACTCTATCTGAAAGTCCCCACGCATTATACCGATTAGTTGCCGGGTTTGGCAAACGGGGTATAGTTGATAGCGCTATTAGCTTCGACAAACCTCACACCGTGCTAGGAGCCGGGTGTGAATTATTGACCTTTACACCTTGTTAGTGATGATAGATATTGACACTGGGCACAACAACTTCAAAAGTCAAGTTTTCGGTACTACACAGTTTAGTAGCTTAACGATGGGTTAGCTACCCATGACATGTCATATAAAACTAAAGTATTTAAACGAACTTATTTTTGTAACAACACTGGAAACTGTGAACTCGCCAACCTTTGTTGATACTCTTGTACATGCTTTGCAGGTCGTTAGTGTAGCTCAGGAGGTTGCTGTGTTGGAGTCTCATGGCTGCGCTAAGCTAATTTTTTTGGTTTATTAAACAACTATGCTTTTAACAGTTTTCTGGATTTTTAACACTTTGCTTCCGCTGTTGGTTAAACTATGTTTTGGACATTTAAACTTTTTATCACTAATCGTGTTGATTGTGATACATTTTGATAACTTTAATAATTGTTCAACAAGATTAGTGCTTGATCCTGGTCAGCCGCACTTCTCGCGGTAAAACTATGCATGTGGATTTCGATGGTGTGAAAACTTCATTGGCTGCTTGAGAATCACTGGAATCTGCTTCATTAGGGACCTGCATTGCAACATTATCATTGACATTCGAAGTGCTCGCAAGAGATTCTCCTGTGTTGACAATCGGGGCCGCGTTTGTAGGAATGCTTGTTCTCCAACTTGTATTTACTTCATGTTTATCAACAAGATGTGTGTACACTAAGTTTGAATCTTCATCTGTCAAATTAGGAAGGTTAAACGAATAAAATATCTTATCATACTGGTATCCACTCTTGGGACCGAATTCGGATGGTGGCGGATCATAACTCAAAGGAGTGATATTGAAAACGACATCCACAATCCGCTTCTTTATAGTATAGACTCTTTGTTTGGTGAACCAAGGTTGTAACCAAGAAAGAACCCAATCTCTCCAACCTCGCCAAACTTAGGAATGTCTTTGGTTCGTTTAAGAACACATTTGATCCCAAAGAGTTGGAGACCAAATAGATTCGGTTTCTTGCCTTCAAATAATTCATAACAGGTTTTATTTTCTTTCTTGACTGTGAGAACATGGTTTAGCACATATCAAGTCGTGTTCACAGCTTCAGTCCAAAAGAAAGTAGGCAATTTTGATTATGAAAGCATTGTGCGGGCAACCTCAAGTAGGGTTTGGTTCTTCCTTTCAGCCATTCCATTCTGTTGAGGAACATAAGGAGCACTGAATTGATGAAGATTCCCATATCCTGACATAACTCATCCATTCTTTTATTTTGAACTCTATTCCGTTGTCACCTCCTTTTAATTGGTAAAGAGTAAATTTTCTCAAGTTGTTTACACAAGTCTTTTAAAATTCTAAAAGTTTGATCTTTTGATTTCATGAAAAATACCCATGAATATCGAGATAAATCATCTGTGACAACTAACTAATAGGACATACCATCGGTGCTAGTCATATGGATCAGACCAAAGAGATCCATATGTAGCACTTCGAGTGGTTTTTAGATTGAGTTAATCTTTTTGGGGTTATTAGGCTTTCTCTTTATTTTGTCTTTTTCACAAAATTCACATTTATTGTGCATATTGAAACTACGCAAAGGAACCCCCAACATTAAGTCGTTTTTTTATCAATTGGTTCATCTTTCTCAAATGTACATGGCCCATTCTCCGATGCCATTGGAATGATTGATCTTCTCTCGCTTTCGAAAATAAACACGTTGTAGCTCCAGATGTACTCACTAACGGGCGCATGTCCATAACATACATATTGTTTACCCTCGGAGCTCTTGATATGCGCAAAATGCAACATATAAATTATGTCAAATAATGTATAAAATCAATCCTTTAATGCACTAAAGTTGGAAATAGTGCATTTGTTTGTATACTTTTGATTTTTAGGATTAAAAGAGTTTAAATATACAAAAGGAACAAATTAACGGCAACAAACTAACATAAATACAAAAGAAGAGAAGTTGACATGCCATGCCTACCCTCTAAGCTTCACCCCAAGACGAAAATAACAAATTAGAAGTCAAGCACGGGGTCGTGCCATATTCCAGAGTCCATGAAGAAAAAGAGATCATAAGCAGACAAGAGACACGGGGTCATGTCCCATGGACATGGGCCGTGGTCAACTCCCAGATACGCAAAATTTCCCAAAGTACAGCAAGTACAAGGCCACGGGGCGTGCCCTCTGATACGCAGTTCGTGTGTGCATACGGACTAACACAACTCATTAAATGAAGAAAGAGAAGAAGTGGACACGGGGCCATGAGAAGGGTCTGTTTCCATTTATAAATAGAGGTGCTTGGTTCATTTGCAAACCATCCTTGGCAAACCACTTATCTCACACCCGACACCACTTCACCACCATCATCCACCACATTCCTCCATCGTCCATCTTTAGAGTGTGTGTAGTAGTCTCCGGATCCAAGATTAATTGTAAGAGTTTTTTGTCAAACAAAGGTCAAGCTTGGTTGATCTCTTACATCACTTGGTGAAGACAAATGTTTTTATATTAGTTTTGATTTCCAAGCTTCGGTTAACTTTTTATTTGGGTATGGACTAATGACTTTAATAAATAGTTTTTTATATTGAAAGTGAACTTTATTCTATCATCTCTTCATGATTTGTTGATTTACTCATCCGTGTCTTTACGGTCTATATAAAGCACGTTAACTGCCTGGAAGGGGTTTAGAAGGGTGGTTTGGGTAAGTTCTTTCTTCGTTCAGTGTATAGATCCTACGAGGACTTGATTCAATCTTATTAGGACTTCTCTTGAGGCAGATAGCATTAAATCGGGGGAAGTAAGAACGGCTTGAATCCCTTATAAATAAATTATTATTAAAACTTTAAACTGGCCCTGCGGGACTGTATCCCTACTAACTCAGTCCAATATGGCCGAGGGTAGCATTGTCTCCAAAAGAGGGACATGCCACATGTTGCCTTAATAACTTACTTAATTATCTTTCAATATTCCGGTCTTGCGGGACTGTATCCCTGCTAACTCAGACCAATATGGCCGAGGGTAGCGCTGTGACTGAGCAACAACCAAATAGTACCACAAACTGAATTTCGGGACGAAATTCTGCTAACAAGGGGATGATGTGATAGCCTGGGATTTTCATGCACAATTCTAACAACACAACTCCTATGCTTATGCATGCTTATTCGCGTATACTCAATTTTCAGAACGAAATTTCTTTCAACTTGGGGATAATGTGACATCCCGGAAAATCAGGTATCGTCTCTATTCGATTCGTTGTATTTGTACACTCTATCTTTAAATATATATAAGTATATAAGTATAACACGTCGCGAATATTTAACGGTTTATAAAATATGGTTATGTTTAAAATCCGAACCCGAGCCCGAACGGTTTCACTATTGCACGAACCGACATCACCCGCCCCAAACTTGCGGCCCAAGCAACCCAACCCGCCACCCCTTTCCCTTGCGGCCCAACCAGCCCAGATCGCCCCCCACTCCTTTAGTTTTTATAAAATACATTTTTGTGTGTATGCATGAGTGAAAGGTAGCAAACCCTAGTGCCTCCCTCCCCTCTCCTGTGCGACGGCAGCCCCCCTCATCTCGATCGCACCTCCCTCTCTATCTCTAGCTTTCATTCCGTTTCAAGGTTAGTAAAGATCTCATGTACTAAAGCTGCATTTCTTGTGTTGTTATGATGTTATATGTCTAGGGTTTGTGGTGATTTTGACATGTAATATGTTATGTGATTGATAAACTTGTTAATACATGGCGTTACTAGGTCGTATGATCGTTTTAAATCGTTTTAGTATCATATAAATGCAAAACGGTAGGCTGATTAGGATGTACAGCCAACTTCAATTGGCCGTATAGCATCAAAAAACGGATTTTCTAAAGTCTAAAACGTAGGATTTTGAATAACACTTCTAATGGCGCTGGAATTACATTTTTGAGGTCGTTTGCTATTTAAAAATAATTGTTTCGAGCAGCAGCTGAAGCTGCGTTGTTTCTGCAGAATTTACGTATTGAGTATTGTGTCATAACTTGTAATCTGGATAGAGTTAGGTCATGAAATTCATACAGTAGCTGCACACGGGTGTCACCGAAAAACTCCCACTGGAATTTCATCAATCGGACGGACAATGATTTTTAAATGAATTTTTCCGTGGACTGCAGTTAGAAAGTGACGAATCTAACTGCAGCCTAGTAAATAATTTCTTATAAATAATTGGTAATGATTCAGGCTTGAGAATTTTACACAAAGGGTAGCAGACCACTTGGAATGTCCTGTAAATTAATTAGAATTTTTGGAATCGGGGAACTATTTATAAAAATGCTCGAAAACAGCCCAGTTCTGGACATTTAAAACTGAAACGTACTAAGTGATATGTGTGCATCTAAATGTTTGTTTGTGCTATCTGAGAAGGGTCGAACATGTTTTATGCCAACTAATATAGTATGTGAGTTGTTGCGTGCTATGATCATCAATGGTTATATAGTGTTTGTTAGTTGGCAATGTGAATGCGTATGAAAGGTGTTAGATGCGTGTAGCAATTTCGTGCCATTCATGAACACGCTAATAAACTAAGTGGTAATCGTATTAGGACGTGGTTGACTTACTCCGACTCCTAATCTTTTTAGAAGTCTAACCGAACAAACAAAGGTGAGTTCACGGCCCCTATATTTTAAGGTTTTTAAATACACAGGGGGAAAACATGTACGCTCACGGTAAACTTCTACTTTAACGTTATTGTTGAATAACGTCGTTAAAACTGATAATTTAGTTTATGTTATACAGTTATGGTCACTAATAGCAACTTTATCACGGGAAGTCCTTATAAACTCTCGGACCGTTAGTTTAGGATTTATAGCAGGGAAATTTTGAGTAGTACTACTGGGCCCGAGAAGCCCCACCCGAGCTAGTCGCGCTAGATGATCAGTCATGGTCAACGGGTTGAGAATTTGGCCTAACACACGTCAGGGTCAGTGATAGACTGGCACACAGAGGCAACGACAGTCAGCTTTAGTCGCGAACTCTTATGTGACATAGCTTAGGCTCGCTACCTACATTATAACATGAAACTTATTATCGACGCAACATTATTATTCCGGGTTAACGGGAATATTATTGTTTTGATTAAACTGTTAAACTTAATAAACCTATGAACTCACTCTTCTTTATGTTGACACTTGTTTCTTGCATGTTTTCTCAGGACGCTAGCTTCAGGAAATAGGTGCACGCCATGGAAAAACTATTTTATCGAGTCTTGCATTTTAAACATTATTATGGTTATGGGCGTTTCTTTTGGAGCTCGGTTTCACTTATTACTTTATGCTTCCGCATTACTTTTCGTACAATGATTTAATTGTGTTGGTTGAGCTTTTATAACGTATCTTTTTCATATAGATGTCGTTCTATATGACTAGTGTCTATGATCCTGGTTCGTCAAGTGCCACGCGGTAAAACTCTGCAAGCTGAAATTTGAGGGTGTGACAGATTGGTATCAGAGCCACTGGTTATAGAGAACTAGGTTTGCATTTTCAAAGTGGACCTAGACTATAGCCACTTGCACGACACTAGAACTAACTGGCACCAATACGTGACACCTCGATTAGCATGATATATTTTTAGAATCTTACTCATATCCATTGTTACTAACACAACAGGCATGTCAACATCATCCTCACCATCAGATCAGTTAAGGCGCCAGGGAAAGCACCCGCAGATACGTGTTCATCTCCGTGTCAAGTAGAGACGCGTGCTGCTAAACGTAAGACACTTGGGAGTCGTCTACCCGACCCTCCAATGTGACACCCACTAACCCGGTTAGCGTTCAGACAGAACCACAGTAATGAAGGCCCTTAAGGAATACAACCAACTCCTGATATGGCAAAATCAGTACTTACTAGACCAGAGGCAGTTTTTAATTAAACAGGTTACTAAATTGGAAAAGCAGGTTATATCACAAGGAGAGTTGCTACGGAAACTTTCTGGGAGAACGGATGAATTAAAGCAAGAAGCTTTAAAGAGTCGTGAAGTGTGAGGTCTAATCATGGGCGACGCTCGATTGGATAGGCAAAGAATTGATGGGTAGGAAGGGAGATTAAATGAGTTGGCATGGAGGGTTCTGCAACTAGAGGACCTAGGGCCAATGCCACCTCACCTGCACCGGAACCAGCTCCAGCCCCGGCATCTCCTGAGCCAGAGGAAATTTCTGATGAAGAACTGGAAGAAATTCCAGAGGATGAGCCCGAAGAAGAAGAGGAAGGGCCGGAGGCAGTCCGGGTGGATGATGAAGACGACGACAGTGGTGATGACCTCGGAGATGGGGACGTGGACGACTGACCCATTCTCCCGTTTCTTAGTTTTCTTTTCTTTTATGAATGAACTTTGGATTTTAATAGTTGGAATTTAAATGTTGGATTATTATTTTGTGATGAAAATTGCAATTTATTTAGTCGGATATTTTTATTTAATTATTTCAATTGCAAGTTGTCATAATTCTCTCCAACTGTGGTTCAATTTATCATTTGGATGTTGATAATTATGTGGGGTGTGTATTATGAATACTTGCATTGTCTTGTGAAGAACGCAATGGCACGTGGCAATTTGACAGTAACTCCGGCAGAGTTGGCCGCACTCATTCAAGAAAGTGGTCGCAGCGTTAGGAGGGAACCTGAATGCACAAAACCCACCTGCAGGTAAATGTCATCAATTTTCATAGGAAAGTTGAGGTACTAACCATAACCGACCTCCTCACAAATCCTTAATACTCTGTTTCCAGGAGGGGTCTAAACCCTATAAGATGTTCTTGGATGCTAAGCCCGGGAAGTTCACCGGAGCTGAGGACCAATCGACTTGATCCGCTGGATAGAGAAGTCCGAGTCTGTGTTTGCTATGTGCAATTGTGCTGAGGAGAATCAGTTAAGTGTGCTGCCTCGACATTGGAGGACGGGGCTTTAACATGGTGGAACGCAGAAGTACAGGCAATAGGACTAGATTTGACAACCGGTACTTTTCGGTTATATATTATGCAAATAACATACACCAAGACATTAATACGTAGCATAATTAGACACAATTAACTTAATTAGGCCCTTGGAACGCCTAGGAACGCCTACTTGAATTCACGTTACGCGAATTGATGATTTCCGGATTTTCAGCGCGCGTTGAACTTTAAACAGACTAACAACGGATAACATACTGAAAACGCCAAAAAAATACAATTTTTGTGCTTATAATTTCCCTGTATTTATCATAATGGGAATTATTCAGATTATAGGGCATCACAGAGCACAAGCGCGGAAGTTACACGGAAACGAGAACACACCGGCTATTATCAACGAAACGGAAGCACCGGATTTGAGTTACGCCTCGATACTAATAGGCTATAAGATATTTTGCTTCGTTTTCGAATTTTAATGTTCATGGTTGAAACCAGGTCGAAAAACGGATCCAAAACCACAAACAAAGCATACACGCGATTTTTAACGTAATCGACGAAATACGCGCCAAACACCGACCTTCGATATAATTTAATGCACTTTCGACCCTAATTAAGTGTTATACGACATATGATGAAACTTGGGAACGAAAACAAGAAAAGGAAACGTTATTGGGGCGCTTGAACAACTAGATACGCACTAACGGGCCTTGGGCCCGGTCCACTCACAAAACCCTAGTATATAAATAAATCATCACCATCTCCTTCATTGAGAAACCCTAGCCCCCACATCAAACCCTCAGCTCTCACCCTCTGGTCCTCTCTTGTTTCGTCTCTGATGAGAACACTAGAGGAACCGGCGCCGGTTTTCCGGCCGACCACACACATTCATCCCTCTTTCTCTCTTGTACACCTCACCTTACACCCACACATATCTGAAACCTATAGAGAGATCAAGCAGAGAGAGAGACGATGGCGGAAGAAGGAGCCGACCACCCTCGCGGTGGCGCGCGGCGACGAAAGACGGCAGCGTCGTCTCATCGACGGCCAGAAGGGCCGCGATCGGCGACAGTGGGGTGCCGTTTTCCGGTGAGTTCAGGCGGCGACGATGATGGTGGAGATTGGTTAGGTTTGAGTTCAACAGTCTTGGTTCAACTATGGTTCACAATGGTTCTGGTTCGGGTTAGCTCAGTTATGAGTTCGGGTTCAAGACAACATGGGTTGTGGCTAGACAAGTTCGGGTCAACTCTATTTGGGTTAAGTCAACTAAGGTTCGGTTCATGCTTGGCTCGGTTCAGCAAGACAACTATGGTTAAGATTTGGTTTCGGGTCAAGCTCAGTCAGAATCACGAGTCAACTCGGTTAACCGGGTCAACTCAATCAAACCCGGTCAACGCGAGTTAACCCGATCAACTCAGTCAAGGTTGGTTAATATTAGACTCGACTCCGGTTCGGTCAACAGTAGTCAAAGATGGTCAACGGTTTAGTTTTTGGGCTCAGTTATAATTCGGTCAACAAAAGTCAAACTCAGCCAACACGGGTCAAACCCGGTCAACGTCAGGTCAACGGTTAACCCAGGACTCGGTAAATTACTTACCACGCGAAATTTATATTATTTTTCTTATCAATATCATTTAAACGCGACATCAAGCTCTAACCTGAACCAATTAACAAGATCGTGAAGAAAATAAAGGTTTGGGACTTATATGTGATTTTGTTGATATATCTTGCGTACATACATAGGTATATATATTAGTTAAAACAAACCAATGTATCGTGAAATAATATATATACAAATACTTAAATTAGATTCGTATTCGATAGAATTAATGTTTTTGAACGTGAGGGAAACCTAAAAATCCGTAACACGAAACATGTCTATATTTTAAAAACGGCGCCTATCGGGACTCAAAAGTATTTTTATAAAAATAAATATAAGTATATATATATGTGCGAACGATTCGCAAAAACGAGTTTACAACATTTCAAACGATTACGGTTTACTAGTTAAAGAAACGTGAATGCCTTTATAAAATAAATATAACTGTTTATATTTATTTCAAACGTCTCGTACTCGGGAGTCTTTTATAAGATAAATATAATTACGTATATTTCTTTCAAACGCCTAAACATTATACGACACTTTACGGTACTATCTTCTACATACATCACTATCCGAGTTATTTTGTAAAAACCAACGTCGATTCCACAAGCGTAGTACTATATAATTATTTTGATAATTGACCATGAGACACACGAGTCTACTATTTTAACTATGCAACATTTACATACATATGTATTTACGTTTACATATATATGTGTACATATATGTTTACCTCTTTCGAAACACTATGACGAAACGTACTTCTATCCATCAACGTATATGACGACTAACCAGGGAACGCGTAAACACATTATATAAGTCTATAACGTGTACTATCTTGTACGTATACTTGATTACATACACATATTACCTTTCACAACATGACTAACATGATTCTACAAATATATTTATGTTTTATATAAATATATGTATATTCTAAACTATTTGGAAACTAAGTGTTTCCAAAACTTAGTATTTATCCCGACTATTAGTGGGATTCAAACAACCATTGATTGGTTATTACAAGTCAAGACGATAACACTTCCCTAGAATCGTATTGTTAACGATTCGGTAGAGCTCGGACGCGTAGTTTAGCTACGTATAACTAGAGACTTACATGTTATTCCTTGTTAGGAATGCTGTAGTTTCACACAAGCGAGTCACGTTCTTGGAACGACAACACGGAATCGCATTAAGCTAGCTTTACACAAGATATCAGGTGAGTTCATAACCCCCACTTTTTACCGTTTTATATTTTTATAAATGTTTTCTGGGGTGGAAAGACATGCAAGTTTTGCGAAAGCATATAATATTTCGATAAGCACAAATCATATATTTCTAAACCATATTAAAAACGTATTCCAGTTAACACAAATGGTTTATGAAAATTTTATGCCAAACATATCAGCTTTTACAAGAATATACGTGTTTTTGAAACATACATGAATTTATCACATGGGCTAGGCGCAACAACATGGATAACAAGATAACATGGCTAGGCCCAATAACACGGATGATAAGATAACATGGGCTAGACCCAATAACACAGATTATGACATTTGGTATGTAGCTATGGGATTAGATGACAACATGATCAATGTGCGTAAGTAGGATGATGACAACAATAACAATGATAACCATTAATCACTTAGTGACCAAGGTGCAAAAGGTGTAGATCTACTGAGCTTGAGACAGGCTTCACCCCTAGTTTGTTAACCGTGGGGTGCTTTTGTGAGCCCAATTGATGTCAAAGTTGTCTCGGTTAGGTTATTTACTTATGGTACATAATATTAGGGGGCTCGCTACCCATTAATTGATCTTTAGATTCCGTAGGCATCATACATGCTATGATTTCAACAACGGCTTTTCAAAGATATCAGAAACATTTCATCACCGCTTTAACAATCGTAATAGTTGCATACATCGGTTATTAAAAATGACAGTTAACATTTCAAAACCGAATTATAGATATGACATTTCAAACGCTTTGAGATTTTATGATTTCACAAACGGGTTTTCAAAAGCAAGATTCTCAAATGTTTTGAGATCCATTCGATACAAAACAAACAAACTATGAACTCGCCACTTTATGTTGATTTTTCGCATGTTTCTTTCTGAGGTTATATTTTCAAACTATGGCACGGTTGGAATAGGAGAACCCATTTGGAACTCGAGTCCTTAGCAGGCGTTCATTTTCTAGAAGTCTTAGCTTTTTATACTTCCGTTGTGCAATGAAGATACCAGTCAGATCATGTCCGGCTATGATGTAATCAATTTATTGGGGTGTGACACTAGCTGCTGCGAATGCCATGACATGGACCGCGTTCAAAGCTTTAATCAAGGAAGAGTATTGTCCCCGTGACCATGTACAACAGTTGGAGCATAGTTTGTGGATTCTCAAGATGGTGGGATCGAAATTGAGGCCTACACGTCAAAACACTACGACTTAGTGTTCCTATGCCCAGATATGGTGCGTCCGGTTTCTAAGCAGATTGAACTGTACCTCGGGGGTCTAGTTCCCGAAATACAGGGTATGGTAATGTCAAGCAACCCGGTGACGGTTCACCAAGCGATGAGGTTGGCTCACCAACTTACTGATAAGGCGGTGGAGCAAAGGAAACTACCCGCGAGGGGCGCAACTGATAATGCTCTGGATAACAACCGCAAGTTTGAGGACCATCTGCTCGGTGGTCGTCGTCAAGTCAGCTAAACAGGGTTATCAGAAGAGGGCCAACAACTACAACAACAACAACCGTGGGCACAACAACCGCCTGTCAATAACAACCATAATCAGGCGCAGGGCGGCTGTGCGGGCCGGAAGCTGCAGTGCAACCGTTGCCACCTTTACCATCACGGCCCCTGTGCCAACAACCGTTACCAAAGTTGCGGCAAATCAGGCCATGCGGCAAAGGACTGCCGTGGGGATATTCTGCCAAGACAAAATCATAATCAGACTCAGCAAGAGCAACGGGCAAACCGGGGATGCTACCAGTGTGCTAGTAATGCACATTTCTAGCGGGATTACCCACAACTCAAGAACAACAATAGTGGTAACAACAACCCAAACCACAACAATAATAACAATGACCGGAACGGTGGCACTGGAGGTGCCAAAGGACACGAGCGTTCACACTCGACAGAGGCGACGCTAGAAATGACACCAACATCGTCACCGGTAAGTTCCCTCTAAATGATCATTTTGCTTCAGTTTTGTTTGATACCGGTGCCGATAGGAGTTATATTTCAGAGTCATTTAGGAAATACCTGAAACTTGTTCCC
This sequence comes from Scalesia atractyloides, assembly GCA_947069175.1. Lineage (NCBI taxonomy): Eukaryota > Viridiplantae > Streptophyta > Magnoliopsida > Asterales > Asteraceae > Scalesia > Scalesia atractyloides. Next base: position 42,800,153 of record CAMTDV010000014.1, read on the forward strand.
GAACGTCTAGAAAACTCATACGCCATAGAATTAGCAAATGGTAAACCCGTAGACGTAACCCACGTGATAAACGGCTGTCAACGTAAATTCGCTGGTCATATTTTCACAATTGACCTCATGATAACTACCCTGGGTAGTTTCGATGTAGTAGTCGGTATGGACTGGCTGTCTGAAAACCGAGCTGAAGTTCTCTGTCATGAGAAATCTATCTGTATTCCCCTTCCCAACGGTGACGTCTTAACGGTTCAAGGCGAGAAGATTGGCGTCATTACCAACATCATCACATTTATGCAAGCCTAGAAGTATCTTCGGAAGAAGAATTCTTTTGCTTTTTTAGCCATGATCACCGAACAGCCCCAGGACGAGAATAAGATCGAGGACATTCCTATTGTCCGCGATTTCACCAATGTCTTCCTGAAGAATTGTCTGGCCTCCCACCACATCGTCAAGTTGAATTTGAAATCGAGTTGGTAAACCATGCAGCCCCCATCGCCAAAGCTCTGTATCGTCTAGCCCCATCCGAACTGCAAGAACTATCTACTCAACCCCAAGAGCTATTGGATAAGGGGTTTATCCGACCTAGCTCATCACCATAGGGAGCTCCAGTTCTTTTTTTCAATAAAAAGGATGGAACTTTCCGCATGTGCATCGACTACCGGGAGCTCAACAAGGTTACCATCAAGCACCGGTATCCGTTGCCTCGCATAGATGACCTTTTCGACCAGCTTCAGGGGTCGAGCTACTATTCAAAGATTGATCTAAGGTCAGGATACCATCAGCTTCGCGTTAGGGAGGAGGACATTTCCAAGTCCGTGTTCTGTACTCAGTATGGCCATTACGAGTTCTTGGTCGTGCCCTTCGGCCTCACCAACGCACCTGCGGTATTCATGGAACTCATGAACCGCGCGTGTAAACCGTACCTTGACAAGTTTGTCATCGTGTTCATAGATGACATACTGATCTACTCCATAGACAAGGAAGAGCATGAGGAACATTTACGCCTAATGTTGGAGTTGTTACGACAAGAGAAACTATATGCTAAGTTTCCCAAATGCGATTTTTGGATGCGCGAGGTTCAGTTTTGGGGCATATAGTGAACGAAAAAGGTATTCACGTTGATCCAGCTAAGATTGAGGCTATCAAGAACTGGGACGCACCAAGGACAACCGACAGATATATGGCAATTCTTGGGTTTAGCTGGCTACTATCATCGTTTCATTGAGGTATTTTCGAAGATCGCTCAACCACTTACCGCCCTAACTCAGAATGGCACCAAGTATATTTGGGGTGATAAGCAGGAAGCAGCATTTCAGCTGCTGAAGCAGAAACTTTGCAGCGCACCCATTTTGTCCTTGCCAGAGGGGACAGATGACTTCGTGGTATACTGTGACGCGTTCATCCAGGGATTGGGATGCGTACTAATTGTCACACCCCCGACCCGCAGCGGATAAGGTGATCGGGGCATGATTGGGTTATCATCAAAGCTCATGACATTTATTAAATGTTTCATATTCATTAATACAAATTAAATGAAAGTTTACAATGATTGCTACAACATGATCTAACTAACAATCTAACTCCTTTGTTCTCTTCTAAGGCAATCCTATGCTATCCTTGCTTCAAACCTGTTCACCTGTATCATGTGTAAAAAGGTTTTTGGATCAACATAATGTTGGCGAGTGAATCCTATGGAAAACATTTGAACAATTTATTTAAATTGATTATGAAAAATGTGCACAACCAAACATGAGTAAAATTAGATGTAACTTGATCAATAATCATAAGATGTTAAATGAAAACACTCATGAACAATAATGGAACAATTAAAGGCACGCGATGCTCAACTCGTCTCTCACGAGGAACTGAGGGCCTGATGAATGAATTGCATAAACATGATAATATGAATAACACAACTACAAACAATATAAACTCAATGAAAACACACATGAACAATAATGAATTTGAATTGAAGCACGCGATGTTCTACTCGTTTCCCACGAGGAACTGATGGGCTTATTGTATGAGTTTCATGTAATTTGACAAACGGAAAATAAATCACAACAATAAATCAATCTAAGATTAAGTCATGATGTGGTATGGCACAAGTTTAAATAAATAAATTAATTAATTCATAACACATGACACACCCCAAAACGTGTAATTTAAAAAGGGGGAATTGTAAGATTCACTCACAGTGGGTGCGTTCGGTTGATGATGATGAATGCACGCGAAGTGGTTTTAACCACGAGTGAGATTTAACCTAGATAAATCGCATTAACGGTTTGGTGAGTAAACGGATTTTATTAAACTATTTTAGTAGGATTGTTGGGTGTATTTTTGTGAGTTTGAAACTATTTTCTAATCTTAAAAATGTTATTTTTAAGTATTTATAATTGATTTTTTATTAAAATAATTAAATAAAAATAAAAAAAAATTATTATTTTTCTGACCGTTGACCGGCCGGTTGACCGTTGACCTGACCGTTGACCGGTTCGTTGACAGTTTATTGTGCGCTGAGTGAGGCTCGAACCCGAGACCTCTCGTACACGTGCACGCAGCTCTACCAACTGAGCTACGTGTCTAACCCGTTATATATCCGATTTTAATTATATATATACACTAATTAGATTAAACCGAAAATCATTTTTATTTTAAAAACAATTTAATCGAAACGGTCATGCACACCACAGGTCTCGAACCCGGGACCTGTGGGTTAATATAACACACAGTCCACCGCTGGACTGTGTGTTCAACATGTTATATAACTTGATTTTTATTATACTTAAAGACAATTTAGTTATTTCCTTTTCTGCCTTATTTAAAAAGAAAAGATAATTGTCCGAGTCGGTGCTGAAGACCGGACTCGAACTCGTGACCAGTGATATAAACAAACGCACAGTCCACCGCTGGACTGTGTGTCTAACTTGGTTATTATTCTGGTTATCAATATACTTAACATATAACTAAGGCGATCCGGTTCAGTTAAACAAAAACTTGATTTTTATTAAGGCAACGTGTGTGAAACGGGAATCGAACTCGAGACGTTTTGCGTTTTTATATGTGCACACAGTCCACCGCTGGACTGTGTGTCTAACCCGATTAATTTCATGATTTTAATTAAACTTATATGATAACAAGTCTTCATCTTCTTCACTGAACGAATAACCAGAAATCGGGTCTGACTGGTTCGAGCTTTTGATCAAGTTTCATTAGTGTTTTACAGTTTATTTCGGTAAGATAAAAGTGAAAAAGGAAAAGAAACTGAGCGGAGATTATACCGACTGGATCCTCTGTTTTCCGGCAGAACTCCGGCGACAGAATCCAACTCCGGCTACGGGTGTCTGGCAGCAACAAGTCTCCGGAAATCTTGGAAAGAGTATTGGTAACTTCGGTAAAGGTTTAGGGGATTCAGTGAAGTTCAGAAATAAGAAAGTCGGTTTTTCCGGCGATGAGCAGGGAACTTCCGGCGAGAAAAATTACGCCGTGAAAAGATGTGATTTTTTAGCGAAAAGGTTTGCAGACGATTGTGGGTCAATTTATAGAAGAAACAAGATGTATTTGGTTTGGTTTTGGGCTGGGTTCATCAATTCAAGTTTTCCGGCGGTTTTGAATTTGGTCGCGGACTTCAAACATCGGTTATAACCGATATGTGATTAAAGGTTTACGTTATAACGTAAATCGTAGTTAAGATTCGCGGAAATTCCGGGATTCCGACGACTGAAACGATTTGGGCGCCGGTTTTGAATTCGTAAAGTCACTATATCAATTAACTGATTCTAATATTCATCAAACATAACAAGCGGCGCAGTGGTTTGTGTGTGAGGTGTTAAGTCACTTAGTGACTCGGTACAGACCCGGGTTCGAAACCCGGCAGATGTATTTAATTTTTATTTTGCGATTTTTGACAGTTTTTCAAAAACTAAATATATATTCGCGTATAATAATTGATTACGGATCGTTTAAAAATGTTTTGGACATTTAATTCGAAACGAAAATTTTGACTGACTGTTCGGTTGATAAACGGAGCGGGTTTGGTAAATCCGTTTTTTGACGGATGTTACAGTATCCCCTGCTTTTTAGAAATTTCGTCCCGAAATTTGAATAATGATATATTTTGACTAAAAAGGATGATGACGTTTTGTTTGACAGTTGTATGCTCAGAAAAATGAAGGTTTAAGTTTTGTTCGAGGCGGTAACGTTCCTTGTAAAGGTTAAGTACCCTATTCAGGAATCGCTTTTTGTTGCCTACTGTATGAATATTGATAATCAGGAAATGATTCTCTAAAAATGATATCATACATAAGAGTTTAGATACGTTTGGGAAAAATATGGTTATATCCTAAGGCAAAACTTCTAACACTACAATCTACATGGAACATAAATAAAAACACACACAGCTGATATCCAAACATGAATGAACACATCAGCAAATATTTGAACGTGAATAAACATAACAGCAAATATTCGAACATGAATGAACACATCGGCAAATATTTGAACATGCATAAACACAACAGCAAGTATTTGAACATGAATAAACACAACAGCAAAAATTCGAACATGAATAGACACATCAGCGAATGAATAAACACAATAGCCAATATTCGAACATGAATAGACACATCAGCGAATATTTGAACATGAATAAACACAACAGCAAATATTTGAATCCACATTCTGATAACATATATGTTTGAATGATGAAAGTTCCTCTCTCGTTTGTTATGATGGAGAGGTTAATTTATGTAGAAATGGAACACAATCCAATCTCTTTAAATAACATGATGATATAAATGTATCACAAATTCCAACCAAGGCAATAATAAATCCTACATGGAACTTCTCATAACCGTCTGATAATGCCTCTGATCCTTTGGCAAGAATACTTATATATAGGAAGTACCAGCGGCGTATCCACCATATTCTTGCCAAATTTTCATTAGTTTTATCCACAAGTTATGATTGGTTACCAAGAAACTAATAAATCCTACATAGAACTTCTCATAACCATCCGTTAATGCCTCTGATCCTTTGACAAGAATACTTATATATAGGAAGTACCAGCGGCGTATCCACCATATTCTTGTCAAATTTTCATTGGTTTTAACAGTGAATTATGATTAGTCCTATAACTCTACAATCAATACAACAAACATAAATTACTGAAATGAAACATATCTGTGCGATCAAGGCTCAATCGAACGGAGCCGATCGTATTGCATGTACTGAAAATGAAATTGTGTGCTCAAGGCTCAATCAAACGGAGCCGAACATATTGAATGTACTGAAATTGAAATTGTGTGCTCAAGGCTCAATCAAACGGAGCCGAACATATTGAATGTACTGAAATTGAAATTGTGTGCTCAAGGCTCAATCAAACGGAGCCGAACATATTGCATGTCCTGAATATGAATAACTTAACCACACAAACAGCCTATGCATGGAACCTCTCATAAACCGCCTGATAATGCCTCCGATCATTTGACAAGAATACTTATATATAGGAAGTACCATCGGCGTATCCACCATATCCTTGTCAAATTTTCATTGACTTTATCCGCAAGTTATGGTTAGTTCGATGCGACTCTACTACAAACACCACAACCACAAGATACTGATAATGAAATTGTATGTGTGCTCAAGGCTCAATCAAACGGAGCCGAGCGTATTGCATGAACTTGAAATGTGAATAAATCTGTGTACTCAAGGCTCAATCAAACGGAGCCGAGCATATTGCATGTACTGAAATGAGAATAAATATGTGTACTCAAGGCTCAATCAAACGGAGCCGAGCATATTGCATGTACTGAAATGAGAATAAATATTACGTAACCGATCAAGGCTCAACAAACGGAGCCGATCGTGCGGGCACACCCTGATCAACCCATAATAAAATGGGATCAAACTCAACCTCGATGGATGGGGAGCTGCGGCCTCGGCAAAATCGTATACTGAAAACAATATATAATATATAATATCCAATGATTTCTCTAACAGTCTACACATGTGATAAAGAAAGACTAAACAATAGGAGTTGAATCTGGATCTTCGGCGAACAGGACTAGCTGAGTATCTTCGTTTGGGCCGTCATTATCTTCGACAGGGTTGGCATTGATATTGAAGACTCTTCCTCTTGCTGGCGGCATAGTGGTTGGGTTTTCTTGGTTTACTTGGTTAACTGGGTTTGATTGGGCTTGAGTGTTGATAACGTTTACCAATTGAGGGCATGTGTTTCTAAAGTGGGTAGGGTCGCCACAATTGAAGCAAGCTCGAGCATATGGGAACATGGGGTGTTGGGGTTGGTGATAAGTTTGGGCCATGTTTTGTGTAGGGGAAAAGGTTTGGTCTTGAAAGGTGCGACAAACATTGCTCAAATGACCATAACGTCCACAAGTTGTACATAGCCGGCAAGGTAAAGTAAGGGGATGGTGATAAAAACAGTGGTTGCATCGAGGATGAGGTCCAAGATATGGTTTCTTATTTGGGTAAGCTGAGTTGGGTGCCTCTTGGGTGATTGGGACAGCTCGGATGGGTATAGCGTGAAAAACGGGTTGATTTCGTTGGGTCGCAGCGAAAAGTCGCCTGACTCTTCTTTTCTTAGGTTTGGGTTGAGAAGGGGATTCGGGTTGAGAAGGGGATTCGGGTTGAGAAGGGATTCGGTTTGAGAAGGGGATTCGGTTTGAGAAGGGGATTCGGGGGTTTCAGTCGATTCTTTATCCTTCTTCTTCTCCTCCTTGAAGTCTTTGTTTCGGATTCGGTTCTCGGTGAGCTCTGTTGCTAGCTCCATTGCTGCTTCCAAAGTTGCAGGCTTGGTACTTATCACAGGGTCTTGAATCTTTGACGGAAGACCATGAATGTAGTGCTCGATCAAACGGTAGAGGGGAGTAAACATGTTGGGAACCATTTGATGTAATTCAAGGAACCTTTTGTTGTAGGTGGTGTGGTCTCCTTCCACTTGCTTCAATGAGTAAAATTCATCTTCTAGCTTCTTGATTTCGCTCCTTGGACAAAATCGTCTGGTCATGATTTCCTTCAATTCATTCCAAGTTAGGGACATAGCATCTTCAACACCTCGTTTTGCCTTCTCTGTGTTCCACCAAGTAAGTGCTATCCCATATAGTCGACCGGTAGCATAACGCACTTTGCGATCATCAGGGCAATCGCAATTTAGAAAAGTATTCTCCATTTCTTCAACCCAATGGAGGAGTGCGGTGACACCTTCAGTCCCTTTATATTTCGGAGGGTCGCATGATTTGAAATGCTTGTAGGTGCATTTAGTGGTATTTGGGGAAGAGTTGAAAATGTTTTGGTTTGCTTGATTGACAGGATTATTGGTAAGTGCTTGTTGAACTTGGATTACAATATTGGGTATTACAGCAGCCATTTGTTGAGCGATTAAGGTAGCCATGCGTTCGCGGGCTTTTCCTGCTCTCATCTTCCTACGGGCGAGGTTAGAAGACATCTACAATGAATACATGAAAAGGGTATGAGTTGGATGCTTTTGAGATCATGGGTCACATTAGGGATGAACATTCATAAAATAATCATACAAAAATACCACATCCATAGGATGTCTTTGGCTTTGCTCGCTGTTAGGCCCGTCATGCCGCCATACTTTACCTTATGTAATCATGTGGGCCCCCATGAATTACCGGTTTTTCATATGGTTCGCACGGTTTCTGCCTGGTTGCGTACACAAAACCCGGTGAAAATCGAGAAATATGTATACAACGTGTGATGTTTGGAATGTGTCCAGGTGTAGACACGGTGACACCTCAAAGTAGGGTTAGTTCGAACGACGTTTGGTGTGGCATGCTTTGGCCTAATAGGTCCTTCGTACTCTCATCGTTGGTCCCCAGGTAGGCAAACTGGTCCGTTATATTGGATTTATACGAATGCCAGCCTAGACAGGACGTTCCGACTACCGGTACTTGTACCCTTCCAGTTACTACATGCCCGTCGCAGAACTTACTTTGATGAGAATTGAAAATTGCATAAAATCTTTGGATAACGAGAGTATGAAAATAAATTGAACACATGAACATCGATATATGTATAATGAATATGTATATATGTATAATGAACATGTATATGAGCATGTATGTTTGACTGAAATGTAAACAAATATGAAACAAATAAATATCACAAGTTTGTATGTAACCACTTAATCAATTTACTATTTTAGGCAGACTATAGTATAGGCTCTAAGGGTCTAATAACCTATCCTATATCCCTATAGTCATGGCTCTGATACCAATCTGTCACACCCCGACCCGCAGCGGATAAGGTGATCGGGGCATGATTGGGTTATCATCAAAGCTCATGACATTTATTAAATGTTTCATATTCATTAATACAAATTAAATGAAAGTTTACAATGATTGCTACAACATGATCTAACTAACAATCTAACTCCTTTGTTCTCTTCTAAGGCAATCCTATGCTATCCTTGCTTCAACCTGTTCACCTGTATCATGTGTAAAAAGGTTTTTGGATCAACATAATGTTGGCGAGTGAATCCTATGGAAAACATTTGAACAATTTATTTAAATTGATTATGAAAAATGTGCACAACCAAACATGAGTAAAATTAGATGTAACTTGATCAATAATCATAAGATGTTAAATGAAAACACTCATGAACAATAATGGAACAATTAAAGGCAACGCGATGCTCAACTCGTCTCTCACGAGGAACTGAGGGGCCTGATGAATGAATTGCATAAACATGATAATATGAATAACACAACTACAAACAATATAAACTCAATGAAAACACACATGAACAATAATGAATTTGAATTGAAGCACGCGATGTTCTACTCGTTTCCCACGAGGAACTGATGGGCTTATTGTATGAGTTTCATGTAATTTGACAAACGGAAAATAAATCACAACAATAAATCAATCTAAGATTAAGTCATGATGTGGTATGGCACAAGTTTAAATAAATAAATTAATTAATTCATAACACATGACACACCCCAAAACGTGTAATTTAAAAAGGGGGAATTGTAAGATTCACTCACAGTGGGTGCGTTCGGTTGATGATGATGAATGCACGCGAAGTGGTTTTAACCACGAGTGAGATTTAACCTAGATAAATCGCATTACGGTTTGGTGAGTAAACGGATTTTATTAAACTATTTTAGTAGGATTGTTGGGTGTATTTTTGTGAGTTTGAAACTATTTTCTAATCTTAAAAATGTTATTTTTAAGTATTTATAATTGATTTTTTTATTAAAATAATTAAATAAAAATAAAAAAAAATTATTATTTTTCTGACCGTTGACCGGCCGGTTGACCGTTGACCTGACCGTTGACCGGTTCGTTGACAGTTTATTGTGCGCTGAGTGAGGCTCGAACCCGAGACCTCTCGTACACGTGCACGCAGCTCTACCAACTGAGCTACGTGTCTAACCCGTTATATATCCGATTTTAATTATATATATACACTAATTAGATTAAACCGAAAATCATTTTTATTTTAAAAACAATTTAATCGAAACGGTCATGCACACCACAGGTCTCGAACCCGGGACCTGTGGGTTAATAATAACACACAGTCCACCGCTGGACTGTGTGTTTCAACATGTTATATAACTTGATTTTTATTATACTTAAAGACAATTTAGTTATTTCCTTTTCTGCCTTATTTAAAAAGAAAAGATAATTGTCCGAGTCGGTGCTGAAGACCGGACTCGAACTCGTGACCAGTGATATAAACAAACGCACAGTCCACCGCTGGACTGTGTGTCTAACTTGGTTATTATTCTGGTTATCAATATACTTAACATATAACTAAGGCGATCCGGTTCAGTTAAACAAAAACTTGATTTTTATTAAGGCAACGTGTGTGAAACGGGAATCGAACTCGAGACGTTTTGCGTTTTATATGTGCACACAGTCCACCGCTGGACTGTGTGTCTAACCCGATTAATTTCATGATTTTAATTAAACTTATATGATAACAAGTCTTCATCTTCTTCACTGAACGAATAACCAGAAATCGGGTCTGACTGGTTCGAGCTTTTGATCAAGTTTCATTAGTGTTTTACAGTTTATTTCGGTAAGATAAAAGTGAAAAAGGAAAAGAAACTGAGCGGAGATTATACCGACTGGATCCTCTGTTTTCCGGCAGAACTCCGGCGACAGAATCCAACTCCGGCTACGGTGTCTGGCAGCAACAAGTCTCCGGAAATCTTGGAAAGAGTATTGGTAACTTCGGTAAAGGTTTAGGGGATTCAGTGAAGTTCAGAAATAAGAAAGTCGGTTTTCCGGCGATGAGCAGGGAACTTCCGGCGAGAAAAATTACGCCGTGAAAAGATGTGATTTTTTAGCGAAAAGGTTTGCAGACGATTGTGGGTCAATTTATAGAAGAAACAAGATGTATTTGGTTTGGTTTTGGGCTGGGTTCATCAATTCAAGTTTTCCGGCGGTTTTGAATTTGGTCGCGGACTTCAAACATCGGTTATAACCGATATGTGATTAAAGGTTTACGTTATAACGTAAATCGTAGTTAAGATTCGCGGAAATTCCGGGATTCCGACGACTGAAACGATTTGGGCGCCGGTTTTGAATTCGTAAAGTCACTATATCAATTAACTGATTCTAATATTCATCAAACATAACAAGCGGCGCAGTGGTTTGTGTGTGAGGTGTTAAGTCACTTAGTGACTCGGTACAGACCCGGGTTCGAAACCCGGCAGATGTATTTAATTTTTATTTTGCGATTTTTGACAGTTTTTCAAAAACTAAATATATATTCGCGTATAATAATTGATTACGGATCGTTTAAAAATGTTTTGGACATTTAATTCGAAACGAAAATTTTGACTGACTGTTCGGTTGATAAACGGAGCGGGTTTGGTAAATCCGTTTTTTGACGGATGTTACAGTATCCCCTGCTTTTTAGAAATTTCGTCCCGAAATTTGAATAATGATATATTTTGACTAAAAAGGATGATGACGTTTTGTTTGACAGTTGTATGCTCAGAAAAATGAAGGTTTAAGTTTTGTTCGAGGCGGTAACGTTCCTTGTAAAGGTTAAGTACCCTATTCAGGAATCGCTTTTTGTTGCCTACTGTATGAATATTGATAATCAGGAAATGATTCTCTAAAAATGATATCATACATAAGAGTTTAGATACGTTTGGGAAAAATATGGTTATATCCTAAGGCAAAACTTCTAACACTACAATCTACATGGAACATAAATAAAAACACAACAGCTGATATCCAAACATGAATGAACACATCAGCAAATATTTGAACGTGAATAAACATAACAGCAAATATTCGAACATGAATGAACACATCGGCAAATATTTGAACATGCATAAACACAACAGCAAGTATTTGAACATGAATAAACACAACAGCAAAAATTCGAACATGAATAGACACATCAGCGAATGAATAAACACAATAGCCAATATTCGAACATGAATAGACACATCAGCGAATATTTGAACATGAATAAACACAACAGCAAATATTTGAATCCACATTCTGATAACATATATGTTTGAATGATGAAAGTTCCTCTCTCGTTTGTTATGATGGAGAGGTTAATTTATGTAGAAATGGAACACAATCCAATCTCTTTAAATAACATGATGATATAAATGTATCACAAATTCCAACCAAGGCAATAATAAATCCTACATGGAACTTCTCATAACCGTCTGATAATGCCTCTGATCCTTTGGCAAGAATACTTATATATAGGAAGTACCAGCGGCGTATCCACCATATTCTTGCCAAATTTTCATTAGTTTTATCCACAAGTTATGATTGGTTACCAAGAAACTAATAAATCCTACATAGAACTTCTCATAACCATCCGTTAATGCCTCTGATCCTTTGACAAGAATACTTATATATAGGAAGTACCAGCGGCGTATCCACCATATTCTTGTCAAATTTTCATTGGTTTTAACAGTGAATTATGATTAGTCCTATAACTCTACAATCAATACAACAAACATAAATTACTGAAATGAAACATATCTGTGCGATCAAGGCTCAATCGAACGGAGCCGATCGTATTGCATGTACTGAAAATGAAATTGTGTGCTCAAGGCTCAATCAAACGGAGCCGAACATATTGAATGTACTGAAATTGAAATTGTGTGCTCAAGGCTCAATCAAACGGAGCCGAACATATTGAATGTACTGAAATTGAAATTGTGTGCTCAAGGCTCAATCAAACGGAGCCGAACATATTGCATGTCCTGAATATGAATAACTTAACCACACAAACAGCCTATGCATGGAACCTCTCATAAACCGCCTGATAATGCCTCCGATCATTTGACAAGAATACTTATATATAGGAAGTACCATCGGCGTATCCACCATATCCTTGTCAAATTTTCATTGACTTTATCCGCAAGTTATGGTTAGTTCGATGCGACTCTACTACAAACACCACAACCACAAGATACTGATAATGAAATTGTATGTGTGCTCAAGGCTCAATCAAACGGAGCCGAGCGTATTGCATGAACTTGAAATGTGAATAAATCTGTGTACTCAAGGCTCAATCAAACGGAGCCGAGCATATTGCATGTACTGAAATGAGAATAAATATGTGTACTCAAGGCTCAATCAAACGGAGCCGAGCATATTGCATGTACTGAAATGAGAATAAATATTACGTAACCGATCAAGGCTCAACAAACGGAGCCGATCGTGCGGGCACACCCTGATCAACCCATAATAAAATGGGATCAAACTCAACCTCGATGGATGGGGAGCTGCGGCCTCGGCAAAATCGTATACTGAAAACAATATATAATATATAATATCCAATGATTTCTCTAACAGTCTACACATGTGATAAAGAAAGACTAAACAATAGGAGTTGAATCTGGATCTTCGGCGAACAGGACTAGCTGAGTATCTTCGTTTGGGCCGTCATTATCTTCGACAGGGTTGGCATTGATATTGAAGACTCTCCTCTTGCTGGCGGCATAGTGGTTGGGTTTTCTTGGTTTACTGGTTAACTGGGTTTGATATGGGCTTGAGTGTTGATACGTTTACCAATTGAGGGCATGTGTTTTAAAGTGGGTAGGTCGCCACAATTGAAGCAAGCTCGAGCATATGGGAACATGGGTGTTTGGTGTAGGTGATAAGTTTGGGCCATGTTTAGTGTAGGGGAAAAGGGGTTTTGGTCTTGTGAAAGGTGGACAAACATTGCTCAATGACATAAACTGTCCACAAATGCTATGTACATAGCCGGCAAGGTAAAGTAAGGGGATGGTGATAAAAACAGTGGTTGCATCGAGGATGAGGTCCAAGATATGGTTTCTTATTTGGGTAAGCTGAGTTGGGTGCCTCTTGGGTGATTGGGACAGCTCGGATGGGTATAGCGTGAAAAACGGGTTGATTTCGTTGGGTCGCAGCGAAAAGTCGCCTGACTCTTCTTTTCTTAGGTTTGGGTTGAGAAGGGGATTCGGGTTGAGAAGGGGATTCGGGTTGAGAAGGGATTCGGTTTGAGAAGGGGATTCGGTTTGAGAAGGGGATTCGGGGGTTTCAGTCGATTCTTTATCCTTCTTCTTCTCCTCCTTGAAGTCTTTGTTTCGGATTCGGTTCTCGGTGAGCTCTGTTGCTAGCTCCATTGCTGCTTCCAAAGTTGCAGGCTTGGTACTTATCACAGGGTCTTGAATCTTTGACGGAAGACCATGAATGTAGTGCTCGATCAAACGGTAGAGGGGAGTAAACATGTTGGGAACCATTTGATGTAATTCAAGGAACCTTTTGTTGTAGGTGGTGTGGTCTCCTTCCACTTGCTTCAATGAGTAAAATTCATCTTCTAGCTTCTTGATTTCGCTCCTTGGACAAAATCGTCTGGTCATGATTTCCTTCAATTCATTCCAAGTTAGGGACATAGCATCTTCAACACCTCGTTTTGCCTTCTCTGTGTTCCACCAAGTAAGTGCTATCCCATATAGTCGACCGGTAGCATAACGCACTTTGCGATCATCAGGGCAATCGCAATTTAGAAAAGTATTCTCCATTTCTTCAACCCAATGGAGGAGTGCGGTGACACCTTCAGTCCCTTTATATTTCGGAGGGTCGCATGATTTGAAATGCTTGTAGGTGCATTTAGTGGTATTTGGGGAAGAGTTGAAAATGTTTTGGTTTGCTTGATTGACAGGATTATTGGTAAGTGCTTGTTGAACTTGGATTACAATATTGGGTATTACAGCAGCCATTTGTTGAGCGATTAAGGTAGCCATGCGTTCGCGGGCTTTTCCTGCTCTCATCTTCCTACGGGCGAGGTTAGAAGACATCTACAATGAATACATGAAAAGGGTATGAGTTGGATGCTTTTGAGATCATGGGTCACATTAGGGATGAACATTCATAAAATAATCATACAAAAATACCACATCCATAGGATGTCTTTGGCTTTGCTCGCTGTTAGGCCCGTCATGCCGCCATACTTTACCTTATGTAATCATGTGGGCCCCCATGAATTACCGGTTTTTCATATGGTTCGCACGGTTTCTGCCTGGTTGCGTACACAAAACCCGGTGAAAATCGAGAAATATGTATACAACGTGTGATGTTTGGAATGTGTCCAGGTGTAGACACGGTGACACCTCAAAGTAGGGTTAGTTCGACACGACGTTTGGTGTGGCATGCTTTGGCCTAATAGGTCCTTCGTACTCTCATCGTTGGTCCCCAGGTAGGCAAACTGGTCCGTTATATTGGATTTATACGAATGCCAGCCTAGACAGGACGTTCCGACTACCGGTACTTGTACCCTTCCAGTTACTACATGCCCGTCGCAGAACTTACTTTGATGAGAATTGAAAATTGCATAAAATCTTTGGATAACGAGAGTATGAAAATAAATTGAACACATGAACATCGATATATGTATAATGAATATGTATATATGTATAATGAACATGTATATGAGCATGTATGTTTGACTGAAATGTAAACAAATATGAAACAAATAAATATCACAAGTTTGTATGTAACCACTTAATCAATTTACTATTTTAGGCAGACTATAGTATAGGCTCTAAGGGTCTAATAACCTATCCTATATCCCTATAGTCATGGCTCTGATACCAATCTGTCACACCCCGACCCGCAGCGGATAAGGTGATCGGGGCATGATTGGGTTATCATCAAAGCTCATGACATTTATTAAATGTTTCATATTCATTAATACAAATTAAATGAAAGTTTACAATGATTGCTACAACATGATCTAACTAACAATCTAACTCCTTTGTTCTCTTCTAAGGCAATCCTATGCTATCCTTGCTTCAACCTGTTCACCTGTATCATGTGTAAAAAGGTTTTTGGATCAACATAATGTTGGCGAGTGAATCCTATGGAAAACATTTGAACAATTTATTTAAATTGATTATGAAAAATGTGCACAACCAAACATGAGTAAAATTAGATGTAACTTGATCAATAATCATAAGATGTTAAATGAAAACACTCATGAACAATAATGGAACAATTAAAGGCAACGCGATGCTCAACTCGTCTCTCACGAGGAACTGAGGGGCCTGATGAATGAATTGCATAAACATGATAATATGAATAACACAACTACAAACAATATAAACTCAATGAAAACACACATGAACAATAATGAATTTGAATTGAAGCACGCGATGTTCTACTCGTTTCCCACGAGGAACTGATGGGCTTATTGTATGAGTTTCATGTAATTTGACAAACGGAAAATAAATCACAACAATAAATCAATCTAAGATTAAGTCATGATGTGGTATGGCACAAGTTTAAATAAATAAATTAATTAATTCATAACACATGACACCACCCCAAAACGTGTAATTTAAAAAGGGGGAATTGTAAGATTCACTCACAGTGGGTGCGTTCGGTTGATGATGATGAATGCACGCGAAGTGGTTTTAACCACGAGTGAGATTTAACCTAGATAAATCGCATTACGGTTTGGTGAGTAAACGGATTTTATTAAACTATTTTAGTAGGATTGTTGGGTGTATTTTTGTGAGTTTGAAACTATTTTCTAATCTTAAAAATGTTATTTTTAAGTATTTATAATTGATTTTTTTATTAAAATAATTAAATAAAAATAAAAAAAAATTATTATTTTTCTGACCGTTGACCGGCCGGTTGACCGTTGACCTGACCGTTGACCGGTTCGTTGACAGTTTATTGTGCGCTGAGTGAGGCTCGAACCCGAGACCTCTCGTACACGTGCACGCAGCTCTACCAACTGAGCTACGTGTCTAACCCGTTATATATCCGATTTTAATTATATATATACACTAATTAGATTAAACCGAAAATCATTTTTATTTTAAAAACAATTTAATCGAAACGGTCATGCACACCACAGGTCTCGAACCCGGGACCTGTGGGTTAATAATAACACACAGTCCACCGCTGGACTGTGTGTTTCAACATGTTATATAACTTGATTTTTATTATACTTAAAGACAATTTAGTTATTTCCTTTTCTGCCTTATTTAAAAAGAAAAGATAATTGTCCGAGTCGGTGCTGAAGACCGGACTCGAACTCGTGACCAGTGATATAAACAAACGCACAGTCCACCGCTGGACTGTGTGTCTAACTTGGTTATTATTCTGGTTATCAATATACTTAACATATAACTAAGGCGATCCGGTTCAGTTAAACAAAAACTTGATTTTTATTAAGGCAACGTGTGTGAAACGGGAATCGAACTCGAGACGTTTTGCGTTTTATATGTGCACACAGTCCACCGCTGGACTGTGTGTCTAACCCGATTAATTTCATGATTTTAATTAAACTTATATGATAACAAGTCTTCATCTTCTTCACTGAACGAATAACCAGAAATCGGGTCTGACTGGTTCGAGCTTTTGATCAAGTTTCATTAGTGTTTTACAGTTTATTTCGGTAAGATAAAAGTGAAAAAGGAAAAGAAACTGAGCGGAGATTATACCGACTGGATCCTCTGTTTTCCGGCAGAACTCCGGCGACAGAATCCAACTCCGGCTACGGTGTCTGGCAGCAACAAGTCTCCGGAAATCTTGGAAAGAGTATTGGTAACTTCGGTAAAGGTTTAGGGGATTCAGTGAAGTTCAGAAATAAGAAAGTCGGTTTTCCGGCGATGAGCAGGGAACTTCCGGCGAGAAAAATTACGCCGTGAAAAGATGTGATTTTTTAGCGAAAAGGTTTGCAGACGATTGTGGGTCAATTTATAGAAGAAACAAGATGTATTTGGTTTGGTTTTGGGCTGGGTTCATCAATTCAAGTTTTCCGGCGGTTTTGAATTTGGTCGCGGACTTCAAACATCGGTTATAACCGATATGTGATTAAAGGTTTACGTTATAACGTAAATCGTAGTTAAGATTCGCGGAAATTCCGGGATTCCGACGACTGAAACGATTTGGGCGCCGGTTTTGAATTCGTAAAGTCACTATATCAATTAACTGATTCTAATATTCATCAAACATAACAAGCGGCGCAGTGGTTTGTGTGTGAGGTGTTAAGTCACTTAGTGACTCGGTACAGACCCGGGTTCGAAACCCGGCAGATGTATTTAATTTTTATTTTGCGATTTTTGACAGTTTTTCAAAAACTAAATATATATTCGCGTATAATAATTGATTACGGATCGTTTAAAAATGTTTTGGACATTTAATTCGAAACGAAAATTTTGACTGACTGTTCGGTTGATAAACGGAGCGGGTTTGGTAAATCCGTTTTTTGACGGATGTTACACTAATGCAACGTGATAAGGTCATCGCGTATGCATCTCGGCAATTGAAGATTCATGAGAAAAACTACACGACACATGACTTGGAATTGGGAGCGGTAGTCTTCGCAGTGAAGATTTGGAGACACTATCTGTATGGAACCAAGTGCACAATCTACACAGATCACAAGAGCCTACAACATATTTCGACTAGAAGGGGTTGAACATGCGACAACGTCGCTGGGTGGAGCTCCTGGATGATTATGACTGTGCCATCCAGTACCACCCGGGTAAGGCTAATGTGGTAGCCGATGCCCTCAGTCGAATGGAACATCTAAACCTCCTCGAGTCTGAGCCCTACAACTCACTATTCATTCTAGATTACCCGGGCAGATTTGCGACGCTCAACTGGAAGCTGTCAAGGAGGAGAACATCAAGGCGGAATCTCTAAGCAAAATGGAGCGTGATTGGGACACGAAACCTATGGTACCCGGTACTTTTTGAATTGCGTATGGGTACCCCTCTACGGAATCTAAGAGAGCTTATTATAGACGAAGCTCACATATCCCGATACTATGTCCATCCTGGTTCGAACAAGATGTATCAAGATCTCAAAGCCGCGTATTGGTGGCCCAACATGAAGGTCGACATAGCCACCTACGTGAGCAAATGTCTGAATTACGCTAAAGTCAAGGTAGAGTACCAAAAGCCATCAGGGCTGTTGCAGCAACCGGAGATCCCAGTGTGGAAGTGGGATCAAATCTCTATGGGACTTCATCACCAAACTCCCGAGAACTCCAGGCGGTCATGACACCATCTGGTAGTCGTGGATCGTCTAACCAAGTCCGCACATTTCCTCGCGATTAAGGAAATGGATAAGATGGAGAAGTTGACTCGCGCCTATATTAAGGAGGTAGTCTCTCGGCACGGGGTGCCATCATCCACTATTTCGGATAGGGATGATCGTTTCACATCCAACTTTTGGCAATCACTTCAAAAAGCGTTGGGTACATGCTTGGATATGAGCACATCTTACCATCCTCAGACAGATGGTCAAAGTGAACGGACGATCCAGACATTGGAAGATATGCTCAGGGCGTGTGTGGTAGATTTAGAAAATAGTTGGGGGAACCACTTACCATTAGTGGAATTCTCTTATAACAACAGTCACCACACGAGCATTCAGGCAACACCGTTTGAAGCATTGTATGGTCGGAAATACAGGTCACCGGTTTGTTGGGAAGAAGTTGGTGACAGTCAACTCATGGGTCCCGAGTTGATACTTGAAGCTACGGAAAAGATCGTGCAAATCAGGAATCATATGGCAGCGGCACGTGACCGGCAGAAGAGCTACGCTGACCAACGCCGCAAACCTCTAGAGTTTCAAGTAGGCGACCTAGTCCTACTAAAGTGTTACACTGGAAGGGTGTTATCCATTTCAGCAAACGGGGTAAACTTAATCCGTGCTATGTAGGCCCATTTGTGATTACGAAACGAATAGGCCTAGTAGCCTACCAGTTAGATCTCCCTACCGAACTCAGTGGAGTTCATAATGTCTTTCATGTTTCTGGTGTGTGCTAAGCGTACTATGTTTTTATTGACATTTTTAGTCCATTTTACGCATAGTCAAGTTTTAAATTTATAAAACACGATATTCTACTTAACACTAACCACACACTTGGGGAAGTGCACCCATCATGAGCGTAGTATAGCGTTGATAAGATACCGAGATCATCCAAGGACACAAGAGCTTTTAATACCGGTTTATCGTCAACGTCTAATTAATCAAAATTTGTTTTAAAACATAAAGATAAGTAAAAATGATAAATAAAATAAAATGAAATACAAATAGACAAGATAGAATCACTTGGATCCAACCTCTCTTTTATGTATCCTTTGATAGTTTTTGCACTTTCGAACTTTTTAAGAGATTATCTTAGTTATAGCAGCAGGCCTCTCTTTGAAGGTGACGTTACCCTCAACCCAGTGGTTTGAGTCAGCAGGGATACAATCCCAAAAGGTCGGAATATTGGAAGATAGTTAAGTAAGTTATTAATGCGACAAGTGGTAGGCCCAGCAGGGATACAATCCCAAGTAGCCGGTTTAAAATATTAATAGTAGTTTACATATGAGGAATTCAAGCCATTCGCACCCCCATCCAATACTCGTTGAGCATTGAAGGAGGCCCTAATAGGCTTGAACTAAGTCCTCGTAGGATCTATACACTGAATGAGACAAGAACTTTACCAAACCACCCTTCTAACCCCCTTCCAAGTAGTTAACACACTTTATATAGACCTTAAAGACAGGAATGAGCAAATCAATGACATCATGAAGAAATGGTTAAGAAATTTCACTTTCAACATAAGAAACTAGTTATTAAAGTCATTAATACAAACCCAAATAAAAAGTGCCGAAAGATTAAAAACTAAAAGTAATACACAAAAGATTAGTCTTCACCAAGTGATGTAATGAATTTAGCCAAGCATGGCCTTTGTTTTACAAGAACCTTTACAATCTATCTTGGATGGCGAGACTACTACACACTCTAAAGATGGAAGATGGATGATGGTGGTGGGTGTTGGTATTGTAGTGGTGGTGGAGTGGTGGCAAAGTGAGAGAGAAGTGGTTTGCCAAGGGATGCTATTGTGGATAACCAAGCACCCCTATTTATAGGCTGAACAGAAGCCTGGCCACGGCCCCGTGCCAGCGGACACGGCCCGTGGTCAACATCCTTCTCTTTCTTCATTAATTACATTTGTCAGCAGAGGGCCCCACACGACCGGTGGCCTTTGGGCACGACCCCGTGGTCAACTGTTCGCTGTGCTATCCAGATTCTGCAAATCTTATAGTTGATCCACGGCCCGTGTTACTCTGGAACACGGCCCCGTGGTGGGCTGTGGAAGCTTCTGAATGTTTTGTCTGGTAGTGCATGGTCTTGACCATGCCCCGTGCTTGGTGGACACGGCCCTTGCTCATCTTCTGTGATCTGGTTTTTTTGTCTTTTGGGGTGTTGCTGAGGGGTCGGGCATGGCTTGTTATTCCTTCTTTCTGTATTTATGTTGGGTTTAGCTGCTTATTTGCTTCTTTTGTTCGTTTGAGCTCTTTTTATCCTGAAATACAAAAGGAACAAAGAAACGTGCTTTTTCCATCTTTAGTACTAAAAAAAGGTTAGTTTTATGTCTCATTTGATGTATTTATATGTTGCATTTTGTGTACATCAAATATCCCACACTTGAACCTTTGTTTGTCCTCAAGAAAAACTCTTTAAATGTGGCTTACACACCCAAATGGAATAGGTAGAGAAGAAGTTTTGTGACTTGTCTTTGAGTGTCGGGAATCAAGATTCTTTTTCAAATTATGTTTTTATTTTTATTTACAGTTCCTATTCGTCATGATTTATTGAGAACATTTCTAAGAAAAATTATTTATTTAGGCATAACATGCCTCAATCATTTACTTACTTGGGTTTTAAGTTGGTAAGGACCGGGAATGCATCGTTTTGGCAAGTTCTAGAGTTGTAAGGACCAAGCGGCTATTCACACAAGAAACAAAATGAGCATTTAGTTTAAAAATGTATGAATGTGTGCATGATAAAGCTCAAAACTCACTTAATGTGGAAATGAGTTTATAATGTGAACAAGTATATATAATCAAATTTTAAAAAGGTTTGTTATGCCCCTTTTTATAATTTTCATATTTGGTTCTTTTTATCACGACGCTATCGGTTGTAAATTTGTAAAAACATAACTTATTAGAACTTGTTATTCCCAAATTGAACCAAGACAAGTAAAAAAATGAAAAATTTTGAAAAAGATTTGGGATGATTAGCGGTTCCAATAGAATTTTGTGTAAGGCTTGTTATTAGGACTTGCTAAATTCAAAGTGTTAGTTACCCCCCCCCACCCCCACACATAAATTACACATTGTCCTCAATGTGTCCAAAAATAAATTTTTTCGGTTGATTTGAATGCGTAAAAGTGCGTTTAAAAACAATTTTTGTTTTACTGGGCATCTGGGCATGGCCTCGTGGTCATATGCCCAGTATCAAAACTTACAGAAAAGAGGTCACTGTCGTGCCTGGTATACTCGACCCGTGTCAGAAAATGGTAGCTAATCCGCAGGTTTAATTCATGGGCACGAGGCGTGTCGGCTGAACACAGCCCCGTGCTTACAGTCTGCATTTCAGGTTTTTGGTTTCTGCGTCTGGCTTTCGGGCTTGTTTAGCACTAATTCTTAGTGCATCTAGCCTCCTGTACCTATTTTATCAATTTCACACCACCCAAAGCACACTAAAATACCCAATCCTAACTTACGATCGTTTATCATCCATCACATCACAAAGACAAAAGTAAAAATGCAAGAAAATAAAAATTGTTCGAAGAGTACATTGTTTAACCACGGCATGCAGGCCGGCAAATAGTTCACAAGGGTAGAGAGATAAACCTGATTCTGCATTCGTCACGCACCACCTCACCGCCATCGTCACCACCAGTCCATGTCCGTCCTCGCCGTCCCCCTCATCACGGTATACCATGTGGCCCCACATGTATGCGATGTCTCCTTGCATACTAGTGATGGAACGTTCCATCACTCCAACTCGGGTGTTGACGTTGTTAGCCAAGTTGTACGTGTTGCAAGAGCACAATGGTTTTCCTGCAAAAGATCAGCTCAAACTTTAAGGTTAGTAAAACCGCCTCCTTGAGAGGAGGAACCTGTTTGGTAACCATGGTATTGAGGAGGAGGACGGTTGGGATCATCAGCTAGGGCTAAAACTTCTTCGGGGCCCCATGTATTTCCTTGAGCATTCCGGAATCGGATAGTTCCATCCCCCATATCTTGGATGAGTCCCACAGACCGGCATAGGTTGATATCAACCTTCTTGGACTTTGCACCACGAGTCAATGACTTTGGAATACGATTGACATAGTTCTTGAATAGCTTATAGATCCATCCCCCAAAGAATATCGGCGTGGGTGGATTAGCCAGTTGGTTCAGGTGCATGTTTTTTAGGAGCAAGAAGGTGACATCGAGCGGCTTACGGTTGTGGATGTAGTGGAGGCAGGTGAGGTCACGAAGGTTTACAACTCCTGTGCTGTCACGCCGTTGATTCAATGAGTTGCTTAAGACCCGGTGGATGTATCGGTAGAGTGGGTATCGCAACTGCGAGCTCTTGGTGATGCTTGGGTTGTAAGCTCCATCTCCAATCTCGGCCCATGCAGCCTGCCATGTTCACCGAGACTTCACGGAAGCCATCCGTGACATGTTCATCGGTTGATTCACTTTCATTGTATAGCCCGGTGTTAACCCCAAACTGGGCCATGGGATTGAGAAAAGCTGCCCGACACATCTGAATTCAATTGCGTCCGAATCGAACGGGTCTGCCTTAGCGTCGAACTTGAAAGTGCTATAAAACTCCATGTTAAACACGTATATGGAGTGGAGTTTCTTCTCAAGAGCGACTCGAAGTGGACCCGTGACAAGCATGTCATATCTTCCTCTTTGTCCTACAGCATCCAGGGTGTCGTAACACGTTTGTTTCAGTGCTTCCTCTCGCCTTGTTTGGAGGATGTCGCATCGGTTTTGGTATTCCCATTAAAATGTTTTGAACTTGAGAAACGTGTTTGCCATTGCTGCATAAAAGACCAATGTACAATTAGTGCATTATGGTTTTTATTTTGGAAAACTTGAAAACAGACAGTTGAACACGGCCCCGTGGTCATGACCATGGCCCCGTGTTGACTGTATAAAACTGACCATGTCCCGTTGTGGCTGACCACGGCCCCGTGGTCTGGCCACTATTACAGCAAAAATTCAATTTTCGTCCCGTTTCGAAAAGTTGAAAATTTTTGGTTTAGTAGGGGTGATTTCCCCCGAAAATGAAACCCTAAGTCCGTTTTTTCAAAAACACTTCGTTTACCCTATCAATTTTAATTTTTTCGGTTAAAAAACAAGGGTTTGTGACTTGTACTTGAAATCGGGTGTCTTTATGGTTGATTGTGGTTGATTTATCTTCATAACGTAAATGCATGCTTCTAATACTAGATCTATACAGAAATTAGTGGATTAATAGTGTTCTAGAGAACCCTAGATTTTCCCCCAAATTTCTTGATGTTGTAATACATGCAAATCGATAATCTAACTAGAGAAAGTGTAAAGATCATACCTTGCGGATGTTAAAGATAAGAAGACGTGAAATGGGGCAGAAAATCGCCGGAGAACCTGAGAGTTTTCGGGGAAACGGGTCGTGTAAAATGAAGAACAGTTTAAAGAAAGGGGTTAATACCCGTCTGCACACCGAACACGGCCCCGTGGCCACTGGCCACGGCCCCGTGGTCAGGCCCAAAATATTTTTTTCGAGCGACGTTTTCCCGAAAAGTGTTCTCCAAATTTTCTTACCTATTTTTTTGAAGTCCTTCCGATGTTTTTACCACCTACAAGACATGACGTTATATACACAAATCATACTCGCTTGTTTGAAGAGAAATTTCTTCCTCCTCATCCTCAATGAAGCCTCGATAAAGTTTAAGCCTTTGCCCGTTAACTTTAAATGGAATACCATTTTGAGTTTTAATCTCAACTGCACCGTGTGGGAAGATATGGGTGACGGAAAAAGGTCCTGACCACCTAGATTTTAGTTTTTCGGGAAATAATCAAAGTCGTGAATTAAACAATAGCACTTGTTCCCCTTCTCGAAATTCACAAAGTTTAATGTGTTTGTCATGTAAATTCTTTATTCGCTCCTTATAAATTTCAGATTAGAGTATGCTTGAATTCTCAATTCGTCTAATTCGTTTAATTGATAAAATCGATTTTTACTGGCTGTTCCTTGGTCTAAGTTTACATTTTTAATGCCAGTAGGCTTTATGTGCTATTTCTAATGGCAAGTGGCAACTTTTTCCATAGACTAGCTTGTATGGAGTGGTTCCTATTGTTGTTTTAAAAGCAGTTCGAAAGGCCCATAAAGAAACGTCTAATTTTTCAGCCCATTCTTTCCTATTTAACCCTACGGTTTTTTCAAGTATTCTTTTTAAACCTCTATTGGTTACTTCGGCTTGTCCGTTTGTTTGAGGATGATAAGCGGTCGAAATTCGGTGATGGACCCCATATCGTGTCAAAAACATTTCGAGTTGTTGATTACAAAAATGGGTTCCTCTATCACTTATTAAAGCTTTTGGGGTGCCGAAACGGGCGAATAATCGCTTCAAGAATCATACCACAACCCTTCCATCGTTTGTTGGAAAAGCTTCGGCTTCGGCCCATTTTGACAAGTAATCCACACCACAAGTATATATTTGTTTCTTTGATGGTGGGAAAGGACCCATGAAGTCTAACCCCCATACATCAAAAATTTCACAAACAAGAATACCATTTTTGGCATTTCGTTTTGGAAGAAATATTACCTGATCGTTGGCATGCATCACACGTCTTGATAAGATTTTGTGCATCTTTATAAATGGTTGGCCAATAGAATCCTGAATCAAATACCTTTCGAGAAGTACTAGTGGCTCCGTGATGTCCTCCGTATGGTCCTTCGTGACAATGGCGGAGAATTTTTCTTGCTTCATCACCATATACACATCGCCGGATAAGTTGGTCAGCACAGATTTTGAAAAGCTAAGGATCTTCCCAAAAATAGTGTTTTACATCGGCAAAGAATTTCTTTCTTTGATGATGCGAGCATCCTTTTATAACTATCCGCTGGCCAGGTAGTTGGCTAGTCGGCGTACCATGGTTCTTCTCGATATTCCACCATCTCCAAGCATTTTGTTGGGAATTTTAATTGATGAGCTCGTCCCTAGTTGTCTCCAAAGCTTGATCTTCAAGCGAGATAAGTGATCTGCTGCGGCGTTTTCAGCTCCTCTTTTGTCTTTTATTTCGATGTCGAATTCTTGGAGGAGTAAAATCCACCGGATTAAACGTGGTTTGGTATCCTTTTTTTAAACAAATAACGATAGCTGCATGGTCTGTATAAACTGTCGTTTTAGAAAGAACTAGGTAAGAACGAAAGTTATCAAAAGCAAATACTACAGCTAGTAACTCTTTTTCTGTTGTGGTGTAATTTTCTTGTGCGTCATTAAGAGTTTTACTAGCATAGTATATTGGATGAAAATATCTTTCTTTTCGTTGTCCCAAAACTGCTCCAACTGCAAAATCGCTAGCATCACACATGATTTCAAAAGGTAATTTCCAATCGGGTGCTATCATAATTGGTGCATTGACTAGCATTTCTTTTAGTGTTAAAAATGCATGGTTGCAATCCTTGTCAAAGACAAATGGTGCATCTTTTTCAAGTAATTTAGTTAGAGGCCTTGTGATTTTTGAAAAGTCTTTGATAAATCGTCTATAAAATCCGGCATGTCCTAAGAAACTTCTTATAGCTCTAACGGAGGATGGGGTGGTAATCGAGAGATAGTATCGATTTTTGCTCGATCCACCTCCATTCCTTCGCTTGAGATTTTGCGACCGAGTACTATTCCCTCCGTAACCATGAAATGACATTTTTCCCAATTAAGGGCGAGATTAGTTTTCTCACATCGGGATAGCATTCGTTCAAGGTTATCAAGGCATTGGTCATATGAATCTCCAAAGATGGAAAGTCATCCATGAAGACTTCCATGGTTTTTTCTATCATATCATGGAAAATGGCCACCATGCAACGTTGGAATGTTGCGGGGCATTACATAGACCAAAAGGCATCTGTCAGCAAAAGTTACGTAGGGGCATGTGAAGGTTGTTTTTTCTTGGTCTTCCAGGGCTATTGGTATTTGAAAATAACCTGAAAAACCATCTAAAAAACAATAAAATTTGTGACCGGACAGTCTTTCCAACATTTGATCAATAAAAGGCAAAGGGAAGTGATCTTTCCTTGTTGCCTCATTTAATCTATGATAGTCTATGCAAACTCTCCATCCAGTGACGGTTCTTGTGGGTATCAATTCGTTTTTTCATTGGTTACTACCGTCATTCCTCCTTTTTTGGGAACTACTTGAACGTGACTTACCCATTGGTTATCAGAAATTGGATAGATGAGCCCAGCATCAAGTAGTTTGATGACTTCATTTTTAACCACTTCTTGAACATTTGGATTAACTCTACGTTGTGGTTGTATTACCGATTTGTAGTCATCTTCCATTAAAATTTTATGTGTGCACATGGAAGGATTTATCCCTTTTATATCTACAAGCTTCCATGCAATTGCGTTTTTATGTTTCTTTAAAAGTGAAATTAATTTTTCTTTTTCTAAACTAGATAATTTTGAGGAAATAATTACGGGTAGTGTACCATGCTTGTCTAAAAAAGCGTATTCCAAACCTTCTGGGAGATCTTTGAGCTCGAGTGGTGGGTCTTTAGGAGACTCCTTATTTGGTTGATCTTGGTCGAGGACCAGAAAAGCTTGTTCAATGGCGTCTTCTTCTTCATCGGGTGGCTCATCTTCATCTTCAATTAGGGGGTCGTCGTTGCCAAACGGGTACTTTATGGTTTGGTCAAGATTGACATACCTTTTGTCGGCCCCTAACGAATTGGTAAATTATTTTGCTTCCGGTTGATCAACGCTTGATGGGTTTTTACGAAAGGTCGCCCTAATATAAGCGGAGCATCATCGAGGATGATGAAGTCGGTGGGGACTACCGCTTGGTTTGTTTGAACTAACACATCCTCAACTACTCGCATTGTTTTTATTATCTTTCGATTAGGTAGAAAAATAGGGATTTGAAGTGGAGAAAAATCACTAGTATTTAATTTTTCGAAAATGTAGTTAGGCATTATGTTAACACAAAGATCTTTGTCGATGGTGATATTGCTAATAAAGTTATTTTGAAAAAAACATGGAACCGGTGTTATGTTATCTTCAATTTGTTCATCTCTTATTAGCGTAGCTTGATCAGTTGTTAATTTAATGCTAACTATTTCATCAATTTTAGCACTAGTATTTAACTCTTTTAAAAACTTAGCATGAGTGATACCAAGCAGTGGTTCTCAAAAGAAGGGGGTAAAATGTTAATTTCTTGAAAATTTACTTTTCTTTCGAAATTTTTGATTGTTGACTTACTTGACTCATTGCTTGACTCATGCATAGGTTTTTCACTTACTTGTACTTCCATTTTTACTTCTTCGATTATTACCTCCTTGGTACAAACAGCTTCTTCCCCTGCTCTATATTCTTTTAGTAACCGCTCAAGGGTTTTAAGATGTTCTATTATTCGTTCGGCTTCGGGAAGGATAGTTGGTGGTGTGTCAAAATGAGTGGGATAAATGTTCCAATCAACGCTTGATTTTGGAGGCTCAAAACAAGGTTCCTCATAAAAATACGAGATGGATGGTTGAAATAAGTCACAATATTGTACCGAGTGGGGATTACCACAAATGGTACAATATTGTTCCTCATAATAATCATCCTCTAAGTAGTAGTGAGTGTAATCTCCTGAATATTGATCCATAAGGAAATATTGATCCATAAGTAAATATCTAGCAGATTGTAGAGTCTCGGAACCAGAAAATAAAAGTTGAAAACAGAAACAGAAGCTTACCACGGCCCCTGTGTTCAGTGAGCATGGCCCGTGGTCAGACTCTATATCTGGATGTTTGAAAATTTTGGTTCAGTAATCTGCAGCACGGGGGCGTGTCCAATGGGCACGGCCCGTGTTCAGCTTACTGTAAAAATTAAAATTACCTAAAAATAAGAAAACAAGCGCCCAGTTTTGAAAACGGTTTTGAAAAATGAGTAGGCCGTCGATTTAAATCTTTCTTAAAATCCTTGTGTCCCCGGCAACGGCGCCAAAAACTTGGTGTGTGCTAAGCGTACTATATTTTTATTGACATTTTTAGTCCATTTTACGCATAGTCAAGTTTTAAATTTATAAAAAACGATATTCTACTTAACACTAAACACACACTTTGGCAAGTGCACCCATCGTGAGCGTAGTATAGCGTTGGTAAGATACCGAGATCGTCCAAGGACACAAGAGCTTTTAATACCGGTTTATCGTAAAACGTCTAATCAATCTAAATTTTTGATAAAAGTTTTAAAAACATAAAGATAAGTAAAAATAATAAATAAAATAAAATGAAATACAAATAGACAAGATAGAATCACTTGGATCCAACCTCTCTTTTATGTATCCTTTGATAGTTTTTGCACTTTCGGACCTTTTAAGAAATTATCTTAGTTATAGTAGTAGGCCCCTCTTTTGAAGCTGACGTTACCCTCAACCCAGTGGTTTGAGTTAGTAGGGATACAATCCCAAAAGGTCTGAATATTGGAAGATAATTAAGTAAGTTATTAATACGAAAAGTGGTAGGCCCCTCTTTTGAAGGTGACGTTACCCTCGGCTAAGTGGTTTGAGTCAGCAGGGATACAATCCAAGTAGCCGGTTTAAAATATTAATAGTAGTTTACGTATGAGGGATTCAAGCCATTCGCGCCCCGGCCATCCAATACCCGTTGAGCATTGAAGGAGGCCCTAATAGGCTTGAACCAAGTCCTCGCCGGATCTATACACTGAACGAGACAAGAACTTTACCAAACCACCCTTCTAACCCCCTTCCAAGTAGTTAACGCGCTTTATATAGACCGTAAAACACGAATGAGCAAATCAATGACATCATGAAGAAATGGTTTAGAAAATTCACTTTCAACATAAGAAACTAGTTATTAAAGTCATTAATATAAACCCAAATAAAAAGTGCCGAAAGATTAAAAACTAAAAGTAATACATAAAAGATTAGTCTTCACCAAGTGATGTAAGGAATTCAGCCAAGCATGGCCTTTGTTTGACAAGAACCTTACAATCTATCTTGGATGGCGAGACTACTACACACTCTAAAGATGGAGATGGATGATGGTGGTGGGTGTTGGTGTTGTAGTGGTGGTGGAGTGGTGGCAAAGTGAGAGAGAAGTGGTTTTCCAAGGGATGCTTTGTGGGTAACCAAACACCCCTATTTATAGTCCGAACAGAAGCCCGGCCACGGCCCCGTGTCCAGCGGGCACGGCTCGTGGTCAACATCCTTCTCTTTCTTCATTAATTGCATTTGTCAGCAGAGGGCCCCACACGACCCGTGGCCTCTGGGCACGGCCCCGTGGTCTACTGTTTGCTGTACTATCCAGATTCTGCAAACCTTATAGTTGACTACAGCCCGTGTTACTCTGGACACAGCCCCGTGGTGGGCGTGGAAGCTTCTGAATGTTTTGTCTTGTAGTGCAGGTCTTGACCACGCCCCGTGCTTGGTGGACACAGCCCGCGCTCATCTTCTATGATCTGGTTTTTTTTGTCTTTTGGGTGTTGCTGAGGGGTCGGGTATGGCTTGTTAATCCTTCTTTCTGTATTTATGTTGGTTTTATCTGCTTATTTGCTTCTTTTTCTTTTGTTCGTTTGAGCTCTTTTTATCCTGAAAATACAAAAGGAACAAAGAAACGTGCTTTTTCCAACTTTAGTACTAAAAGGGTTAGTTTTATGCCTCATTTGATGTAATTTGTATGTTGCATTTTGTGTACATCAGTTTCTAACCTGAAGAAATGCCTATTGGATGAGACCTTAGTTATTCCATTGGATGAAATTCAAGTGGATGAACAACTTCATTTTGTTGAGCAACCGATCGAGATCATGGACCGTGAGGTCAAGAGTCGAAAGAATAGCAAGATACCAATTGTTAAAGTTCGTTGGAACTCTAAGCATTGACCGGAGTTCACGTGCGAAAGAGAGGATCAGATAAAGAGCAACTACCCCCACCTTTTTTGACTGAGCAGCAACCAAATAGTACCACAAACTGAATTTCGGGACGAAATTCTGCTAACAGGGGATGATGTGACAGCCTGGGATTTTCACACACAACTCTAACACCACAACTCCTATGCTTATGCGTGATTTGTCACACCCCGACCCGCAACGGAATAAGAGTCGGGGCATAATTGGGTTATCACCAAAGCTCATGATATTTACTAATATGTTTCATATTTATTTAAATCAAAATTACATCCTCAATATTCCAAACATGTTCATACAAATACAAAGAAAATAATCAACTAAACAATCCAAGCTCTAAACCAGTTTATTCTTCTAAGCCAATCCTATGTGTTTCTTGCTGCAGCTGAATCACCTGTATCATGTGTAAAAATGGGGGTTTTGGGGTCAACATAAGTTGGCGAGTGAACCTTGTTAGATAAACATTTATTATTGATTTCTTGTTATCATTATCAAGGAAAAAATTGTGCAATAGTCATATGTGAGCAAATGTAAATAATCATACAATAACAATAGCAACCACAAACAATAACATACAATAACATATCAACTTGCATGAATATATAACATGAATGAAACTGTATATGTTGGCAACGTCACGTTCACGCTCATAATGTAATGGGGAACGGACGGCCTATGATGAATGTCTGTGCGATCAAGGCTCAATCAAACGGAGCCGATCGTATGTTGGCAACGCCCGGTTCACGCTCATAATGTAATGGGGAACAGCTCAACGCTCATAATGTAATGGGGAGCGGCGGCCTATGATAATGTATGTACTGAAAATGATAAATTGAATCTAAACAATAACCACACAAACAGTTGATACAAGTTGAATACACATTTGTTCATGGATATGATGTATGCACAATGATTTAAATATAATAAATGGTAAGACACATGATACACCCAAAAAACGTGATTAAAACGGAGAATTTGTAGAGATTCACTCACATTGGGTGTGTTCGGTTGAAGATGATGAAATGCGCACGAGTTTGGAGGATTGATCGACGAGACTTAACTAACCTAAATAATAACGGGAAGTATGGTAAATGAGTGGATTTTATTAATAATTTTAATAAGATTTTTATATATATTTTTGTGAGTTTAAGGCTATTATCTATCTTTAAAAACATTATTTTTAAGTATTTTTAATTGATTTTTAAACTAAATAAATAAATAAAAAAAATAAAAAAAATGTTGACTTTTGCGTTGACCATTGACCGTTGACCGGGACTGTTGACCGTTTGACCGGTTTGCTAAAGTGTAAGTGTGCACCGGGTAAGACTCGAACCCGAGACCTCTCGTACGCGTGCACGCAGCTCTACCAATTGAGCTATGTGTCTAACCCGAAATAATTCTGTTTTTAATTATATTTATATACTATTTTAGTTTATTCAAAATTCTTTTATTTTCAAAAAGGGTTTTAATCATCGAACCGGAGTGTGCAGCAGGTCTCGAACCCGGGACCTGTGGTTAGTGTTGCACACAGTCCACCGTTGGAGAGTGTGTCTAACCTGGTTAATATATCGACTTTTATTATACTTAACAACTTCAGTGAGTTAATCCGGTTCAGTTAGAAAAAGAAAACATTTTATTACGGAGCATACGTGTGTGTCAAGGATCGAACTCGCGACGTGTGATATATGTGCGCACACAGTCCACCGCTGGACTGTGTGTCTAACCCGAGATAATATCCAATTTATATTAAACTTATAAACAACTAACTTCATCTTCTTCGTTACAATATCACAGACTACGATTACTCTACTGTTTCTTGTTTAATTCGATTGACAAACATTCAAATGACTAAAATGAAATGGCAGAGAAGATTTCGGAAGTAAACATACCGGAGAAACGATCTATCTCAGAATTCCGGTGAAGTCGTCGGCTCTGTTTTTACGGATTTCGTCTGAGCGGACAGATTAACAATTTTGATTAGCTAGATGCGGAATTGAAGCACTGAACAAAAATTACCAGAAGGTTTAAAAGGCTATACCGTTTCATAGCGAGAATTGGGAACTTTCAGAAGTTTTCCGGCAGGAGTTAATTATCCGATATCGTCGTCTGAAACTGATTCTGATTGAAGGGTTTGAGTTAGCAAAAGCTTAACAACTGATAGACGATGAAAGAATTGAGAGACTTACTGATTTGATGGAAGACACGGTTTTCCGGCGAAAGTCCGGCGAGTTCAAAAGCTTTTCCGACGAACTGAAAGTAGAGCGAAAGTGAAATTGAAGGTTCTACGGATGAGTTTGAGTCGCGAGAGGGGGCTATGGTTGGAGTAATTCAGGAAGTGCAGATTTTCGGTTATTAAAACCGATCACCACATGAATTCAAGTCCATTCAAGACTAAATTGATGAAGGTGTCGGTGTATGGGTTATTGTCAGAAAAACCGCGAACACTCAAACGTTTTTGGACGTTTGGAAACCGATTACGGTTACAGTTGGCGTAAACCGGTTGATTCATGGTTGAACATAAGAGTTAATTGATTCCTAGAACTAACAGAAAACATCAAGTGGCGGAGTGGTTATAAGTGTGCGTGTTAAGTCGTTGCCTTTCCGGCTGACACGGATTCGAGTCCCGGCAGCCTGTTTTTCATTTTATTTATTTTATTTTTACTTTTTATCAATTATAGCTTTTATATTCTAGTTTGTTTATTAATTATGCATCGTTCAAAATTAAAATCAACATAAATACGCAACGAAAACATTTATAACTTGATATTCGATTACAAACGAAGCGGGTTTGGAAAACCCGTTTTTGACAAATGTTATCGTATCCCCTACTTTTAGGAATTTCGTCCCGAAATTTAAGTAGTAGTAGTAGGAAAAAGATGCGGGTATTTTTCGCGCATTGAGTCTTCACGTTCCCAAGTAAACTCAGGTCCCCGTTTCGACTCCCAGCGTACCCTAACAATTGGAATGCGACTCCGTCTTAAACGTTTTTCTCCGAAGTCCATGATCTCTACTGGTCTTTCAATAAAATGCATAGATTCATCAATCTGAATATCTTCCAGAGGAATATGGAGGTTCTCATCAGCGAGGCACTTCTTCAAGTTTGATACGTGGAACGTGGGGTGAATTCTGTTGAGTTCTTCTGGTAGATCAAGTTTGTATGCTACAGGTCCTACTCTTTCGAGTATCTTGAAAGGTCCAACGTAGCGTGGTGCTAGCTTGCCTTTTTGGCCAAAACGAACTACTCCCTTCCACGGTAATACTTTTAAAAGTACATGATCACCAATGTTAAACTCCAAAGGCTTTCGTCGTTTATCTGCATAACTCTTTTGACGACTTTGAGCCGCTAGGAGATTGTTTCGAATTTGATGGATCTTGTCTGTGGTTTCTTGAATCACATCTGGACCAGTGATTTGAGCTTCCCCAATTTCGTGCCAACATACTGGAGATCGACACTTACGACCATATAAAGCTTCAAAAGGTGCCATGCCGATACTTGAATGATAGCTGTTGTTGTACGAAATTCAACTAATGGTAGATGAGCGTCCCAATTTCCCTTGAAGTCTATGACACATGCTCGAAGCATATCTTCAAGAGTTTGAATGGTGTGTTCAGATTGTCCATCAGTTTGAGGATGATAAGCGGTACTGAGGTCTAACCGTGTACCCAAAGAGGCTTGTACGGCCTGCCATGTTCGTGAAGTGAAACGACCATCACGATCTGAAATAATGCTTAATGGTACACCATGTTGGCTTACGATTTCGCTGATGTAGATACGAGCTAGCTTCTTGTTCTTGAAATCTTCGCGGATTGGAATAAAGTGAGCTGAGTTTGTAAGACGATCAATGATTACCCATATAGTGTCATACCCACCAGAAGTGCGAGGTAACCCGGTAATGAAGTCCATGGTTATGTTTTCCCACTTCCATACAGGTATTTCAGGTTGGACCAGAAGTCCTGAGGGTCTTTGATGTTCAGCTTTTACCTTGGAACATGTAAGGCACTTGGAAACAAAAACAGCAATATCCTTTTTCATTCCAGGCACCAGTAGGTGTATCGAAGGTCTTGATACATCTTGTCGGCTCCTGGGTGTATAGAGTATCGTGTTTTGTGTGCCTCATTCATGAGGAATTCACGAAGGTTGTTGTGGTCAGGAATCCATATACGATCTAGATAGTACAGAATACCGTCAGCTTTAGTTTCAATTTTAAGTTCAGCTCCACAGGACAGCTCCTTTCGTACGTCGTCTTCAGTTATTGAAACATGTTGGGCTTCTCGAATTTGATCTTTGATGTCGGTTATGATTTGCGAACATAGAAGACGAATGGAGTTCGCATAACCCTTTCGACTGAGTGCAACAGCCACCACATTTGCCTTGCCAGGGTGGTATCGAATTTCACAGTCGTAGTCATTTAGAAGTTCGACCCATCATCGTTGCCTCATGTTTAACTCCTTTTGGT
Organism: Scalesia atractyloides; assembly: GCA_947069175.1. Lineage (NCBI taxonomy): Eukaryota > Viridiplantae > Streptophyta > Magnoliopsida > Asterales > Asteraceae > Scalesia > Scalesia atractyloides. Next base: position 42,835,024 of record CAMTDV010000014.1, read on the forward strand.
TGAAGATATGTTGAAGACTCTTGTGGTCAGTGTATATTTCACACTTAGTATCGTAGAGATAATGTCTCCATATCTTAAGAGCGAACACAACGGCTCCAAGTTCTAGGTCGTGGGTGGTGTAGTTCTTCTCATGAGTTTTGAGTTGTCTAGAAGCATAAGCTATCACCTTTCCTCTTTGCATTAGAACACAGCCTAGTCCTTGTCCTGACGCGTCGCAATAAACCACGAAGTCATCACAACCTTCAGGAAGAGTGAGAATTGGTGCATCACAGAGTTTTTGTTTAAGGGTTTGGAAGGCTTCTTCTTGTTTGGGTCCCCATATGAAGGGTTTTCCTTTATGAGTTAAAGCCGTGAGTGGTACAGCAATGCGAGAGAAATTTGAAATGAAACGGCGATAATAACCAGCCAAACCAAGGAATGATCTTACTTCGGTTGGTGTACGTGGCGCTTGCCATTCTTGTACTGCTTTGATCTTTGAGGGGTCGACATGTATTCCCTTGTCATTGACGACATGTCCAAGGAATTGTACCTCTTTTAACCAGAATTCGCATTTGGAGAATTTGACGTAAAGCTTTTCATTCTCTAAGAGTGTAAGGATGAGTTGAAGGTGCCGTTCATGATCAGACTTAGACTTTGAATAAATGAGGATGTCGTCGATGAAGACTATAACAAACGATCGAGATAGGGTTTGCAGACTCTGTTCATTAGATCCATGAAGACAGCTGGAGCGTTGGTTTAAACCAAATGGCATGACCATGAATTCATAATGTCCATAACGAGTTCGGAAGGCGGTCTTTGGGACGTCTTCTTCATGTACTCTAAGTTGATGATAACCAGAACGAATGTCGATTTTTGAAAAACAGCTGGCGCCTTGAAGTTGGTCAAGAAGATCATCAATGCGAGGTAATGGATAGCGATTCTTGATCGTTAACTTGTTGAGTTCTCTGTAGTCGATGCACATGCGAAACGTTCCATCTTTCTTCTTCACAAAAAGGACAGGTGCACCCCAAGGCGAGGAGCTAGGACGTATAAATCCTTTGTCAGTCAACTCTTGCAATTGACTGGCTAGCTCTTGCATTTCAGATGGGGCTAACCTATAAGGAGACTTTGCAACTGGTGTAGCACCAGGTATAAGATCGATGCGAAATTCGACTTCTCTCACGGAGGGAAGTCCTGAAATGTCGTCAGGAAAAACTTGCGGAAAATCTTTTACTACTGGGATGTCTTCAAGTTTCTTCTCCATGGTTCCCTTTTTGACGACATGGGTTAAAAATGAGACATAATTCTTGCGGAGATATTTTCGAGCCTGAAGACAGGACATTAATCTGAGCCCTTTCGATGAGGTTTCTCCAAAGATTCGTAGAGTCTGACCGTTTGCAAGAGGAATGCGTATAAACTTTTCGCGGCATACAACTTCAGCTGATGTTGGCTGAGCCAGTCCATACCAATTATAATGTCAAAGCTTCCCAACTTCATAGGAATGAGGTTAACTAGAAAATTGTGACCGTTTAAAGTGAGAGTACAATTGCGTATAATAGAGTTTAATGAGACCGGTTTTCCGTCAGCAACTTCTACTGTTATGGATTCCATGAGCTTATCACGAATTTGGTTTAGGATGGGTTCAATCTCTAAGGACACAAAACTTTTATCCGCGCCAGTATCAAACAACGTGGATGCATAACTACCATTGATAAGGAACGTACAGTTAACCACATTGCTGTCAGCTCTAGCCTGATTAGCGTTGATGTTGAAAGCTCTTCCTCTTGCAGGTGGAGGAGCTTGGTTAGCTTGATTCACCGGATTTGCTTGGGCTTGAGCATGTATAATGTTCACCAAACGTGGACAAGTGTTTCTAAAGTGGCTTGGGTCTCCACAATTGTAGCAAGCCCGCATAGGTTGCACCATGGGATAGTTGGGTTGGTAGTATGATTGGGCTAAATGTTGGGTAGGTGGTAGTAGCAGGGGTTGTTGGGCTTGACCCATTATTTGATGGTGGGTTTGAGTTGAGGGTTTGGTGGCGGTTCGTTCGCTGAGGTATGCGACAGGTTTGAACAGTGTGACCTGCGCGACCACAGCCGGTGCAATGTTGGCAGGGATGATCAGGAAAGTGATGGTATTGGCAACGGTTGCATTCTGGTAATGGGCCAGAGTATGGCCTTTTATATGGTGCAGGTGAGGGGGCAACTTGGGTAATGGGTGCAGCAGGGATAGGGTAATTGGTTTGTGTGACAGCGAAGTTTTTGGTGTTACGTTTCCTCTTGTTAGCAAACTTAGAGGAGAAGGTGGAATGGTTTGAAGTTTGGCCCTCAACGGGGGCTTTCTTTTTCTCTTCTTTAAATTTACCATTGCGAATTCGATTCTCGGCCAGTTCAGTAGCTAGTTCTATAGCAGCTTCAAGTGTTGCTGGCGAAGTGCTGAGAACTGAATCTTGAATTTTCGAGGGAAGACCTCGAATATAATGCTCGACTAAACGGTAAACTGGGGTGAACAAGTTAGGACCATCTGGTTCAACTCTAAAAACCTCTTATTGTAGGAAGTATGATCTCCCTCCTTTTGCTTCAATGAATGAAATTCGTCCTCTAACTTTTTAATCTCACTTCTAGGACAGAATCGTCTCGTCATGATTTCCCTTAACTCGTCCCACGTTAAGGCCATTGCATCTTCGATTCCTCTCTTACCCTTTTCAGTATTCCACCAGGTAAGAGCTACCCCAAATAGTATCCCGGTTGCGTATCGTACCTTGCGATCCTCGAGACAATCGCAGTTGAGGAAGGTGTTTTCCATTTCCTCAAACCAGTGGAGGAGAGCAGTGACACCTTCGGTCCCTTCAAATTTCGGAGGATCGCAAGACTTGAAATGTTTATATGAGCACTTGTTGGTAGAAGGGTTGCCGATGTTCTGGTCTTCTTGCTGGGGAGGATTGGTGGGATTTGTGGCGAGAGCTTGTTGTACTTGAACCACAATTTCAGGAACCGCAGCCATTTGTTTTGCGATTTGGGTGGCCAAGCGTTCGTGTGGACCTTCCTGATTTTCTACCCCCTCGTTGTTGCCTAGCCGACATCTACTGGAACATACATAAGAATATTGTGAGTTTATGGAGTCCTTTTAGGTGTCATGTGTCTTAAAGAAAATGAAAATAACAAAAAAATCAATAATGCAACTACATCCATAGGATGTCTTGGGTTTGCTCATGTTGGGCCTCAAATGTCCCCATACCTTCACCTGTATAGTCATGTGGGCCCCCATGACTATTGGCTTGGTAGGATTCACATTAGTATTGGCGGTTTAACACTCGCATCACCCGAATGAAAACCATGAAATATGTTTACGAGATGTTATGTGTCCAGGTGTAGACACAATGACAACTCAAAGTGGGGTTAGCTCACACGACGTTTGGTATAGCATGCTTTGGCCTAATAGGTACTTCGTACTCTCATCGTTAGTCCCCAGGTAGGCAAACTGGTCCTTTATTTTGGATTTATACGAATGCCAAGCCTAGACAGGACGTTCCGACTACCGGTACTTGTACCCTTCCAGTTACTACATGCCCGTCATGAAAAACTCACTTTGATGTGATTTGAAAATACAAAAATCATTGTAAAAACAATCATGAAAATGATGTGATGTGTGCTCTCATGGATATGATATGTTATGAGAATATGATTCATGATAGGCATTATATAATAATATGTACTTATGAACATGCTTGCATAACATTGAATGTAACATTAAACATAAAACATATAAACATCATGAATTTTGCATGTAACACACAAAAAAAATCTTAAAAATTTCTAATCAACTATAGTATAGGCTCTAAGGGTCTAATAACATATCCTATATCCCTATAGTCATGGCTCTGATACCAATCTGTCACACCCCGACCCGCAGCGGAATAAGAGTCGGGGCATAATTGGGTTATCACCAAAGCTCATGATATTTACTAATATGTTTCATATTTATTTTAAATCAAAATTACATCCTCAATATTCCAAAACATGTTCATACAAATACAAAGAAAATAATCAACTAAACAATCCAAGCTCTAAACCAGTTTATTCTTCTAAGCAATCCTATGTGTTTCTTGCTGCAGCTGAATCACCTGTATCATGTGTAAAAATAGGGTTTTTAGGTCAACATAAGTTGGCGAGTGAACCTTGTTAGATAAACATTTATGAGTGATCTAGCATGTTTCAATAGAAGGAAATAATTTTCTTGAAATTACTCTTTGAAAATTTTGATTGATGATTACTTGACTATAGCGACTCAGCATAACAATTACTTTACTTCATTTTTAACTTCTTCTGATTATAATCTTGAATAAACTGTATATCTTTTAGTAACGCACAGGTTTAAGAGTCTATTATCGTGTTGGGAAGGATAGGTTTGTGAAATTTTGAGTGGATAAGGCCAATCAACGCTTGATTTGAGGCAAAACAAGGTTCCTCATAAAAATTAATGAGGCAGGTTGAAACGTCCAATATTGTACATGGGGATTCCGGGGCATGTAAATATCTTCTCTAAAATATCATCTAAGTAGTAGAAGTGTAATCCCTGAATATTGATCATAAGAATATTATCCATGGAATATCCAGCAGATGTAGAGCCTGACTAAATATAAAAAGTTGAAAACATGAAACAACACCAAGCCGTGTTACAGTGAGAATTGCAGTGGATTCAACTCAATGTGGGCGTTTGGATTTGGATTCAGAATCTGCGCAGGGAGTTCATGGGACGGCGTGTTCGACTTACTGAAACATTAAAATTACCTAAAATAATAAACGGACAGTTGTAAATGAGTGGATTTGATTTAATCTTTTAATAAATTTTGTCTATACGGCAAAACTTTGGTGGTGTAAGGCTATTACTAATTTTTAAAAACATTTTAGTCTTTTATAGTATTTTAAATTTTATAAAACTAATATTATAAACTAAAACAACATTGAAAGCACCATCGTTGACGTTTTGCGTTGGAAGATATGAGATCGTAGGACACAAGGGACTTTATACCGTTTATCGTCAACGTCTTAATCTAAATTGTAAAGTTTACATAAGATCGTAAAAATGAAAATAATAAATGACTGACATACAAATGACAAGATAAACCTTGGAATAATCTTTTTTATGTATCTTTGATAGTTTTATGACTTTGGGTTTATTAAAATTCATTTATTTTAGTAGTAGGTTTTTGAAGTCTTTACCGCAATCCAGTGTTGAGTACAGGGTCTCCAAAGCCGGAATGGAGTTTGTGTTATTATCGCGAAGTGGTGGCCCCTGTTTAATGATACCCGCTAATGTTTATTAGTACAGGATACAACCCAAAGTAGAGGGTTAAATATTTAGTAGTAAAAGGAAAGCTATTACGGCGCCTACTGGATCAAGACGTAACATGAAGGAGGCTAATAGTTGGTCGCGCACACATACACGACGAGCAGAACTTAAATTCTAACCCCCCAAGAATTAACCGTTTATATTAGAACTTAAAACACAATACAAATCAATACATCGTAGAATTCAAGACAATTACTTTAACATAGAAACTGTTTAAAGTCGATTAACAAACATTCAAAATGGAATAAAATGAAATTACATAAAAAGATGTTTCCAAGTATAAAATTTACAGCATGGCTGTTGAAAGAACCTTACATCTATCTTGGATTCGGCGAAGTCTACGCTCTGTTATTTTGGGATGTTCGGTTTGTAGTGGGGGAGTGTGCAAATTGATAGAGAAGTGGATTGAAGGGACTGTAACAAAAATTAACCGAACAGTAAGAGCACGCCCCGTTTCCAGCGGAACGGCATGGGCAACTTCCATTTTTTCTTCAATTAATTGCATTTGTCAGAAATGGCCATCGATCCGTGGTTTGGGCTACGCACACTGGTCTAACATGTTTGACTGAACAGATTCTGAAATTTATGAGTTGACTAAGCCTGTTTTGGCAAGCCCTGGGCGGAAGTTCTAATGTTTTGTCTTGAGGACTTGACAAGCAGAGCGTGGACAAGTGAATGAATTTCTTGTCGGTTTGTTGTCTTTGGGGTGCGAGAGGGGGCATGGTTGGTAATCTTCTTGCTGTATTTATGGTTGGTTTAAAATCCCTCTTGAATTCGTCTTCTTGTTGTTCGTGATCTTTTTATCCTGAAAATACAAAGGAACAAAAAACGTTTTTTCGACTTTGTAAAAATAAGGTTAGTTTTGGCGTAATTTGATTATTTGTATTAGATTTAATTGTACATCAGATTCTAACATGAAAAATCTATGGATGAGATTGGTTTTTAATTGGTGAATTCAAGTGGTTGCCTTCATTGTTGCACGATGACTGCGGGGTTTCAGACTCCGGCAAGCAGTTTCAATTGTTAAAGTTTCTTTGAACTTAAGCTATATTCGAGTTCAGTTGGGATTAATAAGATCGTATAAAATAAAGTACCCACCTTTATGAGCAGAACCAATTATAACAATGAATTCGAGAATCCTAACAAGGGGATTTGGAAAACCTGGGATTTTGCACCAACAACCTCTATGCATGATGATTACTCGCGTATACTCAATTTTCAGGACGAAAATTCTTTCAACTTGGGGATAATGTGACATCCCGGGAAAATCAGGTATCGTTTCTATTCGATTCCTTGTATTTGTACGCTCTATCTTTAATATATATATATATAATAATACGTTTAGTTTTTTATAAAATACTTTTTGTGTGTATGCATGAGTGAAAGATAGCAAACCCTAGTTCCTCCCTCCCCTCTCCTGTGCGACGGTAGCCCCCCCCCCCCCATCTCGATCGCACCTCCCTCTCTATCTCTAGCTTTCATTCCGTTTCAAGGTTAGTAAAGATCTCATGTACTAAAGCTGTGTTTCTTGTGTTGTTCTGATGTTATATGTCTAGGGTTTGTAGTATTTTGATATACAAGATGTTATGTGATTGATAAAATTGTTAATACATGGCGTTACTAGGTCGTATGATCGTTTTAAATCGTTTTAGTATCATATAAGTGAAAAACGGTAGCCTGATTAGCATATACAGCCAACTTCAGTTTGCTGTAAATAGGTTGTATACTATCGAAAAACGGATTTTCTGAAGTCTAAAACGTAGGATTTTGAATAATGCTTCTAATGGCACTAGAATTGCATTTTTCTGATGTCGTTTGCTATTTTAAAATAATTGTTTCAAGCAGCAGCTGAAGCTGCGTTGTTTCTGCAGAATTAACGTATTGAGTATTGTGTCATAACTTGTAATCTTGATAGAGTTAGGTCATGAAATTCGTATAGTAACTGGACACGGGTGTCGCCGAAAAAACTCCCATGGAATTTCGTCAATCGGAATGACAATGATTTTTAAATGAATTTTTCTGTGGACTGCAGTCAGAAAGTGGCGAATCTGACTGCAGCCTAGTAAATAATTTCTTATAAATAATTGGTAATGAATCAGAGCTTGAGAATTTTACACAAAGGGGCAGACCACTTGGAACGTCCTGTAAATTAATTAGAATTTTTGAAATAGGGGAACTATTTTATAAAAATGCTCGAAAACAGCCCAGTTCTGGACATTTAAAACTGAAACGTAATAAGTGATATGTGTGCATCTGAATGTTTGTGTGTGCTATCTGAGAAGGGTCGAACCTGTTTTTTGCCAACTAATGTAGTATGTGAGTTGTTGCGTGCTATGATCATCAATGGTTATATACGTGTTTGTTAGTTGGCAATGTGAATTCGTATAAAAGGTGTTAGATGCGTGTAGAAATTTCGTGTCATTCATGAACACACTAATAAACTAAGTGGTAATCGTATTAGGACGTGGTTGACTTACTCCGACTCCTAATCTTTTTAGAAGTTTAACCGAGCAAACAAAGGTGAGTTCACGGCCCCTATATTTTAAGGTTTTTAATACACAGGGGGAGAAAACATGTATGCTCACGGTAAACTTCCACTTTAACGTTATTGCTCAATAACGTCGTTAAAACTGATAATTTAGTTTATGTTATACGGTTATGGTCACTAAGTAGCAACTTTATCACGGAAAGTCCTCATCAACTCTCGGACCGTTAGTATGGGATTTATAGCGGGGAAATTTTTAGTAGTACTACTGGGCCCGACAAGCCGCACCCGAGCTAGTCGCGCTAGCTGATCGGTCATGGTCAACGGGTGTAGAATTTGGCCTAACACAAGTCAGGGTCAGTGATAGACCTGGCACACAGAGGCAACAACAGTCAGCTTCGGTCGCGAACTCTTATGTGACATAGCTTAGGCTCGTTACCTACATATAACATGAAACTTATTATCGACGCAACATTATTATTCGGGTTAGGAATAATGGGAAAACTATTGTTTTGATTAAACTGTTATACTTAATAAACCTGTGAACTCACTCTTCTTTATGTTGACACTTGTTTCTTGCATATTTTCTCAGGACGCTAGCTTCAGGAAATAGGTGCATGCCATGGAAAAACTATTTTATTGAGTCTTGCATTTTAAACATTATTGTGGTTATGGGCGTTTGTTTTGGCGCTCGGTTTCACTTGTTACTTTACGCTTCCGCATTGCTTTTCGTACAATGATTTAATTGTGTTGGTTGAACTTTTAAAACGAATCTTTTTCATATAGAGGTCGTTCTATATGACTAGGGTCAGTGATCCTGGTTCGTCACGAGCCACGCGGTAAAACTCTGCAAGCTGAAATTTGAGGGTGTGACATTATACCCACACTCCATCACGTCAACTCTCATCACAACCAGTCTTTAGGAATAACAAATATTGGTCTCAGAACAAAGCAAGCTTTATCCGTAACGTACATCGTGTACTAGTTGTCGCATATTTGAGATACCGACATTAAGTTGTGCTTCAGTTCGGCTACATAATTAACTTTGTGTAAAGTAATCTTTCCATTCAACAAAACCTTCTCCTGCAATATAACACCTTTTTCACCAGCAAAATTTACATAACTATCTCTGATTGCTTTCAAATTTGACAACTCTTTGTTCCCCGTCATGTGCCTAGAACGACCACTATCGATATACCAAATATAGATAGCCCTTTTCAGTTGTTCCTACACTCACAAAGACCAAATTAGTTAGAGTTGGGGACCCAAGCCGTGATGGTCTTGGGTCGTCAATTTTCATCAAAAAAAAATTCCTTGAAATAACCATCTACACTATTATTCCTCACATTTCCAATTCTGAAAATGTTGGAATGATTTCCTGTAAATCGAGGATTATATGGTGTGGATGATTGGTTATTATTCCCATAATTTCCAAAATTATGACCTCTAGAGTTTTGATATCTAAAATTTTAACCATGTCGTGGTCCAAAATTTCTATCAAATCTCGGCGTTGTCTCTTGCAAAATTTCTCTGTTTATTACAAAAATGCGGTCTTTGATTATGAAATCTAGGGGGTTTTTGTGTTGGATATCATCTTCAAGAAGAAGATCAAGGGTTTTTTCCCCGTGACAAATTCTTTGTGTTCATCGCATTCAATATATTTTACTTAGCAAACTGTTTTCTTAAACCATGATCCTGACTATTAATTTGAGGTCTTGAGCATAGTACTTGTTATTTCCACAAGCACCTCTCCTCACCTTCTCAATTTGGTTAAATAAATTCTACTGTCAATTTTTAATCAAAACATTAATGCAGGTGTTTCTAGCTTGATATTTGGAAGAAACTGTATTAAGATTCAAGACGTGATTTTTAATATACAGAAACATTGTATTGTGATTCAAGTCGTGGTGTTTTAATGTGACATTCATTAACTATCCATACTTGTAACCCGACCCATTTTCATATTCGATGAAATATGATCTATTAATCATGCAATATAACTTTGGAATTCTATGTCATTTTAATTTTTTTATGGCACATACTACTTCAGATGCTAATTCATAGTCTTACACATCCAATACATGAGTTCTCATACTAGATACATTCGTTAGTTTGGTTAATCATTGCATTTTTGGTGAATAGACAAGTCTAGGGACTAAACTTGACAAACAAACTTGTTGGATTTTCTACCAACCTGCACCACGCGGGGAATGCTCTCAACCTCGCGCGTCTTGTGGGGAACAACATTTGACCTGGTTTGATATGGCAGTCTCGCCACGCAACAAGACAAGGTCTCCCCGTCACGGGGGAGCACCTATAACAACTAGTGCGAGCTGGTTTTCTTGCGCACTTTAATCTCTTCAAACCCGATTTTAAACATCAACTTTGGTTATGTTTTTTATTCCTATGCATCTAGACATGTTTCTAACTTAATTCCTAACTTAGTTCAAAATAAAACTCCCACATTCAAAACGTCATTCATGGTCATAAACACCAATTCAAGACTCCATCAATTAGAATGGTTACACTTGAAAATGAGACTTAAACAACATTCTTGAACCATTTTCGAGACTCTCTTCACCCATACACACTTTCAATTTCACAAAAAGTTTTTCTAGTTCAAGGATTCTTATTCTTGGGCTAGGAACTTCCTTCAACCAATTTGAACTGGATTCTAATTCGATTTGTGTAACACTTAAGCCTAATCTTATTACTTTGCCATCATATACAAAAGCCTCTATCAATTTAAAGGGTAATTGATTCTCAATTTGAAAAATCATAATATAGGGTTCATACTAAGTTTGGGGATTTTAGGATTCTTAATCTTTAAACTAATTAACGCACTTGTAAACACCATAATTCTTACCATTTGATGTTTCATTCTTGTTGTATCTTAGACATATACTTGTGACAATTTCTAGATTTTTATTTAGTATTCATGCTAATTTAATCTTATATATATTATCTAGATCATATGGATTTAGATAATATTCATAAATTATAGTGAAATCATAAAACATAATATTCATAAATTATAGTGAAATCATAAAACCGTTATTTGGACTTTCTGTCATCAAAGTATATTATAGATTTAACTTAACATATTTCATACAAACTATATACAAAACTCTAAAATTCACATTCTATTAATCTATGTAATTCCTTTAGAGACTTTTAGAAAAACTATATTCATGAAACATTTAGGTCTAAATAATTTGTTATGACTTTAGAATATTTTTGGTGATTTTTAAAAGACTAAATCATTTAAATATATTTTATCTAACGAAAATTATATATTTACGACCATAATTCTATTAGATGATTGTGTAATATTAGACATTCACTTTAGTTAAAAAACAATTATATACTTTTTTATTTACATTCAAATAATCATTTTTTTCATATTTAATATTTAGACTATCTAGAAATATTTACTACAAAATATGCATTTTTATCCCATCGTATAAGTTATAGTATTTATTTAACTAAAAATGAATAACTTGTTACTTTTATACTTATACTAATTGTTATAAGGAATTTTTCGTATATTTATAAACTTTACTTTTTATGTTCTTTTTAGACTTGTTATATATATATATATATATATATATATATATATATATATATTATTCTAACACGACACTATTAGATGAGTCGATTGGTTAACCTAATAAACAAACATTTTTCATTCAGTTTTAGTCAAAATGATATACATCATATATTTATTTTATGATAAACATATTACATTCTATTTAGTCGTCGAAATCAACAAACTTATTTATATCACTATTTAAATAAAGACAAGTTATTTTGTAAGTTGTATTTATATACTTTTTTATATACTTTTAGAATCTTAGATTAAATCCTAAAACTCATATCCACCTAGAAATCTCCAAGTCACTCGAATTCGTTTTACTATATTATTCATACTTGTGTGTCATACCTACTACTAGGGTAATTTTGAGTTTATCCAAATCGCTACAACTTGTGCTATATTATGATTGGTAAATTCACAAATTGTGAGTATTCATGATCTCTTTTTCACTTTCACATTTTGGGATGTAAATGTGTGCTTTATCCAGATTCTATATCTTTTAAATAAACTGTACGATTCATTCTAGGTTATGTGTTTGATTTTAGGCTATTGTTAAACTATGTGGTTGTGATTCTAATCCTATGTTCATACATTCATACATAATTCTATATTCTAGAATTTGATCATTAACAGTCTAAGCCTAAGGTAATGATAATAGCACTATTGGTTGACACTAGCCCATATAGTTTGGGTATCGAAACCGAATTGAATATAAGCTTAACTTGCAAGTTAAGGATACATTCAACAAAGGTTTATCATTGAACTTGTTATTCAGACAAACTTGAATTCTACCATTAACATGTAAATCGTAACTCATTCTATTATATATATTCTAAACTTATATTTACTCACTAACATTTTAGTTACCTTTATTTTTATACATGTTACAAGAAATGCAGTTTCAGATTCTTTCAAGTTTGATTACACATAAGATTCTATAGACCTAGTTTAAATAAATCTAGACAATATTTTATGTTTATGTTGTTTGCAAACTATTTGTTTCATGTTTAACTTTGGAATTTCGAATGATCAAAATAATACAACTTTAATTAGTGTCATGAGTTATGGACAATCTCTATGCCCTGATGTATTATGCTGTTAGTTGGGGTGCTGCATTTACCATTTTGAATATGGAAAATTGTACTGTGATTCAAGTGATGGTGTTTTAACATCTAGAAGAAACTATATTAATATTCACGGTGTGGTGTTTTTAACATCTTGAAACATTGAATTATGATTCAAGTAATGGTGTTTTAACATATGTAATAGCAATACAATTAATTCACATATGGTGTTAAAACACCACGAGTTGAACAACAATACAATCATTCCAGATGTTAAAACTAGATGATTGTATTACGATTCAAGCCGACGTATTTTTGGAATACGTATGGTGTTTTACACCTGCAAAATAACATAAATTATTCCCGATGTTATGGCGAGAACCGTAAGAACCACCATTTATGGCGAGAACCAGTGTGAACATAACCAAAACTTCTTAAAAAAGCTTAAAAAACATACATTTTTTTTATTTTTCCTTTAAAATCGCAACTTTTTATTAATAATTTTTTTTAGTTTTAATATAAAAGTTCACGATTTAATTGTAAAAAAGTAGAAAAAAAATACATTTTTAGCTTTTTGTTTTGGGGTTTAGTTTTTTAGCATTACCTTGGGTGGGCGGTGGGGGTGAGGAGTTGAGTTTTTTTAAGCTTTTTTCAGCTTTAGGGTTTAGTTTTTTAAGTTTTTGTTTTTTTTTTCTCAATACACTCTTAAAAATTCAAGCTTTAGGGTTTAGTTTTTTAAGTTTTTGTTTTTTTTTTTCTCAATACACTCTTAAAAATTCAACCTAATATGTTAAAAACCACTTTTTTAAAAAAAAAAAAAATCGGCCATTTCCCTTATAAATACATGTAGAATCATTTTTAATAAAAATATAAAAAATGTTTAAAAAATAGTTAAAATAAAAATATGTTAAAAATCAACTTTTTAAAAAAAAATTTGAGCGTTTTTCCTTATAAAAATGGGTAGAAAATATTTTAATATTAAATCATTTTTGTTAAAAAAATGCTTTTACATGTATTTATAAGGAAAGGCGTCGAAAAAAATTAAAAAAATGATTTTTAACATGTTAAGTTGAATTTTTAAGATTGTTCCTCGGTTTCCCACTTTTTTAGGGTTCCTTACCGAACCCTCCCATATATATGTGTGTGTATTGAAAACTATGTCTTAGATAAAATTGAAGCTATACACATATACTACTTAGTATGAAAAATGAAAAGAAACTGAATAGTTAAGAAGCTCGCATCTAATTTTAGTTAAAATTATTAAGATTAGAGAACGTATGCAATTTGATCATATTAAACATTTTAAAACAGTGTGTTTGAATTATCAGTTCATTCCTAACGGTCAACAGGACAACAAGATGCGAATGAAATGATTACCACGTTATTTCTTACACTCTACTTTGTGTGTTTGTTAACATTGGGTGCACATCACATATAACTACTAGTTATTAGCTCTTGTATTTTACTACCATATCCCACTTCTGAATCAGGACTCCTTAACAATGGGTGCACATCATAAAGGATCTTAGCTATATACCCGACACTGAGCGGTTAATGACAACGTACTAGTTGTTAACACGATGGATCTGAATTATACACGATGGAAAATATACGTTGGTAGTTTGAATAACAAATTGCTTTGTATTATTTATCAGATATACCGCATTCATTCATCTTATAATAGAAGATAGATTAAGAGTGTTAGAAAGTTGATTCATAGAACACTGAATTGATGTGTATTTTTGTATATTTCATTACACAGAAAGGCATACAATTTATAGCACAAAAATGTAATCTAAATATAGTAGACAGCTTGGTTTACGGCTGGATTTACAGCTAATTACTAGCTGTCTTTGACCCTGCTATTCTTGGGAGATGATGCTTGACTGATCCCGCAATCTTTGATATCTTTTATTTTTTAACACTCCCCCTCAAGTTGAATAGTGGGATTTCCAAAATTCAACTTGCTCAAACAATCGCTGAAAATTTTCCCGTTAACTGCTTTTGTTAGAATGTCAGCAAGCTGATCCTTTGATCGAACGAATGGTAGTTCAATCGTACCATCTTCCAATTTTTCTTTGATGAAGTTCCTATCAACTTCCACGTGTTTAGTTCGATCATGTTGTACTGGGTTTTCTGAAATCTGAATTGCGGCTTTATTATCACACATAATCTTACTTGTTTCTTTTGACGGAAAACCAATTTCAGCTAAGAGTCTTCGTATCCACATGGCTTCTGTTAGACCTCGAGCTATACCTCTAAATTCAGCTTCTGCACTTGAAAGAGCAACCACCTTTTGTTTTTTACTTCTCCAAGTAACAAGATTCCCGCCGACTAAAGTGAAGTAGCCTGTTGTTGACCTCCGATTTCCCTTATCTCCTGCCCAGTCTGCATCGGTATAGATTTGAACATTTAGGTGTCCATGTGATTGAAACAGGACTCCGTGACCTACTGTTCCTTTGAGATATCTAATAATTCTCCAAACTGCTTCCATATGTGACTGTTGAGGTTGGTGCATGAACTGACTTACTACCCCTACAGCATAGGCGATGTCTGGACGAGTATGTGAGAGATATATTAGTTTTCCCACCAGCCGTTGGTATCTTTCTTTATTTGCTAATTTTGCTCCTTCTTCCATATAAAGCTTTTGGTTTACACTCATAGGAGTATCTGCTGGTTTGCAATCGATCATTCCTATTTCTGCCAACAGGTCTAAGACATACTTCTTCTGACTAATGAAAATTCCTTGTTTTGACCTTAGTACTTCAATTCCGAGGAAATACTTAAGCCTGCCCAAATCTTTCATTTCAAACTCAGCAAACAAGTTTTCTTTTAGTTTTGTCATTTCTTCTTTATCGTTCCCTGTAATGATCATATCATCTACATAGATAATTAGGCAGGTTACGAATTTTCCTCTTTTTTTGAGAAACAAAGTATGATCGGCATTACTCTGTTTATATCCAAACTTTTTCAGAGCTATCGTAAATCTGCCAAACCAAGCCCGGGGGGATTGCTTCAAACCATAAAGGGACTTCTTCAGACGGCAAACTTCTCCAGTTTTGAAATCTTTTGTGAATCCTGGAGGAGCATCCATAAATACCTCTTCATCTAGGTCCCCATGTAAAAAGGCATTTTTTACATCAAACTGTTGAAGTGGCCACCCTTCATTTGCAGCTATCGAAAAAAGAACCCTAATTGTGTTCATTTTTGCAACCGGGGAGAATGTTTCAGCATAGTCAATCCCATGTGTCTGGGTATACCCTTTTGCTACCAGTCGGGCTTTATATCTTTCAATTGTACCATCTGGTTTATACTTAATCGTATAGACCCAACGACACCCCACGGATTTCTTTCCCAACGGGAGAGTACACTTTTCCCAAGTATTGTTCTTGGTTAGGGCTTCCATTTCTGTTTTCATTGCTTTATTACAATGTTTAGATTTTAAGGCTTGATCCACATTTGTAGGAGTTTCTTCGGAGTAAACGGATGAGATAAATGCTTTGGCTTCCTTAGTGAAATTTCCGTTAGCCACACTAGCTATAGGATAACTAGATCTTCTTGGTTCTTTTTCAGGAGAATACCGTTTCGGAGGAACCCCTCTGTTTGTTCTAGGGGGTAACACATATCTTGATGGTGGTTCTTCTTGTCTGGATTCATCTGCCTGCAAATTTTCAGTTTGTTCTGTGGCAGTTTCATGATTAGAAGTATTGGTATCCTCGGAGTCATTAGAAACTTCAAAAATACCACCAGACTGAATAGGTTGAGTATTACTTACCTCGGACACCAGGTTAGGAGGAACATTAGGACCGTCAGTGGCACTGAAATTGGACTCTAGTGACTCTGTAGTTGGTACATAGGGAACATATTTCAACCAACTTAGTGTGTCTAAGCATTCCTTCTCCCCCTGACCACTGAGTTGGGAATTGTAGTAATACTCGGTTTCAAGAAAGTCACAGTTTATTGTGGTGAACATATGACGTGTTTTTGGATTATAACATCTGTATCCTTTTTGATGCATTCCATACCCAACAAAGACACATTTTTCAGCACAAGGGTCAAGTTTGGTTCGATCTGATTTAGGTATGTGATCAAAGGCAGTACATCCAAAGATTAGTGGTTGAAGAGTAAGAACTGAGGGTAGTTTGAAGAATTTTGAAAGAGTGTGTAACGGAGTGTTAAGTTTTAGGATTTTTGTTGGGAGTCGGTTGAGAAGATAGGTAGCAGTAGCAAGGGCTTCAGGCCAAAAATATTTCGGGACCTGGGATTCAATTAGGAGAGCTCGTGTCATTTCCAGCAAAATGCGATTTTTCCTTTCGGCGACACCGTTTTGTTCTGGGGTGTTAGGGCATGTAGTTTGGTGGATTATTCCCTTGTCTTGGAAAAAGGATTTAAACGAGGTATTAACAAACTCACCGCCATTATCGGATCGGAATATTTGGATGTTTGTTTGAAATTGGGTTTGGATCATGGCGTAAAACATAGTGAACTTTTCAAAGACTTCGGATTTGTTTTTCAAAAAATAAACCCAGGTCATTCGGGTACAATCATCAACGAACATCACAAAGTAACGAAGGTTTTGCCCCCAAGAACTGGGGCAGGACCCCATACGTCAGAATGGATTAATGAAAATGGCAAAGCAGCCTTAGTATTATTGGGTTTAAAAGTTTTTCTGTGGCTCTTTGCTAAAACGCATGTTTCACAATGTGACATAGAATTAACTGGAAATAGTTTTGGAAATAAAATATGAAAATAACTTGTAGAAGGATGACCTAATCTTCGATGCCATAGCCAAGCTTCTCGTTCCGATGTCCCATGAGTCAACATCACAGCACCACTTTGAGTCACCTCATCCACATAGTACAACCCTTGACTTTCAGTGCCACGCCCAATGATCACTCCCGTCCTGATATCCTGTAAAATACAAAACGTAGGGTACATTAGGACAATACAGTTGAGTTCTTTTGTGACATGGCTGATGGAAAGCAGCTTATGTGATAACGAGGGAACATAAAGACAATTAGAGATTTTTATTGTGGGTGAAATCTCAATAGTCCCTCCCGATTTTACATCCCTTATTCCTCCGTTTGCCGTTTGAATATGTGTTTTTTTTGGTTTGGTTGTTGAAATAATATCCGATAGCTCATAAGTCATCGTATCGGTCGCGCCACAATCAAAAATCCATAGTTTTTGTTTTTGATGTTCGTGGGCCATATTGACATTTCCCTTATTTTCAGGGACTATATGTGCAATATTTGTCTCTTTATCACTTGTGTATAACCGAGGGTTTATATGTGCAATATTTGTCTCTTTATCACTTGTGTATAACCGAGGGTTTGAGGGTTGCGCCCCAAACCCTTTACCTGTTGCAGTATCTTCTTCTTCATCTGCTTTGGCCATTCCGCCGAAACCCGATCTGCTCCGGCTTTCATCTCTGGTGACATCTCGGTTGCCGGTGCTAGATGACTTCCCTTTTTCTGTAGTCTTTGTGCCTCTCTTCTGACCATCAGACCACCATTCGGGATACCCGACGAGTTTGAAACATTGTTCCCGGGTATGTTTCGTCATGCCCCAATGATCACACTTGAGGTGAGTTTTGTCGTCTTTGTTATTTGTTCCGATTCTTTTTCCATCGGCCCGTCGGTAGCCCTTTGATGCAAGCCCTAATCCGTCAATTTCAAAGGCCATTAGACCCACTGTGATACCCTGTGTGTCATTGAGAGGTGTTCCCAGAATGTTCTGGTGAGCGGCCTCCTTGCGGACAGTGGCGTATGCAGTTTCTACGGTTGGAAGGGGTTCTAACCGGAGTATTTCCCTCTTTATAGGGTCATATTTCCGGTTGAGAGCGTTTAGAAACTGAAACAGTTTCTGTTCCGTCCTGATTTTGTGATATGCTTGGATATCGGTTGGGCAGGTCATAGGGTTTGGGTCAATCCGATCAATTTCTCCCCATACTCCTTGGAGTATAATCCACAATTCTTCTAGGGAGAGATTGTTCTGTTTGATTTCATTCGCCTTGACATGTAGGTTGAAGGTTTGGAGCTTGTCGCGCCCACTGCTATATGTTATAGCCAGGGCATCCCATAGCGATTTTGCTGTCGGAAATTCGGTTAGATTGCTGGCTAGGGTTGGTTCGATGTTTTGTATGAGCCATGAGAAGACGACTAGGTCGTCTTGTTCCCATTGTTCATATTCTTCGCTGGTTTGGTTTGGTGGATTGGTTGATAAATGGTTTAAAAAGGCTTTTGATTTACCGCCTATGGCTACCCTCATCATCCAGGTCCATAGAGCATAATTCTGGCTGTTGAGCTTGAGGTTTATTTGAAGGTTATCGGACAGTTTCGGGTTTCGGTTTTGTGGGTTGAGGCCATTCTTGAGCAGATTGGCGATTTGAATTGATAGATCTTCTCCCAAGTTACCGGCTTCGGCCATGGCAGCTTGGTTGAGAGGATGATTGGTTTGGGTGAGCAAGGTAAATGATGAACAGGTCAAGAACGACACTGCTCTGATACCATGTTAGAAAGTTGATTCATAGAACACTGAATTGATGTGTATTTTTGTATATTTCATTACACAGAAAGGTATACAATTTATAGCACAAAAATGTAATCTAAATATAGTAGACAGCTTGGTTTACGGCTGGATTTACAGCTAATTACTAGCTGTCTTTGACCCTGCTATTCTTGGGAGATGATGCTTGACTGATCCCGCAATCTTTGATATCTTTTATTTTTTAACAAAGAGGCCATCTCACACAGCTCTTATGCTCTGACCAAAACAACGGATCAAATGCAGATAATATTTTAGTTCTCATTCACTTATAATTGTTGTTTGTTTAAATAAAAAATTGGCCTTGCTCCATGAAAGTTCTGAGGTGTTTCTTGTTAATCAGTATAGTCAAACAAGCCCGAAACTAGTTGATGACTTGAAGCCTATAAATGCACATGCTCATGCACAAAGGAAACCACACCAAACATCTTAATAAAAATCACATTCTTTTCCATGGAGTTCAATCTCTTATCTTCTCTTTTCCTTTTCCTTTTCGCAACACCTCTCTTCTTGTGGTTTGTAGCTCGCAAATATAATACATCTGTCAAAAATCTCCCACCATGGCCGATCATAGGCAACATGCACCAAATGGCCAAAAACCCTCATATCGTAGCGGCCAACTTTGCTAAAAAATATGGCCCCCTCATCTCTCTTCATTTAGGCACTCGACTTCTTGTAGTAGCTTCTACCCCGGAAGCAGCCAAGGAAATTCTCAAGACTCAAGACCGTCATCTTTCTGGTCGCTCATACCTGATGAACTTCAGCAAAGTTTCATAGACTACTACTTTGTATGGGCAAGGGACTGCAATGAACACTGGAAAACATGTAGAACCCTGTGTCGGGCTGAGTTGTTCTCGGCAAAAGCTATAGAGTCCCAATCAAACTTAAGAAATGAAAAGTTGGCTCATATGTTAGATTTCTTGAATAATACTCAAGGAAAAGTTGTAAAAATTGAGGAACTAATTTTTACAACATTGATTAACACTCTAAGCAATGTTTTGTTGAGCAAAGACTTCCTTGATCTGAAAGATGAAGAAACTGCTCATCGGCTAAAATTTTGGCTCCTTAAGATATTGGAGAATTCTGTAACACCAAATGTGAGCGACTTTTTCCCTATCGTTGGGAGGCTAGACCTTCAGGGATTAAGGAAGGACAGCTTAAATCATCTTGACGAGTTGTCTAGCTTTTCCGAGGCCATAGTTAAAGAAAGGAGAGCTCGAATTGCCAAGAACACGGCTGTGGCAGACCGCGAAAAAGATTTCTTGGATCAGTTGCTTGAAGATAACTTCACGACTGCTCAAATCAACATCTTGGTTTTGGTAAGTCTTTCTTAGATGCCATTTTGTTTGAGAACAATTTATGCTATGTCTATTTAGAAAAATTGGTTTATGAGAACATTACAAGTAACATAGATTGACTAGACATATTTTAAGATATGCATATATTTTTAGGATATGATCTCTATGTTTTAACATCATTAAAACCTAGCTACTTTTAGAATTTTACTTAAATGGGTCTTGGTGTGATCTTAAAAAGTACAACATAAATGCAAATAGAAGTATAAGTTCACTATTCGTTCTTCGTTAAAAAATCTACTTATAAACACTCTAAAGATCTTAACTTGGACAATATATAATTTCACTTTGTAGAATTAAATTCTTTTTATGAAACCCAATATTTTCATTATTTTATGGCAGATTTTGAACTCTATATTTTTCCTACTTGTAGGAATTATCCATAGCAGGCACAGATACTGTGGTGACAACCATTGAATGGGCTATGGCAGAATTGTTAAAAAACAAAAACATCATGCACAAAGTACAAGAGGAGTTAAAAGGAGAACTCAACTCTAAAACTATCATGAACTCAGACCTTTCTAAGTTAACTTATTTCTATGCTTGTATCAAGGAAACACTAAGATTGCACCCTGTTGTTCCTGTCCTAATTCCTCGACATGCTGTCGAAGCTTGTGAAGTTATGAATTACACAATTCGCAAAATGCCCAAGTATGGGTTAACGTTTGGGCGATTAGTCATGACCCAAAAGTTTGGGAGGACGCTAACACTTTTAATCCCGAAAGGTTTCTTGGCTCAAACATTGATTTTACAGGCCATGACTATGAATACATACCTTTTGGAGGTGGGAGAAGGATGTGCCCTGGTTTACCCTCTGGTGTTAAGAGTTTGCAAACCATTTTAGCGTCTTTGATTCACGAATACGATTGGTCCCTTCCAAATAACGAGGATCCAACAAAACTTGACATGACTGAGAAATTTGGTGTCACCTTGCAGAGAGAAAAACCTCTTGAAGTTGTCTTCAAGCGTAGAGAATAATTATGCAATGGTTCAACAATTTCATATGCATTTTCAGAATTTTCGCATTTTATGTTTGTTGTTGTTCATATAATATAATAAATAAAATTGTCTAGTATCACCCTTGAGTATATAAGGTTGGTTAAATGTATCATTCTAAATTTGCAGTTAGTTTAATTGGTTTGTTTTTTACGTTCCGATTATACTAATTAATTGTTTTACTTGTTATAAGGTAGGCTAAATGTACCCCTTTTTATTACTTTTTATACCCCCCCCCTCTCCATAAAATCACATTTTAACTTGTAATATTTACCCCCTATACAAATCATCATTTTAAAAAATATTCTTTTTGTTACAAAAAAATTCAAAAGTGTAAAAAAAGATTACGGACGTTTTTTTTCAAAAAAAAATGTTTGTTTTTTAACTTTTATTTGAAAACATATTTTTTAAAAGTTTTCGGATATTGTTTCTAGAAACACTTTCTCAAATAGTATTTTGATTATGTTTTTTTATTGAACATCTTTACAAATAAATAATATTATTTTTCTTATAAAAACAATAAAAAAAAAGTTTTGAACTTTCTTTTTAAAAAAACTCTATATTATTTTTTTTCTCGTCTAGTTTGTATTTTAAAGGTCTTACTTTTTAATTTTTAATACTTTAAATGTGTTTATAAAATAATTAAAAAAATTTATTTATTAAAAAGGTAATAAAGTTTTTCTTTTAAAATAGTGTTTACAGCCTAACACATATTAATCATTCAAACCATCTATGTAAATGAACAAATAAACAATAGGTACTTAATAATTTTTTCATACTATAAATTAATAATCTATATAAGGTCAAATTTATTTAGTGTAAGGAGTATGTTAAAATAGTTTAAGACTTCCGATCGAAGTGAACACTTTAAGAAATATGTTTTTTTAAATAAAAATAAAAAACAAACAAAAATTTTGATGAAAAAAAACGTCTATAATATTTTTTACACTTTTGAATTTGTGTTGTAACAAAAAGAATACTTTTAAAAAAATATGACATGTATAGAGGGTAAATATGTGTTGATGCATATGTATGTTGCCTACGTCATCGTATAACATCGAGTCTGTGTTTAGGAGCGAAACGTTAAGTTTATGTATGATGTGAGACAAGTTCGCAAGAACTTGTAAAGTACATGGACAAGTTCGCACGAACTTGTCAAGCCTAGGACACGTTAGCACGAACTTGTCATGGCTTGGACAAGTTCGCACGAACTTGGCCATGACACATTCCATGCGAACTTGTATCACTATAAATAGGAGAGTTGAGTTCTCATTTGTAAAATTCAGAGATTTTGTAACTTGGAAGGCGAAGCTCTGTCCTAGTGTTTCAAGGAGCTGTAACATTTACTAATCAATGAAACAGTGATTAAATAGTAACAAACTTGTCTATAATGTCGCCTATGCAAACGGATTCCGCAGGTTTACCTTAGGTTTGCCAAATTAGGACCTGAACGATCCGTACAACGGACCTACAAGTGGTATCAGAGCAGGATAGGCATGATTTGAAGACATTGGACTTAGAACATCACATCTTCTACTCATTTCTTTCTATTTTGGTTTTACTTGGACATCACATGGATTAAAATGGACTGATTTTCAAGTATAATACGTAAAATCCATCATAGTAAAACCTTGAAGTTTCAGACCTAAAATCAACCGAATGCATGTCGAAATCTACAAAAAACCAAGTTTTGGAAACACTTTTGTCCGAAGTTGATTAGCCAATTTCGCACGAAGTTGATTGAAAACCTTAACAAACTGAGTTTGAACGACTTCGGACGAAGTTGTCAGAGAATTGTGTTGTTGAAGTTCGTCCGAAGTTTGTTGTTGAAGTTCGGACGCAGTTGTCAAATATAATTTTTCAGAATAGGTTACAAGTTCGTGCGAACTTGGTTATACAGAATTTTCAAAAGTGATTACAAGTTCGTACGAAGTAAGGTAAGGTTTAAAAAAAAGACATGAAAATCCCGAAAAACGTCTCGAACATTATATATCGTTAGATTCGTATCGACGAGACGAATTTAAAGCTATAATTTGGTAAACGGTGTTCGGAAAAATTTTAAACGTTTTTAGCAAACCGATACGTTAAAATTGTCGATTAAAAAAGTCAAATTTTGCATAAAGCTTTTGAAAACCAAATTTTTGTCGGTAATGGCAGATATTGATTTTGATAAAATGAATGACTGGGATAAGGTGCCTTCATATTTGAATCCTCATGAACGTTTCAACCATTTGGATTAAAAGATTTGAGAATTTTAAATGTAAAAAGGATGAACCGGTGAATGATCTGATAGAACGATTATATTTTATGGATAAAAAATTAAGAGAATTCGAAAGTGTGTTTTACTTCCAGGAATATAAAAAGATTTTGATTTTGCACATGCATTACCATCAGAGTGTGATGGTTATTTCGAAGAAGTTTTTAAAAAGGAGCTTGGTTTGTCAATACATAAATTTTTGGAAAATATTAAAAATCACACATGTAATTAAGAATATGAAAGTTTTAAAACTAAAGAAGGAAAGTGAGTCTGAGATTAAATTTGAAGATGAAAATGCTTGTCAAAGTTTTAATAATTCTGAAGTTTGTCAATCTTCTGTAGGCATATTCAGTGATCAAAGAAACGATCTGGAAACACAAAGTTTAAATGATCGGATAAAGAGAGAAAGAAGTATAATGGCGAAGAACTGTGAAGAAAAAGTTTCAAGTACATCTACAAACGAGTCTTCAAGTTCTAAACCAATCTGCCCAGTCTATGATGAAGATTTGAGTGATTATCTGGCAGATAATGCCAAACTCTTGACCACTCTGGAGAGTTTGACATTAGAAATAAAAAATTAAAAGAAAATGAAAAGATTTTTGAAAATAGAATAAAATTTTAGAAAAAGAAAAATCTGTTTTTGAAAAAGATAATATTAAAAATCAAAAAGCAATAAATTCTCATCTTGAAAAAATAACTCAACTTGAAAATGAAGTTGAGAATGCTAAACATAAAATTGTTGATTTGGAAAAGAACTTGAAAGGTTTTGTGACCTCGTCATTAATGTTAGATCATATATGTCCAAAGCCGATCAATGAGAATAAAAAAGGAATTCCAATAAGTGACAATGTCAAATTATGGCGATGTCATAATTGAGGATTGTGATGATAATACCAACGATAAAAGTAATAAAAATGATAAAAATGAAATATTTTTAAAACTAAAAGAGAAATTTCGAGAAACGTTCTACAATCTATCGAAAAAGGTGAATGCTCAACGCAAAAACATTCTAAACAGAATGGAGAACGAAAACAAAAGGAAAATCGAAGTTTTAGAAATTCTAAAAAGTTTCAAAAGAAAAATAGAAGTTCATCGGTACGATCATCCAATTATTATAAAAATTCACAAAATTTGAAAATCAAAACTTACAAAAATTTGAAAATAAGTGGTACAGGTTGGACCACGGTGCTTCAAAGTCAAATCAAGTTTATAGAAGAAACAGGAAAGATGGCTACCACACTTCAAATCAATGTTATGATTTGAGTGTATGGTTTGATAAAAAGGATCGATATGATAACAGGATGTGTCACAACTGTGGAGTAATTGGACACATTGCTAGAAAATGTCCATAATTTAATCCTAAACCTGTTCATATTGATAAGAACAATTCTGAGGATTTGAAAGTACCAACTCAGGTTTGGAAACAATGTATAGAAACTACAAACAAGGTGAAACCAGTTATTACTAAGTTTTTCAAATTTTGAAACTGGTAAATCCTGAAATTGTAATGAACAAAAAGTTTCTACATTGTATTTCAATAAAGCTTTAATGAAAAATCAAACATGGTTGGTGAAAGAAAAAAAGTTACACAATCAGTGAAAATTGAAAGTTTAGAGGACTTTCCGAAACTTGAGAAAGTTCAAAATAAATCTGATTATGAAAAGAAAATCAAAATTAGCCTAAGACTGAAAAGGCTTGGGTGTCATTATTGTTTTTGAATTTTTGTGCAGGAATTTCTTAGATGAAAGCAAATTACTTATAATGGAGTTCCGTGGCACACATTCACACATTGAAGACGGGCTGGGTTATCAAGTTCTATAAGGCCATTTTTACAAATTTCGAAATTCCAAAAACGTTTACTTTAATTTGAAAATTTTGGAAAATTTTCGAAAACATGTTTTAATAACGTTTACTTGAAAATTTGACAAAATTTGAAGAAAATTTGAAAAAAGTTCATAAACCCTCATTGTTGAACGACAAAACCCAGGGATATAAATGTTTTATAAACACAAAAGTGTCAAGTTTTTGTCATCATGAGGGGGAGAGAGTTTAAAAGATAAATTGTGAAGCAGTAATGGATGAAGAATTGAAGTGATTCTCATCAGTGGTCATTGTTTTTCTATAAATCAAAAATTCCAAAAATATGTTTTTTTAATTTTAAGGGGAGAAAAAAATTTTAAAAAAATCCAAAAACATATTAAAAGTAAAAAGTACAAAAACATTAAAAAGGCAAAAGAGTTTTGGGTAAAAAGAAATGATATTACATCAGTGGACTATCACAGTATGCTAAGGATTTGTAGAGTTTAAAAGAGTTAAACAAGTCTACTGTGGATGTGTCGATAGGCTTTACACGTTCAGTAGATTGTTTCAGGATATAAATTAAATTTTACGACTGCTTAATTTGTGGATTAACACCATATGGACTTAGTACTCCAAATTTCGTTTGAGAGATTGCCTGATTCTGAGATACGAGGTCTTTATAGATGGTTGATATCTGGGTATTATACAAGTTCTTCTGATTTTGTGTACGCAATGGCCTAGAACTTTACTTTTGCATAAATACCCTAAAACTGCATCCAATTGAAAATATCGAAAGATACTACAATTGTAGTACAAAAGATTCCAAATTTGGAACATTATCTTTAAGTCGAGCCTTCATTTCTCTGTCGGTACGTGGTACTAACCTGAGCTCTCAAGGTCTCGCACAACCCAGATACAGGTATCAATACGTTATACTCACCTGTAAGATGAAATCTATGGAATCTTGATACGGGAGTATATTCTGAGATGGGAACCATACTCAAGTCAATTTTCTTAATTCTACATAATGTATCTTGGAACAATTGAGAAATGTGTTGAAGTTTAAGTGGACAAATATATCGACAATATAGGTAAATTTGTTTAAATCTAAAAGTGATAATAAGGTCAACGGTACTAGTGATGTGTCTCAAAAACTGATATGATCCTTTAACACAAACTCAACAAAAATATGATTTTAAATATGTTTGTACATTGTTAGTGTTTGATATTCATTTTATAAAATCAAAAAGATTTTATTATCTTTTTAATTTCGACCACTATGATGAAAAGCTGATTTTCAAAGTCTAGAGTTGCTGAACAAAATCTAAAAAATTGATTGAATTTGATCTAAAAAGTTCATTAAGTTGAAACTTACATTTGAGTAAATGCGTCAGTTTAGTGTCAAAATGTTTAATCAAGGTCATTAAGTTGAATTTGATACATAAATCAGATATTCAAGTCATTAATTTGGACTTGAATAACTGAGAGGGTTTAAAACTGATGAGAAGATTTAAATTTGAAATGGTTGTATTTAGAGGTTTCAAAGTTTGAATCTGAAATGTTATTTGAATGTTTAAGGAACTTTGAACAGAAAATAGTTTTTAAAGGGGAGCTGGATAAACATGTTGATTGAAGATAACAAAAAGCTCAAAGTAAGGGGGAGCATGGTGATTAACGAAGATAGAATTAACGAAGATATGAAGATCATCGATGTTAAAGTTATTCAAGAAATAAAGATCAAGAGAATTTTAAAGACTCTGGAACTTAATTGAAGAATGATGACTACGGCAACATCCAAGGGGGAGTCTGTTGATGCATATGCCTGTTACCTACGTCATCGTATAACGTCGAGTCTGTGTTTAGGAGCGAAACGTTAAGTTTATGTATGATGTGAGACAAGTTCGCACGAACTTGTAAAGTACATGGACAAGTTCGCACGAACTTGTCAAGCCTAGGACAAGTTAGCACGAACTTTTCATGGCTTGGACAAGTTCGTACGAACTTGGCCATGACACATTCCATGCGAACTTGTATCACTATAAATAGGAGAGTTGAGTTCTATTTGTAACATTCAGAGATTTTTAACTTGGAAGGCGACGCTCTGTCCAAGTGTTTCCAGGAGTTGTAACATTTACTAATCAATGAAACAGTGATTAAACAGTAACAAACTTGTCTATAATGTCGCCTATGCAAATGAATTCCGCACGTTTACCTTAGGTTTGCCAAATTAGGACCTGAACGATCCGTACAACGGACCTACAATATGATAAGTATAAATATAATTTTATAGAAAGGGGTATGAAAAGTAACAAGAGTGGGTATATTTAGTAGCCTGATGTGTGGGTATTAAATAGTGATATTTGGTGTGTTTTGAGTTAGAGTTATGTACATATGAGTGTTTATTTGGTTTAATAGTACTATTCATCGTGTGTGTGTCGTTTCAGGTTAAACGGTGTAAATCGATCGAGAAACGAGAGCTGGAATGGAGGTTGGAAGGCTGAAAGAAAAATGTCAGTTGGCAGTCTCCCGCGCCACGTGGGAGAGGTAATATATCCTGTCGCGACGCGCGACAGGTGTTTAGGTGGGGTCGGTCTGGTTCTTTGTAGCGACACGCGCCGGGGGCTGAATACTCTCCCGCGACGCGCGGGAGAGGTCAATTTAGGGGAAGTATATAAATCGATTTTTAAAAGGTTTTGGGAATGTTCGATAACCTAGCAGCCGACTTACAAATTCAGGAGTCATTAGAGGCGATTTGGCAAAGGTTTTCACTCCGTTCAAGCTATTCTTCATGTCAGGTCAATTCCGAACAATTATTGAAGCTGTGATGACTACTATGAGCAGCTAAGCTCCTTGTGACTTCTGCCCGGATGAACTTTTACTGTGTTTTCCATTAAACTTTGTTTATTTATTCATTGTGACTGATACAGCTTGACCACTTGTGTTGAATTATTGGTAAACGTTTATTGTGTTTGAATTATTTGTCGTTTATTAAGCGTATTGGTGATTTCCTTGCATCGTTAGCGGGTTGGTAAATTGGTGGGTAATTGATACAAACAAACGGGTTATTATGTGGCATAGTGAATCTTAAAAACTATCCTTAATAGCTAATCAAATTCATTAATTCCGAGGCCATGTCTATGTGGTGTCCAGAATTGGTAAACGAGCTTTGATGTTAAACGGGTAATTGGGATTCCGGGTGGAAGTTGTTTTTTCTCTTATTGATTACAATCTTTTTAATTAGTTTTAGCATTTTTTTAATCAATCAATCAAAACCCTCTGAGTTAGATAGTTTAGTTCTTAGTTAAAATCTTGACACTGACCACAAATTCCCCGTGAATTCGATACCCTACTTATGCTAT
This sequence comes from Scalesia atractyloides, assembly GCA_947069175.1. NCBI lineage: Eukaryota > Viridiplantae > Streptophyta > Magnoliopsida > Asterales > Asteraceae > Scalesia > Scalesia atractyloides. Next base: position 42,863,812 of record CAMTDV010000014.1, read on the forward strand.
CTACGTAGTTTAATTAGTTTTTTATTAGCTCACGACAGCTATATCACAACCCCTAAGGTAATGGACCGAAGCAGCATACTCCTCTTTAAGTGGCAACACGTAAATTGAAAAGAATTGTTTTGTCATTTAATTCTCTTATTATTCTTTATCTTTAAAAAATTTCTAGGCTTGGGGAAAACAATTGTTTGCTTTAGTTTTCTAAACACCAAGTTTAAGAAAAGAAATAAGGGATGATCACCAAATGAACATGTTAATTTACTTACCTAAATGGATAATGAATATTAGTTCTTACTAAAGTGCTGGTAATGAGGGCTAAAATTTTATCCTACACTTGAGCTGTAGTCTCTTTTTAGTAACCTTTAAAATAGTGTTGGCTATGGCATAAATTTAGCTAGCTCTTTTATCCGTCCGCTAATTTTTAGTCTGCATCTTTAGGTGGCGGGTAAAAAGGGTAATCTAAATTTAAGCACTCGGCTAAATATAGCCCATGCCTTGCACGTTTATTATTTCAATTGATTTTTGTTTACCAATTTTACTTTTCAAGGTATTTTTATGATGGCAAAAATATTAATCCATGATTTACCGTCTTAACTGGGGTGCTTATTTGTCTTCTCCAGATTAATTATCTTAATATTTTATGTTATTTACACATGTTAAAATTCACTTTTGTTTGTTTTGGTGACTTTTTCGCTCAATATATTTATATTTATATTGGTGATTTCCCTAGAAATAATGGTGGTCTTCATCAGAGTTATTTCTTGATGTTCCTCAATGAGAGAAGGCATCGTAAACAATAATTCTTATATGGTATCACACGCCTTTCGATCCTACCCTACTTCTTCTTGACCACCGCCGGCTTCCCCCTCACCTCCGTTTCATCCTTCCCCTGCATATTCTTCTTCTACTCTCTGCTTCACCTTCCCTCATGGACACCAAGGCTCTTGCGGTCCCTAACATCAAAACCCACGTTCCAATCACCCTTGAGAACGACTCCGCCCACTACACAACCTGGTCCACTCTGTTCAAGGTTCAATGCCAAGTGTTCGACGTCCTTGTTCATCTCAGCCCTCGGCCGGATACCGCTACTTCTTCCTCCACGGATCCAGAAAAAAAGACCGCTGAATCGGCTGAGGCAGCCCTTTGGCAGCGCATAGACGCAGTCGTACTTCAATGGATTTATGCGACTATCTCCCCTGCTCTCCTTCACATCATCTTATCCCCTGGACAAACGGCTTACGAAGCCTGGACAGCCCTGCAGAACCAGTTCAACGACAACAAAACTACCCAGGCTATCTTTCTTGGTCAGGAGTTCGCGCACCTCAGTCTTGATGGTTTCTCTTCCATGTCCGAATATTGTCAACGGGCGAAACACCTCGCCGATCAACTGAAAGCTGTTGGCTCACCCGTTGATGACAGTATGTTGGTGATCAAACTCTTAACAGGGCTAACGGAACAATATGATAGTATTTCCACGGTGTTACAAAATCGCGACCCGCTTCCAGATTTTAATGAGGTGCGTTCGCGTCTCATAATGGAAGAAGATAAAAAGAAGCGCCAAACTGCTCCCGCCGCTCAACAGTCCGCCACCGCGCTCACCGCCTCAGTGTCATCCTCGTCCCCAACTTTATCACAATCGTCCAACTATTACAGCCCTTCTGATCGTGGCCGCGGTCGCTCACGCGGACGCGGTCGTGGCCGCAACTACAACAATCGGAACTACAATAACCGTGTCACTCAATCGAACACTCCAACTCACCCGTACATAGTGTTCCCGAGTAATTGGACGGCAAACCAATGGGCCTCGCTTCTGCACGGATCCTCTGCTCCTGGTCAATCTTCTTCGGCCCATACCTCACCACCTTGTCCGTATCCCTCTAAGCCGAACATCTCCAACCAGAATTCACAAGGGATACTCGGCCCTCGACCCAATCAAAGCACTTACAACACCTACACTCCTACGGATATTGAGCAGGCATTGTACACCATGGCTTTAAACCAACTGGATCACGGCATCATGGACACTGGAGCAACCTCTCACTCGGCAAATGAACAAGGTATCTACTCTCCGTCTAATTTTAATAAGTGCACTGGCAAAATATTATTGTTGGTAATGACATGGCAATTCCGGTTTTGGCACAAGGCAACCAAACTTTACCACCACCTTTGTCACACTCAGACCCGTAGCGGAATAAAAGTTCGGGCATAATTGGGGTTATCACCAAAGCTCATGATATTTACTAACAAGCTTCATATTTATTAAATTCAAATTTAATTCAATATTCAACACCAAATCTCATACAAACACAAATAATAAAACCAAACGATTGTTCCAACATAATAACTTGATTATTTTTCTAAGGCCATCCTAGGTGTTTCTTTCTTCAGCTTGATCACCTGTATCATGCGTAAAACAGGGAAAATTTGGGTCAACAAAAGTTGGTGAGTGAACCTTGACAAAACATTTAAATAATTTTATTGTTGTTTAAAATAAGATTGTGCATGGATCACATGTGAGCAAATGTATATATGTAACAAATCACAAACCACATTGAATGAATATATGACATGAATGATGATGTATCTGAGAAGGCTCAATCAGACGGAGCCGATCTAATGAGGCACCTGATGCTCAACCCGTATCCCACGAGTAACTGATGGGCCTAATGAAATGAGTCACTGAAATGATAAAATGTATCCACATATAAACCACATTACAAACAATACACATTTGATCATGAAATGATATTAGCACACGTGTTAAATAAAATAAAGAAATGGTACGACACATGATACATACCAAAACGTGATTAAAATGGGAATTTGTAAAGATTCACTCACCTTGGGTGCGTATTCTTGAGTGGAAAGGAGAGCGCACGAGTTGAAAATTAAACCGATGAAGGAGTACTAACCTAAAAACAAACGATACCATATAAACAGATTTATATTTGGACTCAATGCCCCTTTTTTATATAGGTTAATAGGTTATTTTGGTTGTGATTATATTAAATTCTTTAAAGTATAAAAGTATAAAAGTTATTGGAAAAATAGGAGTGTTTAAATAAATAGATAAGGGAAATAAAAAATGTAATAAATAATTAAAATAAAATAAATACATAAAAGGCTGTCAGATCTGACGGTCAGATCTGACCGATCGCATAGTGGCCAGGATTGCGTGTGAACAGATTCGAACCCGAGACCTTACGGTTGCGTGCACACAGCTCTTCCAACTGAGCTACGTGTCTAACCCGAAAGAATCCTGATTTTAATTATATTAATACACATTTTAAGCTATTTCAAAAAATTTATTTAAATTAAAAAGTTTTAAACAAGTTCAACCGGTGCACACTGTAAGTCTCGAACCCGAGACCCTTGATGTAAATTGCACCCAGCCCGACCAACTGGCTGGGTGTCTAACCCATCAATAACTGGAATTTATTATTTTTATATACTGAATAGGTTTATACAGATGTGACAAGTTTAAAAAGGGTTTAATTCAATTGAACCGGAGTGTACGCGTGGGATCGAAAGGCGACCTAGTGTTCGGTTTGCACCCGGCCCAACTAGTTGGGCTGGGTGCTTGACCCTACTATAATCTTAATTATAATAAATATATATGAACACATCAGTTCATCTTCTCCATTTGAAGTTAAACCAGAATTTTTATACCCGTCTGAATCAATCTGATTCATTATGGTCTTTCTGTAAATTGTCTGAACACAATGTTAATCAGATAAAACTCAAAAGAAAAACAAAGGGATTTACCATAGGACAGAGCCGGCGATGGCAAAGTTCCGGCGACATGCTGCGTTCCAGCGATGGAGAAATTTTGGCGATGGCGGGATTTGAGGGTCTGAGCAGAGGAATTTCGAGGTAATGAGAGTGTTTAACAGATGGGATTCAATCAGTATTTATAGATTGAATGGGAGGTGTTTGATTTCGGTTTTAGAAACCAATTCGGGTGATTGATTTCGTGTAATTAAGATGGATTGAATCAATTTTGGAAACAATTAACGCGGATTGACAGTTGGTGATGACCAGATTTCAAAAACGGGGACGAAATTGGCGGTCTGCTGATTCATACTTGCAGGCAACGTCCGATTTCGTATATTTAGATGAAATGATTTCATAATCTTACCAACTGGTGCGTGTGTCTCAGTGGTGTTTGCAGCGTGGTGTGTGTGCCTGGGGGAACCCGGGTTCGACTCCCGGTTCCACCCTTTTACTTTATTTTTTAACTTATTAATTTCATTAATCGTTTATTCATTATAACTATTTTACTATTTGATTGATTATTTATTTTACTTTATTAAAATTAGTTTTTAAACATTAATATATGTATATATATTATATATATATAAATTTTAATATATTAAACAATAACAAAAATGTTAAAAATCAACCGACCTAAATAAATATGCTTTGATTGATAGTTTGGGCCGGGTTTTCGAAACCCGATTTACACGGATGTTACATTATCCCCTACTTTTAGAAATTTCGTCCCGAAATTTAAGTAGTGGCTACAACTGGAAAGAGATGCGGGTATTTTTGGCGCATTGAGTCTTCACGTTCCCAAGTAAACTCGGGACCTCGTTTTGACTCCCAACGTACCCTGATGATTGGAATACGACTTCGCCTTAAACGCTTCTCACCGAAATCCATGATCTCTACTGGTCTTTCAACGAAGTGCATTGATTCATCAACTTGAATGTCTTCCAGAGGGATATGGAGATATTCGTCGGCAAGGCACTTTTTCAAGTTCGATACGTGAAAAGTGGGGTGAATTTTGTTCAGTTCTTCTGGTAGGTCAAGCTTGTATGCTACAGGACCTACTCTTGCGAGTATCTTGAAAAGTCCCACGTAGCGTGGTGCCAGCTTGCCCTTTTGGCCAAAACGAACCACTTCCTTTCACGGTGATACTTTCAAAAGTACTTGATCACCAACGCCAAACTCCAGGGGCTTCCATAGCTTGTCAGCATAACTCTTTTGCCGACTTTGAGCTGCTAGAAGATTGTTTCGAATTGAATGATTTTGTCGGTTGTTTCTGAATCAATTCAGGTCCGGTGATTTGCGCTTCACCAATTTCGTGCCAACATATTGGAGATCGGCATTTACGACCATATAAAGCTTCGAATGGGGCCATGCCGATACTTGAATGATAGCTATTGTTGTATGAAAACTCGACTAACGGTAAATTAGCGTCCCAATTCCCTTTGAAGTCTATGACACATGCTCGAAGCATGTCTTCGAGGGTTTGGATGGTGCGCTCAGATTGACCATCAGTCTGCGGGTGAAAGGCTGGTACTGAGGTCCAAACGTGTGCCCAAAGCAGTTTGTACGGCTCGCCATGTGCGTGAAGTGAAATGACCATCAAGTTGAGATGATGCTTAGGTACACCATGAGGCTTACGATTCGCTGACGTAGGTCGAGCTAACTTCTCGTTCTTGAAGTCCCGGAATCGGATGAAGTGAGCTATTTCGTGAGGCGATCAATGATTACCTATATGGTGTCATACCCACTGGAGGTGCGAGGTAACCCGGTAATGAAATCCATGGTTATGTTTTCCCACTTCCATACAGGTATTTCGGGTTGGACCAGAAGTCCTGAAGGTCTTTGGTGTTCGGCTTTGATTTGGAGCATGTAAGGCACTTGGAAACAAAAACAGCGATGTCCTTCTTCATGCCAGGCCACTAGTAGGTGTATCGTAAATCTTGATACATCTTATCGGCTCCTGGATGTACAGAGTATCGTGTTTTGTGTGCCTCAATCATAAGGAAATCACGAAGGTTGTCGCGATCGGGAAGTCCATATGCGGTTTAAATAATATAGGATACCGTCGGATATGGTTTCAATTTTGAGTTCAGCTCCACATGACAACTCATCGTGTACGTCATTTTCCATTACAGAGATAAGTTGGGCTGCCGGTATTCGATCTTTGATATTGGTTACAATTTCCGAACATAGAAGATGAATAGAGTTCGCATAACCCTTACGACTGAGTGCATCTGCCATAACATTTGCCTTGCCAGGATGATACCGAATCTCGCAGTCGTAATCGTTGAGAAGTTCGACCCATCTTCGTTACCTCATATTCAACTCTTTTTGATTGAAAATACGTTGGAGACTCTTGTGGTTAGTGTATATTTCACACTTGGTACCGTAAAGATAATGTCTCCATATCTTGAGAGCGAACACGACGGCTCCAAGTTCCAGGTCGTGGGTGGTGTAATTCTTCTTCATGTACTTTGAGTTGTCTAAAGGCATAGGCTATCACTTTTCCTCTTTGCATCAGTACACAGCCTAAACCTTGCCCTGATGCGTCACAATAAACCACAAAGTCATCGCAACCCTCAGAGGAGTGTGAGGATAGGTGCGTCACAAAGCCTTTGCTTTAAAGTTTGGAAAGCCTCCTCTTGCGTAGGTCCCCAAATGAAGGGTTTTCCCTTGTGAGTCAAGGTCGTGACGGACGGCGATACGGGAGAAATTTGCAATGAAGGTCGGTAATAACCAGCCAAGCCAAGAAATGACCTAACTTCGGTAGGGGTACGTGGCGCTTGCCATTCTTGTACTGCCTTGATTTTCGAAGGATCGACATGAATCCCTTTGTCATTGACGACATGACCAAGGAATTGTACCTCCCTTAACCAGAATTCACATTTTGAGAACTTAGCGTAAAACTTTTCAGTCCTTAAGAGCATAAGAATGAGTCGAAGATGCCGCTCATGATCGGATTTTGACTTGTAGTAGATAAGAATGTCATCGATGAAGACTATGACGAAACGATCGAGATAGGGTTTGCATACCCTATTCATCAAATCCATGAAGACAGCAGGGGCGTTGGTTAATCCGAAAGGCATAACCATGAACTCGTAGTGACCATAACGAGTTCGAAAAGCAAGTTTTTGGAATATCTTCTTTGCGCACCCTAAGTGATGATTACCAGAACGAAGATCGATTTTGGAAAAACATGTGGTACCTTGAAGTTGATCTAGAAGGTCATCAATACGAGGCAGTGGATAGCGATTCTTAACCGTCAACTTGTTGAGTTCTCTATAATCAATGCACATGCGAAACGTTCCATCTTTCTTCTTCACAGAAAGAACAGGCGCACCCCAAGGCGATGAGCTAGGACGTATGAATCCTTTGTTAGTCAGCTCTTGCAGTTGACTGGCCAACTCTTGCATCTCGGATAGGGCTAACCTATAGGGAGATTTTGCGACCGGTGTAGCACCAGGCACAAGATCTATTAGAAATTAGACTTCTCGCATAGGAGGAAGTCCTGAAACGTCGTCGGGAAAAACTTGCAGAAATTCTTTCACAATTGGAATATCTTCGAGCTTCCTTTCCTTGCCTTCCTTCTTGATGACGTGGGCTAGAAATGCGATGAAATAACTTCGGGCTTGAAGGAGGACATCAATTTGAGCCCTTTAGAAGGAGTTTTCCAAAGATACGTAGTGTCCGACCGACGGTGAGTGGAATACGAATGAACTTTTCATGGCACACCACTTCAGCGTGATGTTGGCTGAGCCAGTCCATACCGATGATAACATCGAAACTCCCCAGTTTCATAGGAATGAGATCAATCGAAAAATCATGATTATTTAGGGTGAGAGTACAATCACGTATAATAGAATTTAATGAAATGGGTTTCCCGTCAGCAACTTCTACCGTCAAAGATTCAACGAGACTATCACGAGGTAGGTCGAGAATAGATTCGAATTCTAAGGATACAAAGCACTTATCCGCACCAGTATCGAATAATATGGATGCACAACTACCATTTACGAGAAACGTACCATTGACTACATTGTTGTCTGCCCTGGCTTGGTTGGCGTTGATATTGAAGGCCCTTCCTCTAGCAGGTGGAGGGGCTTGATTAGCTTAGTTCACCGGGTTTGCTTGGGCTTGGGCATTGATGATGTTCACCAGGCGTGGACAAGTATTTCTGAAGTGGGTTGGGTCCCCACAATTAAAACAGGCTCGTATGGGTTGCATCATGGGGTAGTTGGGTTGGTAGTAAGGTTGGGCTGTGAGTTGTGCAGGTGGTAGAAGTAAGGGTTGTTGGGCTTGGCCCACCATTTGATTTTGGGTTTGGGTTGGAGGTTGACTGCGGTTTGATCGCTGAAGGGTACGGCAGGTTTGGATAGTGTGACCTGCACGGCCACAACTTGTGCAATGTTGGCAAGGGTTTTCAGGAGGGTTATGGTATTGGCAACAGTTACACTTTGGGTGTGGGCCAGTGTATGGCCTTTTGAATGGTGCGGCTGGAGGAGCAACTTGGGTGATTGGAGCGGCAGTGATGGGAGGGGTGGTTTGGGTGACAGCAAAGTTCTTGCCATTTCGCTTCCTCTTACCAGCAAACTTCGAGGATGAACCTGAGTGGTTTGGAATTGGGGTCTCAATGGGTGTTTTCTTCTTCTCATCTTTTAAATTGCCATTTCGAATGCGATTTTCAGTGAGTTCTGTGGCTAACTCCATTGCGGCTTCGAGTGTTGCAGGCGAAGTGCTTAAAACTGAATCTTGGATTTTTGAGGGGAGGCCTCGAATGTAGTGTTCAATTAAGCGGTATAATGGGGTGAACAGATTGGGAACCATTTGGTTCAACTCAAGAGACCTCTTGTTGTAGGAGGTGTGATCCCCTTCTTTTTGCTTTAGAGAATAGAATTCATCTTCAAGCTTCTTGATCTCGCTTCTAGGGCAGAAACGTCTTGTCAGGATCTCTCTTAATTCTTCCCATGATAAGGCCATGGCATCATCTACACCTCGCTTACCTTTTTCCGTGTTCCACCAGGTAAGGGCCACCCCAAACAAACGTCCAGTAGCATAACGTACCTTGTGATCCTCAGGACAGTCGCAATTGAGGAAGGTGTTCCATCTCCTCAAACCAATGGAGGAGAGCAGTGACACCTTCAGTCCCTTCGTATTTTGGGGGATCGCAGGACTTGAAGTGTTTGTAGGTGCATTTAGTGGTTTTTGGGGGAGGGTTGGCGACGCTTTGGTCTCCTTGGTTGGGAGGGTTAATGGGATTTGCGGTGAGAGCTTGTTGCACTTGTAGTACGATGTCAGGAAGTGCTGCGGCCATTTGTTGAGCAATTTGCGTGGCCAAGCGTTCGCTCGACTTTCCTGACCTTCTACCTCCTTGTAGTTGCCTAGCAGACATCTACAGGAATATATATAGGGAGATTGTGAGTTTGAGAATTTTCTAGGTGTCATGTGTCGTAAAAAGGATGAAAACAACATTTATAACTAACTGACAATAACTTAACTACATCCATAGGATGTCTTGGGCTTGCTCATGTTTGGGCCTCCAAATGTCTCCCATACCATAGCCTGTATAGTCATGTGGGCCCCCATGACTATTAGGTTTGGTAGTGTTCACATTGGTGTCGGCGGGTTAACACTTGCGTCACCCGAATGAAAATCGTAAAACATGATTATGAGATGTAAGGTCGGAGGGTGTCCAGGTGTGGACACAATGACAACTCAAAGTGGGGTTAGTTAGCACGACGTTTGGTATAGCATGCTTTAGCCTAATAGGTCTTTCGTACTCTCATCGTTAGTCCCCAGGTAGGCAAACTGGTCCTTTATTTTGGATTTATACGAATGCCAAGCCTAGACAGGACGTTCCGACTACCGGTACTCGTACCCTTCCAGTTACTACATGCCCGTCGTGAAAACTCACTTTGATGTGATTTGAAATATATGAAAACATTGCAATAATCTTTGAAAAGAAATCATGGAAATTGTGGAATCGTGAGATGTGTGCTTTCATAGATATGATATGTAATGAGGATATGAAGTATGATGATCATTGCATATTAACATGTACTTGTGAGAGTGCTTGCATAATATTGTGTGTGAAACATGAAACATATAAACATCATGAATTTTGCATGTAACACATAAAAAATCAAAAATCTAATTAACTATAGTATAGGCTCTAAGGGTCTAATAACCTATCCTATATCCCTATAGTCACAAGCTCTGATACCAATCTGTCACACCCCGACCCGCAGCGGAATAAAAGTCGGGGCATGATTGGGGTTATCACCAAAGCTCATGATATTTACTAACAAGTTTCATATTTATTAAATTCAAATTTAATTCAAATATTCAACACCAAATCTCATACAAACACAAATAATAAAACCAAATGATTGTTCCAACATAATAACTTGATTATTCTTCTAAGGCCATCCTAGGTGTTTCTTTCCTCAGCTTGATCACCTGTATCATGCGTAAAACAGGGAAAAGTTGTGTCAACAAAAGTTGGCGAGTGAACCTTGACAAAACATTTAAATAATTTTATTGTTGTTTAAAATAAGATTGTGCATGGATCACATGTGAGCAAATGTATATATGTAACAAATCACAAACCACATTAAATGAATATATGACATGAATGATGATGTATCTGAGATCAAGGCTCAATCAGACGGAGCCGATCTAACGAGGCACCTGATGCTCAACCCGTATCCCAAAAGGAACTGATGTGCCTAATGAAATGAGTGCACTGAAATGATAAAATGTATCCACATATAAACCACATTACAAACAATACACATTTGATCACCAAATGATATTAGCACACGTGTTAAATAAAATAAAGAAATGGTACGACACATGATACACCCCAAAACGTGATTAAAACGGGGAATTTGTAGAGATTCACTCACCTTGGGTGCGTATTCTTGAGTGGAAAGGAGAGCGCACGAGTTGGGAATTAAACCGATGAAGGAGTACTAACCTAAAAACAAACGATACCATATAAATAGATTTATATTTGGACTCAATACCCCTTTTTTTATATAGGTTAATAGGTTATTTTGGTTGTGATTATATTAAATTCTTTAAAGTATAAAAGTATATAAGTTATTGGAAAAATAGGAGTGTTTAAATAAATAGATAAGGGAAATAAATAATGAAATAAATAATTAAAATAAAATAAATAATAATAAATAAAAGGCTGTCAGATCTGACAATCAAATTTGACCGGTCGCATAGTGTCCAGGATTGCGTGTGAACAGATTCGAACCCGGACCTCACGGTTGCGTGCACGCAGCTCTTCCAACTGAGCTACGTGTCTAACCCGAAAAATTTTTGATTTTAATTATATTATACACATTTTAAGCTATTTCAGAAATTTATTTAAATTAAAAAGTTTTAAACAGGTTCAACCGTGCACACTGTAAGTCTCGAACACGAGACCCTTGATGTAAATTGCACCCAGCCCGACCAACTGGGCTGGGTGTCTAACCTATCAATAACTGGAATTTAATTATTTTTATATACTGAATAGGTTTATACAGATGTGATAAGTTTAAAAAGGGTTTAATTCAATTGAACCGGAGTGTGTGCGTGGGATCGAACCGCCGACCTAGTGTTCGGTTTGCACCCGGCCCAACCGGTTGGGCTGGGTGCTTGACCCTACTATAATCTTAATTATAATAAATATATATGAACACAGCATGTTCATCTTCTCACAGTTACAAATTGTCTGAACACAATGTTAATCAGATAAAACTCAAAAGAAAAACAAAGGGATTTACCATAGGACAGAGCCGGCGATGGCAAAGTTCCGGCGACCTGCTGCGTTCCGGCAATGGAGAAATTTCGGCGACGGTGGATTTAAGGGTATGAGCAGAGGAATTTCGAGGTAATGAGCGTGTTTAACAGAGGGGATTCAATTAGTATTTATAGATTGAATGGGAGGTGTTTGATTTCGGTTTTAGAAACCAATTCGGGTGATTGATTTCGTGCAATTAAGATGGATTGAATCAATTTTGGAAACAATTAACGCGTATTGACAGTTGGTGATTACCAGATTTCAAAAACGGGGACGAAATTGGCGGTCTGGTGATTCATACTTGCAGGCAACGTCCGATTTCGTATATTTAGATGAAATGATTTCATAATCTTACCAACTGGTGCGTGTGTCTCAGTGGTGTTTGCAGCATATGTGTGTGTGCCCGGGGGAACCCGGGTTTCGACTCCCGGTTCTTCCCTTTACTTTTTTTTTTAACTTATTAATTTCATTAATCATTTATTCATTATAGTTATTTTACTATTTGATTGATTATTTATTTTACTTTATTAAAATTAGTTTTTAAACATTAATATATGTATATATATTATATATATATAAATTATTAATATATTAAACAATAACAAAAATGTTAAAAATCAACCGACCTAAATAAATATGCTTTGATTGATAGTTTGGGCCGGGTTTTTGAAACCCGATTTACACGGATGTTACACCCTTTCCACCTTTAAAATTAAATAATGTCCTTTTTGCCCCCAACATCATTAAAAATTTAATTTGGTTCCCCGCCTTACCTCCGATAATCTTGTATCCATCGAGTTTGACCCTTTTGGTTTTCTTGTGAAGGATCTCAAAACTCGGCGCCTATCCTTAGATGCAATAGCACCAGCGATCTTTACCCGCTGACACAACCACTCTCCACCGTCTCCCTACCTTCCGTTTTTGCTGCTGTTACTCAAGATCGCTGGCACCAACGCCTAGGCCACCCTGGCGACAATTTATTGCACTCTTTAAAAGTTTCTTCTAGTATTTATTTTGGCAAACAAAACAATAAATTATGTGAACCTTGCGTGTTTGGAAAGAGTGTCAAGTTACCATTTTATGGTTCAGTTAATTGCACTCGTGTACCATTTGATATTGTGCATAGCACCTATGGACCTCCCTGTCCTAAGCATGGGAGGCCATCATATTATGTCTTATTCCTTGATGACTACACTAATTTTTTATGGACATTTCCCCTCTCCACGAAGTCCCAAGTGTTTGCCACATTTGTAAAATACTATAATCACATCACAACCCAATTTGAACGCAAAATTAAACAGTTTCAATGCGATAACGTAAGGAATATGCCAATAACAATTTTTTGACATTTTGCAATGACCACGATATGCATTTCCGTTTCTCATGTCCCTATACCTCTTCTCAGAATGGTAAAGCGAACGTAAAATCCGCACCATCAACAACATGCTCCACACCCTCCTAGCTCAAGCCAACCTACCGCAAATCTTTGGTACCATGCCCTCGAGACTGCCACATACCTACTTAATATCCTCCCAAGCAAAAACCATGATTTTTTGTCGCCCACTACTCTCCTATATAATTGCCTACCCGAATATGAACATCTCCGTGTCTTCGGGTGCTTGTGCTATCCCATATTACCCACCACCACTATAAACAAACTTGCACACCGGTCCCAACCGTGTGTATTCCTTGGCTGCCCGCAAAACCACCTTGGCTACAAATGTCTCGACCTCCAAACCCACCAAATATTCACATCCCGTCACGTTCACTTCGAAGAAACCATTTTCCCCTATAAATTTCAATCCCCTTCCAAACCTCAATCCTATGACTTCCTTTACTCTCCACCCCTTTCCTTAACACCGCCACACATCGCCTCCCCTCCCCCCTTCCATTCAAACCCCTCCCACACAATCCCAATCGGCCCAACCTACACCAACACCGGTCCAATCCACCTCTCCACCTACCTCGCCTGGCCCGACAACCACAACCTCTTCTCAATCTCCATCGGCCCACCCCCACAGCCCACCTTATGTCACTCCCACTTCTCACACTCACCTAACCAGCCCAGTTACCTCACCTGTCCCAACCGACCCGGGATCAACGGCCTCCCCTCCCACCTTCAGCCCAAACCCAGCCACTACTCCAACCAACCCGACAAACTCCCTAAGCCCAACACCACATCTCCCACCTCGGACCATTCGAACCCGCTCGATGAGCAGAATCATCAAACCTAAGCAGCTATTTAATCTCTACACAACCACCAATGCACCCATACCCGAAACCCACAGGTTGCCTTGTCCATTCCCGAATGGCATCGTGCCATGACTGATGAGTTTAGTGCACTTCTTAAAAACAAGACCTGGGAGTTAGTTCCTCGGAAACCGAACATGAATATTATACGTAGCATGTGGCTGTTTAAACATAAATTCAATTCTGATGGAAGTTTAGCGCGATAAAGCTCGACTAGTGTGTGATGGTTGTCGCCAACAACTGGCATAGACTGTGGGGAGATGTTTAGTCCGGTTGTCAAACCGGCTACCATTAGGTTGGTTTTATCCTTGACGTTAGCACAATCTTGGACTATTAATCAGTTGGATGTCACCAATGCGTTTCTTCATGGAATTTGAACGAGACAGTCTACATGTATCAACCAATGGGATTTCGTAGTCCTGACTACCCAGACCATGTTTGTCTTCTAAAGAAATCGTTATATGGCCTCAAACAAGCACCTCGTGCATGGTACCAGCGATTCACCGATTTTGTGGTTTTACAAGGGTTTAAGCAGAGTAAATCCAACAACTCTTTGTTTGTTTATCGCCACGGTCGTGACATTACCTACTTGCTCATTTATGTCGATGATATTATTCTCACCACTTCATCGGATGTTCTTCGTAAGCGCCTTATGCACTGTCTGGAGAGGGAATTTGCTATGGAGGACTTGGGTCCTTTATCATATTTTTTGGGTATTCAAGTGACACGTACCGTAACAACATGTTTCTTTCTCAGTCGGCTTATGCTAAGGACGTCATTCATCACGCTGGAATGGACTCGTGCAAGGCAGTTACCACGCCAGTGGATACTCAGTCCAAACTCAGTGCCGATTCAGGTCCTCTTCATGATGATCCGACCACCTATCGCAGTCTTGCAGGTGCTCTTCAGTACTTAAGTTTCACCCGTCCAGACATCTCCTATGCCGTTCAACAAATCTGCATGCATATGCACTCTCCAACAGCGGCACATTGGAATGCGTTAAAAAGAATACTTCGCTATATACAGGGCACGATTGACTTGGGGCTTCATCTTGGTGCGACTGATACGTCTTCCTTCCGGGCTTAGACTGATGCTGACTGGGCAGGTTGCCCAGACACTAGACGCTCTACTTCTGGGTACTGTGTCATCTCGGGACAATCTGATTTCTTGTCGTCTAAATGCAGTCTACCATCTCCCGTTCTAGTGCTGAAGCCGAGTATCGAGGTGTCGCGAATGTCGTTGCTGAAATCTGTTGGCTTCGAAATCTTTTGCTAGAGTTATGTCATCCATTCTCGCGTGCTACTCTGGTTTATTGTGACAACGTCAGTGCCATATATTTGTCCGGTAATCCTGTTCAGCATCAACGCACAAAACATATAGAACTCGACATTCATTTCATTCATGAACAAGTCCAAAGGGGTAATGTTCGCGTATTGCATGTCTCCTCTCAGCATCAGATTGCAGATATATTTACTAAAGGACTGCCGCGTGTCTTGTTTGATGATTTCCAATCCAGTCTCAACATTTGGCCACCCTTCGCTTCGACTGCGGGGGTGTAATAGAATATTTATATATTAGGATTTGATTGTAAATAATTATGATAGGATATCTCCTCACCAATAGGAGATTCTATTTGTATTATATTTATTGATGTTCCTCAATGAGAGAAGGCACAAAAACAATAATTCTTATAGAAACTGAAAACCAAAACACTGTGTGCATGTACCGCATCAAAGCATGTGGGAAATCGTTTGCCATAAAAAATACTTTATTTTTTTATACAAGTTCGCAGGACCGGCCCTGAGGATTCGTGTACCATGTTCGAGCTCGAAAAAATATGCCGTTAGGCCTTAACGAAATTGGGTATTTGGCTCACTAAAGGTTTAAACCTAATGCCAAAGGGGTTAATAACTAATCTAAAACATAAGAATAGTTTTGAAAGTGAGCCTATGTTGTTGTTTGTACGAGTGAATATTTTCCATATACATATCGGGTTTTTTTCATAGAAAAAACATGCTCCTCGAAATATCGGGCCCTGACCGGTGGTCCTCCCCGCCCACCCCAGGGCCGGCCATGCAAGTTCGTTATCAATAATATGTTTATTCGAATGTTGAAAAAAGAAGTAATATAATTGTGAATTTAGAAATAGATAATGTATTTAGAAATAAAATAAAATAAGAAAGAAAAGTTATTTGAGAAAATAAAATTAAAATTTGAATGAAATAATAGATTTTAATAATCTCATTGATTTGTCATTGATCGGCAACGGTCCCAACTACAAAAATAACTACATATGGTCCCACATCTTAATCTATTGTCCACTAACGGATATTTTCTAACTGAGGTCTAACACAGTTAGTTTTTTGGTGACGTAGACGCTGGCGTGGAACAAATCTTTGTTATCTGATCAGGTGACTTCACCACCTCACCTCCACCTCCACCTCACCCCACCACCATCAGCCGCCACCACCCACCTCCACTGCCATCAGCCATCACCACCCACCACCATAAGCTGCCTCCATCTCACCTCCACCACCATCACTCACCACTAACCGCCACCACCCACCTCCATCTACCTCCACCACGCCATCAGTCACCACCACCTCACCTCCTCCACCAGCGATGTTTCTAGGTATAGCTTCTTCAATGGGGTTGACCCATTTCACTTCCTCTTGCATCTCTTTTTTCGGCCATTTGTCGTCGTCTGAATGGCAGATCCAGGGTGTCTAGTTTCAGGGTCTTTGCTTCCCAAACAAAATAACAAGACCCCTGATTCGAGTGTCACTGATGTGCTAAAAGTAATTTAATTAAAACAACTAAAATTAACCTAATCTAGACACTAAGTAATACTCTAGACTCTCTAACCTCGAGTAAACTATAACCACAAATGAACTGATCGACTCTAGTAAAGCTAAGTAAGTCTGGAAATCGAACCTACATGACTCTATTTAACTACGTTAACTAAACTCTCTAGACTAACTCTGACATGACACTAACTGTTTTTATATTTGATGGGGGGAGGGGGTTCTAAATATCCTAAAAGTGCGATTAAATTAAATTAATTAACTAGACATGAACGAACTTGGGTTCACTCAGATGATGGAGAAGACTACCTAGACTGGAATCCTGGATTGTACTAGTAGTGATTTATTAGGATGTTAATTATTATGGAACCGGGATCTTTTAATGCTAAACATGTCAGACACCGAACAAGACCTCCGACCCTTCTCAGGAAGACACTTATGGAGCTATAAAGGCTGTTACGAACACCGGTTGGTCTAGACTCCCTCGCAAGCTATCTCAGTTGTTTACGAAAGTATCCTAATTCGATCTACTCCCTCACAGGCTATAAACCTAGGATAAACTTTGGTTCTCAATTTGACTTGTTAGACAATGGTCAATAGGGAAAACTAGTTCAGCCTCCTCACGAAGACCCTACCTAGCAATTTAATGACTTAGACCTAACAATAACCTCGCACCTCACAGCTATTGAGATTAGTAGAACACTTAGACTCACCTAACTATCACTTATCGCTTCTAAGGTATATCGGCCGATTAACCAAAAAGATTACAAAGCAATATTATAATCAAGCATGAACCTATTATGTGAAAGACATCCACCAAGAATCATACGAAGCAACAAACGATAATTAAACAATTCTAAGCATGCAAACACATCAAACTAATAATCAACTCGACTACTTTCGTAAATAATCCATAAATAATTAAACATCTATAATAAAAATCAAAACTTTACATATCCATTCATCCAATCTATGTAGAACAAAGTAATTAGCCAAGCATCGTCATAATAACATTCAAAACAAGAGTAATTTCAAAAGAAATAAACATGATTAAGACTAGAAACTGGAAAATGATTGAACCCGGATAGTAAAAACACAACCCGGATGATTTCCTTCGTTTCAAACCTTGAATCAATGACTTTAGACTCTCGAAACCGCTCCAAAAGCTTCCAACTTTTCGCCCAAGATGTTGTTGATTCGTGATTAGGGTTGGAATTATGATTAAAGATGAATTTATATGTTTCCCAGCAACAATCCAGCTCCAAATTCAATCTACCCGCGGAATACAACCCCTTCGCTTCACGCGAAAGGAATCTTCGTTTCTCATCTGCGACGCGGCACTACAAATTACTTTTATTATATTTTATTGCATTCGCGTTATGCGGAGGCTCTTCCTCGTTACGGTCGCGTGACGCAACGGGCTCTTATTCCTTGTTTCCGTTCCCGTTTAGCTGGCCACGACCGGTTCTTATTGCTTATTCCTTTTTAAGTATATTTCCTGCGTTTTTCCATCTTTTCAGCAACTGAGACCTGTATTTAACGAAACTATCAAAAGAAACTGATTCTAACTAAAAACGAAAGCAAACGAAATGAAATCTATACAAACTTTACACGATAAATGTATATATTTTGCAATACATCAGTCACCATTAACGGGTGGTATATACCCAACACGTGGTGGCGAATGGTGGTGGGTGGTGATGGCTGATGGCGATGGAGGTGGGTGGGGGTGGTGGTGATGGGGGTGAGGTGGAAGTGAGGTGGTGCTGAGAGTGCCACATAAGCAGCCACCTCATCAGATAACAAAGGTTTGTGCCACGCAGCGTCTACGTCACGAAAAAACTAGTTGGGTTAGACCTCAGTTAGAAAATGTCCGTTGGTGGACAATAGGTTACAAGGTGGGGAACCATCAGTGCTTATTTTCGTAGTTGGGATCGTTGCCGGCCAATAAAAAATAGTTAGGATTATTAAAGTTCATTATTCCTTATTAAAAATTACCTAAATATAATTGTGTATTTAGGGTTTAGGGCTTGATTTTATATATATGGTGTGTAACAACACCCAAAAACACCCTAGAACGAACCCTGATCGCAACCCCAAATGCGTACGACGAAAACCAACACGAAAAATTAATATTTTTATTTTTAATGCTACTCGCGGGCTACGACAGGGTAACCCCTACCAGTCGCGTGGCGCGAGAGCCTTGTCGGCCACCAGAGACACGTGTCGTCCACACGTCAAGCCTTCCCCTCTGAATCACGCCCCTATGCCCTAGCTAGGCCCTTTCACGGGCCGCGAGAGGGATCTCTTGGTCTGTCGCGGTGAGCGAGAGCCTTAGAAATCAGCTATTAATTTGGACGTGCAGTGGACATTCAAATCGTTCAAAATTTTCTTTCTCTCTTGGTATACTGCCTTAATACTCGAAGCTCTGAAACTCTGCCCCGTAGCCAGTGTAATAATCCGAATTTCTGGTACAATATCATGTCCGATTGATAGATAAACCAAATCAACGGATGTTTAAGTGCTGCTTGAATAAGGAGATACTTTGTCATCACGTTTTGGTTTTGATCTCATGATTATCGTTAAAGTTTAATTGGGTTAATACACTAATACGTGTCCATTATTTGTTTAATTAATTAGGAACCTTGAAATTAAAACCAGGAGGCTGTAACGGTAAAACCTAAATCTGCAATGTGAGTCATTCTTTTCTTTTTCTCACAACATTATGAGTCATTCTCTTTTTCTCAACTGATTTGCAAAACCCTAAATGTTTTCAGTTATACTTACAATGATTAAGTCTTTGTACTCTTACTGAGAAATTACTACCAGTATGTGAGGTGTTGGATACACTACTTGATAAGCTTCACTAGTTGAGAGAAAGATCGACAGTGATATGATCACAATCACAGGAATTGTCGAGTGACCAATACTTTTGGGTAATAGTAAGAATAAAAAAAATATAAAAACTCTTAATGCTATAATTATAAGAAACATGCATTTTCTATAAATAGAATGAACTCACTAGTATTTTTCGCTGACCAAATGTTTTTAAAACGCGTTTCAGGTAATTTACTGTGACGTATGGGAAAAGTGCTAGGAAGCGCCCAAGCTTAAATAAGTGGCTATGAAAACCTGAATAAAACGTGTTTGTAATCAAGGGTTTATCCCTATGAAAATCCTTTATGTAAATATGGGTTTCATCCCACATTTTATGAAATGAAAACTTTGGTATTTTTGAAAACTCTGATATTTTTCCTGACACCCGGTCCTGGCGATTTTCGCTGCGAAACTTAAAATAAACACCGGTACCATTGTATCTGGCCGCGTCTCCCGCCTGGGGTATGGTCGGGGGTCGTGACAGAAGGTGGTATCAGAGCCTCTGGTTTAAGCTAATTATGTATTGTGAAAATACTTAAAATTTGTAGTTAGGAAATATGTGCAATAGTTTCTGTGATTATGATGCCACTAACTAAATATTATATATTCGATTTTCGGAGTTTGTTGTTTTTATTGTTTTGGCTAATAGTATGAGTGATAGATGGATGGTCGAAGCTTTTCAGAATATATAGTTAATAATTATGACATGGATGCTATCGAGAACCAACCCGGTACGCAATTTGGATAAGATGCTGATGCGGATGAACCAATGGTCTTTCGAGCTCAACCAGTCAGTAGGAAACCCCCAAAAAAGAGAAGGTTGGACTAGCAAGTAAAAAGAAACTAAAAGAAGAAAACCACAACAGCAACTAAACCAACTAGAAACCCAACAGGAAATTCAACCCTAGGTGAAAGCTCTAACCCAGTTCCCGCACCACTTACCTGGATAGAACTAGATCAGTGTCTATCAAATTATCAAATGTTTAGGCATGTACCCAACCAAATTGACCTTAACATGCCACCAATACCCAATAACCCTGAACATATGAACCTAGAAGCAAACCTGTCACAGCAACCACCATTAAACCTAGCTGAAGAATGGGGGACTAATAACTGAGCATTTGAAGATCTCATGACTGACCCTTGTCAGTTCTACCCAGACTACCAACCCGCACCCCCAGCCTTCCCCCAATGAACCCTGAAATGTGGCGGAGCTACACCACTATGGAGAAGAATTAATGGATGCAGGAAGCAGGATCCGGAATGTGGGAGAAAATCTCGTCTAGAAGTATGACGAGAGGGGGCACCATTTCTGAGACCGAAACTAATCCTATATATATATATATGTGTGTGTGTGTGTGTGTGTGTGTGTGTACAAAATGTAATTTCTGTGTTTTTATGTACTGGAAAAAAAACTTAAAACTGAAACTAAAACTAAAATATATAAATATGTAAAATATATAGTAATGTGTGTAATATATATATGATGCATAATATATAAAAAGAGTAAAGTCGCAATGATCGACGTTTTTTGCAATATGCTCTGACCAATTGTGTTCTTAATATTTTGATTATCTGGATATCTATTCTGTGATATTAATATTTGGAAAATGTTTATGATACAGATGTCGAATGAAGTTAATCAATCTGCTTAGAACAATCATGAAAACACTTTGGATAAAAGTGCCATAGAGAATATATTAACTCAGGGAATAGTTAATGCCATACCCCTGATTATTGAAGTTATTAAAACCCTCCTATAGAAAATAATAAGGTTGCGAGTAGCAAGCATAACCGTAATCACGATTATAGTCACAGTGTCAATGGGGATAACGATATTTTTATCAAAGCTCCATTTCCTAAGAAAATGGAAGCAGTAGCTTCAGGATGTACTTATAAGGACTTTTTAGCTTGTAAGCCAACTGAATTCGCAGGCAGCGAAGGAGCTATCGTTGCTCTGCGATAGTTGGAAAAGACTGAGGTTGTTCTTAAGATCAGCAAATGTGCTGAAGAAGAGAATGTGATGTATGCTTCAAATATCTTTAGAGATGAGGCATTAGAATGGTGGAACACTATCCTTCAGGAAAAAGGTAGTGACATAGCCTATGCCATGAGCTAGAAGGAATTTAAGGAAATGACAGAAGGAAATTATGTCCTCCTCATGAGAAGGAACAGATGGCTAACAAGTTCCTAAACCATAAAATGATTGACGTGAACTGTCGAGAGTATATGACAAAATTCTTCGGAGATGCAAGAATGGTACCATCCCTGGCTTTGCCAAAACCTATACTAATTTCTCATTATATTTGGGATTGATTAGTGAAATCTGTGATATGGTCAAGGCAGCTAGACCTCAGACTATTGAGGAAACAGTTTAGCTGGCTAACACTTGACTGACGGATTAATCCGCACAAGATAAGAAAATAAGGAGAAGCAATTAGCACAGAAAATTTCCCAAGAATTTCGTTCGGGTAATAACTATAAAAGGAAAGGAGTTCGACAGTCTTCTGCATCACCTTTCTGTAGGAACTGTAGAAGGAAGCATTCAGGAAAATGCAATTTTAGGAGAACACCCACTGTAACTTCTGCAAGACAACTGGGCATGTAGAGGAACAATGTAGAAGAAAAACTAATATATGTTTCAACTGCGGAGAAACAGGTCACATTAAGCCATATTTCCCGAAATTGACTAAAGCCCTGACAACAAGGCAAAAGCAGCGGACAGAGCCAAGAAGAACGCATGAGCCTTCATACTTACTGCACAAGAGGCCGCAATGATTCCTGACGTGATTGCCAGTGCGTTTCCTGTCCATGACATATATGCTAAAGTATTATTTGACTCTGGTGCAAATCAAAGTTTTATCACTACTGCATTCTGTCAAGCAATCAATCAACCGTTAACTAAGCTGAGTCAAGCTTGTACGGTAGAAACAGCGGAAGGGAACTCCACCAACATACACGAAATACTTCAAGGAGGGAAGATAGAATTATTAGGACATAAATTCATGGCAAACTTACTACCAATGAATCTAGCTGGATTGATGTAGTATTATGAACGGATTGGTTAGTAACCAATCATGCTCGAATCCTATGTGATCAAAATACTGTTGAGATTTGTATGCAACAGAAGAAATGATCATAATTCGAGGAGACAAGCCAACTAAGCCAACGAAATTCATCTCTGTGATGAAAGCTACAATCTATGCACGGAAGCAAGGCCTATGTATATGATCTCTGTGATCATTAGCACTAAAGGCAAGGAACTGGAAGAAATTCTTGTAGTATCGGAATATCCCACGTTTTCCAGAAGATTTACCCGGACAGCCACTGGATCGAGAAGTGGATTCAGAATTCATCTGATACCTGGAACTACACCAATTGCTAAATCATCTTATCAATTAACACTGTCGTAAAAGTTGGAATTAAAGAAGCAATTAGATGAATTGCTAGAAAAAGGTTTCATACAACCAAGTTCATCCCCTTGGGAGCACCTTGTTGTTTGTCAAGAAGAAGGATGGTTCAATGCGTATGTGTATCGATTATAGGGAATTGAATAAGGTCACAAACAAAAACCGGTATCCATTATCGAGAATTGATGATCTATTCGATCAACTCCAAGGAGCTCGATATTTTCCTAAGATCGATTTACGCTCAGGATACCATCAACTGAAAGTGCAGAAAGAGGATATTCCTGAAAGAGCTTTCAGAACTAGGTATGGTCATTACGAGTTTATCGTCATGCCATTTGGCCTAACAAATCGCTCTAGCAGCATTATGGACATGATGAATAGGATATGTAAACCGTACCTGGATAAATTTGTAATTGTCTTCATAGACGATATATTTATTTATTCCAAGAGCGAACAAGAACATGCTAAGCATCTTACATATACTCTTAACACTGTTGAGAAAAGAGAAACTTTATGCCAAACTCTCTAAGTGTGAATTCTGGTTGCAAGAAGTGCAATTCTTAGGACATTTGATTAACCATGAAGGAATTCATGTGGACCCCACAAAGATCAAAGCGATTACTAAATGGAAGGTCCCTAAGTCACCTACAGACGTTAGAAGTTTTCTAGGATTAGCTGGATACTATCGACGCTTTATCCAAGACTTTTCACGAATAGTCGTTCCGTTAACTAAGTTAACGTGTAAATTGATTAAGTTTGAATTGGGACCCAAGCAGGAAGAAGCTTTTACAACCTTGAAGCAAAGGTTAACGAAGCACCGATACTTGCATTACAAGAAGGAACTGAAGATTTTGTAGTCTTTTGCGATGCTTCTAGGTTAGGATTAGGATGTGTTTTGATCCAACGTAAGAAGGTAATTGCTTACGCGTCTAGCAATGAAGAGCGATGAAATTTACTACCATGATTTTGAATAGAAGCACGAAGAAAATTATACTACTCATGATTGCCCTTAAAATTTGGAGACATTATTTATATGGAAGTTAGTTTACATCTTTACAGATCATAAGAGCTTGAGGTATATTTTTGGGAACATGAGGCAAAGACGATGGATGGAGATTTTAAGTGACTACAATTGTGATATCCAATATCACGAAAGTAGAGCTAACGTAGTAGCTGATGCTTTAAGTCATAAGTATCATGAAAAGCCAAAACGAGTACGTGCGCTCAGATTAAATCTGCAGATAGATTTAATAGAATAGTTAAAGAATACCCAGGAAACAGCGATCAAGGATGATGCTGAAGGATTAAAAGGAAATGATAAAGGAATTAGAAAAAAGGAAGGGATTTGGAGATTCCATAATGAAAGAATTTGGGTACCAAACCAAGGGAACTTAAGACATAAAATTTTAGAGGAAGCCCATAAGTCTAAGTATACGATGCATCCTGGTAGTAACAAGATGTATCAAAATTTGAGAAAGAATTTCTGGTGGATAGGAATGAAAAATGATATAGCTAGTTATATTTTATGTGTTTAACTTGTGCGCAAGTTAAAGTTGAGCATCAGAAACCGTCAGGTTTACTTCAACCATTAGAAATGCCAGTGTGGAAATGGGAATAACAATGGATTTTCTTACTAAATTACCCAAAACAAGGAAGGTAATGACACAATCTGGGTGATTGTGGATCGGCTAACTAGGTCAGCTCATTTTCTACCAATGAAGGAAACCTTTAGTATGGAAAGATTGGCTAAGCTATATGTAGACGAAATAGTTTCATTACATGGAGTCCCTTTATCCATAGTGTCTGATAGAGACAGTCCTTACACTTGTCATTTTTGGACAAGTTTCCAAAAAGCCATGGGAACACGACTAAATCTAATAACAGCCTATCATCCTTAAACTGATGGACAAAGTGAAAGGACAATCCAAACATTGGAAGACATGCTAAGGGCATGTGTAATAGATTTTGGAGGAAGTTGGGACGACATTTGCTATTAATGGAATTCTCGTATAACAATAGTTTTCACACCAGCATCAATGTCGCTCCATGTAAAGCACTTAATGGATGAAAGTGTCGAACACCAGTATGTGGGCATAAATTGGAGAAAAGCAATTGTTAGGTCCCGAGAGTGTACAAGAAACAACTGACAAGATAATTCAAGTCAAGGAAAGACTGAAATGGCACGAGATTGTCTAAAGAGCTATGCAGATAATAGACGTAAGCCACTAGAATTTCAAGTTGGAGATAAAGTATTGTTAAAGGTTTCTCCTTGGAAATGAGTAGTCAGATTCGGTAAGAAGGGAAAGTTAAGCCCAAGGTATGTTGGCCATTTAAAGTCATTAAGCGTATCGGTCCAGTAGCCTATCAGCTACAATTACCAGAGAAATGGCCGGTATACATGATGTATTACATGTATGCAATTACGGAAATGTTAAGCTGACAAATCTCTGATAGTACCTCTTCAAGATGTAGAGGTAAGTGAAAAATTAATGTTTATTGAGAAACCTTTACGGATTGAAGATAGAAAATCAAACATCTCAAACATAAGAGATTATTCTAGTCAAAATAAAATGGGAGTAAAGGAGGAGAGGACCAGAATACACATGGGAAATAGAATCTGAAATGAAATGAAAATATCCGTACTTGTTACAGTGAATCTCGAGGACGAGATTTTAAAATAGGTGGGGAGGATGTAACAACACCCAAAAAACACCCTAGAACGAACCCTGTTCGCAACCCAAATGTGTACGACGAAAACCAACACGAAAAAATAATATTTTTATTTTTAATGCTTCTCGCGGGCTGCCGTGTGGCGCGAGAGCCTTGTCGGCCGCCATAGACACATGTCGTCCTCGTGTCAAGCCTACCCTCTGAATCACGCCACCTATGCCCTAGCTAGGCCCTTTCGCGGGACCGCGAGGGGGATCTCTTGATCTGTCGCAGGGCGCGAGAGACTTAGAAATCAACTATAAATTTGGACGTGCAAGGGACATTCAAGTCATTCAAAATTTCTTTCTCTCTCTGTATACTGCCTTAATACCCGAAGCTCTGAAACTTTGCCCCGTAGCCAGTGTAATAACTCGAATTTCTGGTACGATATCTTGTCTGATTGATAGATAAACCAAATCAACGGATGTTTAAGTGCTGCTTGAATAAGGTGATACTTTGTCATCACGTTGTGATTTTGATCTCGTGATTATCGTTAAAATTGAATTGGTTAATACACTAATTCGTGTGCATTGTTTGTTTAATTAATTAGGAACCTAGAAATTAAAACCAGGACGCTTTTACAATAAAACCTAAACCTATGATGTGAGTTATTCTTTTCTTTTTCTCACAACATTGTGAGTCATTCTCATTTCTCAACTGATATGCAAAACCCTAAATGTTTTCAGTTATACTTACAGTGATTAAGTCTTTGTATTCTTACTGAGAAATTACTGCCAGTATGTGGGGTTTTGTATACACTACTTGATAAGCTTCAGTAGATGAGAGAATGATCAATAGTGATATGACCACAGTCACAGGAATTGTCGAGTGACCAATACTTTTGAGTAATAGTAAGATATAAACAAATGTAAAAACTCGTAATGCAGTAATTATAAGAAACCTGCATTTTCTATAAATAGAATGAACTCACTAGTATTTTTCGCTGACCAAATGTTTAAAACGCGTTTCAGGTAATTTACTGTGAAGTAAAGGAAAAGTGCTAGGAAGCACCCAAGCTTAAATAACTGGCTATGAAAACCTGAATAAAACGTGTTTCATCCCACATTTTATGAAACGAAAACTGCGATGTTTTTAATAACTATGATATTTTTCCTGACATCGGTCCTAACTAAATTTCCGCTACGAAACTTAAAATAAACACCGGTACCATTGTATCTGGCCGCGGCTCCCGCCCGGGGTAGGGTCAGGGTCGTGACATGGTGTCTGTGTGGCAGCTGGTCGCCGGCTTCTAGAGGAATAAGAGAAATAAACAACAAACAACAATGACACGAGGGGTTTTAAAGATATGGAAAACGAACACTTTCAGATGAAATTAAATCAGTTAATGGGTGTTGATTGTTTTTATAGTCTGACAATTTCAACACTAAATTTGGTTTGTGATTTACACAAGACAGGGTATTATTGGGGTGTGACGTGTGTCAAGTGTGTTATAATTTTTTATATATTTTTAGCACTTTTTACTCGTTTATCAAGCTTTAAATTATCAAACAGGATATAATACAATCAATCTCTACAACACGCTAGGGCAAGTGCACCCATCGTTGGCGTAGTATAGTGATGGTAAGATACCGAGGTCGTCCAAGGACACAAGAGTTTTAATACCGGAATATCGTCAACGTCTATCTAACCAAAATTTTGAGAAAAGGAGTTAGAAAGTTTAAAAATAAAATAAAAGTAAAATGTTAGAAGAAAAACAATAAACAAGATAGAATCACTTGGTTCTGACTCCTCTTTACGTATCTTTTGATGATTTCCTCACTTTGGGCTTTTTATGATATTATCTTAGTTATTGTGGTATGTTTCTATTTGGAGGCAACGCTACCCTCGGCCATATTGGTCTGAGTGAGCAAGGATACAGTCCCTCAAGGCCGGTTTAAAGTTTTGATAGTAGTTTATTTATAAGGGATTCAAGCTGTTCTTAATTCCCTCGATTTGATGCTATCTGCCTCAAGAGAAGTTCTAATAAGCTTGAATCAAGCCCTCGCAGGATCTATACACTGAACGGGGCAAGAACTTTACCCAAACCACTCTTCTTACCCCCTTCCAGACAGTTAACGTGCTTTATATAGACCATAAAGACACGAATGAGTGAATCAACAAAACATAAAGAAATGATAGAGTAAAGTTCACTTTCAATATGAAAACTAGTTATTAAAGTCATTAATACAAACCCAAATAAAATGTAGCCAAAGCTTGGAAATCAAAAGTAATACACAAAAGATTTGTCTTCAAGTGATGTAAGAGATTAGCCAAACATGGCCTTTGTTTGACAAGAACTATTACGATCAATCTTGGAGCCCGAGACTACTACACACACTTTAAAGGTTGAATGGTGGCAAGTGCGAGAGAAGTGGTTTGCCAATGGATGAGTTGGAAAGGAACCAAGCACCTCCTTTTATAGCTGGAAACAGACCCTTCACACTGCCCTATGCCCAGGGGGCACGGCTCCGTGTCGTTCCTTCTTTGTCTTCATTAATTGATATGTGTTAGTCCGTATACACACACGGTCCCGTGTGTCTGAAGGCATGGCCCCGTGGTCAGTACTGCGGGGTCCTTTGGGAGATTTTGCATATCTGGGAGTTCACCAGGGCCCCGTGTCTCTTGTCTGCTCTGTTTGTCTTGTTTTGGTCTTGAGGTGTAGCTTGGAGAGCAGGCATGATGTGTCAACTCTTCTTTCTTGAATTTATGTTGGTTTTTGCCGTTAATTTGTTCCTTCAGTACATTTAAGCTCATTTAGTCCTGAAAGTCAAAACTATACAAAGAAACGCACTTTTTCTAACATTAGTACATAAAAAGAGTTGATTTTATGTCTTATTTGATATAATTTATATGTTGCATTTCGTGTATATCAAGGTACTTCACAAGGGTAATGGGCAAAAGTTATTGAGCCAAGCCATTAATGTAGTACATTCAAGAATGTATATTGAACCTTGAATTGATGAGGCATTTCGATTGATAAATCTTCAATTTCTACTGTGATTGACATTGAAGAACTGTTTGATTCATCGTGAGCAGGGACATGAAGTGAAGAATTTTTGTTTTGAGGATGGATTTTAATTGAGACTCTTCGTATATCATCTTAAAATTGATGGCAGTTTACTATTTTAGCCTTACAATTTGCTTAATAATGTGATTTATAGATATAGATATAAGAGAGAGAGAGAATCTAAAACTTTTAAAAGAAAATTTATAATAAGCGATTATGGAGTATTTAAGTTACAATGAGATAAAATATTGTATTTGACTTCTTGATTTATTTACTAAGTAATATTTTAAGTTATTTCCCAAAATGTTAATTGTAAGAATTTATAATAAAGTACATCAAGTACTTAAATCATCCACAGTGCATAACTCCACAAAAACTTTCTCTCTACCACGTACCTCATTCCATAGTCTCCTGTTATCTTGCAAGTATTATTCTTGCAGTCATATTCTTAGTATGGACCACCTCAATCAGTCGCCCACTCAACCTCATCAATACTTATACTCACAACGTAGCATAGCTGGCTAAAGTCACAGAGACATTGAACAACTGTTGTTACAATCTATCGGACCCAAGGCCGCCATGAGAGGGGCAAAGTGACCAACGGCCCAAGGCCCACTTTCATGGGCCCAAAAATTAATTTATATATATATGATTTTAAAAATTAAATAAAAGCCTATATTTGATTTAAATACCAATTAGCCTTTTGATTTAATTAGGATTATTAAATAATAAACTCATTTACCCAAATGTGTCTTATACTAAACCTAATTAAAAAACAACTTTGGCAACAAAGAAAAAACAAAACGATGATTCATCAATCACAATTGTCGATTAAAGATTTGAAACCTGACGTCTTGACCTGAACCGACGATTAAGGAAGGTGTGGCCTGCGAAGGCTGCACTTCTAACAAAACCTAACCAGAAATCGAGCTGAGATAAATCAAAGAGACTATAGAGAATAAGCTTCCTTTACAAACAATGTGAAGTTGTGAGATCTGTAAGTGACATGATTAACGTTTTCGAAATGCGTATTGATTGTTAAATCATTCCTTTTTAGCAACGGGTCTTCATGGTCAATTATTGTCGATGGTTACAAGATAGGAAGGACAGGCAAGTTTTTTTGCTTCATCTTTAATTAAAAACCTTCTTTATGTACGCCGTTTCACAACCAACAATTAGTTTTCTATTGA
This sequence comes from Scalesia atractyloides, assembly GCA_947069175.1. Lineage (NCBI taxonomy): Eukaryota > Viridiplantae > Streptophyta > Magnoliopsida > Asterales > Asteraceae > Scalesia > Scalesia atractyloides. Next base: position 42,893,622 of record CAMTDV010000014.1, read on the forward strand.
TTTTGACCCATACGATTTTCTTGTGAAGGACCTGAAGACCCGGATCCCTATCCTATGATGCAATAGTTTCGAGGACCCTTATCCTCTCACTCTGCAACTCATCTCAAAGCTCACTTCTCCACCCACTTTTTGTTGCTTTTTCGAAAGAGATTTGGCATCAACAACTCTTATCACATGACCCAACTTTATTGCATTCACTTAAAAAATCTAATTCTAGTGATTTTGGAAAATTGAAACCTAGTTTTTGTCAATCTTGGGTGTTTAATAAAGTGTTAAGACTTCCATTTATTGATTCTATTAATTACAGCTCAATGCCTTTAGAGATCTACTGCTACTGCATGATAATGGTGTAAAGACGAGGATGGTGAAGTGGGTATAAGGAAAATAGATATACATAGTGAAATGATTTTAGAAATCTATTGCTACTGCATGATAATGGTGATGCCTATTGGAGCCGAAGGCCCTAGAGCAAGTGCTGCTTAACCAAGTAATGATGATAAGGCGCATAGAATAACCAAAAGTCATGCTCTAGTTTGCTTTGAGACACATGTCAATGATTCAGAACTAAAGTTAACGTGAATATCATAAGGCTGGGTCGGTGGTGTGGTATAAAGCCCCTTGGTGCTTTATCATGTGCCGCTTATACGTTACATAAACGAAAGATTTTATCGTTAACTTGCACGGTGTGGGATAACACCCTCTTTAAAGACCCTTTATGTATAAAAAATACAAAGAAAATGAATCTGATTGGTTAAATAAATATGGCCCCATCACCATCCGTATAGCGCTCTCCATATCTGGATCGAATGACATTTAGCAAATCCAGATATAATACACCTTGGAATTGACCTCCATCAAAACAATCGTGGAATTATGATCGCACGACTCTATATACTATTCATCATTTAGTTTTATTATTATATATACATATACAGTGAGCTATGCATAATTGTATATCAAGCTAAAACTTGGGCTCATTTATTAAACAAACTACGTTGTTGCTCTATCTCAACTTGACTCAAGTTTTTTGCGAGCCATTCTCAAAATAGCTTACTTGTTTACCACAACTCTAGTCTACTAGTTATTCTAGCATAACAAAAAAAAAGACCAAGAAACCACAAAAACGTTATAAAACTAATTGACTTCAATTTCACAAAACAAATAATGTGAATGATGAAAAACATCTAAAACAAAGGTTTGCCTCAACAAAATCAACAGATCCAAAACCACCATGTAACAATATCTAGAGAACACTAACAGAATTTCAACGCTTCCCACCTCCACCACCGAGCTTAGGTCCCTTACCTTTGGGCACATTGCCACCTTTGGCTTGGACCTTCTGTTTTGATGCCACTTCTGCTTTCTTCGCTTTCTTCTCGTCCTTGGTTTTCTTTATTCTTTCCTTGATTTCGCTGCAATTTGGTAACAAAACGTTCACAAGTCAAAAAAAACCCGTCTAAACGACTAAAAGTTACATGTTTGACCCAAACCCGTTTTGAAAAATCCCATCTTTTCACATCTAAATGAAACCACAAACAAATAGTAAAAACCATACCGAAGGGCGGCCTCCCTAGCGGCATCACGGACTTCAGGTTTCTCACTTCTTTTCTTCTGAATGATTTCCAAAGTTGCTCCCACAATAGCCCTGGAGTAAGGCTTCTTGGTAGCGCGGCGTCTTTTCTTCACAGCCTCTTGAGCAAGGTCCTGTTGAAAACCATTAAAGCATCATCATTAACATTTGGTTTTAAAAAGCATGTGGTGCTCCAAAGAGTTTAGGTCATCAAATCCATATGGCAAAACGCAAAAGCGTTGCTATAAATACAGCCAAAAAATGCATGTCTCATCTCTGTTACATGTCAGTCATTTTATCAAGTAAAATATCCATAATCTCTTCATCCCTTTGGCTGTTTTTACATATCACTCTACTAAAGACCCCAAATTTAACCCAATACTTTAACAGTACACACTTCTAACCTTCTTGTGCTGCTTTCGGTACATGGCAGTCCATGTGAGCTTCGAGGGTTTCAACTTGTTATGAAAGTACCTCTTACATTTGGAATTTGCAAACAGGAAAACCTAAATTCAAAACAACAAGCATCTACAAAATTCAGAAACCAAACAAAGACCAAAATGTATGCAAATTGCAAGCAAACCACAAGAGCATCAAATAGTCATTATATACCTGCGAGTCAGATCGGATAAACCTAATACCCCTTCCCGGATAAATTTTCTGGCCACTGAAACGGCAGAGCTCAGTCCTATCAACAAAAATATAATTAGAACCAACTCTGATAAACATTACATTGTAACCTTTAAATAATCAAACATATCATCGACGTTTAATTCTTGTATAAACAGAACACCAAATGCCAATCGATTACCAAACCCTAAAACTCCTGAGATTGAATCGATAGCTTTTTGAACCTAATTTGTGAACAGATCATGTATTTGTACAACTGTTAGAAAAATCTTCTCGCCAATGTTACACGAAGCACGTATCAATAATGTTAGAAACACATTCTAATCATCAACATTTATGTCTCATATAAACAGAACATCAAATGCCAATCAACAGCTTTTTGAACCCTAATTTGCAAGCAAATCATGTATATGTACAATTGTTATAAAAATTCTCACACTTACTATGTTACACGAAGCATGTATCAAATCATATGAAAAACACATTCTAATTAGACATCCAACAAAATTATCATACATCCTCCACTTCTGACAGATCAAACAAACAACTCAGGATTGCAATACATGTAAAGCAGATAAATGATCAAATTTAATTGATCGTATAATGTGATTTATTACTTTAAAATCAACATTTAGGTGTCATGTAAACAAAACATCAAATGTAAATCGTATAACAAACCCTAACCCTAATTTGCGAACAGATCGTGAAATTGTGCAATTAATTTCAAAAACCTCTAGCAAATTTACTATGTTACAGTGAGAACGAATCAAATCATGTAAAATAGGTATTTTAATTACATATCGAACAAAATAATCAGAAATCATTCATTTCTAGTCGATCAAACAAACAAATTGTGATTGCATTACAGGTAAAGAGCATAAACGATTAGGTTTAATTGATTGTATAAGATTAGAGATCGTACTTGAGAACCATATTGGCGGCCGCTGCTGCTCCTGTTTGTGGAAGAAGATGAAACCCTAGGTGCCCCCAAATGCTTGTATTTTTATAACTTTAACATTACTAATTACACCCTTGCAAAATCTAAAAGATTACGTTTAGCCCTTTAACTTTCTGAAAACCGGAGACCGGACTACTCATCAAACCGGTTGTTCTATTGGTTTAGTAATCGGAAGGGTTAAAACTGATATCAATAACCAGGTAAAATAATAAATATTCGAAAAATTCAAAAAGATAATAAAAAATATTTTTTGTTTACTTTTATAGAATCACTTGTATTATAAACTAGATTAGGGACCTATGTATTACACAGGTTAATGAAATGTTTTTTTAAATATTAATTTTAAATAACATGTCATATACTCATGTAATTTTTAAAATGTATAGTTTGATAAAATTTGAAATGTGACATTAAATATTTAATATAAGAAAGAGACGGAATGTATGAATAAACTGATTATTTCTTAAAAGTTCTAAAAGTTTTGCAATTATTTTAAGTTCTTAAATAAACTCAACCCTTTATTATAAAAGATTGCATATTATAGATTGTTAGAGTATTAACATAAACTATTTTGTTATAGGTTATTATTTTTTGTAATAAAGCAAAAACAGGATTAAAATGAAAAACAAATGGTAAAAGAAAAAATCACGCATTAAAATAATATATTTTTTATTTGAATCTTATTAATTAACAAATATTATTTATATCTATTTATTTAGGGTAAAGGATAAAAAGATAAAATTTATGGATTAGAATAATATTTTTTATTTGAATCTTATTAACAAATATTATCTCTATCTATTTATTTAGGCGAGAAAACATAATTGAGATCACTTCATAGAGCGACATATGTCTCATATATGATTTACTTTATTATATGTATAGATAGATACTACATTATAGTCCCGTATGTTACACGGGTTGAATAATAAAAAATGTTTTGTTAGCAGAAAACAATAAGATAAGTAAGTCTATTTGTTAATTATCCACAAGATCGTAACATTTTGCTTATAATAATCAATGTTTAACCCGTTTTTAAATTCCTTAATCATCAATCATGAAACTTCTTAATTATTTAATATCGTGTAATTAAATATTAGAAATTCTTTTTCAGATAAGCAATAAATTTATCTACCCTTATTTTGTTATATAGTTAACCCACCTTGCAACACATATAATTTCAAAAATTGTTGAGATATAGTAATAAACGTTTGAGCTAAATATGAAAAATATTTAAACTCATTTAGTTTTGTATAATTTGTCTCGAATATTTAATATATTTAATTAATTAAAATTTAAGACGTTATAGTAAAGTAATAACTAATTTGTTGGTGCGAATTATTAAAAATAATACGGTTAAAATTTCTTTATCTTTTATTAGTTTGACAAAGTTTTCAAGCAATGTTTATCTGATTTAAAAATAAATCAAGAATATTATATGATATAGTGTTTAGTGATATCTATCTAATTTAAAAACAAATCAAGAATATTATATTGATATAGTGTTTAGTGATATCCATTACTAACTATTAGAAAAAAAACATATTAAAAGATTAATACTAAATAATTTATAAAAAAAATTATAATATTGAAGGAGAGAATGGCACATGTCATTATTTATTTATAATATTTTATTATAAGTTAGATTAAAAAATTATAATATTGAAGGAAAGAATGACACGTGTCATTATTTATTTATAATATTTTATTACTAGTTAGATTTGCTCAGGAGATGACTTTTGAGTGTGTAATTACTCTAATGGTTTAAACATAAATTGAAGAATAAGAGCACAAGTTATCGAAGCTATCGCATATTTTCTTTTCTATAAAATAACGCCATTACCTTTATCGTTATTTTCTATTAATATAATAGAATGTCTTAAAAATTTTGAATATAAATTGCGAAGTGTGTATTTTTGTCTATATTTCAATTAAAAAAATCAAAATCGAACGGGTCAAATATATTTGATTTTTTTATATTCATTACCATGACGAACCGAACCGATAGCATCTGAACAACTTCGATACCGGTACCGATATTTGTTTTTATGGTTTCCGGTATAAATTTCATTGAAAACAGAGATGTATTCACAATGGAGTATCGTTTTGGTATCATAAGCAATAGCGAGTGACAACATCGGACGTGTACCGTGACAACCAGATTTATATCGTCCCAAGAATATTGGTACTAGTAACGGTATTTATTTTTCTCTTTCTATTATACTGAGTGCTGATAGCGTATCAAACCGATACCAACGCACAGGTGAATTTCACTGATTAATAACAAAATTTGGAAATTCAGTTTAACTATATACTTCCTCCGTCCCATTAAAAGTGTCCTATTTTGAATTTTCAAAGTCTTTAATTATAAACTTTGACCTTAAATAATTTTGTTTGCGTAGATAATACTTGATGAAAGTTATATGATTTGAGTGTGTTTTACAAGTGTTTTTATCGGGTTAATTTTCATCAAGTTTTATATAACACAAAAAATATATAATTAAAGTCAAAGTTTATAAATAAAGACTTTGAAAATTCAAAATAAGACACATTTAATGGGACGGAAGGGGTACATTTTTTTGTCCTAAAAACTTTCATCTTGTTTCCTTTTTATAAAAAGGTTTTTTCATAGAAGTGATTTGCTTCCGGTCTCTATGAATTGAGTTGAAAAATTCTAGGCCAAATTGGGTTTGATCCCACCAAGTCTGCAAATTAAGGTTCAACCCAGTTCTCACTTTGTCACTTCAACCGCAAAGTCAAAAAAAAAAAAAAAACCCCGGCATGTTCACTCGGTACTGGCCCAGCCCACGCGAAGCAAACAGGCGATGACCCTGGTTCCCAATGCCGACTAGCCCATGTTTAATAACACTGATTGTTTGCTACTATGATGTTGTTTTGGTCTTTACATCTCACACATGTTACATTGATGGAATTATTTAAAATAAGACATTTTCAATTTTCGTAGCAATAAAGTAATTGGTAACACAAAAGGGTTTATTAGCCAGTGGCAAAATGGGTCCAGATTAACCTGAAAGCATATTTACATTGCAAATGTCACTTTGACCATGAGAATTCTTTGATCCCTGTTTCCATGGCCGGCCCTGGGTGGGCGGGGAGGACCACCGGCCAGGGCCCGATATTTCGAGGGGCATGTTTTTTATAAAAAAAAACCTGATATGTATATGTAAATTAGTTTTTTAATAGGATACACTCATACAAACACCAACATAGGCCCACTTACAAAACTATTCTTATAGTTTTGATTAGTTATTAACCCCTTTGGCATTGGGTTTAGACCTTTAGTGAGTGAGCCCAATATCCAATTTCGTTGAGCCCAATACCCAATTTCGTTAAGGCCTTAGGGCACGTTTTTTCGAGCTCGAACAGGGTACACGAATTCTCAGGGCCGGCCCTGGCTGTTTCACTAGTCCTGTAAAAAAAACAACCCAACAATACAATATTATAGTTTACGACAAACACTATATACACAATAAACGACATGATTCAAAACCATAAATTGACTAAATGTGTATCACCTTTTTTATGTATTTATGCTCAGGAGAGGACATGACAGATAGCCGGTAAGAGCCAATGATGGTGTTTACAAGAGCCTATGGCGGGCCCATGTTCTCGCAACATGATGTGTGTGTGTGGTGTGGGGGGCACCTGAAATGATGAAAACTATCATATAAACGATGTCACCTGCCAATAGGAAAGGGCATTACACAATGGTGCCAGTTTTAACCCGTTTGCTTATGAGTTGATCAAACCATTCTAAATTGGTTTAGTCAAAGATATAGATTACTACTAGAACAATATTGTATTTTCAATCATAATTATCGCATTAATTATTTATAAAATGGGACAAAAACTTGAAAAGTGCTTGCACGTCAAAACCAATTTGACCCAACATGTACTAGATCCTTGACCTATCCATCTTGCCACCCCTACGGCCACTTCAGTTTAATGTCGAATGAGTAGCGCCTCTTGTAAGAATCTGAAAATTTTTGTTCAAATATGACACTAAATATTAAAATAAACATATATAGAGAGAGAGGACGTTCAATACAAAACCAGTTGTAAGTAAAGAACTGCGAAAAACCACATAAACACTCATACCTATTGTTTTAATTGTGATACATAACACGGCTATGTAACTGTTTACCCCACTCTCTTTTTCCATACAATTATTTATATCTATCAATAACCACATACAAAATGCATTATGCGGTTCTCGAATTTTATTTAAAAATGGCTCTGTATTGAATACACCGTCTCTCTGTGTGTATGTGTGTGTGTGCGTAGACACGTGTAGTTATTGTTTATAAATATGAGTAGTTTAAGTACTCGTGTGTTACAGGAGTTATTCAAAATAAATTATATTATGTTAAGACATAAATTTTGAAAGAAAACAAACATTCCATTACTTATATAAATATTAAATTACAATGAACTGAAAAAATTAATACGAAAAAAATCACAAATAGTTAAAGATTTCTTTATGCACCACATTTGTTGTTTTATATGATTTATTATCCATCAAAGATTTTTTTAACACAGAGCAATCAGTAATCATGCTAGGAATAATGTTTAAGCTTATAAGATGAAAAATTGTTAAAGCATAAAGCATATTCCACAGCCCCACTGTACAACCCCAGTCTTTAATTAATAAAAAAAATTGTTATTTACTCATTTTAGTAGCCCAATTACCATACACCAGACCAGAACACCACCACAAGCCTCCAGCCCAGGCTGGCTAACCCCCCCAAGGCCCCGGATTTTGTTTTATTGAATGGAACTCGGCTGCTTTCCTGATTTCCCCTATCTTAATTGCCAGTCGCCACCTCCCCTCCTCATCGCCCGAGCCCATGATGCATCCGATTTATTCATCGAACAAATGGGAAATTGGCAAAACAAACCCTAGACTTATGGGTACTCCGACTTTGGGTTCTTTGAATTCGCACCCGGCTTTTGGGTTCTTCTAAATCTCAGCCTCCCATTTCATTATCCTCGTGTGCTTCTTCATCTTGCAAACTCCATGCTTACGTCAGAGTATTTTCCAAATCAGCAATATCTAAATTCGCACCCTAACCAGCATCTTCATGTGCAATCACATTATCAGACTACCCTCAAACATCCCTTAGTCTCATGACCATTATCAAGAATAGTGAATCTGTTACGGGCCACGACTACCAACACCTTTTTTTGCTTCTTGAATTGTATCACTTTTACTAAAGCTATTTTTAGGTATAATATAGAATTCAAATGATCCACAATCCACAAATGAACAAATCAATACAGAGTTTTCTGTTGAGCTATAAGAAAGAGTTTGTGGGCCTCAGTCAAAATTTGTAATAAAAGTTCTTTTTCTATTAAACCCGGATAAAATGACCAAAATACCCTTTTAAAACCATAGAGACCATATATGTAGTTAACCTTGTTTATTTAGTTACAGGAGGAATCGATTGTCATTTCTCAAACTGAACAAAAAAATATATATATAAAAAAATTAACCAACATGTGATACCCACCTCAACTCTGATCTCTCTCCCCGTCAAAGTCAAAGTCGCCATCACCGTCTCTGGCGACGTCACCATCACCATCTCAGGCCTCGTCGCTCTCTAGGCAAGTGAATAGGTGTTCAAGCAGGCAGAGCTGAAAAGTATGATCAGTATAAACAAACATACAGACTCCCATTTACTCATGTTCATACTATTTTTTTCAACGTAAAATCATCACATAAAGTGATACAGGATATCTACTAAGTAGAAATTGATCTTAATAAAATAAATGCTGATAAAGTAGAAATTGATCTTAGTTGTCTTAAAAATATGCAATAGAACTAACAAATTAGCATATCTTAGTTATTATCCAAACAACCTTATGTATTAACAGGAAATGGATTTGACACTTTCAGTGACCACTTTTTTGGTTTTTTGTTCACAACCAGCCAATGGTACTGACTAATGTTTTAGTCACCAAGGACCCCCCAATCAGTGACTATATACCTCTCATTGTCTAGTTAAACTTGCTTTTTAATTTTGTTGAATCATCAAGAGTTATGTTTTTACTGAAGTTAGTGATGACACGACCTTTTTTGAATGGCGGATGTTACTTTAATCTACTCACTCCTAAATTATTTAAAATCTATTCCTTGTCAATCTGTGTTTGAACCTAAGACCTCCCACCTAGAAGACTTGCACCTGTACCATCTGAGCTAGTCCCACAATGACCGACGACCCTGAGTTGATCGTCGGATATAATGACCACCCTGAGTTGCTCACTCAGTGATGACATTTTCGGTTTAGACATAACAAATAGTGAAGGACTGATTCTGGTCACTAAACTATAATCACTTTTAGTGACCAAATAATTAACTATCATCCCTAATGAGGATTATTTTTTCTTGGACTTCTAAAAACAGGTATGTTCTATGCAACTCATTCTAACTGATGGCGATTTTAGTAATATGCTAGATGTTTTGTCGTAGAAATTTGAATTGGATGAAGATTATGGTCTAAGAAAGTATCTTACATGATTATTTTCAAGATATCTAAAACAGCGTCTAGTAAAAAATAAAATGATCTTGTCAACACAATACAAAATCAATTTACCTGTAATAACAGCAATGAAATTTATTCTTAAACATGTTGGAGTTTAGACACTAAATAAATAATAATTTTAAAAACTGAAACCGTAAAACACTACAATCGGGACAACATTAATCATTTTAGAAACTGAAACCGTAAAACACTACAATCGGGACAATATTACATATATCAACAAATTGAAACGCTTAAAAAGGCCGAAAATTAAATCCTAAGGGGGCGTTCGGTTCGCGGAATGTTTTGGAATTTCAATCTATTGATGTGTACCCCCGTGTCTTTCAGCTATCAATGCCACCACATGATGCGTGATTAACCATCCGTCGCTTTTAACGTTATTTTCACGAAATTAGTAAAATAACGTTAAAGTTAGTACCATTTCACTTTTGCCCCCCCCCCCCCCCCCCAAGCGCCCACACACATACACATTATATGTGCACATCGCAAGCGGGCAACTGGAGATTGACAACACACACAGAGAAAATACGAAATCCGTTACCTGAAACACATTGCCAAGGAAGGGATGAATAAACAGAACACATCTTTCAAATCTATAAGGTACATGTTAAAACACGTGTCATCTAAGAGAGATTGAAGAGATGCAAGTTAGGGTTCTAAGGGATTGAACAGAGAAACGACAGAGAGATTAGTGGTGCTTAAATCAAGATTATGTAGACATGAAATACGAATCTTCAAAGAAAGCTTATGTTTATGAGTTTAGAGATCGAAAAACCATACCTTGTTGCTTCAAATCGCAGACGACACAGTTCTACAGGGTTTGAAGACAGACAAAGGATATGAAAGAAGAATCTCAGATTACATCATGAAAGATCAAGAAAACATACTTGCCTTTGAGTTTAGGGTTTTGAAGAGGAATGGGGAAGATATTGTGTTGATATCCGTGTCTATAAACGTGGAATATAAAAAGTTTAGGCGGCAGTTGATAAAAACAGTGGCCTCAAGAGCCCTGACAAGTGGCAAAAATTGTTTTGTTTTAGTATATTGTATAGATACGACGGTTTTATCACCACATATATTTCTCTCACCCACTACTTGTGATTATATTCCAAGCGCTGCATACAAGTGCTTATGCTCTACTTAAAATTGGTTTTCTGTTGCAAGCAGCCTTATATATAAGTGTGTAATCAATAAATTTGTCTTCAAAAAGGAAAAAAGAAAAGTACCCATTTAATAAGCTGGTTTCTTTATCACCCAAGGACAAACTCCATTGTTAAAAAAAGGAAGCTTCGACTCACAAAATGCAGAGACTAGAAAGATTAATCAATCAGTTTGTTTTCCTCATCTTCTTCATCAACGTCACAACACTCGCTCTCCAAATCAGATTCTGAACCATCACTCCCCTGCTCATTATCACCGATTTTGACCTCATTCCAAGACTTTTCAGAACCATTTTTGACTTGATCTAAGTCAACTCTGTCAAAACGATCACCCACACCTTTCCCCTCCTATGATAAACAAACTGATGATCCGTATTCGGTCTCCTCAAAGTGATCAGCTTAGCCAACTGTCGTCTAGCCAAATACAGCTCATTCGGTTCAATCAATTCCCCCTTATTATAAGCCTCGCGCAAGAAAATCGTATGAAGCTTCCCGTAATTCCCTCGCGTCGAAATATAAAATATTCCCTGATGTTGAAGAAGAAAATCTTTAAGCTTTTTCGGCAAATTCATAGTAATCCTAAAATGTGCAATTCTCTCCAAACTAATCTTTTTCTCAACAGTTAACGATAATATTTCATGAATCATAGCAACCGCCCTCTTTTCCATCCTCTTTTGAGCCTCGAGTGATCGCATATCGTAACCTGACACGTCTTCGTACGGTGACCAATACGGAAGCCGTTGCCATTTCCAAATGGCGATTTTGTAATACTTCCCGGTTTTGAACCCGGGTGGGAAATTGATTATAAACGAAAACCGTATGTTTTCAGCGTCACCGCCTTTTTCTCGATACTCATTTTCCCTAACTTTCTCTATAGCACAGACACCGAGTTCTGGGTCTTTTTCGACTAATTCAATGTACTTACTTTTACTGTCTTTATCTTCAAATAATCGAAAAAATTCGGGGTGTTTTAGAATTACGGAATATTCAAAGTCCTCCGGGAACCCGAACTCTCTCTTTGCAATCCGTACATGCTCTAGCCCTAACCGTTTAGTATTTGACAGCATTAGGAGCTTTCGTAAACGGGTCACGGAATCATCGATTTGGGCCATGACGGCTTCGTTTTCTTGCTGAATCTGGATAAGGGCTTTTCTTGTAAGTCTGCAGTAAAGTATACGTTGAACCGGGTGTTCGAAAACATCAAATATGTGTGGGAATTTGAGGACAAAACGGCCCGCTTCAAACTGTTTAAACCCGAGTCGGCGAGAAAGATTGTCTAAACGGGCTGATGAGAGCATAGAGTTTGGCTGGGAGAGAATAAGTTCTTGAACTTTAAGAACTTTGCGTATTTTTTTCTCGATTTCCATGTAGTTGTCGTATCCATGATCTCTAACCCGTTGTTGTTTTTTGGGAATTGAGGTTGATTGTGAAAAATCATGAACTGAATAACAGAATCGGATTCGGTTGGCGTAGAGGTCTCAAGATTGATTTTGAAACTTGAACCGAAGGTCGAAAAAATTTGTGCATTCTAACGAACGATTTCGGGATTAACACCTGATAATCAGATTGAATAAATATTGTTACATATTCAAATTGTAAAAGTATCCTGGATCAGTGTTTATGATAAAATTTTATACAATTAACATTCAATCAAACATGTTTAACCAAAGAAAAAAACTAACTGTCAGTGCATATGCTAGGGTTTCTACTTTCTAATGCATCCTCAAGAACAAAAAAAAACACAACAACTAAATTCAGAAATCACAATCACAGCAACTAAATACACAAATTGAGTCACCAATTAGTTGCAACACTACAAATTCGATAATTCCAATATAAAGTGAACAAACCCAGAAAAAAGTAAGAAACTTTACCAAAATACATAACAGGTTACAAGTTATTGCTGGTGGCGATGCGGCGGAGAGCTGTCTGGAGTGGTGGTGGGGTGCCGAAGGGTGAGACTTGAAGACGGCGGTTGTGCAATAGAGAATGCGAAGCCTTCCTGCCTCCTGGTGGGCCTGGGCTTGTACTGAACTTTTTCTTCTGGGCCTATGTCTCGATTCCTCTTTTAAACACTAAAAATGGGCCTATGTCTCAATTCCTCTTTTAAACACTAAAAAAATGATTTTTCGGCTATTCGTTCTGACACCCGGCTATTTTAGAGTTCGTACTGTACTAGTGTAAACGTGTTTACTGAATAAAAGAGTTATTTGGACTAATTTGATGATAGTTAATGTCCTTTGGTGTTCTAACAAGTCTGGATTTTTATATAGAGTTATGTTAGTAAATGTAAAGCTTGTTGCTTAACGAATAAAAATGGAAAACGAACATCTGTGACCAATGGTTAATGTTAAAATCCTAGAAATACCTCAATATAATTGAAATGCTATTTTTAATCATATCCAAGTGAAAATTTAAAAATAATGCCTAAAGACACAAGTTTGTGGTTTTGAACACGTACCGCCCGATACTGTGTGTATCTTACAATCTTACATAATTAAACGAACTTGTTTGCCGAGACGTATAATTTAATACTTAACAATATTGTGGCGAGCTAATTGTTATAAATTAGAAGAATCTACCAAAAAATAAATAAGCACTTAACAAAATTATCAAAACACAATTGACATGATTAAAAGAAACATAATTAACACAAAATTAAGAAGTTTGTTAAGCTTTACACAAACTAAATTTGGGAATGGTCAAACAAAGGATATTGGAGGGAGACGTGTAGTATAGCTGGAGTTTCAAATTTTTAAAATCTAAAAATAATAAAACAAAAATACAACATTAAAAAACCTTCAAATGAACTAACACAAATGAACATAAACAGTGGCATAATAAACATTATCGAACATAAACGAAAGCATCTTCTGTTCATGTTCGTTCGTTTGTCTTAGTGAACAAAATTTCTGGTTCGTGTTCGTTCATTTATTAAACAAACGAACTTCCCGCTGAATGGTTCACAAATTGTTCGTTGAAAGTTCGGTTCGTTTACAACCTAATCATCTTTTTTTGAACGGCTAATGTTTCCTTACATCAATGATACTAAATTATTCCTCTTGTCCAGGTTTGAACCTGCGACCTCCCCTTTAAGTGCCTCTACCAAGTGGCTACCCCACATTGGCAAATCCTAATCAACTTACTTTGGTATCTCGTTCCCTTATGATTCACTTAGTTATGTTAGATTAAAAGTATGGTGTTGGTGTTTGCATCCTTATGATAGAGAGAATATCATAGGGTGAATGCAAGAGATAGATGGGAAGAAACAGAATATTTTAGAGTAAAACAATGGAATACTTTCTTGATAAAATACTTATTGAGCATCTTTTAGGATGTGTTGTGATGTATTTGGCTGGTGAACCCGAGAGAGAATCTGAATAGAAGGATTGAAAAGGGTTGGAAGTTGTAAATTGAGTTCAGGTTCATCTTAGAACCATCTCCGCAATTATCTTTGGGTTGTCGTCACTCGAGTCTTGGTTGGTTGATCTGGTGTTATCGGGTAGTTTTGGGGTGCCTTTAACCATTGGCGAAGCTTGACCCCCCAAATTTTTTTCCGAAACCGGGGGGCAGAAACGTATAACCTAAAAAAAATTTATACGAAAGTACTATTCATAACTCTACGCATCAAAAAGTTCGGGGGGCGGGCGCCCCCCCGGAATAAGCCTAAGCTGCGCCACTGCCTTTAACCTCTGTAGTACAAATGATATTAACAAACATATTTTCTAAAGACTTTTTATGATACTTTTTAAAATATATATATTCTTTTAAATTTAGATATTTTAAGGGTATGTTTGGCATGAAGATTTTAGGAGCTTATAGCTTTAAGTTTTAAAAAAAAAGCTCCTGCTCAATAAAAAGTCTTGTTTGGTTGAAAGGGCTTGAAGCTTTTAGGTTAGAAGCTTGAAGCTTTTGATTAAACCTCCTACTAGTAGCGTTTAGAAGGAGCTACAAGCTTTTAGGGAAAAAATGACTATTTTAACCTCTAAAGATAATAAACTTTTTAATGTACCAACTTTTTAATGTCCATTTTGGTCATTTTATACATTTTATTAAAAGCTCCAGCTACTCTGCCAAACACCTAAATATTCTATAAAGCTACAGCTACCAGCTTTCAGCCTCTAACCTCTAGTCACCAGCTTCCAGCCACCAAGTACTTTTGCCACACATACCCTAAATGAAAATGCTATTGTAACTTGACAAGAGATGTAACTAAATGAAAATGCTATTGTAACTTGACAAGAGATGTAAGCATAAAAAGCAAGCTGAGTATAACATGTGACAAATGTCAGTCATTAGTGCACTCTATTACTGCCCAGATACTTTATTCCTGATGAAAATGCTGTTGTAACTTTGTAAGCGTTGTATGATATTGATGGCTACCTCACCTTTAGTCTTTCATTGTTATTGTTATTGATTAACGAGAGGCTTAAAGAACATATGACATTAGTCGGAGTAAGGGGTTGTTTGGCAATATCTGAACCAATAAGTGCTGAATGAATAAGAGGTCTGAATGGTTAAGAGACTCTGAACCAGCAAGTGTTGAACCAGTAAAGTGTTGTTTGGTTGCACCTCTGAATAACTGTGTAAAGTGACATTTTTACCCTTCTAAACTACTTTATACTGACTGAAATATATCTGTTTGTTTAGCGCTCTGACTGAGACAATTGCACAAACTATTTATACTTTGTACATTCTATTGACAATCTATTTCTAATCATAAGCACCAATAATCCTACCCCAATCAACAATAATCATAAGCCACAATAGTCACAAACAAACAATCGCACAAACTATTTATACTTTGTAAATTCTAAACTATTACTGAAACTATAATGCTCAGTCTATTTTAAAGGACATGAAAAATTAAAAAATAGGCTAACACATATAATCATAAGCCACAATAGTCAACAAATAAAACCTCAAACTGATGAAACATATAATAAAGTGAAATACCTGCTGCAAACGTGATGGCGGTGGCACTGTGAGAGGAGGCCGGGGCGGCGCTGTGGAGGGGGAGACGGCGGCTGTGGAGGAGGAGACGGTGTAGGAGAGGGGAGGGAAGATGTGAACGGGAGGAGCCGCTGTATCTTGTTAAGGCGAATAGGGTTGTTTGTTTAGCTTTAACAAGATTTTTAATTGTTCAGAAATCTTACTAGTAAAATAGCCCATAATAAAAGTTAACATAAGACTATGTGTTGTTATCGTGCGCTGGGGGTTGTTTCAGGCCACGTCGGGCGAACACCGTTCAGCATACTAGCGTTGTTGATGGCGCGGGAGAGGGACGCTTTTTTCCGAGTGATGCCCCTCCCATTACATCCATTTTTTGTATTTTCGAGTGAGAAAAAAAGTGCGTTTATGTGTCGTCTACGTGGCAACAATTTTTTTCTAAACCAAGTCCTCAACTAAGTCCCATAACACATAGGAATGTTGGATTTTAATAATCCTAACTAGGCATTATAAGGTCATGAAAAAGGAAGAAACATTTATAAAATAATCCAAATGAAGAGGAAAAAAAAGAAAAGGAATGAATAAAAGAGCATTAAGAACCATTAACCATTACAATATTACACATTTTTTAAAAATGCTTTATGAACTGATGTGACGAAAACCACATCTTAAAAAACGTTAACCATTACAGATATTCTATTAACCACTCCAACATAAAAAATAACGTTACCAAACAAAAGTTTGAAATGAAATGTGCTACTGCTGTTTACCATAAAAGCAAATACGGCTAACAGTACCACATTTGTAACACTAGTACAATAATTGAATACACAACTAATTATAATAACTTACTATTTGCAGAGTTGAAATACATAACTGAATTGACTTAAATATCCTTGAATCTTTACAGAACCACCTATAGCTTCCTGGTCCACAACTAGGCCCATTATCGTCAATGTACATTAAATCCACAAACGACATTGTTGACCATAGTCTTTTTCAATTTCTGGCGCCAAAGTACACATTTTGAATCAAGTACAAGGTTTAGTAAAAAGCAACATGCATACTAAATATCTAAAAAGTTTTAGGTTTGAGAGTTAAAGCAATGTTTTTATAATCGAACCCATTGATTCATCATCGAACTGGTCGTCTTGGTCGGTTTGGCTGATCCATAACCAAAAATTTTGAAAACCAAGCGGTTTATGTTAATTCAATTTTGAAATATTGATTATGACAATGATTCAGTTCGGTTATGGTTTTGGTTAACCAAATCATGTACATATTCACAAGTTTGCTATAAGACTATCCCTTATAGCATTGACGATATGTTTACCTTCGAGAACAAGTGATCTAGGAAAAGAATAGATTCACGCGACGAGGTTAAAAGAAACTATATGTTTGAAAAGTCATTTGACGTTATATGTGTGTATAAAGCTAATTTAAATCTACTTTATCTTTTGATATGAATTTACAATGTCATAAACTACTTTATCTTGAAATAAAACAAACAAACAAACGTACCCAGTATAATTACACTCATAAAGTATAATTACACTCATAACAAAGTTATTCGGTATGGTATGGTAAGAGTTCGATGAAAGTAAACCTTATCCTTATATAAGGGGATAGAGAAATTGCTCCCGCTAAAACCCACTACTACTAAAACCCCTTGTTTTTTTTTTCCAAAGAAATGTTGCAACACAAGAACTTTCTTGTGAGTTAATCCTACCACTAGTATGACCAAATCACACTTAACTCCGACGTTTTAATAGGATCATCTGCATTAGTTAAAAAAAAGAAGAGAATAATCCACCCTCTTTGAAAATGCATACTGTAAAAATATAAGTTTTTAAAAGAGTTAAATGTCATTTTTAGTCCTTGTGGTTTGGATTATTTTACCAATTTAGTCCAAAGGTTTAAAACGTTGTCATTTTAATCCAAATAGTTTCAAACGTTGCCATTTTAGTCCAATGGGGTTAACTTCATCCATTTTTCTATTTTTCTGTTAACGAGAAGGGCAATTCGGTCATTTTATAGAGCCGAATCACCCTTATTGTTAACAGAATTACAAACAGAATTACATGTAAAATGACCGAATTGCGCATCTTGTTAACAGAAAAAAATGGATGATGTTAACCCATTGAACTAAAATGGCAACGTTTGAAACTATTTGAACTAAAATGACAACGTTTCAAACATTTGGACTAAACTGACAAAATGACCCAAACCACATAGACTAAAATAACATTTAACTCTTTATAAAATGAGAAAAAAAAAACTTGCATCTTCTTTCTTCAATGATTTCCAAAAAACACATGAAACAATGGTCAGGATATACTAGGAAGTTTCCATGGGTAGGAAGGATAGGAAGTAATCTTGACCATCTATTTAGTAATCAAGGGCTAAGATTAAATTGGTGGAATTGAAGGAAGAAAAGGAAGCGCGTGAGTTTGTTGAGAGGCATTGTAGTCAATCCAAGGTAATAGTTTATCTCTCCTCCAATTCCCCCCATTTTTTAAGCGTTAATAACTCATTCAAACGATATTATTTTTTTATAAAAATTGCACCATAAATACGAGCGTTTTTTTATCTTTAAAACGAGCACACTATTGCTATACTTTTGAAAAAAAGTTTTCGATAACTCAGATGCGTAAAACGCAATGAAAAAAAACACATTTTTTTTCATTTTTATAAAACACAATGGACTAAAAAACACAAAATAAAGTGTTTTTTCTAAAAGGCAATGGACAAAAAACAAGAAATAAAATGTTTTTTTTTATCTAAAAAGCAACGAATTAAAACACAAAACAAAGTTTATTTTCTAAAACGCAATTGACTAAAAATATAAAAGAAAGTGTACTTTCTAAAAGCAATAGACTAAAATCACAAAAGAAAAGTGTCTTTTGTAAAACACAATGGACAAAAAAATTGTGTTTTTTCATTATTTTGTAAAACGCAATAGATAAAAAACACAAAAAATGTGTTTTTTCATTCTTTTGTAAAACGCAATGGATAAAAAAACAGTGTTTTTCATTTTATTTGTAAAACGCAATTGACAAAAAACACCAAAAAAGTGTGTTTTTCCGTTCTTTTGTAAAACGCAATGGATAAAAAACTGTTTTTTCATTATTTTGTAAAACGCAATAGACCAAAAAACAACCAAAAAGTGTGTTTTTTCATTCTTTTGTAAAACGCAATAGACAAAAAACTGTGTTTTTTCATTATTTTGTAAAACGCAATGGACAAAAAACACACAAAAAGTGTGTTTTTTCATTATTTTGTAAAACACAATGGATAAAAAACACCAAAATGTGTTTTTCATTCTTTTGTAAAACGCAATGGATAAAAAACAGTGTTTTTTTCATTATTTTGTAAAACGCAATGGACAAAAAACACCAAAAAGGTGTGTTTTTTTCATTTTTTTTGTAAAACACAATTTTAAATGAAAGTTTAAACTGAAAGGTGTTTTGTAATTTTTCTTTGAGACATTTTGTCAAACACCTGGTGTGCAACTTTTTATTAATGATTTCTCAATGAAATTGGAACTAATGATGTTGCCCATACGCATGAATAAATCAAGAGAAAGAGAGAATCAGAAATATCTTAACTTTGAATAAAAAATGTTTAAGAAATTTGAGAAGAGTACCTTTTTTTAACAGAAATCTCATGTCCCATCGCATTATGTTAAATTTGACAGAGTGGTGAGGTTGGGGAGACGATTCTGGTGGTGGTGGGCGATGGAGCGACGACAGTGGTGGGGGTGGGATGGGTGGGGTGAGATGTATCGTGAAAGAAAATGACATACTGGGTTTTTGTTATAGAACTGGGTTTTTTTCTTATGGTTGTTTGACTAAAATGCCCTTCCAATATTTTTTTATCTTTGACACGTGTCACTCTATCATTACTTCCTATCCTTCCTAGCTAAAACAATACTTCCTGTTTGATCCTTCCCCATGAAACAATTAAAGAAACCAAAAACAGGCCTCCTATTCTCCACCAGCAAAACGACACCGTTCCCCTCAAAAAAGCAATCGAATCTCTCTGCACTATACCGGACACAAAACCCTCTTTTCATTCTTCAATAAACCCCACAATCATCTTCTTCTACACCTAATCACACACCACCACCCACCATGGCCACAAACAACAATAATATAATAATAATATTCATCTTCTTCTTCTTCACCTCTAACCCCACCATTGCAGAACAGAGCACCACACTCACAGACAAACAAACCTTAATCTCCTTCAAAAACTCCCTTCAAAACCCACAAATTCTCCACTCATGGAACCCAAAAACCCACCATTGTCAATGGGTAGGTGTTTCTTGCCACAACAATCAAATCACCAAGCTTATTCTCCCACATTTCTCACTCAAAGGCTCTGTTCCAAACGCTCTGTTTTCACTTTCTGAACTAACTGTTCTCGATCTCTCTTCCAATCACCTCTCCGGTGAACTTTCCGGCAGCATTTCACATCTCCGCCGGTTAGAACAACTCAATCTGGGACAAAACCAGTTTTCCGGCAAGATTCCGGTTGAAATTGGGGAACTTACTCTGCTCCGGACACTTGAGCTCGGACCCAATTTATTCTCCGGTGAAATCCCTAAAACAATTGGGAATTTGGTCAACATTGAAAGTCTTGATCTGTCTTCAAACTCACTCACCGGAATTATCCCGCCGGAGATCGGAAAGTTGAAAAAACTCCGGTCATTTGGGCTCGGTAATAATTTTTTATCCGGTACTCTGTTTTCTGCTCTGTTTTTGAATCTTAAAGATTTGGTGTTTTTGGATGTTGCTAATAATACTCTCACCGGTAACATACCACCGGAGATTGGAAATTTGGTAAATTTGACTGATCTTTTATTGGGATTAACCGGTTTTCGGGTTTAATTCCGCCGGAGATTGGGAATTTATCGAATTTACAGAACTTTTACGCTCCGGCTTGTTCGATTAATGGACCGTTGCCGGAGACAATGGGGAAACTTGCAGCATTGTCTAAGCTTGATCTTTCTTATAACCCCTTGAAGTGTTCTACTCCAAAGTTTATTGGAAAGTTGCAAAATTTAACAATTTTGAACCTTGTGTACTCGGAACTCAACGGTTCGATACCTCGAGAGCTTGGGAGATGTCGGAAGCTTAAGACGTTGGTTCTTTCGTTTAACTCGTTATCCGGGTCGTTGCCGGATGAGCTCTCGGAGCTCTCGGTTATGTCGTTTTCAGCTGAGAATAACCAGCTTTCTGGCCCGTTGCCGCGGTGGATTCGGAAATGGGTCCGGGTTAACTCGCTGTTGTTGTCTGGTAATCGGTTTACGGGCCGGATACCGCGGGAGATTGGTAATTGTTCACAGCTTAGTGTTGTTGGTTTAAGCAACAACTTGTTAACAGGTTCTGTTCCTAAGGAGATATGCAATGCGGTTTCGTTGACCGAGATTGACCTCGAGAGTAACCTGCTTTCGGGTTCGATTCACGACACGTTTGTTGGTTGCGGTAATGTTTCGCAGTTGATATTGTCGGATAACCAGATTATCGGTTCTGTACCCGGGTACTTCGCGGATCTTCCATTGATGGTTCTTGATCTTGATTCGAATAACTTAACGGGTCGAATACCCGCGATTTTATGGAACTCGGCTAATCTGCTGGAATTCTCTGCTGCAAATAATATGTTAGAAGGTAATCTGATTCCAGACATTGGGAATTCTGTGATGTTGGAAAGGCTGATTCTCGGTAACAATCGGTTGACCGGAGAAATCCCGAAGGAGATTGGAAAACTAACGTCGCTCTCCGTTCTTAACTTGAATTCCAATCGGTTTGGTGGTTCTATTCCGGTCGAACTCGGGAATTGCATTTCTCTTACCACATTAGACCTCGGTGACAACACGTTTAACGGGTCAATCCCGGAGGAAATCTCCGGTTTGCCGGAATTACAATGCTTGGTTCTTTCAAACAACAATCTGTCCGGGTCAATTCCATCATCGAGAAAGTCAAAGTACTTCCGGCAAGTAAGCATTCCAGATTCGAGTTTTGTTCAGCACCATGGGCTGTATGATCTTTCCAACAACCGGTTAACGGGTTTGATTCCCGATGAGCTCGGGAACTGTTTGGTTATCGTGGATCTTTTGCTCAACGGTAACTCTCTTTCCGGTAAAATTCCGAAATCGTTAGCCAAGTTAACCAACCTCACCACCTTAGATTTATCCGGCAACCTATTTTCCGGCGAGATACCGGCGGAATTAGGTGGTTCATCGAAGCTGCAAGGGCTGTATTTGGGGAATAATAACCTCACGGGTGCCATACCGGAGAAACTCGGTCAACTCAGCGGTTTAGTGAAGCTTAACTTGACCAGGAATAAGCTTTCACGCTCAATACCCGCCACATTCGGGGGCTTAAGCGGGTTGACCCATTTGGATTTAAGCAATAATCAGCTTGACGGTGAACTTCCTTCCAACCTTAAAGAAATGGTGAGTCTAGTCGGTTTTTTCATCCAGGAAAACAAGATCTCCGGTCGAATAAACGAGTTGTTTCCCGATTACGTAGCGTGGCGGATTGAGATAATGAATTTGAGTTTTAACTCGTTTGTCGGTGAGTTACCTCTATCGTTAGGGAATATGTCATTCCTCACTTCTTTGGATATCCACGGGAATGGATTCACAGGCACGATTCCTTCGGAACTCGGGAATCTAGTGGAGCTTGAGTATGTAGATTTCTCGAACAACAAGTTATCGGGACGGATACCCGACAAATTATGCGGTATTTCGAGTTTAAATTTCATGAATTTGGATGGAAATGGATTACAAGGCCCGGTTCCAAGGAATGGAATCTGTAACAATGTTTCGAGAATTTCGGTATCGGGGAATAAAGATTTATGTGGCGGGATTCTCGGAATGCAATGTCCGGTTCAAAGATTCAAGAAACGATCAAATTTTATAAACATTTGGGCTTTGACTTCGATCATGATTGGAACCGTACTGATAACAATCTTAATTTTCACAAAGGTACGGATGAACAGAATCAAGAAGACGAAAGATTGTGAAGATAACGATACCCGCAAGTTAAACAACAGCCCACTTGATCAAAATCTGTATTTGTTGAGTAGCAGCAGATCAAAAGAGCCATTAAGCATTAATATAGCCATGTTTGAACAACCCCTTTTGAGGTTGACTTTAGTTGACATTCTAGAAGCCACCGATAACTTCAGTAAATCCAACATCGTCGGAGACGGTGGATTCGGAACCGTTTACAAAGCCCAATTATCAGACGGGAAAACCGTGGCGGTTAAGAAATTAAACAAATCGAAAACGCAAGGTCAACGTGAGTTCTTGGCGGAAATGGAAACACTAGGGAAAGTCAAACATCGGAATCTTGTTTCGCTACTCGGTTACTGCTCGTTTGGGGATGAGAAACTGCTGGTTTACGAGTATATGGTTAATGGGAGTTTGGATCTTTGGTTAAGAAACCGAACCGCAGGTTTGGAAATCTTGGGTTGGACCAAACGGTTCAAGATTGCGGTCGGTGCGGCTCGTGGGTTAGCCTTTCTGCACCACGGGTTCATTCCGCATATTATTCATCGCGACATCAAGGCGAGTAACATTTTACTCGACCAAGATTTCGAACCGAAAGTTGCCGACTTCGGTCTGGCGCGATTAATAAGTGCGTGTGAGACCCATGTGAGCACGGATCTAGCCGGGACATTCGGTTACATCCCACCCGAGTATGGTCAAAGCTGGAGGTCAACAACTCGTGGCGATGTTTATAGCTTTGGTGTGATCCTTCTTGAGTTGGTGACGGGAAAGGAGCCCACTGGGCCCGGGTTTAAAGACATCGAAGGCGGGAATCTGGCAGGGTGGGTGATCCAGAAGATTAAAAAAGGTCGTATTGTCGATGTGCTTGATCCGACGGTTGTGAATGCAGATTCAAAACAAGCGATGCTGAAAACCGTCCAGATTGCTGCCATTTGCCTTTCGGAAAATCCGGCTAGTCGGCCCACCATGCTTCATGTGCTTAAGTTCTTGAAAGCAATAAAAAATGAGTTCTTGTGATGTTTTTTTTTCTCTAGAAGTAACAGTGTAAAGAGAGTAGATTTGTAAAATCAGGCAATGCCTATGTCTTTCTAACCTTTAACAAGAAGTTGAATGTTTCACTAATCCTCCAGAATTCGAATGTTTTAACTTGTAACTTGTGGTTGGGACGTTGTACCTTCTTACCAGGAGCGTAAACAAGTCGAGCCGAGCATGAGCTCGCCTTCAACATAAGGGAGTTTGAGCTCGAGTTCGGCTCGTGAGTAACTTTTAATTTCTAAAACTCAAGCTTGACTTGTTTTAACTATTTTATTATATACATATATAATTATTTATAATTATAATTCTATATATGACATAATATATATTAGTTAATTCATCATATAATAAGACATATTGTGTGACTATACTTAATAAAAATAATCATATTTTATATAAATACTAGGCCCGTTTAGTCTTGTGACCCTATTCAAGCTCAGGTATATGGACGCTTAGGTGGGAACTTGTTTATCTAATGAACTCCAGCTCATGCATGTTTAAGCTCGACTAGACTTTTAAACAAGCCGATCTCTACAAGATGCTGATAAAAGTGGTTTGCGACTCGCATATTATTTATACCTATTTGACTCGTTAAATTGTATGTTAGATCAAGTTAAGATACGAGGCAATGAAGCATGTATTCTTTCACCTTTTATATAAAACTAAACCGACAACTTCACCTATTTACAATCATTTCACTCGTAAATAATCAGATCAGAACCAAAATATATTTATCCAACTACGCAACCCGTAGAACATATGAATCAAAAGTTACATATCCATGTAATGAAAGTGTGACAAAACTACCAAAATATATTTATCCAACTACGCGACCCGTAGAACATTTGAATCAAAAGTTACATATCCTTGTAATGAAAATGTGACAAAACTTGTCAAACTCTACAACCCTCAAGAAACATACAAAATCCCTTGTCTATAGAGTGCAAGATTCACCGAAACTAAACCACCTAAAACCGAAACAACCCACCAACCCATGAACAAACTCATTTCTTTCACCAAAGCAGAGCATGGGATCAAATTACACAAAGCAGGAAAATGATCAAGAACATTATCATTAATCCGCGATAAGCCAAGAAAGAAGAGTACCAGTGCAGGCGGCGAGAAGAATTGTATCCCAGCAAGACACAGATAATGGTTATGCAAGAACACTTTAGCGCGACTGTAATCCAAATCCGGAACCTTGCTCGCGTGCAATCTTTGGTACCAAGATAACACCGCTTCGTTCAAAAACATTTGCAAATTCGCCCGTAAACTTATCATGTTCAAAACTCCGGTCGCTACCAAACAACACATTCTGAAGACCTCAAAATCCGATCTTGACATACCCACATTGCCAGTTAAACGATTGGCGTATTGCACGTTCTTGACTTTAATGTTTTTAATGTTCTTGTTAACGATAAGATCAGCAAACGGATTGATCCACAGCAATGAAGTGAACACGGTCAATAAGTAGCTAAAGTAAAGCAAGATTCTCCCAAACCACCCGCAATAAATCATCGACAAATTACATCGAATCTGATCGGTTCCAAGCCAATACGCACGAGCGAATTTCGCAGCAGGAACATACAACAGTCCAGCAAGAAAACCCATGAACATTGCAGTGCAAAATTTAGCATACCCATCTAAAGATTCAAACTTTGACCCGAAATCAAAAACCCAATTGGGGATAACTTCAAGAACAATTAAAAACCCAATTATAGTACCCAAACATCCAATCAAAACACTCAATTGCTTCTCAGACCTCTTGGAAGCAGATCTTTCAAAAGAAACTTTAACAATTATGAATAATACTCTAACAACCCCTATAAACCCTAACAAGATTGGAATCAAAGTACCATTAGGAAGCACTCCAGAGGAATCTTTAGATACAGGCAAGAAGTTATGAATCAAAAGTGAAGAACAAGCAACAATGGTGAAATTAAAAACCCCATTAAACTGATCAAAATAGAGTCTTGATTGGAGGTGATTGTGGGTGAGTTTGAGCCGAAAGATCTGAGCTTTATTCTCATCAAATTCAAACTTTTCATGGGTTTTCTTTCTGGGTTTGATCCCAGAAGTGGTGGTGGTGGTGTCACTGGGTCTTCTGATTGCAGCTTTGATGCCTGATGAATTGGGGTTTGGAGGGGTGACGTCATCAGGGTGGATGTAGGTGTGGAGGCCATGAAGGAAGAAAGATGGGATCTTGATGAAGGTGAAGAGGAGAGTGAGGAAGAGTGAAGATGATGCATGGATTATGAGGTTGTTCTTGGTTGATGATGAAAAGGGTAATGACATTGTTTTGTTTTGGTTTTTTTCTGGGAATGTTGGTATCAAGATGAAGAAAGAGTTGAATATGGAGATCTCAAGCGTGAAAGTTACTCTAGATTTGATCTTTTTTTTTTTGGTTGGGCTTGTTGATGGTTTTGAAAAATGTTGGGTCTTTCTAGTCTCTAGCCCAAATAGTGTTTCTCAATTCTTATTGTGAAATCTTTGGCCCAAATGAATGTTTTCGTTTTGGATGAATGTATAAAAAGTAAGTATGTTAACTAAAATCTTGGCCCAAGTGGTGGTTAACAAGTTTAAAGTAAAAGTTTATGATCATGGTGTTAGTATTTCTACCTACTGTAGAGTAGAGGTGCACAAAAAAACCGTACTAAGAACCGGACCTGAGAAAAAAATTTGGAATCAATTATTATTGTACATGTAATACGATTACATTCATACCCATAGAGTATGGATAGAGTATATATTTTGAGCTCATTACCCGTACCTAATATCGTACCCGATTATACTTGAAAATTTTGAAAACCGGTTAGACCCTATACCCAATACCAGTTATTTTAATACCCGATAGAATATCCGAATTTTTAAAGTATACTTCTATGTTTTACACCTTTTATATTTAAGTTGTTTAGAAATGCATACTATAAAGCTAATAACTCAAACCTTTTCTTGTTAAAGCGTCAAAAAATGTTTAGGCTCGGAAATCTCGGAATGAGTGTGTATTTAGACACAAACAAGTGAATTTGGGGAGGATAAAAGAGGAGATCAAGACGCTAAGTTATCTTTGGATAAAGAATCGGGCTAAGCGTGTCACCCTATCATGGGAAGATTGGTGTAATTTTGAGTTAACAACTATGAGCGTTTAATCTTGTTTATTGATTTTTGGTGGTTGTATTATCTCGGTTAAACGTTTGATTGACCGGGTTTGTTTCTTTTAATACAACCTTTGTTGGTCGTTAAAAATAAATAAAGCTAATCACTTGTACTTGAGTAAATCACTTGTACTTGAGTAATTTATGTTATTGTAATTTTTTGTTTTAAACTTTTACAAATTACAAACCAATTTTATTTTTTAAACGAATTTACTTTTGTGTAAAATAATAAAAAAAAACCTTATTATTTTAAAACTAGGTACTAATACTCGAACCTATACTGGTTCCAATGCCCGGTTATACCCGAACTTGATCATACCCTACCCGGATACATAGTGTATGACTTTTCCCCACCATACCCGTACCTGAACTCTGCCCGGATCATCTAAATATCCGAATTTCCAATACCCGATCATACCCGAACCTGGTTCTATATCCGAAACCAGGTATAAAAAAACCGATTTGTGCATTTTAAGTGCAGAGCGTAAAATGTAACACATTCTTTATCCTCTGTCCACTTTTACGAAAAATGTGTCAGTGTTAAATGTTGCAGGTTTCAAAAAAGTGTTGCAACGAAAAAGTGTAATACGTGGCAGTATAACGTCCATCCATGAGGTTTTCAAAGTTTTTGCAACTCACATGGGATTTCTCCCTATAATTCCACGAATATATATATATAAGGTCACATTAGGTTTGAAGTTCCACGATTAAGAGGAACATTATTTGAATTATATAAGAGAAAATTGCATTTTTCGTCCTATATTTTTCAATGTTTCATCAGGTGATGTCCTTTAACTTCAAAAATTACACTGGTTATCCTTCACGTTTACACATGATAACAGACATAGTCCTTTTGTCTTAACACGGTTAATTTTTTAAGTTAAAAGTAATCATGTGCCTCTCACATGAGGGCATAAAGGTCTTTTTACCATCTTTTAATAAATAAAAAACAAAAAGAAAAATTAATATAAGTTTCTCTCTCTACCCACCCTCACTCTCTCCCCTCTTTTAATCAATGCATTTTGTGAGGTTTTCTCGATATAGTTTGAAAAGGGTTAGCGGTAGGAGTTGGACATCAAGCAACTGGGATCTTGTAGGGGTGCTCTAAACTGCTCAAACTCCACATTTGTAAACCTCGTCGGAGGTCCAACGAAGCTGCCGGCAAAAATGTCAAATCTTTAGCCGGTGACCACCGTGGAAAGTATAATTGATTCCTTACCCGCAACTCCTTCATTCAACCGGGCCACCGTGAATAATTAGTAGGCGACCACCATGGCAGAGTTAACGCATCTCTCTTCACACTCTGTCCCTCTTCAACATCAGAGAACCCACCACCATCAATTTCAGCTACCATCACCACCATTTAACAAAGTATACATCTTAGATATGGAAATTTAAGTCAACCTCTATGTTGAGATGTATGGGTATTCAAACTAATACCTTGAATCTAAACTAAAAACTTGATTTAGTATCGTTGTGATGGAACATCAAAAATGCATAATCTCTCAAGAAAAATATTTTTTTTTTGTTCCTTAAATCAAACACGGTGACCGGAGAACTGTCGGTACTCGAACAGGCCATTGGAACCCAAACGAAGCCTCAAAATTGAAGATGAGAAAGGGACGATCAGTGATGCTGACAAACGAGTGCCAGATCAAAGGTGGGATCTAATGAAGAAGGGGTTTGCCGGTGGTGAATAATGATGGTTCAAATGAAAACCGTCCCAGTTGCGAGAACCGCGAGAACCACTCTCCACCAATCAGATCATGCCACATATACACTATTATTTTAAATTTTAAAGGTTATTTTGGTAATTTACTCAAAATGTCATGTTTTCTCTCTCTCTTTAAAGTCTTATCGAACTTTTTCATCTATCAAAATGTCATATCTACTCTCTCTTAGGATCTAATTTTTTTTTGTTTTTTTTAAATCTATTATACATAATATTAAAATGATTTGTTTTTAAAGAAATTACTATTCTGTCTTTTTTTGTTTAGTGTTTTATACATACAAAAGGTAATTTTATTGAATAGTTGATTTGTAATTTTGATGTTATTTAAAAATAAACCGGTTATAAACTCACTTTGGCTCGGTTATTGTAACCGGCTATAAACTCACTCTGACGCGTTAAAAAATTTAAAACCGTGGCGTAAAAAAAGTTTAAAACTGGCACGTAAAAAAAGTTTTATATCGGCGAGTAAAAAAAGTTTTATACAGCGCGTAAAAAAGTTTAAATCCGCGGGTAAAAAAAGTTTTATGCCGGTGCGTAAAAAAGTTCTAAACCGGCGCGTAAAAAAAGTTCTAAACCGGCGTGTAAAAAAAGTTCTAAACCGCGCGTAAAAAAAGTTTTAAACCGTGCGCAAAAAAAACTTAAAACCGTGGCGCAAATTTTTTTTTTAAACCTGCGCGTTAAAAGAGTTTAAAAACGCGCGTAAAAAAAGATTTAAAACGAGGCTCGGTTATTGTAACCGGCTATAAACTCACTCTGACGCGTAAAAAAAGTTTAAAACCGGGGAAATAAAAAAAGTTTAAAACTGGCACGTAAAAAAAGTTTTATACCGGCGAGTAAAAAAAGTTTTATACAGCGCGTAAAAAAGTTTAAATCCGCGGGTAAAAAAAGTTTTATGTCGGTGCGTAAAAAAGTGCTAAACCGGCGCGTAAAAAAGTGCTAAACCGGCGCATAAAAAAGTTCTAAACCGGCGCGTAAAAAAGTTCTAAACCGGCGTGTAAAAAAAGTTCTAAACCGCGCGTAAAAAAAGTTTTAAACCGTGCGCAAAAAAAAACTTAAAACCGTGGCGCAAATTTTTTTTTTAAACCTGCGCGTTAAAAGAGTTTAAAAACGCGCGTAAAAAAGATTTAAAACGAGGCGCGAAAAAAAGTAAAAAATCGCGCGTAAAAATATTAAGTGAGAATTAAAATTCATGTTTAAAACAAAATTAATAATTCATGTTTAAAAAAATTAATTGAGAATTAAAATAAAAAATTATACAAGAATTAAAAGAAAATCAATAAAGCATGTTTAAATTAAAAAAACAAACTTATTAATTAAAACAAAATCAATAATCATAACAATCATTAAAGCTATAGTAAAAAAACCAATATGCCCATTTGTCACTAAAAAACAAAATGTCATTAATAAAAACACGATTATTACATTGCTTTATTGTCTTTTAATCTCATTCATCAAAACTAACTTGATCAATGGCTAATATTGGTTCTACGGTTCTCACAACTCAAGATGGTTCTCATTTTACCCATCTCATATATATATATATATATATATATATATATATATATATAGGAGAAGGATCCGTTAGGAACCAACCTTTATTGCGAGAACCAATGTGAACACAAAAAATACCTAGAAACATCTAAAAAACATACAAATTCTGTTTACATTTTTTAGGGAAAAAAGCTATTTTTCGTCACCAAAAAAAAGAATTTTTTTTTTGGTGCTGATGAAAACCAGCGTTTTTTTCAAAAAAAATGTTAAAAAAAATTATATTTTTTTTTAGATTTTTTAGGTTTTTTTTTTGTTTAGCTTTATGGTTTAGTTTTTAGCATTTAGTTTTTTTTTGTGGGGGGGAGGTTTTTTTCAGGTTTTTAGGGGGTTTAGCTATAGAGTAAATTGCACAAAACATCCTTTATGTTTCATCAAACTTGCAGGTTCCAGCCTTAATGTTTAAAAGTTGCTAAAAACAGCCTTTAAGTTTATTTTTGTTGCGGGTTCAATCCTTTACAGCTAACCACGTTATTTTCTTCAGTTAAGTTCCCTCACATGCATAACATGTGAGGGTATATTCGTCATTTTGGTTGATCTTCCACCCACGTCAATTATAAGAAAAAAGAATATTTAAGGTTTAACCTATTTTAAAAAAATTCTAACCGCAGGGACTAATGTGCAATAAAACCAAACTTTTAAAAACCAAACACCCTCTTTTCCGGTCTTCTTCTCCGGCGACTTCGCCGGATTCCGGCGAACCCGGAATTAAGAAAGGAATCTTGTTAAGCTAGCCCACTAAGCTATAAAGATTAACACAGATTTTGATCATGCCAATCAAACTCTTCAGGATTATCATCAGTTGGAAGAATCGCGCCGTATTCGCATCAGACGGAAACGACAAACGACTCTTCAACCCTAGATACCTCTCACGGAACTCCGATGTCGTCAAATCAGAGAACTTCGTAACACCGTGTTCAGTAGTCGGATCCAGCAACTGGTGACGCTTAGGACGCCAAAGTTAGACTTAAACACTATCAAACGTAATCGTGCTCCTCTGTAGTCGCGTACGTTTTACCAAACTTTGTTTAAACTAGGTTAAAACTTAAATATTTTTTTTTTATAATTGAAGTGGGTGGAAGATCAACCAAAATGACGAACATACCCTCACATGTTATGCATGTGAGGGAACTTAACTGAAGAAAATAACGTGGTTAGCTGTAAAGGATTGAACCGCAACAAAAATAAACATAAAGGCTGTTTTTAGCAACTTTTAAACATTAAGGCTGGAACCTGCAAGTTTGAAGAAACATAAAGGATCTTTTGTGCAATTTACTCTTAGCTATATGGTTTAGTTTTTTTAGCATTTAGCTTCGTGAGATTTAGGTTTTTTTTAGGGGGTGGGTGGGGGTTAGGTTTTTTTAGGTTTTTGGTGGTGACGTAGTGGGTTACTTTTGTGTTTACATTGGTTCTCGCGGTTCTCGCAATAAAGGTGGTTCTCGCATAAAACCTACCATATATACATTTGTTTTCATTATTAAGTGAAAAAGACAATTATGCCTTCATGTGAGTGGCACATGTTAAGAGTTAACACAAAAAAATTAACTTAGTTAAGGCAAAAAGACATTGCCTATTAACATGTACAAACGTAAAGGACAACCAATGTAACTTTGAAGTTAAAGAACATCATCCGATGAAACGTTGAAACATACATGACGAAAAGTGCAAAAATAATGATAGTGACGATCCTAAAATTAAAAGTAAGGCTAAATCTTTTAGCTACGTATGAGTTTGAAGATTTTGAATTTTTATATATCAAGAATGGTTATTTGGTATGATGTTTTGTGTGCTATAAACATAGTAAAAAATACAAGCAAAAGCCCTATGTATTGATGATGCTATAAATCAACTACATATACTTATTGTTTATTTTAATACGTATAGAGATAAAGGATTTGAAAATGTTATGATTAGAGCTAAAGAAATTGTTATAGAAATTGGTATGGAACCTATTAATCATGATATACGTATTATTCGTAAAAATAATTTTTTTTTGATAAAAATGTTAATAATGAAACTTTCAAAACTCCTATTCAACGTTTTAGAACTGACACTTCTTATATATGGTAGATCAAGCTAGTTCTTCACTCAAAAATAGATTTGACCAATTTAAATTTAAAGAGTTTGAAAATAGTGGTTAGTTTCTGTTTAGTATAAAAAGTTAAAAACCATTTACGAGGAATGTTTAAAAAAGAAGTGTTTTTATCATGAAAACTACCTGAAACATTATGATACTTTAGATATTGATGGTTTAGATCTGTTTCAATTTTCAAGAACTGAAATTTTGAGGGATATTATACATTTAGAATCTGACACGCTTATTAATATACTAAATCATATTAAAAAAATAATTATTTTTCCAAATGTATATATCGTCTATAGAGTTGTGTTAACTATTCACGTGACTGTTTCTTTCGCAAAACGTAGCATTTTCACATTAAAACTTACTTAAGATCTACAATGTCACAAGAAATATTAAATGGTTGAGCTATTTTATCGATTGAATTTTTTATTCATTGATTATGAATACTTAATCACACAATTTGCATCAACTAATGTAAGATTTTTTTTTTGTATAAACATATTTTCACACACAAGATATAACTAAATTTTTTAACTCCGTCAACTATAAATTATTTAGTTTGTTATTGCCGATCCCAAGCATGGGGGTAAAGGAAGATGGCTTATATATAAGAGGGTTTTCTTCTTCTTATTTTTTGTTTTTTGTTGAAAAGGAACCCAACATTTTAGTTCGTTTTAGGCTTGCGAAAGCGTTACGGGCCCTAGACATGGATTTGTTGTTTAGGCGGGTAATTTAGTTTTAGAATTGGTGTTTTTGTGCATGTGGTTTGTATTAGTTTTAGAGTTGGTGTTTTTGTGCATGTGGTTTGTAATATATCGGTTCCATTTCTAAAGCTATTCTTTTCCCCTTGCCAATCCCTACCACTAACATTGTTACAATTTCTACTAGTTTCAACTCCTAACACTAACATCATTAAATTATCATGTTAAAGAGAAGTGTATGTTACAATTTCTTCTAGTTTCAACTCCTAACACTAACATCATTAAATTATCATATTAAATAGAAGTGTATAATCGTCATTTGTCTCAAGTACACGCTCTCATTGCAATAACTAAATAAAAAAAAATTATCTAAATTAATCTAAAAGAAATAAAATTATATATTAAAAACCCAACCCACACTTTCTGACGGCTAGACATAGTGCACCTAGCCGACTTCATGGTGACATCAAATGCACCCCGAAACAGAGTCACCGAAAACACCCCTTCCTTCCTTCCTTCTTTCTTGCGTCCCCCTTTCCCCACTTACCACAGCCAGATCCTTGCCAGTTTGTTTAACGTGTTTTCTTGCTGGAAACTTATCCTTCACGACAACTTTGTGGAAAATAAACTAATGTATATGGCTCCTTGTAAATGTGGTAAAAAGGTTTCAAAAGGACATGGCCCCTTCGATCTCCCAAAAGTCCGTGACCACCAACGCATAGGCCCCTCAAATTAAATATTTTAAGTTTTTCACAGTTATTATTTATATTTTTTATTGATTCAGATCCGATCATTTTTTTAAGAGTGACACTTATTACTTTTGGAATGTTTTAGGAAACTATATTAAACTTTAGACAACTTGCTGTGGCCCGCAGTGAAAATCAATTAACGAATAAAAACAACAGAAATATCAACTTTTACTTTTTTCAAATATCATTATGAGCTTTTGTTAGTGTTATTATGTTAATTTTGATTAAATGTAATTCGCAAATGTCATTATTAGCTTTTGTTAGTGCTATTGTTTTTGCTATTGCTACTGCAACCACGATAGCTACTACCACCGTGACCATTGTGACGACAAAAGCTACTACGACCATGACCATTGTGACGACAAAAGCTACTACGTACTACAATCTCAACTATTCGTCATTGGCCGCCAACAATCCCAACTTCAAAAACAACAACTGGCAGTCCCAACTATTAACATATTGGCCTCCAATGGACCCTAACTAACAGAACCCTAACGCCGTTAGTCTCCGGTTGCCGGAAAACGTTTTTGGCCGGAAAACTCAACATTTTCGTCCCAAACCTCTTTGTAACCTTATTACGGACCTTCAGGAACCTTTTTTCTAGTAAAAGCTCAATTATTGAAGTCGCCCAAAAACTCATTTTTTTGCCGGAAACTTCTTATTTGCCGGAAAATTCAACTTTTTGGGTGGAAAACTTAACATCTTCGTCGCAAACCTCTTTGTAACCTTAGATTGGACCTTTAGAAACCTTTTTATGGCAAAAAAACGGTTTTCCGTTGACCAGAAACTAACGACGTTAGGGTTCTGTTAGTAAGGGTCCATTGGTGGCCAATATGTAAATAGTTGAGACTGCCAGTGGTTATTTTTGAAGTTGAGACTGTTGGCGGTAAACAGTGAATAGTTGGATTATTAAAATCCAATTTTCCGTTACTATAATACTTTTGTCAACATGATTAATGGTTTGACAATACAAATTACCATGAATTAGAAATCTTTAAAAAAGTTGATACTTTGGGCCAAACAAGAAAAACTTGTAACAATAATAAGGTATATTCCAATCATCATGCATCTCAAATCCAATTACAAAAAATTGCCAAGATTCAAGAATAAAACTTGTAAGATTAGCTAGACCCCTAATATGGGTATATCATTATCATTATTACTATGAAGTTGAATGTATCTTGTCTCATAAAAGCCGATCACCTGATCAGCCACACCCCACATTATGGCCTGCCCGGGTGGTATACGCATCAACCGTGGAACGAGCCCTTTCCACAGCGCACGCAACCCTTCTTCAGCGTATATACTCGAGAAAGCGTGCACCATGCCTTTATATTTCATTTCACCACTTTGAGCCATGAGCCGTGTTTTGACCACATCGAAAGGGCCGGTGCATACGGGGCCCATTATTCCCGCGAGGAACCCAGACATCATAGACTGCCATGCTTGAAGAACCTTCCCATCACCTTCATCTTTCCTCCATAATACTTTGTCAAAAGTGTTCTTGGCTGTGAACATGAACGCTTGGTTTGTCCCGTTGCGCATAATCGTCGGGCCCGCCCCTGACCAAAGGCCCTTTAGGCCTTCTTCGCGCACAATTAACCGAGCACAATGGATGGGACCCTTGTACCTTAGAACCTCTTGACTCATTCCTTTTTGTTGTTGTAGTCTTATTTTTACCACCTGTATATTTCATTAACTAGTCAGTTTTAACTTGTCGTGCCTCTTAAGTTGTCAAATCACTAATATTTCTTACTGAAAATTTCTTGATTTGACGTTTTCATGAGGATAATGAAAAACAAAACAGAAGGGTAAGAAACGTTTAGCCAACCCCAAATTAAATAACTAAGAAAAAACACAACGCGTGCTTTGAAAATCTACCTCAAAGGGAGTTACGATAGCGACGGCTTCAATAGCACCCGCGCCAAACCCCGAAAGAAACCTCCCTCCAACGCTAATCTTTCCAGTATCAGAATCCTTAAACGCCGATTGAAGGACGGCATTGGAGCCCATCCGAAGCGCATACTTCAAGTCAAGTGGGTGGAAAAGGGTGTCAAACCCTTCCAAAGAGCCCGAACAGCCTTCGGTCTTCACGGTGGTGGTGCCGCAGTGAACTATACCCTTGTAGACACCGGCTCCATCGAGTTGTAACCGGGTCTTGATGACATCCGTGGGTTGGAGACAAGCCGCCTCCACGATTCCGGCTAGTGAACCGGATATGGCTTTTACATATGCAGGGATTACGGGTTTTGTTTGGGTCGGGTTTGATTCGGGTTGATGATCCATTGAAGAAGCAAAGAAGATGTTCTTCACGTATTTTAGGGTGGAGGGTAAGATAAGAGAAACATTAGTAGTGGCCACCTTAATTTATAGGATTAAGGATTCGTGTTTGACAACATTAGTTGCCTAAAATGAATGCCGAGGCAAATTGGTAACGGGAAATTTCTTTGAATTTTCTAAATAAAGTTTACCAACCACGTTTGTTTTTTATGGCCATAGCAATAGCATTATTATTATTTTTAGATGACTTTTTTTTTGACGGCCATAGCAATAGCATAATTCTTTTTAAATGGCATTTTAGACTTGAGTTTTTTTAGCTAGACTATAATTTTTTTTATTTAAAAAAGCTAATGTGACTTTTTTATTTAAAAAAGCTAATGTGACATCCACGGTTCACATTCTATGTGATATCCAAGTCTTTTTTAACATACATGGAGAGGTAAACATTAAAGAAGAGAAACTGCAAACCCTAACTGTAAAATTTAACAAGCGTTATTCTTAGCACCCAAAATCTAATCTAACTTATAATAATACACTTCAAATAATACCATATGGTATTTTCTCTTTTAACTTCTAAATTTTATTTATATTTGTTTAATTGATATTTTTCTAATATTAATAACTAATATACAGATATCAATTATCCTTATCCTTATCTTTATCTAAAATTAATAAATCATTTTCATTTCTAAGCCAAAAGTTTTGTTCTTTTCAATCTAGACCCTTTGTTTTTTTTACTTTTAAGACAAAGCTTTTAATCTTTTGCAGTTTAACCCTGATTCTTTTTTATTTTCAATTTGGTCTACCATACCATTCATCTTTCCCAAGTTTTCGTTCCGTTCTAAATTTTGTAAGTTAACGCACCACAACGTGCGTGTGGGGTTCAACATTTTTTCGTATATTTTTCCCGTTTGACTGGCTAGTCGCAACACATCTATTTTTCTCCGTTTGACAAGTTTGTTGCAACGCGCCCTGGATTGACTTAGTTATTTTTTTATTTTAAGTTTCGGTTTAATTTCTCTGCAACGAGCGTGCGTAACTCAAAGAGTTTACGTCTGCTTTTCACTCGGCATTAATTTTTTTCCGTTTTTATTTATTTTGCTTTAAGAGCTTTTCGGGTGTTGGTGTTTGCTGACAGTGGTATAGCATTGGTATTACTTAACAAAGTTTTACGACAACCGCTGCAACGCAGGGGCTTAATACTAGTATGTTTTAACAAAAAGAATATTCGATTTTGTAAATCATATAAATAAAAGCAACTTACCTTTGGGAATCTCATCACTCTGATTATTTATCAGAATTCAAACTTGTAAATCTTTTTGATGTGAGAGTTTTAGGTAAAATCCATAGAAAAAGTCGATACTTGGGCCAAACAAGAATAAGCCTGAAACATGTAATTAATTAATTAATAGGAAAATCTCCAACAAATATGCATCGCAAATCCAATTATAAAAAAAGGCCAAAATTCAATAAGAGTTAAATGCTTGGTTGGTTCCTGTGGTTTACCATTTTTGCAGACTTAGTCCCAAGGGTTCACTAATTACAGAGTTGGTCCTAGTGGTTGTAATTTTTAAACTCGGGTGGTCCTTGTCACTAACCTAAGTTAGATTTTTCAGTTAAGTGTATGTGAAATAACATATTTACCTCTCAACAATTAAGAAAAATAAAAATATATAAATCACATTATTAATAAATTCAAATGGGGTCCCATTTTTATTTAATATTATAATTGTGACTTAAACCCTACCCCTACCTCTCCCTCACCCCCACCCCACCTTCTTCTTGAATCTCCTGAAGATCTTCATAGGCCACCCCTAACCCTCCCTCCCCATCGTCGGAAAAACAACACCCATTCAACCGCCACCGTCAACCCACCACAACCGCCGTCATCCACCGCCACCGTCGAAAACAGTTACATAATTTCTTTTTATTTGTATGTAATTTAGTGCAGTTGCCACTCTTCTAAATTATCCACAAGTCTTAGGCTTATGTTTGAATTGGGCCAAACTGTATTCGATGGAATTTACAGCGACATAAGTCTATGGCTAATTTTATAATGAAAACTGGACAAATGAAAATTTATTATTTTTATAGTCTTTGGTAGCAAACTTAAAAGTTGAGTCAAACTGAGATATTTGACTACGAGAAGTTCAAACTGTTAAGAGAACTTGTTGGTGATAATTAGTTTCTGTTGATAAAGTGGAGGTGCGATGACGGCCGTTGGTGGTGGTGGTGGGTTTAGGATAGAGGTGGTGGTGGGGCGTCGGGTTTATGTGTGGTGTTCGGCTTGGATGGTTATGCGGGTGGTGGTTTAATAATGGTGGAAGGGTGTGTGTGTTGTTTGAACAGGGAGACGATGTTGTTTGTGGTGGGGATTTCGGTGGTTCGGGTGGTGCGTTGGTGTTATAATAGCAGTGGTGATGATGGTGGTTGTGGTGTTGGTGGTGGTGGGTAGGTGGTGGAAGAAGATGATTTTTTTCTAGAAAAGTGAGGTTGCAGGTTTGTTGCAGGTTTGAATGGGGAGATAAGTGAAAAGGGCAGGCTCCAAACATTATAAAATACTTGTTTGATAAATAATAAGGTATTTATTTATTATATTATTAACAAGGGTAAAATAGTCATTTTTAATAGACTTAATTGGAAAATATGATGGCCATCCATAGCAAGGACCACCCGAGTTTAAAATTTACAACCACTAGGACCAACTCTGTAATTAGTAAATCCTTATGACCAAGTCTGCAAAAATGGTAAACCACACGGACCAACCAAGCATTTAACTCATTCAATAACGATACTTTCAACATTAGCTAGACCCCAGAATGGGTACATCATTATTGTTACGAACGTTAATGGGTATATTTGGCATGAAGCTTTTAGGAGCTTATAGCTTTAAGCTTTTAACAAAAAACTCTTACTCAATAAAAAACTTTGTTTGGTTGAAGGAGCTTGAAGCTTTTGGTTAAACGCTCCTACTAGTAGCGTTTAGAATGAGCTACAAGCTTTTAGGGAAAAAATGACTATTTTAACCTCCAAAGATAATAAACATTTTAATGCACCAACATTTTAATGTCTATTTTGGTCATTTTATACATTTTATTAAAAGCTTCAACTACTCTGTCAAACACCTAAATATATCTAAAAAACTACAACGAACAACTACCAGCAGCTAACAGCTACCAGTTTCCAGCCGCCAACCACCAGCTTCCAGCCACTAGCTACCAGCTACTTTTGCCAAACATACCCAATGTATTTGGTCTCATAGAAGCCAGTCACTTGGTCAGCCACACAGCACATTATCGCGCCACCTGGCGGGATACGCATCAACCGTGGAGGAAGACCTTTCCACAGTGCGCGTAACCCTTCTTCACTATATATAGTCGAGAGGCCATGCATCATGCCTTTATACTTCATTTCTCCACTTTGAGCCATGAGCCTTGTTTTGATCACATCAAAAGGACCGGTGCATACGGGACCCACTGTTCCCGCTAGGAACCCGGATATCCCTGATTGCGATGTTTGAAGAATCTTCCCATCATTTTCTTCTTTCTTCTATAATACCGTGTCAAAAGTGCTCTTGGCTGTGAACATGAACGCCTCGCATAACCGTGGGGCCTGCCCCTGACCAAAGCCCCTTCATGCCTTCTTCGCGCACAATCATCCGGGCACATTGGATGGGACCCCCTTGTACTTTAGAACATTCTGAGCCATGCCTTTTTGTTGCTAGAGTCTTATTTTTACCACCTGTTCATTTCGTAAACTTATTTTCAACACTTGTGGTAACAAAAATCTATAGTTTTATAGGGGATATATAACTAAGACTTAAGTTAAAAAGTAAATGTGTCACATAGTCTTCTAAAGTCACACACTCTAAAGTCGTTTCATTCAAAATTTCCTAAAATTCAAGCTATTAATTATAGGGTAGTAAATAAATATTGAATTAATGTTTATAGGATTTGACCGGACCGGAAATCAGATAAGTTGGCGGTTCAGTTCGATGGGTTGGGCCTGATTAATTAATTATTATTTTTCTTTTCATTTTTTTTGCAAAACCTTTTAGAAGGTGATTAATGGTTTATTATATCCGAGGCTCCTATAAATAAAAATAAGCTGACTACACTTTAAATTCATTTAATCACTTTAATTTTTGAAAAGTTTCTTCATTATTGTATATTACTTTTAGTAAAACAATATAGCTAACATAATATGATAATTATATTTACATATTTTACAAATTAAATAAGATAACATCCGGTTTTTGAGTCGAGACTTGTTGGATGCCGTGGGGGACCAACAACCAACTGTATAGGGATGTCTGCCCCCTTAAAAAAATTAATGTATTATTTAAGCCAAAATTTTGATTACAACCGTTAAAAGTATGATTAAATCCTCCAATAGCACCCCATAAAATAACTCGTGAGTCCGCCACTGGTTGGATGACAGGTTTGGTACCGAAAAGATTGTATAAAATTACCCATTCCATTAAAGTTTTTATTAGCGGCGTGCTAAACGTACCCGTCCTATAATTTTTAATAAATGAACCCACGCTACATCATCTCTATTTATACTCACATAAGAGCGTGTCACCATATATAGTGGATGCGTTTAGCCTCGCCATTCTCATCATCACAAATAAAGTTGAGACACAAAGATAATTATTATATATATGTATATAAAAAGAATGGGCGCAATGCATGGTTTAAAAAATGGACCTCAAAGAGAGTAACAATGGCCAGAGCTTCAATAACACCCGCACCAAACCCAGAAACAAATCTCCTGTTAGAAAACTGGTACTGATAAGAACTGTAAAGATAATCTGCAACAGAAACAGAAAGAAACAATTAACATTGAACCGGACTTGTGTTTGATACAATTCCCTTAAACAGATTCGCCGTCTGTTCCCAGAATACGTCGGTTTGAGAAAAACAACATTTTATGGTGATGAAACAAAACATCGGCTCAGAGCCTCAGAGCATTTAGGAGTAGAATCTACATTTTTTATAATTTTAAACAAATATAAATATTAGATTTCTCTACATTTATTTTTAAATTTTGTTTAATCAATTACATCTACTTCTCCATCTTTATATCTCTAACTCACTCACAAACAAACACATATTTTTTTTCATGGACATTATATATATATATAATATTACAATTGCATTATATAATATTACAATTGCAAGTTGGACGTTAGGAACTTTTTTTTGTTTCTTTTTACTTCTTTTGTCTTTTTATTTTTTGTATATTTTTTCTCTCAACTTTCAGCGTTGACACTTATAACATCTTAATGTTCTAAAAACTTTGTAATCGAGTTTTACGTGTTGGTATAAATTTAAATTCGCTTACATTTAGACGTAATTTTTTTTAGAAATGAGTTAAATCAAATATAATATATTATTGCTTATTATGTATGTTTTCAATTGTTCTACATTTTGACGTAATTTTTTCCCCGGAAATGAGTCGGGTCAAATATAATACGTTTTCGTGCTTATTTTTATGTGTGTTTTCAATTGTTCTACGTTTTGACGTAAATATATTTCAGAAAAGAGTAGGGTCAAAATATAATACATTTTTTATTTTCATTAGACGGTATAAATTCGAGTAACTTTACGTTTCGACATCACCGTAACTACTTTCTTACATGCTTTTTTTATGTGCATGCCAATATAAATTCAAGTTGATTTACGTTTCAAAGTAAATTTTCTTCGAAAATATGTCGGGTCAAATATAATACGTTTTCGTGCTTATTTTTATATACGTTTTAGTTGGTCTACGTTTTTGTTTTGAAGTAAATTACAATTAGCAAGTTTTAGATTCCTTGTATGAATACCGATGAACAGATACTCACAACCACTTTTTATAATTTAAGAATCTCACTCACAAAATTTGATGGATGGATTGTAATAGTATGACTACCCGTGCTACGCATGTGGGAATGTCGTCGGCATATGTCTAGTTAGTTACGTTATCGGCACTTGTTATAACAATCGAAAGAGTATCAAAACCCTTAAAGACAAATATTGGTTCTGGTTCATATAACATTTGTATCTTGTTACGAGTTAATGTAGAAATGGTTTTATGTGAAATCATGACATGTGGATATAAATAAGCATGTCGAAACGACAAACTTGAAACTTATTAAAACCTCGTGTTTAAAAGTTATAAGAGAAAAACAAAATGGTACGTGTGTGAGAATTCAGTCTGTATACGTCCAACTCATTAAGGTATCAACATTTGTTATAACAATTGAAAGAGAATCAAAACCATAAAAATAAATACTGTTACCAGTTCTGATAACACCGATGCTGGTACTGATTAATGTAGAAACGGTTTTAAGTGAAATTTATATCAAGACGTGGATAAAAATAAAATCGTAGTCGAAACGACATACTCCAAATATTATAATTCATCATATTTAAAAAATTTATAAGAGAATAACTAAATATACTCAAAAGTATTTATAATGATATATTAATACATTTGTGCTTCGATCATTTGTACATTACAGGGGCGGATCTACCATATACGAAGGGGTAGCCTCCGCTACCGCTTGGCGCTCCGGCGATAGTGTAAATTTTGGAAGAAATTGATATTTTTCGATTTCGTCACCGCTTATTTATAAAATGTACCGCTAGGCGGATTTTCTAGATCCGCCACTGGTACATTACTATTCACAATTCGGTTTAGAATAAAATTTGTATCGATACGTAAATAAACATAAGAATGTCGTAATGGTATGCTCAAATATTTATAAAAAAAATCATTTTTGAAAGTTATAAAAGATAATATGTTTGTGCATCGATAACTTATACATTACTGCGTACTCACAAATCAGTTTCTAAAAAGGATTTTGACACGTAGTTAAAAATAGGAACGTGACAATAACAACTCAGAATTCTATAAAACCTCGAATTTTAAAAATTAAATTATATAAAATATCTACCCTAGAAATAGTTATAATATATTAATTAAGGTTATGTATGCTATAATGATTATAAAAAAAATAGAAGAGTAAACTTCTGTTTTGCTCTCTATGATTTGATCGTTTTAATGTTTTGCCCAATCCTTTAAAAGTAGTCATTTTACTCCCTGATCTATGAAGCTTATCTTTATTTCACTCCCCGCCTCTAACGCAATCCAATTCAACTGTTAAATCCTGGTCACATGCCCCTCACATGAAAGGCATTTTAGTCTTTTCTCATCCCAGATATTTTTAACATATTTTTTATTGATATAAAAAATAAAAATAAAAGGTAAGTATTTAATTATTAAACCAAATAGTTACAATTCAGCAACTAGGGTTTCACCCGTTTTATCTAATCATCTCTGTTCACCATCTCTTCTCCTGCAAGTGCCTCGTCAATCATCAGCACCGCCAACTCTTCTATTGCAAGTGTCGCCGCCGGCAATCATCACCACCACCAAGAATCACAACCCTAGCCCCAAAAAACGGCGAAACTAATGATGATTCTGATGTTTTTTGGGGCTATCAGATTTGGATTTGAACTTACCTATTAGATTTTGATTTTGTTATTGGTGCTTCAGTTTGGGCATTAAGGGTGAGGATGAAGGTG
Source organism: Scalesia atractyloides (assembly GCA_947069175.1). NCBI lineage: Eukaryota > Viridiplantae > Streptophyta > Magnoliopsida > Asterales > Asteraceae > Scalesia > Scalesia atractyloides. Next base: position 42,937,331 of record CAMTDV010000014.1, read on the forward strand.
CCTTTGTTAGTGATGGATTCATTGAGGAATCTCGTTTAGCTTCTACTAACCCCTACATTTGGCCGCGAATCAATACAAGATGACTCCTTGAATTGATTTAGATCAGCCTCGTAGTAGGTGTCTTTGGCCCTAGGTTTCTCTGCAGTCAAATTGTGACTCTAGAAAGCCATTGTTACTTCGATCTCATCCCGCTTTCACGATGTATCCTTTTTTGATAGAAATTGAAACCCAGAAACTTGATTTTGTTGTTTATTGGTGGACCGAGCCACTGCCATTGACTTTTCACTTCACATCCCACCCTCATATCTGAACAACGCATCGGTTCGGATGTATCACTGTACAGTTTCTGAAGGGACAATTGGATTTTGAGGGGCTTATTTTGAAAAAAAAAAAAAGTAAATCCACGAATAGGTGAGAATTAACTGGGTTTACTTCACCACTAGGATAGTCATAGATTCTTGAGTAAATTGCATAAAAAATCTTTTATGTTTCCTCAAACTTGCAGGTTCCAGCCTTAATGTTTAAAAGTTGCTAAAAACAGCCTTTAAGTTTATTTTTGTTGCGGGTTCAATCCTTTACAGCTAACCACGTTATTTTCTTCAGTTAAGTTCCCTCACATGTATAACATGTGAGGGTATATTCGTCATTTTGGTTGATCTTCCACCCACTTCAATTATAAAAAAAAGAATATTTAAGTTTTAACCTAGTTTAAACAAAGTTTGGTAAAACGTACGCGACTACAGAGGAGCACGATTACCGTTTGATAGTGTTTAAGTCTAACTTGCGGCATCCTAAGCGTCACCAGCTGCTGGATCCGACTACTGAACACGGTGTTACGAAGTTCTCTGATTTGACGGCATCGGAGTTCCGTGAGATGTATCTAGGGTTGAAGAGTCGTTTGTCGTTTCCGTCTGATGCGAATAAGGCGCCGATTATTCCAACTGATGATAATCCTTAAGAGTTTGATTGGCATGATCAAAATCTGTGTTAATCTTTACAGCTTAGTGGGCTAGCTTAACAAGATTCCTATCTTAATTCCGGGTTCGCGATCGGCGAAGTCGCCGAGAAGAAGACCAGAAAAGAGGGTGTTTGGTTTTTAAAAGTTTGGTTTTATTGCACATTAGTCCATGCGGTTAGAATTTTTTTAAAATAGGTTAAACCTTAAATATTCTTTTTTCTTATAATTGACGTGGGTGGAAGATCAACCAAAATGACGAATATACCCTCACATGTTATGCATGTGAGGGAACTTAACTGGAGAAAATAACGTGGTTAGCTGTAAAGGATTGAACCCGCAACAAAAATAAACTTAAATGCTGTTTTTAGCAACTTTTGAACATTAAGGCTGGAACCTGCAAGTTTGAGGAAACATAAAGGATGTTTTGTGCAATTTACTCTAGATTCTTAAAAGAAAAGAAGTTTCTTGTTATAAAAAATCTGGATAGTCATAGATTCTTAAAGAAAAGAAGTTTCTTGTTATACAAAAACTGGATGCTGACTTGCAACTATTTGGTATAATAAAAAAGATGTTAAAAATATATGGGATGAGAAAAGACTAAAATGCCCCTTATGTAGGGGCATGTGACCAGGATTTAACAGTTGAATTGGATGGCGTTAGAGGCGGGGAGTGAAATAGAGATAAGCTTCATAGATCAGGGAGTAAAATGGCTATTTTTAAAGGATTGTGACAAAACCGTTAAAACGACCAAACCATAGAGAGCAAAACAGAAGTTTACTCAAAATAGAATAATAACATTGTTTAAGCATTATTATCAATTACCATTACCAAATACTATAATAGGCAACATTTCTAAGCATAAGGGGTTGTAATTCATGTTTTAGGAGTGTTTAAAAAAATGATTTATTTTATTTTTAACCCAAAAGTATATAATTCTTTACTTTTAGCCCAAACTATTTAGATTTTTTTTACTTTTAACCCCAAAATTTTTCATCTTTACTTTTAACTCAAAACTATTTGATTTTTTTTTACTTTTAACCACAAAACTTTGCATCTTTTCCAGTTTAACATCACAACTTTTTTACTTTCAACTTTTGTCCTTTATTATTTCTATTTTTTTGCAAAAAAGAATACGTCTTGTTCTAAATTTTGCGAGTTAACATGATGTAACGTATATGTGTGGTTATAAGCAACATTTCTAAGCATAATGGGTTGTAATTTATGCTTTGGGAGTGTTTCAAAAAAAATGATTTATTTTAATTTTAATCCAAAAGTATTTGATTCTTTACTTTTAACTCAAAACTATTTAATTTTTTTACTTTTAACCCTAAAACTTTTCATCTTTGCTTTTAACTCAAAACTATTTGATTCTTTTTTAATTTTAACCACAAAATTTTTCATCTTTTGCAATTTAACATCATAAATTTTTTACTTTCAACTTTGGTCCTCTATTCTTTCCATTTTTCACAAAAAGAATACGTCCGGTTCTAAATTTTGCGAGTTAACACGACGCAACGTGTATGTGTGGTTAAAACGTTTTTACGTCGTCTATTTTTTCCTGTTTTACAGGTTCATCGTGACGCACGAGTCCTAGATTGACTTAGTTATTCTTTTATATGTTTTACGTTTGAATTTAATTTATTTGCATTAACACGCTGCAACTTCAGTGTTGATGGTCGATAGCAGTAGTATGGCATTGGTGTTCGCCCCCACCGCAACGGGGGGAGAAGGAGTTACTTAATACTAGTTTAAGTTAAGATGTAAAATCCTCAATGTTAAAATGCCAAATGAGACAGAGGTTCTACTTAAAGCAGAACCAATCATTTGAAAACCAATGAGAGGATTAAACCACATAAACCAAGTAGGGAAAAAGTGAACACATGTAAAAGAATGGGTGCAACTTGCTTATCTTTAGACGCAAGGCATGCTTTAAAGGTGAGAGGGGCTTCATTGTGCAATGTGTACACCATATTAATAAAGGGGTTCTATTGGTTTTTCTCAATAGCTAGTATAGTATGAGAATAAGACTCATCTTTCCTTATCATCAATGACGCCCCCATGTTTAATACCTCACACACACAAGATCTCTCTATTGTTGATATTGCTTTGGCTGGCATACAATAACGCCCCTCAATAGCTAGGGTGATATGGGCAAATACCATGCAGCCTTACAATCTAATCAAATGTAAAAACAGGCAAAGCCTACTCAAAGTCAAAAACTATAAAGCTTTACTGGCGCTCAAAACTTGTATATATAATATAGAGTTAAAATACCATTTTAGTCTCTGTGTTTTGTGCCATTTTGTCGGTTTAGTCCAAAGTTTTCATTTTTCATATGTGAGTCCAAAAAGGTTTCACCGTTGCCATTTTAGTCCATTGGGTTAACTTTATCTATTTTTTCTGTTAACAGGAAGGGCAATTCAGTCATTTTATATGTAATTCAGTTAACTAGAAAGGCAATTCGGCTATATAAAATGACCGAATTGCCCTTCTCGTTAATAGAAATAATGGATGAAGTTAACCAGTGGACTAAATGGCAACAATAAAACCTTTTTAGACCCACATGTAAAAAATGAAACATTTGAACTAAACTGACAAAATAGTCCAAACTATATGGACTAAAATGACATTTAACTCTATAATATATTAAAGGTCGAGATGCATAAACCACACGTAAGGGTAAATATAATATGGTCTTTTATTACGAGTGTTTTGTTATTGCTCTTTCATTTTTATGTGTACACCACAAGCATTATTTCCTTTCCATCATTACAGTCACGTCATCCCCCAATATCTCTCGCTAATCGAAAGACGATTGTACAATGACAATGCAGGAAATTTTGTGAGTGGGGATTAAAACAGTGTGGGTTAAAATTAGGGTTGTAAACGAACCAAAGTTCAACGAAAAGTTCGTGAAGCGTTCGGAGGGAAATTCGTGAACCGTTCGGCAGGAAGTTTGTTTACGTTCGTTCGTTTAATAAATGAGCGAACATGAAATTTCATTCGATTAGTTAAATGAACGAACACAAACAAAGGACTCGTGTTCGTTCAATTGTGTTCGTGAACATCCGATAATATGTGTTCATGAATGTTTGTTCATTTCAATCATTCATGCCCGTTTGTTTTATGTTGTTCATGAAGTAATTTTTTACATTTGTTTATTTTATCTAGAGATTTATATTATTTAAATTATTACCCTAACAATTAAAATGGAAAATCCTATTCTCACATTTTTTTGCATCGTTCCCCTTTCTTTCTTTATTATTCACATCGATTAATACGTAGGCCTTTGTTCCACTATTAGCACTTCAAGTTTCAACACTTCTCCCTCTACCATCCTTTTCTAGCCTATCCCGCCTTTGCCAATTCTAATTGTGTTCATGAACTGTTCGCGAACATGTTCATATCATTAATGAACAAACACAAACATAAAATCTCGTTCGGTAAGTGTTCATGAATCGTTTGTGAACACATCATTTCCTTAACGAACGAACATTAATAAGCTTTGTTCGTGTTCATTTGGTTCGTTTACAGCCCTAGATTATAATTTGAACTAATATTTGTTGGTAAAGGATTTTTTATTAGGGTTTATATCATTCACATGTAAATTATTTGTTTTATATTTTTTTATTAGGGTTTATACCACTCACATGTAAACTATTTGTTGGTAAAGGTTTATATTTTTTTATTAGGGTTTATACATATGTAAACTATTTGTTGGTAAAGGTTTATATTTTTTTAATTAGGGTTTATACCACTCACATGTAAACTATTTGTTGGTAAAGGTTTATATTTTTTATTAGGGTTTATACCATTCACATGTAAATTAATATTTGTTTTAGGCTGTACTGTTTACCAGTATTCGAATGTTAACAAATATTGTTTTATATTACGCGGTTCTCATAGTTTCCACTAGTTCCAAAAGAATGCGACCCCCCCCCCCCTCTCTCTATATATATAAACTGGTTATTTGCCATGGTTTATATGTTAGTTCATATGTGAACATGTATGCTATATTATAGGTTAGTGGTCTGTATTATTGATTCGCACGTGAATCAACTCTTTTATATGTTTTTTCAATATTTACTATTTATAAAACATAACGGTTTATGTATGACTTACGATTTGTTTTACATGTTATGTTCATTGGAGAGAGTTTATTGGAATTTTCAAGTGTCACTCATTATTTTTAAATCAAAATGGAGACAACAAAAGATTTTAGGCCCCGAAATGAGTTTAAATTCTGATTTTTCTAAAAAGAGTTATAAGTTAAAATTCTGGTCTAGATTCTGAAATACCGTTGGATCGTCCCTGCCATACACATATTAAGAAGACTTAATATCTTGAGTCTTTTTTTAACTAATTTGTTTGTGGGTTCACATTCTATTATCATATTCAAGTCTTTTTATACTATATATATATATAACATAGGCAAACTGGTAATCCGAATTTTCTTTGATATTTCTAAATGTATGGATGTTTAAGAACAAATTATTTCATGGTTTTGAAATGAAGAAAAACTGGTATATACTTGTAACTTTAATAAAATATTTTAGTCAAATATATATTTTATTTTGTAAATCAAATAATTAAAGGTAATTTACCCTTGAGATCGTCATCACCCGTGTTATTCATGATAGGGACGACCAAATGTATTTCGGGACTAATAAGAATTCGGATTGTAATTTTTTAATTAGAATTCAAATTGTAAATTTTTAATAAGAATTCGAAAAGTAGGTTATAACCATGTGTATTACACGAGTTAAATAAATGTAATGTTCTATAATGGTAATACAAAGAAATTATGTTTTTAAAAAACATGTGTATTGCACAAACTTAACAAAAACCATATATTATACGGGCTAAATAAGATATATGTCATTTTTGTAACACATGTAGTTGTCAAGACATGTCTTTAAATATTAACTTTGACGTGATCAGTGGCGGATCTAGACAAAAATTAAGGGGTAACGTTTAATTTTTTTACCGTACTTTTATAAAATGTAAAAACAATTATTTAGGTTGGTTATCTAAAGCTAAATATTGAAAAAAAATCGGTTTAGGTCGGATCTGGTAACATAATAAAAAGATATAATTAAATTAAGTTTAAACATTAATAATTAAAAGTTTTTAAAACTTTCAAACTAGTTAACTTAAATGGGCTTAATAGTAATAATTAAAAAAAATTTTAATGACTAATGTTACTTTTCTCAAACTCCTATATTTATAAATAAATTATCCTTGCCTGAAATTGAACTTAGACCTTCCACTAAGAGACAAGAGCCTCTACCACCAAGTGAGCTATCTTCACTTGACTTATAAATTAATTCCAGATAACATTTTCATTTGTTAATCTTTGAGAACTAAAAAAAAGTTGATCATAAAAATAAATAAACATAACTTATAAATATAACAAGTTTATATATTTGTTCAATATAACATACTTTTTAGTAATATATACGACTAAAATCTTTTTTAAATCAGTAGAAATAAATATTATTATTATTATAATACATAATTGAAGAAGTTGATAGGTACAGGATTTTTTCAGCATTTGTATTTTGGCCACAATTTTGTTTGTAACTTTGGTTTTTATTTTGCATTTTGTCCACAAGTTTTGTTACTTTGATTTTTTGTTTTGCATTTTGGTTATTTTTTTGTTACTTTGGTGTTTACATTTTGACGTTAACAAATAGGGTAGGTGAATCAACTTTTAACCATGTTCAACTACAGAAATGACTTTTCGGTTTTAAGAAAATATATTTAGAAATGTAAAATATTAACAGTATTGTAACAAGTCGAAGCGATACTGGTCAAACAACATTGGTACTGACACAAACATTCGATATTATGGTTAAACATGTGTCGAATCCTTTTAAGCATATTTTTATGTTGCCGAGTGCCACCTGTACGGTAAAAAACTGAACCGATACCATAACGCACCAAAGCGATAACAACCAAACACCCGCTGCGAAGCGCGTAACTATTTGTACTAAATTAATAACTATAAAACATAAAATCTACAGAAATTAATAACGGTGTTAAACAAGTATATAAACTAATTCTCCTAAGTTAAACACTATATATTGTAAATAAATAGGTTATTAAATATTATCACTCTAAAAAATTAGATCAATTTATTTCTCCTTATAGAAAAATGAATTATTACAAAAATTCAAATTGCTAAACAAAAATTCGATTTGCTAAACTCACGTGAGGAATGCTAAATACATAATGAGCTCCATGTATCAAGAGTTTAAAAACCGGCCAGAAAGAACTTAGAGTAAATTATAAGTTTTGTGCTTTATGTTAACACCAATTTTTTAGGTGGTGTCATTTAGCGCTAAAATTGACAAGCTTTGTACTAAAGAGAACGTGTGTTAAATATTGTATAGTTTTGTGTGAGAATAGGAGTGCAAGACTCATATGCACTGTAACGCTTCGTATTTCTGTACTTTCCTTATTTAGAAAGTTGTATTTGCATTTTTATTTTTTAGAAACTTATAATTGTATCATATTCGTATATCATTTCCAAGCTTATCATCCGAGACTGTGATCATAATGGAAATTCATTTTTATACTCGTACATGTTATACTTGTGTTATACGCAAAAAAATTATCAAATATACATTTACGTACAGACTGAGACTCACAATACGCTTGAATTATCCAACATACTTACACGATACTTATCACATGTTTACAAACACATTCTATACTTGAAAACGAGCCAAAATACAAGAAAACGACATAAAATAACCTAACTACAAAGTACAAGGGCCAAAACCGAACAAAAACCAAAGTGTTGGAATACATTACCTGTCGAGCCACGCGACAGGGGAGTTTGTCTGGTCACATGGCACGACCACGTCTATCGCAGATCCAAAATTTTCCCAATCGGGTTTCACCCTTTCTCACCTCCAACCAACTCCTAACCTAATTTAATAGTAACCCGAATCAAACCCATTATACATAGGAGCTTCCACACACTCGTAAAAACTTTCCAAACACTCTAAACACTTCCAAAGCATCAAATTATCTCAAATTCTTCAAGTTCTTGGCAGATTACACTTGTGTTCAAGTTAGTGAGTTTGAACACCTTTCTTGCATCTTTCTTATGCTTTTCTTGCTTCAAACTGTAACAACCCGACTTTTCCGGTTGTTCTGTTACTACCGTTATCCTTTGTAACCGTTTTGTAATCCGAGATTCGACATAAATAATGGATTTATGTTATACCAAAAATACAATTTCATCACACGACATAACATCACACTTAAAATGCTTAATACTCCCAATAACGCTACATGAATCACAGAGAATTATTTTAAATTATATACCGAGTATGTTTGTTTGTTCGGTAACCACTTGCGCCTACGACCTCGCTTATCACACTAATCGCAAACGCGGTTATTTATATGGGTTATGTAATGCCGTGTGTTATATATGTTTATGTTCTATACGTGGTTAAACTCTTGCTTAAACGCTCGCTCGCTCACGCAACTCACTCTATCGCATTATATTGATTACACAACACTTAACACCTCGCCAAACCACTTAACAAAAGTAACTAAGACAAATGAAAATATCGAACGAACAGCCAACGCGTGAATTGGAAACAATTCACACGAAACTGGCCAATTCGTACGAATTGTTCCCATGCACTCTCCTCTCCTCCTATAAATGCTCCACTCACCCACACACACTCCTCTTGCTGCCACTTCGCATCGAATCTCTCTGTACTCATTTTCTCTGATTTACAAGTAAGTAAACAGCTATTATACATAAAACACAACGATTTTCATTACGATTTCACATGAGTTTATATCCGATTTCATCTATACTTCTCTGTTCATGAAAATCTTCATTATTTTCATAAAACCTTCTGTTTTTCCCCCGGAATCACACTTAAACGAGTGTATTTGAGTTAGCCTTGGCTTCTCAAGTCAGAAAACTTAATGTTTTCCAGCTCACCAAGTGTTGATTCCAAAAAACTATTTATAATCAATTTTTACACAAAAACAGGCTAAAACCGACATATATTTTCGTTCAATGAATAGTGGGATGAAGCGGTGTCAAAACTAGCCTGAAATGGACTTGAAAGCACGTCTGTTCCAAGCAAAAACTCAATTCCGGATGCACGAAGACGCTAAACAGTCAACTCATGCGAATCGGACTGGCTCGTACGAATTGACCAATTCGTACGAACCAGCCCTAATTCCCACAAGTGACTTAGCTCGCTCTAAAGACCTCGCCAGCTTTTGGTTTGCTCAGTAGCTTAAGGTTGGAAGGATGGACGCCCGATTTCCTGAAGAAACGACGCGAAAACACTCGATTTTGGACACAAAACAGCTCAACTCGCACAAAACTCAAGTTGTACAAATTGACCAATTCGTACGAATTGACTAACTCATATGAATTGACCAATTCGTACGAACTTGTATAACTTGTACGAATTGACCTGTTTTCCCACACCAACACTTCGTTTCGACCGATTTAGCACTATGGAAGACTGATGCACTTCTGTTCCCACTTACAGGCTGACCAGACACTCTCCTCGCTCTCCTCCGCTCGCACTTAACCGTTTACGCACCCACTGTGAGTCTACTTGAACCCTTTTGCTTTAGTGCACTTTTGGATGTTACATACGTTCTCTATCAAACGATCACAACACACAACTCTAAAACGCTTTCAAAACGCAAGCCTACTATCGCATGACTATACGTGAACGTTGAACAACTATGTGTTAATTGTATGCCTTGAGATTTGCTGACCACCCTTAACATGATAGCTGCTATAGGTTGACGCGCCACCTGTTCATTCAGGGGTTGTTAAGGCTCGCTCTCGCTTTACTTTACTTGTCTCACTCGCAGTTGTGTTGGTTAGTCTATTTCCGTGTAGGTAACATATGTGTTATACGTTAGTGCATGCTGGTTTCGTTAAACGCTTATTTACTATTATTATGCAAACATGTGTACTCACTTTTACATTATTGTATTGACTTTATTTTAACGTATGTGACAGGTTGATGATTATTTCTTGCTGCAAACGGATACGACTTCTAGAAGCTCACTAATAAATCTAGGTTGTCGGATTTGAATTTTTGAGAGACATGTAATTTGTTTAACTATTGTGAGATATTTGTTTAATTGTATGGGAAGTTAAACTTTTAAATATTGTCATTTTTATAGTTGTTATGGATTCTCTCGAACAATCCGATTCGCCTAGTGTCGCGCCCTGATGATTCCGCCATCGGTTGGGGTGTGACACAAACCTCTCGGACAACATCAAGGATTGTTACCCACCATGGTGTAACAAGGTGGTACAACTCCATATTTGATGTCCAAAGTAGGATATAAATTATATTTTCATAAAACTTTTACAACATGTTTGTTTCTTGTTTCATCTTGTGGAAATCTTGTACCAACCTTGCTCCCAATCAAACTCGTGGTTGTGGGGTTTGTGTACGATTGATTTCTAGAGGATTAGAGGCCTAAAAACCTGACTTAGCTACTGTCAAAAGGTTCAAAACAACCTATAAAGTGTTGAAACCAATCCAAGTATTCAATCCTCAATGCTGTAAGGCTTGTGTTTTGGTAAAGTGTGCACCATGGAAGCCTTGGCTTTCCAACTATGTTCCACTACCTCACTTGCTTGATTTATTAGATTATCTTCATACCACTACATCTCAAAACATGTAATCTGTTTAACTATTGTGAGATATTTGTTTAATTGTATAGGAAGTTAAACTTTTAATTATTGTCATTTTAATAGTTGTTATGGATTCTCTCGAACAATGATTCGTCTAGTGTCCACCCCGATGATTACGCCATCGGTTGGGGTGTGACAGATTGGTATCAAAGACATAACTATAGGGAATTAGGTAGGATTGCCATGCTCGACCTAGTCTATAGTCTAAGCCCCAAAATAGACCTCACAAACGAACCAAACCAATCCATGCGAATTGCACATTCCGTGCGAATTGCACATTCCGTACGAATTGCACAATCCGTACGAATTGCACAATTGGTATGAATTGTGCACTTCGTACGAACTACACAATTCGTACGAATTGGACAGGACTTCAATCGAAGCGACCGAATTTTTCATGTTCTGCTTTCGATCTAGCGCTGTTAACTAAACTACATATGCTTTTCCTAAAGCTACCACAATACACGCTTGAAGATACTCGTGTAACAACAAACACAATATTGTATAGAGATTAGGTTTGAAAACCAAGAACTCTCGATAAGATCGCTCCTCCCGCGTATTACTCTCTACACGAGATTTCTTCGCTGAGTTAGGAGTGATATCCATATCTCAACGGAAATCTCCATTTCTACCTCGTGTTTGTTTATACCACGGCTATGGTACGAAGTTTTTAAGTTAGGGGTGAAACCCGCATCTTAATAACTAGTCCCACTCCTCGATTTTCAATCTAACCAAAGTCTCGATTGTTTCCATGACTTGGGGTGCGTAGTAACCGGAAGGGTAATGTCACACCCCAACTGATGGCGGAAACATCAAGGCGGGACGAAAAAGATTGCTCATTGCTCACAACGCTAATAGTGACAATAATTAATTTAAACCAAATTTCATTTCATAGATAAATTATCATTACAATACATGGAAAAGTCAAATAACAATAAACAAAGGCAAAACTGATACAACATTAATAGCCTAAGGCGTCTATATGTGTATCTAGTGTCAATGCTACTTCATTTTCATAGCATCATCTTCATCAACATGTAACATGTTTAAAATAAAGTTCGATGCAAAAGCAAAGGCGAGTACACAAGTTTAGGCATAAGCATACATATAAGAATAAAGTTTAAAACGAATCCACATGGCAACTAAGTTTATTACTAGAGCATCATACATGGCATGCAATATTTCTAGTCAATCCTCTTGTTTACGTAATATAACGATAATTTAACATGACCCCTCGTTCACGGTTGGTGCGTTACTCCTATAGCGCTATACATCTCAAATGGTGGCTCAAAATAAGCTAATGACTATGGTATTACATAAGAATCGTCCAAATATAAGCATCATGTAACGTATCAAAGTGTTCATGTATATTGGATTGTTTCGTGCATTGCATTAAGAATAAGTTTAGTGATTTTGTATAATGTAAACATGTTACACCCAAAGTGTTATAAAAGAAAATGGGTCGAGTGTACTCACGGTTTTGCAAGCTTTTCGACTTGACAGTTCCGTGAAGAGTTGTTTGGTTGACGGGGGAACACCGAGTTATCCTACAAGAGGAAACGTAGGTGTGAGTATTTGGATGTTGATGGAAGATTCGCGATTTGGAATAAGGTATAACAAAGTATGTATACGAAAATGTTCACCAAGGTCTAGCACTCGTTTTGACACTATGGGAACCCATTAGGGCTTATGTGATTTCATATGTTGTAACACCTATTAGAATCGTAACGAGGAACTAAACACTTTGGTGATTAAACTTAATAACTTGACATAGGATTATTTAGCCATTATCAAGGTTTCAGTTTTATGTATATTATATAGTTACATATGTACATTATATCATAAGTCCTTCAAGGATGTCATATAAGTCATGTAAGAGGTAGGAAGATAAATCTTCCATTTAGGAACCTCATGTAAAGTTCACCACTACACAAGTTGTTATAGACAACAAGGAGGGTCAAGAAGAAGAATAATAATATAAATGAAATTACATGTTATCTTTACACCAAGTAGCCAAGTAATATACAACCCGGTGAGCCGACGTCGACACAAGTCGAAGGCTAGACGGGGTTGTGTTACTTTCAACTAGCAAGCTACTTAGGATGGAATGGGAAATATCAAGTGTTGTATGGACTTGGATGTAGGATAGCCCAAGCTAACTTTGTGGTCACACTATCTTCAAGTTCAAGACTTGGCAACACTTGTGAGCTTAAAGCTCACGTAAAACAGAAAGTTTAGGGTGTTAGAACAGCCCATATTTCATGTAGAACAAGCTTGGTTTGGCTCACTAACCATAAACTTGGTTAGGAGCATAAGAACTCAAGGTTGTTTGAGGTAAAACATAAGTTCTAAGAGATTTGTTCATAACAGAGAGTTTGGAACCCTTTTGGTGCATTTCCAGGTCTGGATTCTCCAAGGAGAATCCATATCGCTCCTGAATAGCTAGGGAACATAATTTGTATCTAAATGTCCATTCAAGCGGAAATTAAATGACATGTTAATCAAATATGCAAGAATTACTCATTAAAGTCTGTTTTATTGATCAATAGTTCATATACATTCAAGATCCTGATCCGACAGAGCTTCGCCTCAAAGTGTGCAAAAGTTACAAATGAGAGAACCTAAGGCATCTATTTATAGAGGGACAAGTTCGTTGGGGAGGACACAAGTTCGGGCGAACTTGTTCACACTTTCAATTCCGGGCGAACTTGTTCTCTATTTACATATATACTTCATATTCTTAGCATATTCTCATATATTCTAAACAGACTCGATACAAGACTTAGACATAGACATACTGCACTAACAGACTCACCCTTGGATATCGTCTTCGTCTTGATCAGTCTTCAAAAGCTCTATCTTCAAATCTTCTATCTACAACGCCCAAAGAAGTTCTTATATGGTTTCTTCCTTCCCTCTTTCTTAGGAATCGGCGTTTGATCAGCAGGTGGCACCTTTGTCATAAACTGGAGACGTCTGAGTCTCGCCTCCCTACCCTTTTCATGTAAACGTTCAAGACGCCTTTCTTCTTTCAAAAATTCTTCACGCTCTAGCTCCCGCTAACTTGATTCCCACATCTTTCAAGAATTTACGCCTTGAGCATAACAAACATTAACAATCCCCTGATACTTCTTCGCTTGTACCTCTTCACGTTTCTCGTAACAAATCTTGTTGAAGAATAAACATCGAATATCCTCCTTTGAACAGTTCACTAGCCACATCGGGTCTAGTATGCATATCGTTCTCCAGATTCCCCATAAACCTTCTTTTTGTAACACTTCAGCTGAGCTTTCTTTTGTAATATCCAACTGGTCTTCGAATCTCAAAACTATAATCGCTTCACACGTCGTTTGGTCAACTTGCCACCACTTGAACAAATGATAGAAATCTTGTTCAATTGGCATTAGAGGCATATTCTTCATTGCACGTGGTCGTTTCATTGTTAGTGTAATATCTTTCTCACCTGTTTTTTTGTTGGTCTTGATTCGACGTTTAGGTATAAACGGCTTCCAGTATATGAAACCTGAGTCGCTTCAAATTTTATCATCTTCCATAGCAACTGATCAATAAACTTCATTTGGTAGCTAATGTTCCTCGTTTGCACCAGTTCCTCCACATCCCAATATGGTAGCGTACTAAAACCTACCATGTATTGAAAGTACTGTATGCCGAATTCATGTTTGATGGCGTAAACATTTAACTCCTTTAACCACCCCCAACTTAGAATATCACCTAATGACTTGTCGGCATCTCTGGTAAAGAATGCTAATGGTCGTCGAAACTTTCTTTCTTTCAGCATTTCTTTAAACCAGGACTTTTTCGCTTCAGCAATCTCAGCTTTCATCATAGGCTTTGGAACTTTGCCTTCACGAACAGACTCAACAATCTTTTCTTTCAGTAAGTCTTCGTTCAGCTGTTCATACATTTCTTCAAACGTAGGAAAACAATCGGTATTTAATTCAACATACTTCTCTGCTTCATCCTTTTCATCATCCGATCTATCTTTAATAATAACTTTGTCATATTCATTAGCATCAGATCTTCGTTTGTAGCTGTACTTGTTTGGCTCAAACGTGTCAATGTTCACAACTTCTTCCTCAAAATCAAAATCAAAAGATTCAGCATCAACGTTCAGCAACTTAGCAAGATCTTCTTTTGTCATGTTGTGTACAAACTCTCCTTCTTCGACATTGTACTCTAACATAAGTACCAGCGGTTTTGCAGACATAGCAGCAACAGGCATTGCAACAATTGCATTAGTCAAATCTTCATCTGTTTGCCATGCTTGCCCTGATGGCTCCCCCTTACTTTGATCTTCCATCATATTCATATCATCGTTCAGTAAAGAAGAAAAATCAAACTCATCAGTCACTTTTGCATCAACAACCTTCAATCCAACACCACCCTAACCATCATCATTACCATCATCGTTGTCAGAATCATCTTTTGGATCATCAGCAGTCTCATCATCTTTCTCTTCATCCTCAGCTTCTTCATCATCCTTCTGTTCAGTTTCTTTCTCTGGAATAATTTCAGACTCAGAAGCTTTTGAAGTATCAACAGTTTCAGACACCGGCTCTTCAGTTGTTTTAGGCACACCATCAATCACATTCTTACCTTTACCCTGTGCTGTAAGCTCTTTCTCAGCTTTTTCTTTAGCTTCTTGCACATCTAAACGTTCGTATTCAACTTTGAAATCAATACCCAGACTATTTGATAGCACTTTCTGAAGTCTTGTAAACCTTCTATCATTCAAATCTCTTTCAGATCGTAACTCAACAATTTCTTTCTGCAATCTCTCATTTTCATCTTGTAAACTTTCTATCAACGCTTTCAAGTACCCACGACCTCATTCTAGAAACTTAACTTTGTCGCTCAGAATTTCTTTTTCAACTTCGCTTTGATTCACTTTCTGTTCTGCTTCATTCTTTGATACTCTTTCTTCCAGTACTTTGATTCTCTTTTATAATTCATCGACATTAGTATCCAGAAAGAAATCATTCAAATCTTCAAGAGTAACAGGTTCTTCAGGAATATTTCCAAATAACTTTGACCTCGGAGTTGTCTTTGGAGTAGATTTTGGCGTACTCTTCGGTGTATGCGGTGAAGTATGAACTGGAACCACTTTAAAAATAGAACTTTCAGGTTGTGATGTTGTCGGAGGTTCTTGAGATTCAATGATTGGAATATCTAGCAAATCAGACACAGGAGGTTCTTGTGTGACTCCTGGTTGCTCAGTAGTTTCTTGAACCGAAGTGAATGACCGTTTCAACCGCAGGAGGTTCTTGTGTAACTCCTATTTCTTTAGCACCGGAAGGTTCTTGTGTAACTTCTTTGCGCTTCTTTTGACTTATGTAACGACGGCTTTGCGGCTTTGCGGCTTTTGTAATGCTTTTCTCCCCTTTGTACTAGGAGAACCTGTAGTCTTCAAAGTAGACTCTTTAGCTGAAGACTTTACACGCTTAGCCTTTTTCTTCGGTCTCTCTTCATCAGAACCCTTTTCAGAACCTGGTTCATAATCAGCATCACCTTCCTTTGATTTTTCTATTACTTTTTCTGTAGTAGACTTCTTTATCTCTTTCTCAAGTGAATCGTCACTATCTTCATTCTTGTCAGAAGTTGCAGAGATTACATCATCATCTTGAGTATCTTTTTCTGTCTCTTGACTTTGAATGTTAACCGCAACACTAGAACCAGCTTCACCTTGAACATTCTCTGGTTCCTCTTCATCAATAAGCATAGTTTCAACTTTCTTTAACTTTCTTGATTGTTTCTTTTTCTCTTCAACAATTTTCTTTAGAAACCAATCGCTACGTTTTTCTTTGAAAGTTGCAAGCAATTCTTCTTCAGCTTTAACTTCTTTTTCATTACCACTTCTTGCCTTCCTCCTCTTGTATTCAGGTGGTGCAACGTAATCTGCAGAATTAATAGCACCAAACAACGGTTTTGCAACTGGAGCTGAAGCTTGCTTCTGAAACGTAATAAGCTTCTTGACTGTTGTATCATCCATGTGGCTTAGATATAAAATGTCATTCGGATCTTTTTCTATCTTCTCAAACTTGTCGTCAATAAGCATTTGCACAAATCTAGGGTACATCACAAGTCTGTTTGTTCCCATATTGTTCTTCATGTGTGTAAATACGAGCTTTGAGAAATTGAAATTCTTGTTTAGAACCAACGATGTAGCCATACATGCCATGTAGTCTTGAACGTCATCTAAACCAGCTTTGCGATGACTAAACGCATGAATAATCGTGTGCATCAGAAACTTGTAAGGATTAGGAACTCCCCCTTTCTTCAAAGTCGATTCGTTAACATGGCCTTTGTAACCCATCCGAAAGAAACATCCACGAACCATTCTTTCATCTAATAACATTGGATCATTCGCATCATCACCAAAATTCAGAACCTTCCTGATGTTTGTCTCAGTCACAATATTCTCTTTATCTTCATTCCCAATGCGTACAATCGACTTGATCTCTGTATTATCTTCATTTAGTGACGCTGCATTCCATAATCTATAAACATGAGATCTATAAACCACAGTCTTCTCGGTAATCGCCTTATGTATCGGTATTCGTGCCATGAAATCCAGAATACTGTCGTAGGCTGCCGGTGACGGACAGATCGTCTTGCCGAGCGATACACACATGTCATGAAACTTCAAGAAAGAAAGCTAAATATTCTGCAAACACGAAAATCGAGACAAACACTTAGAAGAAATTTCACAATTTTCACAAACATACACATCAAGTTCGGGCGAACTTGATAAACAATTACACATCAGAATCTCATTAAGTTCGGGTGAACTTGATTTGGACACACCTTAAATGAATATCAAACAAGTTTAGACGAACTTGTAAGATATACAACATTATTCACTTTTGAGGACAAGTTCGGCCGAACTTGGTTCAAAGAACCAATTAACAAGTTCGGGCGAACTTGTCTTCGTTTTCAATCAAAACCTGCAAATACCAATTCAAAGATTTTTAGACCAAATTAAGGGCATGTTAAGGATTGTTTAAGGTTTTTAACTGATTTTATCATTCAATTTTGTCCTTAAACACCCTAAATCTAGTCGTTTTAGCATGTTCAGATCTATTTTGTTCAAAGTCAATCAATTTATGGTCCATTCTTTAATTTCTCACCTCTGCCATGATGCTTAGTGTGCAAATCACTAAGAATCAATACAAATTTGGACAGCACTTCGTTACAAAAGTGATAATTTTGATGCACTCAAATCGCTCAAGTTCACTCTGAATGTTCAAGAAACATGTGAAATGAAGTTCGGGCGAAACTTAACTATTATATAGTGTAATAAATCCGGGCGAACTTGTAAACACTCAACAATAAAGACTAGTACAAGTCCGGGCGAACTTGATACACAAATCAATAAAACAGAACATGTCCGGGCGAACTTGAAACCAGATCAATATTCTTTTACCCTGATCAAGTTCGGGCGAACTTGATCAAACCCAAACCCATTTTTTTCAGATTTTTCAATTAACCCTGAACTTTTCAACTTTTACCAGTTTTAACAATCCACTCAGTTGACCAATTCCAAGTTAATGACCTTGGTTAACCGATTTGTCTACCGAGTCCAAGTTAATGACCTGGATTCGACCCGTTATGAACAAACTGTTGGTTTTTCTCAATTTAAAGTTTCAAATTAATGAACTTTTAATCGTCTTCGCTGGTTAGATTTTACAGATTAGCTCCTAGCCTGTTGTCAATTAGATTTCCACCAGTTTAGCACCTTACCAGACTTCAAAGATCCGTTATCCATCATTGGCTTGTTGAAACTAATGTAGAAACAAAGTCTTTTTGTATTTTTGAAAGTTTATGCGAAAACACACTGAAAATCTTTTTGGTTTTAATCTGTAAAGCAAGTAAACTATGTACAAACATATTTACAGACATATTTTTGTGAATTCGTGTCTAAGGATCATATCAGTTGATTGAGACATATCACCAGTACCATTGACCTTATGATGACTTAAATTTTAAACTCGTTTACCTAGATTGTCGATATGTTTGTCCACTTAAACTTCGACACATTTCTCAATTGTTCCAAGATATCATAGTTAGAATTATGAAACTTGACTCAACTATTGTTCCCATCTCAGAATATACTCCCGTATCAAGATTCCCTAGATTTCATCTTACAGGTGAGTATAGCGTAATTGATATCTGTATCTGGGTTAATGCGAAGCCTTGAGAGCTCAGGTTAATACCACTGTATCGACAAAGAGATGAAGGCTCGACTTTAAGATGTGTTCCAATTAAGGAATCTTTTAAGCACTGCAATTTGATTAGATCTTTCGATTCTTTCAATTTTGTATGCAGTTTAGGGTTTTAAGCAAAAGCATTATAGAAGTTCTAGGCTATTGCTTCCGCAAAATCAGAAGAACTTGTATAATACCCCATATATCAATAATCTATAAAGACCTCGTATCTCAGAATCAGGAAACCTCTCAAACGAAATTTCGGAGTACTAAGTCCATATATCCGAGAGATGTTAATCCACAAGTTTAAGCAGTTGTAAAATTTACTTTATATCCCGGAAACAATCTACTGAACGTGTAAAGCCTATCGATACATCCACATTAAGACTTGTTTATCACTTTTTTAAACTTTATAAATCTTTAGCATACTGTGATATTCCACTGATGTACTATCATTTCCTTTTTGATACAAAATTCTTTTTGTCTTTTTCATGTTTTTGTACTTTTTGATTTTTCATATGTTTTTGTATTTTCTCATAATATTTCTCCCCCTAAAATCAAAAACATATTTTTGTATTTTAGTTTTTAAGAAATTCTAATCTAAAAGATAAACAAACAAATGTGGATCATGTGAACTCGTCGTCCGATCCATATTCAACCTCTGCCTCCGCACCTATGAACAAATTTTTAATATCGTTAAGCCTCATTAGATATTTAAATCTTGTTAAAGGAAAAGCTTTGGTATAAAAATCAGCTTTTTGTTCATCGGTGTGGATTTTTTCTATTCGCGCCAACTTCTTTTCGTAACAGTTACGAATGAAGTGATAACGAATTTCTATGTGTTTAGTTCGAGAGTGATGAAATGGATTTTTAGTAATGTCGATAGCTGCCTTATTGTCTACATATAAAGGCGTATCAAGAAATTACAATCCAAAGTCCCTCATCTGTTGTTGAATCCATAGGATTTGTGAACAACAGCTGGAAGCATAAATATATTTTGCCTCACAAGTAGAAAGAGAGACCGTGGTTTGTTTTTAGCATTGCCACGTTACTAATCGAGTTCCGAAGAACAGGCAACCAGCCATCATAGACTTTGAATTCAGCTTGTCCACCCCAAAGTCAGAATCAGCATATCCCGTCAAATCGAAGTTGTTGTTCTTTGGATACCACAAGTCGGTGCTTGGACATCCCTTCAGGTAGCAGAATAATTCTCTTCACAATCTGCATGTGAGATACTCTGGGACTGGAATGATATCTTGCGCAAAGACAGGTAGGATACATGATATCTGGGCGAGATGCCGTCAGATACATAAGAGATCCTATCATCGACCTATAGAGCGTATCATCCACTTTGGTTCCTGTTTCATCAATGCAAATTCCGTGATTCAGTGCCATAGGAAACTTCTTCAGAACATCATGAACATATTTTGTTTGATGAATGAATATGCCGTCTGGTAACTGATCAACTTGTAACCCGAGAAAGAATTTCATTTCGCCCATAGAAGACATCTTAAATTTCTTCTTCATTATCTTCTCGAATTCTTTGCAAAGACTATCATCTGTGGAACCAAAGATGATATCATCCACATAGATTTGTACGATGATTAGATAACTTCCGACTTCTTTGGTAAATAATGTACTATCCACTGTGCCTCTTGTAAAGCCCTTACCAAGGAGATGTTGAGATAACGTCTCGTACCAAGCTCTCGGGGCTTGGTGTAATCCGTATAAGGCTTTGTCCAGAAGATAAGCTTTGTTCTTGTTCAGCGGATCGACGAACCCCGGTGGTTGGCCGACGTACACTTTTTCGTGTAGCTTACCATAAAGAAATGCAGATTTCACATCTGACTGGCACACTTTAAAACCTTTCCAAGCAGCGAATGCAAGGAAAATGCGGATTGACTCTAAACATGCAACCGGTGCAAAGACTTCTGTATAATTAATTCCTTCTTGCTGGAGGAAACCTTTAACAACCAACCGAGCTTTGTTTCTAACGATAACACTTCGATCATCCCTCTTGCACTTGAAGACCCACTTCGTGTCTATCGCCTTTTGCTTTGGTGGTAAGTCGACAAGTCTCCAAACTCCCAGTTTCTCAAACTGTAACAACTCTTCCTACATCGCAATTACCCAGTTCTCATCACCCAAAGCTTCATTCACAGTCTTCGACTCTATTTGAGATATGAAACATGAATAATAGCAATAATCTTGAGTCGGAGCCACTCGAGTATAGAAATAACTTAAAGCTTTGTTGATCTGGCTTCTCGTTCTCACACCAGTCTATAACTCTCCAATTATGTTATTCGATGGATGATATGAATAAGATCACGGAATCTCCTCGCTAGGAACAACAACTGTACTATTCTGATTCATAATATTTAGATCAACTATCAAATCAACTTCAGGATACTAGATGTTGCTTCATTTTGATTGCTAGGGCCAGCAGATTGGTTTAACATATTGGATATCTGCTCGGATTCTTCGTCAGAGGAAGATTCTCCATCATCATCGAAAGTCGGAGCTTCACCAGAGTTGAAATTCTGATTCTGAGAAAGAATGGGCTCTGTAGTAGCATTTCCTGGTTCAGTGGAAACATTTGCTGGAGTTGTAGTAGGTGCTACTTCTGCTTCAGAAACTTGTTCTACTGGAACACCACTACTACTCAGACCTGCACCAGAAGACGATGTACCAGCAGTAGGTTGATTAACCACTATTGGCCTTAAAATATTTTCTGGAATAGCCTACTATTGTATATAATAAAGAGCTACAAGATCTTCTTCAGACGGCTCTTTTGGCAAGTCGAATGACTTCCACAAATCTTGATAATTGAACAACCACGCATCGCCTTTTCTTTGAATAGGAGTTGTGTACCGAAAGCAATCAACGTGTTGTGCTTCGACCACTCTTATAAAAGTAGGAATGTAAACTCTCCTGAGCGGACTAGCATAACCGACAAAGAAACCTTCCAGCGTTTTGGCACCGAACTTTCCATCTGAATCAATCACTGTGCAAGGTGCGCCAAACGGTTCTAGATACTTTAGATTTGTTTTCCTTTGGTTAATCATCTCGAAGCAAGTCTTCTTGGTCGGTTTGACTGTTAAGACCCTGTTCAAAGTGTAGCATGCCGCTGCAACCGCCTCACTCTAGAAGCTAACAGGAAGTTTGGAATCTGCAAGCATGGTTATTGCTATTTCAATTAAAGTCCGATTCTTCCTCTCAGCTACTCCATTTTGTTGTGGAGTGTAAGGTGCACTAATTCGTGCAGAATTCCTTTGGCGTTGCAAAAATATTTCATCCGGGAATTTTTGAACTCCGTACCATTATCACCTCGAATTCGTCTAACAGGGAGATGATATAGATTTTCAAGCTTCTTGAAAAGAATCACAAGATTATCGAACATTTCATCTTTATTCTCCTGAAAGAAAACCCATGAATATCGAGAATAATCATCTGTGACAACCAGACAATATAGATCTCCGGATATACTACGAACATTCACTGGACCGAAAAGATCCATATGTAGACGTTCAAGCGGCAACTTTATGGAGTTAAGAATCTTCTTAGGATGTGACTTCTTAATCTGCTTTCATTTCTTGCATTCAAGACAGTGATCCGTCATGTGAAAGCTTCGAAGATTCACTCCTTCGACTAAATCGTTGTGAACCAGAAAATTCATTTTCCTCAGATGTATATGCCCCATCTTCTAGTGCCATAGAATCGAATCCTTCTCTGTAGCTTTTGTTACAAAACATTGAGCCGATTTTGACGATGTGGTGGCAACACTCATGTCTAGCAGGTACAAATCATTTTCACGTGGAGCGCGCATTAGAATCCATTCATCCGGAATCTTGAAGCCCGACTTAAGAATCATGCACTCCTTATTGTTGAAATGAACGGTGAACTACTTATCGCAAATATGAGAAATACTGAGAAGATTGTTTTCCAGCTCGGCGATATAGTTTACACGATCAAATGACACCACACCATTCGAAAGCTTTCCTTCTACTACCATCCTACCTCCTTAATTTCCAGCGAAGCCTACATATCCTCCGTTAATCGCTTTAATATCAAAGAGTAGTGCTTTCATCCCGGTCATGTTCCGCGAAGCTCCGCTATCCAGAATCCACTTGATAAAATGGATCTTTGGAGCCCCTGCACATGTTAACAACTCAGTGAAAAAGTGCAACCCAAGCCTTTTTGGTCTTGGGTGTGGGATTATAATCTTCATAAACACCCTCATAATCCCTTTGATATTCATAATCATCATCTAAGACTTCATCGACATTTAAGTTTTCAAACTTGACTTTCTTCTTTTCTTTTGAAAGTTTAGGAAAAACTTTGTCAATTTCAGTTTTACCCTTTGATTCAAACACCTTATTTTTATCAATCTTAACTGACTCAGACTTAGCAACTTCAGATGTAGTCTATCAGATTCCTTAACTTTGTACATGACAACGTTAGGATCATCACTTAGGCTATCTTCCAATGATGTATCGTCATATTCGGATTGTGAATCAGAACTATTCAAACTTGCATTGGCGCTCTCAAAACCGCCATCATCAGCTTCACTCAACACATTTTCAACAACATTTTTCACCACTGCTTCACTATCATCGTTTGTGTAGGTTATGTCAATATTCTCAGGCAGCTCATTTTTCTTTTCTGTCAAAAGTTCAACATTAAGCCCCTTTTCCATCCCTTCAACTTTCTTGCGACGATATTTTTCGCACAAGGGAGGTGGAACATTGCTATAATCCCCACGTTTCTTACCTTTTGCTTTCTTATCATTTTCTTCCGACGGAATTGTTGGAAGACTATGATTAATGACATAAGCATTCGTGGTATAACTTTTCAAAAGCTGTCTCACCCTTTCGGTTTCAATTTTCATATCTTGAAGCTCTTGTTTAGTTTCAGCAATGGTATTTATGTAAATGTTAATGGCGTTTTGTTTTTCCATTACCGTTGATTTTAACATTCTTACAATGTCATGTTGTTCAATGTTGTTTTTATCAAGCCTGTTGTAATCGCCTTTCATTTTATCATAAGTTTCCTTCATTGTACGATAATCATATTTAAAATTGTTGTTATGCACATTGAGTTCCCTTATGGTTTGAGATTTTTCGGCGCATTTCACACAAGGCTCAGTACATTTCGTGCAAGGTTTTTCAACCTCAACGATTTGCACATTTACCACCTCTTTTTCTACAACTTTTACCTCCGGACCTACCTTCGTTAAATTTGTCATCATTTCTTTGTCGAAGATCTCCGTGAGATTTTCCTCATTCATCTCTTTAGTCACATTAATGACTTCCTCATCCACTGGTTTCGTTTCTTCAACAACATGCTCAGAAGATGCTTCACCAAAGCAACCTTCAATACTAGAAGTAATGTTAGGAGAAAGAACACTCTGCATCCTCGTATGATGATAGATCTCCTCCTCTTCTGTTTGTTGTTAGTATTCTTCTAGCATTGCATTCTCCAGAGCTGCATCCTTAGCAGATGTATCTTCTTCTTCCATGATTTCGGCCATTAGAGCAATTCCAGTCTTCTTGGCAATATAAGTGTTCCAATCAAAGCCATCATCTTCATTAGAAGCAACCATCACTTTTTCTGCAGTGTTGGATGGTTTTTCTTGGACTTTGATTTGAGTTTTCCTCGGAAACGACTTGTATTGTAATGCCTTCTTGTAGTAGTCATTGCCGCCTCCAAAAGGACTTTGGTTGCCACTTGCTTCTGGATTCTTGCACTCTTGTTTGAAATGCCCTTTTTGTTGGCATCTGAAGCAAGTAACTTTCGTCTTGTCGAATCCCAGTTTGTTGCTCGAGTTTCCGATATCTTTTCCGGTTAGTGCAACAAATTTGGTAACTCTCCGGATAACGAAGCTAAGGACCATTTGATGTCCATCAACTCAAGTTCTTCCTCATCCACTTGATCGTAATCCTCAGCAGTCATTTCAGGATTTCCGATCTTCCATGCAACTAGGCTTTCATAGGATTCAAGAACAGTTGCAAGTATATGTTGTTTGGCTATTTGTTCAGGAAAAACATTCTTCAGATTGACCGCTATATTGCACTGAAAGATGTTTGGATCAGAATTTGATTGATTATTCTGATTCGTCTGATTCTGAAATGGTGAGTTAGAACTTGTGCTTGAATATGATGCATTTTGAGGACTCTTATCATAGTTAGGATATGATTGAGTTTAGCCATGAGGCGAATGATTCGAGGAATTCATATTCGCAATGAAAGCAGTTTGGATCTTTGGGCTTGAAATATTCTCTTGAGCTCGATTGTTGTAATAAAGCCCTACCTCCTGAGCAATGTTCGAATTCTTTGACTTGGCAATCTTCAAATGTTCCATCTCGTGCCCCTCCAACTTATCGATAAAAGTGGATAACTTGAAAAATTCCCAGCTTGGACTTTTTTTAGCACCATTAGATACGTTGTCCATTCACCTTCCGGCAAAGCATCAGCCAATTTGTCAATATATTCTTCTTCAGTCTTATCAAGACCATGCCTTCTCATTATCACTTTCAAATGACAGGATCGTTCTATCATTTGTTTTATCGACTCACCTTTCAGCATTGTAAAAATGGCGAATTCTTTCACGATTAGAGCCTTTTACTCTTAATCATCTCTGCACTCCCCTGATATTTTTTCTTTAGAGACTTCCATAACTCTTGTGCCGTTTTGTACTCTGGTAATAACACCAAGATGTCTTCCTTCACGGACTGCTGAATCAGACTGATCATTTTCTTTTCAGCAACATACGCATCCTTCTGTTGAGTAGAGAACTTACTCATTTCAATAAGATTTTCATGTTCATCTCTTGGCCATGTATAACCTGTTTCAACTGCAACCCAACTGTGAAAGAAAGTAGCCTGAACCCAGTTCGTAAACTTTTCCTTCCACCCCTCATATTCATCCATATGCTTATAAGCTTCGGTGGCTTCACTGACGTACCCATCTCATTATCCAGATTAACTTGATTCATCATGTTGGCATTCGATTTTGAAGCCCCAGCTGTCATAAACGCATTGTGGATATCTTCCATCACGGAAAACAAACGAGTATCGCTAAAACCACGTTCACAAACTTGAAAAATTGATTAGTATACTGACAAGTTCGGGCGAACTTGTGCAGCAAATTAGATCAGATTCAATTTCAAACAAGTTCGGTCGAACTTGTGTTGAAATGTTTGAAAATTTTCACCCTAAGTAAGTTCGAGCGAGCTTGTAATGAATTTCAAGAGAAATAACAAGTTCGGGCGAACTTGTAAAGAATTTTCAGCAAAATTTGATCTAGTTCGGGCGAACTTGATGAAATTTGAAGAAAAACTTAACAAGTTCGAGCGGACTTAGTTAAGAACTTTGAAAAATTAGTCAAGTTCGGACGAACTTGATGAAAAATCACCCAAAAAGTGAGTTTTTCAGTCAACTTCGAGCGGACTTGATGACAAGTTCGATCAAAACTGTTTTGCAAATCATGATTTTTTCAACTTTTCGACATCAATTCGTTTGAATTAGGTCTTGAAACTTTCAGGAGTTTATCTTTAGTGGATTTTACGTGACATATTCAAATTTAGCAGATTTTAACCGTAGGTTCACTGTTTTTCATGAAAAAGTTAAGAAAAAATGCTAGAAATGAGTAGAAATAGAGTAGTTCTTGTGATGATTTCACCAAATCAGGTATCCGTGGCTCTGATACCACTTGTTAGATCGCTCCTGAATAGCTCGGGAACCTAATTTGTATCTAAATGTCCATTCAAGCGGAAATTAAATGACATGTTAATCGCATATGCAAGAATTACTCATTAAAGTCTGTTTTATTGATCAATAGTTCATACACATTCAAGATCCTGATCCAACAGAGCGTCGCCTCAAAGTGTGCAAAAGTTACAAATGAGAGAACCTAAGGCATCTATTTATAGAGGGACAAGTTTGCTAGGGAGGACACAAGTTCGGGCGAACTTGTTCTCTATTTACATAAATACTTCATATTCTTAGCATATTCTCATCTATTCTAAACAGACTCGATACAAGACTAAGACATAGACATACTGCACTAACAGAATCAAACCTAAGGTTAATCCAAGTGTTATGAAAAAAGGTTAATAAATGAGCAAGTTATGCTCATTTTTGTAAAGATGGATGAATCTGTCCAAGTTCTTGAGAATTCAGAGATTATGGTGTGTTTGAGAGAGATTAGAGAGTGTTGAAAGTGTGAAAATGCTTGGAGAATGCTTGGTATATAAGGGAAGGATTAGGGTTGGTTTGGGGGTGTTTAATGGAGGTTTAAGGCCATTGGGTGAGAGTTAGAAGTGGGATTTCGTGCCTAACCCACGGTTGATTCAAACTGCAGCCCGCCAGACCCCCATGCGGACCGTATGGGGATGTCCATGCGGTCCGCAAGGCCTGGATCAGAAACACAAAATTTTATTTTTTTGTTTTGGTGATTGGGCCTTGTCTAGTTGTTACATAATACGTGTTTTAGGACCATTTTAAGGCTTTTGGGCATATATAACATGTTCTAAGGTTTACATAAGTATGAAATGAATATGATTAAGTATAAACATCACGTATAAGTCCCGTATGAAGTATGAATGTCATTTATTTGCAAGTTTGTCACACGTTTACAAGTATCACGAATGTTGTGTCATATGTTTGAATGTATGAATATGTATATAACATGGATAAGAATAAAATATGAGTTTTCATTATGATTCAAGTCTCGGATTACAATGGTTACAACAAAAGACGAGTACAAGATACAAAGGTTTCCGAAAACAGCAATACAAGACTAGCTTTCTAAATATAGAAAGTATGAAAAAGCAAGGCGTTACAGTTAATGCCCTTAGCCTCAAGGCGGTGAGACCATTTACCTATTAGGCCAAAGCGTGTGCCCAAACTCAAAGGAATAGTCGAATCACTTTGGGTAGTCGATGTCTCAAAACCCAGGACACTCTATTTATTTTAAGCCTGCAGTCGCTGACTTTACGCATCATCGGACTTTATGTGTTTTGAGTCGAAAATTTTAAACTTTTATGCTTTATAGGTTTCTCGGTTTATCGCTTTTCGCTCCATAAACGTACGCACGGCTCTCGCAATCTAAAACGATAATGATATTCGCAAACCAACTAATCGCACAACTCTTTCGCATGCATGACCTCATGCGCAACATTACTCGCTAATAAATACAGCGTATTGTAAGCTATATTACGCACATAACACACGTGTTACGCACGATTGAAGTAATGAAGGTGAATACGTGCAAAATATGTGCTTATATGAATTATGTGAATACGTGCAAAATACGTGCTTACGTGATTATTTGTTTACATTATGTGATTATGTGACTTATGTGAGTAATAATAATAAGATATGTTGTGTAAAATGCTAGAACTTTTAAAACAAAACCCATTATAATCGAATCTCATCCAGTATCTGTCTTTAGATGGCTTCCATGGGATCTCACACTCGCCGCACTGTCCAGCGAAACAACACCGACAAACGAATCGCCTCACTAGTGGCCAAGGAAATGGCTAAAGTGATTCCTCAGATTGTCAGCGAATTCACGCTGCCAGCAGCAATTCTTCGGTTGATTCCAAGGTCGACACACCAAAAGCTCCGTTCAGCTTTAAGAAATTCAAGGCTTGCGCTCCTATGACCTTCACGGGCGAAGAAGGTCCAAGCAAAATGTTTCAATGGTTAGCCGCAATTGAGGTCACTTTCCGCCAAAGCGGATGTCCCGAGAACCTCTGTACCGTAAATGCTACTGGTGTCTTTCAGTCAAGGGCACTCGACTTGTGGACTGCCGAGCGCAACAGGCACGGAAACGATTCAGCCTATGGGCTCTCATGGGAGGAACTAAGGGAGCTAATGATTAAAGAATTCTGTCCTGCCCACGAAGTTCAGAAGCTAGAGAACGAGTTATGGGATATCAAACAGGTGGGAGGTGATAACGCAGGTCTCACCGCATGGTTCAAACAGCTGAGTATCATCTGGCCAGGTCAAGTGGATACCACCGAGAAACAATCATGAAGTATCTTCGCGCTCTCCCCGACTATGTCGCCGACTTTGTTCAAGCAGCGAGACCTACTACTATTGAAGAAACTTATCAACTAGCGGCCGAGATCAACGACAGACGAGTTTTGACTGGAGCTTTCAAGGTCTCAACCAAGAACCTCAGCCAAGCTACTGTCGAGCCAAGCGCCGATGCCACTCCATCTCAAGCCGCTAAGTCAAACCGTCAGAGCTGCAAGCGAAGGAACACCAACAAGAATAACGCAGCAGTTGCCCAACTAAACCACCAGTCACACCTGCTTACTACTCCCAACACACCTCCTGCTAAGTGTGCGTATACTGGTCCTCATCCTTTGTGCCCTAAGTGCACTTATCATCACGCAGATGGAGGCAACTGTCTTTTTTTTTGTTAACTGCAACATCTACGATCACTACACAGTCAGCTGCCGCCGAGGTCCACGCCAGCAAGCTCCTCAGCCTCTCACAGCACTACTAGCTCCACCACACGCTCCTCAAGCTAACCTAGCTCCACAATCCCCCGTTGCTAATGCACGTGCTTGTTACACTTATGGCGATCCTAGACACTTTAGCAACGTCTGCTCGCATCGAGTTGTGAAACAGGAACCACCGCAGAAGTAGCCTCAACAACAGCCACCACAGCCACATCAGCAGCAACAACAACCACAGGCTGTACGTGGAAGAGCTTTCAACATCAACCACTGTCAGGCTCAGAACAACAACAATGTTGCCAATGGTACGTTCCTCGTTAATGGAATTTGTGCTTCTTGCTTATATGATACCGGAGCCGATAAAAGTTTTGTATCACTTGAATTCTAAAAGGATTTAAAACGTAAACGCGCTAACCTCCCAAAGACCTTCGACGTCCAAATCGCCACCGGAAGAAACGTTACCGTTAACTCAGTTCTACGTTATTGTAATCTCGAACTCAACAATCACAACTACTCGATAGATCTCATACCTATGCAATTAGGTAGTTTTGATGTCATAGTAGGCATGGATTTTCTTCATGAGAATCGTGCTGAAGTTGTTTGCTATGATAAAATGATTCGCTTCCCACTTCCAAACGATAATCAACTACAAGTCTACGACGAAGTACCCTCGAAAGAATTGAAGCTTATGTCATGTATCCAAGCGAACAAGTACTTGCGCAAGGAGTACATCGCTTTCCTAGCCCATATTGTGAAACCGGAGAATGAGAAGAAAACCTTGAAAGACGTACTTGTTGTTTGTGATTTTCCTAAAGTCTTTCCCGAGCGATTTACCTGGTTTACCCCCTACTCGTGATGTTGAGTTTCGTATTGATCTAGTCCCAGTGCTACACCTGTCGCTAAAGCTCCCTGTCGTATCGCACCATCCGAAATGCGCGAGCTATCTAGCCAACTTCAAGAGTTACTTGATAAAGACTTTATACGCCTGAGCACCTCACCTTGGGGCGCACCCATTCTTTTTGTGAAAAAGAAGGATGGATCCTTCCAAATGTGCATCGATTATAGGGAACTTAACAAGCTTACGATTAAAAACCGCTACCCTCTTCCTCGAATTAATGATCTATTTGATCAACTCTAAGGTGCTACTTGTTTTTTGAAGATTGATTTACGTTCTGCATACCATCAACTACGTATACATGAGTAAGACATTTCAAAAACCGCCTTTCGTACTCGCTATGGCCATTATGAGTTCGTGGTCATTTCTTTTGGTCTCACAAACGCACCCACGGTTTTCATGGATTTAATGAACCGTGTGTGCAAGGCTTTCTTGGATTATTCCGTCATTGTTTTCATCGACGATATTCTTATCTACTCAAGGACGAGAGCTGAACACGCGTGACATCTCAGTTTAGTCCTCGAACTTCTCCAAGGAAATCGTCTTTACGCCAAATTCTCCAAGTGTGAATTTTGGCTTAAGGAAGTCCAATTCCTCGGTCACATCGTTAACGACCAAGGAACTCACGTTGATCCCGCAAAGATAGAAGCTGTAAAGAGTTGGAATACCCCGAAGACACCATCCGAAATCCGTTCTTTCCTCGGATTGGCGGGTTACTACTATCGATTCATCGTCGACTTTTCAAAGATCGTTGTACCTCTTACCTCTTTAACTCATAAGGATAAACCTTTTGTTTGGGTTCCCAACAGGAGGAAGCCTTTCAAACCCTCAAGCGTATGCTTTGTGACGCTCCTATTCTCACACTCCCTGAAGGAAAGGACGATTTCGTTGTTTATTGTGATGCCTCTAACCTAGGTCTTGGTTTTGTCCTAATGCAACGAGACAAGGTTATCGCGTATGGGTCTCGACAACTCAAAATCCACGAGAAGAACTACACTACCCACGATCTCGAGCTCGGTGCAGTTTTTTTTGCGTTGAAGATATAGCTACACTAACTTTACGGTACCAAGTGTACAGTCTTCATCGACCATAAGAGCTTGCAACATATCTTTAACCAGAAGGAACTGAACATGCGCCAGCGCAGATGGGTTGAACTTCTAAATGATTATGATTGTGAGATACGCTACCATCCCGGCAAAGCAAATGTTGTAGCAGATGCTCTCAGCCGACGAAGCTATGTGTATAGCATTCGTGACGTTCAAGCTCAGAACGAACTCGAAACCCTGATTCACGAAACCCAGCACGCATGTTTCATTGAGAATACCTTGTATGAGGAAATGAAATGCGGTGCTGAGGATCACTGGAGAATAAATCTAACGGTATCTATTACATTCTCAATCACATTTGGATTCCTAGCCGCAATAACCTCCGAGAGTTATTGATGACCGAAGCCTATAAATCTCGATATTCCATTCACCCTGGTGCTAACAAAATGTACCAAGACCTCCGTTCTAGGTATTGGTGGCCGAGCATGAAAAAGGATATCGCTCTGTATGTTTCGAAATGCTTAACTTGTGCGAAAGTTAAAGCCGAACACCAAAGACCCTCTGGCTTACTTGAGCAACCTGATATCCCGATGTGGAAATGGGAAAGTATAGCTATGGACTTCGTTACAAAACTCCCTCGCACCACTTCTGGTCACGATAGCATTTGGGTTATCGTCGATCGTCTCACAAAATCTGATCATTTCATCGCCATACGAGAAGACTATAAGGTTGAACGACTAGCACAAATCTATACCGACGAAGTTATTTTTCGACACGGGACGCCTCGTGACATCATCTCTGACCGCGACGGTCACTTTACCTCACGTCTCTGGGAGACATTCCAATAAACACTCGATACTATTCTTAATCTTAGTACCGTGTTCCATCCTCAGACCGACGGTCAGACTGAGCGTAAGATCCGCACCATCGAAGACATGCTTCGATCGTGTGTTATAGATTTTGGTGGTAATTGGGATTCGCATTTACCTTTAATAGAATTCTTGTACAATAACAGTTATCACACTAGTATTCAGATGGTACCATTTGAGGCACTATACGGTAGAAAATATCGATCGCCTATTGTATGGCACGAGATAAGAGAAGAACAAATCATTGGTCCCGAGTTAATACAATAAACAACCGACAAGATCCTCCAGATTAGAGACAATCTCCTGAAAGCCCGCAGTCAGCAAAAGAGTTACGCCGATAAACGACGCAAGCCCATACAGTTCGAAGTTGGAGATCACGTTCTCTTAAAGGTCTCACATTGGAAAGGAGTGATCCGATTTGGAAAGAAAGAGAAACTAGCGCCACGATACATAGGTCTCTTTAAGATTCTGGAAAGAATTGGCAAAGTGGCCTATCGACTCGAATTACCGATGGAACTCAGCAACATACATCCGACTTTCCATGTCTCAAACCTCAAAAAGTGCTTAGCAGAAGAAAATCTTCATATACCTCTCGAAGACTTACAAGTAAACGAGACTCTACACTTCGTGGAAAAGCCAGTAGAAATCATGGATCGAGAGACCAAGAAACTTCGACGCAGTCGCATTCCTATTGTGAAAGTCCGATGGGATGGCAAACACGGCGCCAAGTTCACTTGTGAACTCGAAAGTGATATGAATGCTAAATATCCACATCTCTTCGTTACTTCTACTATTTTTCGGGATGAAATTTCCTAAAGTAGGGGTAACTCAATGTAACACTTCGTATTTTTGCGCTTTCTTATTTTAGCAAGTCAAGTTGTACCTTCTATATTTTGAAACTGGTACTCCGTCGTAGTCTATTTTGTTTCAATTTGTAATCCGAGAGTAGTGATCATAATGAAAACAAGGCTATCTTTAATCATGTGCATGTATTCATGTGAAACTTATGTGCAAAAATCCATGTTTTTGAATGATACATTACCAAGATACTTTGATTATTTATTAAAATGACACTTATTATTAGCTAAACAGATAAAATAACGAAATTCGGATCCTAATCCTTGAGACTTGAAAGATTCGCGAAATAGATCGTTAAAAGATCTTTTATTCTTGATATAATTCGTTAAGAATGTGATTTTATTTATTTATTTATTTATTTCTTAATTAAGATAATGAATTTTATAAATTAAATAGTCTATTTCTTCTTATTTCATAAATAATCTAGTTAGTTTTATTAGTTAGTTAACTAAGTTAGTATGACAACTAAAGGACCAATTTGGTATTTATTCTAAACATAAAGTACAGGGACCAATCGTGTAATAGTCTGAAACTTAAATAAGCTAAAAACAAAAATAAGGAGAAAAACCGTAAACCGCGGGACTCGAACCCGGGTTCACCCATCCAACAAACAACAAGCTAATCATTGCACCAGACCTTGTACGGCTGTGTTTCCATCTTTTGTTTATTGAAGTTTTCCATTTGTGAATCTTGTACAATCCATCTTCAACCCATTACCAAGTTTACGTACACACTATAAAAAAAACCGAAACCACTTCTCCATTTCACACCCACACCACATCCCTCACAAACCACAAACTTACTCTCTGTCCTCTGCTTCATCAAAGCCACCGCCACCGCCGGAGCTCGCCGGAAAATCCTGCAAGTCGCCGGAACTAAGGGCTTCGCCGGGAACGAGTTCGTCGTCGAGTTCGGTATTACTTCTTGTCAACCTTTTGTCCTTTCTTTAATCACTTACCTTTTGCGATGCTCAAACAACACAAGAAATTCGAGTTTATATCTAACAGTTCATTCTTTTGTTGTTGAAATGAAGAAGATGACTTGCGTATACAATACATAAATAATAAAACCATAAAACCAATACCAAATCTGGTATAGCCCAGCTGGTGTTGATGCGTGGTGGTTTAACAGAAGGGCACGGGTTCCCGTCCCGGCCCGACTCTATTTATTCGCTGCCTTGTTGCTTTTTACACTTAAAACTGAAAATGGTTTAACCTAAATAATATATATATTGGTTAAAATTCTAGATCTAAACGGATTAGACACGCAATCCAGTTTTGGACTGTGTGCACGTAAACGGAAGGTCACGCGTTCAAGTCTTGTTCTGTCCAGTTCAATCCTGTTTAATGCCTTTCAGGCCGGCTTTAGGCCAAACTTTTTATTCCGATTTGGGCCACTCTTTTGGGCTTTAAACATCAAAACTTACTTTTTTAACGGTTATATTATTTCTTTTAAATAAACTAGTTTAAAATATTTTAAACCATAATTTATAAAACATTATTTTCCTAATTTATAATAACTAATTTATTTGAATTATAAATCTTAAAATCTTTTTAAATCCATTATTTATTTTAAACAAAATTTATTTAAGTTCTTTTCTCTTAAATAATCCATTATTTATTTAAACTCATTTCTTTTAAATCTTATTTTCCTAAAATGCTAAAAATAATTAGTTCTTTTATAAGAACCCGCAACTTATTTAAAACATAAATGACTAACAAGTTACCTTAATTCTTTTATTTACTTTATTCTACTTAATCCTAATATTAATAACTAGTCTATTATATAAATAACTAATAGAGATGTTAGTAATCCCTCTCCTGTGGTATGTTATAATTAGGGTAATTTGTTTCGTTCGTTCTTGGAGTTCTCAATCTTACTCGTGCGTTTTCTACAAGAAATCAACTACGCAACCAAATGTGAGTATACTTGATCCCATTTTGTTTTAACACTTTTGGGTGCAACATGTATTCATTATCAAACACACGAAACTTGAAACTTGTTACTCACAATCTACCCAGTTTTAAACATGGAACGCTGTGATGCTTGTTAATCTTTTATGCTATGTAAACTTTTCGTGTCTATGTGCTCATTAACTTTGCTAGCCTACCATAACAATTATAGCGCTATAGGATTAACGCACCACTCTTGAGTCTTGGGGTGTTGTTAAGTAAAACATGATAACCTCCTGCTAGTTTTTGGGAAATGCACTTTGCGTTGGAAACTTTGGTTTGAACACATAGCTTACACCATTTCAGCATACTTGTTAACTTGCATATTGTTATTCATGTTGGGTATGATTATTTAAACACATTTATTCATATCATGCTATGTATCAAAACCTGTATACTTCTCGACATATTTGTTGATTATATTTTAATACATGTTGCAGGTTGATAGATAAAGTGACGAAGTAATCAAGCTAGGATGGACTAGAAACACATTTAGAAATAAACTATGTTTGAGAATTTATTTATGTTGAACAAGTTTGAACAATGTATTTGAATTTTAGTCATTTTATGAAATTGAATTTAAATTATATTGTCACATTAGTGTTATGATGCCTTGAGCGATTTGTTCATCTCTATCGTATTATATTGATTACACACTTAACACCTCACCAAACCACTTAACAAAACTAACTAAGACAAATGAAACTATCGAACGAACAGCCAACGCGTGAATTGAAATAAATTCGCACGAAACTGGCTAATTCGTACGAATTCACCAATTCGTACGAATTGTTCCCATGCTCTCTCCTCCTCTAAATACTCCACTCACCCACACACTCCTCTTGCTGCCACCTCGCACCGAATCTCTCTCTACTCATTTTCTCTGAGTTCCAAGTAAGTAAACAACTATTTTACACAAAACACAACGATTTCCATTATGATTCCACACGAGTTTATCTCCGATTTCATCTAAACTTCTCTGTTTACGAAAATCTTCATCTTTTTCATAAAACCTTCTGTTTTTCCCTCGGAATCACACTTAAACGAGTGTGTTTGAGTTAGCCTTGGCTTCTCAAATCAGAAAACTTAATGTTTTCCAGCTCACCAAGTGTTGACTCCAAGAAAACTGTTTATAATCGATTTTTACACAAAAACGGACTATAACCGACATATGTTTTCGTTCACAGAATAGTGGGACGAAGCGGTGTCAAAACTAGCCTGAAATGGACTCGAAACCACGTTTGTTCCAAGCAAAAACTCAGTTCCGGATGCACGAAGGCACTAAACAGTCAACTTGTGCGAATCAGACTGGCTCATATGAATTGACCAATTCGTACGAACTAGCCCTAATTCCCACAAGTGACATAGCTCACTCTAAAGACCTCCCCAGCTTTTGGTTTGCTCACTAGCTTAAGGTTGGAAGGATGGACACTTGATTTCCCGAAGAAACGACGTGAAAACACTCGATATTGGACACAAAACAGCTCAATTCGCATAAAACTCAATTCGTACGAACTGGTAATAACTCGTACGAATTGACCTGTTTTCCCACACCAACATTTCGTTTCGACCGATTCAGCACTATGGAAGACTGATGCACTTTTGTTCCCGCTTACAGGCTGACCCGACACTCACCTCGCTCACCTCCGCTCGCACTTAACCGTTACGCACCCACTGTGAGTATACTTGGCCCCTTTTGCTTTAGTGCACTTTTGGGTGTTACATACATTCTCTATCAAATGATCACAACACACAACTCTAAAACGCTTTCAAAACGCAAACCTACTATCGCATGACTATACGTGAACGCTAAACAACTATGTGTTAGTTGTATGCATTGAGATTTGCTGACCACCCTTAACATGATAGCTTCTATAGGTTGATTCGCCACCTGTTCATTCAGGGGTTGTTAAGGCTCGCTCTCGCTTTACTTTACTTGTCTCACTCGCGGTTGTAACGCCTCGTATTTCCTAGATTTATTATTTTTATAAAAATTCACGCTCGTTTTCTATTTCCTGAGTCGCAACTACAATCGGATCGAAAAACGGTTTGAAACGGAAACTACGCGTTGTTACGTGTTTTTAACGAAACAACAACCGAACGCGACCTTTTTCGATGTCTTACATTTAATTCCTGTGTTTAAAACTTAAATAAAATTATACGCTATTTCATAACGTTCGGGGCGCAGAAATGGGCTTTAGAATCGCGTTCGGGCCACTCTCAGGCTTTTAAACCCAACCTATCAAACCCTTACCACTTAAGCCTACCTATATATACCTCACTTAAAACCCTAGAAGTGCCCCCTCATTCTCACTCACCAGCCGCACTCCTCTCTCGGTCATCTCCGGCGACCGGAGTTATCTCCGGCAAATCCTCGGCCACTCCTTCTCCGACCGGCCGCGCACACACCATCACCTCCCTCCCTCCTTTCACTCCGACGAACCACTTCCAGCAACCCAAACACCTTCCAGCTCTCTCTCTCTCTCCCGTTTCCGGTGCCGGTGGAAACCGGCGGGACCTCCAACTCTAACCACTCACCCTCTCCCTCACTCTTTCCTTTCCCTCTAAACAGCGGCGGTCGCAACACCCGCTTGGGGGTGGCGGCGCCGGAGCAAACAACAGCGGCAGCAACGACAGAATCCGCTTTCCGGCTTCAAGCGACAGCAGCGGCGGTGGCAGGAGTTCCGGTTTCAGTCAGTCTCGGGCCTGATGCATCTTGGTTCAGGGCTTGGTCCAGCTCGGGTTCTTGTTGGGTCAAATCTGGTCAACACCGGGTCAGGCCCAAAGTCAGATTTGTTTCGGTCCGTGTTCAGTCCAGATACATTTCGGTTCAGGTACGGATCGTGCTTTGATTGTTTCAGTTTCACATTTGATTTTAGTTGGTTTGTTGAGTTCACTTTTGGTTTCATCTCAGTTCAGTTTGGCGTCGGTCAACGTCAGTCAACAGCAGTTTGTTTCGGTTCCGGTTCGAGTCAAACCTGGTCAACAATCAACAGGTTAACTCAGTTCAGTCTTGCTTCAAAGTTCGGGTCAAAATCAATCCACACTCGACTTGGTATAATGTCATGTTATTAATTATATTGTTTTGTATTTAATTAGTGTTATAATCGCGTAACCGAACCTTATAAAATTTGTAGACATAAAAAGAGTATGTAAACATTTATAGTGTTTCGTCGATTCTTGCGTTGTTTATTGTTGTGTTTTGGAAAAATATATCGACACATATGTTGTCGGGATTGTCCAAAAACAAGAGGAAACTCTGCCCGTTTATTGACAAAATATGTTTATTTATTATATTTATCGACAAAATATATATATATATATATTTATCATATCTCTCGACAAATATACTTATTTACTATACTTTCGACAAAACATATTTATTTATTATATTCATCGACAAAATATAGATATATTTATCATATCTCTCGACAAATATACTTATTTATTATACTTTCGACAAAACATATTTATTTTACTTTCGACAAATATATTTGTACACCATTCGACAATATACATATATATCTCATACAATTCGTTAGAATATAAATATATATATACCAAATATGCTTTTCGTCAAATATATATATTAATTATTTGACAACACTCCTACAACCCTTTTGATGAATTTAATTTAGAAATTCCTTTCTTAAACGATGTTAACTATATACGTACTTTCAACTTCAAATCAAATCCTCCGTCATAATTTCCGTTTACTTATACCTATTCGTTTGCCTTTAAGGTGACTTCGGTGTCCCCTTTTCTCCCACTGATCAACTCGTCGCGGTATTTCCAAAGAAGACTTAGCAATACTGTGAGTACACTCGACCCACATTTGTTTATATAACTTTTTGGGTGTAACATGTTTCCATATACAAAAATCACAAACACTTAAACTTTATGAAACGCACAAACAATCCTATACACATGACTACTTGAATCGTATACTTGTTGCTTGTCTGGGATAAACGTTATGCTATGCTTTAGTCATTAACTATTTTTAGCCTTTGTTTGACATGCTTAGCGCTATAGGAATTCACGCATCCACCTCCATCGTGTTATTCGTGAGGTCATGTTAAAACATCGTGATTGCGTTACGGGTTTGATTATTAGCATTGCATGCCTTGATATTGCTCTTGTATAGATTTGGTTGCCATGAGGATTGTTAAAACTTTATTCGTATACGTATGCTATGCTTAAACTTGTGTACTCGCCTTTGCTTTTGCATTGACTTTATTTTAAAACATGTTACAGGTTGAAGGAGATGACGCTATGAAAACAATATAGCAAGGACTAGATACACACAAATTAGACGTTAGGTTTAATGTTGACGTATCAATTTTGTTATGACTTTGCAAATGTTAGGTTGTTCTTTGTTTTGTTACATTGATGTATTTGACAATTCTTATGAAATGAAATATGGTTTGATTAATTATTGTCACTTAATAATGTTGTGAGCAATGAGCAATCTCGTTTTCGTCTCATCCCGATGTTTCCGCCATCGGTTGGGGTGTTACAGCGGTTGTGTTGGTTAGTCTATTTCGGTGTAGGTAACATATGTGTTCACATAATATGTTAGTGCATGTTGGTTTCGTTAAACACTTATTTACTATTATTATGCAAACCTGTGTACTCACCTTTACATTATTGTATTGACTTTATTTTAACGTATGTGACAGGTTGATGATTATTTCTTGTTGCAAACGGATAGGACTTCTAGAAGCTCACTAATAAATCTAGGTTGTCGGATTTGAATTGTTTGAGATACATGTAATTTGTTTAACTATTGTGAGATATTTTTTTAATTGTATGGGAAGTTAAACTTTTAAATATTGTCATTTTTATAGTTGTTATGGATTCTCTCGAACAATCTGATTCGCCTAGTGTCGCGCCCCGATGATTCCGCCATCAGTTGGGGTGTGACACAAACCTCTCGGACAACATCAAGGATTGTTACCTACCATGGTGTAACAAGGAGGTACAACTCCATATTTGATGTCCAAAGTAGGATATAAATTATTTATTCATAAAACTTTTACAACATGTTTGTTTCTTGTTTCATCTTGTGGAAATCTTGTACCAACCTTGCTCCCAATCAAACTCCTGGTTGTGGGGTTTGTGTACGGTTGATTTCTAGAGGATTAGAGGTCTAAAAACTGACTTAGCTATTGTCCAAAAGGTTCCAAACAACCTATAAAGTGTTGAAACCAATCCAAGTCTTCAATCCTCAATGCTGTAAGGCTTGTGTTTTGGTAAAGTGTGAACCATGGAAGCCTTGGCTTTCCAACTATGTTCCACTACCTCACTTGCTTGATTTATTAGATTATCTTCATACCACTACATCTCAAAATAATTTCCAAACAAAGGGACAAGGCTACATCACGTCCCCAAACACTCTCCATGTTTGGGATGCACGCATCTAGCTAGCTCACTTGGTTGTTTTTTGATCTAGTAGTTTTATGTTCTTATGTTCCATGACCATCGAAATCATCCTTGTGATGATTAGTGTATTGGTGAACATTTGGGTTAATGGATTCATCCAATGCATGCATGATCACACTTGACTAACCTAACATTTGGACTACTAACAAATTATATATATATAACACACACACACACACATACACACACACACATACACACACATATACATATCCATAAATTTACCGAACCTAAAACACTAACCAATCCATAGTTTGATGTCAAAAGGAACATGGTTAAAATATCTTGATGTGAACTCCCACATAATTTGGACTTCCAATAAGTAAACGTGCACCTATGAAGAACACTACACTATGGTGTCCATATTCGGGTATTTTGTCAAGATAATTTTTATGTATTATCCTGCTAAGTAACCATCTTGCATTGCATTTCGAACCCAAAATCCATCAAACTCTACGCCTGGTTTATTCTTGTAGGATAACTCGGCGGTTCTCCGAACACTCAAGCGCATCAACTCACGTACGCAGGATTTACTACGCAAACCGTGAGTATACTCGATCCCATTTTTCCATTTTTGCACACTTTGGGTGCAACACGTATGTTAGGATCTGAGTTTGAATTGATTGTAATTGTTTTAAAGATGGTAAATGAAAGAAGATAAAACAGAGTGAATTTGCAGCGGAAATAGAAAGTTTGTATTACAATCAATGGAAGATTGTTTTCATCATCATGCTTTCAAACTAATATTTTGCATGTGAATCATAAACTCCCCCTCAGCCTTTTATAACTAAGTTTGATCGTACAGAAATGCAGAGAAGATGATTAGTGAATGATCTTTTAATAGATGGATGGAACAATACAATGTACTGTTCTGTTATACAAAATTTCTAACCTCTGAGCATCTTTGATGACGTCAGGGTTGACAGTGACTGCTAACAACTAAATAACTAACCCTAACCACTGATTAACCTATCATCTACTTATTACAAATACTGTTACATTAAAAACACTGATAAAACATTAAACACTGATATCTCTAAACTCTGTTGGTCTTCATCAGACCTTAGCTTTGTTCTTCATCAGAGCTTTGTATCATCAGACCTTAGCTTCAATAATACTTGTACATCAGACTTTAGCTTCATCAGAGGTTTGGGTCAGAGTTTAGAAACTCTGTTGTAACTGGATCAATCACTTGATGAAGTTTTGGCGAGAAAAGTGCTAGAATAGTCCCTGTGATTTTCTCTGTTTTCATCTATAGTCCCTACATTTTCAAAATTACAGCTATAGTCCCTAACTTTTGCAAATTCGTTCTCGAATAGTCCCTACAGTGGATGTCAGTTAGTTTGTCCAGTTAAGTATATGTGAAATGACTAAAGTACCCTTACTAATAAAATATAACAAGTTAAAAATTCAAAATAAAAATTATTTTTATGGCCCACCTTCATTACCCCATCCCACCCCCACTTTCAACAACCCATCCTCATCTTCTTCCATGCATACATACATCTAGAGAGAAAGGAGAAGGCAAATAGAGAGACAAGAGAGCGATACAGAGAGGAAAATTGAAACAGAGCCGGTGAAGAAAGCGATAGAGAGAGAGAATCGACGGTGGTTGTCTACGGTGGTTGTCGCCGGTGAAGAGAGCGATAGAGAGAGAGAAGAGACAGAGTCAGATAATCGTTGACACAACATCATATGTACACTTCAAGCAACCATTCTCTATCTAAATTTAATTTTTTTAAGCACTTGTAGAAGAAGATACTTTGCAACTGCAAATTTGGAGTTAAAAATAGGGTCAGATATAGAAACAGAGGTGATTCACTCATGGTCCGCTCCGAGATCGTTAAGCACCAGCTTCGTGTACTCTTTTGCTCAGGTT
This sequence comes from Scalesia atractyloides, assembly GCA_947069175.1. Classification (NCBI taxonomy): domain Eukaryota; kingdom Viridiplantae; phylum Streptophyta; class Magnoliopsida; order Asterales; family Asteraceae; genus Scalesia; species Scalesia atractyloides. The sequence continues at coordinate 42,979,634 of CAMTDV010000014.1, forward strand.
ATTCACTCGCGTCCATTTATGCGACGGCGACTCCGGCTGCTCCGATACCAGCTCAGGTGATTCACTCGAATCCATGTACGACGTTCATCGATCCGGTGAAGTATGATGAAATTATTGTTGTGATTGTTGTAAGATTTTGAGTGTGTGTGAAGATTGAAGGTGAAAGAATGAAGATGAGAAAGTTGACTCGAAACTGAAGTTTGTTTGATTCGATATGGTGATTTTGTTGAAGTTGTCTGTGGAATAAGTTGGGGCCACATGGGGTGTTGCAGGTTAAAGAGAAAGAAGGGGGAAGAAGACAGGTGGGTTGGGGTGTGGTGGATAGGTGGGGCCACATGTATTTTTTTTAATGTTTTGTTTATTAATTTTGTAATAATAAGGGCATTATAGTAATTTCATACAAACTTAACTAAGAAAACTAACACTCATCCACTGCAAGGACTATTCGAGAACGAATTTGTAAAAGTTGGGGACTATAGCTGTAATTTTAAAAATGTAGGGACTATAGGTGAAAACGAAGCAAACCACATGGACTATTCGGGCACTTTTCTCAGTTTTGGCTTTATATCATCTGTTCCTTTGATAGGGTTCAAACCCAACAACGTACAATATATTACAAATCATATAGTCATGATTAAACTTGTTTACATACACACTCTATCCTTAAAAACACATGTCATGCTTATACTTGTGTTCTATATGCTCATTAACTTTGGAAGCCTACCTTAACAGTTATAGCGCTATAAGATTAACGTATCGCCCGTATTCTTGTGGTATTGTTAAGTAAACTAGTTTGCGGCCTTATCGTTTCGGCGACAAGGATACGCACGATTGCGGTATACTTTGGTTTGACTTATAGTTAACGCATGCTAATATGATAATAAACAATGTATGCAAATTACCATGTTGGATATGAGACAACTTTTAGAGACTATTATGCTATGTATTCAAAGTTGTATACTCGCCAACTTTTGTTGTTTTATTTTAATACATGTTGTAGGAAACTAGTTATGACAATTGAAGAATGATATCTAAGGTGGACTAGAAACACACCTAAACTTTAATCTGTGTTTTGTTTTTATGTTGTTAATGTTATTTGCAAAAATGTTGTACTTTCCCTTTCAAGACAATGTATTTCCATTTTTTTGTAAGAATGAAATTCAAACAATTTAAATATAGTCACAAATTAGCAATTATGATGTCTCGAGCAATCATGTTTTCGTCTCACTCTGATGTTTTCACTATCGGTTGGGGTGTGACATGCACGCAGGAATCGTGTGTGCGCAAGTATCATACGCTTGGGGTCCTACGCCTATAAATGGGTAGTGATGTCATAACTTCATAATTGGTAGTTTTCGGATTGAGAGGAGATCGAACTGCGTATTCTCTCCTAGCGTTTAATGATGTATGCCCTTTTGGTATGAAATGGAAGCTAATAAAACGGGTTGACTAAACATTATGCTGCCAAAATTTCTACGGAATTTGTTTTTATCTATCCAAACTTCCGTCTAGACACCGTTCCAGGTCCTAGCAGTGGTATCAGAGCTACGGTACCGATTCAATCAATCTAACCGTTGATTGAATCACATATGCTCATGATTAATGTGTTTTAGACGTAAAACCAGCGTACGCATGAGTCGTGCGTGCGTGAGAGTCATGCGCTTGGGGTCCTACGCCTATAAATAGGGTAGTGATGCGCATGACTTCATAAGTTTTGGTAGTTTTCTGATTGAGAGGAGATCGAACTACGTGTTCTCTCCCAACATTTAAAGATGTATGCTCTTTCGATATGAAATGAAAGGTAATAAAAATCAAGTTGATAAATGTTATGTTGCCGAAATTTCTACTGAATTAGTTTCTCTATCTAAACTTTCGTCTAGACACTATTCTCGGTCCTAGCATTTTTAAAATATAAAGGATGATTCTTACAATTTCAAAAGGTAAAAAGATACATTGCAATTTCGAAAGGTAAAGGAAACTTGACTTCGAATTCTTATCAATTGTTAAAGAAATAAAATGAAAAGTGTTATATTTTACGTTTTAAAGGATGTGGTTAATATTAGGAATCCGATAAGGATGGTCTAGAACACTTGGTAGACACATGTCTCTAAAACTTGAAAGCTTTGTTTGGAGACTCAAATAGGTTTTTTTTTTCTTTTTTAATGGCAAATTTGGATTACTGACGGATCATTAAAGTATCATCGTGTTACTAGTGTAATCATCTGATCATATCGATCTCCACTAGGCAATAATGCATATACACCTATTCATGAGAAAACCCAATAAATATAAGAAACACCCCCTTATGAGAATCAAATATAGGACCTTATTGTTTCTAAGTCTTATCCTACCTCAAAATGCCACTAGCTATAATGCTATGGGCAATCAAATAGGTACTAATCTATATTAAAATATATATTTTTAAATAAATAAAATAAGGATATTATTATTATTATTTATGTTTTAATTCTTTTAATCTAACTTTAAATAAACGATTTCATTTAATGTCACGTGGTACCTCTCTTTCAATGTTACAATTTTCATTTATATTTTTTTAATAATTAATACAATGATATCACGTATCATAATTTAGAAATTAATTCTTTACTGATTTATAATAATGAATAGAGAAATTTTAATAAGACTAATATTCATTATCGTATATTATGGTGTTGATATAATTTCAAGTATAAACCCGTACCTAAATTATTTCCAAACTAATTTTGGTTATATTTTTAGCTTTAATTTTATGATTCAAAATCGTCCTATACAATCCTCTTTTAATAAAAAGTTTACTATTAAATTTAATAATATGTAATTAATACATATACTTTTTTATTTCACACTATATCATTTTTTCAGCTCAGTATAATAAACAAGATTAAAAAAAACAATTTTCTCTTGTTGTATGTTTTACGATGACGATATATAAAATTTAATGACCATCGCTATTTAGAGTTGATTTGTTTTTAGAATAGCCAATGTTTTCATATGGTTTGTATGTGGTTTTTTCGAAAGTCAAAATTAGAGATACACTTAAACTGTTTATTGTTGATAAAGATGATAATCTGACATTCAATGTTGTTTACAAAGAAGTCTTTATAGATTTGTAATTTATATTTTGTATTTGTTAAATAGATTTATAAATTATAAATGTAACAATGATTTGTAATTTTTCATTATCACACTAATGCAACAAGTAATGATTTATTATAAGTATTTTTTAATTGCATCATATTTTATACCCGACCCGTGTAGTACACGGGTCTATAACCTAATATATTTATAAATCAATCATCCAAATATAAAAAATGTAATTCACTTGTGTAACTGTAAATCAAACATATTATCGTTGCCTTATATTTTCATTTATCTGAAATTTTACAACTATGTACAAAAGTTCTACGAAGTGACCGGACCGGACCGGACCGTACGTTATTATACACAAAAACATACATTTACCAAAAAGTTGTATCTATTATACTAAAATAATTTAAGTTTGGCACATGTTTTTTCTTATTGCCAAAACCATATAACCTGCCTCCGCTGTTTCAACTTCTCATAATCACAAACCCTAACTCACCAGCCCTTCTTCTTCTTCTTCTTCTTCTTCTTCTCCTAATGCATCCTTTTTTTCAATTCTGATCAACTGTCGATCCTTCCTTCGGCCATATCATTCACAAACCCTAATTCAGACTAAAACTTGGATTCTATCTTCATCGCTGCATCTTCTTTTTTTTATTTGAACAGGTTCTTTTATCCAGGTATGTTTTCTTGATTAATTCCGAGACTCCTTTGTTTATTTCTGATCCATTGAATTCGTTGTTGTTTTGTAATAATTGGTCTTCATGATTGCAAGTATTTGAAATTGAGTTTTGGTATAGATGAGAAAGCTGTCATGGAACAAATCACAAGCGATCCAGTAGGTAACCATGCTGAAAGCGTTATTGGAACCGTCATCACTGGAGACCGATGACGACGTTGTCCGAAAACATTTCATCTTGGCAACAACAAACCCCAGTCACTTGATGTATATTTCATCTAAACACCATTATCTTCACTTTTATTATTTTTATTTTTTTATCTAATAAATACCTATAATGCTAATATAATATTGTTAACTATTGTTAATAAAGTTACTAACACGCTTACACTTTATTATTTGGTTTTTGGTAATTTTATTATTTTGCTATTTGATATTTGATTAGTTGTTTACTTTACAATGTTACCTGCTAAGTTTGAATAGTTTCTGTGAAAATATGGAATGTAGGGCCAAAAGAAATTACTGCAGAATACGGAGATCTCGCTTTCAACGGAAGAATCAGTAGTCGGCCACTGTTGTAATGATACGGAGAAGGGATATGTTTTGGGGGATGATGATTATCCTGCTCATGGGTAACGGTAATTTTTTTTTGTATAATGTTATGGATATTATGTGTAATGATTATCAATGTTTCTTCTTGGATGTGAATTTGAATTAAGAACAAAGGTGTTCTAAGTGGATTTTGTTTGAGTTTAGCATCATTACATTTTGTTGAAATGAGTTGATTGTTTGATATTGATTGATTATTTTGGTAGATGGTGTATAATGGATGTGGGTCTATCTGTTATATAGTTGAGGGTGGGGGTCATGCATACAATGATAAGACCTGTATTATTTATAGTGTTATTTTGGTATTCTTTATTTGTTCTTGATTGTTGGTTAGTTTTAGAATGTGAAATAATGATAGAATTTAGAAAGTTATTTTAGATTGGGAATAATTTAGATTCGACGGGGTTCTTAAAGAATCTTAAACCACTTTTCTTTGACACCAAAACTTATCGATTCATATAAATCGCTAAGTATTTTCTTGAGTAAATAAGTTGTGTGTGTGCAGATATTCATGTACAGCTGAGGTAGAGGTTACAACAGTTTTTATAAGGTAAAGTTTTCCTTTAAATTATGTGAAGTCGGAATATTTACAGCTTTTGGTGTTTATTTTTTCTGTTTTTCCACATGTTTGTGCATAGTAGATTGTTGTTGTGAGTGGTCTTATACTATAGTCATTCTTATGTGTTGGTAGTGCAATTGCGCAATTGACTCGTGTCATTTACTTTAGTTTTGTATTTCCTTTTAGGGTTCTTGATTGATGTATAAATTTGGTTGAAGATTTTATCGAATTGTCATTCTTTGTATAACCACTTACTGATTGTATACTCATGTTATTTTGGTGTAGATGGTGATGGTAGGATACAGGGGACGATGAAACAAATATAGAATTGGAATATAGAAAAACCTCAACTTAAGCAGGTGAATGATAGTTGCCCAGCTTTACTTTGTTCATTGTCTTTCATCGGTTCTTGATTGTATAAATTTAGTATGACTGATGCTAAATTGGAACGATGGGTGGTAGTTCTAATTAGCGAGTCCGGCTATTGGCAAATTTGGTTTGAATGGCCTGGATAATTCTACAGCCGGCTGTGATAGTCGGTGATTCCGGCAATGCACCGACTTTACACACTTGATGGGTTTGACCGTGAACAGTCGCGATGGTGGGTTTCAAACCATGGCTATCAACTGCGGCGACACTCGGTCTTTGAATGATTGGACATTGTGATCACATCAAAGTAACTCAGATATCAATGATCGGATAAGAGAAATCAAGATTAAATATATTCTACTTGCAAAGGTAAGTTAACCTTACTCAAAGTTGAGAACTTATATATTCAATTACAATGATAAGTAGAGACTTATTATATGCATGTTATTTGTTATGTGCGAACTAAGTTGAAAGGGGTTTTTAAGGTTTGTGTCAAAAGATTTAAGCTTTATTTTGAGTTGTAAAGATTTAGATTAACAATCATGTTACAATGTAGATGCGAATACGAATTAGCTTCATTGTCATCTATCTTCGATACTGGTTTTACCTAAGATCGGGTATTAGTTATTGGAAAATTGTTCTGAACAGATCCAGAACTGGGATTAGATCTGCAACTTTTATGCTTAGAGCTCAATGTCCTTTTAAAAAAACAAATACCACCTACTTCTTTACAAGACAAATGTGAATATTTTTTACATTTCTGAAATTCTTGCACAAAGACCAGGTGTCTGCTGCTACAATAATTGCTGTAAGACAAAAATTTTAATGTTTGTAGATTTAGAAAATTTTAAGAAACTTAAAACAGTGCACTCTTGATTCTTTAAAATCAGCAAAATTAACTTAGTAATTAGACATGATCTATATATTAACCTTCTAAAATCGCCTTAAATGGATACGAAGTTCTTATGGATTAAAATGAAGACCAATCACTTGGAAAAGCAATAAACTATAGCTTTTGCTTTGTTCTTGTAAAAGTTTTATTGGATCAAAAAGCAAACTTACATAGATCAAAAGATTCAAAACACTTTGTTAAGCCGATATCTATGTACTTAAGAAAGACCCGTAAATAAATTTGATAGCCTTCAAATGCTTTAGCTATATTTAATATCAAATCATCATAATGATGTTGCTGAACTATAGCTATTGTTAAAAATACATCATAGATTATATAACAATTCCAATGTGTATTAAATAATACTTGCGTATAATCAATTCTTTGTATAAAATGTGTTTTAATTATTTTGTTTTGTTTTCATGTTTTAGGCTGTTGGGCTTGCTGATTGTTGAATGGGCTGGATTAAAGATGTTGTGGGGTGCTGATAAAGGACAGGTCTAAGCTGGGTTGGACGAAATTTGTCAACACATATAGGTTGGACTAAATAAATCAACCTCACCCGTGGGCTGTGAGTTCACTATAATTTAATATTTACATGAGTGATACAACATTTCGTTCATTTCAAAATTTTATGTAAAGACTTTTGATTTTTTCGTATTCATTTATAATATTTTCATAAGTAAGACATTTCTTTCCATTTCAAATCTTATGTCAACACTATTAAGTATTACATAATTTACTTTGAGTAACCCGTGTAACACATGAGAACTTAAACTAGTGACTTATATATGTTTTAAAGAGGAAAAGCAAACCGAACAAACTAGTTCATGTGGTTTGTAAAGTATATAACAAATTAGGATACTTTAATGTTGTATAACAAATTAGGAGACTTTAATGTTAAACTGTGAGTAAATTAATATTAACTTAAATATCAGTAACACTAAACACAACCTCATATAACCATGAAAATTATTATTCTTCTCTGATCCATGAAAATTATTAGTCCATCCGTAGTGGGGCTTGATATAGCGCCCCCTACCACAAAACGCCTTTTGGCGCCTTCGTACACCGCCCCTCGGGGCGCTATCCCCCTCCAACCATTACCTCAGTCGAAAATTATAACAGGAAAATTTGTTTTTCTCTCACACATATACACATACATATATATGTATAATTGAAAGGGTATAACTCCACTACACTATATAACACCCTATAACCTCTCTTTCTTAAACAACTTACTAATGTCGTATAACCCCACATCTATGGGGGTTACGAGGCTTGACCACTACACATGGCCTTAACATGATGATGATATGACTGCCCTACCCGTATTGACTCGTATCAGCTGGTGGGTATCATTAAAGAGGAATGCAACTTTTAAAAAAAACTTAGGTGGTGATAATGATGATTCATGTGTTCATACGACTGCCGTTCATGTCTAGTTTTTGTCACACTCATCGTTTTTTACATGTTTCATCTGTGGAACAACCTACAAACAACAAATAATAATTCAGCCTTTAGTATAATAATAAAAAAAAAATAAAAAAAAATAAAGTAACATATAAAGAACCTGGTCGTCTTGAGGAAAATGAGGGCGTAACCTTCTGACTCGTTGGTCAATGCCTAGGCTGGCGTCCAAATCATCTAATTAAGTAAAACAATAATTAATAAGTTTTAAACGTTTCCATAAAAAAAGCAAATAACATAAATAAAATATGGACACTTCAAAATATCTTCTTGCAAAAACATCGAATCTGGTACTAAAAGTAACAATCATTTTATCTTTTAAATATTATAGAATACATAATTGTAGCAAATTTCTTTTGAAAAAATATCTTTAGTTATATATCTTTAATTATAAGTTTAGATTATAGCAACTTAAAAGTCTACGTGAATGTCACGTTTATTTCATTGATAATTTCACATCCAATAATAATAATATAATAATAATAATATATAATATAATAAATGTCACATTGCTCAAACAAGTTTATCCTCTCATAGAGAAGAAAAAGGTGATTATGAAAGATAGTTAAAACTTAAAGCCTAAAAAAAAATACTTAAGAAATAAGAAACCACTACCTCTTTTAGACTTTTAGTCATCATATATCGATCTTTTTCCAATCTACTTTTTGAAAAAATAATAAAAATATTATTATGTGTGTAAATAAACAATTATAACTTACCCATCCAACTTGGTTTAATTTGTTAGTTCTAAAATCATAGTTAAGAAATTAAGAACACCCACGCTTGTTATTATTTCTTATAATAGCAAATTAGAAATTTATGTTATTTTTATGTGAATACATAATCTAATTTTCTTTTCTAAAACATTGTAATTAATAGCGAATGCAAGTAACCCTTTAGCAACCAGATACCGAATATTCTAACAAAATTTCTGTAGCCATAGGCGAAGCTTTTAAGGGCGGGACGGGGCGGCCGATCCCCCAAACTTTTCGCTCAGTGGTGGAGAGTATGTATTTTTCGTATAGAAATTTTGGGTGTGTACGTTTTTGACCCTCCGGTTTTATAGAAATTTTTAGGTCTGTTGACTTCCGACCCCGATCATTAATCTCAAGCTTCGCCACTAAAAGACGTGTTTTCCCTCATGTAATTGAGGTATCAGGTCCAACAAGGTAAATTTAAAAGAATGTTAAAAGAGTGTCTGAGTTAGACGTTTTAATAAAGATAAAGATTTAATTTATCCAAAAATGAAATGCAATTAGTTTTACCTGACAGAAAATGCCTTTTTCGTTTCTTTCTGCCAATAACCATCTCGGAGTCTAACGTTGGCACGCGCCGGTCCATCGAAAGAAGACCACCATCCCCGTTCGCCAACATTGTTCGAACAAACGAAGCTTCAACCGATTTAAGGAAATTAAGGTGCCGCTCGTTCGTCCATCGATACTCATTACATGCTCGATTTGCATCCATAAAAGCCACAAATTCCGTGATCGTCGGAATATATTTTCCGGCAAATCGATTATAATATCCGATTGTATAACTATATGATGACATATCCGCATTTTATAAGGCCGGTCACACTTTACTATTATTCGTCTTTTGTTCCCACGGTACGCATTGTCAAATATAAAGTGCCACGCGCTGTTGGAGGTGGAGTGTTTAGTACGCGTTATGTGAAGCGTACACGTGTAATGGAAGTTTGTTATGGGAATTTATTGGAGGGGCGCGTGAAATGGAGTTGGGTGCATGGGAGAGTGGTGAAGTAAAACCGGCTAAGAAAATATCCTATGATTATTTGATTTGTTATGGATTTTATTATTTTGTTATTTTTAAAGATATTTTTGGGGTTCAGGAAAAGATCTTGCAAACCATGGTGATGACCGGTTTGTTTGGTATTTTATAGGATTAATTTTTTAATACATGCTTTTGCATCTACTTTCTAGAAATTATAGAAACATATAATTGAGTATTTATTTGTTTGAATGTATATTTTTATATGATTGGTTTTATGAAAATACATTCTATGTAATATTTAATACGCGTCAAGGGCATGGACCCCACCTCATGTCGGAGCCAGCTCGGAACCCCTGCCGCATCGATGCCTTTTAGCCATGTCTCGATCCACCTGCCCCTTCATGCGTGGTTGGAACCGTGTTTTCCCTCCCACGCCCACTGGCGTGGTGTTTACGCCACATCCATGCTAGAAGCCTGCAAAAGTTACACCATCGTGGCGATCAATCTGATTCTCCTCTCTCACTCACGCCCATTACGTATGGTCTCAATAAGATCGGTTAATGCAATGATTAAATATGCAATAGTACCTTCCTACATGAACCATTCTTGTAATTTACTCTATAAAATTTCAATTCAAACAAATAATAAATAAAGAAAATAAAAATTTAAAACTATTAAAGATTTTTTTAATAAATATCACGTGACATCTGAATTAGTTGACTTGCTATTTTAACGTTGAAAATAATTATTTCCCCTCTTTACTGTTGTTTCTTTGTTGAATTCTTCATAGATAAAACTGTAATTACAAAACTTAATTACTATTTAGTGAGTTCTTTTTGTTTAACCTAATTTATCATGTAATTATAAAACAAAATTACAAAATATTAACAAAGTTTCATAAGCGTTACATTTGTACCACCCTGTTTAAGAAAAGCAGTAGATTTCAACATAATCAGCATCTAGTAAAACTTTAAACATAATGGTAAGTGATCCACAATTCAATGCTACAAGTTTTTCTTATCTCTCTCCAAATACACCATGATCCAAAGCATCCTCTTTCCAAATTCACCGTTGATAGGGTTATAACCGTATTGTAGACAAAGAAGCTAAACGATAGAGAAGTATTTGACTCAAATTGTGGATACCCTCCAGAGATTGTTACATAGCATTCAATTTATAAAAGATAAACTTACACAAAAGACCCTTAAACAAATAGAAACAACCCTTATTACCCCCTACATAATGCATAATATGAAAACACGCAAATAAACTAAAAAGACACGTAACAACCGTTTTCCTCGTATAAAAATTACCAAGTTCCGCGCCTTAGACTGTAGGGTGTGGGGCTTGGGTTTGGGCGTTGGAAACCCACCCAAGCCTTGCACACCATCCCCTATGGACTTGGCTTTGGGCGTTGCCCCTCTAGCGTCGGTATTGTGCCTGGCGTGGGGCGCTGGTTGGGTTGAGATGGCTGGATGTGATTGGCTGGTTAATTAAATGAAATTTTTAATAGGGCTGGCCATACCCAGCTAAAAGAAAAAAGCCACGCCACCCCACATTCAAAAAAAGCCACGCCTAGCCCACCTCCGCCACATGTCAACCCAAGCCCCCCACACCCCGCAGTCTTAAAAATGCTTATTTACAAAGTGTATTTGCAACTGAAACGATTCAAAATACCAGTGCTGTCATGTAACTATAATAAGGGATTACAAGTTAATTCATCCATAAGATAATGGTCCACTGTAAGTGAGATCACTTCTGCAAGAGGTGCTACATCTGCAGCATCTTTAATATCTGTCTTTCAAACCAGTTGCCATTTATGATGCATACTTCCCATTTTCTCATCTTCATCGGATGATTCTTCATCCAACGAACCCTTGTGCTGCTTTTGCATTTCTTTTACTTTACGGAATTCATCATAGTGAGCACTTCTCTGCTCTCTAAAGCATGCGCTCCTCCCCATTTCAGAATCTGTTCATTATTCCACACGGGTCAAAACAGCTAAAGTCTAGTTGACCCGAAACACTTTTGGTCCAAACGTCATTTTTTAATATTATTTAAATATTAATACCTTTTTTTAACTAATGGGCAAATTTCTATATACGGTAACATACATAGTTATTAGTAGCAAATAGCAGACGACAGCGACAGGCTGCCTATACGCTACGTAGCGATAATGATGAAATAGCGGGTGCTATTCTATGTTTAGCGACACACTAGGAGAAAATTTTAGAAATATTTTATATTTGTATTATATCCAAATAAGCTGTTTTATACGCTGTTTTATATGTATGCTTTACAAAAAACCTAAAATCATGTTATTTTATACCTATAAAATCCCGCTATTTATATTAAAGCGGAAAAAAACAAAAAAGACCGAAAATCCCGCTATTTGCCATGCTATGGATGCGCCAAAATCAAATAGCGACACATGAGTGCTACGCTACGCTATAGCGCTCATTGTGAGCGCTATTAATAACTATGGTAACCTACTTTACTCATAGTTTCTATTAATAACTTTTGGTCCATTTTCAGCTATTTATATTTCACCTAACATAACATGAATTGAATCATTTAGAAAACAATGGTTCAAATTTGCCAATTGTAATAGCTACCTAAAGAATACAACTTGAGATATAAAATGAACCTTCAGCATCTTGATCCATATGATCTGCTTCATCCTCATATGATGTGTAGCAAGAATGTCTGGAGTTATTACTACTAGCAGATGCCACGTCATTCAACGCAGATCGAATTGCATCAACATCCACACCAGTATCATCCCCTTCAACAAAACTAGAACTACGTTTTGGTGAAAAAGATCCTGCATAAGGGGTTATTAATGTTATATGTAAACAGTTTACATAACTAAGGGGCTATTTGGCATTTTTACGAATGGGTAAGTGCTGAACCAGTAAGAGGTCTGAACCATTAAGTGCTTAACCAATAAGAGGTCTGAACCATTAAGAGTCAGCATAATGCTTAACTGTTCAGGGGCAAATGTCCGACCAATTCAGATAAGAGGTCTCAACCCTTCAGACTTAGTATAATGCTTAACCATTCAGAGGCAAATGTCTGAATCATTCAGACATCTGCTCACGAAACAAACAGTCCAAATCATTAAGTGTTGAACCAGCAAGAGGTCTGAACCATTAAGAGCCTCATTAAGAGTTAAACAAACAGCAAAGAGCTTGTTAATCTGCTTCAATGCATATTCAAGTTGATAAGCATGAAGGTTTTCTTTTCAAAAACAATATCCGGATACTATCATAAGACTTTTCGAGTGTATTTAGACCATAGAAAGAATTTTGTGGGACTACTTGGATTTTGGTAAATAACAAAAAAGGCATAATTAACCTCTGCCAAGATAACGCACAATAAGATACATGTAATTGACATAAATGTAGATTGCAGAAGTAAGACAATAGTTTACCATCAACATCAACCATTGGACGATATGGAGTCTTTGGTTCAGTAATTTTCTGCCTTACAGGTTTATTTGCTTCAATCTCCCCCAGATTTGCTTCATCCCATTTCACACCTTTTTTACTGTTTCAAAGAAACAATCATACTATCAACAGGGTATTAATAAAAGCAAATATGAAAATCACATGTGTACAATAACGATAACTATCAAGCATAAAAAAGACATCCGTAAACGTGAACAGAACTTGTAACCGCTTAAAAGTTAACCTAAACAATGTAACAGACGACACATGTGACATATGTTGTATGTATCGGATCCAGATGAAATGGATTAGTGGGTCATCAAAATATACAGTCTAACATATAAGGGTGGTATTAACATAAAAGAAGACACTAAGAACCTTACCTCATGATTCCTCTTGTTTAACTGAAGTAGCCGGGCAACCTAAGTGCTGAGACAGAAACATGAAAAATGATGTTCCTCGCGTTGGTCTGATGTTCTCTAATATAACGTCATAACGGTTGTTTTCGCATAAATTGCAAATTAAATAGATCCAACGCATGCGAATTCATCAAACTATAATGCACAAATATGAGAGCGAGCAGCAAGACCACACAAAAAGATAACCGTAAACAAGCTTGTGTGACATAACTGTTACTGCTGCCTCACATTTCCAAAGGTAACTAAATGCAAATTCATCTTGTTTTCCAATAAGCTTCATGTTTATGATCAAATCACTGATGACATATGCTAATAGAGCATTTGTTTAACATGCAGAACCACCTTCAAAACTAAATAATCTCATTAGAACATGATCAAATCATGCATGTATACCTTTTGGCATTTCCACCTCAAACTATACTTAATAAATAAGTCACTGGTTGCACCACATGTCACAATTATGTGACATCAACATTCTTTTTCTGGCTTATCTTATTTCACCTCGTCGTATTCTATGTCACACACTAATTGAAAGTGAAAGTGCACTAATTTTAACGCTATTTTACTAATTTCGTGAAAATAACGTTAAAAGAGGGGATGGCTAATCATGCGTCATGTGGTGGCGTTGATAGTCGAAAGACAAGGGGGTACACGCACTAATTGGTCTTTGTCTCAATTGCTGAGTGTTATTGCCTTATGTCCAAGGCTTGATGCAAAACTACTATTGGGAGCCTAGGTCTCACCGGAAGCAACCTCTGTTCCTAAGGTAAGGCTGTCTACATCTTACCCTTGTTGTTGGTGGGATTTACGGAGTATGATGATGATATTGTATGTCATAATTTACAAAAATTAACTCCAAAATCATATATATCATCGTTACTAGCTATTTAATATTTCCTTTATTCCCATTTTAACCTAGTTCATGAATAAACGAAAAAAATGGGCTTGAAACCTATGCTATTCACATGTCATTCAAATTACACGTAAAAAACGATTGGATGAAACAAACCGGGAGTTGGCTTACCGGAGGAAAGAGGACGATTGCGTCGGAATCTCGCAAAATATCAATAGGCCCTCGTTAATATTATGTAAATTAATTTATTTAATTTCTCATGAAGGCTATTCAAATAAGTCAACGATTGCAATAATATCTTAATTTTTCCGTGGTACGCAAATGTTATTAGTTTACACCACTTTTTTAAATTACTATTTTTTTTCAGCTTTAATCTTAGATCTACTTTATGTTTAACGTTTGGTCCAATGGTTAAAACTGACGTTTGATAATTGTGATACCTTTATCTAATCCCAATCCGCGTTTTTAATCAACGAAACGTTATCTCGGAATCCCAATCGGCGTTTTTAAAAGATATAGAAGGGAAATGTCACAGAATAGTAATCAAGTTTCAAAAGTGTTCTAATTAGGTCACTCGTATCGTTTTTGTCTGAATTAGATAACTTAACATTCAAATCGAGTCATGTCCTTTTTTCCATATGTCGAGAGAAAAATCGAGCATAAGATGCTAGGGTCGGATTGTATTAATATATGAAATTTTATTTATTAAAAATAAAAACACTTTAATTACATTAAAAATTAAAAAAACAAGTTAAAATCCACGTCATCACTAGAAGTTAGCATCAAATGAAAGAGAAAAAAGAAACAAAAATTCACATCACCACGGTTACCTATGAAATGGACAGGAAAACCCCTTAATTTTAATAAAAAATGATGTCGAGTGACCTAATTGGAACAATTTAAAACCTGAGTGACCTAATTGGAACACTCTTAAAACTTGATTACTATTCTACAAAGTTACCGCAAGATAGAAATATCATTGATGGGCCATTGATAATCAACGAAATCATTAATTGGTTGAAAAAGAAAAAATCGAAGGCCCTTATGTTTAAAATTGATTTCAAAAAGGCCTTTGACCAACTAAATTGGAACTATCTTATTTCAATTTTGGAGCAAATGAATTTCCCTTTAAAGTGGAGGAGTTGGGTCAAAAGTATTTTATCTTCGGCAAGATCCTCGGTCCTAATAAATGGTTCCCCAACATTTGAGTTTTTTTTTTCGAGGGGTATTAGGCAAGGGGACCGCTTTCGTCCTTTTTATTTATATTGGGGATGGAAGGTTTGGATTGCATGTTTAAAAAGGCCTTGGATATTGGGATTTTCAAAGGTTTTAAATGCTCCAACAATGGTCCTTAATTTCACATCTTCTTTTCGGGGATGATGCACTTCTTATCGGGGAATGGTCTAAAGAGAATGTTGGCTCCTTAGATGCTTTCATCTCGTGTCGGTTAAAGTCAATTATGCTAAATCCAATCTTTTTGGTGTAAAAGTGGATTCGGATGAGGTGGCTTCTTTTGCTAATTCCATTGGATGCGAGATGGGGTCGTTACCTTGTACTTATCTTGGTCTCACTATCGGGACTAATATGAATAGAGTTTCCAATTGGCAACCGGTTGTGGACGCTTTTGATAGACAGCTATCACAATGGAAAGCGTCGGTTTTATCTATAGGAGGGAGACTTACACTCCTAAAATCGGTAATGGAAACTATCTCAACTTATTTTTTTCTCCTTATTTAAAGCTCCGGAAGCGATTCTATCAAGCGAAAAGGCGGAAGTTTTTTTGGGGCGGCAATGAGGGGAATAAAAAATAAATTGGGTAAAATGGAAAAAAAGTGACCACTCCGATTGAAGCCGGGGGTTTAGGCCTAAGTCCGTTAAGAGATGCAAACATCGCGCTTCTAACTAAGTGGTGGTGGAGATTTAAACTTGAGCCGAATGCATTATGGAGACGGGTTATCTCTTATTCGAACCGCTAATGGCACATCCTTCCCTATTCTAAAAGTTTAAAACGGCAGGTGGAGTTCTATTGCGAAATTAGAAATTTGTTTAGCTCACACTTGGTGCTTTAATTAAAGGGGAAGTTGGTAAAGGTGACAAAGTCCGTTTTTGGGTGCTTTGCTCAGAACCCTTGAAAATCACTTTTCCTAATTTATTCGGATTGGAAAAAAACCCAAGAGCCGTCATTCATACGAATGGGTGGGCGACAATGTCTTATGGAAGTGGTTTTGGAAGAGTGTAGAATGGACTGATATAGAGAATTTGGAATTCTCAACATGATATTTCAGTTCAGCCCAGGATGATAAATGGCAATGGCTGGGCGATTCCTCAAAAGTTAAGTTTTTTCAGTTTCATCTATGAAACAGGTTCGGGGAAGCAGTGTAAATGTTTTCGCTTGGAAAGTGGGGCTAAATAGACTTCCTACTATGGTGGAACTAAGACGAAGAAACGTAAATCTGGACTCAGTTGTCTGCAAACTGTGCGAGGAGGTGGACGAGACAACTGAGCACCTTCTAATCTCATGTTCGTATGCGGGGGCAACTTATCTCAAACTGGTGCAAGGTTATGCTTTCTCTTTGAATCACTTACTCACAATCCATAAAATGTGTAACCTGGATCAACGCAAAGAAGATATCCTCCTAACAAACATGTTTGTTGTTCATTTGGAAAAGATGGTATCCTCCTAACAACATGTTTGCTTCAGATAAGAAGAAAAGAGTTCATCTCCTAGTAGAAGAGGTCAAAGCAACAACGTTTCTATGGATTTCTAATAGAACCCGCCTTAAGAATTTAGATTGGAAAGAAAGAGTGGGTTAAATAAATGCCCATTGTAATTTGGTAGGGGTCGAAACCATAACCGCACACTTCGGTTATCAAAAAATCATCACCATTCGCTTCGGTTAATGCGGTTTCGGTTCGGTTGTAGATTGGTTATTTTATCGTTTCTAAAGTTATGCTTTAAATGTGTGGGTTATGCAAATATCATGCGCAAAAAATAAATATACACAGTTAAAGCTTGTAGAATTATCAATTATATTTATTTCCACGTGTTATGTGGAAGCATACATACGAACACAAAGTGGCTAGAGGTTTAAATTTAATGAGGTTGGGTCATGGTTAAAAGACTTAAACACTTCACCAAAAAAATATGGATTTGGCTATGGTTAAACACTTAAACACTAACTTAAAAACCTATAGTCTTATGGATTTGGCCATGTTTAAAACATTCGGTTCGGTTATTTTCGGTTATGAAACTAATAATAACCATAACCGAACCGCAACATGTGGTTATCAAAAATATAAATAACCGACCCTTCGGTTATTTCGGTTATTTCGGGCGGTTCGGTTATTTCGGTTTTATGCTCACCCCTATAATTTGGGGTTCTTGTAGTATTGCCTAACGTCTTGCTAGTGTTTTTCCTTTTTTATGAAAGTCGCCGTTCCAAAAAAATAAAATAAAATCTAAACACGTATAATAAAGGAAAGGAAAGAAAAAATATGTAAAAAGAAAGTAATACAAAATTATAAAGAAAAGACTTAGGGGGCGTTTGGTTCGCGGAATATTTTGGAATTAGAATTGAAATTTGTATAGGAATTAGAATGTGAAGGAATTGGATTCGGAATTTAAACATTCCAATTGGAATTGGAAATTGTTGGAATTGGAATCTCAATTCCATTTTTGTCGAGTTTGGTTGTCAAATGAATTGGAATCCATCACCCCGGCACCCACAACCCCCGGTACGCGTCGAAACGGTTCTATTCGAAACTGTTCAGGCCGAAACGGTACGGGTCGAAACCGTTCACGCCGAAACGGTACGGGTCAAAACCGTTCCCGTTGAAACGGTTCGATTCAAAACGGTACGAGTCGAAACCGTTCGCACCAAAACGGTACGGGTCAAAACGGTTTGGGTCAAAATGGTTCGCGTAGAAACGGTTCGAGTCGAAATTGTTCGATTCGAAACGGTACGGGTTGAAACGGTACGCGTCGAGAGTACGGGTCGAAATGGTTCCGCTCGAAATGGTACCGGTCGAATCGGTTCGGGTCGAAACGGTTCGCGTCGAAAGCGTACGTCTCGAAACGGTTCGCGTAGAAACCGTACGTCTCGAAACAGTACGCGTCGAAACGGTTTGGGTCAGTTCAGATCGAAATGGTACGGGTCGAAACCATTCGGTTTGAAATGGTCAAAGATTCCTATGAATTTACTTTGATTCCTTCACATATAGGAAGGATTTTGAATTCCCTTAGTTAAAGGAATTTAAAGGAATTCATGTCTGATTCCAATTCTAATTCCATTGCAAACACAAGAAGATTGGAATTGAGATTCCAATTCCATCAAATTCTGTAAACCAAACGTCTTAAGAGATGGAATTCAAATTCCAATTCCCTTAGATTTCATTGAATTCCTGCAAACCAAACGCCCCCTTAGTGAAAATTATACGCATTGTATTTTAGTTAACAAAACAGTTTAATTAACACCGGTTAGTAGAAATGACATATATAAACTAAGAATAGTAGATTACACTATTAGCTAATGGCAAATAAAAACAAATGAAAAGAAAATGTGTAGTGTTAAGATTCGGGAAAGCGGGTATGTGTGTTTCGGGTAATCGGATGTGTGTCACCTAACACATATCTGTGAAAAAATTAGAACTAATATCAAACTCAGCCTCATTCCATATCCGAATACTTGTCCCATTAAAGCATTACCTATTAAAAATGTTTTGGGTTTACCTAGCGTGACTGTTTCTCATCCCTAAACTAACCAAGGAGTTTGCTTTGAGTTGCGGTTTTCACATATGTTGAATTCGGTTTTGTTTTGAGCAAGAGGTGAGTTAGATTTAGGTAGCGGTTTTTACCGCCTTGTTACTTTATGTATGTTTAGGTTCATCTATGTTTTATCGTAAATTTTTTTTGAGAACGAGTCAGATTAAATATAATACGTTTTCACAAGATGGTAAAAGTTCGAGTTACTTTATGTTTCAACCTTGACGCAATGTGCGGTACCATTTTTTAACTACGTTTCGGTATAAATCCAAGTTGGTTTACGTTTTGAAATATTTTTCTCGGTATTTAGTCAAGTCAATATAATACGTTTTCGTTCTTATTTTTATGCCCGTTTTCAGTTTGTCTACGTTTTGGCGTAAGTTTTTTTCGGAAATGAATTGGGTCAAATAATTAATGATACAAATTCGAGTTATTTTAAGTTTCGACACCGCCGCAACGCGCGACGGGTCAAAAATCCAGTAGATAACATTATTTATCCTCATAGTAACATAATGGCAAAATAAACTGATTTAAATCGTAACTCTAGCTATCATCAGCTTTTATCATCTCATATTACAGTTTACAAAAACAATTTATCAGAAATTCCATAAAATACAACATGAACAAACACAAAATACCTTACAACTAACATACACTCTAATCAGTCTACAAACTGCACATTTCAACTTACAATTACTGAAAGAACCTCGATCTCGAACATTGCCCGTAATCCCCGTTAACAAACTTACCCGATTTCTGTAACCCGCCGTTTCCGAGTGTCGTGAACACCGAATCCTGCTGCTTATTCTTCTGTCCCGTTTGGCAGACATTCATCGGTGAAGAAAAGTTATGTAGGCCTTGCGGATTTGAGCTGCTAGCAGGTCTGTGCAGTAAATAATCATCTTCGCCAACAGGAATCGCGCCTGTGAGCGTTTTTACCGCAAATTCGATACACGGGTCTGTCCAGAAATCTTCTAACGGCACCTCTGCTGGCGCGGTAAAGTTTTCAACTTTGTTCAAATCTGTAAAGGGGATTGCACCCGTGAGTGTTTTCACAGCAAATTCGATACATGGGTCTGCCCACAAATCGTTCATAGAAAAGTTGATCGAGGAGTCGGGTTTCATATCACTTCCGTAATTGTAACTGTCTTGTAGAACTGGATTGCTAATTGTAGGGTTAACCACAGGGGATTCTTGTTTCTCGATATTCACTGGAGGAACGATGGTAGGTGGTGGTTGAGCTACAGGGGGCTGCGATGTGGTGGGTCCCGTTTCAATCTGTTTATTGTGTTCTTTAGTAGTCACCGGAAGCGATATGTTATGCAGTTCTTGCTTCTCGTTACTTTCTTGATTTGAAGGAGGGGTAATAATATCCACGTCAGCATCGGTGATCTTTTCCGCTTCAATGTTCTTGTCAATTTCTTTTGGAGTACTCAATCTACCCTGTTTGGTACGGGTAGCTTGGCGGCTAGTTCTAGATCTGGCGGTGATGGTGGTGGTGAGTTGATTTTGATTCCAGCTTGCTCAGTAGCTTGGCGAGTTTTTGGCCGTGATGGTGATGCGTTATCTTGGATTCCAGCTGCCCGTTTGGCTTGACGGGTTTTAGGCTCTGGCTGAGATGGAGGTGATTGGCCAATTTCTGTTCTCTTTAGCGATGTAGCTTGATGAGTTTTAGGTTCTGGCAGTGACGGTGATGGTAATGAGGGTACTGATGCATCAATTTTGATTTCAGGTTGTTTTGTAGCTTGGCGATTGCTACTGGTGTCTGGCGGTGATGGGGATGGTAATGCTGCATCAACTGCCATTTCATCTAGTCGTGTAGCTTGACGAGTTTTAGGCTCTGGCTGTGATAGTGATGGTAGTGATGCATTAACTGCTACTTCCGCTAGTCGTGTAGTGCGACGAGTTTTAGGCTCTGGCGGTGATGGTGACACATTAACTGCCACTCCCACTAGTCGTGTAGCTTGACGGGTTTTAGGCTCCGGTGATGATAGTGACGCATCAATTGCCAATCCCGCTAGTCGTGTAGCTTTAGGAATATTAGGCTCTGGTGGTGATTGTGATGATGGTGACACGTCAACTGCCACTTCCGCTAATCGTGTAGCCTGACGAGTTTTAGGCTCTGGCAGTGATGGTGACGGTAGTGATGCGTCAACTGTCACTTCCGCTAGTCGTCTTGCCTGACGAGTTTTAGGCTCTGGTGATGATGATGACGCATCAACCGCCACTCCCGCTAGTTGTGTTGCTTGACGAGTTTTAGGCTCTGGGGGTGATGGCGATGATAGTGATGCATCAACTGCCACTTCCGCTAATCGTGTAGCTTGACGAGTTTTAGGCTCCGTGGTGACGGTGACGGTGACGCATTGACTGAAACTCCCGCTCGTCGTGTAGCTTGACGAGTTTTAGGCTCTGGTGGTGATGGTGACGCATCAACTGCAACTCCCGCTAGTTGTGTAGCTTGACGAGTTTTACGCTCTGGCGGTGATAGTGATGCATCAACCGCCACTCCCGCTAGGCGTGTAGCTTGACGAGTTTTAGGTTCTGGCGGTGACGGTGATGGTAGTGATACATCAACTGCCGCTTCCACTTCTCGTGTAGCTTGCCGAGTTTTAGGCTCCGGCGGTGATGGTAATGCATCAACCACCACTCCTGCTAGTCGAGTAGCTTGACGAGTTTTAGGTTCTGCTAATGACTGTAACGGTGATGGTGCATCAGCATTGATTCCAGCCAGTCGTATAGCTTGACGGGTTTTCGGCTGTGATGGTGATAGTGGTGGTGATGGTAGTACTGCATCATTGTTGATGCCCGCTAGTCGTTTTGAAGCGCGTGCAGGCATATCAGACTTATCTTCCCGCTTATTCCTCAAAGTTTCACTCATCTGTTGCTTTAATTCACTCGGGTTTTCTCCTTCCACTATCTTCGGTTTAGTTGCTAGTCTTCCTAATTTTCCGGTTTTGAGATACCGCTGCACATCTTTAAGTGAATGGAATTTGTATCCAGTGACAGGATCCATATAATACTGGAATGCAGAAACATTAACAACAATAATCAAGACCAGATTATAACTATGCATTTGATCAATCATGGAAAATAATTAAAAAAAACCGTAATTAGCATCGGTTACCCGATCCACTTTTGTTGCAGAACCTGTTTTTCTTAGTTTCACTTCCTTTGTCCACCCTGGAGGGAGCTCTTCTGCTTCATCCTTCTCAACTACAATCTAAAATCTTCAAAGTTACAACTTTATTCCAAAATAATTACTTTCATCTTCAAGATTTCAGCTCAAATCATTCACATATGAGAAACTAAACCCCTCAATTGACAAACAAAAACTACTAAAGATAAACCCTAATTTCATCAACAAATTTGGGGCTTTCTAGCAACCTATTAAAAATCTAAAATTGAATAAATACCCAGCTATAAAAACAAAAAATAAGTTCAGAAACCTTAAAGAGACTCACCTTATCTTGTTTCCCAACACCCAGATCACCAAACTCTTCAGGCGACTTCACAGGGGACATTTCACAAACACCTGGTGTGCACAGGTGATCTGCAACCGTCAACTGAAAAACCCACAACCGATTGAGCTGCAGTAGCTTGTTTAGACTGGAATAACTGATATTTGGAAAGAAGGATGACAAGATTCGAGTTGGAGAAGCTGTTGTGGTTAACAAAATTGGGGGAAAAAGGCAGCACCGTGAAGAAGATGACAGTCACACTCACTATGTGTGGCCTCTTTAATTGACTCAACATTTAATATATGTAATATATTTCTTGTGTGTCGGGATGGATTCAAAGATTATTATTAGTCTTTATGGTCAATCTTTCGTTCAATTATGATGACAATATAATCAACTTTAAAACATGAATCTGTACAGAAATTAAAGAGACATCAACTGCAGGATATGTGAAAATATTTAAAAATAAGTGATGATAGATTTAGGGGGTGTTATAGATTGGTCGTCAAACCGACATGGATTAAAAATCATGTTAGAAGCCTGAACCAGTATTCGATACAAGTTTTCACGGGTTGACACTTTCATGACCTGTTTAACCTCAAATTTTTATTTTTTACATGTTAATACTCTAAATTGCAAATTTACGATAAGAAAGTACAAATGCGTATAAGATAATTACAATTTGACTATAAACTTATGCTAATTTCTTTTCTATTTTTAGATTTTGTCATAAAATACTCATTCATTTTCAGCTATGACATAAAACACGTTCAGAGAAAACAAGTATAACCCACCACTCCACCAGTCGACCTGGCAGGGGCGCAGCTTAAGAGGGGCCAGGGGGCGCCCGACCCCCCGAACTTTTCGCTCATTAGTGTTATATATGTAGTTTTCGTATAGAAATTTTTGGGTATATACGTTTTCAACCCCTCGGCGAAAACGTCAAGCTTCGCCACTGCGACCTGGATACAATTTGTTTATCTAAATGTGTTCGGGGAATTTGAATCGAAGCTGACCCGAACCCTTTTAGATTAAACTCACACCAATGAATTTCGTGTCAAATTGAAAATTCACACTCTCCTATGATTGTAGTTTTGACTTTTTTTCTGGCTAGCACACTGAACCTAAACCCTTCCTTAAATGAAGTCAACCAACATCTAGATGCCAATAAGATTGACCCATTCAAACTCAAAAGTTGAATTTTTGGTTAGAACCATTCATGGGTCCTAGCCATATATGGTCTAGGTTCATATGAGCTCATCACACATCCATATAACAGACAGGTTCAAGTCTAAGTACTCTATTTCAATCTCAATTTACAAAACAAATCTTACAAAAAGAATTTAAAAATTTATGTGTTTGACTTTGGAAACATAAAGTCATTAGTTGTGAAGTGGGTTCGGTCCACCTGGCACTAGCCGTTCCGACATTTTGTACAACTCATCGTCCCCTTGGTTCTTGAACTCGGGCTTGGTATCAAAGTGTCTCTGAAATGTAGATACAAAACTGGCTCGTATTCTTTCTTCGTTCTCTTCGTTGGTTGAATGATTGATGATCTTCCTGCAACTCGACGTATGGACTACAGATACAAGAAGGATTATAAGTATATAAATCAAACCCGAAACTTTGAACTCCATGTTTTGTGCAGACTGATAAAAAAAAGACGAGGAAGTCTATTTATAGACAAATTTAATCTATATAAGTTGACATGAATTATTTCTTAATATTTTTAATTGTCTGTCTTTTAGAGGTTTTGAAAAGTTGACATATTATTTTATAAATCATGATCAGTTCATGGTTTACATAGTTTATATATATATATATATATATATATAACACACAACTCAACTATATCAATATATGTTGTTATACTTATGTAGGCCATTTGGAAAGAAATAAGCATGCATTCATTTCAATAACTAAAAACAAACTCTAGTATTAGGATCCTGAGATACGAATTGCGTGTACAATTTCATCCTTTTAATCGCCTTTTTTAACTTCTTTTCTTTGACGGGTTTCTTAAAGCATCAGGATGCATGAATCCAAACAAGTTTGTACCTTTCTGCAACCGTTTCAATATAGAAGTAAAGCCGGCAGCTTGATGTCATATTGCAGGCTGCAACTATATAAGATTGTGAAACATGCTTAGCTAAGATGCAAATAAATTAATAAAATTTTAATAAATTTTTTTTTTGAGAATTATTGACATTTGACTTTAAAGTCAACATAGTCATCTGTCATCTTTGTATCACCAGCTGCACACTGATGATGAAGGTGCAATTAAGGCTGTTTTCTTCTCTCAACTATCAAATTCAATCAAAGTAAACATGGGAAATTTTCTTTTTCTTTTTATATGCTTTATTTTGATGAAAATTTCCGGTCGTATCTTAGCTGGCTTTGACTTCAAAAGTCAAAATTCTGACTTCCATGATCGATTCTACTCAGATTTTTATGTCCTTGATTCGGCATATCGTTGCAACTTTTTAGCAAATCATGTGAAAATGAAAACCATAAGCTAACAAATTTCCTTTAATACTCATTTAGTATAATGTTTTATACATCATAATTTGCAAAAAAAAAAAAAAAAAAAAAAAAGAAGAAGATAAGTCTATTCT
Organism: Scalesia atractyloides; assembly: GCA_947069175.1. Classification (NCBI taxonomy): domain Eukaryota; kingdom Viridiplantae; phylum Streptophyta; class Magnoliopsida; order Asterales; family Asteraceae; genus Scalesia; species Scalesia atractyloides. The sequence goes on from CAMTDV010000014.1 coordinate 43,004,583, forward strand.
ATTACAAAAATGGATATTTGGTAAAAAAATCCATCAATTATGAAGTGGATTTGGTCCACCAGGAACAAGTTGTTCAGATTCATTTACTTGACCACCTTTTCCGCTTCGATATTGCTTGAAACGATATGAACGCGTGCTTAATCGCCTCTTATATGAATAAAGAAAGTTTCTTGATAACAATCTTTCTTCTGTTTCTTCAATAGCTTCTGTTTTGATCATCCGGCAATTCCCATAATGGAAAGTTGCTATAAAGATCATCAACATAAGAACTGAAAAGGATTTCATGCTTCAAGGACTGTATAAAAGATATGATCCTTGTGTATAGATTGATGAAATATGAAAAGGGTTTTTGAAATGCTGCTGGTATTTATAAGAGTAAGAGTAAGAATAGAAACAGAAACTGTTGGATGTAGAGATAGAGCCAATGAACAGAGTCAACTTTGACCTTCTTTTTCTATATAATAATAATGATGATAAATCAATAATGGAACATGTACATGAGGATCATTAGCTGAATGTTAAATCATAATTGCATGCTTACTAGTTGGATTCATGTTAAATCATATGGGATACATCGTTATTTGTGAAGAGATAGAAGATTCCTTTATAAAAGTAGAGCTTTATGAAGGAGTTGCAATATTGCAATCAGTTTTTATAAAAGCCTCATTTGAATACACATAGGTGTAAACGAGCCGAGTCGAGCCCGAGCTCGACCAGGCTCGAGCTCGGCTCGTTATGTTTTTATAAAGCTCGAGCTCGGGCTCGGCTCGATTCGAGCCTACTTTTTTTGAGTTCGAGCTCGGCTCGCGAGTAAAACCCAAAGCTCGAGCTCGGCTCGACTCGACTCGAAACTATTATGTCAACGACCTTAAACGAGCTAAAAGCTCGGCTCGAGCACACTTCAACATCTCGGCTCGAGCTTGGCTCATCAATGTTATCATCGTTATTAATATATTATATATAAAAAAACTAAAATTTTGCATGGGCTCGTTTAGGCTCGCGAGCCTAAACAAGCTTTGTATTTCAGGCTCGAGCTCGATAACAAAACGAGCTCTATTTCAGGCTCGAGGTCGGGCTCGAGTTCGTTAAGGACTCGGCTCTTTCGAGCTTTTAACCGAACCGATCACGAGTAACTCTCAAGCCTCTAGGCTTGTTTACACCCCTAAATACACACTACTTTTTTTTATGAAAATGTACCAAAATTATAACCATAACAAAAGACTAGATGCCATTGACCAAGTGTTTGTATCGAAGGAATAGATCAAAATCTACTTGGCATATGGTAGTTGCTATCTCCACTCCACGTTCTGAGAAGCTATGAAGTGCTTTTCTGTTTTCTCTTCTTCTCAGTGATTCTTGTGCATACATTCTTCTTAGCTTAACTATATCCAGTGGGTGCAGACGCTCCATAATTTGGCTGTCAAGAACCTGTTGTTCTTCACCATCTTCTCTCCTGATGTGATACATGTTTTGATGCCATACACCTTTGAGAGGAGTTTGAACTGATCTATCTATGATGTGTACACTCTTGATGGGATTTCTGTATTTCCCAGAGACATCCTTCTTGTCTATTGCCTCTCATTGTGAGGGCATTTCTGGTGATTAGGTCCATCTTGCTAGGAAGAGGTTCATCGCCTTTTTTGTAATATTCCTTTAAAACAACCTCTGGAAAGAGTACTTCATGGTCATCTACGGTATGTATGATTCTTGTAATGTTTGGATCTTCTGTTGGAATCACATCAGGCTTCTTTGAGGAAGTGTGACCACTTTCTTCCCATTTCCTTTTCTCTCCAGATATACATTGTTTGCTGAATTCATTTGACTTGAGAGAGTGGGTTCAGCAATTTCTTTTCCTTTCATTTTGTCTCTGGATGAGGACTGAGTTAAACGTTGAGCTCTTGTTCTTAATGATGGTTCTGTTTGAGTTTGAGATTGTTGTGGTGGTGGTTGAGTTGGTTTGATTGAATGGTGCTGATTGAGGTGATGATTGAGTTTGTGTTGAAGGGTGTAAAATCAAGGCTTTTTCTTTAGAGATGGAGGTAGGATGAGGTGGAAGAGGGAAGGAACTCATTGTTCTTTGTGGTGATTTAGCTGAATCTTTTGGTTTAGTTGGTATAGGAGCTGGTATTTTGAAAAGAGGTTTTGTTGATGCAGTTGCAGTGTGTTTGAGTGCATCCTTTTGGGTTGTACCAGACATTTCTCTTCTCTCAGGAATCTGTTTCAACAAATCTGGCAGGCTTGTCTTTGTTGCTTGTGCAATGTTAACACAGAGTCTCTTCAATAGATCTTTTACATCTTCAGTCAGCTTTGTGTTCACTGTACTTTCTTCTCTGATGCTTGCCATCTGCCCTTGTAGTTCTGTTCTGCTTTTAGCTCCAATTCTGCATTTGTTCTTTTAATAAATGCACCATTAGATCATTGTTCTTCTCCACTTCCTACAACTTTTCCTCCATTCTTGTGAAGTTTTCTGCAATACTTGACAGATTCTGTGCTGCAATTCTTGATTCAGCATTTCCTGTTGTCTTCACAAGTTCTTTCATCTCTTCTTTCATAGCATTGAATTCCTCAGCTAGATTTTGAAATTCATGAGAGATCTTCTTCACATCTTGAGAGGTAACTGGTGATTCTTGCAGTTTGTTCAGTTTATCTGTGTTTGTTTCTGATTGTTTTCTGATGGATTCAACAGATTCTAACAGATTTCTGATGTTAGACTTCTGTTGCTTCATTTCACTCAACAGATTATCCAGTTTTTCTTCAAGAGGAGACCTTCTCTCCTGATTCATTACATTCTCAATCACCTTTTTCAATGTTGTTTCAAGGTTGGTTGTAAGTGGGTCATTTGGAACAACAGATGTTCCTTCTAACATACAGCAGAAAACACATTTCTTGCTGTTTCAGGAAATCCCATATCTTGATCATAAGACCGATTCATAGGTTTCCTACCAGAATCATGCACCACATGCATTTCCTGGATTTCCCAGATCCTTGAACAGTTCGTTGAGAATGTTCTCCTTGAGTTCTAGGATAACACAAAGTATCCAAAAGTTGTCCCTGATCAAGTGGATGTTCTCCACTTGTTGCAGTTTCAACCTCCTTCTCATCAGATTCGGAGTTGATACTCAGAGCCACACCCAATTGGGCTTCAACATTAGGTACTCTTGTTCTTATTTTAAAATCAGCCTCAACAGATTCTGATGAGGTTCATCAGAAGCTGGTTTTGTGAAATTAAAATCGAAGTTTGATTCAAGATGTGAACCTGTTTCAAGAGTATCATGTTGTTGACCTTCTCCGGCTAGCATTGAATCTGAGTCTGTTGCACCAAAAGATGAGACTTCATCAGATTCTTCATTTGTTCCATAATCCTCAGCAATGTTTTTGTCACCAGCAGCTGATGTAGACACCATTCTTGATCACAATCATCTGGTCCTGTTGGTTTGATCAATTCTTCATGCCTTCTGATAAAAGGTGAGTCTGCAGGAATCATCTTCATCATACTTTGAGGCAGGGGAAGAAGGTCACTGGGATGGGCCTAAGCACTTGCTGCAGCAGTCCATGGTGTCATTATCACAGGTTTCCACACTATGTCAAGAGTGGGGACCTCCATGTTTCTTTCAGCAAAGACTTTTGTTATGATGATTGACCAAAATCTTGCATGTGGAAGATGTGTTGTTGTTCTTCCTTTATGAGTGAATATGTTGGTTTTCAACAGTGTAAAATATCTCTTTGGCATAATCTACATCTTCACCCTTTATCAGCCCATACATGATATTTAGTACTGGAATCGTTGTGAGACAGCTGTTGATTATATCCATAAAGACTTGCCAAAATCCTGGCAGTTCCTTTCTTTTGAACTGGCTAATTAGAGTGATTGGGGCCTTGTACCCAAGGTTTCTGAATACCGCCAAGAGTTCTTCTTTGACTGGAGGGATGTGATATTCTTGTTTTTCCGGGATCTCCAACCATCTTCTGATGTTTTCTTCATTGACAGTGATTCTGATGTTGCCCACACATGTGCAGTTAATTCTGTTCCTGATTTCTCTGTTGTATGCACTGTTTGCTGTAGAATTTGTTGTGGAACTTCATAGCCACCTGTTAAAGCATACTTTATAGGACAATTGATCAGAATTTCTACAAGAATTCTAACCCTTTCATCATGCTGCTCATGATCAGTGTTTAAAGCTAGATTGTTCTTTTTCTCTATATCTAGCCACTTTGATTTTTTGACAAGAGGAACTTCATGTTCCACAGCTGGGATATTGAGGTTCATGGAGCCGGAAGAAGACATGATGTTGTGATTTGAGGTTTTGGCTTGCAGAAACAAAGTTGTGATTTTTAGGGTTTGAAATTTTGAGAGCTTGAAACTGTTAGAGGTGAATGTGAGAGATTGTGGCTTGGGTCAGTTTATATAGGCTTTTGTTGTCCCTCTTGATTGGTGATTAACTATGTTAATAACCCATTGAATTATATGTTTAATGTTGACACCTTTGGGTTATCTAAAGAAAAACTGTTTTGAAAGAATTGATTTTATCTTTTCTTCTATTGGTGCTTGCTAACCGCCAATCTTTACTTTTACACAAGTGGATCCACGTTTTTGAAGAATGGTCCACTTGTACAAGTGGGTCCATGTTTTTAAGAGTGAGAGAGAGAAGATGAGTAGAAATGCTTCCGAGATACTTACATTGATTTGGAGTGTCTTCAAAACCAGTTTTTCTGATAAAGTTGCTCAGGTTTGTTAAAAATGATCACATGTTTGTTAAAAATGATCAGATTTTCTGTTAAAAATGATCAGACTTCTCTGTTGAAAATGATCAGATTTTCTGATGAAAATGATCAGATTTTCTAATGACAGTAGAAAAGAGCTATTGCGTTTAAATAGAGAACTGGTTGATCCGCAAATTTTCATTTTCCATTGTCTGTTTGAAATATTGCATTAGTTGTGTTCAGCTTTCATCAGAAACAGATGTATCTGAATCAAGAAAAAGTTGTTGCATTTGAAACAAGAAAAAGATGTTGCATTTGAAAGAAAGAAATTTGTTTTAATCAGCTTAACATCATCTCCCTTGTTGATTTCATGTGATTTCATTATTTAAAAATTATTTTTCAAGGATTCCTTTTAAAACAAACAGTTCTTGAAAATTTTAATCTCATGAGAGACCCCTTTTTTTAATGTTATCAGAAAATCTTGAAATGTTAAGGTTAACAGAAATTCCCCTAGAATCCTAATCTATTAGAAATTTTTCTGATTTCTCAATTTCATCAGAAATTCCCCCTGAATTCCTGATCTCAACAGAAATTTCTCTTGATTTCTCAAGCTCATCAGAAATTCCCCCCCTGAATTCCTGATCTCATCAGAAATTTCTCTTGATTTCTCAATCTCATCAGAAATTCCCCCTTAACCAAAACAAAATAGATATTATCACACAAACACACAACACACACACACACACACACACACACAATATATATATATATATATATATATATATATATATATATATATATATATATATATATATAAAGCTAAGTACAAGAAATAAAAACAAACTCCTAAAAAGAAAAACAAGGAAAAGTTAAATTATCTCTTCATCACTAGGATCATCATCTCCGAAGTCTCCATCCCCATACATGATCTGCACCATTTTCCAGAGAGGTGTTTCATGCCTGTGTTTTCGTCTGTTGGTATGAGGGCAGCAATGTGTTGTTCCTCCTGAACAAGTATTCTTGCTCTGACATATGATGCAGGAACTCCTCCAAAGTCCAGTTGAAAAGTTATCACTTTCATCAAGAACCTTGGGTAGGTGAGGAAAGGACGACCTCCCCGTAAGTTGGCCCTAAAGTCATTCATCAGATATGCTGAGTAGTTGTAGGGGAGATGATTTACTAAGGCATGGAGTGGATCCATTATCCTTTGAGTGATCTCATACCAACTCGAGGCGTTCCTTGTAAAGCAAAAGGCAAACTGGGTTACCAGAAACTGCCAAGGTTCAATGAACCCACTTTTGAAGATGGAACCCTTCCTTGAGGATCATGGTATCCCATCATGGCCAAGGTAGCCTGCTTGTCTGCCAAGGAGAAGGTGGTTGGAGGACAGTCATCTCTTAGTAAGAGAGCTTCCCCGATAGTTTCCCCATTTAGGCAAATGAGCTTGTCTCCCATCACCCACCACGAAATGGTGGTCAGCCTACCATCATCTACAACCAGCCGTGCAGACTTCCAAAACTCTTGAAGAATTTATGGAAACACTTGAACGTGCATGGAGAGAGCAAAAGCTATTGGACTGCTAAGTAGCATGTTCAGAATGGTGGAGCAGTTTACATATCTTGGGTCATCCACATTCATCCTTACTCTTGCATGGGATGGCAAATGAACCGAACCCGACGGGTAAACCGAAACCCGAAACATTTGGGACGGGTTTGGGGTCGGATAATCGGGTTTGGGACGGGTTTGTGACTAGTTTGGATTTTTCTTGCGGGTTTGGGATTTGGTGATATACCCATTTACCGACCTGATTACCCGATAAAGTGTACTCGTTTTACCCGACATATTTTCTTATATATTTTAATATATATATATATATATATATATAACATTCATATTTTATATATACATATAGATATTTTATTTCATATACATTGTGGTTATTTAATATATTTCTATAGTATAATATTAAATGTAACTAACTAGTAGTTACCCGATAGATACACAATGGGTTTTGGGCCAGATATGCCCAACGGGTAATTTTTTTAAATTAACGGGTTTACCCGAAACCCGCAGTTATACCCGATACCCGATGGGTATTTAGCCGCTAGAAACCCGACGGGTTTTGGGACGGGTTTGGGACAAGCTTATCTAACCGGGTATGGGTTTGGAATTACCTAAACCCGTCCCAAACCCGACCCATTGCCATCCCTACTCTTGCATTGTGCCTTTGGAAGTAAGGCAGAGGGAATCCGTTGCTCTCAATTCTTTCCATGGTGATTGTGTGTGTTAAGTGAAGAGATGAGTATTTCAAAAAATTTTCAGGTAAAGTGTATGAGTAAGTGTATGTCTATTTAAAGACAATAAGCACATGCCTTAAATGTTTTCACCGGTTAAGATCTTAATTGTACCAATTCTACTCTACTTGGAGATTTGGTGTCAGATTCGATTAGAACTAAAAGTGGCCATATTCTCCCTCCTCATTTATGAATAGGCGGCACCCTGGTCTTCATTTTCTGTTGAGAGGACAGGTGTAGCCTTCTTTTCTTTTCAACCGTGCTGAGTAAGCGTGTGGAGTTGATGTGATGGTGGTAAAAAAATAAGATAAATAGAAAAATGAAAACTTGGGGAGTTATCTTTGTGACGTATACCGTCCTCATTCATTGGATATTCCCAAGTAAAAAAAGATTTAAAAGAAGTTATATTAAATAAAAGAAATAAAATAATCTATACAAGTTATGTTTGCATACGTGGTACAAAGAAGAGATATGAAAGTGACATTTTTCTGTTGAAAACAAAGAAAAATTTCATAGCTTCTAATGAATTGATCAGATTTCTGATGAGATTATCAGAATATTCTGACAGAATTCTGATCAGAATTCTGATCAAGATTTTTATCAGAAATCTGATCAAGACTTTTATCAGATTTCTGATCAATTTATTAGAGCCCGTTCAATTATCAAATTTTGTGGATTGAGTAGCTTCATCGTATCTCTTGTTTATCTTTCCCAATTTGCTAATTAAATAATTATGTCTTTTCTCATCCAAAGGTTTGTAAAAATATCAGCAAACTGATTTTCTGTTGGAACAAAATACATTTCTATATTTCCTTTTTCAACGGATCTTTTATGAAATGATACCTGACATCAATATGTTTTGTTCGTGAGTGGTGAACTGGATTTGAAGTTATTGTATTGCACTCTTAGAGTCACACAGGTTGGTATTCTTGTCAGATTCACTCCATAATCTTTGAGTTGTGTTTGCATCCACAAAACTTGCGAACAACAGCTTGCTGCTGCTACATATTCTGCTTCAGTTGTAGAGGTGGAAACACAGTTTTGTTTCTTACTTGCCCAACATACAAGCTTTTCTCCAAGCATCTGATAAGCACCAGATGTGCTTTTTCTGTCCAGTTTACAACCTGCATGATCTGCGTCTGAATATGCAATTAGGTCTAAACTAGTCCCTTTGGATACCATAAGCCATGGTCAGATGTGACTTTTAGATACTTAAAAACCCTTTTTACTGCTTTTAAATGGGATTCTTTGGGATTACACTGATATCTAGCCAGAAAACATGTTGAAAACATTATATCAGGTCTGCTGGCTGTTCAATATAAGATGATCCAATCATTCCCCTGTAGGTTTTAAGATCTACATTTGTACCATCAGGTCAGAATCTAACTTGTTTCCTATGGCCATAGGAGTTTTTGATGATGAGCAATTTTCTAATGAATGTTTCTTTAAAATAGTTTTTAAATACTTTGATTGATTCAGAAATATTTCATCAGATTCTTGTTTTACTTGAAGACCTAAAAAGAAGTTTAATTCTCCCATCATGCTCATTTCAAAATTGTTGTCATTAATTTTTCAAACTTTTTACAATGTTTTGAGTTGGTTTATCCAAATATTATGTCATCAACATACATTTGTATCAACAAAGTGTGTCCTTTGTGTGTTTTGAGAAACAGAGTTGTATCTATAGTACCTTTGGTAAAACCTGATTGAATTAAAAAGTTTGAAAGAGTTTCATACCATGCTCTTGGAGCTTGTTTCAACCCATACAAGGCTTTGTTCAGTTTATAAACATGTTTTGGAAATTTTGGATCAACAAAGCCTTCTGGTTGCTGCACATATACTTCTTATCAATCTTACATTCAGAAAAGCAGACTTTACATCCATCTGATAGAATTTGAATCCTTTTGAAGCTGCATAAGCAAGGAAGATTCTGTCTGCCTCCAGTCTTGCTTGCTACTGGTGCAAATGTTTCATCATAGTCAATTCCTTCTTGTTGACTATACCTTTTTACTACTAACCTTGCTATGTTCCTTGTTACTATACCTTGTTCATCAGATTTGTTTCTGAATACCCATTTTGACCCGATGACAGATTTGCCATTTGGTCTAGGTACTAGGTTCTACACTTGACTTTTTTCAAACTGATCAAGTTCTTCTTGCATTGCTTGAACCCAGTCTGGATCCTTGAGTGCTTTAGTTGTTATTTTTGGTTCAGTTAAACTTAAGAAGCTAGCATGAAGACATTCATGAATAGTTGCTGATCTTGTTTTAACACCATCTTGAGGGTTTCCTATGATATTTTCTGTTGAGTGACCCTTTATCCATCTTCCACTTGTAGAAGTATTTGTTGAATCTAGTGATGGATTTTGTGAAGAACTTTCTGCTTCCTCCAGATTAATGATCTGCTGTGAGCCTGAGTCTTCAGGCATTTGTTTTTCTTGATTTTCTTATGTAGTATCTGATGCCTGATTTGTCATTCCTTGTATTTCATCTTATGGCTCTAAATTTTCTGCAGAGTTAGAGTGTGACTGGTTTTCTGGTAAATTTCCATAATTTCCCTCCCAGACATACCCAAGTAGTTCATTTGTTAGTTCTGTCAATAGGTGTTCATTATTTGTAGAATTTTCTTTTTGTGAGAAAGTTATAATGTCATCAGAAATTTCTGTTTCTGATAAATCATCAAAAGAGACATACAAACTTTCTCTGATTGTTTTGCTATTTAAAACAAATACTCTGTAATCTTTTGAAGATAAAGAGTATCCAAGAAAAATTCCTTTTTCAGCTTTTCTGTTAAATTTTTTTAAACTATCAAAATCATTAAAAATGAAACATCTACATCCAAAGGTATGTAAAAATTTGACACTTGGTACCCTTTTGTTTATGATGTGGAAAGGTGTTTTCTTATGTCTTTTGTTGATGATAGTTCTGTTTTGTGTGAAACATGCATTTGCCACTGCTTCAGCCCAAAAATAGGTTGGCAGTTTGGCATATGCCAACATTGTTCTTGCTGCTTCTACAAAGTTCTGTTTCTCCTTTCAACAACCCCATTTTGTTGTGGGGTTCTGGGAGCAGAAAAATCATGAGATATTCCTTTTTCTATTAGGAAGCTCAAGTTTTGCATTTTTGAATTCTGTCCCATTGTCAGATCTGATTTTTCTTACAATTAATTTCAATAGATTTTCAATTTTCTTAACAAAATTTATGATCAGATCTGGTGTTTCACTCTTTTTCCTCAAAAGTTCCACCCATGTGTACCTTGAATAGTCATCAACAATGACTAAAATGTATTTCTTTCCAGAAAAACTTTCAGTGCTTATTGGTCCACACAGATCCATGTGTAAAAGTTCAAGATTTTCAGAGATAGAAGATTCTACCATAGTTTTGTGTGAGCCTCTTTTTGACTTTCCTAGCTCACATGCTTCACAAAATTTGTCTTTTCTTGAAGTAATAGAAGGTAATCCTTTTACTAGACACTTGCTTGCTAATTTGTTTAAGGTTTTAAAATTTATATGAGCCAGTCTTTTATACCATAACCAACTATTTCCTTTATTTTCTTTTGTGAATAAACAAAATTGAGGTTCTTCAATTTTGTTATTGAAGTCAAAGAAATAAATTGATCTTCTTATCTTTTTTCTCTAATATAGTTTATCATCTTCAAGCCTATTAATAAGCAAGTATCAGATAGAAAAATGACCTTAAATCCTTTGTCACAAAACTTACCACAACTTAGAAGGTTGTATTTTAAACCTTCTACATGAGCCACCTTCTTGATTGTTATTATACCATATGTTATGCTTCCATAACCTTTTACTCTACCCTTGATTCCATTACCAAAATTTACAAATTTACCTAGCTTTTCTACATAGTTGCTAAGTAAGCTCCTATCCCCAGTCATGTGCTTAGAGCTTCCTGAATGGCAGTACCAAATCTGCTGCACATGATGGTCCTGTAATGAAGAGGTTAGTGATTTTTTGGTACCCAAACTTTCTTGGGTACTTTGTTAGATGAGTGCATAGCATATAATAATTTTACTTCATCATCTGTTGATCTTGATCCGTTAGAGTCTGTTGATTTGAATGATCAGTTTTCTTTATCAAATCGTTGCCATCTGATCAGATCTGATAAGGTTTCTGTCCAATGCTGAACCACTGACAAATTGTATGTTCAGATGCTGTTGAATTACTTTCAGAATATCAACACACATACACCCCACCTTGTTAGAGATGTCTGATGGAAAGGTTTTTGATGAAAGCCCATTTTTCTGAATTTTTTGAAAAATGTTTTGACCCTTTTCTTTTAAGACCCTTTTAGTTTTTTCTTTTGTATGATCTTGTTTTATCTTTATATTTTCTTTAGAGTAGTCCTTCTTTGACTCTGGACTTGACTCAGAACAAGATGACATGAAGTCAAATTCTTCAGTTAAATTAGATTCATTGTCAAAATCTGATTGTGGTTTATCTGAAGCTTTTATAAACACTGTGGGATTATCTTTTGTTGTTTTTATGTAACCCAATCCTTCACCCTGATTTTTTGACGTTGTTTCAATGTAGTCAATGAAATCCTTTGCTTGTTGAAAGCCTTTTACATTTACCTTATTTTTATGAATTTCTGCATACAAAAATTTTCTTTCTTTTTCATAAAAATTGATTTTTGTGTCTTTGATCAAACTTTCTTCATGTAAAAAATTTTCATTTTCTTGACAATGTTTCAACAAGTCTTTAAGTTCATCAGATTTCTTTGTTTCTGTTAAGTTCTTCTCCTGTAATTTTTGAAAATCTTCCAGTAATTTGTTTATTTGATTCTGAAGCTCTTGATCATTTTGACTTACATTGATTTCTGATACCTCATTGTCAAGTTTTGCCATAAGACAAAAGTTTGCCATTTCTTCTTGATCATCATCTGATGAGTCATCAGTCATCCAGGTATCTGTCCCTGCAATCAGGCTGACTTGTTGTTGTTTCTTGGCTTCTTGTAGCTTCTTTTCATAGTAAGCTGGATCTTTTAACTTTTTGTTCTTGCATTCTGATGCATAGTGACCCTTTTGTTTGCATCTATAGCATACCACTTCTGACTTGCTTTATGCTCTTCTTTCCTTGGATCTTGCTTCCATCTTTCCTTTATCACTTCTCTGAGTTCTGGAACTTCTTTCCCTTCAATCTTTGCTCAAAGGTTTTGGTGAGCAAAGCTATTGCCTCAGCAAATGCAGAAAAATCTGATGGATTTTCAGAGTTTTCTGATGCTAAAACTAGGCTTTGTGGGTTAGAGGGTTGTAGATCAGGTGTGATTGATCTTTGGGAATTTGATATTAAGGCTATAGGTCCACCATATTGTTTTGAATTTTCAATGATTTGTTGCTCTCTTGGGAGTAGAATGCTATATAGATCATGTAAGTTCAAATTTCCTAGCTCTAGTGTGGAGGCTATGGTCATGACAAGATTTTGCCATTCTCTGGGCAAAGCATCAAGAAATTTTACATTTCTTTCATCATTGGTTTTTTCAACTCCATGTTTTTTAGTTCATTTAAAATTTTTGTTAATCTATTGTAAGCATTAGTGAGTTTTTCATTTGGTGAACATTTAAAACTTTCATAAGCAGAGACATGATTTGTTCTTATGTTTCTTTTCATTTTGTCTCCTCCTTCACAAAGATTTTCAAGTTGATCCCATATTTCTTTTGTAGATGAACATGCATCAACATAAGAAAATATGTCATTTGGAAGTGCCATAATCAGAAGTGATTTGGCCCTTTCATCTGTTTCTACCAGTTTCCTGTCTTCTGGGCTCCAATTTTTCTCTTGTATGGGAGCCCAAGAGGCGGAGATTTCTGGTGAGTCATCAGATGCTGGAACACCAGGTATTTCAACACGTGGTATATGTGGGCCACACACAATGGATTGAAACAGAGCTCGATCATGTCCATTAAGGAAATTGATCATCCTGATTTTCCATTGGGGTACTCCTCCCTGACTAACATCGGAGGCTTTGACATAGAACCCATGTTGAAAGTACTGTTCCAAGACTGAAAGTTTGCCATTTTTGCCAAAGTTTTTGAACTTTTGCAAAACAGAGTATTAACAAAGATACTCGAGCAATTGATCGATTTGAAAATGTTTTATTCAATTTGCTCTGATACCAATTGTTGATCCCAGATAACAATGCTTTGATTTAAATAATGGCAAGTTGATTTCAACTTTATATGAAGATAAGTGCGGAATTAGGAATCAACTTGTAAGAAACAGAGATATAGAATTTTCAAGTTTATATCACTTTTGAAAGGTTACAAAAGATGATTGAAAAGTTATTTTCTAATACAAAACAATGCTTAAGAGTTCTGTGGGAGTGAAGGGCAATGGAGTATGTAAGTTGTAATACTTGCAATACTCTACTCCATCGATCTTCGGTTTGGTGATCTCTATTTATAGAGAGCAATTGGCATGAATTCACAATTTGTTTATTCATGCAAGTGTTTATCATGGCAGATCATTTCATATGTCATGCTTTCTACGTCCACTTGTATCATAGATGTCCTTCAACTGCAAGTGGACATTATGATTGGTCACCAGATTTCTGATGACTTCTGATCAGAATCTGATGAGGTTTCATAAGATTTGATCAGATCTCTTCTGATCCTTTCTTCGAACACTTAGACAAAGATATTCTCATCAGATCTAAGTCAAATGCTTCTTCTTATGGTCTATGATCATATTTCTTCTATTGACTTGATCCTTTGACTTCTTTTTCATCAGATCTGATCAGATTGATCAGACTCTCTTTCTTCATTTTTCTTCAATACTTTAATCATACATATAAAGTTTCTTAACACCTTACTTTCTTTTCTTTGAGGGCTTCGATGGTGGCTTCGATCGTTAGATCTGGTGTCTTCAATAGAAAGAGATGAAAACAAGATCTATATCAAGTTTTTGAGAAATGGCTTCTTCAGATCTGGTGGAAAAAGATGACTTCTTGTTATTATTTTTTTTAGAGAAAGAGAGGTAAATGGTAGATGTAAGGAGATTATGGGTAGAGTGATGGGTTGGTGTGGTATGAGGTGACTTGTACTAGAGAGATGACTTGATGATGGAACATGGCGAACAATGGTGCAAATGACGAAAATACCCTTAAAACATAAGAAAGTTCACTTAGAAAGTGATGATGTGGATCAACCATATCCACATATTAGAGTTTGCTAGGTTTTCTCCCAAAATGGGGGTTTTCCACCAATAATTACATTATATATATATAGTGGAGGTTCAAATGAGAAGAAAAATTTGTAAGAAGAAAAAAGAAGAAATTTCAATCAATAAAAATCCTTTATTTGTTTAAGAAGGGTTTATCGGTAAACATACATCGATCATTAATTTGCAGTATTTCTGTTTAAAGCTAACTACAATAAATTTGTAAATTGTAACTTATTTAGAAAAATATACTTTTTTTTTCAAAAAATAATAATCTAGAGCATAAGATAAACTACGAGGTATGTAGGATAAATTACGAGATATGTAAGATAAATTATGAGTTTTGCAGGATAAACTATAGGATAATTTCAAAATGTGTAGTATAATATTTGATAATGTGTAGGATATGTGTATGATAAAATTTTATTTGTGTCGAATAAAATAAAATTGACTAATTAATTAGAGAGAGAATAATTAACATAAGAAGTTATAAAATATTTAAGGTTTTACCATTATACCATTATCTTCTTTTTTCTTCTTAAATTAATTTTCTTTCTCTCTCTCTCTCTCTCTATATATATATATATATATATATATATATATATATATATATGAGAAGGATCCGTTAGGAACCATCATTTATTGCGAAAGCGAGAACCCGTGTGAACACAACCAAAAATACATAAAAAATCTAAAAACACCCAACTTTTTTTAATATTTTTTTTGAAATCGTTATATTTCGTCAATAATAAAACAAAAAGAAAATCGATAACAATTATCATGCACATGTGCATATGTATCATTTCTTTGACAAATTCCTAATACATTATAAATATTTGACAATAGCACTTTCATTTACACTACCATATGTAATACACTACTTTTTACATTACCAATATTAGAAATGCACATGTGCATCTATATGTATCAACATGAAATAAGGTGTTTTGGTACACTACTTTGAATACACTTTCTCTTTCATCTATCATACCATCCATAACACACTACCATAACCGCCTACTATCCATAATACAATACCATTACCTCCTACCATCCATAATACAATATCATTACCAATATTTTCACTTTATTACATGTATATAACACCATTTATACAATCCAATCAACATATTACATCATAAAGTGATAACTATAACCAAATCATCAACCGCCAGATATAACTAACAAAAAAACATATATATGGGCTTACTTCATTATTCAAAATCACAATTTTTTGTACCAAAACACGTTATATCATGGTTATACATAATGATCACATGTGCATTTTGAATATTGGTAACGTAAAAACTAGTGTATTACGGATGGTATTGTAAATTAAAGTGCAATTGTCTACTACTGATAATGTATTACGGAATTTGTCGAAGTAATGATACATATGCACATGTGCATGGATAACTGTTATTGGAAAAAAAATTTGTAACGAAATAGCGATTTTTTAAAAGCAATTTAAAAAAATTGAGTGCTTTTATGATTTTTTTAGATTTTATTTTGTGTTCACATTGGTTATATACACACACACATACATATATATATATATATACATATATATATATAATATATATATAGGGAGAGGATCATGAGAAAACTAGATATAAATGAAAAAACAAGAAAATTAACTCAAAAAGCCAAAAAAGCAAAAAAAACATACAATTTTTTTTTATAAAAAACAGCTGCATTTTATGTATAATATTTTTTTTCAAAAAAAAAAAAAACTTGTAGTGCACATGTGCACTATATGTGTACTACACATGTGCATTATATGTTTATGTTGCAATGTGCATTATATGCTTTTCTCAATTTTTTTAAAGTTTTTTTATATAATATATATAGCGAATTTTAAAAAAAATAATTTTTTTAAATGTTTTTTTGGCTTTTTTAGTTAGTTTTTTAGTTTTCTCATGATCCATCCCCTATATATAATATATATATATATTATATATATATATAGGGGAAGGTTCATTGGGGAACCGACTCAAACGAAACTCCATAACCTTATATATATATATATATATATATATATATATAGGGGAATGATCTTTGGGGAACACTAAAATAGTGGGGAACAGTGGGGAACCGATTCAAACGAACTCCGATTGGACTAATTCCAGCGGCGTTGGAACCGGTTCGTCGAACCCTAACTAGGATCTCTTAACCCTAAATCCTAAATCCTAACCCTAACCCCTAAACCCTAAAGCTAAAAAATAAGGCTAAAACATAAGCTAAATCGTAAAATCTAAGCTTATAAACCCTAAAAGCTAAAACCCTAAAGGCTAAACCCAAAAGCTAAACCCTAAATAAACCTAAAACCCTAAACCCTCCGTTCAGGGATTTTGAAGTCGGCTAGATCCTCTGTCTTGGTGAACGGGGCTCCTACGTTCGAATTCCAATGTGGAAAAGGTCTTCATTTCTCCATTTTTATTCCTTATTGTGATGGAAGGCCTCTTTGTAGTCAGACAAAGCGAGAGAGGAAGGGATTATAAAAGGTGTTAATCTGCCGAACGGAGGCCCTCCCCTATCTCATCTTTTCTATGCGGATGATGCGATTGTTTTAGGAGAATGGTCTGATGTCAATGTGTTAAATATTGTTAGAATACTTCGGGTGTTCTTTGTTTGCTCTGGTCTAAAAATTAACATAGCCAAATCCAACCTCTTTAGCGTCGGGGTGGGGTTGTCGGATGTGGATGAGAAGGCGAGCTTGGTTGGATGCAAAGCGGGTGAGACCCCTTTTAAATATTTGGGGCTGATAGTGGGGGCAAACATTGACAAAATCAACAATTGGAAACCGGTATATGACGTTTTCGAAGCCCGCCTCTTATCTTGGAAGGCAGTATCGCTATCGATCAGTGGTAGGTTAACCCTCATTAAATCTGTGCTTGAAAGCCTTCCCACGTATTATTTTTCTCTTTACAAAGCTCGGTTAAAGTTCTAAGTGATCTTGAAGCCTTGATTAGGAGGTTTCTTTGGGGCGGGTCTCTTGTAAATAAGAAAATGCATTGGGTTTCTTGGGAGCGAGTGTCGATTGCGAAAAAGGAAGGAGGTCTTGGATTGTGCAAACTGAGGAACGTCAATATTGCTCTTCTATCGAAATGGGGGTGGCGTTTCAAGTCTGAAAGAAGTAACTTTTGGAGTCGGGTAATCGAAGCGATTCACACGTGCAGGAACAACTGGGACTTCATCTCAGCCAGAAAAAATTTGAGCGGAACATGGAGCAATATAGTCAAGATCTTACCCAGAACCATGATAGAAGATATTCCTTTGAGAAGATTTTTCAAAGGAAAAATAGGTCGTGGCGATCATATATCCTTTTGGCTGGATCCTTGGTTTTCTAATATTCCTCTTAAAGATTTGTTTCCTTATTTATTTCAGCTTGAAAGTAATAAAAAGTGCAGGATGATAGAGCGGATCCCGGGAGGTGGGCATCAAGGGGCGATGGCATGGAAGAGAAGTCCTTGTCGAAGCAGGAGATCGAAGAGCTGGGAAGATTAGCTAACGTTTTGGATCAGGTTCAATTGACTAACAAAGAGGACGAATGGACTTGGATCGGAGAGTCTTCGGACGAATTCAGTGTTGGGGCGGTGAAGAGATTATTGACAAAAGGGGTCGATAATAGTAATAATTATGTTCTGAATTGGTGCAAATGGGTTCGATTAAGTGTAATATTTTCGCTTGGAGGGCGGAGATGGGAAGACTTCCTACATTAGTTGCTCTAAAAGATCGAAACATTATGGTAGCAGAGACAACTTGCCTGCTTTGTAGAAGTGATGAAGAGACGGTGGAGCATATCTTCCAAATTGTGTGTTTGCTTCGATTTTATGGCAACACATTAGCTCTTGGTGCCGGGTTCAAAATTGTTTTATATTCTCGTTCAGGGATCTGATGGAAATACACAAATTTTCAGGCCTGAACGAAACAGAGAAAGAAACGCTGCATGGTATTGTTATAATCGGTTGTTGGGTCCTTTGGAGAGCAGGAACGAGCTCATTTTCTCAAATAAAAAGGCGAGAGCCGAAGAGGTGATTAGCGATGTTAAGACAGTTGGGTTCCTTTGGTTTAAAAATAGATATAAGCTCAAGAATATCAGTTGGGAATCTTGGCGTAATTTTGTAATTATGTAGTTGTTTGTTTGTTTTTTTTGGGCGGCCCAGTTTTCGGGTTCGCTTCCGTGTTTTAATGAAATTCTCCTTTCAAAAAAAAAAAAAAACTAATGATTAACCTTAAAACTAAACCCTAATATAAGACCCTAAATCTAAACCCTAATATATTTAGGGTTTAGGGGTTATGATTTAGGGTTAAGAGATCCTAGTTAGGGTTCGACGAGCCGGTTCCAACGCCGCTGAAATGAGTCCAATCGGAGTTCGTTTGAGTCGGTTCCCCACTGTTCCCCACTTTTTTAGTGCTCCCAATAAACCTCACAACACACTATATATATATATATATATATATATATATATGGTGTTAGGAAGTGATTTTTGATAGGATGGATCCCTTATCCTGAGATTAGTCTTGATATATTATCCTTAGCGGGTGGTTCAGAGAGTCTAAGGATTGAGGATCCTTACTATTAGCTATAATTGTCTAACAATTGTTCCCAATGTTTTTTAGCTTGTGATTGCAGGAACGATACGAGTCAAGACTAATTCCAAGCGGGAATCTCCGGAATATGCCATTATTCAGCATGTGCACAGGCTAGTGACCGTTGGTGGAGAACGGGATGCATGGCTGAAATTTCGGATAGTTAGTTCATTGAGATTAGCTAGATATTTAGTGGGATATTGAGCTTGATAGAGGACACAGACACTTATTCGAAACACGACAACACTTCTGATACTCTCTCTCGAAAACACACACATACACGCTAGCTTACATTGTACCAAGCTCAATATCATCCAAAGTTGTAATCTTTTGTGTTCAATATAACCGGTGATCGGTAGTTTCCATCACCCGAGGTTTTTATGCCGGCGATCTACTAGTGATCAAGGGCTTTTCCTCGTATAAATCCTTGTGTTCATCTTAGTTTATCTTTCTAATTTCGTTTATACATTCATTTTACACATCAAGCACTCAACCTCACAATCAAAGTTTGGTTACATTATCCTTAATCAGATTTTGACCAAAACAGTTTGGCGCCCACCGTGGGGCAATCGGTGCTTCAATTATAAAAACTCATTCATTTCATTCATTTCTATTCATTTCCATCAACCACATGGCTTCTCAAGGAAAATCCAGTTCAAGTGCCATACCGGCGATTACCACATCTCTGCCTAGTGCATCATTGCCACCCATTCCTCCTGCAACCAGAAGAGTGCTGAGAATCTCCAGAAGAAAACTACACCTGTTTATACAGGATCGAAAACCTCTGTTGTTTCCTCATCTACTCCCACTAACAGTGATCTCTCTACTTTGATTTTGCAGATGAAAGGATACATAGAACAATAGGACAAAACCAACCAGAGGATCCTCAGGGAGATTGATGAAATGAAGAAGCAGAAGAGATCAGTGGAGGATCACTCTCCACTGATGCCCAGGTCATTAGACTTTGCTTCTCCAGCATCGACGATCCAGTATTCTCAAGGATCCGGTGTCCAAATGCAGGGTCCTCCAACTATCATCAAGGATCATTGGGATGACACAGGCTCAAGGATCATCTATCCTTCAGCGAGGATCCTAAGAATCACGGAGCCTCAAGGATTCTTCCATGAATTTACAGGATCGCAAGGGACGTACCAATCCAGAGGATTCTATGCACCATATCAAGGATCCTCATCTCAAGTTCAAGGATCCAACTTGTTTCAGGATCAAGGATCCTTAGGAAGCCAACCATCCAGGAACTCTGAAGTTCATATAGGAGACTTCATTCCTATGCAGACTATTGCTTCATCTGGTCCAAATGTTGCACCTGAAGTGTCTACTTTTGGATACACTTCTGCGATACCGATTCCAAAACAATCAGGAGGTAACCATGTCAATACATCTTTGGTACTAATTACGGTTCCATGCAGGATACAGGTATCAATTAGGCTATGGCACAGGAACTTCAGAAGCTTAAGGATATGATATCCAGTGTCCTAAGAGTGGTTAAGCCCATTCCTGAGATCCCAGATGGAAGTCACAGGGTGTCTCAGTTTTACACCTCCTATATGCAATGCTGAGATACCAAAACGCTTTCAAACCCCCAACATGAAGCTGTACGATGGTACGACTGATCCAGAGGAGCATGTGGCACAGTTTCGGGAAAGAATGGAGATCAACCCCATTCAGAAAGGTTAAAAGAAGCCTGTCTTTGTAAGGGCTTCAGATCCACACTCACTGGATCGGCACTGAAATGGCTGCTAAGTCTTCCTCCTTACTCAATTACTTCATTTTCTCATTTATTTATTTGTTCAATAATCAGTTTTCATGTAGTAGAACCTTTGAACGATTAACTGGTGATTTATAAGGGTAACACAGGGTCGTGATGAATCCTTAAGGGATTGTATCACTAGGTTTAGTAAAGAATCCTTAGACATCCCCGATCTGGTATTGCCATTGCTGTGGAAGCATTTAAAATGGGATTACTTAGAGATTCAAAATTCTATGATGATCTTGTTATGACGCCTTGTAGGAATTTAGATGAAGTAAGGAACAGGGCATTGAGGTTCATTCGGTTAGAGGATGATAAGAGGATCAAGAGAGATGTCAGGATCCTCAAGACAGGAAAAACAAGGATCATTCTTTAAGAATAATCGATCCAAGTCATACTCTAAGATGACAATTACAATGTGCATGCGGTCGAAGAAGAGGAAGATGATGAGGATTATCCTCCAATTTCTGAATATTGTTTTTCTGCTGATAATAATGAACTAATTTTTGCTATGCAGAATTTAGGTGACAAGGCTAGGTGGCCAAGGAAAACTGGCAAGCCCGGAGCTATTAAGGATAAATCTAAGTGGTGTGCTTATCATGAGGAATTCGGTCATCTCACCGACGAGTGTATAGCGTTGAGGAAAGAAATAGGCTATCTTTTGAGCAAGGGATACCTGAAGGAGTTGCTCGGAAGGAAAAAATCAAGGATCCAGGATCCTGAAAAAATTCCTGAAAAGGCTCCTCCTCCACCAGCTGATGCTCAAATTATAAACTTCATCTCCGGAGGTTCTGATATATGTGGAACCTCATTTTCGGCAGCATAACGACACGCTAAGGAAACGAAAATGGAGAGTGGGGATAGACCCATTCGAACCTCCACTCTGACTCAGCAGAAAATTATATCCTTCGATGAGGACGACCGTGTAGACATACAGGATCCTCATCAGACGGTTTAGTCATTACATTGTTTATTTCTAACCATTTTTTTCACAGGATCCTTATCGATGGAGGGAGCTTAGTGAACATAATACAATTGGATGTCCTCAAGAGAATGAACATTCCTGAATCCGAAATCGTTCCAAGATCATCAGTGCTTGTGGGATTCAGTGGAGAAACCAAGAATACACTGGGGGACATCAAACTCCTAATTTATATAAAGGGAGTGAATTCTATCCAGAAATTCTATGTAATAGATTCCTTATCTTGCTGTAATGTTATCCTTGGCAGGCCATGGATACATGATATGAAGGCAGTTCCCTCAACGTATCACCAGTGTGTCAAGCTACCAACTCCTTGGGGAGTAGTAAAGATAGAGAGTGATCAACAAGAAGCAAAGAATTGTTACACTTCTCAATGAAACCAACATCAAAGCCCAGGGAAGCATAGCAATTAAAGTATCCTCCGAGGGACGTCATGGAGGCTAGAGAACAGGATGTCAAGGATATTCTTTTAGATCCCGTGGATCCTGAATCCAAAGTTTATATAGGGATCCGGGATCCTGGATAATATTGAACACGATTTAATACCTTCCTGAAGAGAAGGAAATCTACCTTTGCTTGGAAACATGAAGACAGACAGGTATATCTAAGGATGTTATTACTCATAAGCTTGGTATTGACAAATCTTTCAGGCCAATACACCAAAAGAGGAGAAAGTTGCACCTGAAAGAAATGCCATTATCCAAGAGGAGGTAAATAAGTTACTAAGGGCATGTATGATTAGAGAAGTCAAGTATCCAAGATGGTTAGCCAATGTGGTTTTTGTTCAAAAGAAAAATGGAAAGTGGAGGGTATGTATCGATTTTACTGACTTGAACAAGGCATGTCCCAAGGATCCTTTCCCTTTACCCCACATTGACTCCATGGTGGATGCTACGGCGGGTCATGAGTTGTTAACTTTTATGGATGCTTCATTTGGATTTCAGCAAATTCAGATGGAACCATCTGATCAAGAGGATACAACATTCATGACACCCACCGGCATATATTGCTATATTGCTATGCCCTTTGGTTTAAGAAATGCAGGTGCTACATACCAAAGGCTGGGAATATGATGTTCAAAGAAAACTTGGACACACGATGGAGGTATACATAGATGATATGGTGGTCAAGTCTAAAAGAGCTGAGGATCACCTTAAGGATCTTGAAGAAGCATTCAATATCCTTAACCAATACAATATGAAATTGAATCCTTCCAAATGCCATTTTGGAGTCAAAGCTGGAAAGTTCTTAGGATACATGGTGACCAAGAGAGGGATCGAAGCAAGTCCGGGAGCAGATAAAGGCTATAATCAACAACAACTCTCCTGCCAACGCTAAGGTGTGCAAAGATTGACAGGAAGAATCGCCCCCTGAACAGATTCATTTCAAAATCCTCAGAAAGATGCAAGAATTTCTATGGTATTCTGAGGAAGAATAAGAAGTTCGAGTGGACAGAGAAGCATGAAGCTGCTCTACAGGCTCTCAAGGATTAGGCTATCCTCAGCACCGGCTTTAACGAAACCTGAAAATGGGGATCCATTATCCTTATACCTAGCTGTTTCAGGTAAAGCAGTAAGTGTGGTCCTTGTTAAGGATCATGAAGGCCAACAACATCCGTATACTATGTAAGTAAAAGTTTACTTGATGCTGAGGCCAGGTATTCTCATTTAGAAAAACTTATTCTTGCTTTAATTATGGCTTCAACCAAACTAAGACATTATTTTGAAACTCATACTATTGTCGTTAAAACTAACTTTCCTATTAAGAATGTTCTCAGGAAACCAGAAATGTCGGGGAGAATGGCAAAATGGGTTGTTAAACTTAATGCATATGACATTAAGTATGAGCCTAGAACTGTTATTAAATCCCAAGCTTTGGCTGACTTTGTGGCTGATTTCAGTAGTGATCTACAAAGAGAAGCTGAATTGGAGGTACAATAACTTGAGGAGACCAAGGATCCTTGGACACTCTTCACAGATGGAGCCTCGAATGTCAAAGGATCTGGACTAGGCCTACTACTAAAATCACCACAGGGGGACATTATACCCCAATCAATAGCATGTGAATTCCAAACCACTAATAACGAGGCAGGGTATGAGGCCTTGATAGCAGGTTTGCAATTAGCTAAGCATATGAGGATCAGGTATCTTCAAGTGTTTGTGGATTCTCTATTAATTACTAATGACTATAATGGTTCTTATGCTGTTAAAGGTGAGAAACTAATCAAATATTTGGAGATAGTCAAGAAATTGGCAGATTCTTTTGCTTTTTCAGCCTTACACAAGTACCTAGAGAAGAAAATGCAGAAGCAGATGCCTTGGTCAATCTAGGATCCTCACTAAAGATACCAGAAGATTTAAAGATACCTATTATCCATGTCCTAACTCATGCAATTGAGGAAGATGAAACAATGGAGATAATGGGTAATACTGCAATTCTATCCAGTGATGATCCAGAGTCGAATTTAGGATCCTGGATCCTTCAATAATGAAGTATATTCAGAATGGGGAAATTCCGATTGGCGATAATTTAAAGCCTTTAAGTTAAAGGTATCCCAATTCACTATAATTAATAACATGTTATATAAGAGATCTCTTGCAGGACCCTATCTACGATGCATTGAGGATCCTGAGATCCAAGAAGTCTTAAAGGATTTTCATGAAGGAGACTATGGAAACCACACTGGGGTAGACACTATTTTCAAGGATCCTCAGGACAGGATACTATTGGCCTACAATGAAGAAAGATGCTGTGGAGTATGCGAGGAAATGTGACGCTTGCCAAAGGCATAGTAACATTCTCCATCAACCGCAGAACCTCTGAATCCTATATCCTCCTCTTGGCCATTTATGAGGTGGGGAATGGATATAGTAGGCAAGCTTCCCAAGGCACCAGGAAGAAAAGTGTTCATGCTAGCTATGACAAACTATTTCTCTAAATGGATAGAAGCTGAAGCCTTTGCCCAAGTCAGGGAAAAGGAAGTTATATCCTTTATTAAAAGAAATATCATTACTATATTTGGAATTCCTTCTGAAATTGTTTGTGATAACGGATCCCAGTTTATTGGGGGTCGTACTACTAACTTTTGTGACAGCTGGGGGATTAGGATGATAACATCAACACCAGTCCACCCACAAGCTAATGGCCAGGCAGAATCATCCAACAAGATCATCATCAACAACTTGAAGAAGAAGCTTGGATCCAAAAAGGCAAATGGGCTGAGGAATTACCTTATGTCTTATGGGCAGATAGGACAACTCCCAAGAATGCAACGGGTCAGACTCCCTTCTCTTTAGTCTTTGGAACTGAAGCAGTGATCCCTACAGAAATGGTAGTCCCTACGGCCAGGACAAGCATCCGTGATCCTAAAGCAAATGCTGAGACTCTAGCTCAAAACCTGGATACCGTGGAAGAACTTGGCGAGATTTAGGTTGGCTAGCTATCAACAAAGGATGGCTGGAGCTTACAACAAGAATGTCAAGGTCAGAAATTTCAAGTAGGTGACTTGGTATTGAGGGAAGCATTCCAAAATACCACGAACCCTACTGATGGCAAGTTAGCACCGATATGGGAAGGCCCCTATCTAATTGAAGCTGTGGCAGGAAAGGGGGCATATCGTTTGTTAACTATGGATGGTGACCTTCTGCCAAGAGCCTGGAATGTTGTCCACCTAAAGAAGTACTTTATGTAAGGATCAAGGATCCTCATAGGATATATGATCCTCACTTCGGTAACATTTTACTAATTCTTTCATTTGTATTATACCTCTTATTATTTATTATAAAGTAAGGATGTTGAATTTTCAACATTCAACCTTATCAAGCTTTAAGTTTTGCAGAAGTTATGATAAAGGATCAAGAGGTTGGCCACCTCTCCAAAGTTTTTGGGCTTGTCCCCAGCTAAGGTATCTA
Source organism: Scalesia atractyloides (assembly GCA_947069175.1). Classification (NCBI taxonomy): domain Eukaryota; kingdom Viridiplantae; phylum Streptophyta; class Magnoliopsida; order Asterales; family Asteraceae; genus Scalesia; species Scalesia atractyloides. The sequence goes on from CAMTDV010000014.1 coordinate 43,030,005, forward strand.
TTACCTCCTACGGGTCTTTACCATTCACACGAATTGGGTTCCGACACCCTCGCCAGTTGCACACGTTATCCAAGTATAGTTCGAGGCAATGGGACCAGTACCCGCTTTAGGGGTTGACAATTTATTGTTGTTGGCTATATGTAGGATCCTAAGTATAATGGTAGATGTACCATACATCCGTTCCTAAGGTTTCTAACGTTTTCACGTTAGCTAAGTTTTGGCATTTTCATGTCACTTACGATCGGTTAGTCGCCAGTTTGGGCCATACACAGAATCCTAAAGTTTTGGCATTTTCATGTCACTTACGTTGGGCTTGTCCCCAGTTTATTTGGGCTTATCCCCAGTTTATTTGGGCTTATCCCAGTTTATATTTGGGCTTGTCCCAGTTTGTTGGGCTTGCCCCAAGTAACTAATGATTCTTTCATTTGATGTTTGGCTTAGTCCCAAGTTAAATACTGCTACAGGTTTACGAAGTTTAACAGCTAAGGATCGTGAATCCTAAAGTGCTATCGATTGTTATGCTTTGGTTGATCACAACTGTAAGTGTTAAGGATATAGAATCCTAACTTGGATTCACTGGTACGATCCTTCATTTTCCTTTATTTTATTTTTGGTTTATTTATGTTACCCTTCAACCTTTGACAATAGGGTGTGTGATCCTTGATCATATGATTCAAGTCTTTAAGATAGAACTTGTTTTGGCACATATTCGGTATTCTTTTCAACAACTTATAAATTCCAAAATTATATAATAAGGAATTGACCAATAAGTATAGATGCAACGATATTCAAAACATAAAATAAATAGGTGACACCAAAGATAGCCAAAATATTAACGTTGTATTCATTTAAAACCCTTTAAGAGGTTGTCAAAATTGCCTACCCTAGCTTCTACCAGCAAAACGTGGCCCATCCACTTGGTTGGCAAAGGGTGTCCATACTAACGGGTCATACGTTGCAGAGTTTAAAAGTTCAGGAAATAAAAGGTGGGGGGCTTCAAGGGATTCATCCTCCACAAACAGGGACCCATCCACCTTTGCTATCCCTATTGTTCGAAGGATCAGTTATCCTTAACCCTAAATACTATTGTTTAGTTACAGATCATCATTGTTTGAAAACAAAAACCAACAATCCTAAAAAATGGGCTCCGGCCTCGTCTAGAAATTTCCATCATCGCCCATTGGTGCAGCCTACTTCTTCCTGCTTCATCATCCTTAGCTTCACCACCTTCGCCACTGCCACCACCTGCTGCCTGTTCAAGATCCTTCTCACCACTTGGAGCGACCTCAAGCATCGATGTCTCTTTTGGCTCATCATCGCTCAGCTCCTGCAACCTCTGCTTCCAAGCCTCCACCTCCCATCCAGCCTTTTCAAAAGAAGGATCCATGGCCTCCTGAGCTATCTGGATCCTGGCCTTCAGGATAGCCCTAACAGCAGAGATTTTGGGCTCGTCAGCGGCCTCCAACCGATCCTTGTTCGCCTGAACTACATCCACTATGGCCTGCTTTTCCAAGCGATTGATCTCCCTCTCCAGCTGCGCAATCTTCTTATCCTTCGTAGGCAGAAGGCCCGAAGATCAGCAATAATTTCTTCTGCCTCAGCTAACTTTTTCACTTGCAGGACTTGGATTTGTGCAACTTTCTGCATAATGACAATATGCAAAGATAAGGATCCTTGATCCTAAAAATTTTATACAGCGAAGAATCAATGATCCTTACCTCGGAGACACAGTTGTGGTGTCTTGTTCAAGCTGAAAGGCGTCATTTGGTGGTGCAGGCTCATATGGCTTCTTCCTCTGGACCCCGGTTTAGCGCGAAGGGTCATGCCCTTGTTCTCCGGTTGGCTTTGGCCTACGGCCAGCTCCTTCTTGACAGATCATGGGGAAATTATTCCCTCGAGTTCCCCAAGGCCAAACTTGGAGGCAAATTTAGAGGAGGACTTAGCAGCACCTATGATATCAAAATCCAGATAAGTATTCATGATCAACTAAATTATTTCAAACACTTACATATCTATATATGCATGCATACTTACTTGACATGGTGTAGGAGGCAGATGTGGTCTCTTCTAGATCCTTGACCTTTGGACAGAAAGTTCTAACTGTTGTGTCTAGGGCCTAGAAAGCGGCAACTCTTTCAGCGGTAGCAGGCAAATCTCTCAAGGCAGCAAAGCTGGTCACTGCAAAATAAAATAGAAATGGATTAGTTATCCTAAAAAAAATGGAACAACAGAGTTGTCAATGGTCCTGCCCTAAGAATCCTAGATCCTACCCTTAAAATTCCACTTCTTGGGGAGATACTTTCTGTTGGGAATAGAATCTCTTCTGACGAAAAAGAACTGGTTTTTACAGTTAGTATCGTTTCTGGTGGTCTTGAGGAGTGGAAGGGGACACTGAGATTTAGCTTTAAAGAGGTATCGATGGGATCCATGGGTTACCAGGTTGTATCGGTGAGGAAGCTCGGTGAGACCAAAGACCAAACCTTCTTTGCTGATTATTTGTTCGAGAGTGTATAGAACTCTCCACAACATGGGCATCACTTGGTTGAAACACATCCCGGTGTGGCTGAAGAATGTTTGGGTGAATACTGGGAAAGGATAGTTGTAGCCAATCTGAAATGGAGCGGCAGGAAAATATATCCAGGTCTCCGATTCCAGTCACTTTTCAGCGACGAATCGAAGGGCCTAAAGATGGTTCCCTCCGGAAAACAAGGGCGAATCTGGTCGATTTCAGGGTCAGTAAAGCGGCAAAGCTCTTGAGAAGGGTTTTTGAGAAGATTTTGGCTCTGGGGTGCAGTTTCAAGCTCGTGATTTTTTGGGGAGAGGATCGGGTAGCCATTTTTTCCATGAGAGTAAGAAAAAAGATTGCAGAGAAAGAAGGTTAAGGGAGAAAAAGTATACCTGATTGCTCTCTGGTGTAAGGTTTTAAAGAAAGAATCTTGATATTAATAAGTGATATCGCCTATATCTCTACCCTATATATAATCATGTTTGTTGCAGGCTATCTTGTCAATGACGTCACTTTTTGCAACGGATATATCCAAGTTGAAACGGCTAGTCCTATTCTAACGGAAACATGACTAATTTGTTGAGCATTTAATTAGTCATGTTTGAGGGCAATTGTTAGGGAGTGATTTTTGATAGGCATGGATCCCTTATCCTGATATTAGTCTGGATATATTATCCTTAGCGGGTGGTTCAGAGAGTCTAAAGATTGAGGATCCTTACTATTAGCTATAATTGTCTAACAATTGTTCCCAATGGTTTTTAGCTTGTGATTGCAGGAATGATACGAGTCAAGACTAATTCCAAGCGGGATCTCGCGGAATATGCCATTATTCAGCACGTGCGCAGGCTATTGACCGTTGGTGGAGAACGTGGATGCATGGCTGAAATTTCGGATAGTTAGTGTATTGAGATTAGCTAGATATTTAGTGGGATATTGAGCTTGATAGAGGACACAGACACTTATTCGAAACACGACAACACTTCTGATACTCTCTCTCGAAAACACACACATACACGCTAGCTTACATTGTACCAAGCTCAATATCATCCAACGTTGTAATCTTTTGTTTTCAATATAACCGGTGATCGGTAGTTTCCATCAGCCGAGGTTTTTATGCGGCGATCTACTAGTGATCAAGGCTTTTTCTCGTATAAATCCCTGTGTTCATCTTAGTTTATCTTTTTCTAATTTCGTTTATACATTCATTTAACACATCAAGCACTCAACATCACAATCAAAGTTTGGTTACATTAGCCTTAATCAGATTTTTGACCAAAACATATAGGATGGGTAAAATGAGAACCATCTTGAGTTGTGAGAACCGTAGGAACCAATATAAGACATGATCAAAAGTGTTTTAATGGATGAGATTAAAAGACAATAAAGTAGTTGTAATCATTGTATATAGATGGATGAAATATGAAAATGGTTTTTGAAATGTTGCTGGTATTCATAAGACAATAAAGTGTTTTGATCATCCTGCAATTTCCATAGTGGAAAGTTGCTATAAAGATCATCAACATAAGAACTGAAAATGATTTCATGCTTAAAAGATTGTAAATAAGATATGATCTTTGTGTATAGATTGATGAAATATGAAAATGGTTTTTGAAATGTTGCTGGTATTTATAAGAGTAAGAATAGAAACAGAAACAGTTGGATGTAGAGATGGAGCCAATGAACAGAGTCAACTTTGACTTTTTTTTCTATATAATAATAATATGATGATAAATCAATAATGGAACATGTACATGGGGATCATTAGCTGAATGTTAAATCATAATTGCATGCTTACTAGTAGGTAATTCTAATCACTAAAAGGTAATTCTAAAATTATAGTATAATTGTGTTTGTTTGTTTACATGGGGATCATTAGCTGAATGTTAAATCTACAATAAATTTAGTTTATGTATTGCACAATTATAGTATTATTAATTATTATAATCACTAAAAGGTAATTCTAAAATTTGGTTCAACTCATCTTCAAAATTCGGTACATAAGCTAGACTTGGTGATAATTTTATTTGTTGAACCATATCTTTAGCTAGAAAGGAATGCTTTTTACAAGCATATAAGACTCACAATTCACAAAAAGGACCGAATCGTATGGTGTGATGTTTGTTAAGTCAGACATATGGGATACATCGTTACTTGTGAAGAGATACAAGATTCCTTTATAAAAGTAGAGCTTTATGAAGGAGTTGCAATTAGGCTGCCAAACGTTTGGTGAACACTTCGTGAACCGTTTGATGAGAAGTTCGTTTGTGTTTATTTGTTTATTAAACAAACGAACACGGACAAGAAATTTGGTTCGTTTAGTTAAATAAACAAACATGAACGTGGGCTGCGTTCGTTTATTTATGTTCGTGAACGTTTGGTAACGTGTTCGAAAGTTTGTTAGTGTTTTTAGTTTTTATATTTTATTTAAATATTTAAAATAACATTAATTTGTGCTTTTATTCTTGAATGCTTGTTTGTGTTCATTTGTTTCCATTTGTGTTCATGAACATTAGTTTGTGCTCATTTGTTTTCATCAACGTTCGTTTTCGTCTGTTTCCTAAAGTAAACAAACAAACAGAACAAGTACATTTCCTTAACAAATGTACACAAATATAAAATCTCGTTCGGTAAGTGTTATGATCAGTTCGTGAACATATATATTTCTTAACAAACGAATACGAACAAGGTCTTGTTCGTGTTCGTTCGATTCTTTGCAGCCCTAGTTGCAATATTGCAATCAGTTTTTATAAAACCCTCATTTGAATACAAACTATTTTTTTTTTATGAAAATGTAACTTATCAAATCACCAGAACGCCAAAATTATAACCACAACAAAAGACTACATTCAGATCATGAACTAGAACAAAGGAAAAAACACTCAAATCATGAACTAGAACAAAGGAAGAGAACAATGTTCGAATATCTATGATCAAATAGGATAAACCGATAAAATTTGAGTGGTTTGGAGTATGTTGTCACTAGGGGTTCAAACAAGCCGAGCGACTCTAGATCAGCTTGGGAAAAAGCTCAAACAAACCTTATCGAGTTTGAGCTAAGCTTGAGTCTAATATAAAGATCGGTTACTTATTGTGGCCCGAGTTTGAGTCTGGCATGTGAAGCTCATCAGCTTGTCGAGCCTTAACGTAATATTAGTTTTTATTTTCTACTGGGGTGCCAGCGTGATGCGACGGAGAATACAATACTTCAACGGGTAATTTTAGGGTGTCAGCGATTTTGTTCAGTTCGGTTTTATTCGATTTTACAACCTTGTTACTTTTTCGTTACTTTTTTATTACTTTTTTTAAATAAAGATCGGATTGAATTATTTTTGTGTATATGTTGGTTTTTTTGTCTTCACCTTCAAACAATGAAATAAACAATATAGTAGTTTAAAATATGTGAAGTCAATTTTATTACAAGTATATATAGTAAGTTAAAAAAGGAATTTGGAAACGAAATGTGTTATTTTTAAGTTATGTTAGTTTTTGATTGGATATTTAAATCATTTAACAATTTCATAATTTCAATACAAGAATAAACAACCTCTTTAAGGTGGATGGTGCTCCACTTTTCATCATTCACCACACTCAATATGTTTTCCAACGTCATCGAACTTGATTATATTACTAGCGATGAATTTTAGTAGGGGTGCCCATCACTAATGATGGATTTTTTTTAAATAATAAATTAAGAATAATAATTTTATTTAAATAAAAAACAATATTTCAGACATATTTTAGGATACAATTTAAAAAAAACATATAAAAATAAAAGGATACATAAAGAAAACCTAATCCTGTCCGAATCCAGAAATTCTAAACCTAAAGAACCTACAAGTGATGAAATTCCATCACTCACAACATCCAATCACGTTCCGCCACATCGTGGAGCTTTATTTCATCACTAGTGATGGATTTTACTAGGGGTACCCATCACTAGTGATGGGTTTTTGTTTTTGTTTTTTAATTTATAAAACAGCTTCATCATCATCTCCTTTCTTCATCACCATCTTCATTCAACTTTCATCATCTCTGCAACTCATCTTCATCATCATCTCCGTTCTTCATCATCGATCTCGATCACCGGAACTTTCATCACCATCTTCATCATCATCTCCCAGCTCCGTTCTTCATCATCGATCATCGGCAACTTTCATCACCATCTTCATCATCATCTCTCGTAACTCATCTCCATCCCATCCCACAACGGTCATATACCAAAGTCTCTTATCCCATAACGGTAACTCCATAACGCGTTTTAATGGCCACGCGTGAAAAACTCCAGCGACGGTTGTCTTCCACGGTCCACAACGCGTGATGTTGCTTCATCACGTTGGCGCCCCGGGTGCTCTTAAGGTGGAGGGTGCTCCACTTTTCATCACTCACCACACTCAATATGTTTTCCAACATCATCGAACTTTGTTCTATCACTAGCGATGGATTTAGTAGGGGTGCCCATCACTAGTGATGGTTTTTTTAAATAATAAATTTACTTAAATAAAAAACAACATTTCAGACATATTTTAGGATACAATTTAAAAGAAAAACATATAAAAATATAAGGATACATAAAGAAAACCTAATCCTCGTCCGAATCCGGAAATTCCAAACCTAAAGAACCTACAAGTTCAATTAAATCATATCCTAAGCGAAAGAGAATTTCTTCATTGCGCAAGTCTTGTTGGACATTTTCGGGAACGGGAACTTGTGTGGGAGGATTCGGCACCCAATTTGGAGATATTGCACGTCCATTTTCTTTTATTAGCATATTGTGCGTATGATACATTCATATACTATCCTATGGATTGTTTTTTATTTCATTGCACGAATCGGTCGGTTTAGTATGCCCCGTCTACCATTTAAAACACCAAAAGCCCTCTCAACATCTTTTCTTGTCGATTCTTGCAACTTCTTGAACGTGTTTTCTTTAACCTCGATAGGAAATGAAAGAGTTTTCACAAAAACAGACCATGATGGGTAGATACCATCCACAAGAACATATCCTCGTCTGTAATTCTTCTGTTAACAAAAAATGGACAGAAGGGTACGGTACCATCTATTACGCTTTGAAACAACGACGATGTGTACAAAACATTGATGTTGTTGTTTGAACCAGGAACACCAAAATATGAATGCCAAAACCATAAATCATTCGACGTCACCACTTCAAGTATGATGGTCGGTCTTTTGACATCACCCCTAACATACGCCCCTCGCAACTCTATTGGACAATTTCTTCATTCGATATGCGTGCAATCGATGCAACAGAGCATCCCTGGAAAATGCTATCTAGCCTCATGCGCGACGTAAGTACGTGTTATGTCGTGTCTCGTCGGTTTACGTAGAAACTCTTTGCCATACAATTTATTGTTCGACAAAGTTAATGTGAATTCAATACAAGATTGATCGGGGGGGTTACCTGTCGCTAGTTGGCGAATGCGGATGTGCATTTTCGTATCGGCATGAAACTTCGTTTGTGCCTCCCGTCATAACCTTCTTGAAATCATTCTTTGTTTGCTTCGACGTCTGCTACAATCTTTTGAAATAAATCTTTCAGTAAACGAAACCAATTACTAGACGTTTCGACATTGTAGACCGGATTCTCCACAAAATAATCCTTCATTAACACATCGTTGGCATGTATACGATCACGATCCACCATTTTCTTCTTTGGGCGGCTCAAACCTTCAAGTTCGTTATACGCCATCTCGAAAAAATCAAGCGTGTCATCGTTGGTAGATGAAGAGCTATCGGACTCTAGCGGAAACAAATCGGTTAGAAATTCCATTTTTATGCAAGAAAGTTGTATAAAATTATGTATTTGTGTGGGTGAAATATGTATTTGTGTTGATTGGTATATATATATATATATATATTGTTTAAAATTGTTTTGTTTTGAAAATACCCCCAACGGTCGTCCCTCTCCAACGGTCCCCTCCTTCCAAACGGTAACATTCGAATCATTCACGCGTGGTCACCTTGACTGGCTGCTGTGTTCCACGCGTGGTGGGCCACAAACAACAGACCATCACGGGACGCCCCGCCTCTCTAAGTCTTTATCTATGTTATACATATCTAAAGACGTTTATCATCCACATTTAAATACATGGTACGCCTTTGCAAACCCGACAGAAAAACCAAAATAACTCAAGTTAAACAAAATCACTATGCACAATGAATACACGCTACTAACCACTTGTCATTGAAATAATAAAAGAATTCCGGGTCTGAATATATAGTTAAGTTCTTTAAGTTAAATATCAACTCATATTTGATGTTGCAGCAACCACCATCTTTCTTCTTTAAGTTCTTTCATTGATCGTCAATCTCGTTAAGTTTGGTCTTGCGACTCCTTTTGATGACCTATTCATTTAAGCAATCCGAAAATTGATCTGTGCATTTGAGAATGAACAGAATTGATCCATTCTTAAGCAAACAAATGAAATTGCCACTTCTATTTGACTTTTCCTTCCATTTTATAGGTTTGTAGAATTGTAGTTTATAATATTTTACCCGATATTTAATTTTTGAAATAAAATGATTAAGGAGGTTTTTTCCTTTAAAAATAAACCTTGCTAACTTTCGACTTGTTTAACCCACTAAAGATTCCACGAAATCGAGACATTCATAGGTAAACTGGTCAAAATTCCCATCACGAAGATTATATTTCGACAGCTCTCGGTGGAAAGTTAAAAGTTTGGTTATATTATAATATAGGTCCTGGAGTTGATTATGAGGCTCCTGGTCGATGCACCACAATGGCGTATAGTGCTGATGGAACGAGGTTGTTGCGTTGACCCTACACACTTCGTTTCTAAGTTATATAGTTTTATGAATAGTTAATGTCAAAAACGAATTGTTTGGTTGTTATTTATTTGTTTTGATTTTATAATACTGTTATAATTATCAAATCTTTGACAGAATTATGAGTATTTGAGGAACTAAGGCTACCCGGTGTGGGGGTTCGTCCAGGCCTAGCCTGGCTCGGCGACGCCCCCAACACCATTTCCATGGGGTCGAGTCGTCTGATCGTGGTAGACGGCGAGGACGGGCACAAAAGACAAAAAACCTAACCTCTCTCTTCATCTCTATACACACACACACACACACACACACACACATATATATATATATATATATATATATATATATATATATATATATATATATATATATATATATATATATATATATAGCCCCATCCTCTATTTCCTAGCTCCGTTCCCTTTAGGTCCATCGTCACACCCATCCAACGTGGCGCTGACGTGGAGGGTCATCCTTGGAGGAGGCCATTGTAACGCCTCGCTATTTCGTACTTTCCATAATTAGAAAGCGTCGTTTGTATTTCTATTATGCAAACCTTCTATCTTGTATTCGTCTTTCTTTGTAATCTTTGTAATCGAGACTTAAATCATAATGGAATCTATATTTTACCCCAACACGTGTTATACATATTCATATATACATACACTGGATACAGTATTTCGAAAACGTGACATACTTGCAAATACATGACATCTATACTTAATACATACTTTATACGCGATGCATATACTCGATCTTATACATTTTATACTTACATGCACTTTAGATCATGTCCCTTGTGCTTAAAATATCTTATATGATCATAACATATCATTATATCACCCTTAGACACGTTATAAAACATCAAAACACAAAAAATAAAATTTGTCTCCTGACCAAGTCCATATGGACCGCATGGGATCCCCCATACGGTCCGCAAGGACCCCTGCGAGCAGCAGGTTTGAACCTCCGTGGGATTTGCACGAAATCCCATTTTTCTTCTTTCCCCAATCACCTTAAACATCCATTAAACACCCCCAACAAACCCTAAACTCTTCCCTATACATACCACACCTTCTCCACACATTTTTCCACTTTAATCACCTCCAAATCTCTCTCAACCTCCCCAATTCAATTGATAATCTTCAAGTTCGAGCAGATTCTACCTCTTCCACTAAAGTGAGCATAACTTGCTCGTTTCTTAATGAAAACACTTGATTCTTCTTCCTACTTCCTTGGATAAGTCTTAGGTTTGATCCCACGGACTTGCCATGGCATTTCCAGACCTGGGTATTCACCGAAAGGGCTCCAAAGTAGGCTGAAAGTTTCTGATGTGATAAAAGTCTTTCAAAACTTGCGTTTTCTTCATTTCAACCTTGTGTTCTTGAGCTTCTATTCAACCTTAAGATTAAGGAGCCTAACCTAGATTGTTATACACACAAATAGGAATGTTTTGGCACTCCAAACTTTCTGTTTTCAAAGAGCTTTAAGCTCACAAGTGGTGCAAGTCTTGAACTTGTTCTTGTGTGACTACCTTGGTTAGCTTGGGCTATCCTAACTCTAAGTCCACACATCACTTGATGATTTCCGATCATTATCCCAAGCTGGTTTGCTAGATTGAAAGTAACACAACCCCGTCTAGCCTTCGACTAGTGTCGACGCCAGCTCACAGGGTTGTAGTTTACTTGACTACTTGGTATAGTGAATATGTACATTTTCTTTCTTAATTGTTAATATTGTTCTTGACCCTCCTTGTTGTCTATGACAACTTGTGTAGTGGTGAACTCATATGAGGTTCCTAAATGGATGGTTCAACCTCCTAACTCCTAGATGACTTCTATGATTATCCTTGTTAGTTGTAGAATAATATATATGTATATTTATGGACTATAATGAACCTAAAACCGAACCCTTGATAATGACTAACTAATCAGTTGTCAAGTTATTAAGTTTATCACAAAAGTGTGTAGTTCCTCGTTACGATTTTAATAGGTTTCAAACATATGAAATCACATCAAACCCTTATGGGTTATCATAGTGTAAAAAAACGAGTGCTAGACCTTGGTGACTATTTTTATACCTACTTACTTTACTTTATTATTCATTAATCATGCTCAATATTCCGAATCTTCCGTTAATCTCCACACTCATACCTATGTTCTTCGTGTGAAGGACAAGGTGCCAATCCTTAATCAATAACCAGCTCGCGGATTTCTCTAGTTGGAACACTTTTGCAAAACCGTGAGTACACTCGACCCATTTACCGTCTTTACACATTTTTGGGTTGTAACATGTTAATCTATCAAATACACAAAATCACACTTTATGCTTTTATACGCTCAATCCGTTAATACATGATACTTGTTATGATTAGGATACATGCTAGATTCATACATGCCTTGTCATTAACTTAGCTAGCCCAGCTTGACATATATGGCGCTATAGGAGTAGCACACCATCCGTCGGGGTTATGTTAAGCTTATTCATACTTTTAGTCTCGTTGTTTTGTGACGAGGGAAGCTCATTATACTTGTGGACACTCGGGTTTGACTTAGCATTGCATGATTAGTATACCTTTTATTACAATTAACATGTGGATTCGAGAAATGCCTTTTTATACTTATGCTATGTATCATAAAACTTGTGTACTCACCTATGCTTTTGCATTGAACTCTATTTTAAACATGTTACAGGTTGAGGAGATGATGCTATAAAAATGAAGTAGTGTTGATGACTAGATACACACATAGACTTATAGGTTTATTAATGTTGTATCAAATTCTGTCTTGATTATCATTGTATTTGAAATTCCCACGTATTGTATTTGACAATTTTACTTATGAAATGAAATTTGGTTTAATTAAATATTGTCGCTATTAGCGTTGTGAGCAATGAGCAATCTTTTTCGTCCCGCCTCTATGTTTCCACCATCGGTTGGGGTGTGAGAAATTGGTATCAGAGCCATAACTATAGGGAATTAGGTAGAATTGCCATGTTTGACCTAGTCTATAGTTTAAGCGTCCCGTTTGACCATTCCTATGTTATACTTAAAACTTTATTCTTCCTTCATTGCTTCTTCCTTTCTTTTGGTCTTGAAATTTACATAATGTCTTTCTAAGACCTTTACACAATACACTTTGAAGACTTGAAGACACTCATGATGCAAACGAGGCGATTTGCACCAAGATAGGCCCAATGGCTTACATTTTTTGGTGAAATCCCTCAGTCAGCGTATTCAATTTTTCACGAAGTTACACCATCAAGTTAGGAGTGACATCCACATCTTGATGGAAACTTCCCATTCAAACTCTAGTGGACTCTCATCAAAGTGTCGAAATTAATTTTGACCCGACGAGTACCAACCACACTTAGGGTACGAAATCGTCAAGTTAGGGGTGAAACCCGCACCTTGTCGATTAAGTCCCGTTCCTTGATTTTCAATCTCGCCAAAGTCACGAATTTTCGATCGACTACGGACATGTATTAACTGGAAGGGTAAAATGCTGTTAACCGCTTCTCGACGAGAGCATTTTACCTATGAGGCCAAAGCATGTTCCCTAACTCGAAAGATCTTACGAATCACTTTGGAATAGTCGACCTTTCTCTACCCGAAACATTCAAATGTTTTATTGAGCCAATCTTTTATGTATTCTCAATTTTTATGTGATTTTATACTTGTTACCTCGTTCATTTCAAAACCGTTACACGATTCGCACGTCTCCCGCAACCAAAAACAATAATAACTGTCACACCCCAACTGATGGCGGAAACATCGGAGTGAGACAAAAACATGATTGCTCGTAGCTCATAACGCTATTTGTGACAATATTTAATTAAACAGGATTTCATTCCATAAAAATTGTCAAGTACATCATAAATTCGGAATAGAAATACAACATTACAACAAGTTTGATAAGCGAAAACATAAAAAAATTGATACAACATTAATAAAGCTAAACGTCTAAATGTGTATCTAACGTCATTGCTACTTTAATTTCATAGCATCATCTCCATCAACCTGTAACATGTTTTAAAATAACAATTCAATGCAAAAGCAAAGACGAGTACACAAGTTTAAGCATAGCATACGTATACGAATAAAGTTTAAAACAAATACACATGGCAACTATGATTCATACAAGAGCCATATACAAGGCATGTAATACTTCTAGTCAAACCCTTAACGCAAACACGATATTTTAACATGGCCTCTAGATTTCATGAGGAGGGGGATGCGTTACTTCCTATAGCGCTATACATGTCAAATGAAGGCTTAAAAGATAATTTAATGACTAAGGTATCACATAAAGAATATCCAAGATATAAGCATCAAGCAACGTATCAAGTATTCATGAATATAGGATTGTTTGTGCGTTTCATAAAGTTTAAGTGTTGTGATTTTGTATATGGTAAACATGTTACACCCAAAAGTGTTATAAAATAAAAGTGGGTCGAGTGTACTCACGGTTTTGCAAAAGCTTCCGATTAGCAAAGTCTGTGAAGAGTTGGTAGGTTGATGACGGAACACCGGGTTATCCTACAAGAGGAAAACATAGGTGTGAGTGTTGGATGATTACGGGAGATTCGGATTATCGGGCATGATTACGAAAATAAGGATAAAGTATTAAGTATGAAATTAATCACTAAGGTATAGCACTTATTCTTGACACTATGATAACCCGAATAGGTTTGATGTGATTTCAAAGGTTCGAGACCTATTAGAATCGTGACAAGGAACTATACAGTTTGGTGAATAAACTTATTACATTAATAGGTGATTATATAGTCATTATCAAGGGTTCGGTTTTGATATATTATTTAGTCCATAGATTTATATATAGTTATAGAGTCATGTAGGAGGTGGGAGGATGAACCATCCACTATGGAACCCCAATTAGATTCACCATTACACAAGTGTCATAGACACAAGGAGGGTCATGAACAATAATATGACAAGAATGGAAAGACAAGAATGTAAAGTGTGTCACCACGATACCAAGTAGCCAAGTGAAATACAACCCAGTGAGCACACTTTGACACACGTCAAAGGATAAAAGGGGTTGTGACACTTTCAATCTAGCAAACTAACTTGGGATAATGGTGAAAATCATCAAATGATGTGTGGTCTCAAAGTTAGGATAGCCTAAGCTAACCAAGGTGGACACACATGAATAAGTTCATAAGCTTGCATCACTTGTGAGCTTAAAGCTCCATGAAAACAAAATATTTATGAGGAAAAATCCTCCAGTTTGAATGTCTTAACCTTGTTTTTAAGCCTAACCAACCACAAGTAGTGTTGTAAGCATTAGGACATAGGTTTAAGATGAGTTAGACTCAAGTTTGATAAGATTAAACAAATTTTGAAAGAGTTTAAAACACAACAGAAAGTTTTGGACACTTTAGGTGCATTTCCAGGTCTGGATTCTCCATGGAGAACCCGTGAATTCAAACCTAAAGATTATCCAAGTAAATAGAAGAAAGAATCAAGTGATTTTGTTGAGTTTTGAGCAAGTTATGCTCACTTTAGTATGAAGGTATGAATCTGCTCGAACTTGGAATTTGGCAGCTGATTTGAAGGGTTTTGAGGGAGAATTGAGAGAGATTAAAGTGTAAAAATGCTTAATTAGAGGTGGGTTTTATAGGGAGGAGTTTAGGTTAGTTGTTAGGTGAGTGTAGGTGTGAATGAAATGTAAAAAGATGTTTAAAAACTCAAAATTTATCTCAAAAACCCGCCCCCAAGGGCTGCTACCGGCCTTTGTTCGCGACCGGCATCATCCGGAAACAAAGCTTAAAAGCTTTGTGTTTCCGGGTTCTAACAAATGTAGCGCGCTGGCGGAGTGGTTGTGTTGTTTCTTGTTGAACCTGGGGTCCCGGGTTCGAATCCCGTGGATCCCGGTTTTGGTGATTTTATATATATTTTTATTATTATTTAAAACCCCTTAAATCAGTTTACAGAAATGGCAAGAATGACCCTGAAGTTAAAGAATTCAAGAATTGCAATTTAGATCTTGGACTTTATTAGAGAAGGATATATATTTACATTTAGATACTAAATGTTAATATATAAAAAAGAATTATCATTTTAATTTTTATAAAAAGAAATTAATTAATTTAATTAACTAATGTAATTAATTAATTTAATTACTTAATTTAATTGATTTTAATAAATGAATAGGTAATGATATTTTCATAACGAATTTAGTTTAACGATTAACGAGTTTCATGGATCATAAACGTTTTCAATCACGTACAATATTATAACGAATGACTATTAAGAATCTCGATTTCATTATGATCGTAGTCTCGGTTTTACAACGATACGGTTAAAGACGTTTACAAGAATTACAAGTTTCCAAAAAAAAAAATAGAATTTCAAGACACGCTTTCCAAATAAAGAAAGTACGAGAAAGCAGGGCGATACAATAACCCTCGTGAACAAATAAAATTTACACTCTTTATACGTATTTACACGTGATTATACATGCCAATACTTGATGAATACATGCAAACTATGTGAATCATACGTGAACATACACATGCCTATACATGCAAAACTTATTTTTACATTATGATTAAGTCTCATCCTTTTCCTTCTCTTTTCAATCCCTAGATTGTAACATTTGTCAAAAACGGGTTTCCAAACCCGCTCCGTTTTGTAATCGAATATCAAGTTATAAATGTCACGTTGCGTATTTATGGCTATTTTAATTTTTAATGATGCATAATTAATAAACAAACTAAACTATAAAAGTTAAAATGATAAAAAGTAAAAATAAAATAATTAAAAAGAGAATGAGGCTGCCGGGACTCGAACCCGGGTCAGCCGGAAAAGAACTCAAAGCTTTATCACACACACATATCACCA
Organism: Scalesia atractyloides; assembly: GCA_947069175.1. Lineage (NCBI taxonomy): Eukaryota > Viridiplantae > Streptophyta > Magnoliopsida > Asterales > Asteraceae > Scalesia > Scalesia atractyloides. The sequence goes on from CAMTDV010000014.1 coordinate 43,046,180, forward strand.
CTCCGCCACTTGTTGTTTTCTGTAAACATTAGGAAACAATTAAATTTTATTATCTATCACAAATAAATCCGGTTACGCCAACTGTAACCGAAATCGGTCACCAAACGTCCTAAAACGTTTGATAATACGCGGTTTACCGATTATAACCGCTACACCGACGTTTTCAATCAAGTTGCTTTGAATGAACTTGAATTCTAGAAGTGAATCGGTTTTTATAACCGAAAACTTTCAATTCCAGAATTACTTCAATCTTTGTTCTCTCTCATGACTCAAACACACTCGGAAAGCTCCCAATTACATTTCCGCACGATTTTCAGTTCGCCGGAGAATCTAATTGGACTCGCCGGACTTTCGCCAGAAAACCGTATTCTCCATCAAAACAGTAAGTCTTTCAATTCTTTCGTGGTCAATCAATTGTTAAGCTATTGCTAACCCAAATCTTTCAATCGGAATCAAATTCAGACGTCGTTATCAGATAATTCCTGCTCGCCGGAAAACCTCTGAAAGTTCTTATCTTTCGCTGTAAAACGGTATGGACATTCAAACCTTCTGTTAACTCTTGTTTAACACTTCAATTCTAACCAAAACTGTTAAATTGCTCGCTCAGTTGAAGTTCATAAAAACAGAGCCGACGCCTTGCCGGAATTCTGAGACAAATCATTTCTCCGGTATGTTTGCTTCCAACACCGTCTCTGTCATTTCATTTTAGTCTTATGAATGTTGTTAATCGTTTTAAAACAAGAAACAGTTGGGTAAATTGCTGTCTGTAAAAATTAGCGAAGAAGATGAACTGTGTTAACATTATAAGGATAATTAAAATCGGTATTTTAAACGGGTTAGACACACAGTCCAGCGGTGGACTGTGTGCAAACAATACGCACACGCCGCGAGTTCGATCCCTGATACACGCACCCTCTCTGTAATAAGGATGTTTTATTTTTCTAACTGAACCGGATTAACTTACGTTAGATGTTAAGTATAATAAAAATCTGTATATTAACCAAGTTGTGTGTAACGTTAAAGCACAGGTCCCGGGTTCGAGACCTGTTAGTGACACCGGTTCGATGATTTAAAATATTTTTAAAATAAAAGAATTTTGAATAAACTGAGTTAGTATATAAGTATAATTAAAAATAGAATTATTTCGGGTTAGACACGTAGCTCAGTTGGTAGAGCTGCGTGCACGCGAACGGGAGGTCTCGGGTTCGAGCCTCACCCGGCGCATACAATTACACAATAAAACCGGTCAACAAGTCAAACGGTCAACGGTCAACGGTCAATGCAAAAGTCAACATATTTTTATATTTTTTTATTTAATTTAATTTAAAAATCAATTAAAAATACTTAAAAATAATGTTTTTAAAGTTAGGAAATAGCCTTAAACTCACAAAAATATATCTAAAAATCCCATTAAAATTATCAATAAAATCCACTCATTGACTATATTTTCCGTTATTATTTAGGTTAGTTAATACTCGTTGTTCGATCCTTTCTAACTCGTGCGCATCTCATCATCTCCAACCAAACGCACCCAATGTGAGTGAATCTTTACAAATTCCCGTGTTAATCACGTTTTTGGGGTGTATCATGTGTCTTGCCATTTATTATATTTAAATCATTGTGCATACATCATATCATGAACAAATGTGTATGCAGCTTGTTTCAACTGTTGTGTGGTTATTGTTAGATTTAACTTATCATTTTCAGTACATGCAATTTCATAGGCCGCCGCTCCCCATTACATTATGAGCGTTGAGCATGTTCCCCATTACATTATGAGCGTGAACCTGGCGTGCCAACATACGATCGGCTCCGTTTGATTGAGCCTTGATCGCACAGACATTTATCATTTTCAGTACATGCAATACGATCGGCTCCGTTTGATTGAGCCTTGATCGCACAGTTTCATTCATGTTATTTATTGTATGATGTTGGTATGTTATTGTATGTTATTATATGTTATTGTATGTTATAGTTTGTGATTGTTATTGCTACTGTTTGATTATTTACATTTGCTCACTTATGTTTATGCACAATTTTTCCTTGATAAAATAACAAGAAAATCAATAATAAATGTTTATCTAACAAGGTTCACTCGCCAACTTATGTTGACCCAAAAACCCCCATTTTTACACATGATACATGTGAACCAGCTGCAGCAAGAAACACATAGGATTGGCCTAGAAGAATAAAATGATTTAGAGCTTGGAATTGTTTAGTTGGTTATTTTCCTTTGTTTTTGTATGGACATGTTTGGATTATTGGGAATGTAATTTTGACTTTAATAAATATGAAACATATTAGTAAATATAATGAGCTTTGGTGATAACCCAATTATGCCCCGACTCTTATTCCGCTGCGGGTCGGGGTGTGACAGATTGGTATCAGAGCCATGATTATAGGGATATAGGATAGGTTATTAGACCCTTAGAGCCTATACTATAGTTGATAAGAAATTTTTAAGATTTTTGTGTGTTACATGCCAAATTTCAAGATGTTTATATGTTTTATGTTAAATGTTACATTCAATGTTATGCAAGCATGTTCATAAGTATATATTATCATATAATGCCTATCATGAACCATATTCTCATAACATATCATATCCATGAAAGCACACACCACATCATTTTCATGATTGCTTTTACAATGATTTTGTATTTTCAAATCTCATCAAAGTGAGTTCTCATGACGGGCATGTAGTAACTGGAAGGGTACCAGTACCGGTAGTCGGAACGTCCTGTCTAGGCTGGCATTCGTATAAATCCAAAATAAAGGACCAGTTTCCTACCTGGGGACTAACGATGAGAGTACTAAGTACCTATTAGGCCAAAGCATGCTATACCAAACGTCGTGTGACTAACCCCACTTTGAGTTGTCACTGTGTCTACACCTGGACACATTCCGACCATACATCTCGTAAACATATTTTGTGGTTTGCATTCGGGTGATGCGAGTGTTAAATCGCCAATACTAATGTGAATCCTACAAAACCAATAGTCATGGGGGCCCACATGACTATACAGGTGAAGGTATGGGGGACATTTGAGGCCCAACATGAGCAAACCCAAGACATCCTATGGATGTAGTTGCATTATTGATATTTATGTTAATTTCATTTTCTTAAAGACACATGACACCTAAAAAGACTCTATAAACTCACAATCTTCTTATGTATGTTCCTGTAGATGTCGGCTAGACAACAACGAGGGGGTAAAAGATCAGGAAGGTCTCACGAACGCTTGGCCACACAAATCGCGAAACAAATGGCCGCGGTGCTTCCTGACATTGTGATTCAAGTACAAAAGCTCTCGCCACAAACCCCACTAATCCTCCCTAACAAAATGACCAGAACATCGGCAACCCTCCTACCAGCAAGTGCTCATACAAACATTTCAAGTCTTGCGATCCTCCTAAATTTGAAGGGACCGAAGGTGTCACTGCTCTCCTCCACTGGTTTGAGGAAATGGAAAACACCTTCCTCAACTGCGATTGTCCTGAGGATCGCAAGGTTCGATACGCAACCGGGAGACTATTTGGGGTAGCTCTCACCTGGTGGAATACTGAAAAGGGAAAGAGGGAAATTGATGATGCAATGGCCTTAACGTGGGAGGAGTTAAGGGAAATCATGACGAGGCGATTCTGTCCTAGAAGTGAGATTAAGAAGCTAGAGGACGAATTTCATTCTTTGAAGCAAAAGGAGGGAGATCATACGTCCTACAACAAGAGGTTCTTAGAGTTGAACCAAATGGTCCCTAATTTGTTTACCCAGTTTACCGCTTGATTGAGCATTATATTCGAGGTCTTCCCTCGAAAATTCAAGATTCAGTTCTAAGCACTTCACCAGCAACACTTGAAGCTGCTATGGAACTAGCGACTGAACTGACCGAGAATCGAATTCGCAACGGTAAGTTTAAAGAGGAAAAGAAGAAAGCCCCCGTTGAGGGCCAAACATCAAACCATTCCACCTCCTCCTCTAAGTTTGCTAACAAGAGGAAGCGTAACACCAGAAACTTCGCTGTTACACAAACCAATTTCCCTATTCATGCTGCACCCATTACCCAAGTTGCCCCTTCACCTAGCACCATACAAAAGACTATACTCTGGCCCGTTACCAAAATGCAACCGTTGCCAATACCACCATTTTCCTGATCATCCCTGCCAACATTGCACCGGCTGTGGTCGCGCAGGTCATACTGTTCAAACCTGTCGCATGCCTCAGCGAACGAACCGCCACCAGTCTTCAACCCAAACCCACCAACAAATAATGGGTCAAGCCCAACAACCCCTACTATTACCACCTACCCAACATTTAGCCCAAACATACTACCAACCCAACTATCCCATGGTACAACCTATGCGGGCTTGCTACAATTGTGGAGACCCAAGCCATTTTAGAAACACTTGTCCAAGGTTGGTGAACATTATTCATGCTCAAGCCCAAGCCAATCCGGTGAATCAAGCGAACCAAGCTCCTCCACCTGCAAGAGGAAAAGCTTTCAACATCAACGCTAATCAGGCTAGAGCTGACGGCAATGTGGTTAACGATACGTTCCTTATCAATGGTAAATATGCATCCATGTTGTTTGATACTGGCGCGGATAAAAGTTTTATGTCCTTAGAGTTTGAACCCATCCTAAACCAAAATCGTGATAAGCTCATGGAATCCATAACAGTAGAAGTTGCTGACGGGAAACCGGTCTGAACTCTATTATACGCAATTGTACTCTTACTCTAAACGATCATAATTTTCTAGTTGACCTCATTCCAATGAAGTTGGGAAGCTTTGACATTATAATTGGTATGGACTGGCTCAGTCAACATCAGGCTGAAGTTGTATGCCGCGAGAAGTTTATACTCATTCCTCTTTCAAACGGTCAGACTCTACGAATCTTTGGAGAAACCTCGTCGAAAGGGCTCAGATTAATGTCCTGTCTTCAAGCTCAAAAATATCTTCGCAAGAATTATGTCGCATTTTTAGCTCATATCGTCAAAAAGGGAACCATGGAGAAGAAACTTGAAGACATTCCTGTAGTAAAAGATTTTCCGCAAGTTTTTCCTGACGACATTTCAGGACTTCCTCCAGTAAGAGAAGTCGAATTCCGCATTGATCTATTACCTGGTGCTACACCAGTTGCAAAGTCTCCTTATAGGTTAGCCCCCTCTGAAATGCAAGAGCTAGCCAGTCAATTGCAAGAGTTGACTGACAAAGGATTCATACGTCTTAGCTCCTCGCCTTGGGGTGCACCTGTCCTTTTGTGAAGAAGAAAGATGGATCGTTTCGCATGTGCATCGACTACAGAGAACTCAACAGGTTAACAATCAAAAATCGTTATCCATTACCTCGCATTGATGATCTTCTTGACCAACTTCAAGGCGCCAGCTGTTTTTCAAAAATCGACCTTCGATCTGGTTATCATCAACTTAGAGTACATGAAGAAGACTTCCCAAAGACTGCTTTCCGAACTCGTTATGGTCATTATGAATTCATGGTCATGCCATTTGGTTTAACCAACGCTCCAGCTGTCTTCATGGATCTAATGAACAGAGTCTGCAAACCCTATCTCGATCGTTTTGTTATAGTCTTCATCGACGACATCCTCATTTATTCAAAGTCTAAGTCTGATCATGAGCGACATCTTCGACTCATCCTAACACTTCTAGAGAATGAAAAGCTTTACGCCAAATTCTCCAAATGCGAATTCTGGTTAAAAGAGGTACAATTCATTGGGCATGTAGTCAATGACAAGGGAATACATGTCGACCCTTCAAAGATCAAAGCGGTACAAGAATGGCAAGCGCCACGTACACCAACTGAAGTAAGATCTTTTCTTGGTTTGGCTGGTTATTATCGTCGTTTCATTTCAAACTTCTCACGCATTGCTGTACCACTCAAGGCTTTAACTCATAATGGAAAACCTTTCATATGGGGACCCAAGCAAGAAGAAGCCTTCCAAACCCTTAAACAAAAACTCTGTGATGCACCAATCCTCACTCTGCCTGAAGGTTGTGATGATTTCGTGGTTTATTGCGACGCGTCAGGGCAAGGATTAGGCTGTGTCCTAATGCAAAGAGGAAAGGTTATAGCTTATGCTTCGAGACAACTCAAGATTCATGAGAAGAACTACACCACCCATGACCTAGAACTTAGAGCCGTTGTGTTCGCTCTTAAGATATGGAGACATTATCTCTACGGTACTAAGTGTGAAATATACACCGACCACAAGAGTCTTCAACATATCTTCAATCAAAAGGAGTTAAACATGAGGCAACGAAGATGGGTCGAACTTCTAAATGACTACGACTGTGAAACTCGGTACCACCCTGGCAAAGCAAATGTGGTGGCTGATGCACTCAGTCGAAAGGGTTATGCGAACTCCATTCGTCTTCTATGTTCGCAAATCATAACTGACATTAAAGATCAAATTCGAGAAGCCCAACATGTTTCAATAACGGAGGATGATGTACGAAAGGAGCTGTCCTGTGGAGCTGAACTTAAAATTGAAACTAAATCTGACGGTATTCTGTACTATCTAGATCGCATATGGATTCCTGACCACAACAATCTTCGTGAAATTCTTATGAATGAGGCTCACAAAACACGATACTCTATACACCCAGGAGCCGATAAGATGTATCAAGACCTTCGATACACCTATTGGTGGCCTGGAATGAAAAAGGATATTGCTGTTTTTGTTTCTAAGTGCCTTACATGTTCCAAGGTGAAAGCTGAACACCAAAGACCCTCAGGACTTCTGGTCCAACCTGAAATACCTGTATGGAAGTGGGAAAACATAACCATGGACTTCATTACCGGGTTACTTTGCACTTCTGGTGGGTATGACACTATCTGGGTAATCATTGATCGACTTACAAAATCAGCTCACTTTATTCCTATCCGCGAAGATTTCAAGAACGAAAAGCTAGCTCGTATTTATATCAGCGAAATCGTAAGCCGACATGGTGTACCGTTAAGCATTATTTCAGATCGTGATGGTCGTTTCACTTCACGAACATGGCAAGCAGTACAAGCCGCTTTGGGTACGCGATTAGATCTCAGTACCGCCTATCATCCTCAAACTGATGGACAATCTGAACGCACCATTCAAACTCTTGAAGATATGCTTCGAGCATGTGTCATAGACTTCAAGGGAAATTGGGACGCTCATCTACCATTAGTTGAATTTTCGTACAACAACAGCTATCATTCAAGCATCGGCATGGCACCTTTTGAAGCTTTATATGGTCGTAAGTGTCGATCTCCAGTATGTTGGCACGAAATCGGGGAAGCTCAAATCACTGGTCCAGAATTGATTCAAGAAACCACAGACAAGATCCATCAAATTCGAAACAATCTTCTAGTGGCTCAAAGTCGTCAAAAGAGTTATGCAGATAAACGACGGAAGCCTTTGGAGTTTAACATTGGTGATCATGTACTTTTAAAAGTATCATCGTGGAAGGGAGTAGTTCGTTTTGATCAAAAAGGCAAGCTAGCACCACGCTAAGTAGGACCTTTCAAGATACTCGAAAGAGTAGGACCTGTAGCATACAAGCTTGATCTACCAGAAGAACTCAACAGGATTCATCCCACATTCCACGTATCAAACTTGAAGAAGTGCCTCGCTGATGAAAACCTCCACATTCCTCTGGAAGATATTCAGATTGACGAATCTATGCATTTTATTGAAAGACCTGTAGAGATCATGGACTTCTGAGAAAAACGTCTATGACGAAGTCGCATTCCAATTGTTAGGGTACGCTGGGAGTCGAAACGGGGACCTGAGTTTACTTGGGAACGTGAAGACTCAATGCGTGAAAAATACCCGCATCTTTTTCCTACTACTACTACTTAAATTTCGGGACGAAATTCCTAAAAGTAGGGGATACTGTAACATTTGTCAAAAACGGGTTTCCAAACCCGCTCCGTTTTGTAATCGAATATCAAGTTATAAATGTCACGTTGCGTATTTATGGCTATTTTAATTTTTAATGATGCATAATTAATAAACAAACTAAACTATAAAAGTTAAAATTGATAAAAAGTAAAAATAAAATAATTAAAAAGAGAATGAGGCTGCCGGGACTCGAACCCGGGTCAGCCGAAAAAGAACTCAAAGCTTTATCACACACACATATCACCACTCCGCCACTTGTTGTTTTCTGTAAACATTAGGAAACAATTAAATTTTATTATCTATCACAAATAAATCCGGTTACGCCAACTGTAACCGAAATCGGTCACCAAACGTCCTAAAACGTTTGATAATACGCGGTTTACCGATTATAACCGCTACACCGACGTTTTCAATCAAGTTGCTTTGAATGAACTTGAATTCTAGAAGTGAATCGGTTTTTATAACCGAAAACTTTCAATTCCAGAATTACTTCAATTTTTGTTCTCTCTCACGACTCAAACACACTCGGAAAGCTCTCAATTACATTTCCGCATGATTTTCAGTTCCCGGAGAATCTAATTGGACTCGCCGGACTTTCGCCGAAAAACCGTATTCTCCATCAAAACAGTAAGTCTTTCAATTCTTTCGTGGTCAATCAATTGTTAAGCTATTGCTAACCCAAACCTTTCAATCGGAATCAAATTCAGACGTCGTTATCAGATAATTCCTGCTCGCCGGAAAACCTCTGAAAGTTCTTATCTTTCGCTGTAAAACGGTATGGACATTCAAACCTTCTGTTAACTCTTGTTTAACACTTCAATTCCACAATTAGCTAACCAAAACTGTTAAATTGCTCGCTCAGTTGAAGTTCATAAAAACAGAGCCGACGCCTTGCCGGAATTCTGAGACAAATCATTTCTCCGGTATGTTTGCTTCCAACACCGTCTCTGTCATTTCATTTTAGTCTTATGAATGTTGTTAATCGTTTTAAAACAAGAAACAGTTGGGTAAATTGCTGTCTGTAAAAATTAGCGAAGAAGATGAACTGTGTTAACATTATAAGGATAATTAAAATCGGTATTTTAAACGGGTTAGACACACAGTCCAGCGGTGGACTGTGTGCAAACAATACGCACACGCCGCGAGTTCGATCCCTGATACACGCACCCTCTCTGTAATAAGGATGTTTTATTTTTCTAACTGAACCGGATTAACTTACGTTAGATGTTAAGTATAATAAAAATCTGTATATTAACCAAGTTAGACACACAGTCCAGCGGTTGACTGTGTGTAACGTTAAAGCACAGGTCCCGGGTTCGAGACCTGTTAGTGACACCGGTTCGATGATTTAAAATATTTTTGAAAATAAAAGAATTTTGAATAAACTGAGTTAGTATATAAGTATAATTAAAAATAGAATTATTTCGGGTTAGACACGTAGCTCGGTTGGTAGAGCTGCATGCACGCGAACGGGAGGTCTCGGGTTCGAGCCTCACCCGGCGCATACAATTACACAATAAAACCGGTCAACAAGTCAAACGGTCAACGGTCAACGGTCAATGCAAAAGTCAACATATTTTTATATTTTTTTTATTTAATTTAATTTTAAAAATCAATTAAAAATACTTAAAAATAATGTTTTTAAAGTTAGGAAATAGCCTTAAACTCACAAAAATATATCTAAAATTCCATTAAAATTATCAATAAAATCCACTCATTTACTATATTTTCCGTTATTATTTAGGTTAGTTAATACTCGTTGTTCGATCATTTCCAACTCGTGCGCATCTCATCATCTCCAACCAAACGCACCCAATATGAGTGAATCTTTACAAATTCTCCGTTTTAATCACGTTTTTGGGGTGTATCATGTGTCTTGCCATTTATTATATTTAAATCATTGTGCATACATTATATCATGAATAAATGTGTATTCAGCTTGTTTCAACTGTTGTGTGGTTATTGTTAGATTTAATTTATCATTTTCAGTACATGCAATTTCATAGGCCGCCGCTCCCCATTACATTATGAGCATTGAGCATGTTCCCCATTACATTATGAGCGTGAACCTGGCGTGCCAACATACGATCGGCTCCGTTTGATTGAGCCTTGATCGCAAGACATTTATCATTTTCAGTACATGCAATACGATCGGCTCCGTTTGATTGAGCCTTGATCGCACAGTTTCATTCATGTTATTTATTGTATGATGTTGGTATGTTATTGTATGTTATTATATGTTATTGTATGTTATAGTTTGTGATTGTTATTGCTACTGTTTGATTATTTACATTTGCTCACTTATGTTTATGCACAATTTTTCCTTGATAAAATAACAAGAAAATCAATAATAAATGTTTATCTAACAAGGTTCACTCGTCAACTTATGTTGACCCAAAAACCCCCATTTTTACACATGATACAGGTGAACCATCTGCAGCAAGAAACACATAGGATTGGCCTAGAAGAATAAAATGATTTAGAGCTTGGAATTGTTTAGTTGTTTTTTTCTTTGTATTTGTATGGACATGTTTGGATTATTGGGAATGTAATTTTGACTTTAATAAATATGAAACATATTAGTAAATATCATGAGCTTTGGTGATAACCCAATTATGCTCCGACTCTTATTCCGCTGCGGGTCGGGGTGTGACATAGATGTCTTCTCCAATCTCCTCAAAGAAATCAAAGGGTTTCAAGAAGGGTTCCAACAACCATGGGGACTCTATTTCGAAGCAAGAACTTGTAGGGTTAGTCGCGGAACAAATGGCCAAGCAGATGACTAAGATTATCGCCAACATCGTGAGCCAAATTCAAACCATCCACGACACCCCTAAGTCCTCCGTCGACTCTAAGGTGGAAAAGCCTAAGTCACAATTCCTCTTCAAACAATTCATGGCCTGTAAACCCATGGAGTTTACTGGTAATGATGGTGCGACGACGTTGTTGACTTGGTTTGAAGCCATGGAGATTTCATTCCACCAAAGTGGAAGCCCCGATGACTTGCGCACCGAAAATGCTACAGGGGTATTCCGCTCGAGAGCCCTCGAGTGGTGGACCTCTGAGCGAAGCACAAGAGGGGATGATGACCGCCCATCGCGTTGCCATGGGCTGAACTAAAACATGTATGAGGGACGAATTTTGTCCTCCTCACGAGTTAGTTGGAGCATGAGTTTTGGTACCTCAAGCAAAACGGAGATATCAACGATGGTCTAACCCTACGCTTCAAACAACTAAGCATCCTTTGCCCTAGCCAAGTTAATACCACTGAAAATGCCATCAACAAGTACATCCACTGTCTGCCCATTCTTTCATGAACCTCGTAGAAGCTGCCTTCCCAGCGACTATTAAGGAAACCTACCGATTGGCCGCCCGCCTTAACAGCAACCATGTCGAGCGCAAGAACGTCGCAAAGGCATCGATAAAAAGCGCGCATCAAGCCACCACAAATACCACCACTACCGAGCCCTCACCCTCTCAAGCCAAGAAAAACAACAACAGGAACAAGAAGCGGAAGGCTTCTGTTCAGAATTGTGAGGTTGTTACTCCGCCCAACCCAACACCATTGAACTCCATATCCATTACCTCAAACACCAAACCACCCCAGAGAAACTACACCGGAACTTGGCCCAAGTGTGATCAGTGGACCTACCACCATCTTGCAACCGCCCCGTGTCGCAAATGCGCGAACTGTAACAGGTTTGGGCATTTCGCCGACCGTTGTCGTCAACCACTCAAAACCCAAGATTAAGCTTTGGTTCCCAACCAACCTCAACCTCAGCCCCAGATTGCTCATGCACGAGCATGTTACAAATGTGGCGACCCAAACCATCTCGCCAATGTATGTCCCCAACGCAACCAGCAGCCTCCACTCCAACAGCAGCAGCAGCCCCAACCTGCTAAAAGAAGAGCTTTCCTGCTCACCTCTGCTCAGGCTCAAAGCTCAAACGACATCATCATTGGTACGTTCCTTGTCAACCATATTTATGCTTCATGTCTATTTGATACTGGTGCTGATAAAAGTTTTGTGTCTGTCGAATTTGAACCTTTACTTAAGTGCGAACGATCCAAGTTGCCTAATCCCTTCGCTGTCAAATTCGCTAATGGTAAAACCATCTCTGTTGATTCTATTCTTTCTGGGTGTTCATTGATTCTTAACGACCATACGTTCTCCATCGACCTCATACCCATGCAAATGGGAAGTTTTGACATCATAGTAGGCATGGACTGGCTTAGGCGAGTTCGTGCTGAAGTTGTTTGTTCGGAAAAATTCATACGTCTTCTACTTCCTAACGACGACTCATTGCACGTCTATAGTGAGAAACCCTCTAAAGGTCTCAAACTAATATCGTGTATCCAAGCGAACAAGTATTTACGTAAGGAGTACTTTGCATTTCTTGTCCACGTAGTGGAAAAGAAGGACAAAGGTCCTAGCATAAGTGATGTTTCTGTCGTTTGTCAGTTTCCCGATGTCTTCCCTGAGGATCTTCCTGGTCCTCCGCCTCCTTGATCCGTCGACTTTCATATTGATCTCATCCCTGGCGCAACTCTTGTTGTGAAAGCTCCCTATCGTCTAGCACCCTTGGAAATGCAAGAGCTATCGATGTTACACCCTCAAATTCCACATGCGGATTTTTACCACGAGGCGTGTGACTGACCAGGATCTAGCCACTAATCATGTTGAACAAAATATTTTAAAACATAAAGACATCACTAACAACATGATTAGTGATCAAGTTTTAGTTGCCAAAACACAGTTTAAGATGCAGCGGAAATAAGGTTAAAACCCAACAAGAATTTAAAACCACAAGTTTAATAGTAATTTAAAACATAACGTTTATGCGAACCACCCACTCCAGCCGATTGCAACGCCCGTCCATAGCTGTACCTACTGACCTGCAAAGCATGCAACTACGTGTTAACAATAAAGTTGGTGAATTCACAAATTTGAGTTTAGTAAAAGTAAAGTTCACAATGTTTTTGATTTAAGTATGACTCAGGTAGCTAACCCTCATCATATGACTAAACTGTGTACCGAATGCTGACGTTTCATTTGTGCCCTCAATAATGTCTATCAACATTAAAGCAAGAGTGAAGGTTAGAAGTTCACGCCCGGCCTCCAGCACGGTGTGAGGTTTGTCAAACCTAATAGCGCTATTAACTAATACCCGCGTATGCCCACCCGGCAATCTAATCGGTAAAATACAGGGACTTTCATGATAGAGATTTTTGTTTAGTCTAAGTGTACTATCCACCTCCAGTGGATAGCATGTTTCAGTGGTCCACACAAGGAATACGCGCGTAGCCCAAACCAGGGCTACCGTAAAAAGTGTTGTCCCAAACCACGGACGCATGCTTTTAGAAAAGAATTGTGAACTCACCTTAGGTTACTCGGTTGTAAACTCGAAAGAAAATCAGGAAAGTCAATCTCTTCCTGATATGTTTACCGTTTCAATTAGTTTAATTTATGAATCCTACACGTAGTCTAACACATAGTCACAGAACAAGTTGTCACTTAATATTTTATTGTATGTTTTTCATGCACATGTTTACAATATAATCTACGACATGACATTTTATACCATCACTAAACAAGTGCGAACACTTAAAATAACAAATTTGACTTGTACAAGTTTATCAATCATGCACTACAATTTTACTGAAATTCGGCTGTTTTAGGAAGTCCGTTTACCATGCTTACGTTATTGCAAATATTATGATCTTTTTATGGGACACACCCCTCGGTGGGGTCGGCATTGTGTTAAAAGTTTAGAGCCTAAATCTTTAGCAAGAAATTTAGAAAAATCATTCACTATGCAGTGGCCAGATTTGTCACTTTCTGACAGCAGTTTACGGAAAAAATTCATTTAAAAATCATCGTTTATTCTTTTTACGAAATTCCAGTTGAAGATTTTTGGAATCACATAGGAGTACCTACAGTAGAAATTTCAGATCATAAATCAATTTATACGTTGAGTTATGACTCTTGTAATGGGCTGCAAATTCTGACGAAAATCGCAGCCTGGACCTTTAACACGAAATAAATCATTTAAAATACTAAACGACGTCGAAAAAATGCGATTCCAATTGGGTTTGAAGGCTATTTCCTGGAAGTTATCAGAAACTCAAGAAAAAAACGCTTTTAATAAAATTTGACCTGGTTACAGCTGCTTAAAGTCGGTTGTAACAGTTGGACAGATTCTGTTTTTGTTACCCGATCCCGCAAACGATTATCCAATACTCCTAACAACCTAGAATCTTTAATCACAGCAGATCATCGTCTTAAAATAAATAATATAACAATTAGTTCATTAAACCCATCAATATTTACATCAAAATTATGCAAAGAAACGAAACCCTAACGGCTAACCGAACCCCCAAACGATCCAACCATTATAACACATGATCTTGACAATTCGAACTACACGCATCATCATGAATATCAACATCGTTAAGAAATCCAAGAAAGCGCAGCCAATATATACATATTAACAATCGAAATTAGGAACTTAAAAATAATTTTCAACAGAAAAACAAGGCATGTTACATAGTTAAGAAGGGTGTGCTATGACACTGAGATTACTTAAAGTTTCATGGACTCCTGTTCTTCGCCCTGTTCTTCGTTGATCCACAGTGTAAATGAGGGGGAACAAGTTTGGGAATCGTGATATTAGGTTTAGAGGTTATGAACAGAATTTGAGTTAAATAAAAACTCATGCACCTTTACGTAATATAAGGGAAAAAGGCTAAGGGTGGTTTGGTGTATAATGGGATGCAAGTAAAGGGTTTGGGCTGCAACTAGAATAATGAAATGAGGTGGGGTGTATGTCGAAAAAAAAAAAAGAACCAAAAAAGAAAAATGGCAGATTGTCAATTTTAATTTTAATTTATATACATATTTTCTTTTTCTTTTTTTAATATAATCAACTAATTATAAAAATATAATTAATCAATCAACTAATGTAATGTATAATAACTAACTTATGGTTCGGGCCTCATAAGTTTTGAGTTACGCTAGTAGGTTGGATCGACAAGCGAGAGAGGTGTTTTGGGTCAAACGGTTCGGGTCGGTTCAATCATGATACGGTTTAGGTTTGATTACACGTTTATTTGTAGATCTTGGTTCATAAGGAATGTCCTGCCTCTTAAAATCACCAATGCGTTTTGGGCTTAATGCTAGTGGATGAGAGGAGAACTCCACAATTAAGTGCGCTCAGGTGAAAGTAGTACCAGGATGGGTGACCTCCTGGGAAGTCTCCACTGAGGCAACAAAAAACAAAGCCGTGAGTTCCTGAATGGGCAACCCATCGGGGGCAAAGCGGACAATATTGGTGATACGAGGGGCCGGATGTTACAATCGAGCCAGCTTCAAGAGCTTCTTGATAAAGGCTTTATACGCACTAGTACTTCTCCTTGGGGCGCTCTCGTCTTGTTCGTTAAAAAAGATAGATGGATCATTTCGGATGTGCATCGATATCGTGAGCTGAACAAGCTTATAGTTAAAACCGATATCCTCTTACTCGCATTGACGACCTCTTCGATCAACTTCAAGGTGCGACGTGTTTCTCCAAGATCGACCTTCGATCTGGCTACCATCAACTTCGAGTTCTCGAAGAATATGTACAGAAGACCGCTTTTCGAACACGATATGGACACTACGAGTTCATAATCATGCCTTTTGGTTTGACTAACGCCCTGCGGTGTTCATGGATCTCATGAACCACGTGTGTAAACCCTTCCTTGATCGTTTCGTAATCGTTTTCATCGATGATATCGTCATCTACTCCAAGACGAAAGAAGAACACCGCGACATTTGCATCTCATCCTTCAGCTTTTGCGAACCAAACGTCTTTACGCCAAATTCTCCAAGTGTGAATTTTGGCTAAAAGAGATTCAATTCCTTGGTCACACCATCAATGAACTCGGTATTCAACATCGCTGGGTATTATCGTCGTTTTATCTCGAACTTCTCCAAAATCGTTGTCCCCCTTACGTCTTTGCCCAGAAAGATAAACCTTTTGTTTGGGGTCGAATAAGAGGAGTCTTTTCAAACCCTCAAGGACATGCTTTGTAATGCTCCTATCCTTACACTCCCCAATGGAAACAATGATTTCATCGTGTATTGCGATGCTTCAAACCAAGGTCTTGGTTGCGTTCTTATGCAACGGGACAAGGTCATCGCTTACGCGTCGCGACAACTCAAACTACATGAGAAAAACTATACTACGCATGACCTTGAACTTGGTGCAGTTGTTTTTGCATTAAAGATTTGGCGACCCTACCTTTATGGTACTAAGTGTACGGTCTTCACCGACCACAAGAGACTTCAACATATCTTTGATCAAAAGGAACTCAACATGCGTCAATGTTGTTGGGTAGAATTGTTAAACGACTACGATTGCGATATTCGCTACCACCCAAGCAAGGCGAATGTTATAGCCGATGCACTTAGTCGTAAAACTCATGTCAAGAGTATTCGTTGTCACCAAATCGTGGGAAAACTTCATGAGCAAATTTGCCAAGCACAATTCTTTGTCATTAACGAGGGTAACTTCGATAACGAGTTGAATTGTGGAGTCGAAAACCCACCCGCAACTAAACCCGATGGTATCCTATACTACCATGATCGCATTTGGATTCCCGATCGTTTCAATCTTCAAAACACTTTGATGGATGAAGCCCACAAATCCGATACTCCATTCATCCTGGCGCTAATCAAATGTACCATGATCTTCATGCATCATATTGGTGGCCTAGGATGAAGAAAAGATATCGCTCTTTACATCTCGAAGTGTCTTACTTGTTCCAAGGTGAAAGCTAAACATCAACGCCCCTCTGGCTTGCTCGAACAACCAGAAATTCCTGTCTATAAATGGGAGAGTATTGCTATGGAGTTCATCGCCAAGTTGCCTCGTACTCCTTCTAGTCATGACAACATTTGGGTCATCGTTGACCGTTTGACCAAATCCGCACACTTTTTAGCCATTCATGAAGATTACAAAGTCGAGAAATTGGCTCATATCCACACGAAGGAAATCATCAGTCGTCATGGTACTCCTCTCGATATTATCTCTGATCGTGACGTTCGTTTCACCTCTCGCCTTTGGCAAAAGTTTCAACTGCCCTTGGCACTCGTCTTAACCTTAGCATCGCTTTTCAGCCGCAGTCTGATGGTCAAACCGAGCATACAATTCCAAACTTTGGAAGATATGCTTCGTTCTTGCGTAATAGATTTTGGCGGCAATTGGGATTCGCACTTACCCTTGGTAGAATTCTCATACAATAATAGTTATCACGCCTAGATTCAAATGGCTCCATTTGAGCATTGTATGGTCATAAGTGTCGTTCGCCTATTTGTTGGCACGAGATTGGAGATGTTCAGATCACTGGTCCCGAACTAATAAAAGAGACAACGGACAAGATTCTACAAATCCGTGATAACCTCCTTAAAGCTCGAAGTCGTCAAAAGAGTTACGCAGACAAGAGACGCAAACCTTTGGAATTTATTGTTGGTGATCAAGTACTTCTCAAGGTATCCCCTTGGAAGGGTGTTGTTCTTTTTGATAAGAGAGGGCAAACTCGCTCCTCGCTACGATAGGTCCTTTCAAGATTCTCGAAAGAAGTGCCTAGCTGAAGAAGGGCTTCAAGTTCCACTCGAAGATCTTCAAATCAACGAGACACTGCACTTTATGGAAAAACCAGTTGAAATCATGGACCGATGAATCAAGAAATTAAGGCGCAGTCGAATCCCTATCGTCAAGGTTCGATGGGAAGGAAAACATGGCGCTGAATTTACTTGGGAACTCGAAAGTGATATGAAGACCAAGTATCCGCATCTCTTCATTGCATCTTCCTAAATTTCGGGACGAAATTTCCTAAAGGAAGGGAGACTGTAACGCCTCGCTATTTCGTACTTTCTATAATTAGAAAGCGTCGTTTGTATTTCTATTTATGGAAACCTTGTATCTTGTATTCGTCTTTTGTTGTAATCTTTGTAATCGAGAATTGAATCATAATGGAATATATATTTTACCTCAACACGTGTTAACATATCTATATATACATCCACTTGATACACTATACTCGAAAACGTGACATACTTGCAAATATGTGACATCTATACTTAATACATACTTCATACGCGATGCATATACTCGATCTTATACATTTTATACTTACATGCACTTTAGATCATGTCCCTTGTGCTTAAAATACCTTATATGATCATAACATATCATTATATCACCCTTAGACAGGTTATAAAACATCAAAACACAAAAAATAAAATTTTACCTCCTGACCAGGTCCATACGGACCGCATGGGATCCCCCACACGGTCCACAAGGACCCCTAGCGGCAGCAGGTTTGAACCTCCACGGGATTTGCACGAAATCCGTTTTTCTTTCTTCCCCAATCACCTTAAACCTCCATTAAACACCCCCAACAAACGTAAACTCTTCCTTATACATACCACACCTTCTCCACACATTTTTCCACTTTAATCACCTCCAAATCTCTCTCAAACCTCCCCAATTCAGTTAATAATCTTCAAGTTCGAGCAAGTTCTACCTCTTCCACTAAAGTGAGCACAACTTGCTCATTTCTTAACGAAAACACTTGATTCTTCTTCCTACTTCATTGGATAAGTCTTAGGTTTGATCCCACAAACTTGCCATGGCATTTCCAGACCTGGTTATTCATCGAAAGGGCTCCAAAGTAGGCTGAAAGTTTCTGATGTGATAAAAGTCTTTCAAAACTTGTGTTTTCTTCATTTCAACCTTGTGTTCTTGAGCTTCAAATTAACCTTATGATTAAGGAGCCTAACCTAGGTTGTCATACATGCAAATAGGAGTGTTTTGGCACTCCAAACTTTCGGTTTTCAAAGAGCTTTAAGCTCACAAGTGGTGCAAGTATTGAACTTGTTTTTGTGTGACTGCCTTGGTTAGCTTGGGCTATCCTAATCTAAGTCCACATATCACTTGATGATTTCCCATCATTATCCCAAGCTGGTTTGCTAGATTGAAAGTAACACAACCCCGTCTAGCCTTCGACTAGTGTCGACGCCGGCTCACCGGGTTGTAGTTTACTTGACTACTTGGTATAGTGAATACGTACATTTTCATTCTTAATTGTTAATATTGTTCTTGACCCTCCTTGTTGTCTATGACAACTTGTGTAGTGGTGAACTCATATGAGGTTCCTAAATGGATGGTTCAACCTCCTACCCCCTACATGACTTCAATAATTATCCTTGTTATATATATATTATATATATATATAATTTATGGACTATATAATGAACCTAAAACCGAACCCTTGATAATGACTAACTAACCACATGTCAAGTTATTAAGTTCCTCATCAAAGTGTGTAGTTCCTCGTTACGATTCTAGTAGGTTTCAAACCTATGAAATCACATCAAACCCTTATGGGTTATCATAGTGTCAAAAAAAGAGTGCTAGACCTTGGTGACTAATTTTATACCTACATACTTTACTTTATTATTCATTATTCATGCTCAATATTCCGAATCTTCCGTTAATCTCCATACTCATACCTATGTTCTTCTTGTAGAAGGACAAGGTGCCAATCCTTAATCAACAACAAGCTAGCGGATTTCTCTAGTTGGAACACTTTTGCAAAACCGTGAGTACACTCGACCCATTTACCGTATTTACACATTTTTGGGTTGTAACATGCTAATCTATCAAATACACAAAATCACACTTTATGCTTTTATACGCTCAATCCGTTAATACATGATACTTGTTATGCTTAGGATACATGCTAGATTCATACATGCCTTGTCATTAACTTAGCTAGCCCAACTTGACATATATAGCGCTATAGGAGTAGCACACCACCACGTCGGGTTATGTTAAGCTTCTTCATACTTTTAGCCTTGTTGTTTTGTGATGAGGGAAGCTCATTATACTTGTGGACAGTCGAGTTTGACTTAGCATTGCATGATTAGTATACCTTTCATTACAATTAACATGTGGATTCGAGAAATGCCCTTTTTATACTTATGTTATGTATCATAAAACTTGTGTAATCGCCTGTGCTTTTGCATTGAACTCTATTTTAAACACGTTACAGGTTGATGAGATGATGCTATCAAAATGAAGTAGCGTTGATGACTAGATACACATAGACGTATAGGTTTATTAATTTTGTTTCAAATTTTGTCTTGATTATCGTTGTATTTGAAATTCCCACATATTGTATTTGAAAATTTTACTTATGAAATGAAATTGGATTTCATTAAATATTGTTGCTATTAGCGTTGTGAGCAATGAGCAATCTTTGTCGTCCCGCCTCGATGTTTCCGCCATCGGTTGGGGTGTGACAGCCATCACCCATACCTAGTAGCCTAATAAGGGGGTTGGGGCGCCCCGTGGTGGCACCACCATCACGTGTCGATGCGCTTGAACACCACCGCCACTCCCCCTTTTCGTGGAAGTTATAATGCGTTCTCCACATCACGCATTTTCAAATCCAAAAATTCGACCGTTGTGAATTATTTGACCGTTGATGATGATATATTGTTTATATATATATACACCATTCAATTTATAAAATACTAAATACAATCTCCCAACACAGAAAAAATACATTCTTTCAAACTACAAAAAAGTACAATCCAACCCAAAGTGGAAGGTTCAAGCAAACGAGGTTCGGGATCAAAGAAAAAACACGTACGACTAAAGGTTCGACCTAATCTTGGTGAGCCGGCGAGATTTCGGTTGCAAGACGAACCCGACCAAATCCCGTGATTTCAAACCCAACTGTTTCCCAACCAGTCCTTTCAAATCCAACAATTTCCACCATTCAAACCCAACAATATCAAAACCAACCTTTCATTCCACCATATCAACCTCAACAATTTCAAACACAACCGTTTCAAACCCACCATTTCAACCTCGACCCACTAGAAGATAACAATGTCATTCACCAATTCGCCCATGCATACCGCAAACCACAACAACTTGATGACGATGACGATGACGATAGTGAACCGGTTCAAGAAGAAGAAGAAAGAAGAAGACGACAACGACAAAGAAGTTGAAATTGTCCCAACAAGTGTTCGGAGGCCGTGGACGAGCGAGGAGGAAGTCGCCTTGGTCAAGTCATACTTGCACACATCCGAAAACAAAAAACATTCTAATGAACAACGAAGAGACTTGTTTTGGAGACGAGTTATCTCTCATTTTGGCAAACTTCCCAGTGCGACCGAGCGAAACATGGATCAAATGACTTCGAAGTGGGGAGATTTGAACCGAAAAATGAGTAAATTTAACGCTTGTTTTATTCAATTGTTATTTTTTTTTAACATTTCTCTATACCTTTTTTTATTTTTCTGTTTAAAAACTGTTTTTTATTTTAGTTATTTGAAAAAACTGCTTTTTTTATAAAAACAGAAATTTGTTTTTTTATTTTTTAAACAGAAGACTTATTTAAAAAAACTGTTTTTTTATAAAAATAGAAAACTGTTTTTTTTATAAAAACATAAAACCGTTTTTTATTTTTAAATAGAAAACTGTTATTTTTTTATTTTTTAAACAGAAAATTGTTATTTAAAAAACAAAAAACAAACAGAAAACTGCTTTTTAACTAGAAAACTGTTATTTAAAAAAATCTGTTTATTTTATAAAAAACAGAAACTGTCGTCTTTTTATTTTATCTTGTTTTATAAATTAGTTTTTTTTATTTTTTATAGTCCCGAACTCCACAAAGCGGAGTGAGCGAGGCGACTATCATAAAAAAACTCCTTAGAAGAATATTGCCGGACACTGAAGCATAGAACTTTTCGACACTTGGCGGCATAGGAGATTGCGAGACATCACATGAAATGGGAGCCGATGGACTTGGTCAACATGCATGGGTCGACGGCTCCAAGGAGAAAAAGAGGTCCCAAAAATCAAAAACTATCGAGTCCGAGAACTACACTACTTCCGAGTCTGGTAACATGTGTAACATTCGTGAAAAATGGGTTTTCCAAACCCGCTTCGTTTAATAATCAAGTATTCAGTTATAAGATTTCGTTGCGTATTTATTGTTCAGATTATTTTAAATAGTACATAATTAATAAACATTTTAGAATTTAAAAACCATAATTGATAAATAATAATAATAAGTGAATAAAAAATAAAATGGAGCTGCCGGGTCTCGAACCCGGGTCTCCCAAAATACAAACACACACCACACCACTCCGCCACACACTACACTTGTGATAAACACTGAATCAAATAACACTTAAAGTAAAACCCGAAAATCAAAACAGGAAATCAGCGCGCCCAGAACTCGCAATCACCGGAAAAACCGAAACTCCGCGATTTTGGCTATTCTCCTTTGACTGAAACGCATAAACGGATCGCGACATCAGTTACAACCGTTGCCGGCACTCAATTTCAGTCAAAAACCGATGAAATCATTGATCGCGATTGTTGACCCCTAATTCAGACCCAATCGACCTGCCCCCTTATAAATACCCACTCAAACTTCATGTAAACCTTTCGCTCAGAACCACACTCACTTCTGAAGCTTTATTCCTTCCAAAATACGTCCCGGAGATTTTCGCATTCGCCGGAATTTCACCGGAAAACCGAGGCTTTACTCCTAATCGGTATAATTCTCGACTCTTTTTTTTGGTAATCCATTATTCGGCATGTATTAACCTTAATTGGTCAACCAGAGTCTGTCTCAAACAACGTCGCCGGAAATTCTCGCACTCGCCGGAATATCACTGGAGAACCGAAGCCTCACTGCCGATCGGTATAATCATCTAAACCTTCTTGCTATCTCTTGCTTAGTAATCTAATTGCTCAACAGAATAATCGAAACTGTTAATTCAGTTCGTTCAGCCGGATTCACTGTCGGAAATTTCTGTAAGTGAAGAAGATGAAGTTGATATGTGTATTAATATAATTAAAATCGGATATTTAACCGTGTTAGACACACAGTCCAGCGGTGGACTGTGTGCAAATACAATACACACGTCCCGAGTTCGAACGCACATGTTACCGAATTTCAGAAATAAAACCAACATTTTTAAAACCTAATTAGATCAAGTCACAGTATATACATAAGAGGAATATAATCCAGTAGTTAAACAGATTAGACACACAGCCTAACTGGTTGGGCTGTGCGCACTCGAACCGAAGGTCCCGAGTTCGACTCCGGGTCTCTGCAACCGGTTCGGCCATATAAATCATTTTTAATAAAAGCCAAATAAGGTTAAAGTTAATTAGTATATATATATAATTAAAGCAGAGAATATTTCAGGTTAGACACGTAGCTCAGTTGGTAGAGCTGCGTGCACGTATACGAGAGGTCCCGAGTTCGAACCTCACTAGCCGCATAGAATAAACACAGTCTGACCGGTCAAGACCCGGTCAAACCTGACAAAAGTCAACCCTTTTTATTTCATTTTTATTTATTTATTTAATTGGAAAATTAATTAAAAATACTTAAAAATAGGATTTTTAAAGTTAGAAAATTTCCTTAAACTCACAAAAATAAATCTAAAAATCCCATTAAGAGCACTAATTAAAAATATTAAACCCCAAATAAAATTTATTTATTTATCGAATCATTTCGTTATTATCTAGGTTAGTTTTTCCCTCGTCGATTGAATTATAAATTCGTGCGCATTCATCGTCATCAAAGAACGCACCCACTGTGAGTGAATCTCTACCAATTCCCCGTTTTAATCATGTTTTGGGTGTATCATGTGTCGTACAATTCTTTAATTTTATTTAAACACTTGTGCATACATCATATCCGTGATCAAATGTGTATCAACTGTTGTGTGAATTATATGTAGATTGGATTTATCATTTTCAGTGCACGCATTTCATTAGGCCCATCAGTTCCCCGTGGGATACGGGTTGAGCATTAGGAGCCTCATTAGATCGGCTCCGTTTGATTGAGCCTTGATCATACATACATCATCATTTATGTCATATACTCATCCAAAGTGGTTTGTGATTGTTTATCTATATATGTTTGTTCACATGTGATTATTGCACGGATTTTCTTTATTAAATAAAGCAAGAAATTAGTAAAAATGTTTTATCAAGGTTCACTCGCCAACTTTTGTTGACCCAAAATCTCCCCCGTTTTACACATGATACAGGTGATCCAGCTGAGACAGGAAACACTTAGGAAGGCTTAGAAGAATAAACAAGTTTATGCTTTGGAATAATTATGTAGTTTCATTTTCTTGTAATTGTATGAATTTTGTTTTGGATATTTAAGTTTGTAATTTGAATTTAATAAATATGAAACATCTTAGTAAACATCATGAGCTTTGGTGATAACCCAATTATGCCCGACTTTTATTCCGCTGCGGGTCGGGGTGTGACAGATTGGTATCAGAGCTTGTGACTATAGGGATATAGGATAGGTTATTAGACCCTTAGAGCCTATACTATAGTTGATTAAATTTTAAATTGTTTATGCGTTACATACAAAATTCATGATGTTCATATGTTTTATGTTTATTTTCACACTCAATGTTATGCAAGCACGCTCACAAATACATGTTATTATGCAATGCTCATCATGAATCATATCCTCATAACATATCATATCCATGAAAACACACACCTCACTATTCCCATGATTTATTGCAATGATTTTTGTATTTTTCAAATCACATCAAAGTGAGTTCTCATGACGGGCATGTAGTAACTGGAAGGGTACGAGTACCGGTAGTCGGAACGTCCTGTCTAGGCTTGGCATTCGTATAAATCCAAAATAAAGGACCAGTTTGCCTACCTGGGGACTAACGATGAGAGTACGACGGACCTATTAGGCCAAAGCATGCTATACCAAACGTCGCGTGAACTAACCCCACTTTGAGTTGTCATTGTGTCTACACCTGGACACCCTCCTACCATACATCTCGTAATCATGTTTTACGATTTTCATTCGGGTGATGCGAGTGTTAATCCGCTGATACCAATGTGAATCCTACCAAGCCCAATAGTCATGGGGGCCCACATTACTACACAGCAATGGTATGGGGGACATTGGAGGCCTAAACATGAGCAAACCCAAGACATCCTATGGATGTAGTTAAATTATTGCCAATTATGTTGTTTTTCATTCTTTTTACGACACATGACACCTAGAAAATTCTTAAACTCACAATCTTCCTATGTATGTTCCTGTAGATGTCGGCTAGGCAACTACGTGGAGGTAGAAAGTCAGGAAGATCAAATGAACGCTTGGCCACACAAATTTCTAAACAAATGGCCGCAGTACTTCCTGACATTGTGATTCAAGTTCAACAAGCTCTCACCGCAAATCCCATCAACCCTCCCAATCAAGAAGACCAGAGCGTCGCCAACCCTCCTTCCAAAAAGTGCTCCTACAAACACTTCAAATCTTGCAATCCCCCAAAGTATGAAGGGACCGAAGGTGTTACCGCCCTCCTTCACTGGTTTGAAGAAATGGAGAACACTTTCCTCAATTGCGATTGTCCCGAGGACCGTAAGGTACGTTATGCAACTGGAAGACTGTTTGGGGTAGCCCTTACCTGGTGGAACACGGAAAAAGGTAAGCGAGGAGTTGAAGATGCCATGGCCTTAACATGGGAAGAGTTAAGGGAACTCATGACAAGACGCTTCTGTCCAAGAAGCGAAATCAAAAAGTTGGAAGACGAATTCCACTCACTGAAACAAAAGGAAGGAGATCACACTTCCTATAATAAGAGATTTCTCGAGCTGAACCAGATGATCCCTAATTTGTTCACCCCCGTGTACCGCTTGGTTGAACATTACA
The DNA here is from genome assembly GCA_947069175.1 of Scalesia atractyloides. Classification (NCBI taxonomy): domain Eukaryota; kingdom Viridiplantae; phylum Streptophyta; class Magnoliopsida; order Asterales; family Asteraceae; genus Scalesia; species Scalesia atractyloides. The sequence goes on from CAMTDV010000014.1 coordinate 43,071,865, forward strand.
TTCGAGGTCTTCCCTCGAAAATTCAAGATTCAGTTTTAAGCACATCGCCTGCAACACTTGAAGCCGCGATGGAGTTAGCTATAGAACTCACTGAAAATCGCATTCGAAACGGCAAATTCAAAGATGAAAAGAAGAAAGCACCCATAGAGACCCCAACTACAAACCACCCAGTCTCATCCTCAAAGTTTGCTGGTAAGAGGAAACGTAATGGCAAGAATTTCGCTGTCACTCAAACCAACCCTCTTATCACTGCTGCACCAATCACCCAAATTGCTACTCCAGCTACACCATTCAAAAAGCCATATACCGGCCCACACCCAAAATGCAACCGCTGTCAATACCATCACCCTCCCGAAAATCTCTGCCAACATTGCACGAGTTGTGGCCGTGCGGGTCACACCATCCAAACCTGCCGTACCCTTCAGCGAATGAACCGCAATCAACCTCAAACCCAAACCCAAAATCAGATAATGGGTCAAGCCCAACAACCCTGACTTCTACCACCTGCACAACATGTAGCCCAACCTTACTACCAACCCAACTACCCCATGATGCAACCCATGCGAGCCTGTTACAACTGTGGGGACCCAAACCACTTCAGGAACACTTGTCCACGCCTGGTGAACATTATCCATGCCCAAGCTCACGCAAACCCGGTAAACCAAGCTAATCAAGCTCCCCCACCCGCCAGAGGGAGAGCTTTCAATATCAACAGCAACCAAGCCAGGGCTGACAACAACGTGGTCAACGATACGTTTCACATCAATGGTAGTTATGCATCCATATTATTCGATACTGGTGCGGATAAGAGCTTTGTGTCCTTAGAATTTGAACCTATCCTCGACCAACCTCGTGTTAATCTCATCGAGTCTCTAACTGTGGAAGTTGCTGACGGAAAACCCGTTTCACTAGATTCTATTATACGCAATTGTACCCTCACCCTAAACGATCACGATTTTCCAATTAACCTTATTCCTATGAAGTTGGGAAGTTTCGATGTTATAACTGGTATGGACTGGCTCAGCCAGCATCACGCTGAAGTGGTGTGCCACGAAAAGTTAATTCGCATTCCTCTCACAGACGATCAGACACTACGTATTTTTGGGGAAACCCCTTCGAAAGGACTCAAATTAATGTCCTGTCTCCAAGCCCGAAGGTATCTCCGCAAAAAACTATGTCGCATTCCTAACCCACGTCATCAAAAGGGAAACAAGGAAAGAAAACTTGAAGATATCCCAGTTGTGAAAGAATTCCAACAAGTCTTTCCCGACGACATTTCAGGACTTCCTCCGGTGAGAGAAGTCGAATTTCGCATCGATCTTGTACCTGGCGCTACACCAGTCGCAAAATCTCCTTATAGGTTAGCCCCATCCGAAATGCAAGAGCTGGCCAGTCAACTGCAAGAGCTGACTGACAAAGGATTCATACGTCCTAGCTCATCGCCCTAGGGTGCACCTGTTCTCTTTGTGAAGAAGAAAGATGAAACGTTTCGCATGTGCATTGATTATAGAGAACTCAACAAGTTAACGGTTAAAAATCGCTATCCACTACCTCGCATTGACGACCTTCTAGATCAACTTCAAGGTGCCACCTGCTTTTCAAAAATCGACCTTCGTTCTGGTTATCATCAGCTCAGAGTGCACGAAGAAGATATCCCAAAAACCGCCTTCCGGACTCGTTATGGTCATTACGAGTTCATGGTCATGCCTTTCGGTTTAACCAACGCCCCCGCCGTCTTCATGGATTTAATGAATAGGGTATGCAAACCCTACCTCGACCGTTTCGTCATAGTCTTCATCGACGATATTCTTATCAACTCCAAGTCTAAATCCGATCATGAGCGACACCTTCGACTCATCCTTACACTCTTAAGGACTGAAAAGCTCTACGCTAAGTTCTCAAAATGTGATTTCTAGTTAGGAGAAATACAATTCCTTGGACATGTCGTCAACGACAAGGGAATTCATGTTGATCCTTCAAAAATCAAGGCAGTGCAGGAATGGCAAGCGCCACGTACCCCTACCGAAGTTAGGTCATTTCTCGGTTTGGCTGGTTACTATCGACGCTTCATTGCCAATTTTTCCCGTATTGCTGTACCGCTCACGGCCTTGACTCATAAAGGAAAACCCTTCATATGGGGACCTAAGCAAGAGGAGGCCTTCCAAACTCTAAAGCAAAAACTTTGTGACGCACCTATCCTCACACTCCCTGAAGGTTGCGATGACTTTGTAGTATATTGCGACGCATCAGGGCAAGGGCTAGGCTGTGTATTAATGCAAAGAAGAAAAGTGATAGCTTATGCCTCTAGGCAACTCAAGGTTCACGAGAAGAATTACACCACCCACGACCTGGAACTTGGAGCCGTTGTGTTCGGTCTCAAGATACGGAGACATTACCTCTACGGTACTAAGTGTGAAATATACACTGACCACAAGAGTCTCCAACATATCTTCAACCAAAAGGAGTTGAATATGAGGCAATGAAGATGGGTCGAACTTCTCAACGACTACGACTGTGAAATTCGGTATCATCCTGGCAAGGCAAACGTAGTGGCCGATGCGCTCAGTCGAAAAGGTTATGCGAACTCCATTCGTCTTCTCTGTTCGCAAATCATAACCGACATCAAAGATCGAATCCGAGCAGCTCAACATGTTTCTGTAACAGAAATGATGTACGCGATGAACTGTCATTTGGAGCTGAACTCAAAATCGAAACCAAATCCGACGGTATTCTATACTATTTAAACCGCATATGGATTCCTGATCGCGATAACCTTCGTGATTTCCTCATGAATGAGGTGCACAAAACACGATACTCTGTACACCCAGGAGCCGACAAGATGTATCAAGACCTACGATACACTTACTGGTGGCCTGGCATGAAAAAGGATATCGATGTTTTTGTTTCCAAGTGCCTTACCTGTTCCAAAGTAAAAGCTGAACATCAAAGACCTTCAGGACTTCTAGTCCAACCCGAAATACCTGTATGGAAGTGGGAAAACATAACCATGGATTTCATTACCGGGTTACCTCGCACCTCCAGTGGGTATGACACCATATGGGTAATAATCGATCGTCTTACAAAGTCATCTCACTTCATTCCGATTCGCGAGGACTTCAAGAACGAGAAGTTAGCTCGTATCTACATCAGCGAGATCGTAAGCCGTCATGGTGTACCATTAAGCATCATTTCAGACCGTGATGGTCGTTTCACTTCACGAACATGGCGAGCCGTACAAACCGCTTTGGGTACACGATTAGACCTCAGTACCGCTTTTCATCCTCAAACTAATGGTCAATCTGAACGCACCATCCAAACCCTTGAAGACATGCTGCGAGCATGTGTCATAGACTTCAAGGGAATTGGGACGCTCACCTACCATTAGTGGAATTTTCGTACAACAATAGCTATCATTCAAGTATCGGCATGGCTCCTTTCGAAGCTTTATATGGTCGTAAGTGCCGATCTCCTGTATGTTGGCACGAAATTGGGAAACGCAAATCACCGGTCCATTTTTAATTCAAGAAACAACCGACAAGGTCCTTCAAATTCTAAACAATCTTCTAGCGGCTCAAAGTCGTCAAAAGAGTTATGCAGACAAACGACGAAAGCCCTTAGAGTTTGACATTGGTGATCAAGTACTTTTAAAAGTATCACCGTGGAAGGGAGTGGTTCGTTTTGGCCAGAAGGGCAAGCTAGCACCACGCTACGTAGGACCTTTCAAGATACTCGAAAGAGTAGGTCCTGTAGCATACAAGCTTGACCTACCAGAAGAACTCAACAGAATTCATCCCACATTTCACGTATCAAACTTGAAAAAGTGCCTCGCCGATGAAAATCTCCATATTCCCCTAGAAGACATTCAAGTCGATGAATTGATGCACTTCGTTGAAAGACCAGTAGAAATCATGGACTTCGGAGAGAAACGTTTAAGGCGAAGTCGTATTCCAATTGTCAGGGTACGTTGGGAGTAGAAATGAGGACCCGAGTTTACTTGGGAACGTGAAGACTCAATGCGCGAAAAATACCCGCATCTTTTTCCAGTTACCACTACTACTTAAATTTCGGGACGAAATTCCTAAAAGTAGGGGATACTGTAACATTCGTCGAAAAACGGGTTTTCCAAACCCGCTTCGTTTGATAATCAAGTATTCAGTTATAAGATTTCGTTGCGTATTTATTGTTCAGATTATTTTAAACAGTACATAATTAATAAACATTTTAGAATTTAAAAACCATAATTGATAAATAATAATAATAAGTGAATAAAAAATAAAATGGAGTTGCCGGGTCTCGAACCCGGGTCTCCCACAAACACAAACACACACCACACCACTCTGCCACACACTACACTTGTGATAAACACTGAATCAAATAACACTTAAAGTAAAACCCGAAAATCAAAAGTGGAAATCAGCGCGCCCAGAACTCGCAATCACCGGAAAAACCGAAACTCCGCGATTTTGGCTATTCTCCTTTGACTGAAACACATAAACGGATCGCGACATCAGTTATAACCGTTGCCGGCACTCAATTTCAGTCAAAAACCGATGAAATCATTGATCGCGATTGTTGACCCCTAATTCAGACCCAATCGACCTGCCCCCTTATAAATACCCACTCAAACTTCATGTAAACCTTTCGCTCAGAACCACACTCACTTCCGAAGCTTTATTCCTTCCAAAATACGTCGCCGGAGATTTTCGCATTCGCCGGAATTTCACCGGAAAACCGAGGCTTTACTCCTAATCGGTATAATTCTCGACTCTTTTTTTTGGTAATCCATTATTCGGCATCTATTAACCTTAATCGGTCAACCAGAGTCTGTCTCAAACAACGTCGCCGGAAATTCTCGCACTCGCCGGAATATCACTGGAGAACCGAAGCCTCACTGCCGATCGGTATAATCATCTAAACCTTCTTGCTATCTCTTGCTTAGTAATCTAATTGCTCAACACAATAATCGAAACTGTTAATTCAGTTCGTTCAGCCGGATTCACTGTCGGAAATTTCTGTAAGTGAAGAAGATGAAGTCGATTATGTGTATTAATATAATTAAAATCAGATATTTAACCGGGTTAGACACACAGTCCAGCGGTGGACTGTGTGCAAATACAATACACACGTCCCGAGTTCGAATCGCACATGTTACCGACTTTCAGAAATAAAACCAACATTTTTAAAACCTAATCAGATCAAGTCACAGTATATACGTAAGAGGAATATAATCCAGTAGTTAAACAGATTAGACACACAGCCCAACTGGGTGGGCTGTGCGCACTCGAACCGAAGGTCCCGAGTTCGACTCCGGGTCTCTGCAACCGATTCGACCATATAAATCATTTTTAATAAAAACAAAATAAGGTTAAAGTTAATTAGTATATATATATAATTAAAACAGAGAATATTTCAGGTTAGACACGTAGCTCAGTTGGTAGAGCTGCGTGCACGTATACGAGAGGTCCCGAGTTCGAACCTCACTAGCCGCATAGAATAAACACAGTCTGACCGGTCAAGACCCGGTCAAACCTGACAAAAGTCAACCCTTTTTATTTCATTTTTATTTATTTATTTAATTGGAAAATTAATTAAAAATACTTAAAAGTAGGATTTTTAAAGTTAGAAAATTTCCTTAAACTCACAAAAATAAATCTAAAAATCCCATTAAGAGCACTAATTAAAAATATTAATCTAAAATAAAATTTATTTATTTATCGAATCATTTCGTTATTATCTAGGTTAGTTTTTCCCTCGTCGATTGAATCATAAATTCGTGCGCATTCATCGTCATCAAAGAACGCACCCACTGTGAGTGAATCTCTACCAATTTCCCGTTTTAATCATGTTTTGGGGTGTATCATGTGTCGTACAATTCTTTTATTTTATTTAAACACTTGTGCATACATCATATCCATGATCAAGTGTGTATCAATTGTTGTGTGAATTATATGTAGATTGGATTTATAATTTTCAGTGCACGCATTTCATTAGGCCCATCAGTTCCCCGTGGGATACGGGTTGAGCATCAGGAGCCTCATTAGATCGGCTCCGTTTGATTGAGCCTTGATCTCACATACATCATCATTTATGTCATATACTCATCCAAAGTGGTTTGTGATTGTTTATCTATATATGTTTGTTCACATGTGATTATTGCACGGATTTTCTTTATTAAATAAAACAAGAAATTAGTAAAAATGTTTTATCAAGGTTCACTCGCCAACTTTTGTTGACCCAAAATCTCCCCCGTTTTACACATGATACAGGTGATCCAGCTGAGACAGGAAACACTTAGGAAGGCCTAGAAGAATAAACAAGTTTATGCTTTGGAATAATTATGTAGTTTCATTTTCTTGTAATTGTATGAATTTTGTTTTGGATATTTAAGTTTGTAATTTGAATTTAATAAATATGAAACATCTTAGTAAACATCATGAGCTTTGGTGATAACCCAATTATGCACCGATTTTTATTCCGCTGTGGGTCGGGGTGTGACAACATGCTCCAAATGAATTTGAACCTACAACCCGATGATGAACCCAATCAAGTCGATACACCCACAATGCTGCGTGGCAAGAAAAGTGGTGGTTCGTAAAGTGAAGATAAGGAAGCGGTAGCGGAGTCCGTCACTGAATTCAAGGAGGCTAAATTGGCGGAAATGATGGAATCCAAAGAAAGAAGAGAAAAACTTGTGGCGGCAAAACTTAAGCGGGAGGAGGCATATATTAGACACTTGAGCGCAAAAGAAAAAAAATAGTGATGTAAACGTCTTGTTACAACCGCACGACAATCTCGACGAACCGTATAAATCGATCGTACTTCAACACAAACCGCGAGATATGTGAAAAGTGGGGTTGGGAGATGCCGTAGATTTTTTAGGGTTTTTTAGTTTGCGATGTTTTTTTTAGCTTGTAATTTAGGATTTATTTAAATGAAATTTATAATTTATAATTTTATTGTTTTATTGTTAATTTATAATTTAAAAATAAAAAAACCCATCACTAGTGATGGACATTTCCACTAAAATCTATCGCTAGTGATAGAATTTGGCTCGATGACGTTGCGTATGGTGATTGGATGTTGTGAGTGATGGAATTTAATCACTATTGGAGCGACCCCTAATGGCCAAAAACATCCTATTTTTCCTACTAAATGAGGGATTTGTCGATTTTGTTGTGGCTGGTAGTAGTATGAATATAAATAATCAAAAGTTTTTATCTTTCTCATAAACTTAAAGATTGATTATAACTTTACCTAATACCATTCTACTTTATCACGGCAGCTTGGTCATCAAAATACGTATCAGCAGGGTCTGAACGATGCAAACTCAATGGTACACTTTCGGTTACTGGAGCTGTCTTTTTATATATTTATTAGTATGGTGAGATGATCACCAGTATCTTTTAGTAGTGATATTTGTAGAAATTCAAGTTCCTCTATCCATCCCAAAAAATACAGCGTTTAACTTGACCCATAGTTTATATGTGGCATGTCCGAACCAATTTTAACGACCATCATGTTGACAATGTTTAACTGAATTCTTGGTTTGAAGGAGCCATCTTGAAGAGGTATGATCCTAAATCACATGAGGACACATGTCAAAGGGACCACACCACTCCAAGCTAATGTCCCCGTCACGCAAGAGCATCCAGAAGGTTCTAGAAACTTCTTGAAGATAGACACCTGGTAACAAGAAAATGCTCTCAGCAGACATGAACGACGGTACGTGGACCAATAAAGAGACGCCAGCTAACGAGTATAAGATCCTGAGAGGACAAGGCGACATCCGGTATAATGGCAAGCTGACCTGGAGCGAATAGCCGTGCGCCACGTCACCTCAAGGCCTGACGCCGTATGAGCGGACATGACGAATATTCCTTTTGGTCGGACAACTGGCAAACATTGGCTAACTGGCATGTCGCCTCCTCTCCTATTCTCCGGCTATAAATAGAAGGCATCATATGAAGTCATATCGGGCAATGGCTACCTTTCAGCTCTATCATTTCTTAAACTTCTAAGTTGTCTTATAATCTTACTGTTTATTGTCTATTTGTGTTCATTTTTTGAATATTTGTAATCAACTCAGGGCTTAGAATTTTGGCAATTCAAACTAGCCGGATTACACTCATGGACCTTGGTGGACTTAAGAAGAACAAAATCTTTGTGACGTGTGTGGTTTTGTAGAAACTTCGTAAGTTTTCTGACAATGTGGTTCTAATATCTTGATACAGGTTGTAGTCAACTTATAGTTTACCGAGAACATGGTTATAACTTATATGATATTACTTTCCGCACTTAAATCCGACCCCGTGTACTAAGATTAGACTCAAAATTATAAATCTATTTCTTTTGTTATCATGTTTTATCTTTAAGTGCATTTGTAATATCATGTTTTATCTTTAAGGATTTGAGGCCCAAGGTTATACTTAACATCTTTTAAGAAAAATATCAGAATAAATCAACTTTACGTTTATGAGTGGAGATGGACATCGGGTGGCAACTGATTCATACAGGTCTGACATGCACTCATTATTATTTTTCCAAACGATCTCTCTTGCAAGATATTCTACAAATTTTAGTAGTTATTTCTCATGCAAAGGACGTCCAAGGAATTTAATTGATTTACTTTTGAATGGGTTGTAGGGTTAATCTTGACGCATTACAAACAGGGTTATCGGGTACGGGAATGGAGCTTCGTAATCGGATACGAGTTACACGGGTCAGTAGAAAAGTTGCTATTTAGTCACACATTTTTTACTGTTTTTTCTTAAGTCAAGTAATATATTAGTGGGTTGCTGACGTGGGTAGCTCAAGCTTAATAAAATGACAAAAATGCAATACAGCTTAAAGGGTTGAAAAGTAAAAGGGTTCGACAATAGCCAACTGTCATGAATAGTAAAAAGGACAAGTCAGAGTCTTGTCACATCACCATTTGCGTGTGAACCCTCCTGCCCAGCCGCAACCAGAGCTTGTCGGAGAGCACACCCTTTTACCCTCAGGTCCGAAGCCTTCAACCCCCAAATGGGCAAGTCCCCCACTGTAGCCAAGGATCACTAGTCAAAGGCTTCTTCTTATGGAGAATCCTTTCCCTATAAATCTCAGCCCCTTGTCTTCAGCTAACACATCCCAGATCAGCTCAGGTCACTCTTGAGCTATGACCTTACTTCTCCTCTCTAGAACTTGCATCTTGCTTGTTCTATTCTTGGCTCACTACAACATTATCTCACTAAGCATAGACATTCTTCAATCCAGAATTCAAAGTGAATAATAACAAAATGATCCACCTCCACGTGCTACAAACGTGGGGGGAACCCACGACCTGCGTTAGGCTAATCGAAACCTTGAACCTTTTAACCCTGGAGACGTCGCTACAGTCCTTGGTCTTGTATTTGTTGTAACAATAAGTTGGCGCCCACCGTGGGGCTACGCCGCTTACTTTATCTTAAAGACCAGTTGTGTAGCTCCATTTTCTCTTTACATCATGTCTGAAAGCGAGTCTTTTGGAAAGGTAAATCGGGTGCCTAACAACATCGACGTAACACCAAACTCTGGCCGGATCTCACCGGTTAGATCTACACCTCTCTCTACTCCCAGAAGTACTCCAACGGGGACTATGTTCCCAGGAATTCACTTCTTTTCAAACATCAACCCCGTCTCGATCAGGGGTTGCATCTCCTCAAACCGGTGCTATGCGTTACCGGAACATATAGATCTAACATCCGAGGGAGTAGCTTGAAATTTCTTACAACTGAGATCTCTTCTCAATCAACATGTGATCCGAGAAAGAGAAAAATGGGTGAGAATAAGACTAGACTTTGAGGAATCCGAACCCTCATTGTCACTCGGTCCTCCACATCTTCCTTTTAGTAGCTCACGTCCAAAACACATCATACTAGCTGGTCCAAGCCCTTGTACTTTTGGGAGGCCAAGTCCAAATACTTTTCCTTATCTACCTCCCAACCCGTTGTAACCGGTGAACCTATTGGGCATGAAACCACTCTTGATCAATTATGGCAGTCACCAGCTTCAAGCATTCCACATTCTGCTGCCACTTCATGGGAACAAGCCATGGCCACCTTGCCTTTGGCTCAAGTTGCGGTATTGAGCACATCCATGGGAATGCCTTATACAGTACCACCAGAAAGCCTTCAAGGCTTTAACCTCGTGCCCCAACTGATGACACAGATGATGGCACAATTTCCTTGGCAACACTTCATCATCCAGGAAGCCTTCAAGGCCTTATACAGTACTCACCAGGTTACCTCAAACGGTAACCCAGCTTCAAGGGTAGAGGAAGACCTCACAAAACCCTACAAGCCCAACAACTTGCCTTGCTTTTCCCAACAAATTGCCGATTACGAGTTTTAAACCCGATAAAGATGCCATCGCACATCAGAACTTGTGGTGAGTTTTATGAACGCCATAACCTCCAAATCTTCACCGGGGCTGCAAGAATTGAAAAATGATCTAACCCCGAATGTTGTCTAATGTTCAGGTAAACCCTTGAAGGTTCTGCACGTATATAGTTCGACAACCTTCCTGAACGAAGCATTCAGACCTTTAACGACCCCAGCAAAGGTTTCTTGGCCAATTTCTCACAACAACTAAGGTAGGTCAAGGATGCCACGTTAATCTTCCAGATAAAACAACACGATGATGAAAGTCTCATGGAGTTCATCGAAAGGTACAAAAAGGGAGGGTTAACCTACATGGGTGCTGATGAAAAGATGAGGGTTGCAGGGTTCATGAATGCTCATAAATTCCAAATATCTCACAAGAGATTACAAAAAATGCCTGCCCAAAACCCTTAAAGAAGCACTCAAGAGGGTTGAAGCCCACATTCGAGGAGGAGAAGTTGTAGACATCAAAGAACATCCTAACTGGCGACACGATAGTCCCAATAGAAAAAAAAGGAAACTATGGATCTTGCGACAAACGGTCGAAGGTTCGGATTCCATAACGCCTGAAGGCTGGAACCCTCTAAGCCGAGAAAAAACCATAAAACTTTATAGCCTTAACCAAAAACTCCACAAGAGATCCTAGCAACCGAAGAGGTAAAACACAGCTTCTGCCTTCCTCGACCATTACCGAAAAGCAACAACAACGAAAACTCAACATTATGAGTTTCATGAAGAGAATGGTCACCATACCAATGATCGCTTCCAACTCAAAAGGAGGATCGAAGACGCCGTCAGGTCCAGGGAACTAGATCACATAATTAAAGGGGTCAAGGACAAGATGGTTGACGGAAAAAGAAGGAAGTAAATATGGTAGACTTCGAAAACAAAGCTTCCCACAAATGTTATCGCTTGAAGGCATGGGAACGCCAATGTGTCTGTTTCCCTCCACCAGAAGGAGGGTTGCTCTTAAATCCTTTGGTAATGGAAGCCAAGATAGGAACCATCAAGATGAAAAAGGCTTACATTCACACCATCGCAGCCACCGAAATCATGCTTGAGAAACGCTTCAACCGTCTCAGAAACGATGAACGTTCAAGGCTTCAACAGTCTAAATCCTACATAAAAGGTATCGCTGACATACCCATCAAGCCTTTAGGACAACTAACCCTTGATGTCTGTTTTAGTGAAGGCGAGATGGAAAAAACCAAACCACTCACATTCGTGGTTATCAAAATTCCTTCCAACTATGATGTTATCATAGGAAGGCCAAGACAAAGTGCATTCGGGATGGCAGTCTCGGTTGGCCAAGGCACTGTGAAGTTTCCCACTGAAAAAGGGATAGCAACCCTTCAACCTACCCAGGAGGCTTTAACGGTTGAAGGGGAAAGCTCAAATAAGAATGAAGACAATGAACAAGGGTTGGTCATAAACCCAAAATATCCCCATCAAAGGATAAGGGTAAACACCAGTCCCTCCAAATAAACTCTCTCATACCTTAAGAAGTTACTCTTGCACTATGTTGATGTCTTTGCCTGGTGCCCGGAAGACATGACCGACATCCCTCGAAGCATTGCCGAACACGAATTAAAAATCCCACCTGATGTTAAGCCCTTTGTCCAAAACAAACGAAGTCGAGCTTCTAAAAGAAACCTTGCAGCGTACCAAGAGGTAGAAAAAAGCTTGTCTTAGCCGCAATCCTCCGAGAAGCTAAGTACCAATCATGGCTAGCCAACCCGGTTATGGTTCGAAAACCCGACAAGTCTTGAAGAATTTGTATCGATTTCAAAGACTTGAACAAAGCACACCTAAATGATTGCTACCCATTACCAGGAATAGACCTTAAGGTTGACTCGCCCACAAGCTTCCCATTCAAGTGTTTCATGGATACCTACAAGGGTTGCCATCAGATTCACATGAAAAAACCGCATTTCACAATGATAAAGGTATCTTTTGCTATAAAAAATGTCCTTTTAAGAAATGCAGGTGCCACTTATCAACGCCTGGTTGACAAGGCGTTTGCTGGTCAAATTGACAAAAATATAGAAGCTTATGTTGATGATTTGGTCATCAAGAGCAAAACAGAATATCAAATGCTCGACGACATACAAGAAACTTCCCAAAACTTGAAAAAGATCAACATGAAGCTCAATCCAGTCAAGTGTTCGTTTGGTCTTAAGGAAGGCAAGTTTCTAGGGCACATTGCGGGGAAACAAAGCATAAAATCTAACCCAACAAAGTCAAAGCCGCCCTAGAAACCAAGTCCTCACAAAGCAAAAAAGAAGTAGAAAGCTTAAATGGAAAACTTGTAGCTTTGAAGCGTTTTACCTCGAAGTTACCAGAAAAGTCCCTACATATCTTCAAAACACTCAAGGGATGCGCTAACAGAAAAGACTTAGGATGGACTGAAGAAGCAGAGAAAGCCTTCAAACGAATGAAGCAACACATGGCTTCACTCCCGACCATTGCAGCTTCGGAAACATGAGAAATAATCCATGTCTACCTCTCGATTTCTAAAAAAAGCCATAAGTGCGGTGTTAACCATCGAACAAAACAAAGTTCAGGAACCCGTTTACTTCTTCAATAAAACACTAAAATTAGCAGAGATCAAATATCCTCCTTTGGAAAAGCTTGCTCTAGCTATGGTTAAAACAGCCAAAAGGCTTCGAGGGTACTTTCAAGCACAACCAATACATGTGGTCACTGACCAATCCATTAAAAGTGTGCTTGAAAAACCTGAAACTTAAAGATGATTAGCCAAATAGGCAGTGGAACTAGGTGAACACTATATCACCTGTGTTCCAAGGAAGGCCGTAAAAGCCCAAATCTTGGTTGATTTCATTGTGGAAATTCCAAAAGAAATAATAACGGAAGTTAACACCACAACCACTCAACCCTCTGACCCTGATACTTGGAAGCCTTATACTGATGGAGCTTCCAGCCTTGAAGGGTCAGGGGCTGGGCTAGTCTTAATCAACCCCAAAAGATTATAATTTACATATGATCTCCAGCTTGAAATCTAGACAATCAATAATGAAACCAAGTATGAGGCATTCATTGTTGGATTCAAGCTAGCCAAAAGGATGGATGTTCAAAGGCTTCAAGTCTTCACATACTCCTTGCTTGTCTCAAACCAGGTAAACGATAGCTACCGGGAAAAATCAAAAGAGTTGGTTAACACATTCCAAAGCATGTACCGTCAAGCAAGTCCCAAGATTTCAAAACAAGAGATCCGATGCACTAAGCAAACTTGCATCTCTCACATTTTCCCACCTCACCAAAAAAGTATTGGTTGAAGTGTTAAAATCACCATCCATTCAGGAACTTGAGGTTCAAGATGTGATCACCGAAGAAGGACCAAGTTGGATGACTCCTATTGTCAAATCCCTAAAAAATAGTAAATTACCTAATGACCAGACAGAGGCTGAAAGGGTTCGCATCAAACCAAGGCATTATGTGTTGTGAGGAGAAATCCTTTACAAAAAAGGTTACCTTGCACCACTACCCCAATGTGTTGGCCCAGAACAAAGCCAATATCTGATCAAGGAAGTCCACGGGGGAATATGCAGGGCTCATTATGGTCCAAGATATGTGGTTTCAAAATTGATGAACCTTAGATACTTCTGGCCCTCCTTTCACCAAGATACCACTAAACAATTACAAAAATGTAAGGACTGTCAGCTACATGCACCAATACCTAAAAGTCCTAAACACAATCTTATTCCCATTACCTCAGCTTGGCCATTCCACAAATAGGGAATGGATATTGTCGACCCATTCTCGCCCGCCAAGGAGGAGTAAAATTCTTATCGGTAGCCATGGAATACTTCACGAAGTGGCCAGAAGTCAAGAGGAAGAATCTCGGGAAAACAAATCATATCGTGTGGGAAAGTATCATATGTCGCTTTGGGCTTCTAGGGGTGCTGGTCACAGATAATGGCCAACAGTTTGCCGAGAAGCCTTTTAGCTCATGGTGCAAAGAATTCATAATTACACAAGTGTTTAGCTCGATATCCTATCCCCAATAAAACGGTCAAGTTGAAATAACAAACCACAACATTGTGGAGGGGATAAAAGCAAGATTGAGAAGACACAGTAATCAGTGGCTTGAAGAACTTCCTAACATCTTGTGGGCAATTCGAACAACCAAGAAAACAAGTCACCCTATAGCCTAGTGTTTGGGTCGGAAGCTACCATCCCGGTAGAAATAGGAGGTTACTACACAACGAACACTCAACATCGACCTTGAAGCCAACCAAGCTTAAACCATGTTGAACTTAGAACTCCTGGAAGAAGCTCGTGACCAAGCAGCTATAAGGGAAGCAAAACATAAGCAGAAGATGGAAGCTTATTACAACACCCGGGTGAAGCATGAATGCTTTAAGCCTGGAGACCTGGTTCTCAGTAACAATGAAGCAAAAAAAAGAATCAAGGCTCTCGAAACATACACCACTCTCAAAACACACAAAGGAGGATCATACAAGCTAGCCGATGTAGAAGGCAAAAAGCTTCCTCGTCACTAGAATGGCAAAAACCTTAAAAGGTTCCACGTCTAGACAAAAAGTCTTAGAAAGAATTTCAAGAAATGTTCTACCCTCTCTTGTAATCAAAATACTATCAAATGAATGAATGACGAAGTTTTGTTTGTCAAAATTTGTCTTTCTATCCTATAATCAGGTTGAGAGCCTAGCAAAAAACTCCATGGCAAGGGCCATGTAAGGGGATGAGCTCCCAGGCCACATCGCTCAATAGGTTCAAAGGTTTAATGGACGTATATACGGGGTGAGTTCCTAAATCAATCCAACTCCATGAGACTTAAATAAAAATTTTAACCTGTCTCATAGATGGGTCCGAACAGCCCACACTAATCGTTCCTTAAATCTCATAAAAAGGTTTATGAAACAAAAAGACACTGAATGATGTCACAAAAAGGATAGACAACATGTATCTTTTATCTAAAATACCTTAAAGCTAAGTGACTGCAACACTGAACCTTCCAAGGTATAATGGACAAAGGGCACATAACAAAACAACAAGACAATTGCAAACATTATCAACACAAGGAAAAAGTATAGTATAACGTTAGAAACATCAAGTTTCAAACATACGGCCTTAAGGCCCATAAACCTAGATATTGTTTAAAAGCCTTCAAGGCTAACAACCACAAAAGGAAACCTTAATGGTTCCCCTAAAACCTACTTGTTCAACATGCATCATAATATTGTTTAGAATGCTAAGAAAGCTACGAATAAAGTTCAAAGAGTCTTAATTTACAGCATCAGAAGTAGTAGGCTTCGCTGCCCCTGCTTCATCACCACTGGAATTTTTGGCTTTCTTCTTCATCCTACCTTCACCAGCCGTCTCAAAGGCTTCAAGGCTTACATCCTTCAAGCCTTCGCCGCCATCAGAAAAAGTAACCTCGCTATCGCCAGACAAAGAATGTTTCTTCGAAAGAGACTCCAATACTTTGTCACAAACGGCCTCATTAAGGCCAACGAGTTTCAGCTCCTATAAAACAGAGAGAGGCATGCTCATAAGCATTTTGAAACTATACCCACATAAGGGTAGGTCATATGCTCCATGTTAAGAACAACTTCTTTATACACGTTAAAAGCTTTGGGTTGATGACTTCTCCAAAGGCTTCCCAGATTCACAAGCCTTATAACCAGCAACCAAGCCTTGATACCGTCCATGGGCTAAAGCTTATTATACACGTCACCCAAGGCCTTTTAAATTCAGAGAAGTGAAGAAGGTAGGTAACTACCCACTAAAATCCATGCTCGATGAGCCATTTGTAATCACTAGTTGCATGGGCCAGCGAAGCCTCCAACTTATCCTTCTCCTCTAAGAAGGCCTTTTTCTAAACTTCCAAGACAGCCCTATCAACTCGCACCTGAACCCTATCAGCCTCCAAGCATTTTTCCAGTTCCACCATCTCAATCTTATGCTAAGAAGAAAGCTCATCAATCTTTACCAACAACTTCTTCTCATTCTCAGCAAAACCCCCTGATTCCTTTTCTATGGCAATCATGAAGTTTTCATTTCGTTGCTCCTCTTGGTGAAGACCACATATTCTTGCATTCTTTTACGAAACCAGGACACACCTTCGGGAAGCAAGGTAAAGAGGTTGCAAGCAGCCAACATCGTCTACGAGATCATCAAGTCATCTTCCATAGATGAGCAGATACCTCGTACAACAGAAGGAGAAAAGTGGCTCAAGACGTCCTCACATAAAGACGATTACTTGAAACTATCAGTAACCTTCCAATCCGAAACATAAACCTCTATTGAGGTCACATTGGAAGAACTTTCAATACCCTTCCCTGAATTCTTTAAGCTCGCAACCTTCTTAACCATTGTTTTGTTTCTCTTGCCAATAACCAAGGGTAACTCCTTGTCTTCCTTGGATTTTCCTTCAACCCCAACATCAAAAACATCTGAAACCTCTATATAATCACTCAACTTGATTGACTCAGAGGCCGACGGTTGGTTAACAGACTTTATCAACCGAACAATTCGAACGACGAGTAGAAACTTTGGAAGTAGCAACTTTGGTAAAACCCTTGACATTGGGGACATTCACATAGTCTGAACCCTCGAACCTATATTCAGACCCCCTGACAACAGCATCTTCGCCGGGTGTACCCTCAGCATCGCCAAACACAACATCAAAAGTATCATCGCTGTTGATAAAATCTAAGGCAAACATGACTGCAACAAACCAAGTAAAACATAAACAAAAATGCAAAAACACAATGCACAAAGCATATAAAAATATCATACCCGATCATCTCTCATGGGCACAGGGCCACGATCGGCTTGTCCCACAACTTGCTAATTCCCACAAACACTAAGCGATGTTTGGGAAAGGGACGAAGCCTCGAAGGACATTCCCCAATAGTTTTCAATAACCCACTATCTACCTCAGACTCAGAAAGTTCAAGTTCATTTAAAACAACATCCGGATGCCCCCAAACCATTTTAAACGAAACAATTGACTCCAGAAAATTGATCCTTCCAAAAATCGAGAGTTGTAACCATGGAGGGAATCAAACACACGTCAATCCGTGATGTTTCAAAAATAAACAAATCAACGCTTTTGGCCAATTGGAAAAATCAACGAAACATAAAAAATGATGGGTCATAGACCAACGCACGACATAAAACTTCAAAGTGCAAAACCCTAGAAACCCCTTGAGGGTGCAATTGCCCAAAGACATGATAATATTCCAAAACGTTGAGAAAAAAGATGGAAAAAAAAAAACAAAGGTTAGAAAACTTAAAATGGCGATAATACAAAGCAATGAAACTCGGTGGACATTGATCAATAGATTTATTACAACCCGGAACAATGGATCGACAGATGAATCAATACCCCAATGTTCATAAAAGGCATTGACTTCCTCTTGTGTTAATCAAGAGTAACTCACTCCCATATCCTTCTTTGCACCAATTGCTCCTAAGGACGATCAAGGAAAATCGAAAAAATATTAAACAACAACCCTTCAAGCCTCGAAGCCTTTAAACTACAAAAATATTGCATAAAAGTCAGAAGCATTTGAGCTTACACCTCAAATACCTCTGACTTGGGGGGGCTGATGACGTGGGTAGCTCAAGCTTAATAAAATGACTAGAATGTAATACAGCTTAAGGGTTGAAAGGTAAAAGGGTTCAACAATAGGCAACTGTCATGAACAGTAAAAAGGACAAGTCAGAGTCTTGTCACATCACCATTTGCGTGTGAACCCTCTTGCCTAGCCGCAACCAGAGCTTGTCGGAGAGCACACCCTTTTACCCGCAGGTCCGAAGCCTTCAACCCCCAAATGGGCAAGTCCCCCACTGTAGCCAAGGATCACTGGTCAAAGGCTTCTTTTTATGGAGAATCCTTTCCCTATAAATCTCAGCCCCTTGTCTTCAGCTAACACATCCCAGATCAGCTCAGGTCACTCTTGATCTATGATCTTACTTCTCCTCTCTAGAACTTGCATCTTGCTTGTTCTATTATTGGCTCACTACAACATTATCTCACTAAGCATAGACATTCTGGGTTGAACATTCTTCAATCCAGAATTCAAAGTGAATAATAACAAAATGATCCACCTCCACGTGCTACAAACGTGGGGGGACTCCACGATCTGCGTTAGGCTAATCGAAACCTTGAACCCTTTAACCCTGGAGACGTCGCTACAGTCCTTGATCTTGTATTTGTTGTAACAACATGGGTCAAAGTCATGGGCTTGTTTCCTGGCTTTTAGGCATTTTTTATCTTCATGTTTACGTAGTGGGTAAGCTAATTTTTCACTAGTTAGTGTTTTGTATGAACTGAATAAAGTGGGGTTTTGAAGCAGCAAACGAAAGTCTCTTCTTGAGTGTATCTTTGAATGTCTTGTGTGTGTTATAAGCTTTGAAAACCCAAAATGGATTATATTAGTTTTTTTGGGTAAATTACATCTTTCGTCTTTTATGTTTGTACTGGATTGTAACGGATAGTCTTTAACTTCAATAATTACAGTCACAATCTTTTATTTAAAAAACCCATTACACCCCACGTCCTTTGGCACTAACTAGATTAAAATTTTCAATTAAGTTTATTCACTTAAGGGTATTATGGTCAGTTCATGTTTTTATTTAAATGTTTAGTAAATAAAACAAAAAAATGCATATACACTTCTTTTTCTCCAATTTCCTAACCCTAAAACCCTAACCACCACATCCCCCCACCACCACCAAATCTTGTCGCCACCACCTCAAATCTTGTCACAACCGTTCCGGCCACCGTTCACCAGTCCGGCCACCACCACGTCACACCCACCACCCCGAACCCTTCGCAAATCTGCAACGTCCTGCTGCATTTGGAGTTTTGTACTGAACGTGCACCTTCTTGGGGGAGGATCAAATAGGAAGTTTGTTTTGGGTAGGAGTGTAGGAAGCAACAATAGAGTGACACATGACAAAAATAAAAAAACATGGAGGAGACATTTTAGTCAAACAAAAATTAATAATAAAACCCTAGATCTAAAAAACCCACATCAGTTCATCTCATCTCCACACCACTCCACCACCCCACCACCCCTCTTCCAACCTCCACACCACTCCACCTCCATCTGTCACCGGAAGTGACACAGCCACCACTTGCCGCCGCACCTCCGTCCCACCACCACCAGTCTCCACTTCAATTTCTCCCTTATGCAATAATTATTACTAATTTGGTAAGGATTTGAATACAAGCTCGGTTTCGATCTCCGATCACGGCGAGTTAACTCACCTGGAACAACCAAGTTTCAATCTCAGAAAGGTGCAGTCGCCGTCAAAGCCGCTGCTGCCGTCGTCGTAGCCAACGCCGGAAGCTTATGTGAGAACGATGATGTTGCGTTTTACGCATTTGAGAAGTATATTGTGTTTCACATCAGTTAAATATTCAAAGCTTTTGACTTTCTTGGGATGTGATTTTTTTTGTTTATTATAAAAGGTGAGGTCTGCTCATTGAATAAAGAGAGGTGACTTGTTTTATTAGTGACTACATTAGCAGTACACATTGAGCAACGATATTCATATCTTCTGCTGAAGTTTGCCTAAAAGATTAATAATTTATTCATATATTCTGCTGAATTATTGCTTTTTATTTTTTTGAATGGATAAGAACAAACAAGATACTTTTGTTGGAGTTGTGTTTTGTTTTGTGATTTACGTGACATAGGAGTTGAAAAATTGACTTATTGTGAATGATTTACTGTTGTTTGAAATGGAAACAACTCATTGCGTTTTACATTTTCTTAATATCTTGTACAAGCAAATGGTTTCAGTTATGACTTCAATCAATTTTACTACACATTTTATAAAACACAATGATAAAGAACAATTTTACTACATATTTTTATATGTTTTTGTTCTATTGCATTTTAAGTAAACACATTTTTTTGTATTTTTTTTTCCATTGCATTTTAGAAAAAAAACATTCTTTGTGTTTTTGATCCATTGCGTTTTAGGTTGAATACTTTGTTTTGTGTTTTTGATCCATTGCGTTTTAGAAAAAAACATATTTTTTGTGTTTTTGCTCCATTGCGTTTTAGGATGAACACTTTGTTTTATGTTTTTGATCCATTACGTTTTAGCAAAAAACTTTTTTTTTGTGTGTTTTTTGTCCATTACGTTTTTGAAAGAACATTTTCTTTTGTGTTTTTAGTTCATTGCGTTTAACAAAAACATTTTTTTTTGTTCATTGCGTTTTACGCATCTGAGTTATCGAAAACTTTTTTCGAAAGTATAGCAATAGTGTGCTCGTTTTAAAGATAAAAAAACGCTCGTTTTTATGGTGCAATTTTTATAAAAAAATAATGTCGTATTAAAAAGTTATTAACGTTTTAAAAACGGGAGGATTTGGAGGAGAGAGAAACTATTGACTTGGATGAACTACAATACCCTTAGAGTAACCCACGCGCTTATTTCTTTTGTTCAATCTTACTCATTTAATCTTAGCACTTGATTATTTAATAGATGGTCGAGATTACTTCCTATCATTCCTTTTGTATTCCACCATGTATTGCAAGTTATTTTTTCATGCATAACTTATATATCCTTTTAATGTGCTAGTATATTATTTCTATAGGTGGTTTATGCCAATAAATATTGGAGTAACATTTTTATGTGGAGGAATACTGGAATGGGTAGCTGTAAAACTGATCAAACCAAAGTCACATTTAGAAGGCCTCATAATCGTTATGTGTTCAACAGGTAATTTCAGAAATTTGACATTTATATCTAATTGAAGTAGAACTCAACAAAACCTCAGAGTTAAAACAGAGAACACAATTAAAGCCCAAATTGAAGAAATACTTGTATAATCCGAGATAGGGGGATACGTAATTCAGTTGTTATGGTCAAGTTTTGTGGTAATTGGTTATTAATATCTTGGAAAATGGATGCAATTAGGTGAACGGTGGCCGGAGAGGTGGTGGCGGCAGGATGAGGTGGTGGTGGCAAAATGTAGTAGTTAGGGTTCTAGGTTAGGAAATTGGGGAAAATGAAGTGTATGTGCATTTTTTTGTTTATTTATTAAACATTTAAAATAAAACATGAATTGACCAGAATACCCCTAGTTAATAAACTTAACTAAAAAATTTAATTTGATTAGTATAAAGGATATAGAGTGTTACGGGTTTTGCAAATAAAAGGATTGTGACTGTAATTATTGAAGCTTAAGGCTATCCGTTGCAATCCGGCACAAATATAAAGTACGGAAAGTATAATTTACCCCTTTTTTTCTAATGGGTCAGATGGGTAAATACATAACTAGCTAAAAAGGAAATGTGTCATTAATAAAAGTGTTAGTGTTAGGACTAATAAGGATCAATGAATTGGAATATGTCATCCGGTCAAATGCAGGAAGTTAGGGACTCTCTTGCACAAATGGCTAATAAAGCTTTATGATGGGGTTTTTCATTTTTAATGTCGTCTACATATATTGTCGGGGTTCAAGAATATTAGTCCATCCAATTTTATTCAATAGTTAAATTTCACATGAAGTAATCTTTAACAAAAGGTTCTTTTAGGGTTCATGAGGTCAAATAATTGTTTCTGGGTTCGTATGGTTAGTATTTTGGGTGTTGAACTTGGGTCCATCCAATTAGCATTTTGGGTGTTGAATTATGAATTCCCTTTTAATTTGATGATTATATATGTGAGAATATTGTGTTTGATTTTTTTTAAAGTGGGTCAATCCAATTTTAAACAAAGTGTTTGATCTTAATTTTTTTAAGCTTTAACTTTATGCCAAATAATGAAAGCTTTTTAAAAAATCACAAAATTATGCGTGGACATGGCAGGTGAAACTGATTTTTTCATGAAAAATTGAATCTTATTCTTTTGTGTTTATTTTCATTATCCATATAAGATTAATGTAAACTAGTATTTTGCCGTCACGCGTTGCGGCGGCGCATGGCGGGTGGAAAAGTGTGGTAACACAACGCACGATTCGTAAGACGCATTGTGTAAAAGATAATTATTAAAAAAGTGTAAAGCACAATTACAAAAAAAATGTAACACATAAAGATAGCACAAAGTGTAAAACACAATAAAAACCAGCATTTTTGTCTTTAAAACGAGTATAACACAAAAATGAGGTTTTTTTTTTCCTATAACGTAATAGACTAAAACAAAAAAAAAACAATTTTGTTTTTCTAAAACGCAATAGACTAAAAATATTAAAAATGAGTTTTTTTAAATTGAATGGAGAAAAAAATGAATTCTTTTCTAAAACGCAACCCAGATGAAGTTCTGACCATCTGTCAGAGAAAAAAGAACGAACGGATCTTGTAGGATTCCCAAGAAATTCTTCGATTTCTTGAGTTTCTTAAAAAAAAGGTAGAAGAACATGTTGATTTAGTGTTTGAAT
This sequence comes from Scalesia atractyloides, assembly GCA_947069175.1. NCBI lineage: Eukaryota > Viridiplantae > Streptophyta > Magnoliopsida > Asterales > Asteraceae > Scalesia > Scalesia atractyloides. The sequence goes on from CAMTDV010000014.1 coordinate 43,094,653, forward strand.
AATTGACTAACGAAGAAAATCGCAATATGATGTAGTGATTATAAAGAGAAAGTGAATAAAATGTTGAAGATGATTGGTTTTGAAGATGCAAGGAAATAAAAAAGAGAGAAAATTAGAGGAGATTGACTAAAATGTTTTTATTTATGTTTTTTTGTTATTTGTCACATATGCTCCTATTATCTATCCAAAACAAACTTTATAACATGTATGACTTAATTATTTAATTCTAGTTAGAATATAATAAAAATATAATATACAACTTGAAGGAAATAAATATAAAACATAAATAAAAGAGTAAATGAATTTGGAGAAAGAGGTAAGAGGTTATTTAATGTGAGTGGGGGGTTTGGGGGCGAAAAGTGAGAGAGATGACTTGGAAGGACAACCACCTTATCCTCTACTTGAGGTACAAAATCATCCACCATTCCATATATACATATATTTCCTAAATAAAACATGTAAGCATGCCCCTTTAACTTCCCTACATATAATTCCTGCACATACTTATTGCATGAAATGCGCTTAACAAATAAAAAAAAAACTTGTCATAAATTTAAAATATATATAATTGGTAGAATAGTTTAACTATTTTTTCTTCCAGATTTGCATCTAGCTTGCAACATCTAAAGAGCGAGATAAAAGGTGACCCAAGGCTAGGGTTATAAGAAACTCCCAATATTGATTAAGTTAGTCATGTATATAGTTATAATAATAATAATCATGTAGTTTATGTAATATTAAAAAAGTTATAGTAGAAAGATGGATAAGAGAAATTTTGTGTGATGTATTCGATACTAAGAGAATTTTTTTTCTTAAAATGGATGCCACCTCCGGTTAAAGCGAGGGGTAGAGAGATGTATCATGTCCAATAGTCCGAACCTACTTAGATCAGGGCCTAAATTTTAAGATAAGCCTATACTTCTCATTCTTAGCATTGTCGAATACAAGATGATATCTCTCATTTATGTTATATGATTATATAACACAAACCTAAAACACATTCGATAAAAATGTTAGATACAAAACAAGAGATAACATATCAAAGAAAGTTCTTCACCTTCTCAAATTGATTAATCCACCCCAAACTTGTTGTAACAAATTATCACAGCTTTATTAATTGAAATAAGCTAAGGCCTCTTGTTTATGGACAACAACAGAATTGACCCTAATTTAATTTATCTTTGCACAACTACATCTACATTAAGTAACCTAAACACGATGGCATCATTGTAATAACTGAGAAGAAGAGGGCCATTTACTAGAACCTTCTTCTTGAGGAATATATACATACACATAAGAACAATACTCAACCATGCATATCTATCCATTCGTTACATCGAATATAATAAACGTACCATTCTCATTGGTCCAACGGACCTCGCAAAAGATCCACCCAAAACCCAACCTTCCACCACCACCACCGCCGCCGCCGAGCCATGACATGAACCATCCAAACCCACCACCCCAAAACCCTAACCAGGAGGAACCATCACCACCCAAGTTCGAGTGGGACTTCCACGTCTCCGCCGTCGTCTCATCTCCGGCCACCGGTCAACTCATCTCCGACACGCTAGGCGTCATCGAAGTCAACTCCTCCGGCACCCTTTTCGCCACCGGCGGCATCGCTAGAAAGATCCGAATCTACAACTTAAACTCACTACCACCAATCACCACCCATGCTACCGCATGCCGAACTTACATTTGTACCCCAGCAAAGCTCAGCTCCCTCAAATGGAAACCCGAGTCCGCCGGAAAAACCATGGGCTCGGCGGACTACGACGGGGTCATAACAGAGTACGACCTCGAAACCCAGATGCCCGTCTTCGAGCGCGACGAGCACTCAGGCAGACGGGTATGGAGTATGGACTACTCCAACCACCATCTGGGTTCCGTCGTTGGAGCCTCAGGCTCCGACGATGGAACCATGCAAATGTGGGACCCTCGTCATGAAAACGGGAAATATGTGGCTGCTGTTCAATTCGGGGTTCCCGTGTGTTGCGTGGAGTTTAGCCATTTAATGGCACCTTATTAGCCGTTGGATGTGCGGACACAAGAGCGTATGTTTATGATGTGAGAAAAATGAATGAACCGGTTGCCGTTTTTGATGGGCATAAAAAAACCGTGAGTTACACACGATTTTTGGATGATCGGACGGTTATGACGTCGGGTACAGATGGGTGTTTAAAAATGTGGGACACAGAGGATCAGAGCCTGATTCGCACGTACAAAGGGCACACAAACCAAAGAAGATTTGTTGGGTTATCCGTGTGGAGAAATCAAGGGTTAATTGGATGCGGGTCGGAAAGTAACCAAGTGTTTGTGTATGATAAGAGATGGGGTGAACCTATATGGGTGCATGAGTTCGAACCGGAGGGTGGAACCCGGTCCGAACACCGGTTCGTGAGTAGCATATGTTGGAGTCAAGTAGGAGATGATGAGTGCACTTTGGTGGGTGGTGGTTCTGATGGAGTTGTAAAGATTTTTTCCGGGAAAAGAAAGCAATTAACATCCGATGTTCGATTATCAACTAACTGAAAGGTGACAAATTAATTTGTTTATACTTTTGTTACTTGAGAGAATATTATTTTGTTACTCCTATAGAGCATGTTGTTTTTAGTAGATAAATAGATGTAACTTTTATAAATGTTTCATGATTTACATTGACTGTTCAAAAATTGTTATAAGAGCATAACACTAGAATTGTTTTATGCATCCATAAGTCTTTGGTACTTTCGTTTTCTTCTATTTTTTCTCTCATCGTTCTCTTGTCTCCCGTTAACTGATAACAATTAGGGGAGGGGGTGAGCATTTTTCGGGCTGACCTGAGAAACTTGATGGACCGACTTGAGATCAACCCGGAATTCCTTTAATTGGGCTCGGTCCTTTGGTCCAGCTTTCCAGTTTATTGGTTTCCGGCTAGTATAGTCCAACCCCGAAAAATAAAAAAGAAAAAAACCAAATACTGGATGTTGATTTCATTGATATATATTTGGTTGATTTCTTAAAGAAATTTGGAATAAAAGTATATATGTGTTGAAAACCAAGGTAGTTTATAATGTTGCACATTTATGTTAACAGTTCTCATTTAACAGAAAACCATATATACACATGTGTGTGGATGCTCATCATGTTCATTTTGCATATACTTCTCACATTTTATTATTTTATTAGCTCAAATACATGGTGCAAATTTTGTATTGGCAAACACATAATCTCTTTACAATCACCAAATCTCTTTTCCTAATGTCATGCATTAAAATTAAAAGCAAACCACTGTTCCCATGAAATATTTAGAGTTCTTTCCATGTTTCTCACCTTGCATTCAGAAGGTGTGACAAAAGAACATAAGAGACCCATGGTTATATTAAATACTTAGATATTTGTAGATGTGTTCTTTGAGAGATCCTCAAATCATTCACTCTAGAAATATAACATAAAGAGTGGTGAAATTAGTGAGGCCATTCGTCGAAAGCAACACACACCTAAGTGGTGTTTGTTGATAGTTTGAGCATGGATTCCATCTTGTGCTTAACGCTCTATCCTTTGTTTTATATTTTGTTGGAAAAATCATGAAAAATGAGTTTTTTCACTAAGTGAGAAATGTGTTTCTCACTAACTTTGGACACAAATAATTATATATAATTGTGGTATAAATTATTGTTTGCCGGGTTTGTATTCATTGGGTGAAAGCTTTACAACGAATCAAACCAAATCCAAAACAGAGCTAATTATAACTGAGACATAGAAGCTTAAAGTAGCTTGTTTAAACTGGATGTGTTGTTGAGTTTGAGTACTAAAATGAGTTTCAATTTAAGAATTGAAATTATGAGTTTCAACTCCAGAATTCAAAAACTTAGCTTTATACTTTAGCGTGTTTCAATACTTTGGTTCCTTATAATTAAATATTAGGAGCTACTTAGTGGAAAAACACATCAAATGACACCAAACAAAATGTATGATCTAGCTCATGAGAGACTAAGTAGATACATTCACACACGCCAACAATCTTGAATGTGTATTTCTGGCTTGAAGGTCTACTTCGAAGTACAATCTGTTGTTATTGTTGTACTCTAGAAACAAACAAGTTCTCTAGGAAAACGTGTCAAACATAAGCCTCGACTTTCTAATTCTACCCTATTCTTCATATTCATTTTATTAAATTGTAATTCATATTATAACTTCCTTTCAAGTGTGTTTGCTTTCGTTATTTTTGTCTTTATCTATATATTTGTGAACATTTATTCTACATATTTCACCCCAATGAACTTTCATTTTGTTCGATCGTCATCGAACACGTGTCCTTTACATAAACGTATTATAAGCTATGGGTATGGTAGTTGAGGCATGGATTGCCACGTGGGACGTAGTCTAGGTGATTCACAGCCCTCCTTCCCAAACCATGGTGGTTTGTGTGGTTTAATCCACGGCAACCCCACCCCATTTTAATTAATTAGGGGGATTTTGATTGGTGAGGGAAGATAGTGGGGGTCATGGTCCACATCATATAGGGTGGTGGATTAGGTTGATGGATGAGGACGGTGTGACAGAATCTGACATGGAGGGTGATAGTGATCATTTCGATCATGACTACACCACATAGCTTAAGAATACATATAACTGGTTAAGGTAAACTTTACATTGATAACTTACTTTTAGGGTTGTTTTAAAATAGGACCACTACCCATAACTACATCATGAACATTCACCGATGCTCTTATTAGTGTTGATGAACATTACTAATATCATATCCAAACTTAGAATCTCATCCATGAAAGATGACTCGTAAATGCACTAACCATGATATATTACTTGGGTTCTTTCTTCTATTTGTAGTTTTATATGTATAAGTCACATATTTTGTTAACTACTTTTTACAATATTAATCCGTGCTTCTAAAAAACGATCTAAAATTTCATAAGTAATTAATAGCCATATCAGAATACTTTTAAGTTACACGGCTAAAAAAGAAGTTTTAAAACCTTAACACAATTCAAAACATGTAGGCTGTAAGTAGAAACCAAAACATAGTTTAGAAGCACATTAGTTAACAAACTTATTGATGACGGGGGTAAGCTCAAGCCTCAATAAAATGGTTTTTGCACATTAACGCTTGAAAGGTTAAAGGGTTCATAACCCGTGAACTCGGGTGAACAGCAAAAGCATGTGAGCAGTAAAACAGCACTTCACTGATTGCTTGATCAACTCTCCCACAGCCGTAAAAGAGAGTCTATGCACAGAGAACAACCTATTAACCGCAGGTCCAAAGCCTTCAACCCTCAAACGGGTAATTCCTCCACTTAGCCTCGGATCCTTGGTCACGAGCTTCCTCTTATAGAATATCCTTTGCCTATAAGAACCAGCTCCAACTACCATCATCCACACACCAGGTCTGCTGAGTTTACAAGTACTCATTGATCTTCTCTCCTTTCTTGAGAAAAAGCTCCTTGCTTGCTTCTCTTCTTCACTTCAAACAATATTGCTTCGCTAACAACTTCACTCCGGTTCGAACTCCCTTCGAGCTGTAATCAAAAGCGATCAATAATCAAGTGATCCACCCCACGTGCTACAAACGTGGGAGGACCCCACGACCTGCGTTAGGCTAATCGAAATCCTTGAAGCCTTTTAGCTTAACAAGTCCATCCACTATCCTTGGTCTCATATCTGTTGTAGCAACAAGTTGGCGCCCACCGTGGGGCTACGCCGCTTATTCTTCTCAAAAGACCAGTAGTGTATCTCCATTCTCTTCAAAATCATCATGTCGGAAAACGGATCTCCGGGGAAGTCAATCAAGTGCCACGTACTCTAACGTCCACCGTAAGTCCAGCCTCACCGGTTGTGACAACCCACTCTCCACCCTGGAAACACTTCTGTCGGGATCTCGTTCCCTGAGTTTTTCCAAACACCAACTCCTTCCCGTTCTGGAACTCCTTCCCCACAGATTGGCACTTCAAGTGCCCGGAACGCGTTGATTTAACCCCAGAAGGAGTTGCTAGGAATTTCTTGCGTTTGGGGTCTCTCCTCATCCAACACGTAAGCCAAGAGCGGGAAAAAGGGGTCAGAATAAGATTGAGTTATGATGAGTCAGAACCGTCTTTATCACCGAGACCACCACCTCAACCTTTCAGCAGCTCACAACCCATGGCCTCTGGCCATGAAGCTGGTCCCAGCACGGTATATCAACCTTTCAACCCTACCCCTTATTCTTATGGAAGGCCTAATCCAACGACCTTCCTCCTATTCACCTCTCAGCCGGTCATAACAAGTGCACCCGTCAGGCACGAGACCACATTTGAGCAGCTATAGCAGTCCCCCATCGCAAGTGTCCCCCCTCCGGTTGCCTCCACATGGGAGCAAGCATTGACTACTTTGCCTTTAGCACGAGGCGCCGTTATGAATGTATCCATGGGAATGCCTTATGCTGCACAGCCAGAAAGCCTCCAAGGCTTTAACCTTGTGCCTCAACTGATGACCCACATGATGGCACAGTTCCCATGGCTACATTTCATTAATCAGGTGCTTTCCACTCACCATGGAACTGCAAATGGCAACCAAGGTTCAAGAACTGAAGAAGATCTGGCTAAACCATACAAGCCAAGCAGTTTGTCTTGTTTTTCACAGCAAATCGCTGACTATGATTTCCAAACCAGAATCAAGATGCCATCTCATATAAAGACATACAACGGAACAGAAGACCCAGAGGATCACCTCCAAATATTCACCGGAGCGGCAAGAATTGAGAAATGGTCCAACGCCGAGTGTTGTCTCATGTTTATGCAAACACTCGTTGGATCGGCCAGAATATGGTTCAATGATTTACCAGACAAAAGCATTCGAACCTTCGATGACCTGAGCAAGGGATTCTTGGCCAACTTCTCACAGCAAAGGAGATATGACAAAGACGCAACGGTGATTTTCCAAATCAAGCAAAGGGACAACGAAAGTCTCAGAGAATTCATTGAGAGATACAAAAAAGAAGGTCTCACCTACGTGGGTGCAGACAAAAAAATGAGGGTGGTTGGGTTTATGAACGCCATCACCTCCAAATATCTTACAAGAGACTTCAACAAGAGCCTACCCAAGACTCTTGAGGAAGCCCTTGAAAGGGCCGAAGCACATATACGAGGAGAGGAAACAGTAGATATCAAAGAACAAAGGAAACGGGCACCTAGCTGGCGAAGCAGCAGCCCAAGCAGAAAGAGGGGAAATTTTGGCCATTATGATAAACGGTTCAAGGGTTCAGACTCTCGAAAACCTAAACCTCGGAACCCTCCAAGCAGAGAGAGAACCGTCAATTTCACAACCTTGACCAAAACCCCTCAAGAAATCCTAGCAACTGAGGAAATCAAGCACAGCTTCCGACTCCCAAGACCTTTACCCAAAAGTAAGAAAAATGAAAACTCCACTCAATATTGCGAGTTCCACGAAGAAAAAGGCCATCACACGAACGATTTTTTTCAACTCAAGAAAAGAATTGAGGAAGCCGTTAAGTCTGGAGAATTGGCTCATTTAGTGAAAGGGTTCAGGGACAAAATGGCTGAAGGAAAAAAACAAAAAAGTAAACATGGTGAATATCGATAAAGAGGTTTTCCGCAAACGACAATGCTTGGAGGCTTGGGATCTTCAATGTGTCTGCTTCCCACCACCTCAGGGGGGCCTACTCTCGAATCCCCTGGTAGTCGAAGCAATTGTGGGAACAAGTAGAACAAGCAAAGCCTACATAGACACAGGGGCGGCCACCGAGATCATGTTTGAAAAGTTCTTCAACTGTCTCACTGATGAGGAACGTTCAAGGCTTCAACCTTCGGATCCTCCATAAAAGGTATCGCTGACATACCCTTCAAGCCTTTAGGCCAATTAAACCTTGATGTCTGTTTTAGTGAAGGCAAGATGGAAAGAACCAGACCACTCACCTTTGTGGTTATCAACATCCCTTCAAACTATGATGTTATCATAGGGAGACCAGGACAGTGTGAATTCGGTATGGCTGTCTTGGTTGGCCAAGGCACTATCAAGTTTCCCACTGAAAGAGGAATTGCAACCCTTCAACCAACCCAAGAAGCTTACATAGTCGAAGGGGAAAGTTCGAAAAAATGAAGACAATGAAGGACTGATCATAAACCCCAAGTATCCTGAACAAAGGATAAGGGTTAACACAAACCTATCTAAAGAAACTCTCTCATACCTTGAGAAGCTGCTCATACACTATAGCGATGTCTTTGCTTGGTGCCGGAAGACATGACGGGTATCTCTCGAAGCATTGCTGAACATGAGTTAAGAATACCACCAGATGTCAAGCATGTGGTCCAAAAGAAGCGGAGTCTAGCTCCTGAACGAAGCCTGGCAGCATGCCAAGAGGTCGAAAAGCTTGTTCTCGCTAGGATCCTTCGGGAAGTGAAATACCAATCTTGGGTTGCCAACCCCGTTATGGTTCGAAAACCCGACAAGTCTTGGAGAATGTGTATCGACTTCAAAGATTTGAATAAAGCATGCCCAAAGGATTATTATCCCTTGCTAGAAATTGACCTCAAGGTTGACTCTCTCACCGGTTACCCCTTTAAGTGTTTTCTTGATACTTACAAGGGTTATCACCAAATTATCATGAAAGAAGAAGATGAAGAAAAAAACGGCATTTCACACGGACAAGGTATCTTTTGCTACCAGAAAATGCCTTTTGGTCTAAGAAATGCCGGTGCAACCTATCAACGTCTGGTTGACAAAGCATTTGCTAGTCAGATTGGCAAGAACATGGAAGCTTACGTCGATGATTTAGTGATCAAAAGTAAAACCGAGTATCAAATGCTCGAGGACATACAAGAGACCTTCCAAAACCTGAGAAAAATCAACATGAAGCTCAACCGGTAAATGTTCATTCGGGTTCGAAGAAGGCAAGTTCGTGAGGCACATTTTCGGGAAACAAAGTATAAAAGCCAATCCAAACAAGGTCAGAGCTGTCCTGGAAACCAAATCCCCACAAAGCAAGAATGAAATAGAGAGTCTGAATGGAAGGCTTGCAGCCTTGAAGCGTTTTACCTCCAAGCTCGTGAGAAGTCACTTCCCTTTTTCAAGACATTCAAAGGGTGTGAAAACAAAAAAAGATTTCAGGTGGACGGAAGAGGCAGAAGAAGCTTTTAACCATATGAAGCAGCACTTAGCGTCACTCCCGGCCATAGCAGCCCTAGAAACATGAGAAATAATCTCTGTTTACCTTTCAGCTGCTGAAGAAGCCATAAGCGCGGTCTTAACCATCAAACGAGACAAAGTTCAGGTATCCGTTTATTTCTTCAGTAAAACTTTAAAACTGGCTGAGATCAAATATCCTCCTTTGGAAAAACTTGCTTTAGCCCTAGTCCAAACGGCTAGAAGGCTTTGAAGGTACTTTCAAGCACACCCAATGCTAGTGGTCACTGACCAACCCATCAAAAGTGTGCTTGAAAAACTAGAAAATTTAGGATGATTAGCCAAATGGGATGTGGAACTAGGTGAACACAACATCACCTATGTTCCCAGAAAAGCTGTCAAAGCACAAGTCTCGACCGCTTTCATTGTTGAAATACCAAAGTAAGTCACCTCGGAAGTCAATGTAACAATCACTGAACCCTCTGACCCTGAAGCCTGGAAGCTTTTTACCGATGGGGCTTCCAGCATTGAGGGGTCAGGGGCTGGGCTCATTTTAATCAACCCTGAAGGGTTAGAGTTTACATACGCTCTTTGACTTGAATTTCAGACCACAAACAACGAAGCTGAGTACGAGGCACTGATAGCTGGTTTGAAGATAGCCAAAGAAATGAAGGTTCAAAAGCTTCAAGTCTTCACAGACTCGTTGCTTGTTTCAAGTCAAGTCAACGATAGCTATGTAGCAAAATAGCCCAACATGAAGAAGTATCGGGAGAAATCAAAAGAATTGATGAACACATTTCAAGCATGCACCATCAAGCAAGTCCCTAGATCCCAAAACAAAAGAGTCGATGCTTTGAGCAAACTCGCGTCTCTCACGTTTGCCCATCTTACCAAAAAAGTACTGGTGGAAGTGTTGAAAACCCCCTCAATTCAAGAATTAGAAGTCCAAGACGTGATCACTGAAGAAGGCCCAAATTGGATGACTCCTATTGAGAAGTCCCTCAAAAACGGTGAGTTACCCATTGACCAACAAAGGCCGAAAGGGTTTGAATCAAATCCCGGCAGTATGTGTTGCAAGGGGAAACCCTTTACAAAAAAGGTTACCTTGCACCATTGCTCAGATGTGTTGTCCCAGAGCAAAGAGGTTCACGAGGGAATATGTGGAGCTCATTTTGGACCAAGATCAGTTTAATGAATCTCGGATACTTCTGGCCCACTATGCATCGAGACGCAACCGAGCAGCTGAAGAAGTGTGAAGCTTGTCAAATACATGCCCCGGTTCCCAAAAGCCCCAAGCACGATCTCGTTCCTATTTCCTCAGCCTGGCCTTTCCACAAGTGGGGAATGGATATTGTCGGTCCATTCCCACCGGCCAAGGGTAGAGTGAAATTCCTATTGGTGGCTATGGACTACTTTACCAAGTGGCCTGAAGTCAAGCCACTTGCAAAGATCTCGGGCAAACAAGTCATCGACTTTGTGTGTGAAAGCATCATTTTTCGCTTTGGGTTACCAGGAGTATTGGTCACAGACAACGGAAAACAATTTGCTGAGAATCCTTTCAGTACATGGTGCAAGGAATTCAGAATAACCAAGTTTTCAGGTCAGTTGCATACCCACAATCCAATTGCCAAGTCGAAAGAACAAACAGAAGTATCATAGAAGGAATCAAAACCAGACTAGGAAGGCATGAAAACAATTGGCTAGAAGAATTCCCAAACGTTCTGTGGGCGATACGAACAACAAGAAAAACAAGCCATAAAAGAACACCATACAACTTAGTATTTTGGTCAGAAGCTGTTATTTCAGCGGAGATCGGAGTTGTGACACAAAGGACGCTCAACATGGACCTCGAAACAAACAACAGAGGGGCCATGTTGAACTTGCAACTCCTCGAAGAAATTCGTGATCAAGCCACCATTCAAGAAGCCAAGTATAAATAAAAGATGGAAGCCTATTACAATGCAAGGGTAAAACATGAACACTTCAAGCCTGGGGATCTCGTACTTCGAAACAACGAGGCCAGTAAAATAGAAAACCAAGGAAAGCTTGGCCCAAAATGGGAAGGGCCATACACAATCCTTGAGGCCCATAAAGGTGGATCCTACAAGCTGGCCGACGCAGAAGGCAAAAAGCTTCCCAGGCATTGGAACGGCAAAACCCTTAAAAGGTTCAATGTCTAGACAAAAAGTTTAAAATGTATTTCAAGAGTTGTGCAATCTCCCCTTTTGTAAACGAAAAACCTCTTGAATGAATGATGAAGCTTTTATCATATTTTGTCTTATCTATCCTATAATCAGGCTGAGAACCTAGCAAAAAACTCCATGGCAGGGGCCATGTAAGGGGATGAGCTCCCAGGCCACATCGCTCAATAGGTTCAAGGGTTGAATGAACCTATGTAAGGGGTGAGTTCCTAAATCAATACAACTCCATGAGACTTAGAAAATTTTCAAGTAACTTGTCTCGTAGACGGGTTTGAACAAGCTACATCAATTGTTCCTTAAACTTTAAAAAGTTTACGAAATGCAAACACACCAAGTAATGGTATGAAGGATAGACAACATGTGCCATTTACCTAATGAAGCCTTGAAGCTAAAGTGACTGCAGCACTAAAACTTCTTAAGGAAAATTAGATAAACAGACACATAAAACAAATAAGACAAACGATCATCAACACATGTGCAACAAAAACATGAAACATACAAGATTCTTAAACATAAAGGCCATAAGGGCTATAACACATACATAATGTTCATAAAGCCATCAAGGCTATTAACCAACAAAAGAAACCATAAGGGTTTCCATCAAACTTAGAAATTGTTCAAATAAGTCACAAAGGCTAACCACAACCACTAACAGAAACCTTAAGGGTTTCTGCTTAACCTACATTGTTCAAAAGACATAACATGACATTGTTCAAAAAGATGCTTAGAAAGCTATGAATGAGTTTTGAAAATCTTCATTTTGCATCACTAGCCACAGGCTTTGGTGCAACAGCTTCTCCACCTTTAGCTTTCTTTGCCTTCTTTTTCTTCTTACCCACATTAGCAGCCTCAAGTCTTCACCTTCACCAATAGACAGGGTTTCCTCGCTATCACCAGAACGAGAACGTTTCTTGGAAAGGGATTCAAGCCCTTCAGAGCATACTGCTTCATTAAGCCCCGGAGGCTTCAATCCCTGCAACACAGAAAGAGGTTTACCATAACAAGAAGACACCGCACCAACATAAGGATAGGTCAACCGCTACATGTTACGAACAGACTCCTCAAAAATCTGTGAAGCTTCAGGACGAAACATAGGAGACTGGTCCAAAGCTTGACCGGACTCGTGAAGCTTGTAACCAGCAACCAAACCCAAATGCTTCCCATAGTTCAACAATTTTGAATAAACACTACCGAGGGCTGAATTAAACTCGGTCGAGTGAAGGAGGTAAGTAACAACCTGCTGAAATCGATGTTCAATAAGCCATTGGTTGTCACTAGTGGCTTGAACCATTGAGGCTTTCAAACTTTCCTTTTCTTCAACAAAAGCCTTCTTCTGAACATCCAAGGCTTCCCTATCTGCCCTCAGTTGAAGCTTGTCTGCCTCCATCCTCTTCTTCAAATCCCCAACCTCAATCTCATGTATGCGGGTCAACTCACCAACCTTTTTCACCCAAGCTTCTTCCTTCTTGGCAAACCCGTCAATATCCTTCTTCATGGCTGCCATTGAAGCTTTCATATTTTCCTTCTTCCTTGAAAACTCATCATACTCCTACATGCCCTTGCGGAACTGATTAACACCCTCAGCTAATAGGGCAGAAAGGTTGCAAGAACTCAAGATCAACCTAGAAAATATTGCATCACCCTCCATTTCAGAAATCGCTCCACGAACTGCAGGGGGGGCAAAATTGGCAAGTACATCAGCACAAACGTTAGCATCTTTAAAACTATCCCCAACTTTAACCTCCCAGTTAGGGACATAAACCTCATCCGCAGTTGGTCCCTTCAAGCTTTCAACACTCTTACCAGAAGATTCTAGAATAGAAGATCCCACAACCTTCTTAGCACATGACTTTTTCTTCTTCCCAACAACAACCAACTCTTTCTCCTCCTGGGCAGTCTCTTGCTCACTAGAAACTTCAACATCGTCGTTAACATCCACCGCTTCTGAACCAAAAGGTTGCTCAGCATCCTTTAACATACGCCGTGTAGAACGACGAACAGATGTCTTAGAACTAGCAGTCTTGTAAAGCCTTTAACATTTGGAACATTTACGTACCCAAAACCTTCAAAACGATGCCCAGAACCCCTCACAACAGCATTTTCATTAGGAGTAGCTTCAACATCCCCAAACACAACGTCTGAAGTGTCATCACTCTTGATGAAATCTAGCGCAGACATAACTGCAGAAACGAAAGAAAATTATAAGGGAAAAAGTACAAAAAACAAAACAATGAAGCACAAATATCATACCCTGATCATTTCTCATAAGAACAGGATCACGATTAGACTATCCCACAATTTGCTAAGACCTAGCAACAGCAATAGATGTTCTGGAAAGGGACGAAGCCTGGAAGGGCATGCCCTAATGGCTTTCAGAAAAACGTTATTTAACTCACTATCAGACGGCTCCGATTCATTCAAAAGAACATGAGGATCCATCCAAACAAGTTTAAAAGGAACAATCGAATAGAAACCCAAAAAAATCGGTCCTTCCAGGAACCAAGGGTTGTAACCGTCGAAGAAATTAAACAAACATCAGACTTAGTTGTCTCGAACGCGAACCAATCACCATTTTTCGCTAAACGAAAGAAGCGACGAAAATACAATAGCGAAGGGTCATATCCTAATGCTCGACTCAAAACATCAAAATGCAAAACCCTAGATAAACCCTGCGGATTCATCTGACCAAAAGATACATGGTAATACTCTAAAACGTTTAAAAAGATCGAAAATGGATGACAGAGGTTAGAAAATTCAAAATGACGACAGTAAAGAGCAATTGAACCGGCCGGACACCGATCGATTGAAACTTCCATCGCCGGAGCAGTTGGTTTAAACTTTAACCCTATACCCCATTCAAGACAAAATGACTCGACTTCCTCTTGGGTTAAATGAGAAAAACTCACGGCCAAGTCCTTACGAGCACCCATCAGAAATAATCGAAAGAAAGAAGAAAACGGAAAAATAACACTAACCTGGTAAGAGGAAGGAAAGATATGGAAGGGAACTTGAGAGAAAATGAAGAAGTTTGTTGTTTATCTTTAGATAAAAATGAAAAATACAAGAATAATAGGCGTTATAATTACCTATCAGTTATTAAAACTGCCCCCTGCAAAAACTACTCCTTGTCACGTCAACTGTCGTGTCAAAAGTTCAAATTTCAAAAATCTCAACTGCAACAAACCCTTCAAGCCTTCAAGCCGTGAAGCCTTTAAGCAATAAAAATAATGTGTAAGAGTCAGAAGTATTTGAGCTTACTTCCCAGAAACCTCTGACTTGGGGGGCTGATGACGGGGGTAGCTCAAGCCTCAATAAAATGGTTTTTGCACATTAACGCTTGAAAGGTTAAAGGGTTCATAACCCGCGAACTCGGGTGAACAACAAAAAGCATGTGAGCAGTAAAACATCACTTCACTGATTGCTTGACAACCTCTCCCATAGCCATAAAAGAGAGTCTGTGCACAGAGAACAACCTATTAACTGCAGGTCCAAAGCCTTCAACCCTCAAACGGGTAATTCCTCCACTGTAGCCTCGGATCCTTGGTCCCGAGCTTCCTCTTATAGAATGTCCTTTGCCTATAAGAACCAGCTCCAACTACCATCATCCACACACCAGGTCTGCTGAGTTTACGCATACTCGCTGATCTTCTCTCCTTTCTTGAGAACAAGCTCCTTGCTTGCTTCTCATCTTCACTTCAAACAACATTGCTTCGCTAACAACTTCACTCCGGTTCGAATTCCCTTCGAGCTAGAATCAAAAGCGATCAATAATCAAGTGATCTACCCCACGTGCTACAAACGTGGGAGGACCCCACGAACTACGTTAGGCTAATCGAAACCCTTGAAGCCTTTTAGCCCAACCAGTCCATCCACTATCCTTGGTCTCATATCTGTTGTAGCAACACTTATAAATGATCATATGCACATATGAAGGTCTCCATCCAATCCCGACTCTCCGAGTTGGTTGATCCAACTTAGGTTTACCCTTGAACGTATACACAACACGTACACATTAGCAAAATTAAATAAGTACATGTAGTTTATGCTTAAAACCACACTTGCAGTTGTTTAGAAATTCTAAATACCTAATTATTCCCCTTATTCGAATTATTGTCAGTGTTGGCTTATGCTCACGTAAAGTTTACTAACATTGCCTCCTTCTAGCATTAGACCAACATCGGGTATAAAGGTACCCTCCAACGCTAGCTAATGGTTGGTCTATTTTCAGGGAGATCATTTGCATCGTGTCATCAACACATGATTTCTTGTATTTCTTTCGTGAAACATCACTATTCTCTTTTAACGAATATCAAAATGGAAGGTCCAGTGAGAAATTGTTTTTAAAAGGTAGGACTGTCAATGGGGATTTTGAAGTGAGACTATTATTGACGAACTACCAAAATGTGAGATAATTAAAATCCAATTTGCTTTGATATAATCAACACTATGATGTATGAATTCAAACTAAGCATCATTTTATGAAGATCAAGTCTTCACTTTCCACAATGAGATTCACAAATCTCTAGAAATTTCATGACAAATTAATTTATGTGATTGAGGTTGACCTCAAACACCATGGCGGTCATTTATCACCAACACCAAAAAATAATTCATCAATATCTAATTGTGGTTTAACACCTACACTATTCAATTGAGATTATTCTGTTGTGGTACAGCAAACAGACATTTTACTCGTCATGAACTGAATTAGAAACCATGGAGAGCAGAAGACCGGCGGACAGGGACGGCCAGAGTATGGGAGCGAAGAACGTCGGAATCACTAAGTTTTATGTGGCAAGGTTATTGGAGAAATGCAGTTCGAAAGACATCTCGGATATGTTAGGAGCTTTCGTGGATATCGAGGGAGTGTATATTGCAAGAAAAAGAGATAAAAGAGGTTTTCGTTTCAGTTTTGTGAGCTTCAAAGGGGTGATAGATGCGGGGGAGCTTGAATCAAAGATGGCGAAGGTTTGGATGGGGAACTACAAGCTCTTTATTAACGTCGCAAAGTTCACTAAGGAAAACGTAACCGGGAGAGACGACAAGGAAGCAAAATCGAAAGAGCAAAGCTTCAAAAGCAAGAATGATAAACATCCCAGATATAGAGAACATGTTAATTACACGAACGATTCCTTGGTCACAAATGGTAAATCTTACGCAGGTGTTGGGGCCGGAAAGCAGCAGGAAAGCAGTAGAGTGAAAGAGGTGGTGGTCTCCGAGCATGCGAAGGCCTACGTTGAACTTCATGGAAAGGTTATCATCGGCAAGACGAAGGACCTGTGGACGTTAAGGAAGATGAAAGTCTTATTGAATGAAGCAAAATACGGGGATTCGATTATCAAGTATTTGGGAGGACTGAATGTTCTCATAGTATTCAAGTCATGTTTCGAGGCCGATAGCTTTAGGTCGATGATGTGTGCTAAAGAGACTACTAAAATTAACTAAATTAGACTCTCTAAGCTAGACACTAAAAAGCTTTAAATCTAGACTCCACCTAAACCACACAACCGACAAGTGTACCGATCAATGTAGTATAACCTAAGAAAGTCCGGATATCGAACCCACGAGACTCTGCTAATTATGCTGCTAAACTCTAATAGACTCTGACAGACACGACTCAAACTGTTTCATTGTTTGGGGGGGGGGGGGTGTTACTGAAAATCTAAGGAAATCTATCAAACTAATTATCAACTAGAACTATGCGAATATGAACTAATATGAAGACTGTTCTCAGATGGTGATGAAGACTACCTAGACTAGAATCGTGGATTGATTTTAAGAATTTACCAATTAAAGTAATCACACGTTTTATGGAACTGGGATCTTGTGATACTAAACCTATTAAGACACCAACTAAGCCCCTAAACCCTTCTCGAGGTGAAACTAATGGCACTATCTAGGCTGTTAATCCTACCGGTTATTAGACTTCCTTCCAGTTATCTAATTATTGTGTAAGTACCCTAATATTGACCTACTCTTTTCCAATTATAGATCTAGGGTAGTTTGAGTATCTTGACTTGACTTGATAGGCTAATAAACTGACGGGGCAACTAGGGCACGACTTTTTCCAAAGACTGTCTAAAGCAATTCGCCGGGTAAGACCTACCAATAGCCCTGCACCTTCCAGCTATAAGGACTAGTAGAATACTAAAATCTAGCAGATTATCAACTATCACTTCTAAGGTTTATTGGCCAATTCACCCTAAAGGTCAAAGACACAAGGTCAAAGATCCAACATGAACCTATTACGTAGCAGACAACCACCTAGATTCACACGAAGCAATAGATAATAATAAACCAAATTGGTGTACGCATACACACCAAATCAATCAACCAAACTGCTTATAAAACACAATTAATCCATAAAATACATGCAATTATCTGAAAAGGTTCAAACTGTATTCAAATCCATTCATCATAGTCTATGCAGTTTAAGCATTTAGCCAAGCATGTTAATCAATGAAAGCAAAACAAAGTTGTTCAACAAGAATTCATAGTTACAAGTTCTGGAAAGAGAGAAATCAAACAAACAAGGAATTCAAAACCCGAGCTAGTCTTCAATATTCAAACCAAACTTGACCGAATGATTCCCGTGATCCAAGCTCTTCAAACGCAGCACTTCAACCTCCAAAATAAGCCCTTGGACTTCACAAATTCGTAACCCTTTCACCGGAGGCAACTTCGTTCTATTTATATGCGAAAACATCTCATAAAGACCTAATCAAAACCAACATTTTGTGTATTGGACCCCGTCGCGCTATGCGACGGGTATGGGCTAGGGCGTCGCGTACGCCGGCGCCCCCTTATCTGCTATTTTATTTTTTCTTCATTCGTTCAGCACCCCGACTCGCGTACGACTCCCGTTTTCTTCTAAACTGGTCGTTTTAACTCGTTTTTCATCACTTTAAGCAACGGGAGTTGAAATCACAGCTTAACGTCAGCAGTATCGAAATTCTAACCTAAACTAGACTTAAACTACCTAAAAACTGACCAAACTATACACTATAAAACTATATGTACTTTGCAGTACATCAAACATCCCACATAAGACTTTTTGTCCTCGAAAAAGAATATATGCAAAATGAATCAGAAACAGAAAATTATTCGGGTCAAAGTACAGATTACTTATTAAATGTCAAAACTCATGTTAGCCACGATTGCAGGTATATTTGTCCTTTTAAACCCAAACCCGGTTCCAAGCCCTTTTCATGCAATTTAGTTCACGTGTGGTCAATCTACCAAGGGTCTCACACTAGAAGCCACAATCCATCTAATCCCGCCTCAAGCTTATAGAACAAAAGGAACGTTCACTGGAGTAATTCCTAACCGTTTTATACCAAAATTAAAAGAATTTAAAACCAAATTTTCTTTCTTTTTTTCTTTTTCTTTTTTTTTCTTTTCTTGAGCGTAGACGTTGCTTTACCTAACCCAGAGGCTGTCTCAACCAAAGTCACCATCACCGAGAGCGACAACGTGAGCATCGGTAATTTTTTTGCAATTCTGATTTCGACACATCCCAGAGGTATTCTAGGTTAGAGTCACTATCCCCGACGAAGACTACGTAGGCCTGCGTACTTTTCTTAGTTTCTAGCTCAATTTATTCTCTTATATTATTTTATGATTAAAAATTCTAACAATTTTAGCTTATAACGGTATTCCTTATACTATTATTGGTGGTTTCAATTTCCCATTTTTCCTAGATGAGTACCCACTAGCAAACCGACAATTAAGGTATATTAGTATCAAAGGAACTTAGAACCGACTGGAGCCTTCCCGCATATTCCAAACTAGACACAAGCTCGACTATTCTATTCTCATATTATCATTATTTGAACCCGAAACAAAAATCCATTTTTTCTATCATTTTCCGTCTTTATTTTTGCAAACTTCTTTATTCAAAAGACATTTTCTGATTTTTTATTTTTTTTAAGTGAAAAGAAATTATACTACGACCCTAATGTCCCATCCTCACACTCGAGATTTGCATTGTCCCTAATGCAAGAGTAGAACAAGACTTAACAATTCAAAACTAAAAACTACCTACGAAATCAAAACTAAAAGAAAAATAAAAAATACAAAACTCTACAATGAAAAAGACTTAGCTCGAAAAATGTGAGATTGTCAACGTGCCAGTCAATTCCACATATGCCCTCCAATACTGAACGTGCTCAGCAAACAATACCAAACTCTCTCTCACACAAACGGAAAGTGGCTCCAATCATCAACCTAAAAACAAACATACCATACCAAGCAAACTACTACCAAATACTGAAATACAACCATCCAAAGTTCAAAAGATAAACAAACATATTGTCTTACTAATACAACCCAATCGAACTATTAAAGCAGCATAAAATAAAAATAACCATAAAAGGGTACATGCCGCTTCAATCCATCTCCATCACTCGTCATCTTCCTCCTCATTCATCTGCTGCACACCCGAACCTCCTGCCTGTTGCCATCCATACTGACCACCATAACCATAACCTCTCTGTCCACCCCATTGATCATAACCCGGATACTGTCCATAGACATATGGGTTCTACTGCTCACCACCATAAACTGGCGGTGTAATCCGGAAAAAGGTGGAGGCACATTCAAATTCATACCGGACATCATGTACCTCAGCATGTCATCCTGGCGGTGGTGGCTCTGCATCATCCACTGATGATCAACTCTCATCTTATCCTCTAGCTGATCGAAACGCTGCTGGTTCAAGTCATAAACAACTTCATGAGTGAATGGATCGGGTCGTGGCTGTCGAGGCTGGCGAAGTGGATGCTGCTGAGCTAGGATCTCGTGCCTCTGTCTAGGTCTCTGCTGGCGCGTTGTAGTAGCACCCTGTAAGACATCAGCTGCCACAGTACCTGCTGGCGGCTGAACCTGTGCACCCAGTCTGTCCATCCATTCCGGCGGATCCGAATACGTCAAAATACCCGCTAATTGCAGATCCCCAACACTCCAGTAACTTGTTGGAACATTCTCCCTCATATGCTCCAACTTATATTTCGTGAAAGCACCCAAATTATTCGCTAACCTAGCAATATATGGTCCAAGATCCAACGCCGCCCGGTTTCCTCCTCTGCGAGTCCTATTACAAGACCAGGCGAAGAAACTCGCCAAACTCCAATTCCGCTTCTCAACCATACACATCAAGACAAAGATGTCTAACCAATTAGCCTTGTTTTCACCCGACCTTCTTGCCACAATCGTTGTTGCCAATACCTTAAGAATATACCTATAGACTGGATCACGAACTGAAGTTGTAAGGTTCGTACCGGCGAATGGTACGGTAGCAATCGTCTCCCAGAATCTGGCAAACTCACTCGGACCTAAACAATTGTCTCGCGGATGATTGTATACACCTCTCAGCCCATTAACAAACTCCTCTGTCTGCACTTCCTGCTCAGAATAGAAACCCAAAGCTACTCCAAACTTAGCAATACTCATCTCATACACATTTCTGCCCAACGAAAACGACACTGCATTTTTCTCAGCAAATGTACCCTCCTTGTGATAAAAGGTACAATGAAACTCGATCGTTAACTCTGTATACTGTGGCCAACGGCAATCCAATGCCTCAATCAGTCTTGACCCAAGCAAATTCTCTACCTGTTCACGAACTCCCATAGTTTGTAACCATACCCAATCGATCGTACGGGGTTCCAAAAGATTTGTTTTCACATACTTCACCAGCTTTTCCCTCTCCTCACTGTCTTCCTCAAAATACAAGATTGGGTGGTCAACAATCCTTTCAGGTCAAGCATAAAATGTCCGATCTCGACCCCGATATCTGATCTTCCTTTTTCTTGAATCCGGGAGACTCTGCTGTAAGGCCGGGTCGCCTCTTGGAAGAGGAGCTGGGCCTCTCCTTCTCTTTGGGTTACTGGACGAACCTTCACCTGACATATTCCTGCAAACACGAAAGAAAGATTTAAACGATACGAATCAAGCAAACACAAACTATTTTTGGTATTTTAGGGTTTTTATTTTTTATTTATTTTTTTGAAACAGCCGTATAGCATTACATTCGCGACTGAAATTGAAAATAAAGTTGAAGAAAAACATGGGTTACCGTTTACAAAAGCGTAAGTAAGACAAACAAACTTGCCCGAATGGAGATTGAGTACCGGGAAGATGTCATGAACTTGTACATGCATATTAATAAACCCGATACTTTACTCTAAACATTAACGAGCTCAATAAAGTTGAAGAAAAACATGGGTTACTGTTTACAAAAGCGTAAGTAAGACAAACAAACTTGCCCGAATGGAGATTGAGTACCGGCAAGATGTCGTGAACTTGTACATGCATATTAATAAACCCGATACTTTACTCTAAACATTAACGAGCTCGACTCGATGACTCAAACGACTCAAGACTCAATGTACACTATCTCCTCCCGGCACTTTAATTGTCATCAATTAAGCAAGAGTTCCAAAATATCTCGACATTGAGGCTAAACAAGTGAAAGTGTGAAACTTTGAAGCAAAAAGGTGAAGTTTGTGCCAAAGGTTCATTTAGAAAACCAAGTTGAATTCGTAAAATCAGTTCAAAAACTTATTTTTTAACGAAAAACATCTTAGTGTAGCCAAACATAACCTACAAACATCCAAACTAGTGGCCCAACCAACCGCAAACAAACCAACCCAAACCACCAACAATCCACATTATGTATATACATCCCAAACAAACCCAACTGCAACCTCTATCATTGTCAAAACATCAAAGATCACAACTTTAACGAACCACCCAAACCCTAAAACTATAAAACAACTAACCCGACACTTACAAATGGAAAATGACGTTACTTACTAGCAAGAAAATCACAGAAAACATACCTTGGAGTCGGATTTAGCACGTAAACTAATGACTTGGACTTGTGGTGCTCGAACTTGCCAAAAACATGACAATTTTTCCGTAATTGGGTGAAAGGAATGGTGGGTTTTCTAGGGAATGTGATTGTGGTGATGTGGGAAGAAAAATGGTGTAATTTGGTGGAGAAATGAGTGAGTTATGGTGAAAATGGTGAAATTTGCGGCTAGAGTTTCGTTTAGTAAGGTGGAAGATGATATGCAGCAAAATGGGCCAAAATAGGTTTGAATCGAGTCTGGGGGGCCTCACGTAGCGCGACGGCAAACCCCTATACCCATCACGTACAGCAGCGCTACCAAAACAATAAAAAATTTTCTGACCCCGTTGCTAGCGCGACGGCCCCTAGCGTGACGCTAGGGGCTGTTGTTTTTCTAAAAATTTGTCCCTCCATGCCTTAGAAAAATTTTCAAGTTCCGAAATTTTCACCCCCAATGCCTTAGAAACTTTTTCAATCACCTTCCCATCCATCCAAAACCCCCAAAATTTTTCTAAGTGTCAAACAAACATACCTGAGACCTCTTTTCTCGCGCTTTCCTGTTACGTGACGGTGATAATACCTGCAAAATTCTCAACGACACAAAACAAAGACTGACAATCTGCCAAACGACTTTTAGAAAGCAAGAAAATAATCAACGACGACTCTATACAAACGGTACAAAATGTACACTTGGGTTTTCACCCAAAACACTAATTGGTGGCTTTTGGTGGAATTTCGAGAGGAGTTTCCTCCATCACATTCTTATCCATCGCTCCTCCAGAATAGTGCTTCAAACAGTGGCTATTTACCTTCTAACTCCGGCCATCGAACTCATCCATAATCTCAACCGCTCCATACGGAAACACATAATGCACCATATACGGTCCCGACCACTTCGACTTTAACTTCCCTGCAAACAACTTCAATCTCGAATTGTATAGAAGCACTCTATCACCCTTACTAAATTCTTTGATCTTCCTCAACTTACGATCATGTAGGGCTTTCGTTTTCTCCTTAATACCCCAAGATCAAGCATAAGCCGCATCCCTAAGCTCCTCAAGCTCATGGATTTGAAAGAAACGTTTTCTATCGGCTTCGGTCATATCAAGGTTAATGGTTTTCAAAGCCCAAAGTGCTCGGTGTTCTAGCTCTATGGAAAGATGACAAGCTTTTCCATACACGATCATGAATGGTGTGGTTCCTAAGGGTGTTTTGTAAGCGGTTCTAAACGCCCATAATGCAACGTCAAGCTTGTCGGACCAATCTTTTCTATTCTTTCCAACGGTTTTCTCTAGGATACGTTTGATACCGCGATTCGCGTTCTCCCTCGACCACTCGTCTGTGGATGGTAAGCGGTAGACAAACGATGAGTAACCCCGTAGCGTGCAAGCAACTTTTCCATCAATGCGTTGAAAAAATGAGTACCACGGTCACTAATTAGAGCCTTTGGTGTACCTAAATGGGAGAAGAGTTTCTTAAGGAAATTCAACACTACTCGGGCCTCATTCATGGGAAGAGCTTGAGCTTCAACCCACTTGGAAGCGTAATCAATTGCCACAAGTATATAACGATTCCCTTTTGAGACGGGAAAGGGCCCCATGAAATCAATGCCCCGAACATCGAAAACTTCCAACACTTGGATAGGGTTTTGAGGCATCTCATCCTTGGTCGAAATGTTGCCGGTTCATTGACAAGCATCACATGTTTTCACGAACTCAACGGCATCACGAAGTACGTTAGGCCAATAAAACCCACAATCGAACACTTTTTGTGTGGTAGCATACGAACCATGGTGGCCTCCTGTTAGACCTTCAGGCACATGTTTATATTCAAACCCTCTTCTCTCGACACACATCGCCTAAGAATCCTATCTCCTCCTATCCTAAAGAGAAACGGATCATCTCACACATACTTCCTCGACTCACTAAAGAATTTCCTTCTCTGCTGTGTGGTCATTCCCTTAACAATATTACAACTCGAAAGATAATTCGCCAAGTCACAAAACCACGGCAATCCCTCCTTTTTGGCCTCTACAAAGTCAATCGACTCGTGAGGGAACGTATCCCCTATTTCTTCGTCACGAATCTCCTCTCTCCTAAGGTCCTCTAAACGTGAAAGGTGATCGGCTGCTACGTTTTCGGCTCCCTTATTATCTCTAATTTTGATGTTGAATTCGGAAAGCAAGAGAATCACCAAATAAGGCGGGGTTTGGCGTCTTTCTTTTGGAATAGAAAGCGCAACGCGGAGTGTTCGGTGAAAACAATGGTCTTGGAGAGCACGAGGTACGAACGGAACTTATCGAATGTGAAAACTACGACTAAGAGTTTCTTTTCTGTGGTGGTGTGATTCTCTTAAGCATCATTCAACGTTTTGCTCGCGTAGTAAAATGGGTGAAAGTGCTTTTCCTTTCTTTGTCCTAATACCGCCCCAACGGCATAGTCACTCGCATCACACATGAGCTCAAACGGTAAGCTCCAATCGGGCGAGATAAGAATGGGTGCACTCACAAGCTGATCCTTCAAAAAGTTGAAGGCCTTAAGACACTCCTCGTCAAAGATGAATGGAAAATCCTTCTCCAAAAGACGGGTCATGGGGCGAATGATCTTAGAAAAGTCTCTAGTGAAGCGTCTATAGAAACCCGCATGACCAAGAAAACTACGAATCGACTTTATACTAGTGGGTGGAGGCAACCTACTAATGGTGTCTCTTTTCGCTCGATCTACCTCAATCCCATCCCTCGATATCTTGTGTCCTAAAACTACCCCTTCGGTCACCATGAAGTCACACTTCTCCCAATTCAGCATCAACTTCGTCTCAACACACCTCTTCAACATCCTCTCAAGATTTCTCAAACACTCATCAAACGAGTTACCATAAACCGAGAAATCATCCATGAAAACCTCCATGGAACTCTTAATCATATCCTGGAATATGGCAACCATGCACCGCTGAAAAGTCGTTGGAGCGTTACATAGCCCAAATGGCATGCGTCGGTACACATATGTTCCGTAGGGGCATGTAAAGGTGGTTTTATCCTGAACCTCCGGTGCGATAGGGATCTGGAAGTAACCGGAAAAATGTCGAGAAAACAATAGAATTTTTTACCCGCGAGACGCTCCAACATCTGATCGAAAAAGGGAAATGGGAAGTGGTCCTTTCTGTAACATTTGCCAAAAACGGGTTTTCCAAACCCGCTTCGTTTGTAATCGAATATCAAGTTATAAATGTTTCGTTGCGTATTTATGTCAATTTTAATTTTTTAATGATGCATAATTAATAAACAAACTAGAATATAAAAGTTATAATTGATAAAAAGTAAAAATAAAATAAATAAAACGAAAATCAGGCTGCCGGGACTCGAACCCGGGTCAGCCGGGTAAGCATAAGACTTAACACACACACATATAACCACTCCGCCACTTGACCGTTGAGCAGTTCCCTATTACATTATGACCGTTGAGCAGTTCCCCATTACATTATGAGCGTGAACCGGGCGTTGCCAACATACGATCGGCTCCGTTTGATTGAGCCTTGATCGCACAGACATTCATCATAGGCCGTCCGTTCCCCATTACATTATGAGCGTGAACGTGACGTTGCCAACATATACAGTTTCATTCATGTTATATATTCATGCAAGTTCATATGTTATTGTATGTTATTGTTTGTGGTTGTTATTGTTATGGTATGATTATTTACATTTGCTCATATATGACTATTGCACAATTTTTCCTTGATAAAGATAACAAGAAATCAATAATAAATGTTTATCTAACAAGGTTCACTCGCCAACTTATGTTGACCCAAAAACCCCTATTTTTACACATGATACAGGTGATCCAGCCGCGGCAAGAAACACATAGGATTGGCTTAGAAGAATAAACTGGTTTAGAGCTTGGATTGTTTAGTTGATTATTTTTCTTTGTATTTGTATGAACATGTTTGGATTATTGAGGATGTAATTTTGACTTAAATAAATATGAAACATATTAGTAAATATCATGAGCTTTGGTGATAACCCAATTATGCCCCGACTCTTATTCCGCTGCGGGTCGGGGTGTGACAGATTGGTATCAGAGCCATGACTATAGGGATATAGGATAGGTTTTAGACCCTTAGAGCCTATACTATAGTTGATTAGAAATTTTTAAGATTTTTGTGCGTTACATGCAAAATTCATGATGTTTATATGTTTTATGTTTAATGTTACATTCAATGCTATGCAAGCATGTTCATAAGTACATATTATTATATAATGCCTATCATGAATCATATTCTCATAACATATCATATCCATGAAAGCACACATCACATCATTTTCATGATTGTTTTTACAATGATTTTTGTATTTTCAATTCACATCAAAGTGAGTTCTCATGACGGGCATGTAGTAACTGGAAGGGTACAAGTACCGGTAGTCGGAACGTCCTGTCTAGGATGGCATTCGTATAAATCCAAAATAAAGGACCAGTTTGCCTACCTGGGGACTAACGATGAGAGTACGAAGTACTTATTAGGCCAAAGCATGCTATACCAAACGTCGTGTGAGCTAACCCCACTTTGAGTTGTCATTGTTTCTACACCTGGACACATTCCGACCATACATCTCGTAAACATATTTCGTGGTTTTCATTCGGGTAATGCGAGTGTTAAACCTCCAATACTAATGTGAATCCTACCAAGCCAATAGTCATGGGGGCCCACATGACTATACAGGTGAAGGTATGGGGGACATTTGAGGCCCAACATGAGCAAACCCAAGACATCCTATGGATGTAGTTGCATTATTGATATTTATGTTACTTTCATTTTCTTTAAGACACATGACACCTAAAAAGACTCCATAAACTCACAATCTTCTTATGTATGTTCCTGTAGATGTCGGCTAGACAACAACGAGGGGGTAAAAGATCAGGAAGGTCTCACGAACGCTTGGCCACTCAAATCGCAAAACAAATGGCCGCGGTGCTTCCTGACATTGTGGTTCAAGTACAACAAGCTCTCGCCACAAATCCCACTAATCCTCCCCAGCAAGAAGACCAGAACATCGGCAACCCGCCTACCAAAAAGTGCTCATATAAACATTTCAAGTCTTGCGATCCTCCTAAATTTGAAGGGACCGAAGGTGTCACTGCTCTCCTCCACTGGTTTGAGGAAATGGAAAACACCTTCCTCAACTGCGATTGTCCCGAGGATCGCAAGGTACGATACGCAACCGGGAGACTATTTGGGATAGCTCTTACCTGGTGGAATACTGAAAAGGGTAAGAGGGGAATCGAAGATGATATGGCCTTAACGTGGGAGGAGTTAAGGGAAATCATGACGAGACGATTCTGTCCTAGAAGTGAAATTAAAAAAGTTAGAGGACGAATTTCATTCTTTGAAGCAAAAGGAGGGAGATCATACTTCCTACAACAAGAGGTTCTTAGAGTTGAACCAAATGGTCCCTAACTTGTTCACCCCAGTTTACCGCTTAATCGAGCATTATATTCGAGGTCTTCCCTCGAAAATTCAAGATTTAGTTCTCAGCACTTCGCCAGCAACACTTGAAGCTGCTATGGAACTAGCTACTGAACTGACCGAGAATCGATTTCGCAACGGTAAATTTAAAGAGGAGAAAAAGAAAGTTCCCGTTGAGGGCCAATCTTCAAACCATTCCACCTCCTCCTCTAAGTTTGCTAACAAGAGGAAACGTAACACCAGAAACTTCGCTGTCACACAAACCAATTTCCCTATCCCTGCTGCACCCATTACCCAAGTTGCCCCCTCACCTGCACCATATAAAAGGCTATACTCTGGCCCATTACCAAAATGCAACCGTTGCCAATACCATCACTTTCCTGATCATCCCTGCCAACATTGTACCGGCTGTGGTCGCGCAGGTCACACTGTTCAAACCTGTCGCATACCTCAGCGAACGAACCGCCACCAGCCTTCAACCCAAACCCACCAACAAATAATGGGTCAAGCCCAACAACCCCTACTACTACTACCACCTACCCAACATTTAGCCCAATCATACTACTAACCCAACTATCCCATGGTGCAACCTATGCGGGCTTGCTACAATTGTGGAGACCCAAGCCACTTTAGAAACACTTGTCCACGTTTGGT
Organism: Scalesia atractyloides; assembly: GCA_947069175.1. Lineage (NCBI taxonomy): Eukaryota > Viridiplantae > Streptophyta > Magnoliopsida > Asterales > Asteraceae > Scalesia > Scalesia atractyloides. The sequence continues at coordinate 43,122,937 of CAMTDV010000014.1, forward strand.
GAACATTATACATGCTCAAGCCAAGCAAATCCGGTGAATCAAGCTAACCAAGCTCCTCCACCTGCTAGAGGAAGAGCTTTCAATATCAACGCTAATCAGGCTAGAGCGGACAGCAATGTGGTTAACGGTACGTTTCTTATCAACGGTAGTTATGCATCCATGTTGTTTGATACTGGCGCGGATAAAAGTTTTGTGTCCTTAGAGTTTAAACCCATCCTAAACCAAATTCGTGATAAACTCATGGAATCTATAACAGTAGAAGTTGCTGAGGGAAACCGGTCTCATTAAACTCTATTATACGCAATTGTACTCTCACCTTAAACGACCACGACTTTCCAGTTGACCTCATTCCTATGAAGTTGGGAAGATTTGACATTATAATTGGTATGGACTGGCTCAGCCAACATCAGGCTGAAGTTGTATGCCGCGAAAAGTTTATACGCATTCCTCTTTCAAACGGTCAGACTCTACGAATCTTTGGAGAAACCTATCGAAAGGGCTCAGATTAATGTCCTGTCTACAAGCTCAAAAATATCTTCGCAAGAATTATATCGCATTTTTAACTCATGTCGTCAAAAAGGGAACCATGGAGAAGAAACTCGAAGACATCCCAGTAGTAAAAGATTTCCCGCAAGTTTTTCCTGACGACATTTCAAGACTTCCTCCCTTGAGAGAAGTCGAATTCCGCATTGATCTTATACCTGGTGCTACACCAGTTGCAAAGTCTCCTTATAGGTTGGCCCCCTATGAAATGCAAGAGCTAGCCAGTCAATTGCAAGAGTTGACTGACAAAGGATTCATACGTCCTAGCTCCTCGCCTTGGGGTGCACCTGTCCTTTTTGTGAAGAAGAAAGATGGAACGTTTCGCATGTGCATCGACTACAGAGAACTCAACAAGTTAACGATAAGAATCGCTATCCATTACCTCGCATTGACGATCTTCTTGACCAACTTCAAGGCGCCAGCTGTTTTTCAAAAATCGACCTTCATTCTGGTTATCATCAACTTAGAGTACATGAAGAAGACGTCCCAAAGACCGCCTTCCGGACTCGTTATGGTCATTATGAATTCATGTTCATGCCATTTGGTTTAACCAACGCTCCAGCTGTCTTCATGGATCTGATGAACAGAGTCTGCAAACCCTATCTCGATCGTTTTGTTATAGTCTTCATCGACGACATCCTCATTTACTCAAAGTCTAAGTCTGATCATGAACGGCACCTTCGACTCATCCTTACACTCTTAGAGAATGAAAAGCTTTACGCCAAATTCTCCAAATGCGAATTCTGGTTAAAAGAGGTACAATTCCTTGGACATGTTGTTAATGACAAGGGAATACATGTCGACCCCTCAAAGATCAAAGCAGTACAAGAATGGCAAGTGCCACGTACACCAACCGAAGTAAGATCATTCCTTGGTTTGGCTGGTTATTATCGCCGTTTCATTTCAAATTTCTCCCGCATTGCTGTACCACTCACGGCTTTAACTCATAAAGGAAAACCCTTCATATGGGGACCCAAACAAGAAGAAGCCTTCCAAACCCTTAAACAAAAACTCTGTGATGCACCAATCCTCACTCTTCCTGAAGGTTGTGATGACTTCGTGGTTTATTGCGACGCGTCAGGGCAAGGATTAGGCTGTGTTCTAATGCAAAGAGGAAAGGTTATAGCTTATGCTTCAAGACAACTCAAGACTCATGAGAAGAACTACACCACCCATGACCTAGAACTTGGAGCCGTTGTGTTCGCTCTTAAGATATGGAGACATTATCTCTACGGTACTAAGTGTGAAATATACACTGCCACAAGAGTCTTCAACATATCTTCAACCAAAAGGAGTTAAACATGAGGCAACGAAGATGGGTCGAACTTCTAAATGACTACGACTGTGAAATTCGGTACCACCCTGGCAAGGCAAATGTGGTGGCTGATGCACTCAGTCGAAAGGGTTATGCGAACTCCATTGTCTTCTATGTTCGCAAATCATAACTGACATTAAAGATCAAATTCGAGAAGCCCAACATGTTTCAGTAACGGAAGACGACGTACGAAAGGAGCTGTCCTGTGGAGCTGAACTTAAAATTGAAACTAAATATGACGGTATTCTGTACTATCTAGATCGCATATGGATTCCTGACCACAACAACCTTCGTGAATTTCTTATGAATGAGGCTCACAAAACACGATATTCTATACACCCAGGAGCCGATAAGATGTATCAAGACCTTCGATACACCTACTGGTGGCCTGGAATGAAAAAGGATATTGCTGTTTTTGTTTCCAAGTGCCTTACATGTTCCAAGGTGAAAGCTGAACACCAAAGACCCTCAGGACTTCTGGTTCAACCTGAAATACCTGTATGGAAGTGGGAAAACATAACCATGGACTTCATTACCGGGTTACCTCGCACTTCTGGTTGGTATGACACTATATGGGTAATCATTGATCGTCTTACAAATCAGCTCACTTTATTCCAATCCGCGAAGATTTCAAGAACGAGAAGCTAGCTCGTACTTACATCAGCGAAATCGTAAGCCGACATGGTGTACCGTTAAGCATTATTTCAGATCGTGATGGTCGTTTCACTTCACGAACATGGCAAGCCATACAAACCGCTTTGGGTACACGATTAGATCTCAGTACCGCATACCATCCTCAAACTGATGGACAATCTGAACGCACCATTCAAACTCTTGAAGATATGCTTCGAGCATGTGTCATAGACTTCAAGGGAAATTGGGACGCTCATTTACCATTAGTTGAATTTTCGTACAACAACAGCTATCATTCAAGTATCGGCATGGCACCTTTTGAAGCCTTATATGGTCGTAAGTGCCGATCTCCAGTATGTTGGCACGAAATTGGGGAAGCTCAAATCACCGGTCCAGAATTGATTCAAGAAACCACAGACAAGATCCATCAAATTCGAAACAATCTTCTAGCAGCTCAAAGTCGTCAAAAGAGTTATGCAGATAAACGACGAAAGCCTTTGGAGTTTAAATTGGTGATCATGTACTTTTAAAAGTATCACCGTGGAAGGGAGTAGTTCGTTTTGGTCAAAAAGGCAAGCTAGCACCACGCTACGTAGGACCTTTCAAGATACTCGAAAGAGTAGGACCTGTAGCATACAAGCTTGATCTACCAGAAGAACTCAACAGAATTCACCCCACATTCCACGTATCAAACTTGAAGAAGTGCCTCGCTGATGAGAACCTCCATATTCCTCTGGAAGATATTCAGATTGATGAATATATGCATTTTATTGAAAGACAAGTAGAGATCATGGACTTCGGAGAAAAATGTTTAAGACGAAGTCGCATTCCAATTGTTAGGGTACGCTGGGAGTCGAAACGGGGACCTGAGTTTACTTGGGAACGTGAAGACTCAATGCGCGAAAAATACCCGCATCTTTTTCCTACTACTGCTACTTAAATTCGGGACGAAATTCCTAAAAGTAGGGGATACTGTAACATTTGTCAAAAACGGGTTTTCCAAACCCGCTTCGTTTGTAATCGAATATCAAGTTATAAATGTTTCGTTGCGTATTTATGTCAATTTTAATTTTTTAATGATGCATAATTAATAAACAAACTAGAATATAAAAGTTATAATTGATAAAATGTAAAAATAAAATAAATAAAACGAAAATCAGGCTGCCGGGACTCAAACCCGGGTCAGCCGGGTAAGCATAAGACTTAACACACACACATATAACCACTCCGCCACTTGATGTTTTCTGATAGTTCTAGGAATAAATTAAATCTTATGTTCAACCATAAATCGATCTGTTTACGCTAACTGTAACCGAAATCGGTCACCAAACGTCCAAAAACGTTTGATTGTTCACGGTTTGCTGTCAATAACGATACACCGACACCTCCAATCAATTTAGCTTTGAATGGACTTGAATTCAAGAGTTGATCGGTTTTAATAACCGAAAACCTGCATTTCCCGAATTACTCAAATCATAGTCCCCTCTCGCGACTCAAACACATCTGCAGACCTTTAATTTCACTTTCGCAATACTTTCAGTTCGTCGGAGAAGCTATTTGAACTCGCCAGGACTTTCGCCGGAAAACCGTGTTTTCCATCAAATCAGTAAGTCTCTCAATTCTTTCTTCGTCTATCAGTTGTTAAGCTGTTGCTAACTCAAACTCTTCAATCGGAATCAATTTCAGACGTCGATATCGGATAATTCACTCTCGCCGGAAAACTGCTGAAAATTCTCAATTCTCGTTGTGAAACGGTATAGCCTTCTAAACCTCCTGGTAATTCTTGTTCAGCGCTTCAATTTCGCATTTAGCTAATAAAAATTGTTAATCTGTTCGCTCAGACGAAATCCGTAAAAACAGAGCCGACGACTTGCCGGAATTCTGAGATAAATCGTTTCTCTGGTATGTTTACTTCCAAAATCGTCTCTGCCATTTCATTTTAGTCTTTTGAATGTTTGTCAATCGAATTAAACAAGAAACAATAGAGTAATCATAGGCTGTGATTCTGTAACGAAGAAGACGAAGTTAGGTTGATTATAAGTTTAATATAATTTGGATATTATCTCGGGTTAGACACACAGTCCAGCGGTGGACTGTGTGCACACATATATCACACGCCGCGAGTTCGATCCTTGACACACACGTATCTTCTGTAATAAAGATGTTTTATTTTTCTAACTGAACCGGATTAACTCACGGTAGTTGTTAAGTATAATAAAAATCGGTATATTAACCAGGTTAGACACACAGTCCAACGGTGGACTGTGTACAACACTAACCCACAGGTCCCGGGTTCGAGACCTGTTGCACACTCCGGTTCGATGATTAAAACCCTTTTTGAAAATAAAGAAATTTTGAATAAACTAAAATAGTATATAAATATAATTAAAAACAGAATTATTTCGGGTTAGACACGTAGCTCAGTTGGTAGAGCTGTGTGCACGCGTACGGGAGGTCTCGGGTTCGAGTCCTGCCCGGCGCATACATGCACACAATAGAACCGGTCAAACAGTCAACAGTCACAGTCAAACAGTCAACGGTCAATGGTCAACGCAAAAGTCAATTTTTTTTAGATTTTTATTTATTTAATTTAATTTAAAAATCAATTAAAAATACTTAAAAATAATGTTTTTAAAGATAGGAAATAGCCTTAAACTCACAAAAATAATCTAAAAATCCTATTAAAATTATTAATAACATCCACTCATTTGCTATACCTTCCGTTATTATTTAGGTTAGTTAATCCTCGTTGTTCAATCCTTCAAACTCGTGCGCATCTCATCATCTCCAACCGAACGCACCCAATGTGAGTGAATCTCTACAAATTCCCCGTTTTAATCACGTTTTGGGGTGTATCATGTGTCTTACCATTTATTATATTTAAATCATTGTGCATACATCATATCATGAACAAATGTGTATTCAGCTTGTATCAATTGTTTGTGTGGTTATTGTTTAGATTTAATTTATTATTTTCAGTACATGCAATATCATAGGCCGCCGCTCCCCATTACATTATGAGCGTTGAGCAGTTCCCCATTACATTATGAGCGTGAACTGGGCGTTGCCAACATACGATCGGCTCCATTTGATTGAGTCTTGATCGCACAGACATTCATCATAGGCCGTCCGTTCCCCATTACATTATGAGCGTGAACGTGACGTTGCCAACATATACAGTTTCATTCATGTTATATATTCATGCAAGTTCATATGTTATTGTATGTTATTGTATGTATTGGTTGGGGTTTATTGTTATGGTATGATTATTTACATTACTCATATATGACTATTGCACAATTTTTCCTTGATAAAGATAACAAGAAATCAATAATAAATGTTTATCTAACAAGGTTCACTCGCCAACTTATGTTAACCCAAAAACCCCTATTTTTACACATGATACAGGTGATCCAGCCGCAGCAAGAAACACATAGGATTGGCTTAGAAGAATAAACTGATTTAGAGCTTGGATTGTTTAGTTAATTATTTTTCTTTGTATTTGTATGAACATGTTTGGATTATTGAGGATGTAATTTTGACTTAAATAAATATGAAACATATTAGTAAATATCATGAGCTTTGGTGATAACCCAATTATGCCCCGACTCTTATTCCGCTGCGGGTCTGGGTGTGACACTTTCGGGTGGCATCATTCAACTTCCAGTAATCGATGCACACTAGCCAACCCGTGACCGTACGAGAAGGGATAAGCTCGTTCTAGGAATTCATGACAATGGTCATCTTTCCCTTCTTAGGGACAACCTTAGTGGGACTAACCCATGGCGAATCTAAGATGGGATATATCATCCCGACATCCATGAGTTTCAGAACCTCCTTCTTCACTACCTCCTGCATTTTTGGATTGGGGCGCCTTTGGGGTTGCACCACCGGTTTGAAATTGTTCTCCATGAGAATCCGGTGAGTGCAATAAGAAGGGCTTATGCCCTTGATGTCGGACAACCTCCATGCAATGGCCTCCTTGTTGGCCTTCAACACCTCCAACAACTTCGACTTCTCCCCATCCTCCAACTTCGATGAAATGATAACGGGTAGCTAGGAACCCTCCCCTAAAAAGGCATATTCTAAATAAGATGGAAGGACCTTAAGCTCTAAGGGTGGGGGTTGGGTGGTGTCATCATTAACGGATAACGCTTCGGGAATCAAAGGAATCCCTTCATCTTCTATCTCATCCAACCTCAACGACTCCTCTTCAACTACCTCTCCTCCAAATAAGTCGGCTCCACTAATGAACCCTAGACAATGGTCAACGCACGAGATGAATGAGTTCAAGAAATAGACGGAATGGCAAGGACACTATAGTCATCGGAACCGCTCGGGTGGTTCATGGAACGTCGATCTCAAAAGTGACTCTCTCCTCACCAACTCTAAGTGTGATCTTATCATCAAACACATCTTTGAGAGCTTTAGTGGTACGCAAAAACAGATGGCCAAGTATGATAGGAACTCTCTCATCAGCTTCCATATCAAGAACGACGAAATCAGCGGGAAAACGAACTTGTTGACCTTAACAAGCAAATTCTCGACAATAGCCCTCGGGTATTTCACGGATCGATCGGCTTAAGATAATGTCATACGGGTAGGTGAAAGTTCGCCTAAGTCTAGCTCCTCGTAGAGAGAAAAGGGCATCAAGTTGATGCTAGCACCTACGTCGGCTAAAGCACGAGTATCGGTGTTACTACTGAATAGACATGGGATAGTGAAGATGCCGGGATCAGTGAGCGTCTCTGGAAGCTTATTCAGAACAACTGCGGAACACCCTCCGTTCAATGGAACATTCGACAACTCCCCCAACTTCTCCTTGTTCCTAAGAAGGCCCTTTAAGAACTTGGCGTACTTGGGCATGGATTGGAGTGCCTCAATAAAAGATAGATTAATCTTCAATTACTTGAAGATATCTAAGAATTGCCCGTATTCCCTAGAGTACTTTTGGTTCCTAAGACGTGTAGGAAATCGGACACGTGAATGATCTACGAGTGGAGATGGTCTAATGTCTACGAATGGTTTCTCTACTCTCTTCTCTCCATGGGACTCACCGGTCTGTGCGGTATTTGTTGGGTCTAGCCTCGGTTGCACTTGCCGGGAGCCTCCATCTCGATCTCTTCATCTACAATCTCCTCATCTTCTTCTACTACTATCTCCTCAACTCTCGGGTTCCATACGGTTTTGCCACTATGAGTGGAATGGTTTGGCATGGGCATTAGGGTTTTGTTGGGTGTTACCTGCAAACTGACCGGGTAACCTTTCCTCTAGCTTTCTAGACATGTCACCTATGACCCTTTGAAGGTCTTGGAAAAGGATTGGTGGTTCTTAAGCATAAGGTCGTGTCCGGCGAGGACCTTTTGGGTGGTTTGGTCCTTAACAACTAACTGACTCATCCATGGCCTCTATCCTCTCAAGACTACTCGCTACATCACTATTTGGACCCTGAACTGGTGGAATCTGACTATTTGAACCCCCATCCCTGACCTGACCATTGAACCCCTTATTGAACTGACCCATTTGAACCCCCACCAAAGAATGAACCCTGCCCCTTGTTTGGATTTTGAGTTAATTGGAAACCAGGGGGGTTACCAGGTGGAATGAAAGTTATTATTATTAAAGTTATTATTATTACGCCAACCCGAATTAAAATTACTACAAACCCACTAGATGGACCTCTACCTTGACCCCCTCCTATGAAATTGACCTGCTCCTCACCAACTAAAAATGGACACGCACTCGTATCGTGACCCCCTCGACAATACTAACACTTAACAACTTTTGCCTTAATCTCCTTAAGCTCTCTAGTGACATTTTCCAACACGGCGGCTATACTAGGATCCATAGTGACATGGTTCACCCCACGAGTGGGTGCACTAGTAGTGGAATTTGGATTTCCACCGGGAGACCGTCGATCGGATCGCGACTGAGATTGAGATTGCAAAGCTCTCGAAACGCTCTAAACACTCGGCAACAGTAAGAATGCCCATCATGTGACCTCCCGCGTTAATGTCAAAACGATCACGAGTCTCTTGGGTAAGACCGTTATAAAATTTCTCACAAAGGCCCAATCAGAAAGACCATGTTGGGAGCAACGAGCGACAAGGTTTTGAAAAGCTCCAAAGCAAGGTAATAGGGCTCGTCGGGCTCCATGTGGAATGAGTGAATCTGATCACGAAGATGTGAGGCTTTAGCGGGTGGGAAGTACTTGTTTAGAAAGGCTTGACGGAGGCCCTCCCAAGTGGTAAAAGTCCCGGACGACTGAGAATCCAACCAAGTAGCCGCACGACCGGCAAGTGAAAATGGGAAAAGCTATAAATAGGTGGCATCGTTTGGGCTCCGTGAAGGCTAAACATGGCGAGCATACGAGAGAAACGGTTTACGTGGGCGGGTGCATCCTCGTGCTCACGGCCGTGGAACTGGATGTTATTAGTGATGGCTTGCATAGCATACGATGGAATCTGCCATGAGTTATCGTTTATTATGGGTGGGACGGTGATGGGTGAAGTGATACCGGTGAAACCTTGTGTGGCTTGCTGATGGACGGTCTGTCTTCGGTTGGCCATTGGTTCTAAGTTTATTTGGACCGAGGTGCTAGAAGTGGGACTATTGGGTGGACTATCAGGTGGAGAACCTTTAGGTGGATGGTGTGGTGATGAAAATAGGGTGGTTAATGGGGTGGTATCGAAATTTGGGAAATTAGATGGAGAAGATGAAATACTAACCTGTGGGCCTTGGCCCACTTGAGATGATGACGCCTTGACTAGTGGCTTTGGCGACGGTCGTGTGAACGCAATGTGGCTCCACTACAAGCAAGAACCTACAATGAGAGAAAAGACACTAGTTGCTAAGACTCAAACTAAGAATTAAAGACTCAAAACAAAACAAAACATGTAGCACGTATATGTCAATTAAGTCTATCAAAGCTAATAAACGCAATTGCCAAGAGTCCCCGGCAACGGTCCAAAAACTTGATGTGTGATAAAAAGACTACTAAAATTAACTAAATTAGACTCTCTAAGCTAGACACTAAAAAGCTTTAAATCTAGACTCGACCTAAACCACACAACCGAAAGTGTACCGATCAATGTTGTATAACCTAAGAAAGTCCGGATATCGAACCCACGAGACTCTGCTAATTACGCTACTAAACTCTAATAGACTCTCACAGACATGACTCAAATTGTTTCATTGTTTAGGGGGGGGGGTTACTGAAAATCTAAGGAAATCTATCAAACTAATTATCAACTAGAACTATGCGAATACTAACTAATATGAAGACTGTTCTCAGATGGTGATGAAGACTACCTAGACTAGAATCCTGGATTGATTTTAAGAATTTACCAATTAAATTAACCACATGTTTTATGGAACCGAGATCTTGTGATACTAAACCTATTAAGACTCCAACTAAGCCCCTCAACCCTTCTCGAGGTGAAACTTATGGCACTACCTAGGTTGTTAATCCTACCGGTTATTAGACTTCCTTTCGGTTATCTAATTATTGTGTAAGTACCCTAATATTGACCTACTCTTTTACAATTATAGATCTAGGGTTATCTTGACTTGATAGGCTAATAAACCGACGGGGCAACTAAGGCACGACTTCCAGCTATAAGACCTACCAATAGCCTGCACCTTCCAGCTATAAGGACTAGTAGAATACTAAAATCTAGCAGATTATCAACTATCACTTCTAAGGTTTATTGGCCAATTCACTATAAAGGTCAAAGACACAAGATCAAAGATCTAACATGAACCTATTCCGTAGCAGACAACCACCTAGATTCACACGAAGCAATAGATAATAATAAACCAAATCGGAGTACGCATACACACCAAATCAATCAACCAAACTTCTTACAAAACACAATTAATCCATAAAATACTTGCAATTAACTGAAAAGGTTCAAACTTTATTCAAATCAGTCTAGGCAGTTTAAGCATTTAGCCAAGCATGTTAATCAATGAAAGCAAAACAAAGTTGTTCAAACAAGAATTCATAGTTACAAGTTCTGGAAAGAGAGAAATCAAACAAACAAGGAATTCAAAACCCGAGCTAGTCTTCAATCTTCAAACCAATCTTGACCGAATGATTCCCGTGATCCAAGCTCTTCAAACGCAGCACTTCAACCTCCAAAATAAGCCCTTGGACTTCACAAATTCGTAACGCTTTCACTGGAGGAAACTTCGTTCTATTTATATGCGAAAACATCTGATAAAAACCTAATCAAAACCAAAATTTTGCGTATTGGACCCCGTCGCGCTACGCGACAGGTTTGGGGCTAGGGCGTCGCGTACGGCGGCTCCCCCTTATCTGTTGTTTTAGTTTTTCTTCATTCGTTCAGCACCCCTCGACTCACGTACGACTCCCGTTTGTTTCAACGGGACCTGAATCACAGCTTAACGTCAGCAGTATCGAAATTCAAACCTAAACTAGACTTAAACTATCTAAAAACTGACCAAACTATACACCTAAACATATGTACTTTGCAGTACATCAGTCGAATGCCCCAGGTTACGGGTAGTTCAACAACGTGGAGATATGGAGAGGGAAATCGTTTGCTTTTGAGAGGTTAGCGTGGCTGAACATTCATGGCGTCCCGCTTCACTTGGCAGGAAACGAAACTTTAGATTCGGTTGGTAGATGCTTCAGAAAGGTAATACATGCTTCGCAACGGCAATCAGAAGACAACTATATTCTCTACGAATGCGTTTGCGTGATGACGGACTCCGTTAAGAGGATAGAAGAAGAGGTGGTGATCGTTGAGGAAGGGAAGACGGTTCAGGGTTTGGGTCGAAGAAGAAAGGGGAGACTGGACTCCCGAATCGGTGGAGAATCAGTTTGATCCTTCGGAGACCGTTGGAGGTTGGGTTTCTTCGGAGGCAGAGGAAAATAGTAATACCAAGAAGGAAGGGATGTACGATGATGACAAGTTTTCGACGGAGTTGGGGGAGGAGAAAATGAAGAAATCAATAGCACCGATTCCCAGCACAAAGTTGATGATCGGAGACCCTTGGGACCGGCGTCGGATATCGGTGGAATGGAGGTAACCGGAGAAGACGTTAGGACGTCTGGAAGGTGTGATCTGGATAGTCACGAGGAAGGTAACGGTTACAGGTTTAATGTGGGCACAAAAAAATTCACCGAGGAGGCTGCAATGGAATTCCCTAGGTTTTTTAATATTGAGGGAAAGGAGAAGGAGGGGGTATCGAGAAGGGCTGAGGAGAGAGAGTCAGACTTTATGTTGTCAGGGAATGTTTTTTTCTGATGGAAATATTTACACTAGAAAGAAAAAGGAAGAGGTATCAAAAATTGGTGGGGAGAGAGATTTAGAATTCTTGATGTGAGAGGCAAGTAAGGTGGGTTTTTTTGCTAATATCAAACCAGGTGGGCCTAGGGTTGTTTCTAGGAGATTCAGTAAGCCCAAAAAAGGTAAAATTATGATGGAAGAAGATGGTGGGCTGCCAAGACCCAAAAAAAGGACTAGACAAAATGACCCGTTTGACCTTAATGAAACGATTGGAATTATTGAAAGTTGCGAGACAGAAGAGCAGGATGTTAACAGTATACAAAAAGAGGGGCAGGAAGGTACGAGTGGGACAGGCGAATACACGCTAGGAGACGAAAGAGATGAGGGGGTGGGAAAGGATTAGAAATAACAAGGTTGTAAAGGATCTAAACGGAAAACCTGTAGAGGAGTAAATTAATATTATAAACGAGACCCAAGCTACTTTTCTAATGGGGGAGTGGTGGGTGTCGATCTTCGTAATCACAAACAGTTAATCAGAGAAGCGATTAGGGAAGAAGGAATTCAAGCGGTGGCAAGATGAATTTTCTTTCTTTGAACATAAGAGGTTTAGGAGAAGGGGTTAAGGATAAAGCGGGTGGATTAGAGAGTTAAAGAAGGTCAACGGGATCAATTTTTTGGCGCTTCAAGAAATTCAGTTTAGCGATATTTCTTGTATCGCTTTCGAAAAATCTGGGGTAGTGGTAAATTTGAGAAGGACCATGTTCCGGTGTGGGAAGATCTGGAGGGGTGGTGAGCATTTGGGATACTAATGTCTACAAGTTAATTGTTTCTATTAAACATAATAATTTTTTGTTATCGGTGGGGGTCGTGATGGGGAGCAATAAGGCTCTTAACATCCGAAATGTTTATGCTCCGCAAAAGGTCCCTAAAAAAAGGCTCTTTGGGATGAAATTGGGTCGGTTATGGGTAATTACGCGGGTTGGTGGGTGATTTTGGGGGATTTTAATGCGATCCGTTGCATGGAAGAAAGAAGAAATTCCTTATTTAATAAAAAAATGTGCGTCAAATTTTAATAGTTTTAGATTTGAAAATGGATTAAGAAAATATGAAATGGAAGGGCAGATATTTACGTATCTTAATGATAATGGTAATAAACAAAGCAAGATCGATCGTGTTCTGGTGTGTCATGGTTTTTTTTCTGGATGGCCGATGGCTTGTCTGAGGGTTTGCCGAGGGTACACTCGGATCACTGTCTGGTAGTTTTGATCTGTGCGAATAAAAATTTTGGCCCAAACCATTTAGAATCTTTAACTCGTGGATGGAGAGGAAAGATTTCGATGATGTTGTCAAGGAGGCGTTTGGGATTATGGGGGCGGGGGAGGGGAGCCTGACGTGTTGCTTATGTAGAAATTTATAGTGATAAGGGAGGGCATAAAAAATGGAAAACTGACTTTAGCAAAGGAAGGAGATACGGAAAAGGTTTTAAAAGAGGATCTTGAAAAGTTGGATGAGTTGTCGGATGTTAGAGAGTTGACGGAAGAGGAGGAATGGGTCAAAGCGGAATGTTTGAAGGATATTATGGAGTTGGAAGAGTATAAAATCAAGGATCTAAAACAAAGAGCTAGGATTAAATGGGATATGGAAAGAGATGAAAATTCAGCGTTCTTTCATGGGTACATAAATAACAGACGGGCTTGTAACAATATTCCGGGGCTCATGATAGATGGGGTGTGGAGGACGAAACCTACAATGGTGAAAAAGGAGATTCTAGGATTCTTCATAAATGCTTTCAAGGAAAAAAATCAGGGATAGACCTAAACTCACTTGCCACAATTTAAAGCGTTTGTCGATTGAGGAAGCGGCAACCCTAACTATCCCTTTCAGTAATGAAGAGAATAAGAATGCGGTGTTCGAATGTGGGGCGGACAAAGCTCCTGGACCAAATGGTTTTAATTTCAAATTCATCAAAGGTATTGGTCCTTATTTGAATCGAATTTTTTTAACCTGTTGGCTTCTTTTTACAGTAAAGGTAGATCTCGGAGGATTGCAGTTCTTCAATTATTACGCTTATCCTGAAAAACAAGGATGCGGTTGGGCTGAAAGATTATAGACCGATTAACCTAATTGGGGTGACAAGCAAAACAATCTCTAAGATTCTTTCTAATCGGCTCAAAAAGGTGATCGGGGGCATTTCAGAAAATCAGATGGCTTTCCTTAGAGGAAGGTACATTCTCGACAGCCCCTTAATGTTAAACGAAATAATTGCATGGATTAAAAAAGACAATAAAAGGCCTTCCTTCTAAAAATTGATTTTGAAAAGGCGTATGATAACGTTAACTGGAAGTTTTTGTTGGATATCATGGGGCAAATGGGTTTTCCTTGTTTATGGTGTAAATGGGTGGAAGGGGTCCTTTCATCGGCTAGGTCCTTAGTTTTAGTCAATGGGTCTCCTACTTTTGAATTTAGTTGCTCCAAAGGTATTAGACAAGGAGACCCACTGTCGCCGTTTCTGTTCCTAGTGGTTATGGAAGCCCTCTCTAGTATTCTTTATAAAGTTGGGACATACGGGGGTTAAAGGGTATCCAGACGCCTAAAAATGGTCCGAAAATTTCTCACCTATTTTATGCGGATGATGCTCTCTTAATGGGGGAATGGGATAAGGATAATGTGTTGAGTGTGGCCAGATGTCTTATGGATTTTTTTTATCTCTGTTCGGGTTTAAAGATTAATATGCATAAATCTAACCTATACGGGATGGGGGTGGAAGATGGCGATGTTAAGGATATGGCTAAGGTGGTGGAGTTCAAAACTGGCAGTACCCCTATATCTTACTTGGGGATTACGGTGGGGGCAAATATGAATAGAATTAATAAATGGACGCCGATCATTGAGGTTTTTGATAAAAGGTTGTCGGTTTGGAAGGCTAAAACTTTATCGATAGGGGGAGGCTTACCCTGATTAATTATGTGTTGGAAATCCTTCCTATCTACTATTTTTCGCTTTATAAAGTCCCTGCTGGGGTCATTAAGTTGCTGGAAGCAAAAATGAGAAAATTTCTGTGGGCGGGTTCTAATGTTCATAACAAAGTAAATTGGGTGGCTTGGGAATGGGTTACATGGCCTAAATCTAAAGGGGGCTAGGTATCAGCAGACGAGGTTAACGAGGCTCTTGGTTAAATTGGGGATGGAGGTATAGGGTTGAAAACCAAAATTTGTGGAGGAAAGTGGTTGACGCTTGTCACCGTAAAATCAATCAGAGAAGTTTTTTCCGTTTAACGGTAATATGGGAGGGTGTTGGAAAAATATTGTGAAGTTGATTTCTCATATTAAAATCAAAGGAAAGGTGTCAATAATTTGTTTTGGGTAAAGTGGGAACGGGGAGGATATTCGTTTTTGGATTGATACATGGGAGGGAGATATGTCCTTTATGGAAAGATGGCCAAATTTGTTCGGGTTGGAATTGTTAAAAATTGTAGGGTTGCAGATAGAGTGGAGTCAAACATGGGAAATGGTCGTTGGGCATGGAACTGGTCTAGATCGCCTGAATCGGAAGTGGAGCTTAAGGAGTGGTAGGAATGTCAAGAGACCCTTAATTCGGTGTCTCTTAACAATTCTAAGGATAAGTGGGTCTGGAATGACAATAGCTAGAGTGGTTTCTCGGTGAAGGCTGTAAAAATGGCTTTAACCGCAGAAGGGGAAATAGTCAGCTTCCTAATTTTGATTGGTGTAAATGGGTGCCTCTTAAATGTAACATTATAGCTTGAGAGGTAACTTGGATAGGCTTGCTATGAGAGTGAACTTAAGAAGAAGGAATGTGGACATTACATCGGTTATGTGTCCTTTTTGTAATGATTTCGAGGAAACGGTGGAGTATCTTTTTTCTGCATGTTCTACAGCGAATAGGGTTTGGTCGGGGTTTAGTTTTGGTGCAAAGTACCTCCGATATATATTTTCGACTTTAAAGATATTTTGGACATTCATAAGTATTCTCAAGTTGGAACGAAAACTAAGAAGATTATTCATGGTTTGGTGATTATTTCGTGTTGGTGCATCTGGAAAGGAAGGAACGAGGCGGTTTTCAATCAAATTAGTCGAAGACCTCAGGAGATTGTGAGGGAGATTAAGTCGAAAGGTTATGCTTGGGTTAAAAATAGGATGGCATGTAATTATATTAGTTGGGGGTGATTGTTGTAAATATCCTCTGTATATGATGTAAATTTATACTCTTTGCCCGGTTAAGTCGGGGGTGTGTGTTTTGTTTGGCCTTTTGCCCGTTTGAGTCGGAGGTTTGTTTCTATTAAAGTTCTCTTTTCAAAAAAAAATTCAATTGAGATTCACAAATTTCTAGTTTTGGTTTATTTATGTCCTATATCTCATACACATTAAATTCCTAGCATACATTTTTCTTAATACATAGGTCATAATCTAGTATGTTATATAACTCATTTGAACACATACAAAGTCCATTTAGTTCTCCACTCTACCATTTTTCACAAATAATTATTTATACATTAACACCAAATAACACATTCAGTCTACATTGTTTTATTTTATAGAAATAGCAATAACTTTACCGAATTTAAGCATACAAGCTTATTCAAACCTCCTTTATATTATAATAATAGACACTTTGGTGTCTTTCCACATAATGTATGTCCATCCTAGTATTTACCAACTAGAATTTGCCTAAAAGGCACTTCTAACACATTTGAGTTATAATAGAAAATCAAACATTTATTCAATCTTTTACACATAAAATAAGAGTTTTCAACAGTTAGAATCATACTTGTCCTATTATAGGAAATTAAATTAAATATATACTCAACTTGGCAATATAAGTTTTCTAATTACTAACCCTTTCCCAAGGAAGGTCCTGTTGGAATATATCTCAAACTCAGTTATTGTGTTTCTTTGCATTTAGTCACAATCTATTCAGCTATGGACATTCATTTGACTAATTTCAAATACCTAATAATTATAATTTCACCAAAATTGCCTTTATTTATTATAACATTTACCATATAAAGTTTGAGCTTTTTCATTTTTTTTATTTCAAAACTCTAAACACATCTAAGAAAGTATAATTCATCTTTTAAAATCAAATTTAGTCAATTCGCCTAACCAATTCAACAAGTTGACATTTCTGAGTTTAGAATGGGAAACTTAAAAAAAACATATAGTGTGCTTTGCCAATAGGGAGCTCGTGAATTTGTTTTTGATTGCTCAGTAGAGACTTCCACGACGTCACACATCGTGGATTACTCAATGTCAAGCACTCTTCTCTTCGGAGTTCTTCTTTCATTCACAACCAATATTCCTAAAATATATCAGTGATATTTGAGGTTAGGAATTTTCTTATATCTGAGTATCTTTCTTGTTGAATAAACATAATGATATGATTTGCCTAATGTATCGTAAAAACTCCCTTGAGAATCATCATCCTTGGTGAGGCTTGCTCCACTATCATAAACATATCAAAACATAAGTTCCTTTAATATCATTTGCATTGTCGATACCTGATACCAACTAATATTGTCTAATTTTCCACAGAAGCTCACAAATTTGTTTTAAGTTTTTTCTTACTATTGTAAAGATTTCCCATGAGTTCATCCATCATCTGAGTAAAATATGATTAAATGTGGAGTTCTCTTCTCATTCACATCCAAAGTACAAAAAAAACTTTGGTGGTATTTGAGGCATACTATATATAATGGACCCAACATCTCTCTTGTCAATGACTTATGTGGGATGTGCATTGGGTGTTATAACCATTAGGAAAATCGCACATTATTCTTTCTTTCGAATTTCCCAATTCAAATATTAATAACGTGTTTTGGTTCTGGATGAGAGAGAAACTCCATAGTTAAGAGTATTCCACTTGAGTTCGTTAATAAAATAAATTTGCTAGCTCCTCCAACAAAGCGACTAATACTTGTTGGTATGAGGGATCGTATGTTACAAATGGTATTAAAGCACTCTTGTGTTATCTAAGAAGGTAGGGCAAACATCTTCAAGGATGATGGCTACTTGAGGGTGTTTGTGACACCTTAGAATAATCATGCATATGGTACGGAAAACCTAATATAGGGTAATGAGTCCAGGGGTAGTGTAACATCCGCCAAAAACAGATCCGAAAACAACAAAACCAGACTTGTTTGTAAACCGGATTCTTCGCGTAATAAAATAAAAATATTGTGTTATTTATTAGCCTCAAATATTGTTTTTGTACTAATTAAATTAAATACGGATTTCGAAGTTATAGTTTTGAAACCAAAGATTGTTATCATTGTTTAAATAGTTCATGTATTGTATGGTATAGTAAACAAATCTTTGTGAGTTTTTTTAATTATTGTTATTGGTTTACCATTTATATGATGAAATAAATTTAAATTTATACTAAAGTATAAGGTTTTCAAAAGCTACCTAGTAAATAATACTCCATTTGATTTAAAGGATCATATAAAAAAATTACATATGAAAAAAATGTTTTGTTTCCTTTCTTCTCATAAAACTCCATTGAAACATATAAAGAGTTTTTATAACTGCAAGATTTAATATTAGAAAAATTTAATATTATTCATTAGAGAGTCAAAAAGACACTTTGAATGAACAATCATGTTTCAACGTAATGGGTTGATAACAAATTACAATTGATTTCTTCATTATCCTTTCTCCTTGAAGATTGGTCTCTTGAATCTAAATTGCTTTCTTCGGTTGCTTCATTCCCTACACAACAATCGCTCTATTCACTCAACACCATGCGGCTACCTAATTTTCTTAGCTCGACCGTACCATGCCACCGCCGCGGGTTGTTCCGTTAAGTCCGCCAGTATTGAACCTAGCACCAAACGAGGTAATTCTTATATCATCCTACTTATATTTATCATCCGATCAAAGCCCTATAGCTTCGACTACTTTATGTCATCCTCGGAAGCAAACTTTTTCACAGTTAAAATGGGGGCGGGTTGAAGACGGCGTACCGCTAACGTTTTTTTTCTTTCTAAGAAATAGTAAATGTGCTTAGTGTAATTTGATTTGGTTCGATTGTCACTACATACATATACATGTTTTTTTTTTCATAGATTAAAATATTATAATATAATTTCTGGAGATATACACCAATAAATCAATTATTTCCTACACATGGGTTATGGATTTTGGTAGTGAGTTTTTCAGTAACCAATTTTAAAGATTTATGTATACCTTATAAAACAGAATAATCTATTTTCAAAATTGGTTACATTAGTTGATATAATATAAAGTCTAGCTTTCAGAAAATTAATATTTACGTTTAAAAAATAGTAAATTAATCAATTGTATTTATTTAATGTTCACAATTTTCTACACTGTTTGTTTATCTAATAATGGGTAAACTAAAATTTATTTTGATCATTAGGTTGGTCTTTAGCCCTCTACCATCAACTAGCGGTGTTAAAAAAATCCGGATCCGAAATAAAAGTATTCGAAAATCGGATAATCCGAATTTTCGGATTTGGATTCGTATATAGATTTCTAAAATTTCAGATAATCTCCAAAAACTAAAAAGGGTATTGAATAATATAAGCACTATTGTTTAGTTTGAAATATTGTAAAAAATAGTAAAAAAGTAGTAAATAATTGGATTCGGATGTGAATTTATGAATAATTTTTTCAATGTTAAAATTTAGAAAATCGAATATAGGGTCAGTTTTAATCTGTGCACAAAATGATTTTTTTTATTTTTTATTATAAATTCGGATATCCGTTAAAATATCCAAATTCGTATCTGAAATTTTAGATATCCGAAAATCGGATCGGATATCCGAAATTTAGATACGGATTTGGATATTGATATTCACTATCCGAAAACCAGATAATTCGATCTTGAACACCCCTACCACCAACATATGTTAATATTAACTTAGTTTCACCGAATAAGTTATAATCGATGTTATGCCGACTTTTTTTTTATTAAATCTTTAGCTATATATTAATTTAATATCCAAGTGCAAATTTCATAAATATAATATATTAATAATCATAATTTGTCTCACTCAGGCTTTAGCACTGATGACGAGGGTAGCTCAAGCCTCAATAAAATGGTTTAAGCACATTAACGTTTGAAAGGTTAAAAGGTTAAGGGTTCGAATCCCACGAACTCAGGTGAACAGCAAAAAGCATGTGAACAGTAAACCATCACCTCACTGTTTGCTTGTCAAAGTCTCTCACAGCCGTAAAAGAGAGCATGTGCACAGAGAGCACCCTTTTATCCGCAGGTCCAAAGCCTTCAACCCTCAAACGGGTAATTCCTCCACTGTAGACTTGGATCCTTGGTCACGAGCTTCCTCTTATAGAATGAGTCTTCTCTATAAAAGCCAGCTCTAACAGCCATGTCACAACACCGAATCAGTTGAGTTTACACATACTCACCGATCTTCTCTCCTTTCTTGAGAACAAGCTCCTTGCTTGCTTCTCTTCTTCACTTTAAACAACATTGTTCGCTAACAACTTCATTCTGGCTTGAATTCCCTTCAAGCTGGAATCAAAAGCGATCAATAAACAAGTGATCCAACCCCACGTGCTACAAACGTGGGAGGACCCCATGACCTGCGTTAGGCTAATTGAAACCCTTGAAGCCATTTAGCCTAACCAGCTTGTCCACTATCCTTGGTCTTGTATCTGTTATAGCAACAAGTTGGCACCCACCGTGGGGCTACGCCGCTTATTTTTCTCAAAAGACCAGTAGTGTAGCTCCATTTTTCTTCAAGATCACCATGTCAGAAAACGGATCTCCGGGGGAAGTTAATCAAGTACCACGTAATTTAACGTCCACCGTTAGTCCCAGCCTCACCGGTTGTTACAACCCCACTCTCTACCCCTGGAGACACTTCTGCTAGGATCTCGTTCCCCGAGTTTTTCCAAACACCAACTCCTTCCCGTTCTGGGGCTCCTTCCCCACAAATCGGCACCTCAAGTGCCCCAGAACGCGTCGATTTGACCCCAGAAGGAGTTGCCAGAAATTTCTTGCGGTTGAGGAATCTCCTCAACCAACATGTAAGTCAAGAACGGGAAAAAGGGGTCAGAATAAGGTTGGATTATGACGAGCCAGAACCTTCTTTATCGCCGGGACCACCCCCTCCACCTTTCAACAACACACAACCCATGGCCTCTGGCCACGAAGCTGGTCCCAGCACGGTATATCAACCTTTTAACCCTACCCCTTATTCTTATGGAAGGTCTAACCCAACGGCCTTCCACATATTCACCTCTCAACCAGTCATGAACAGTGCACCAGTCAGGCACGAGACCACCTTTGAGCAGCTATGGCAATCCCTAATCACAAGCGTTCCTTCTCCGGTTGCCTCCACATGGGAGCAAGCATTGGCTACTTTGCCTTTAGCACGAGGTGCCGTTATTAATGCCTCCATGGGAATGCCTTGTGCTGCACAGCCAGAAAGCCTTCAAGGCTTTAACCTGATGCCCCAAATGATGGCACATTTCCCTTGGACTCAGCTCATCAATCAAGTGTTGAGTACTTACCAAGGAATAACAAGTCATAATCTTGCTAAAGGGCAGAGGAAGACCTTGCAAAACCTTACAAGCCCAGCAACCTATCATGCTTTTCCCAACAAATCGCCGACTATGACTTTTAAAAAAAGATCAAGATGTCGTCTCACATAAATACATATGATGGAACCTAGCTGGCGAAGCAGCAGCCCAAGCAGAAAGAGGGGAAATTTCGGCCATTACGATAAACGGTTCAAGGGTTCAGACTCCCGGAAACCTGAACCTCGGAACCTTCCAAGCAGAGAAAGAACCGTCAATTTCACAACCCTGACCAAACCCCCCCAAGAAATCCTAGCAACTGAGGATATCAAACACAGTTTCCGACCTCCAAGACCTTTACCCAAAATTAAGAAAAATGAAAACTCCACTCAATATTTCGAGTTCCACGAAGAGAAAGGCCATCACACAAACGATTGTTTTCAACTCAAGAAAAGAATTGAGGAAGCTATTAAGGCCGGAGAACTGGCTCATTTAGTGAAGGGGGTCAGGGACAAGATAGCTGAAGGAAAAAACAAAGAAGTGAACATGGTAAGTATCAATCAAGAGGTTACCCACAAGTGATCACGCTTGGAAGCTTGGGAGCTTCAATGTGTCTGCTTTCCACCACCTCAAGGAAACTTGCTCTCAAATCCCCTGGTGGTCGAAGCAATTGTGGGAACGAATAAGACAAGCAAAGCTTACATCGAAACAGGGGCGGCCACCGAGGTCATGTTTAAAAAGTTCTTCAACCGTCTCAATGATGAGGAACGTTCAAGGCTTCAACCCTCGGGATCCTCTATAAAAGGTATCGCTGATATACCCCTCAAGCCTTTAGGCCAGCTAACCCTTGATGTCTGTTTTAGTGAAGGCCAGATGGAAAGGACCAGACCACTCACCTTGGTGGTTATCAATATCCCTTCCAACTATGATGTTATCATAGGAAGGCCAGGACAGTGTGCATTCGGTATGGCTGTCTCAGTTGGCCAAGGCACTCTCAAGTTTCCCACTGAAAGAGGGATTGCAACCCTTCAACCGACCTAGGAAGCTTACATGGTTGATGAGGAAAATTCAAAAAATGAAGACAATGAAGGATTGATCATAAACCCCAAGTACAACAAAGGATAAGGGTTAACACAAACTTATCCCAAGAAATTCTCTCATACCTTGAGAAGCTGCTCATACACTATAGCGATGTCTTTGCTTGGTGCCCGGAAGACATGACGGGTATCCCTCGAAGCATTGCTGAACATGAGTTAAGAATACCACCAGATGTCAAACCTGTGGTCCAAAAGAAACGGAGTCTAGCTCCTGAACGAAGCATGGCAGCATGCCAAGAGGTTAAAAAGCTTGTTCTCGCCGGAATCCTTCGAGAAGTAAAATACCAATCATGGATTGCCAACCCTGTTATGGTTCGAAAACCCGACAAGTCTTGGAGGATGTGCATCGACTTCAAAGACTTGAATAAAGCATGCCCAAAGGATTGTTATCCCTTGCCAGAAATTGACCTCAAAGTTGACTCTCTTACCGGTTATCCTTTTAAGTTTTTCCTTGATGCTTACAAAGGTTATCACCAAATTCTCATGAAAGAAGAAGATGAAGAAAAAACCGCATTTCACACAGACAAGGGTATGTTTTGCTATCAAAAATGCTTTTGGTCTAAGAAACGCGGTGCGACTTACCAACGCCTAATTGACAAAGCATTTGCTAGTCAAATTGGAAAAAACATGGAAACTTACATCGATGATTTAGTGATAAAAAGCAAAACCGAGTATCAAATGCTCGACAACGTTCAAGAGACCTTCCAAAATCTGAGAAAAATCAACATAAAGCTCAACCCGGTAAAATGTTCATTCGGATTTGAAGAAGGCAAATTTCTGGGGCATATTGTGGGGAAACAAAGTATAGAAGCCAATCCAAACAAGGTCAGAGCTGTTCTGGAAACCAAATCCCAACAAAGCAAAAAAAGAAGTTGAGAGTCTAAACGGAAGGCTTGCAGCCTTGAAACGTTTTACCTCCAAGCTCGCTGAGAAGTCTCTCCTTTTTTTCAAGACACTCAAAGGGTGTGCAAACAAAAAAGATTTCAGATGGACGGAAGAGGCAGAAGAAGCTTTTAACCAGATGAAGCAACACTTAGCTTCACTCCTGGCCATAGCAGCCCCATAAATGGGAGAAACGATCTTGTTTACCTCTCAGCTGCTGAAGAAGCCATAAGCGCGGTCTTAACTATCGAACGAGACAAAGTTCAGGTACCCGTTTATTTCTTCAGTAAAATGTTAAAACTGCCTGAGATCAAATATCATCATTTGGAAAAACTTGATTTAGCCCTAGTCCAAACGGCTAGAAGGCTTTGAAGGTACTTTCAAGCACACCCAATGCAAGTGGTCACTGACCAACCCATCAAAAGTGTGCTTGAAAAACCAGAAAATTCAGGACGGTTAGCCAAATGGGCTGTGGAACTAGGTGAACATAACATCACCTATGTCCCAGAAAAGCTATCAAAGCCCAAGTCCTGGCAGATTTTATCGTTGAAATACCAAAGCAAGTCACCACTGAAGTTAATGTAACAGCCACTGAACATTCTGACCCTGAAGCCTGGAAGTTTTTTACCGATGGGGCCTCCAGCATTGAAGGGTCAGAGGCCGGGCTCATTTCAATCAACCCTGAAGGGTTAGAGTTTACATACGCTTTTCGACTTGAATTTCAGACCACCAAAAATGAAGCTGAATACGAGGCACTAATAGCTGGTTTGAAAATAGCACAAGAGATGAAGGTTCAAAAGTTCAAGTCTTCACAGACTCGCTCCTCATTTCAAGTCAAGTCAATGATAGCTATGTAGCAAAAGAGCCCAACATGAAAAAGTACTGGAAAATCAAAAGAGTTGATGAACACATTTCAAGAATGTACCATCAAATAAGTCCCAAGATCTCAAAACAAAAGATCTGATGCCTTGAGCAAACTTGCATCCCTCACGTTTGCTCATCTTACCAAGAAGGTATTGGTAGAAATGTTGAAAACTCCTCAATTCAAGAATTAGAGCTTCAAGACATGATCACTGAAGTAGGTCTCAGTTGGATGACTCCTATTGAAAAGTTACTCAAAAATGGTGAGTTACCCATTGACCAGATAGAGGCTGAAAGGGTTCGAATCAAATCCATGCAGTATGTGTTGCAAGGAGAAACCCTTTACAAGAAAGGTTACCTTGCACCATTACTCAGATGTGTTGGCCCGGAACAAAGTCAGTACCTGATCAAAGAGGTTCACGGAGCTCATTTTGGACCAAGATCGGTGGTTACAAAACTGATGAACCTTGGATACTTCTGGCCCACAATGCATCGAGATGCCACCGAGCAGCTAAAAAAGTGTGAAGCTTGTCAAATACATGCACCCGTTCCCAAAAGCCCTAAGCATGATCTTGTCCATATCTCCTCGGCTTGGCCATTTCACAAATGGGGGATGGACATTGTTGGTCCTTTCCCACCGGCTAAAGGAGGGGTAAAATTCTTATTGGTAGCCGTAGACTACTTCACCAAGTGGCCCGAAGTCAAGCCACTTGCAAATATAACGGGCAAACAAGTTATTGACTTTGTATGGGAAAGCATAATTTGTCGCTTTGGGCTGCCAAGAGTATTGGTCACGGATAATGGGAAGCAAT
The DNA here is from genome assembly GCA_947069175.1 of Scalesia atractyloides. Classification (NCBI taxonomy): domain Eukaryota; kingdom Viridiplantae; phylum Streptophyta; class Magnoliopsida; order Asterales; family Asteraceae; genus Scalesia; species Scalesia atractyloides. The sequence continues at coordinate 43,147,861 of CAMTDV010000014.1, forward strand.
TTGCTGAGAAGCCTTTTAGCACATGGTGCAAGGAATTCAGGACAACCCAAGTATTCAGCTCAGTTGCATACCCACAATCCAACGGCCAAGTTGAAAGAACAAACAGAAGTATCGTAAAGGAATCAAAACTCGATTGGGGAGGCATGGAAACAATTGGCTTGAAGAACTTCCAAACGTTCTATGGGCAATACGAACAACAGAAAAAACAAGCCACAAAAGAACACCTTACAGTTTGGTGTTCGGGTCAGAAGCTGTAATTCCAACAGAAATAGGAGTTGTAACTCAAAGAACAGTCAAAACAACAAAGAGACCATGTTGAACTTGCAACTCCTCGAAGAAGCCCGTGATCAAGCCGCCATACAAGAAGCTAAGTACAAGCAAAAAATGGAAGCCTGTTACAATACAAGGGTGAAACATGAATGTTTCAGGCCAGGAGATCTTGTACTCCAAACAATGAGGCCAGCAAAAAGAAAACCAAGGAAAACTTGGCCTAAAATGGGATGGGCCATACACAATCCTTGAAGCTCACAAGGGTAGATCCTACAAACTGGCCGATGCGGATGGCAAAAAGCTTCCCAGACACTGGAACGGCAAAACCTTTAAAAGGTTCCATGTCTAGTCAAAAAATGTAGAATTATCTCAAGAGTTGTTAAAATTCCCCTTTTGTAAACAAAAAACCTCTTTAATGAATCATGAAGCTTTTATCATAACTTGTCTTTACTATCCTAAATCAGGTTGAGAACCTAGCAAAAAACTCCATGGCAAGGGCCATGTAAGGGGATGAGCTCCCAGGCCACATTGTTCAATAGGTTCAAGGGTTGAATGAACCTATATAAGGGTGAGTTCCTATATCAATTCGACTCCATGAGACTTAGAAAATTTTCTAACAAACTTGTCTCATAGACGGGTCTGAACAGCCTACATCAACTGTTCCTTAAACTTTAGAGAAAAGTTTACGAAATACACACACACACACACTAAGTAGTGATATAAAGGATAGATAACATGTGCCCTTTACCTAATGAAGCCTTGAAGCTAAAGTGACTGCAGCACTAAAACTTCTTAAGGAAAATTAGATAAATAGACATATCAAACAAACAAGACAAGCATCATCAACACACGAACAACAAAGATACAAAACATCAAAACATAAACGATGCATAGTCATAAAAAGGCCTTAAGGGCCATAAAACCTACAAATTGTCCATACAGCCACCAAGGCTAATAAGGAAACCACAAGGGTTCCCATCAAATTGTTCCAACAGCCAAAAGGCTAACCAACATAAGAGACCTTAAGGGTTTCAAAACCTAGAAATTGTCAAATAAGCCATAAAGGCTACCAACCACCAACAGAAACCTTGAGGGTTTCTGCAAAACCTAAGATGTTCAAAGACATTACATAACATTGTTCAAGAAGGTGCTAAGAAAGCTACGAATAAAAGTTTTCATTTTGCATCATCAACCACAGACTTCGATGCAACATCTTCACCACTCTTGGCTTTCTTCGCCTTCTTTTTCTTCTTCTTGCCCTCAACAGCTGCCTCAGAGGCTTCAAGGCTTGGATCCTTCGAGCCTCACCATCACCTAAAAGAGTCTCCTCACTATCCCGGAACAAGAGCGTTTCTTGGACATAGATTTCAGCACTTTTCCACAAGTAACCTCGTCCCACGAGGTTTTAAGCCCTGCAAAACAGATAGGGGTTTGCCAAAACACTCCGAAACCTGACCCACATAAGGATAGGTCAAACGCTCCATTTCCGGGACTGAGTTTTGAAAAACTTGAAAAGCATTAGGTTGATAAAGGGAAGACTTTTCTTGAGGATCACCAGCCTCACGGGCTTTATAACCAGCAATATAGCCTTAATGCCTCCCGTGCACTAAGAGCTTACTATACACACCACCCAAAACACTATTGAATTCAGCCGAATGAAGGAGGTAAGTAACAACCTGTTGAAAGCCATGTTCAATCAACCATTTGTTGTCATCAGTAAGTTGAACCTTCAAGCTTCCAAGGCTTCCACCTGCTTTTTCAGCTCACTAACCTCCATCTCATGTTTTTAGTAAGCTCCCTCAAACTGTTTAGACAAAGCTTTCTCCTTTTTCACCAAACCCTCATTCTCCTTCTTTAAGACATCCATAGCAGCCCTCATCTTGTCCTTGTTGGAAAACTCTTCATACTCATGCATCCTCTTACGAAAACGAGCAACTCCTTGAGGAAGCATAACAGCAAGGTTACAAGTACTCAAGATCAAAAGAGACAACATCATATCATCGTCCATCTCGGCAATGGTACCATGAACCAAGGAAGGAGCAATATGGCTCAACACATCCTCACAAACAGCGGCATCCTTAAAGCTATCACCTACCTTCACACCCCAATCAGGCACATAAACTTGATGAAAGTTCAGGCCTTCGGAACCACTAACACTTTTACCTGATGAACCTGCTGCAACAACACCTTTTCCAACCAACTTCTTCCCAGCAACAATCAACTCCTTATCAACATCACTTGGACCTTGATCCACACCAACATCATCACCCAAGTCAATATGCTCATATGGACCGGAAGCCTTCGACAAACGTCGATTAGAACGACGAGTGGAGACTTTCGGAACAATAGCCTTCTTCATCGGGCACATTGACATAACTTGAACCTTCGAAGCTCTGCTCAAAACCTTTAGCCACAGCATCCTCACTTGGTGTAGCTTTGGCATCTCCAAACACAACATCTGACGTATCGTCACTCTTGATAAACTCCAAAGCAAACATGACTGCAAACAATTAACAAACGTCCATAAGAGTCATAAAATACAAGCACAGGGAAAAAACAAGTGTAAAAAAACATACCATGTCCATCCCTCATAAGAACGGTGTCTCGATTAGGTTTTTCCCATAATTTACTAATACCCAGTAACACTAACAATTGCTCGGGAAAAGGACAAACCTTGAGGGACATTCCCGGATAATCTCAAGAAAACGAGTGTTTATCTCAGAAGCAGAGGGTTCAGGTTCGTTGAGAACGGCATCAGGTTGCCTCCAAACCATTTTGAACGGAATAATCTCATCCGAAACCCATAAAAACCGATCTTTCCAGGCACCAAGAGTGGTCACCATAGACGAAACCAAACAAGTATCGGCTTTAGACGTCTCAAACGTAAACCAATTACCGTTCTTCGCCAACCGAAAGAAACGGCAGAACAACAACAAAGTTGGATCATAACCACACGCTCGACACAAAACCCCGACATGTAAAACCCTAGCCAAACCCTACGGATGTATTTGACCGAAAGACACACGATAATACTTTAACACATTCAAAACAAAGAGGGAAAACGGATGACGAAGATTAGAGAAAGTGTCGACAATAAAGAGCAATCGAACCGGCCGGACACCGATCGATTGAAACATCCATCGCAGGAGCAACCGGTTTAAACTTTAACCAATACCCCAATCAATACAAAACGATTCAACCTCCTCTTGGGTTAAACGAGAATAACTTATGGCTAGATCCTTACGAGCATCCATACGGTATGATTGAAAGAAAGAAAAAAACGGAAAAAATAACTAACCTGAACAAAGGAAGGAAGACATGGAAGGAAACTTGAGAGAAAATGTTGGAAGTTTGTGTTTATCTTTATGAAAAAATGAAAAATAAAAGAGCAGCAGGCGATATGATTACACAACAGTTAATTAAAAATATGCTCTCTCCAAAAACTGCCTACTAGTCACATCAACTGTCTTGTCAAAATTCAAATTTCAAAATCTCAACTGTAACGAACCCTTCAAGCCTTCAAGCCTTGAAGCCTTTAATCAATAAAAATAATGTGTGAAAGTCAGTAGTATTTGAGCTTACTCCCCAAAAACCTCTGACTTGGGGGGCTGATGACGGGGTAGCTCAAGCCTCAATAAAATGGTTTAAGCACATTAACACTTGAAAGGTTAAAAGGTTAAAGGGTTCGAATCCCGCGAACTCAGGTGAACAACAAAAAGCATGTGAACAGTAAACCATCACCTCACTGTTTGCTTGTCAAAGTCTCTCACAGCCGTAAAAGAGAGCATGTGCACAGAGAGCACCCTTTTATCCGCAAGTCCAAAGCCTTCAACCCTCAAACGGGTAATTCCTCCACTATAGCCTTGGATCCTTGGTCACGAGCTTCCTCTTATAGAATGAGTCTTGTCTATAAAAGCCAGCTCCAACAGCCATATCACACACACAAGATCAGTTGAATTTACACATACTCACTGATCTTCTCTCCTTTCTTGAGAACAAGCTCCTTGCTTGCTTCTCTTCTTCACTTTAAATAACATTGATTCTCTAACAACTTCATTCTGGCTTAAATTCCCTTCAAGCTGGAATCAAAAGCGATCAATAAACAAGTGATCTAACCCCACGTGCTACAAACGTGGGAGGACCCCACGACCTAGGCTAATCGAAACCCTTGAAGCCTTTTAGTCTAACCAGCTTGTCCACTATCCTTAGTCTTGTATCTGTTGTGGCAACAAGCATAGTTGTAGAGGAAAAAAACATTCTAGGTGATTAGATTAGAGGAGGTCATGTGTTCGATATCCAGGGAGTGCATGTAACATGTAAGCGCTCAAAAAAAGTAAAATCATAATTTGTACTAATTATTACTAAATGATTGTAGCCTAATGATATCAAAGTGTTTATTAATGTGCCTCCACTTAGTAAAAAAAATAATCATAGTTTGTGTTCAGATAATTACAACTCGTCGTTTAAAACTTTTGCTAAACTATCTTTTTTGATTCATCAAAATATGTCTGCTTTGTTGATTATATTTTACATTCAATTTTCTAAATTTAAAATTAACAGTGTTGTAATTTATTATTATACGAATAAATAAATATTAGACTAGATCCCGAATTGGAAAAAAAAAGGTCTAAAATAGGCAGGGAGATTAAAAAAGAAGTTGGATATATTTAGTGGCATCGAAATGACTATTAATCAGTTTGAGCTGTTATATGCCATTTCATGATATCGTTCGATATAAAATATTAAAATAATTTCTACAACAATATTAAAATAATTAAAATAATTTCTACAACAATGTTACATTTGTTCTGGTTGGACCAAAAATAATAATCGTGGTCCAAGATATTAGATGTGATAACCCAATTTATAGCATCAAGGGTGGTCCTTTTATAAAGTCCATTATACATCTTTCATTGAAAGGTAAGTAGAAATCATTTGGCAGATAAGAAGCCACATATCCATTTATTCTCAGTTTCTTTTCAAAAAAAAAAAAATAGCAAGGCAATAGAATCATATAAAACGAGAAATATTGAAACTTACAAAGGAAAATTAGTAAAATTTTAATTTTAATTTTAATTTTAATTTTATTTAAATCTTAAATCTATTAATATCTCATGCTTGTGAATAATTCGCTTGCCGCGTGGCGGTTTGTGATTTGCTCCTTTTTTGTTTTTTTTTTTTTGTTTAACGAATTATGTTATTGTATATATGCATTTTTTACCCACTTTTTTTGTTTCTTTTTTCTTTAACGAATTATGTTATTGTATATATGCATTTTTTGCCCACCCCGAATTATGTTATTGTATATATGCATTTTTACCCACCCTTTTATATGTTTAGCCTTTTGGTAAAATGGTTTATATATGGTCGTTTTACGTAAATGGTAGCGGTTCGACTCTTGCTTGCTTCTTTTTAATTAAAATTACATCAAGAATACCATTCAAAAGATTGGATTACCCCCTGTTTTTAAACGCATAAAAAACGTGTTAGCCTGATAATCTGCCTTCCGATGTTGGCTTGTTGAAACTATAGGCCAACTAGAATCACACATGTAATTACTACCGGTTGTTATTGTGGGGCTAGCCCACTTTACAGGGCTTATGCCTCTTAAAGAAGAGGTCTGAGGTTTAATTTTGTGCAAGGGTGAATAATATAGAATTATCGATGTAATAGAGTAGGAGTAAATGTTGACATTAAAAAAAACCAGTTTTTCGTTTTAAATACAACTAGAATTAACATCCGCCACAATACGCCGGGGGTTTCGTTAGTCAAATACCGTATTAGATTAAAGGTAAATGTTTCTTAGATGACCACGCGCCTGTGTGTAAAACATAGAAAAGAATAACTAAGTAGATCTCTGACCCGCGCGTTATGACAACCTATCAGACGGGGATTAATAGACGTGCTGCGACGGGAATTTCAAACGGAAAAATATAGATGAAAAAACGCTAAACCCTACACGGGCGTTGCGGAGTGTTAACTCAGAAAATTTAGAATGAAACGTTAAACGGAAAACTTGTGAAAGATGAAAAGTATAGGGACCAAGGTTGAAAGTAAAAAAGTGTAGGGTTAAAAGTAAAAGAATAAAAAGGGTTAAATTGCAAAGATGGAAAGCTTTGGTTAAAATTAAAAAAATCAAAAGGGTTAAATTGAAAATGATGAAAACTTTTGAATTAGAAGTGGAAAATCAAATTAATCAAAGAGGTTAAATTACCCAAGATTGAAATTTTAGACTTACATTGACAAAGATTGAAACTTTAGAGTTAGAAAGGAAAAATCCAATTTTTTTTTGAAAATTCCCAAAGCAAGGTGTACAACAACCGTAAGCACAAATATGTTGCTTATTTATAGTTTTACAATATTAATATTAATTAATTTAGATACGTTGAACGGCATATGCACTTGTTACAATCTATGCGTCATTTATACAAGAGAAAAATGTCTGGATAGTTAAGTGGGTATGAAATTACAAAAAAAACATCCTTACTATTATACATAAAAAATACAATCTTATTATATTGTTTAGTGGGACTAACCCACCACCTTCATCTTCCGCCTCCACCATGGGGTTTCTCGGTTCTTTCTCTCTCCCCACACTCACCACCCACCTACCACCACTTTGTGTCTCTTCATCTACCATAACCGCCACCTCCTTGTTTCGAGTTCTACGCCCTAATTGCACCATAGAAGCCTTAACATAGCCAAGTCCTGAACCCTAATTAAATCCCTAATCGGATCTCCTTCGTCGTTATTCTTCTTCAGCAGGATATGACGCCCCCATTGCTTGTCATCGTTGTTTGTATCTCGTTCTTCTTCAACAACACACCACTGTTTCATTTCCCACAAAAATCTAGAGAGAGAATGTAACAACTCGTAAATTCGTTGTTATCTTTTTCCCTTTATTTTTGTTATATCTTTCATTGTAATTCCGGGATTTGATTATGAAAAGTTTATGTTAATGGAATTATATTTTGTCACAATTGTATCGCATTTAATCACTTATTAATCGCTAATTCAACGCAATCACAAGTAGTTATGCTACTTTAAGAGCCGAGTGTGTTAATGTTTAATAAACACTTGTGCCATCACATTGCTTATCTCATCGCATCGCAAAACATAGTTATTTATGTGAAATTATGCTTTATGTGTGTTATATTTAATTATGTTATGGTTTATTATCACTAAAACGTTCGCACACTCACGTACCTCGCTCTCTCTCAGTTCAATAGTAATATAACGCTTAATGCTCCGCGAAAACGCTTAATATAACTATCTAATACGAACCGAATCGTCAAACGAACGCCTAACGCGCAAATAACAAACAACTTGTGCATCACAAGTTCGCCCGAACTTGTGCATCACAAGTTCGCCCGAACTTGTGCATTATAAGTTCGCCCGAACTTGTCCAGGCCACCAGAACTCTTCATCACACATCAAGTCCGCCCGGACTTGCCTCAATGCCCAAGAAACAAGCAAGTTCGCCCGAACTTCATCATTTCCAGCTCTTTCTCACCTCACCTATAAATACCCAACACCTCCATTCGTGCACTACCTGCTGCAAGTTCGCCCGAAACCTCCCGAAACCGAAGACCCATGATTTCCAAGTAAGAATCAACCCGTTTTCATGCAACAACAACATTTTACAACGATTTTGCACAAGGTTTTACCTTCGATTTCATCTAAACTCTTATGTTTACGAAAATCTTCATCTTTTTATTCAAAACTTCTCTTTTTCACTTAGATCTAAGTAAAACCCTTTTTAAACATCGATTTTCACACAAAATACGGACTAATGACGTATGTTTCGTTCACTTTGAAGTGGAACGAGGCGTTGTCAAGCAAAATCTCAGATCCGGAAGCACAAGGATGAAATCGTCACTTTGCACAAACTGGACTAACCCGTTCGAACATTCAAGTTCGCCCGGATTAGTCCGAGTTTCTGTAAAATGGCTAAAACTCGCTCCAAAAGACCTCTCCAACCTAGGTTTTGCTCAGTAGCTTAAGGTTGGAGGGATGGACACTCGATTTCCTCAGCAAACGACGTGAAAACGCACGACTTGGATGCCAAAACAGTCAAGTTCGCTCGGAAAACATCAAGTTCACTCGGAAAACATCAAGTTCGCTCGAACTTGGCACCAGATTGGTGACCAAGTTCGCCCGAACTTGATCAACATTTTGACAGATAGAACACAAGTTCGCCCGAACTTGTATCACACCTCAACCAATAGGCAAGTTCGCCCGAACTTGTGCCTCCAGTATGTCCAAATAGTCAAGTTCGCCCGAACTTGTACCCCAAGGTACAAGTTCCCCCGAACTTGTCTACTGTTCCTTCAACCGTTAACCGTTTCAGCATTTCGGAAGACTGATGCACTTCTGTTCGCTTACAGGCTGATCCGGCGCTCTCCTCAACTTACCTCAGATCCCGTATCTCTCTTAAATCGCACCAACTGTGAGTATACTTGAACCCTTTACGCTTAAACGCACTTTTGGGTGTCACATATGTTCTTATATCAAATCACATCACACAACTCAAACTCTTATTCGCAATCCGCTATACATGACTATACGTGAAATCTGCTGAATTGTATGTGTTACTTGATTGCTAGTACGCCACCCTTAACATGATAGCTTGCTAGAGGTTGACCCGCCACCCGAGGCCCGGGGTTGTTAAGGCTCGCATTTTTATTTCGCATTTATTTTCTCTTTAGGATGTGGACACTTGTTCGCATGCCTCGATCAATCGCGGTTTGTTGGTTTACTTGAATCTAGTAGATACATAGTTCACAACTCTTACGTATGTCATGGAGTGTATGCTAAAACGCTTTTACTTATCTATTATGTACACAAAACCTGTATGCTCACCTTTACTTAATTGTATTGACTTTTTATTTTAACATATGTGGCAAGTTGATGACTTCTTGCTGAAATGGATTAGGACTTTACTTTTAGAAACGCATTGTAATAAAATCTAGGGGAGATCGAACTTGAATTGTTTTATGAGATTACTTGGTATTTTGTAACTTATTTGAGGATTATATGTTGATAGTATGGGATATTGACTTTTAAATATTGTTGCTTGATAGTGTTATGGAATTTCTTATGAGACAATCTGGTTCGCCTAGTGCCACGCCCCGATGTTTCCGCCATTGGGTGGGGTGTGACATATTGGTATCAGAGCCATAACTATAGGGAAAATTAGGTAGAACTGTCATGTTTGACCTAGTCTATAGTTAGGATACCAAATTAGACTGTTACGCATCGATTGAACGCCCGAAACTGATACGCACTGACAAGTTCACCCGAAGTTGGGCAAGTTCGCTCGAAGTTGTCAGTCCCCTCTCAAACATATAACAAGTTCGCTCGAAGATCAAGTTCGCCTGAAGTAGGACAACTTCGCCCGAACTTGATCACATGCATTCGTACCGGACTTTTAAACTACGTAAGCTTTTCCTAAAGCTACCACAATACACGTGAAGAACGCTCGTATCACACAAAAAAAGTGATCAAGTCGAGATTAGGTGTGAAAACCAAGAACTCTCGATAAGATCATTCACTCCACGCATCCTCTGTCGCACGAGATACCTTCATTGAGTTAGGAGTGATATCCAAACCTCAACGAGAATCTCCGTTTCTATCTAGCGGAACTCCCGATTTGTTCGGCGAGCATAACCACAACTAGGAATGAAGTTGTTAAGTTAGGGGTGAAACCCGCATCTTAATAACTAGTTCCACTCCTCGATTTTCAATCTCACCAAAGTCTCGATTATTTCGATGACTCGGGACACGACATAACTGGAATGATAAATGCCGTTAACCGTTGTACGGTGAGAGCATTTGTCTATTAGGCCAAATCGTGTGTCCGAACTCAGAGAATCTTCGAATCACTTTGGGTAGTCGCTGTCTCAAAACCCAGGACGCTCACAATTGATTTAAGCGTACAATCGTCGATTTTACGCATCATCGAGTTCATTTATTATTTATGTGTTTAAATTTATGGATTTTACGCTTATTTGATTTCTCGCTTTATCGATTTCTCGAATTATCGCTTTTACGCTCCACCGATATATGCACAACTCGCACAACTCTCGCAATCTAAAACGCTAATTAATTCACCAACCAAACTAAAACGCTCAACTCTCCTACACGAATGTCCTCATACGCAGCTTTACTCGCTTATTACGCTATTATATCGCATCTCGTACGCGCTACGCATGATTTAGTTTGAAGATGAATACGTGCAAAATATTTGCTTACAGCTTATGTGCCTATGTGATTATGTGCTTACATGATTATGTGCTTACGTGATTATGTGCTTACGTGTTTACTTGCCTACGTGCTATATGCTTTTGTGCCTTATCTACATAATAATAATAATAATAATAATTAATAATAATAATAATAATAATAATAATAATAATAATAATAATAAATAATAATAATAATGAAACTTCTGAACATAAACCTATTATAATCAAATCTCATCCAATCAAATCCTTTGTGTAGATATCTTCCATGGGATCTCACACACGGAGGAACATCCAGTGCAACAACGCTGACAAACGCATCGCCTCGCTGGTAGCCAAACAGATGGCTAAAGTCATTCCTCAGATAGTCAGCGAGATTTAGGCTGCCAGCAGCAACACGTTAGTGGATTCAAAGGCCGGTGCACCCAAGCCCTCTTTCAGCTTTAAGCAATTGAAGGCATGTGGACCCCTCACTTTCACCGGCACGGAAGGACCGAGTGCTATGCTCCACTGGTTCGATTCCATCGAGGTTACCTTCCGCCAAAGCGGATGTCAAGCACTGCGCACCATCAACGCTACCGGCGTGTTCCAATTGAGGGCTCTTGATTGGTGGACCGCGGAGCGTAACAAGCGCGGGAACGACGAAGCTTACGGGCTCACTTGGGAGGAACTCAAGGAAATCATGGTGAAAGAATTCTATCCCCCACATGAAGTTCAAAAGCTCGAGAATGAATTTTGGGATATCAAACAAGAGGCCTCGACAACGCTGGCCTAACAGCTCGTTTCAAGTAGTTGAGTATTATCTGTCCCGGTCAGGTGGACACTACTGAGAAAGCAATCAAGAAATACCTCCGTGCTCTACCAGATTGCGTCGTTGATTTTGTTCAAGCAGCACGCCCCACTACCATTGAGGAAACTTATCAGCTCGCCGTAAGATCAACGACGACAAAAGGGTTCAAGCTGTTACTTCAAGAACAGCAAAGTCGCGAACCAAGCTATCACTGAGCCAAGTGCTCCTACCGATCCATCTCGTGAATCAAAGTCTAGTCGCCGAGGTCGCAAGAGAGAGAACCCGAGCAAGAAATGTGCAGCTATTGCACCACCAAACCCTCAGCCGCTTCAGTCTGCCGCACCAAACGCACCTCCGGCAAAGCGTGCGTATACTGGTCCTCATCCACTATGCTCGAAGTTCACTTATCACCACGCAGTTGGAGGCAATTGCCATTTCTGTACCAACTGCAACATTTACGGCCATTTCACTATCAGCTGCCATTCTGGTCCCCGTCAGCCAACTCCTCAAGCTCCCGACAGCCCCACCAGCTCTACCAGCTCCACCTCGTACTCCTCAGGCCAACCAACAGCAGTTTCAGCAGCAAGCACCAGTCCCGAAAGCCCGTGCTTGCTACACTTGTGGTGATCCAAACCACTTTAGTAATGTCTGCCCAAACAGAGCCGTTAAACAAGAGCCTCAGCAGCAGCAGCCTCAGCCACAGCCACCACAGCCTCAGCAGCAGCAACCACAGGCTGTGCATGGAAGAGCCTTCAATCTCAATCATCGCCAGGCTCAGAACGACAACAATGTTGTCAATGGTATGTTCTTTGTTAATGGTATTTATGCTTCCTGTTTATTTGATACTGGTTTCGATAACTGTTTTGTATTGTTAGAATTCGAAAAAGTTTTAAAATGTAAACGCGCTAAACTCCCAAATACTTTCGATGTTGAAGTCTCCACCGGAAGAACCGTTACCGTTAACTCTGTCCTACGTGGTTGTACTCTCGATCTCAATAACCACATCTTCTCGATCAATCTCATACCTATGCAGTTAGGTAGCTTCGATATCATAGTAGGCATGGATTTTCTTCGTGAAAATCATGCTGAAGTTGTTTGCTTCGATAAAATGATTCGTTTTCCTCTTCCAAACGGTGATCAACTACATGTCTATGGCGAGACTCCCTCAAAGAAGTTGATGCTATGTCATGTACCCAAGCGAGCAAGTATTTGCGAAAGCAATGCGTTGCTTTCCTAGCCCACATCGTGAACCCGGAGAAAGAAAAGAAAACCTGGAAAGATGTACCCGTTGTTTGTGACTTTCCTTAAGTTTTTCCCGACGATTTACCTAGTTTACCCCTACTCGTGATGTTGAATTCCGTATCGATTTAATTCTCGGTGCCACTCCCGTAGCTTAAGCTCCCTATCGCCTTGCACCATCAGAAATGCGCGAGCTATCTAGCCAACTTCAAGAGCTTCTTGATAAAGACTTCATACGCCCGAGCACTTCACCTTGGGGCGCACCCATTCTTTTTGTGAAAAAGAAAGATGAGACGTTCCGACTGTGCATCGATTATCGTGAACTTAACAAACTCACGATAAAGAACCGCTACCCTCTTCCCCGAATCGAAGACTTATTTGATCAGCTTCAAGGTGCTACTTGTTTTTCTAAGATGGATCTACATTCCGGTTATCATCAGTTACGAGTATTGGAAGAAGATATACCGAAAACCGCCTTTCGTACTCATTATGGCCATTTTGAATTCGTGCTCATGCCTTTTGGTCTCACAAATGCACCCGCGGTCTTCATGGATTTGATGAGCCGTGTGTGTAAAGCCTTTTTAGATCTTTTCATCATTGTGTTTATCGATGACATCCTTATCTATTCGAAGTCGAGAGACGAACACGCACGCCATCTCCGTTTAGTCCTCGAACTTCTCCATGGTAATCGCCTTTATGCCAAATTCTCTAAATGTGAATTCTGGCTCGAAGAAGTCCAATTTCTCGGCCACATCGTTAATAGCAAGGAATTCACATCGACCCTGCAAAGATAGAAGCTATAAAGAGTTGGATTACGCCGAAGAATGCATCCGAAATCCGTTGCTTTCTTGGATTGGCGGGTTACTACCGTCGATTCATCGCCGACTTTTCAAAAATCGTCATTCCTCTTACTGCTTTGACTCAAAAGGACAAGCCTTTCGTTTGGGATTCCAAGCTAGAGGAAGCCTTTCAAACTCTCAAGCGTATGCTATGAAAGCTCCTGTACTCGCTCTACCCGACGGAAACGACGATTTCCTTGTTTACTGCGATGCCTCTAATCTTGGTCTTGGTTGTGTTCTTATGCAACGAGACAAGGTTATCGCGTATGAATCTCGACAACTCAAGATCCACGAGAAGAACTATACAACCCACGATCTCGAACTCGGTGCAGTTGTTTTTGCATTGAAGATATGGCGACACTACCTTTACGGTACCAAGTGTACGGTCTTCACCGACCATAAGAGCTTACAACATATCTTCAATCAAAAGGAACTGAATATGCGCCAACGCAGATGGGTTGAACTTCTCAACGATTACGATTGTGAGATACGCTACCATCCTGGCAAAGCAAACGTCGTAGCCAATGCTCTAAGTCGACGAAGCTATGTGTATAGTGTTCGTGACTCTCAAGCTTTGAATAATCTCGAAATTATGATTCGCTCCGCCCAGTTTGCTTGTTTTAAGAGAATACCCTGCAAGAAGAAATGAATTGTGGTGCCGAAACTCAGCTCGTAGTTAAACCCAACGACATTTACTATTACCTCGATCGTATTTGGATTCCTAGCCGTGATAATCTTCGTGAGTTTCTAATGACCGAAGCTCATAAATCCTGATACTCCATTCATCCCGGAGCCGACAAAATGTACCAGGACCTTCGTCCTAAGTATTGTTGGCCGGGCATGAAAAAGGATATCGCCATATACGTCTCAAAGTGCTTAACTTGTTCGAAAGTTAAAGCCGGACATCAAAGGCCCTCTGGTTTGCTCGAACAACCTAAAATCCCGATGTGGAAATGGTAGAGCATAGCCATGGACTTCGTTACGAAACTCCCTCGCACCTCCTCTGTTCACGTTAGCATTTGGGTTATCGTTGATCGTCTTACTAAACATGCGCACTTTATTGCCATACGAGAAGACTTTAAGGTGGAACGATTAGCACGAATCTATACCGACGAAGTCATATGTCGACACGGGACGCCTCGTGACGTCATCTCTGACCACTATGGTCGCTTTACTCGCGTCTCTGGGAGACTTTTCATCCGCTCTCGGTACTACGCTTAATCTTAGTACCGCTTTTCATCCTCAAACCGACGGTCAGACTGCGCGCACGATCCGCACCCTCGAAGACATGCTTCGTGCGTGCATCATAGATTTTGGTGGTAATTGGGATAGCATTTACCTTTAATAGAATTCTCGTACAATAATAGTTATCATACTAGTATTCAAATGGCTCATTTTGAGGCATTATATGTAAGAAAATGTCGATCACCTATTGCATGGCACGAGATCGGAGAAGCACAAATCACCGGTCCCGAGCTAATTCAAGAAACGATAGACAAAATCCTCCAAATCAAAGACAATCTCTTGAAAGCTCGGAGTTTCCAAAAGAGTTATGCCGATAAATGCCGCAAGCCCCTACAATTCAAAGTGAGAGATCACGTTCTCTTAAAGGTTGCACCTTGGAAAGGAGTTATCCGTTTCGAAAAGAAGGGGAAACTAGCGCCACGATACGTGGGTCCCTTTAAGATTCTGGAAAGAATTGGTAAAGTGGCCTGTCGACTCGAACTACCGGCAGAACTTAACAACGTCCATCCGACTTTCCACGTCTCGAACCCTAAGAAATGCCTAGCTGAAGAGAATCTTCATGTTCCACTCGAAGATTTGCAAATAAACGTGACCCTTCACTTCGTGGAAAAGCCAGTAGAAATCATGGACCGAGAGACCAAGAAACTTCGACGCTCTCGCATTCCTTTATGAAAGTCCGATGAGAAGGCAAACGCGGTGCCGAATTCACTTGGGAATTGGAAAGTGATATGAAAGCCAAATATCCACATCTCTTTGCTACGGGCACTACTTAAATTTCGGGACGAAATTTCCTAAAGTAGGGGAGACTGTAACAACTCGTAAATTCGTTGTTATCTTTTTCCCTTTATTTCTGTTGTATCTTTCATTGTAATTCTGGGATTTGCTTATGAAAAGTTTATGTTAATGGAATTATATTTTGTCACAACTATATCGCATTTCATCGCTTATTAATCGCTAATTCAACGCAATCACAAGTAGTTATACTACTTTAAGATCCGAGTGTGTTATTGTTTAATAAACACTTGTGCCATCGCATCGCTTATCTCATCGCAGTTATTTATGTGAAATTATGCTTTATGTGTCTTATATTTAATTATGTTATGGTTTATTATCGCTAAAACGCTCGCACACTCACGTACCTCAATCTCTCTCAATTCAACAGTAATATAACGCTTAACGCTTCGCTAAAACGCTTAATATAATTATCTAACACGAACCGAATCGCCAAACGAACGCCTAACGCGAAAATAACAAACTAAACTTAGCCAATAGGCCAAGTTCGGCCGAACTTGTGCATCACAAGTTCGCCCGAACTTGTCAAGGCCCCCAGAACTCTTCATCACACATCAAGTCCGCCCGGACTTGCCTTAATGCCCAGGAAACAAGCAAGTTCGCCCGAACTTGTAACAAGTTCGCCTAAACTTGGTACAAGTTCGCCTGAACTTGATCATTTCCAGCTCTTTCTCACCTCACCTATAAATACCCAACACCTCCATTCGTGCACTACTTGCTGCAAGTTCGCCCGAAACCGAAAACCCTTGATTTCCAAGTAAGAATCAACTCGTTTTCATGCAACAACAACGTTTTACAACGATTTTGCACAAGTATTACCTTCGATTTCACCAAAACTCTTCTGTTTACGAAAATCTTCATCTTTTTATGCAAAACTTATGTTTTCACTTAGATCTATACTTAGATCTAAGTAAAACCCTTTTTAAACATCAGTTTTCACACAAAATACGGACTAATGACGTATGTTTCGTTCACTTTGAAGTGGAATGAGGCGTTGTCAAGCAAAATCTCAGATCCGGAAGCAAAAGGACGAAATCGTCACTTTGCACAAACTGGACTAACTCGCTTGAACCTTCAAGTTCACCCGGATTAGTCCGAGTTTCTGTAAAATGCTAAAACTCGCTCCAAAAGACCTCTCCAGCCTTGGTTTTGCTCAGTAGCTTAAGGTTGGAGGATGGACACTCGATTTCCTCAGCAAGCGACGCGAAAACGCACCATTTGGATGCCAAAACAGTCAAGTTCGCTCGAACGTGTCACCAGATTGGTGACCAAGTTCGCCCGCACTTGATCAACATTTTGACAGAAAGAACAAAGTTCGCCCGAACTTGTACCGATTCCAAGGAATCAGGACAAGTTCGCCCGAACTTGTATCACACCTCAACCAATAGGCAAGTTCGCCCGAACTTGTCCCGTTTCTCAGGAAACCAGACAAGTTCGCCCGAACTTGTGCCTCCAGTAAGTCCAAACAGTCAAGTTCGCCCAAACTTTTCTACTGTTCCTTCAACCGTTAAGCGTTTCAGCATTTCGGAAGACTGATGCACTTCTGTTCGCTTACAGGCTGATCCGGCGCTCTCCTCAACTTACCTCAGATCCCGTATCTCTCTCAAATCGCACCATCTGTGAGTATACTTGAACTCCTTTACGCTTAACGCACTTTTAGGTGTCACATATGTTCTTATATCAAATCACATCACACAACTCAAACTCTTATTCCAATCCACTATACATGACTATACGTGAAATCTGCTGAATTGTATGTGTTACTTGATTGCTAGTACGCCACCCTTAACATGATAGCTTGCTAGAGGTTGACCCGCCACCCGAGGCCTGGGGTTGTTAAGGATCGCATTTTTATTTAGCATTTATTTTCTCTTTGCCTCGATCAATCGCGGTTTGGTTGGTTTACTTGAATCTAGTAGATACATAGTTCACAACTCTTACGTATGTCATGCAGTGTATGCTAAAACGCTTTTACTTATCTATTATGTACGCAAAACCTGTATGCTCACCTTTACTTAATTGTATTGACGTTTTATTTTAACATATGTGGCAGGTTGATGACTTCATGCTGAAGTGGATTAGGACTTTACTTTTAGAAACACATTGTAATAAAATCTAGGGGAGATCGAACTTGAATTGTTTTATGAGATTACTTGGTATTTTGTAACTTATTTGAGGATTATATGTTGATAGTATGGGATATTGACTTTTAAATATTGTTGCTTGATAGTGTTATGGAATTTCTTATGAGACAATCTGGTTCGCCTAGTGCCACGCCCCGATGTTTCCGCCATCGGTTGGGGTGTGACAGAGAAAGAGTTAGAGAGAATCCGGGGAGGAGAGAGAGGCATAGAGAGGAAAGAGAAGGAGAGATCGAAAAGTGGAATGAAGGAGAGGGAGAGATCGGAGAGTGGAATGAAGGAGAGAGAGTCGCGGCTGACGGCCACAGACGATGGTTATGATGTTGGTCACTTTAGTGACGACAACATAAAGGGGAGGCGGTTGTTATGGTGGCCATGTCGTTGAGTTGTTTTGTCGGCAACGATAGCTGTGGATTGCAATGTTAACCATAATGCTAAAGGTAAGATTGGTGATGTCAACAGTGAAGGTAAGATCGTGATAGGGGTTTCTAGGGGTTGGAAAGGATATGACTACGGTGGCTAACCGTAGGGTTCTAGCAACAGCGGAGGCCGGCAAGAGTATCGTCTGACAACGAAGGTAAAACTGATGCACCAGAGATACTTTCTGTTTATATGACCTTAAAGCATGCATTTAAAAATCAATTCTCGATGCTTAGGAACTTGATGAGGGTTAACAATGGTGGTTGATTGTGATAGTGGTGGTTGCCGGAAGTCCAGAACTCCACTACCGTAAGCACTCCACTCTGAGTTGTAGGTTAATGACATATTTGTAGGTTGTAGGTTTTTGATATCAAATTTGCACAGGTTTTGATGGAGTTGGTGATCGATGTCACAAGGTTGATCAAAAATATATTTAAAAAGTGTCCAGGAGGAACTAGTGGACAATGTTAAAGTTCATTGCTTTTAGTAGATTTCTAATTCTAAATTATTTGCTTTTTGCTATTGAGTTATTTTGAAAATGAATTGATTATCGTGGTTGTAAACAATTGTGAGAAAGGACCAATCTCTGGGTTTTCGGGTGTGAAGAGAATCGGGTAACCTAATTACTACCAATTAGAAATCACATATACATAATTTGTTAACCTACTTGTTTTGATAAATAACTAACAGATAATATATTTGATTGCAATGATCCACGAGTGAAACCGAAAGATTGATGCAATTGAATAGTAACCTAGTTAATTGCCAATCTTAGATTTCATAAACACAAACAAATTCAATGGTTAAAGGTTAAAGAACAATGACAACTTAGAATCTAATCCAAATTGTTCACGACAAAACCAAATAACTGATGAAAAAATGTGTATGCGATAATCTAACAACCGTGATATAAAAAAAACATCAAGATAGACTAATAGAATGATTAGTCAAATCCCAATCCAATAGTATCTAGACACAAATTGACCCACTTCCTAACACAAACCCTAGTCCCGGAGATGATCACTTGTGGTTTAGTTGCTCATGTTCTTGATTTGATCTTCAATCTTGATGGGGGAATTGCATGATTGATGTTTGTATTGAGGTTGGGAACTCCAATAATCATCACTGGGAAGTGAAAAATGGCTAGGGTTAATGATCTTTGCGTTTTGGGAATGTTTAAACTTAATTGGGGTAGAAAAACATGAAATTCGCGAGTCAGGTCTAGGTTTAGCGCCCAAATCAGCACCTAGTGGCGCCATATTGTGATTTTCTTCTATTGTGCGCTGAAATCAGCGCTTAGTGGCATCGATTGCTACCAAACTTCCCATTTTTCATGTTTTGATCTTCTAACTTGTGTGTATGCTTCCAATACTCCATGATGCTTCCCGAAAACCTTCCATCAAGCTCCAAATACCATCATTAAGCTCCAGGTACCTACAAGTTAAAACCAACTCAAAGTAAACCGTTTTCATAAACATAATCATGTAAAACCTCATATTTAAACACTTTAAAACACGGTTAAATGCCCTCATATCAGGTTGTAGCTGGAATTCTCGCCGAACCCGACAAAGTAGGATGGGGTGATAATGGTATGGAAGGTGGGGATGGGGTCAAGTGTTTGTAATTAAATAAAAGGTGGGGTCCACTTTATTTATCAAATGTTTATTTATTAGTTTTTTTTATATAAAGCGTGTTTTTGTAATTTCATACCCACTTAACTAAGAAACCTAACCCACATCCACGTTAGAGACTCTCCGAGAAACTAGTGTGCAAAAGTTAGGGGCTATAGCTGTAATTTTAGAAAGGTGAGGACTATAGATTAAATTTCACCGAATAACAAGGACTATCCGGGCATTTTTCTCTTTATACAATATCATTATTATGTTATCTTTATTACTATCCATTTCTCAAATAACTCATGTAATAAAAACCATAGAGTTATAATGTAATATATTAGAAGGGCTCAAGAGTTTCTAAGCAAGTTAATATATTTTAGCCAATACAGTTTTATTTTTATCAAGAGTTTGTAAGCAAGTTAATATAGTTTAGCCAACTATAGATGCATTTTATAATTAACTAGTTTTATACCCGTCGAAATATTTTAACTTCATTATGAGATAACTAGTTTAGCCCATTACCTTTTGAACTATTTTTTAGTTGTACTTTCAATCTTTAGATATTCAACATAACTCAAGTCAACCCATTCAAAACTAAATGGATCAAAATTGTCACCGTTAGTCACAATCGGACTCTCTGTGGTATATTCAACAAAATCAGATCAGCAGTATGTCATACTTTTAAACATAAGTTACACTATGTTGCTACATAATACTTGTCAAAGCTGGTAGGCATAATTTTATTTCGAGTAAACTTCCGTTTTGCTCCCCGTGGTTTGGTCGTTTTAACGGTTTTGCCCCAAACATTTAAAAAATAGCCATTTTACTCCCTGATGATTAGATTTTGTCTCCAGTTTGCCTCACGGTCTTAACTCCATCCACATTCTATGTTAATTGATAGAGTATTTTGGTAATTTCAAGTAAAAAATAAGGGTAGTTTAGTAATTTATATTTAAAAGTAAATTTTATTAAATATGCATAACAAGTTCAGTGTTTACTCTCTCTCTCTACAAGATCACTCTCTCTCTCTTACACCACCACCCACCACCTCACACCACCGTCACCCACCACCCGGGCGCCACCACCTAACATCACCACCAGCATTTTTGTTTTTCATTAAGCTTTCATTAGCATCATTTGTATAACAAATTGTAAGAACAAACCGCAAACACCATTCCACAACAAACGGCTAACCCTAGCCGCCGCCGTGCAACCAGAACCCAGTCGCATAACCCAGCAGCCGTGCGAACCAGAACCCAGTCGCATAACCCGTCGTCTGCACAACCCGTTCGAAACCTGCAAACAGCTAAACCTAGCCGTAGTGCAAACCAGACCTAAACTCGAACTGCCAAGTTAACCACCATCATTCCTGTGTTCCGACGACACCTAGCGTGGCTAGGGTTTCCAATCACGGATCTCTCTAGAATTGTTCAGATCTACCGAGGATGATTGGTGGTAATTGTGGCGGTGGCGGATTATGGTGGCTTTAAGAGTGTGTGTGTGTGTGTGAGAGAGAGAGAGAGAGGAAGAGAGAGAGAGAGAGAGTTGTGGCGGCGGATTACGGTGGCGGCGGATTATGGTGGCTGTAAGAGTGTGTGAGAGAGAGTTGTGGCAGATTACGGCGGCGGATTACGGTGGCGGCGGAATACGGTAGTGGCGGAGGATTATGGTGATGCTAATGATTGATAAATGGTGGCGAGGGTTAGTGGGTAGGGTGGTGTCGATACATGGTGGTGGAGTTGTCTGATAGTGGTGGGCAAAAGGCGGTGGCGATACGTGGTGGTAGTTGGAGATGGTGGGAGGGGATGGTGGTGGTTCAGTGGATTGGAGATGGTGTTTGATGGTGGTGTTGGAAGTTGTTACAGAACACAGAGAGAGAGAGACGCATGGATGAATGATTATCTTTGGTTAAATGTAAATATATACATATTAATTATTATTAATAATAATAATAAGGGAGGATGGGAAAAGACTAAAATGCCCCTCATGTGAGGGCATATGACAATTATTTAACGGTATAAACGGATGGTGTTAGGGGCGGGGAGTGAAATGGAGATAAGCTTTATACATCAGGGAGTAATATGGCTATTTTTAAAGGTTTGGGGCAAAATCGTTAAAACGATCAAACCACAGGGAGCAAAACGGAAGTTTACTTTTTATTTCCTTTGTTTTTAATTAATATCTAAATAGTTGCATTTTGTAAGAAGCTTTATTAACTTATAAATTAGCATAGTTGCAGGTGATATAAATTCAATACAGGATACAAGTGAAAATATGTTTTGGGAAATGGAGAGTATTGAACTCCCAGCTCGACTCATAGCAATAGTTCAAAACTTCTATTAGATCCATTTGACAACACCTTTAATGCCATTATAGAAGGATTATGTAGTGGGTTGCCACGTCGCCAACAAAGTTGAAAATACCATGAAGGCTCAACTCTTTAAGCTTTAGAAAAATTTCAATAAGCACAAGCTGCAATCATCATCTGAATATTAAACTTTCCCATACGACGCACACTTAATATTTAGTAACAAACCTTAATTCTAATAGAGAATCAATAAAAACTAAAAAACTGATATACCATGCACAATTAAGGAAATCTTTGATTTCGATCATGCAACCTACAATTAAATTGGTGGAACCGGTAATCCAAACGGGCCAACTGCTCACCAGTTACCACGTGATCTAGTCTGATGGCTCCGAGTAGTGAACCAAGTAACTAATTAACACAAGCTTGTTTGGTAGATGTTGGAGAGATGGTAAAGAAAATCAAGGGGATAAACCGATAACAATTTTTTTCCAATAAGACAAGGAAAAATTTTATATAATCATAAACAGATGCGTACCTGGATACCAGCTAAACCGAGGTTCTTCAAGACTGCATACTTCAGTGGCCATTAGGAGAGAAACTAACCACATCTTGGCATCTGCAACGGTTAGAACAATATACAGCTGCAAAAGCTAATGGCTAGCATATTCCGCCAAACCTAACTGGGCACCCTTCTCTTCCTAAGCCCTGCCAGCAATACAAGCCAACCATTTCTGTTACGGAACTTCTTTAAAACAACAACATTATGAAAATATGAGAGCGTACCTAGCTGAAAATGCCAAGATTGGAAAATTTTGACCGATCTCACTGAATCTTAACCGAGATGCTTTGATTTTCATGTACTCTTGTCAACTGCTCATTTATAAATCGTCGTATGTTGTTATCTGTCCAAAAATTTTGGCTACAAATTATAAATGTAAACCATGGGGAAGCTGTAATATATGACAATTTTGACATCCGGAATATTCAGCCCTCGAGCAGCTGTGTAAATACTACAAAATCATGGTCTAAATATTTCAGTTCAAATATTATAAGATTCACAATAGAGGAGAAGTACCAAACTTAAATAATTGTAGTGCCTCAGTTCTACCTTATATTCACTTTTACTTAGGTCAATCAAAAGCCCAAGTAAAATGCCAAGATTTGAAAAATTTTGACCGATTGGAAAATGCCAATATATAATTAGGTTTTTACAGTTTTTAGTATCTATATCTATACTATATAATAAAAGAAACCAATTTTGAGACACTTGTCATCATATTAGGCCATGTATCTTATAGATAATTATTATTTAGTTTAATCTCTTCTAATTAATTATAGATAACCATCCTATTAAATATTATTTAGTTTAATCTTTTATGAATAATTATTATTTAGTTTAATTTAATTTAATCTATTCTAAGAAAAAAATTAATAATTAGTTTATTAACGGAACACTTTTTTTATTAAAATATCTAAGATAAATTTTAAAATCCTTTTGATGAAAAGAAATTGAATTGAAGCCGGCTTCCGCTTTTTTTTTCGTTTGAAAAAATTGCCTACATCTACCAAGTAAATTAAACAAATCAGAGCATATTGATAAAAATTAATTGCCATATATAACACCTAAACTAATTAAAATAGATTACCATCTTATGAAGTTAATTATTTACAAGAAATATTTATTATATAGTTTAAATAGTTTAACTTGTGTAACACACGGGGAACTAATCTAGTGTATTGTATATAGCATACAATCATAAGAGGGATCAAGAGTGGCTAGCAACTGAGTGGCAGCTGTCCATTGGTACCTTTTGTTAAGGTTTTTCTTTTGTTTTTTATAAACTTTTTATATTTACTTTTGCATTTACCCTTCAAAATTTAGTATTGACACTTATAACCCTTCGATTTTCTAAAAAGATATAACCTAGTGCTTATATTTATGTACGTGTTGTTATAAATTTAAGTTGCTTACGTTTTTTTGTTTTTTGTCTTTTAAAGTTTTTGTTAAAGACTTTACCCTTCAACATTTAGTATTGACAGTTACAACCCTTCAACTTTCTAAAAAAAACTATAATCATTTTTACGTGCTTATATTTAGGTATGTGTCGTAAAATTCAAGTTGATTACCTTTCTTTGAAAATGTGTAGGCTCAGATATAATATGTTTTGTAGTTGCTTTTTCGGTGCGTTTTCAGTTGATCTACGTTTTGGCATAAGTTCTGTTTTACAAAGTTGACTTACTTTACGTTTCGGGCCCATCGCAACACGCGGTACCATTTTTAACTTAAACACATATGTATTTACTTACTTTTATGTCGGGCCATATATAAAACCTTTCCGTGCATATTATTATGTACATCTTCATTTTATCTAGGTTTTGACATAACTTTTGCTCAGAAACGATTCAGGTCTTTACTGCATAAATCCGAGTTACTTTACATTTACACCCGCAGCATCACGTGGGGAAATTTACTAGTTGCCAACATAACATGAAGTGAAGGATATTCACATTTTCAGCAATTATTTTTTAACAACCAAATACCAAGGCGTAGCCACAATGGTTGCAAGGGTTGAGGGGGCGGGGTTGGAGGTTAATATTCTTTAGTTTTATAGGTTCGTTAACACTCGGGCGCACCTTAAATTTTGGTTTCGCTCCCTAACACTTTTGAAACCGACCTGTAAGAAAAACCAAAATTAAATGTTAAAAAAATAAAAATATGAATTTAAAATAAACAGATATATAATTATATAAAGAAGGTTTGACACTAATATTAACAAAGCTTTGAGCCCAACCCAAAACGATTTAGCCCAAAACGTTGAACAAGCCCTTCATTCCTTAAGCTTTAAACAAGCTTTAACCCCCAAAAGCCCAAACCTGTTAAAATAATAAAACCCCAAAAAGCCCAAACTTGTAAAAAAATAAATAATAATAATAATAAAACAAAACCAAAAACAACAGCATCAACAACATTATTAAAAACATAAAAAAACAAAGCTCCGACCCGTTTTAACAAAATAACATCAGAGTTACTAGTTTGTATGAGAAATTTGAGTCCATGTGGTAATTTATGGGCTTGACATTCCAAAAATAATAAGACTAGCACATATGTTTCCATATGATTTCGATTAAAATGATTTGCCAATTTGGATGGTTTATCAAGTCTTGTACGATTAATGGTTTCAACAAAGAAACACCTATAATTTACATTGATGTACTGTTTATTAAACGTTACTCTCGTAATATCCATCGCAATCACAACCGTTGAAATATGCTTTTCGGCAATGAAGTACGTGGAGTCCAACTTTCATGATAAGATAAGTGATGAGAATTTAAACGAAAGTTGTATTTTTTTATATTGAGAAAAACTTGTTTAGGAAAGTCTCTCTAGACGATCGGTCATTTGGATAGATTTTGAAAAATGAAAACCGGTAGGGAATGACTTTAGATGTATTTGTATTTTCATTATACATTTGTAATGATGTTTAACGTGCTTTTCTTGACTATATGAATTTTAGTTTGAATGTTTGATTATCTTTTTTTTTCATATGACCGGACCCGACCACCTGGTATGGACCGAAAAAAACTTATTATATGGCGATAACTCTACAACCCTTAAAAATTTGTAGCCCCTATAAAAATATTATGAATCCGTTACTATTATATAGCACCTAAAATTACATTTACAAGAACTTAAACACCCAATAATTTCTGAAAAATTAACATACCACTAGAGTCTTCAAGAACTAATTAGAGAATTCAAAATAACTTGAAAAAATACTAACAATTAATGTCCATAGCTTTCTACCATGGCTAAAAAGACAAAACTTATGGGCAAGAGTTTACAAATTGATGCGTGGGGACCAAAACATATGCATACATCCACGCTGCTTATTTCATCCGGGACCTAACAATTACAAATAGTTGAATTTAAGAATAAACAAAAAACCATGGCCTGATTGCATTAGTTGAAAACTTTTCTTTTTTAACGGCAAAAAATCTCACGTGTAAACCCATTCTGCTTGAGGCTATTTTCAAGGTCAACTCCTTGACCGTCATGAGACCGTGCCTCTAGAGGCGCGGGAACCGGATGAAATCCGTAAACCCTCGCCCCCGTTAATTTAAAGTTGAACCCCGGATTAATGCCCCAATTTGTCCCTTCACCCAGATGTCCCTCGAAAATCGCCCAAACAGGAATTGAACCTGTGTTTTGATAGAGTCTAAAATTCTGATTGGATAACAAATAAAAACATTACAGATAGTGACCCAATTCGAGATGGGTTAATCTCCAAATTACACTGAAACTCAGATAAACAAATAACAAGACACCCTAAAATCTGAAACACCAAAGTCTATAAAACGAAAATATGCAGCAGTTACTTCCTAATTTTCAGCCCACTACTCCACTAAGTTTTCCCTCCTAATTTTCACTCTTAATTTGATTCTTATTTTGGCGTAAATTTGTCAAATAAATCACCCAACAGATTATGGGGTTGATCCAACCCAACCTGACCCATTACTGGGTTCGTATCAATACTACTAGCCCGGAGAGACGACTTTTCCTCAAGTCGGAAGGAAGTGAAACTGGGACTGCAGTCAATAATAAATTCCGGAAGGCCACCGACACTTGCTTCTTTTTCTGCTTCCACCTTTGAACCGCAACCTTTTCATGATCGTTAATCCAAACCTTGTAGTCACCACCATAAGAAGAATGGACAGTCATAGGCTGATCAAGTAACTGCTGGTGCAACCATTTCTTCTCGTCCTCGTGAGCATCTGAAGGTGACCAAAAAGCTGCTCCTTCGTAAGGGTAGGGTACCTGTTTTTCAGCTTCTGAGAGGTGAAGGAGGATAGGTTTTGGTGGAGTCACAACTTGGTGAGAAGTGAATTGTTGTGAAGGAGCCTGATGATCGAGCGTTGGTTGAGGTTTACAACTGTCGTCCCCGATTATTTGGCTAGGATAGAGCATGGTTGAAGGGGAAATGGCTGAAGTTGTCACCAGGTCCGTCAATGGGCTTTGAATTCCACTGGTAGGTCCCTGGTTGCTTCTGAAATCAACAGAATTAGAAGAAAATTCATCATTTCCTTTTTGACTGTCGATTCGGAAGGGTGTTCCATATATCACAGTCTTGAGCGCTGCGATGTCATCCTTCAGGGGTAAAATAATGGCATTCAATCGTGCTGCAATGGATGCTAATTGAGCAACAATAACATCTTGGCTTAAACGAGAGGAACTCTGGGTGTTCTGAACCATCTTCTCCTCGATTTCCTGGCAATGGAACCAGATGATAGAAACTTGAAATTTGATTGATTCAAACAAAAACAAGAACAGGATAATTGGCCAATTCGAGAAGGCTAATCTCCACTTCTAAGGTATAAAACCCTAATGTCAGATAAACAAAAAAACGACACTAAAACTAGACAAATCTAGAAACCTAAATAGAAAATATTTGGTAGTTTTCTGCCCACGTCTCCACCTCCTAATTTCTCGAATCATTCCTTGATTTCTTGGTCCTGTTTCCCTCCAACACGTTTCTTTTCATTTAGTTTCAATTGGGCCTGGCCCAATCCAGTATGACCCATTACCAGGATTGGGTTCGTATCAATACAACCTGCCCGGATAATCGACTTGCCCTCAAGTCGGGTAACAGAAACGGAGCCCCTGGGCCAGTTGTATGTGTCTCGAAAGGTTTAAAGTGAGGTGATGAAGTGTGGCACATTGCAGCCGATCCGGAGGAAGCCCTGTAGCTTGTACTCTTTACCATTGATGATGAACTTCAAAAACATCTCCTTCCAATTTGCTTGAACCGTGTTAAGCGTTGCCAACCATTGAATACCGAGTACCACATCGGCTCCCCCTAAGGCAAACGGATAGAAGTCCTGCGATATTTTTAGCTCATAAATTTGCAAGGAGATGTTCTGGCAAATCTGATTGCATCGCCGAATATCGCCATTTCCGATTTGGATGCCGAAAGGAGAAATAAATTGGGTGTTGAGTTTCAGATTAGTGACCAATTTATCCGAAATGTAGTTGTGTGTGGACCCACTATCAATCAAAACTAATACCTCAACAGTGCCTAAAATACCTTGAAGTTTCATGGTGGTAATAGATGATTGACCAAATAGTGCGTGAAGGCTAATTTTAGCCAGTTCATCAGTGCAATCTTGCCGGTTACTGCTGCTACTTCTCCTTCATCAGCCATCTCAAGAAGCTTGAGAATCGCCATTTTACAACGGTGTCCGGGGCCATATTTATCCCCGCATCGAAAGCATTCCCCTCAAAGAAACCGACCCTGTTTTTCAGCATCGAAGGGATGAGTTT
The DNA here is from genome assembly GCA_947069175.1 of Scalesia atractyloides. Taxonomy (NCBI): domain Eukaryota; kingdom Viridiplantae; phylum Streptophyta; class Magnoliopsida; order Asterales; family Asteraceae; genus Scalesia; species Scalesia atractyloides. The sequence goes on from CAMTDV010000014.1 coordinate 43,176,087, forward strand.
TGGTGGGTTTCTGGGCTGTAGCAGCCAGGATTAGATTGTTGGAGGCTGCTGGGGTCAGATATGTTTTCACAGAAGAAGAAGAAGAAAAGTTTTTTTTCCAGATTTCGTATGGCTAACCTTGGATTCGAACTCAATAGCTATACTCATAGCCTTATAAACAGTCCTTGGTTTGTGAAATCGGACGTCGGCTTTGAGATCATCCTTGAGGCTGTTAAGAAATACTCCTAAAAGGCAGTGCTCAGGCCAATTAGTCACACGAGATGAGCGTTTGGCAAACTCCTGGCGGTATTCCTGTACCGTTCCAGTTTGTTGGATGCTACATAAATGCTCGTCTGGGTTTTGGAACTCGCAGGCCCAAAATTCTTTTGAAGCGCTCGAACCAACTCATCCCAGAATTCGATAGCTTGATCGGTGGAGACCCACGAGTAGAAATCGAAAGCATCACCGTCTAAATGCATCGCTGCAACATCAACCTGCTCGTCTTCGGGTATATTGTAGTACCGGAAGTACTTCTCGGCTTTCAAAACCCACCCTCTCGGGTCTCCCTCACTGTATGTTGGAAAATAGATCTTGTTATAGGGACGATGACGGTAATTACTTCCAGACAAATCATCATCATCAAATCTATTGGGACCCCAGCCAGTTTTCTCCTTCTTCTTGTCGCGCGCTTTGATAATGGCGACTTCAGTTTGCATGGATTCCATAGAGGCTGCAATAGCAGCCAATTAGGTAGCCATGTGGTCAGGGTTTGTTTGGGGTGGGTCTGAACTTCTACGGGTTTGAGGAACCATTGTATTTTAGAAATTGGTAGTAAAGGGAGGGTTTGAGGGCTGGTTTGGAATTGCGTTTGATTGTGATGTTCCCGGCAATGGAACCAAATGATAGAGTCTAAAATTCTGATTGGATAACAAATAAAAACATTACAGATAGTGACCCAATTCGAGATGGGTTAATCTCCAAATTACAGTGAAACTCAGATAAACAAATAACAAGACACCCTAAAATCTGAAACACCAAAGTCTATAAAACGAAAATATGCAGCAGTTGCTTTCTAATTTTCAGCCCACTACTCCACTAAGTTTTCCCTCCTAATTTTCACTCTTAATTTGATTCTTATTTTGGCATCAATTTGTCAAATAAATCACCCAGCAGATTATGGGCCTGATCCAACCCAACCTGACCCATTATTGGGTTCGTATCACGTTTCCACTAGAAAAGACAAACATTTTGACTACTGGACCAACATCTTAGGACAGATGAAAACTTTTTGATCTACTGTCAAAACACACTAATCTTGATCGTGTCAACTATTGATCAAGCGATGTGAATGATTAGATGTAAGTGATAATTAATATTTAAAACGGTCACACGTTCATGGTTCATGGTAAATTGTCTATAAAAGTGATGATTCTCTTTGTAATTTCGGTTTTTTCAAGGTTAAATTCAGGTGAATAAACAATGTAGTGGGGGGTTCCTCTAATAGTTTTAAAAGGATGGTGGTTTTTTGTTTATTGGTGGTAGACTAACGAATGTTATGGAAGTTGACATTTGAAGTTTATACTTCTACTTTGATATTTATAAGACAAATTGAATAAAAGCCAGAAAATGTGTAAATAAAACAAGCATAACAACTTTTGATCCGTTTAGTACTACTTAGGACCATAAGATGTTCATGGAAACATCATGACATGCCCGACTCAAACCCAAATTATTTCATTGATAACCCCGATTTTGACTTCTAAGGTTTGTCGTATATTTTTTTTTGTTTTCATTTGAATCCGTTTTTATTTTATGAAAAGGTACGTGTTCAAATAGTTATATAATTTTACTTTCATTTTGCCAATTTATAAGTTTCAAGTTTTGATCTTACGTGTCAATTTAGATCTACCTTGAACTTCCGATGTCTTGTTATCAGTTTTGTATGTGTCGAAGATTTCGTTTTGCACCATAAAGAGTTTTATATGCTCATGAAAAACATATCGCCAAAAAGGTGAAAGTGAGGGTAGTTTGGCAATTTAATGCCTCCATATAGAATGCCTGCTCTCTTAAAACAGGACCAGAAATGGACCTCTTCACTTGTTCCGTTGGTATCAATTGGGCCGCTTGTGGTTTTACCGGCTGCTTATGCTAGAATCAAGTGAACTAGCGAACCAAATAAGGTTAGAACACTCATATCAGGTAGTCTTGTCATTGCTAAATCAAGAATTTTGTTGCAGGTTCTCAAGGTAAGAGAGTGCGTTGAAAAATGTAGGATTAGGTTGTTGGGAGGGCAGTCATTGTTGTCGACAACCATTTATAGGTTGTCGGAAGGAGACGAGCTTAGAGCGGATGAATGGACCAGAATTGAGGTTGTCGTCGAGCATGACCATTAAAGATCAAAATAAGAGTGTTAAATGGATTGTGTCTTTCACACGAACGCAATAATACAAAATGATAAAAAAATGCGTTCATTCATTTGTCATACCAACAAAGCATGCATCCTTTATAAACACATATTTCCGGTGTCGGATCTAGGATTCGTTCGTAGCGGTAACGTTTTATTAAAAAGCGGTAACGAAATCGAAAAAAGTCAATTTTTTCCAAAATTTACACTAATTTTACACTACCGCCGGAGCGCCAAGCGGTAGCAGGCGTTGCCTCTTACCATGCACTAGGTTTGCCCCTGCATATTTCTTCTCAGATCTATTAATAATTTTTTTTAAATATGCTTACTGAAAAGTTATTTTATAAAAGTCTGAAAATATTTAAATATTTATTGTTACCAAATACTCCCTCCGTCCCATTAAAAGTGTCCTGTTTTGAAATTTCAAAGTCTTTATTTATAAACTTTGACTTTAATTATATATTTTTGTGTTATACAAAACTTGATGAAAATTAACCCGATAAAAACACTTGTAAAACACACTCAAATCATATAACTTTTATCAAGTATTATCTAACACAAACAAAATTAATTAAGGTTAAAGTTTAAAAATAAAGATTTTGAAAATTTAAAATATGACACCTGTGTAAAAAACTAAAATTGAAAAAAAAGATAATGAAAACTTAATCACGACCTCACCCATTCACTCAACACCATTCTCCATTGTTCCTCATGACAGGCTAGTAACAGGTGCCTACGGATTTACGCATTAGAGATACTTTTAGAGCATTCACATCCAGCTCTCTAAAAATATACATACATTTCACTAAAAAACAATTCCTATATCAATATATTTCCACTAAAAATAAATGTTTTTTCTCTCTCATTTTCAATTAAATAATATTTATACCTTTATCATTACATTTTCTCTCTATTTCACTCATAATCACTTTCAACATGTATTAAAAAATATATAGGATGAACAGTGTTCTCCCAAATATACAGATGAACAGTAACGTTTTCTCTCTCTTCCACTCACAACCACTTTTTACACTTTTTATATTTTAAAAACTACACACACAGATTTTAATTCCCAGGATGTAAATGCTCTTAGAGATTTGTGAGTTTGTGACGTGTAGAGGTAAAAATTAGAGTTGCGAGCTTTCAAAGGTAAAACGCCATTAGGTAGGAAAGTTACTACCTTTAATTATTATTATTTTTATCTTTCCTTTTATATTGTATATCTTTATATAATGTATATGTATTTAAATTATAATTTTTTTCATGATTTATAACCTAATTTCGTTTTTGAATCCGACTGACCTTAGAGCATTCACAATCAAACCTCTTACCCCATTTCTATAATTACACTAAAAACATATCATTTTCTCTCTCATTTTCAATTAAATAATATGTTTTTATACTTTTGTCATTACATTTTCTCTCTCATCCACTCACAACCACTTTAAAATAATATTAAAAAATGATAGAGGTGAATAGTATATCCAAATTTAACTTTTTCTTATCTTTCTCTCTCCCCACTCACAACAATTTATAACCACTTTCATAAATATAGAGGCTACACTCATACGAAAACAGAGGAGCCATTGTGAATGCTCTTACATTGTTGCTATTATTTTAAATTTGGGGTTTAAACTTTAAAGTAGGTTTTTTTCTTTGATAGTTAATAAGAGATAAAGGACAAAAAAAGCCATTTGCTGGCATAAAAGGCCTATTTTTGTAGTTTTATGTGGGTCATTGGGTGATAAACAAAATGAGTATGACATGAGTTATCCCATGCTTATGTTTATTTTTTCTACAAAATGCATCTATTCGTCATTTTCCTAGCTTTAAATTTCCATTTTTCTGCTCAGAGAAACAAAAACAAATATCGGTCTAGTCAAAACTAATGTAGCCAATGACATAACTAGATATCACTTTCTAGCATCCAGATTTTAAACATAATCTATATATATCATTAACAATTATGACTGACACTGTGATTCTGATCTATCTTTAACACGTTGCACCTGCCAATGCAGTAGATTACTTACTATGTATTATTCTAACGTTTCCAAGAAAATTATCCATAACAAAACAAATTAATCTTTCAGAGTATGTTTGGTAACAATGCCCAGTTAAATTAGCCAAGGATCTGACTTTTTCACATTTTGAACTTGTATGCAAGTCTTAGGTAAGTGTGAATCCTATATATATATGTATATGTTAATTTAGTGGTCAGTATAATGCCCATAGTTAAATCAAAAGTCTTAGATTAGTTTGTTTAACCTTGTCTCCATTGAAGAGTCATGCACACCATCTTGGCCATTCGCCAATGGATGGTATATATGTATAAAAAAGCATTGATTTGGTCTTTATGTAGATGAATTTTTCAACTAATAAAAAAACATTATCCGGGAAAATATGGATTATATTTTCTAACTACAACGTCTTATAGTCATTCATTTAAGCATTCACGCGTTATAAAAACAATTAAACTCTCAAAAATACTGAAAGAAACCCTGAAAAGTTAATAATTTGCGATTTAAGTTAACCAAAATATGTTATATATCCTATCAACATGATAATCTGATAATGATCCGTTCTTTTGATGTGGCATTGTCTTGACACTTAGAAACTGATGAACTAATCTTGCAAGATTACCTTAATTAGATTTTTTGAAACTTCCATAGTTTTTCTTGCATAAAAAATGGTGCTATCAGAGATAGAAATCTAAAAAATGGTTAAGGTTGTATGCAAGAAAAATACCCTTCTATAGTGGTATGCAGGAGTCGAGACCAATTCATATTCTATAAAAGGGGGTGACTTACTGACTTATAACTTATTAAATTGAAGTCAACAAATTTTGTTTTTTTTTTTCCAACTATGATATAGTTGTTTTTACCATTTCTAATATATTTATAAATGGGGGGTTAGGTCTTTTTTTTTTTAGGTTGTGGGTGGTGATGTAGTGGGTTACTTTTGTGTTCACATTGGTTCTCGTGCTTCTCACAATAAAGGTGGTTCTCGCATGAACCTTACCCTATGTATGTATGTATGTGTGTATATATACATATATGTGTGTGTGTGTGTGTGTGTGTGGTATCTATGTATATATACACAAACTTTAGGGTTACATTTGCAAGCCTCACTCCTATCACTTGATACCCCATTTTTCTTGTACCAAAATTTTATTTGACATATTGAAAAGTTTCTTGTTTGTCAAATGAAGTGCAAGTCATCAGTGAACCTAATTCCAAAGCACAAAAAGGGTTTATGGTCACCTGATGAAGATGAAAAACTAAGAGATTACATCCTTAACCATGGTCTTGGCTGCTGGAGTTCTGTCCCCATTAATGCTGGTAAGTTAATATCAAACTGCTTATAATTAATTAAAGATACCAACTTGGAGTTGACTTCTGCATTTTGTCTTCATAGGATTGCAACGGAATGGAAAGAGTTGCAGGCTAAGATGGACTAACTATCTACGGCCAGGATTAAAGCGAGGACCGTTCACTGCACATGAGGAGCAAATCATCCTGACTCTTCACAACACTTTAGGCAATAAGTAAGCTAAGCACACACCATGAGTGGACTTTTTTAGTGTTTGATTTATGTTTTGGGTAATCATCTTTGGTTTCACCCAAAAAAAGGTAACCAACTTTTAGGGATTGTAATGAGACAAATTTAACAGTAATCACAATTAAGAAATGTGTGTCGGGTAATTACCAATCATGTATCGGTTATACGTTAGTTTGTTAAAAGAAAACATTACTATTTGGAATTCCAACATACATTTCTTAATTACTCTTTTTATTTTTATACAATTTTATTACCCAAGGAAATTAGATAAACTAAAGCACAAACATTGTTCAAATTTCTAATTAGGTGGTCTCAGATGTCGCGGCACTTGCCAGGAAGGAGTGATAACGAGATAAAGAATCATTGGCATTCTTATTTAAAAAAGAAGCTTGTCAAATCAGACACATCGAATGAAGATTCATCTTCTGTTTCTTCTTTGAAATCAGTTACTTTGAACCCCGAGTCATCTCCACACATTGACAGTTTGTCAACCGTCAGTAAAATCCAGCCAAAGATTTTATTTGCTGACTGGATTTCACCGGCGATTGATAATTCAGAGGAATTATCAGTTTCCGGGGATGTAGATGTAATACATCCTCCTTGGAGCTCTCAAGGAACAACTATAAAAGAGGGATCAAGAGTGAGTAATCTGAACCTTAGCAATGAGGTAGATATGGAAAGTGACCATAATGATTTGATAATTGAAGAAAATATATATTCATATTTGAATATTAATGATCTAAATATGTATAATTGGGATGACTTATACTCGGCTTCAACAACCCCAAGCCAATCTAGTTCAAGATCTTTATAAATATGGTTGGAGCCTTTGTTCTTTATGGATTTTGAGGTCCATGAAGCATTGAGTTGTTAACCGGCTGGCCTTTGAAGTTGGACCATTATATATGTTGCAATAAGTAATAAAATATCATTTTATTTTGCGTTCCGTCTTGTATAGTGGTTTTGATGTAAATAAACCATTGCAACATAAAAATACAAGAAAGTAGAGGTGTGAAAAAAAAAACTGAAACCAATTTTGCTGGATCCAGTTAGGAACCGAACGGCAGTTTGTAATTGGGTTAAACCCAACATTAAAACCGGTTAGAACCGATCCAAACAGGTTTCGAACCCAAACCAATCCTTTTCCACTTGGGAACCGGTCTGAAAACTATAAACGGTTTGGGAAAAATATCCGTTTTGTACCCCTCAACAAGAAAGACACCATAGCTTATAAGGATGGATCTTTGGATTTCACATGTCTATCTAGGAATTTGCTTCTATAGATGGGTACCCATTGGTTGCATACTAGGGATGGCAATTAAACCCGAACCTGATGGGTAAACCCGAAACCCGACACATTTGGGACGGGTTTGGGGTCGGTTAATCGGGTTTGGGATGGGTTTGGTAATAGTTTTATTTTTTCACGGGTTTGGGATTTAGTGATATACCCGTTTACCCGACCCAATTACCCGATAAAGTGTGTCCGTTTACCCGATTGTATACCCGATATAATTTCTTTTATATTATTAAATATGTATATATATGATACATCCATTTTTTAAACATATAGGTATTCTATTTCGTATACATTCCAGTTATTTGATATTTTTTTATAATGACAATACAAAATGTAACCGACTAGTAGTTACCCGATAGATACCCAATGGGTTTTGGGTTAAGTATACCCAACGGGTAAGACTTTTAATTTAACGGGTTTACCTGAAACCCTCGGGTATACCTGAAACCCTCGGGTATACCCGATACCCGATGGGTATTTACCCGCTAGAAATCCGACGGGTTTTAGGACGAGTTTAGGACAAGCTTATCTAATCGGGTTTGGAGTTGGATTACCTAATCCCGTCCCAAACCCGACCCATTTCCATCCTTATGCATCACAACATGATAGTTTCTTACTTTCTTGGAGTTTGTTTCACGAGGTGTTGTTGCCACTACCAAGGCTGTTGGATATTAATGTCCGGTTCGATAAGTCAACGCTACCGACCGGATCTTGACACTTAAGAGTTACATCGAGGACAACGATGTAATTTATTTAATTAGATTAAATGTCATATTTTACCGGAACAATTAGTAATTGTTTATTTTATAAAGTTATAAAATAAATGTTATATTAATCCTAATCTTGTTGGGTTTTTATAATTGGACTATTGCTAATGGGCTGAAAGAAAGACAAGAGGAAAGGGTGTGGGCTTGTGGGCCTTAGGGTTTCTAATTTTAACCTAATCCTTGACTATATAAGCATAAGCATAGGTTAAGACATGAAACACAAGTGCAAAGCAAAAACCCTAGTTGCCACACTCCATAACCACCACCCTTTTCCAGCCGCCACCCTCCTCTTGCCGCCACTTGCCGCCGCCGACCGCCGCTACTCCGGCCGTCGCCGTTGTCCCGCCGCTGTCGTCGCTACTCCGGCCGTCGCCGTTGTCCCGCCGCTGCCGTCGCCGTTGTTTCGGCCGCCGCCGCCGCTAACCGGCTGAAAAGGAGCCGCGGTTTTTCAGCTTGTTCCCGTCTTGTTCTAGCTCACCTCGTTGTACCTCGGTGTCTCACGCGGTTATTACTAACCAAAGGTATATCTAAAACCCCCTATGGTTGTGTTTATATTTCGTATTTGCATGTTGGTGACCTTGTTCCATTGCGGGCATTCCTTGGTAAAAGGTGTTCATATTATTTTTGTTACCTATGCTTCCGTTGTCAAATATATATATATATATATATATATATATTATATATATATATATAAATTTTAACTAGTTAAAATTTTATCTTGACTAACATATATATAATGTGCTCTTACTTGTCAAAAGTGTTTTGACTAATCTTTGTAACAAATAAACACATACACATATGAATCGGGTTCATAAAATAAACTAAAATTATACCATGGATTCCCTTCAGTGGTATCAGAGCCGATGCTCACCACATGCAAATCGAAACCGGTCTTTATTTTTCACCGGAATAATAAGTCACAAACTTTAAAGTTTAAAGTTTTTGATTTATTTTATTTTAGGCAATATATATTTTGGTCATTTTTAATTGTTAATATTTTTTGACCAAAAATTGCCTCAAGAAACCTTTGGTTATGTTGAATATGTAAATCGGGCTCGACCTTGTGGTTGTGTTTTATGTTTGGTTTTGTCTATGGTTTTGGCCCATTTTGCAGCTCAAAGTTGTAATTGATTAGTTTATGGTTTTGGTCCGGTTTGTGGTTCAAAGTTGTAATAGATAGGATTTTTTCGTATATATTATGTTTACTTGTTAAATGTTGTTGATACGAAGACTTGAAGAAAAACCGAATGCCAAGAGGAGTCTTGGAGTTAGTGGGAGTCGCTCAAGACAACAAGATGCACTCAAGTCTACCTTGTGGTTGTTTTGTGTGTTGTGACCGTGACCCCTTTGATCTTGCTACTTGGCTCTAGCAAGATCATAACCATGCCCATATGATTTACATATTCATTTTTTTTGCTATTATGGTTTCCTTTAATAAATGTTATTACAAATCAACCTAATACCAATACGCATTTTTTAAAAGGGGTTTTAAAAATGAAATCGAGAAAAGCAAGTTCTAGCAACTTGTAAATTTTTTATAACCACTAGAGTTTTAAAACTTTTTTTCTCACATCTTTAGAACTCATGAACTTAATAGTCTCCACTATTAACTTTAATTGGTTATTTCAAGTCGCGACAAACTTAGTTTTATAAGTTATCTAAAACTAATTGTCTCGAGAGGTGAAAGGGTCCTTTTGGCATAGTCGCAAATTTAATATCTAAATTAAAACCGACTATAACGACCCTATTTGGTAAAATTAAAATCAATGGTCTATGTCATCCTACTACTAGTAACACTTGGGGCATAATGTGAACCATCAGTGTTGGAGCCACAGCACGACACTTGGTATCTAGTTTATCCTTCCAAGGTGCAAGGCTTCGTCGACACATCCGACCCTTCCACATGTGTCCGTTTTAGGACGACTATTACTTTTCTTCTCGTGTTACGTGCTACAACTGTCTCGAGAATAAAAGTGGCATAGATGCGGCCAGACGTATCAATGTAAGGACAAAAGGTTGTCCTCGCAGCCTCATAAACCCCGAGAGTTGTGCTTTCTCACAATTGACAATCGTTGTCAGTCCGCTTGAACTTCTTGCTAATGTTGTGTGCTACAGCTGCCTTTAGAAAGAACTTCTAACCGGATTCTCGTTCCTTATCATCTCACCTCACTAAATAAGGAAAATACATTAAAAATACTAATTAAATAAATTTTTGCTTAACAGATGTCATCTGAAAACAACTCATCTTTTCCTCTCAAGTCCATACTTGAGAAAGATAAACTAAATAACACCAATTTTCTTGAGTGGCACCGCAACTTGAGAATCGTTCTCAAAATGGCAAAAAGGCTCTATGTTTTGGAAACCCCGATCCCAGCAACACCCGAAAACAATACTGGCGCTGCGAAGAAGGCTTTCGATAAACATAAAGAAGATGCCATGGAAGTTGCTTGCCTCACGCAAGCCACCATGTCCCCAGATCTCCAGAAGAATATGGAAGACATGAGTGCCTTCGACATGATTGAGCAACTGAAAGGCATGTTTCAGAAACAAGCCCGTCAGGAACGCTATGACACCATAAAACAACTCATAAGCTGTAGAATGCAAGAGGGTTCCTCAATTAGTGCTCATGTCCTTAAGATGAAAGGCTACATCGACCAATTAAACAAACTTGGTTATCCTCTCCAAGATGAGATGGCTGTTGACTTCATTCTCAACTCTCTTTCCAGTCACTATGATCAATTTGTTATGAACTTTAACATGAATGACTGGGTAAAGACAGTGCCGGAGCTACATGGGATGCTCAAAACAGCAGAGATGAACATTTCCAACAAAACAAACCAAGTGTTAATGGTTCGATCTGGTGGTGTTAGGAAGCCCAAAACAAAGAAAAGTCACAACAGCAAAAACAAAGGAAAGGCTCATGTTGCTGCCAAACCTGCCACCAACAAGAGCAAACAAGCTGTGTAAGCCCTCATTCAGAAGAGCGGCAATGCTATGAATGTAACAAGATGGAGCACTAGAAACGTAACTGCCCCGAGTATCTTGCTAAGCTCAAAGCAAAGAAGACCAATGGAGAAGGCACTTCTTCAGGTATTCTAATATATGTTATCGAGCTTTTCACTGTTTCTAGCAACACATGGGTATTTGATAGCGGATGTGGTTATCACATCGTTAATGTTTTGCATGAGCCTGAAAAGTGGAAGAAACTTAAACCAGGGAACATGGAGCTCATTGTTGGCGATGGGAAGAAAGTCCCAGTTCTAGCAACTGGCACATTTAATCTTACATGTCCTTCTGGTCTTGTTGTTGTTTTGAACAATTGTCTTTTTGCACCTGGTTTGACTAGGAACATCATTTCAGTTTCGTTGTTGTTTGAACAAGGATTTAGATATGTTTTTAATAATGTTGCCATTTCTGCTTATCTAAATGGTACTTACTATTTTGAGGCTAAACCTCGAAACGGTATTTATGAAATTGATCTTCAACCTAGCAATAACATATATCACCTTTCTAAATGTCAGAAAAATGGTACAAGTGATTCATTCCTATGGCATTGTAGACTTGGCCACATAAGCAAGGCACACATATAAATGGCTCCAATATGAGGGGATTCTTAAATCCACCGGAGCGGACACATTTGATGATTGCGAATCATGCTTAGCTGGCAAACTCACCAAGGATCCTTTCACCCATGTTGGTGAACGAGCTAGTGATCTATTAGGACTCATACACTTAGATGTATGTGGTCCTTTTAGAACCATGACTAGGAATCACGAAAGATACTTCGTTACATTCATCGACGATTATAGTCGATACGCTTATGTTTATCTTATGAAGCATAAGCATGAAACCTTTGAAAAGTTCAAAGAGTTTCCAAACGAAGTTGAAAACCAACTTAATAGAAAGATTAAAATGCTTCGCTCAGATTGAGGCGGTGAATACCTCAGCTTAGAATTTCTCGATCATCTAAAGGAACGTGGAATAGTTTCACAACCCACTCCTCCTGGCATGCCCTAACTTAATGGCGTGTGTGAAAGGAGAAATCGAACCCTACTAAATATGGTTCGATCGATGTTGTGTAGAACAAATTTGCCTCACTCCTTTTGGGGTTTTGCTCTTATGACTGCTGCATGACTCGTAAATCTAGCGCCGACCAAAAAGGTGAACAAGACTCCATATGAGATATGGTATGGGCGTAAGCCAAACTTGAGTTACCTTAGAATATGGGGGTGTGATGCGTACATCACAAGTGATTCTGATGACAAGCTCGACCCTCGAGGTGAAAAGGTTGTTTTCGTCGGATACTATAACCAAAGCGGTTATTACTTCTACCATCCTGATGCAAATACGATTTCCATCAAAAGGAAGGCTAAAAGATTCCTTGAAGATGAGCTTCTTAGTGGAGGAACTGGAAGTAACCTAGTGGATCTTGAAGAAGTTCAAGGACCACAAACAACCGTTGAGGAGGTCGGAACGTCTGAACCACAACAAATTGTTGACACTGATTCAGACTTGAACACAAGCCTTCGCAGGAGCATCAGGACTCGTAAAGAACCCGATAGATACCTTTGGCATATTGAGGGTTCTGAAGTCCTGACAGTAGCCGAGACTGATGACGAGCCTACTAGTTACAAATCTGTTATTTCTAATTCAGATTCCGCGAAATGGCTAGAGACTATGGAAGCCGAGATGCAATCCATGCGTGACAATCAAGTCTGGGACTTGGTTGAGCTACCCCCTGAATCTCGTGCAGTAGGGAGTAAATGGGTTTTCAAAAGAAAATCCGACATGCATGGAAATATACAAACCTATAAGGCACGGCTAGTAGCGAAAGGTTTCACTCAAACTCAAGGTGTTGACTATGATGAAACTTTCTCGCCCGTTGCTATGATCAAATCGATCTGGATATTACTTGCCATAGTGGCGTACTATGATTACGAAATCTGGCAAATGGATGTTAAAACCACCTTTCTTAATGGACATCTTTCTGAAGATGTTTATATGGTTCAACTCGACGGTTTTATCGATCCAAAATATCCCAATAGGGTATGTAAGCTAAACAAGTCCATTTATGGACTCAAGCAAGCATCTCGGAGCTGGAATCTTTGTTTTGACAAGAAAGTCAAAAAGTTTGGTTTTGTCACGAACGAAGATGAACCTTGTGTTTACAGAATGGCTAGTGGGAGTGCTATATAATTTCTCATCTTGTATGTAGATAATATATTGATCATTGGAAACAACATCCCCATGCTTAAGGAAGTTAAACATTGGTTGGGATCTTGTTTCGCAATGAAGGATCTTGGAGAAGTCGCTTTCATTCTGGGAATCAAGATCTATAGGAATAGATCTAAGCGACTTCTTGGGCTAACCCAGAGCACATACATAGATCAAGTGATAAGACGCTTTAAGATGGAAAACTCCAAGAAAGGAGGTATTCCAATAACTAAAGGAACCGTCTTGAACAAATCACAATCTCCCTCTAAGGACCGTGAGATAAAGCAAATGGAAGCAGTTCCATATGCTTCCGCGATTGGTTCTATCATGTATGCTATGGTATGTACTCGACCAGACGTCTCGTATGCTTTGAGCATGACGAGCCGTTACCAGCAGAGCCTTGGGATTGCCCATTGGACTGCAGTTAAGAACATCCTTAAGTACTTGAGAAGGACAAAAGATATGTTCTTGATATTTGGAGGAGTCAATGAGGAGCTCACAGTAAAATGTTACATTGATGCTAGTTTTCAAACTGACCGAGATACCTCTCGCTCACAAACGGGTTTCGTGTTCACTCTCAACGGAGGAGCAGTATCATGGAAAAGCTCCAAGCAGAGTGTTGTGGCTGATTCCACCACGGAATCTAAGTACATTGCCGCATCGGATGCCGCAAAGGAAGTTGCTTGGATGAAGAAGTTCATAACACAGGTGCTATTGCTCAAGCCAAGGAGCCTAGATCACATCACAAAGCCAAGCACATTTTGAGAAAGTTCCACTACATACATGAGATTGTGGAACGTGGAGACATCGTTATGAGCAAAATTGACACAGATCAAAACCTAGCTGACCCGTTTACTAAGCCAATGACTCAAGAAAAACATGATCGTCACATGGACTCTATTGGGCTTAGATTAGCTAGTGATATGTTTTGATTTAGTATTTGGATGTACGAACATCAAACAGTTGTACTCTTACATTCGTTTTGATTTACTAGTTAAATGCAATTCTTGAATCCTACAACTGTGTTCGAATTTGATACGTTTAATCCATGAATCTTGTATTCTAAAATTATCCGCAGTCGGTCAGACTCGTGGGAACGACTCTGAATTAAGACTATTCTGACTTTGGACTCAAGGATTTGACTTCCAAATTCACAGACCTCATTACGAATGACGTCGGATGTAACTCGCATCAAATCATCTTCATGGATCTTGGTCATAAGATGTATTTGATTTTGGTATACTCATTTAGTATCCTCTGACCTGAGATACATACTAGAACTTTCGTTTACTGAAGACTATTCTTAGATCAGTGTCAACCGCTGTCGCGTAACTGCCAGTCATAAAGGCATTGGTTGGGAATAGCTCTGAAGTTCAGTGGGAGTTGTAGTCAAGATGGGATTCTGTACTCTTACGTTGTACGTAACAGTTAGACATCTGGGCGCCCTCGTTGATTCAAACTGGTGAAGTGTCAGGCCTTACCAAAACTTACTGTGTGTTTGATTGGACCACTTTGATTCTTGAACGAGAACGATAATGATTGAACACGATATGAAATTGAACCTAATCATGTCTCATTGTTCAATCAATGTCTTTTACAGAAAGGATATATGACAACGATTACCATAAGTCTATTGTCTTCAAGTAGCAAGTCGTTGCTAAGGGAAGATACCTTGGTTAGTGACTTTAAAGTGTAATGACCTGTTGAGGGCAGCTATGTGTACCTAGAGCACGCTGGCTGTCTGCGTTGAGATATTATCAGAGACCGTCCAAGTGGGAGCTGTTGGATATTTATGTCCGGTTCGATAAGTCAACGCTACCGACCGGGTCTTGACCCGTAAGAGTTACACCGAGGACAACGAGGTAATTTATTTAATTAGATTAAATGTCATATTTTACCGAAACAATTAGTAATAGTTTATTTTATAAAGTTATAAAATAAATGTTATATTAATCCTAATCATGTTGGGTTTTTATAATTGGACTATTGCTAATGGGCTAAATGAAAGACAAGAGGAAAGGGTGTGGGCTTGTGGGCCTTAGGGTTTCTAATTTAACCTAATCCATGGCTATATAAGCATAAGCATAGGTTAAGACATGAGACACAAGTGCAAAGCAAAAACCCTAGTTGCCACACTCCATAGCCGCCACCCCTTTTCCAGCCGCCACCCTCTCTTGCCGCACTTGCACCGCCGACCGCCGCTACTTAGGCCGTCGCCGTGCGTTGTCCCGCCGCTGCCGTCGCCGTTGTTTCGGCCACCGCCGTCGCTAACCGGCTGAAAAGGAGCCGCGGTTTTTCAGCTTGTTCCCGTCTTGTTCTAGCTCACCTCGTTGTACCTCGGTGTCTCGCGGTTATTACTAACCAAAGGTATATCTAAAACCCCCTATGGTTGTGTTTATATTTCGTATTTGCATGTTGGTGACCTTGTTCCATTGCAGGCATTCCTTGGTAAAAGGTGTTCATATTATTTTTGTTACCTACGCTTCCGTTGTAAAAAATGTATATATATAATTTTAACTAGTTAAAAGTTTATCTTGACTAACATATATATACATGTGCTCTTACTTGTCAAAAGTGTTTTGACTAATCTTTGTAACAAATAAACACTACATATATGAACCGGGTTCATAAAATAAATTAAAATTATACCATGGATTCCCTTCAAAGGCAACTTCTCAATGTTTGTGTAACATGCGCACATTTGTCATTTTTTTAAGAGATGGCCCTGCTAAGGGCAATCTCTCAATGTTTGTGAAATACAGGCAAGATTTTACCTTGTTATGATGCATGCAAAAGATCGACACCCCTTTTGCAAAAAAATATAAAAAAAATCGATAATCTAGCGACCATCTTTATTTGGAGTTGATTTTAATCTTTTAGACGTGTTGAAAAATATAAATGCCCATTTCATCTTCATTGTAATTAGGAGAATTTCGTATTCGCTATATTCTATTCTTTTCCTACAGATGAGATACAGATGTAGACGCATGTTGGCATCATAAGAGTTAACACACCAGAAAATGTTATTAATAGACATTCAGTATATTTCTCCCCAAGCGACAAAGATAAAGAGTCTTTATCTTTTTTTTAAACCGTATTTTAAACTACCCTCAATACTTGAGTGAGCTTTTTGGAGACTAGATATCAACCGTCTTCTAGGCTGACTCACCCAAGCTCATCATCAAGGAGGAAACCACCACTTTGAGAAAACCCCACTTGAGTAAGGTTTGAACCTAAGATCTTATAGATGTTGGTTATATCTTTAAACTTGGGTCAGAATATAGAACCTAATCATGTTTATTCAATCATAACGTAAATATAGATACCAAGTTAGAGATACTTACTTGTAGGGATGATTATCTTTGAGGATAAAGATGAAGCCTGATTCCCGTTATGGTACTTGGGTTGATGGATCACCTTAGAGAGAATTTTAGTATTGGTGTTCTACTAGAGTTTTTGATCACTTATCATCATATATAAAAAGATCAATGGTCATGAATAATGATCCGTTATACAAACTCTATGTATTCTCTATTAATGGTACCTAAATGGAAATCATAATTGCCCCTTGAACTAATAAATATTTACAATTAATACCATCAAGTAATTGTTGGGACTAGTTATGTCATATTGGTAATGTTACAAAATGATCGTAAGGCCATATCAACGGGTTCTTTCTAACATTCTCCCACTTGGCGCAGTGATCATTTGTGATAAACATAAGTAAGTTTGGCCAAGTTAAAACATTAACAATGTTTCAAATTGAAATAGTAATAGAAAAATACAGTCATTGAGTTATTGTCAACTCAAGACCCCCATTAATCATGTTACAACCTCAAATCAAAACATACGTTAATTTAAGACCAAAATGACTGAGGTAAGCCCTTTAAAATTAATATGTATAATTCTTGTCTATACGTCATTAGGCGCACATACGTATTTAGGACAAACAAATTGTATAATTGGGGAAAAATAATAATAATCATTCATATGTACGATATGCTATTATGTAAGGCCTTTAGTAAAACCCGTATTTATTATGAGCTATTTAAAAGACTTTGGGTGTAGAACTTAGTTATCGGATCTGCAAGCATATCATGAATGTAAAAGTATTCGATACAAAGGTTTAGTTTCCTCTACTTGTTCATAAACATACAATAATTTTGTATCGAAATTTAATGTAGCACCTCTCGAATGTTACTGTTCGAAGAAATAAGGTAGCTGACTTTCACAGTAAGTCTTCAATATAGTCTTTATATGGAGTTATAAGTTTATGAGTCCACTGATAAATTTTCAACAACATTTATTGATAACTACGTTATTAATTAACAACATATTATGTCATTATAACTTATGTTGTTTTATCAGTTTCTTATGACTCATCCATGAGACAATTATATCTGCTAACGTAAAGATATACCCCGAAATGGACATTTCGATTACTTTGAATATAAAAGGTTAGAGTAATCAACTGGTTTTAGTTCTCACTCCTTCATTAAATTATAGTCTCTCGCTTCTTAAGATATTATCATATGCGTCACAATAATCTAGACTAGTCTAGCGTTCAGCAATATCTAAACGAGGATAGACTTGAACCTATATAAGGCTTCTAATAATGAAGCATAAGGAAATAATCTCATTTATCATGTTACCCTCTAATGGAGAGCAGTACTTGTTTGTTACATGTGTAAGGACCTGCTTTAGAGTAAAGCTCATGGAATGAAAACTAATGTCCCGTTGGGTCTATCTCGGTATATTTTGATATCATATCTCATAAGAGTATCTCCGAGATTCATGATATCAAAGTATGTGTGAACAATGCTTTGACTTATGTAACACATACTTGTCAAAAGAATATCATCTATATTAGGACAAGTTTATATTAGTTGCTCCCACTCAACTTGAGGTGGGTACATCGATCCACTGGATATTTGATGAAAAGAATTGCATTAAGATTTCATCCCATTTTGATGTTTGCTTCAACCCATATATGGATCTCATCGACTTACAAACTAAGTGTTCTTGACCTTTAGTTTGTAACATCCGTCGAAAAACGGGTTTTCAAAACCCGCTTCGTTTATTAACCGAACAATTAGTTCTAAACTTTTGTTATTTATTTATGACTTATTTTAATTTTAAACGATACATAATTAATAAACAAATTAGAAGTTATAAATTATAATTGTTAAAAAGTAAAAATAAATAATTTAAAAAGAAAAACCGGCTGCCGGGAGTCGAACCCGGGTCAGCTGGGAACCCACAATCTTAACTTTCACACAATCAACCACTCCGCCACTTTGTTTTTTTGTTAAGATACCGAAACAATTAAATCAAATGATGAATCGCGGAAATCAAATCCAGTCAAGTCGCGCCCAAATTGCAGTCGTCGGAAATCCCGACGATCTCGTCGATAATTGACGGTTTCATCTAATTTAACCGAAGAATTTACCTCCACGACGGTTATAACCGATGTCTGAACCCGCGACATCAGTCGTAACCGCCGGAGAACGGCTGACCATGAATCAAGACCGAAATCAGACCCCATGCGTCCCGATTCTTCCCTATAAATTCACCCACAATTCACTGGTAGCCTTTTCGCTCAAAATCGCACCTTTTTCTCGACGAAATTTCACTCGCCGGAAATATCCTGCCATCGCCGGACTCTCGCCGGAAAACCGAGACTCACATCCACACGGTATTTCCCTCGACTCATTCTATATCAATCCATTGCTAGACTGTTGCTAACACAAATCCACCATCCAGAATCAATCCCAGACAACATTGTCGGAATTCCTGCCTTCGCCGGAAAATTTCTGAAACTTCCTGAATCACGCTGAGAGCCGGTATGATCATTCAAACTTCTGTTAATCTCTGTTAAAGTACTTCAATTTCATAATTAATCGAGCAGAACTGTTAATTTATTCTAAGCAGCCGAAGTTCACTGTCAGAGCCGACGGACCCTTGCTGGAGTTCTGTGAAAGACACGGATCGGTACCTCCTATCCCCAAACTCTCTCCATTCATTACCTTTCAAATACTTATAATGTTTGATAATCAAATTAGTCCTAAATCAGTCAAGTTATCACGGTCTGTGTTTTGAGCGAAGAATAAGATTAATTAAAATCAGTTTTATGAACGGGTTAGACACACAGTCCAGCGGTGGACTGTGTGCAAACAAGTACACATACGTCGCGCGTTCGATTCCTGTCCCAACCTTACTCTCTTGAAATAAAAATGCCTTTTTAACTAAACGGGTTAACTCTCAAAATCATGTTAAGTATAATAAAAACCGGATTATTAACCAGGTTAGACACACAGTCCAGCGGTGGACTGTGTGCACGTTAACCCACAGGTCCCGGGTTCGAGACCTGTGGTCAGCACCGGTTCGATATATTTAAAATCCTTTTTAAAAATAAATAATTTCTGGATAAATCTAAATAGTATATAAGTATAATTAAAAACAGAATTATTTCGGGTTAGACACGTAGCTCAGTTGGTAGAGCTGCGTGCACGCGTACGGGAGGTCACGGGTTCGAGTCTCACCCAGCGCACATATATAAGCGATCGGTCAACGGTCAACGGTCAACGGTCATGGTCAAACAGTCAAAAGTCAAAAAAAATTTTATTATTTTATTTATTTATTTAATTTAAAATCAATTAAAAATACTTAAAATAACGTTTTAAAGTTAGAAAATAGCCTTAAACTCACAAAAATATATCCAAAAATCTTACCTAAATAGTTAATAAAATCCACATACTTACCGTACCTTTTCGTTATTAATTAGGTTAGTTATTCCTCGACAATCCATCCTCTAAACTCGTACGCATTCAACATCTTCAAGCAAACTCACCCAATGTGAGTGAATCTCTACCAATTCCCCGTTTTAATCACATTTTGGGGTGTATCATGTGTCGCTATTTATTTATTTTAATTAAACACTTGTGCATCCATCATGTTCATGATCAAATGTGTATCCAATATGTATCAGTTGTTTGTGTGGTTGATATTTAGATTTAATTTATCATTTTCAGTACATACATTTCATAGGCTGCCGCTCCCCATTACCTATGAGCGTGAGCTGTTCCCCATTACCTATGAGCGTGAACCAGGCGTTGCCAACATAAGATCGGCTCCGTTTGATTGAGCCTTGATCTCACATACATTAGCATCGGCCGTCCGTTCCCCATTACCTATGAGCGTGAACGGGACGTTGCCAACATATACATTGTCATTCTTATTATTTACTTAAGCAAGGTGGTTTGTGATCGTTATGTTTATATACATTTGTTCATATATGATTGTTGCACAAATTTTCCTATATTAATCACAATAATGAATCAATGACAAATGTTTTTAACAAGGTTCACTCGCCAACTTTTGTTGACCCAAAATTCCCCATTTTTACACATGATACAGGTGATCAAGTTGAAGCAAGAAACATATAGGGCGGCCTAGAAGAATAAACCAGTTTAGATTTTGGATTGTTTTAGTTAATTTTTCTTTTCCTTGTATTGTATGAATTTGACTTGGAACTTTGAGATGTAATTTGAATTTAATAAATATGAAACATATTAGTAAACATCATGAGCTTTGGTGATAACCCAATTATGCCCCGACTCTTATTCCGCTGCGGGTCGGGGTGTGACATAGTTTAGCACTTTCGGGTTGTTTTGAACATGTAAGTCTTTGTTTATAGAAAATTGTTTTAATATTCATTTGATGTAGCTACAAATGACTATAAGCTACTAGAACAACAATGATCCTCAAAGAAACCTTTTGTAAGAAATGTAAGATGATTATTTAATAACTTATTCTCTTTTGAGTATAACCATTAGGAATCAATCATGCTTCTTAGTGTCTTAACGTTCCATTCGGAGGTAATTCAACCAAATCCCAAACATTATTCTGACACATAAAATCGAATTTTGCTAATAACATTTTTTTTATTTAGAAAATTGATCGATGCTAATGGCTTAACTAGAAGAGGTAGGACCAGTAAACTTTCCAATATCCATTTCAACTTCAGTCAGGGAGGATACATAATCATCAAAGCTAGTAGGTTTTTAAACCTAGATGACCTCCTTAGTTGATTATTAGGTTTTATTAAGAGTTTCAGTTTTATGGATTCACTCTCGCTTAAGTTGCTATCTTTTTCAGAATTCTAAGTGTGTAAGAGTTGATGTAGTATGGTGTGCAAGAGGAGTAATCAAAGTAAAATTTAATAAGTCTCTTCCCCCCGCCTCTTGCACTTACGACAGGTCCTGATAAGGACTTTTACTGCTCCCACTAATCTTAGAAATCTTTAGGAATTTCGCATGCTAATGGTCAATGTTAGAAGACCAATAGATTCATTAGAGAAACAAGTTAATGATGTTACTCGTTGTAGTTTCTCTTGTTTGAGGATTATAGTTTTGGCAAGAAATTTGAGTGTGCCCATGTTTAAGCAACAAATGAAACTTTTGTAAAAGTAGCATTAGATTCTTGAAAAGAAGTTGTGAATGAGTCATGTCTTGTACAAGAGGTGCAAATTGAGGTAATAATAACAAGTTTTCACTCGCCCACCTCTTGTAACTCTCGCAACTTAAGATTAAGACACTTAATGCTCCCACTAACCTTTTAGATCTCTAGGAATGCTACAAGATAAGTTTCATTAATGTACTTGCTGTGGGTACTTATCACACATGTTAGACTTGATTTCCTTAATGTCCAGATGTTTATAAGAAACTTAGGGACATATTTAGAAGGAATCATAGTATATGAATTAATTTTCTTTAATACCTTGATCTATATAAGACATATTAGATACAAGTAAATATTATGATAAATGAAGAATGTTTGAATATTCCACTTTGGGATAAGTTCCAAAGGAATATAATTTCTGATTGAACTTGATTTGTTCCATTAGCCATTTAATTATTAAGGCTTATAACACATGCTCGTAAGTCACTAAGAATGAGATTTTATAAAATTTCATCCTTTAACCTAGTCACGATTTCTCATGAAATTTGGTCTCAATGATGAAGTTTGTAGATCTCATTGTTCTTTTGTTAAATTTTCATTTTCATGATAATAAAAGGTGTGAAAAAATGTAGTATCATCTAGTTCTATTTTATAAGGTTTCTATCCAGATTATGATGACAAATAATATGAGAGTTTAAGGTAACAGTGACTTTGTCTTGATCATGCAAGCCTCACAACTGTCATGATGTAGCTTTTATATTGATACTCAATTCTGAACAATCTACAGAATATATAAGGTATCATGAAGCCCAATTGTAAAAACAGTTTGTTATGGTTCTTATACTCTTAACATTAAATTTGGCCACCAACTCTCATCCTAAGTATTTGTCGATTTCTAGTAAGGAAACACATAGAACTGGAGTCAACCCATCATGTGTAAATAAGAATATTATCATTAGTAGACTTAAATATCATAAATATCTAACTACTTATCTTAGCCAGCTGTTCCATTGAATTATGGATACTCTCGATGCTCATGCCTAGTTTAATTGCATAAATTCGCAGTGAGACTTTCCTTTGAAGAAACTTATAGCTGGAAGTAGTACTTGTACATATCTCTAAATCTTAAATATCCTCCTTTTAGGTTTAGTGGTTGTGAGGTGAACAACATCTAACTTTCTAGTTTCGGGCATTTCTTTTCCTGTACATATGTTGCTAATCAACACACTCATTTTCCTTTGGTACTTCTGAGTGATATAGTTGATTCTTAAGGCAACTTATAGTATTATTGGAAAAACTATTACGTAATGCACTGGAAAAGTGTACTAATTTCCATATGTACACCCTTAATTATGGGTCATGGTATCGTACATCATAATGTATTCACATATGCACTAACTTTATAGTAAGAATCTAGAGTAATGCATGCGTGTTAGGAGTTATTTTGATTCTTTCAAAGAAAACAAATTAGTCTTAGGAAATTTAGAATCTATAATAGCTCACATGATAGCAATAATTAAGTGAGTTCTTAATTATCATAAGAGATTTAATGATTGACTTATCCCACTAGTCATGCTCTAATTTCTTCTGCAATACTTTTATCAGAATAGAGTAGTAGGATTATTATGTCTCAACAGATAATCAACAATCCAATTAGAGAAAATTTTGTAGAAACTCTTTAGTAAGCAAAACATTTTAGGGTTTGAAATTAGAGTGGATGAACTAAAGGGGATACAAAATTAAGAAGAAGCTTGGAGTGATTTACATTATAATCATGTAAGGCAGACACAAATTATTATATTGAATAAATAGTCTACTATAACACCAAAATAACAGACTAACTTAAGGTTCTACCTGAATTTTGGCTTCGCTTTGGCTTTGACCAAAATTCAGACATTATGAACGTACATAAATAACAGATTGTCTTAATGTTCTATATAAATTTAGCTTCGCTTTGCTTTGACCAAAATTTTTGTATTATGAACATACGTAAATAAAAACCAACTTAATGTTCTGCCTGAACTTTGGTTTCGCTTTGGCTTTGACCAAAAGTCAGACATTATGAACGATATAAAATAATAAATCTCGGCTTGATGTTCTACCTGAATTTTGGCTTCGCTTGGCTTTGACCAAAATTCAAGCATTATGAACCGTATAAATAATAGACCGTCTTTAGTGTTCTATATGAACTCTAGCATCGCTTTGGTCAAAATTCATATGAACACACATAAATATAGACTGTCTCAATAATTTATACATAATTAATAATTTATATGAACCCAGACTAAGAATTTTCCTTCATTGTATTTCAATCTCCTCATCAATTCTTTTCCCGTTCTTAGTCAACACTCCAACACATTCTTGTGCAAGATTACCATCTCGAGACGAAGCTTGTGAACCACGTACCACAGTGCCATACTTCCTAGCAATAGTGTCAAAAGCGATGCCAGAGTTCATATAGAACACTAAAGCGAAGCCAAAGTTCATAATAACTAGTACATTAACTTAATAACAATAACATAAATAAACAATAACATCCACCTTTCTTTATGGATAACCCCAATACATAAATTCATGAATATTAACTCAAAATTCATATATTATTAACTCTGATCATAATCCGGTGAACTCTCGACGTCGGCAATTAATTTCGGTTCTCATCCCTTTCGTTTCTTTAATTCTTGGATTTCAAAGCCTGGTTTTGCTTCTGTGGTTGAAAACGCGCTTATTACCTACACGTCCACTGGTACTCCTGACTTGATTCTGGCCGGAAAGTTAAAAGCGGCTAAATTAGCAATTAAAAGCTGGTTAGAAACTGTCCGTGATAAAGAAAATGAATCTATCACGAGTCTGAATATAAAAATCAATGCCCTGGAAGTTCTTATGGAGGAAAGGAGCCTTACGGAATCGGAAAGATCTGTCTGGGTGGAGTGTAAGAAAAGAATTGGGGAAATTAAAGAAGCCAAAGCTAATGATCTCAAACAGAGGGCAAGAGTGAAATGGGCGGTTGAAGGGGACGAAAACTCGGCCTTTTTCATGGAATGATAAACCAAAATAATCTTGATAAAATAATCAATGGTATTACGAAGAATGGCGAGTGGATTACTGATGTAGCTAAAATCAAATACGAAGCCCGCAGGTTTTTTGCTTTTAAATTTCGTGAGCCGATGAGTTGTCGTCCGTCTTTTGTTTGCCCAAATCTGAAACGTCTAACGGATGTGGAAGCGGATGGCTTAGTCATTCCGTTTTCTTTACAAGAAATTAAAGAGGCGATCTGGGATTGTGAGAGCGATAAAGCACCAGACCGGATGGCTTCAATTTTGGTTTTCTAAAGCAGTTTTGGGATCTACTAAAAGACGATCTATACAAGGTGATGGAAAAGTTTTAAACAGATGGAGTGATTAGTAAAGGTTGCTGTTCTTCATTCTTGGTTCCTATTCCCAAAGGCACGGACCCAATATCTTTTGGTGACTACCGCCCGATTAGTCTTATTGCTTGTATTTCAAACGTAATCTCGAAGATACTTGCAATAAGAATAAAGGAGGTGATTGATTCGGTGGTGTCCGAAAATCAGTTTGGTTTCTTAACAAATCGTAACAGTCTCGATGGTCCGGTATGTTGGTGCATAATGTCTATGTCTTAGTCTTGTATCCAGTCTGTATTGTATAGAGCTGGATAGGCTAGGTTAAGGAGTATTTATGAATAGTCTTAGCCAAGTTCGCCCATATGATAACATGTCTAAGCATGTTGGGCCGAACTTGCATGGGCAAGTTCGGGCGAATTTACACATGTTGGGCCGAACTTGTAATCCTATAAATACCTAGCTTGTGTGTCTCATTTGTAACTTTGGCATTGTAGAGGCGAAGCTCTGTCAATCTGTAATCTGAATGTTTAATCAATTAAACTGACGATTAACTGATTAAATCTTGTCTATTGGTAACACGACGTAATATTTCCACTATTATGGACGTTAGATATCAAATTTAGGTTCCTAAGCATCGAGGATCGGTCCTACAAGTGGTATCAGAGCTAGAACAGCCTGATTTGATAGTATTAAGACAAGAATACTTCTATTTCTACTCCATTATTCTTTTTCTTTAACTTTTGATCACAAAATGAAGTATTCATGTCAAAATCTTTTGAATTTTGAATATATCATGTAAAATACAACAAAGATAAACCCTTGAAAGATTGGAGACCAAATTCAACTGAATTCATGTCGAAATTTTGAAAAAACCATGTTTTTGAAAACTTCTAGAACGAACTTGTTGGCCATGTTCGGCCGAACTTGCACTAAAACATCACTTTTCAAGTGATTTTTTAATAAGTTCGCCCGAACTTAGGTGATTTTTGAGGAAGTTTTAGTCAAGTTCGCTCGAAGATACTGAATTTTTCTTTAATTTTACATCAAGTTCGACCGAACTTGTGTAAAATCAAGAAGATTTTAAGTAAGTTCGCCCGAACTTGCTTGTATTTCATCAAAGTTCTTTTGAACAAGTTCGCTCGAAGATCTGTAGGTTTGATGTTGTAAGTTCGACCGAAGATAAACGAATTTTTTCAAAGTAAAACTAACAAGTTTGACCGAACTTGTTAGAAAATTCAAGAATTCTTCATTTGTCACTACAAGTTCGACCGAACTTGTAGTAGAACTAATTGTTTTCAAAGTTTTGAAAGTTTTTCAGCGTATACGTTTCGTGATTCACAATGGAAGATCAACTAAGAGCTTATATGTCCGGAGCTAGTTCGTCAAATGCCAATGTGATTAATCAAGTCAATCTTGATAATGAAATGGGAATGACCGTCAAACCGCCCAAGCTGATGAGCATGGACGAATACGAAGCATTGAAAGAGAAATTTACCTACTGGGTTCAAGCCATGCACTTCGCTGGCTGGGTGTCAATTGAAAGAGGCTACACTATTCCGGTAGATGAGCATCAACAAGTTCTTGAGAAGTACAACTACTCGACAGCTCAGAGAGACGAATACATTGCTGAGAAAAAGATGATCAGTCTCATCGAACAGTCAGTCAAAGAAGATATTCTGATCTTGCTACCAGAGTATACTACAGCAAGAGAGCTTTGGTTGTCGTTACAGAAGAAATACCAAGGCAGTGCCGAAATGATCAAAAGCAAGAAGGCTCTCATTCTGAAAGAGTTCGATATTTTCAGCATGCTAAAGAATGAGACCACTAAGCAAATGATTGAGCGTTTCTGTCACCTCAAAGTGCAAATGCGAAGACACGGTCTTGAGAAGACGGAACAAGAATACATCGACAAACTTGCTGACGCACTACCAGATGGAGAATGGACTACGTATTTGATGGTTCTGAAGAATAGTGATAAGTGGGATTTCTTCAAGTTGTCAACGTTTATCGATAAACTCGAAGGCCACGAAATGGAGCTTCTGAAGATAGCGAAATCAAAGAACGCTAATGTAGTTCAAGACATTGGTTTGTACTACAAAACTAGAATGCAAGATAACATTTCGAGTTCAAAAATTGGAACTGCTTTTAGTGCAAACACGAATGCTTCTCCACAGAATCAGAATCATTCACAGCCTCAGTATGACCAAAGTCCACAAAGTTCTTACTCAAGCACTGGTTCAAATTCAACATTCCAAAGTCAAGCAAATGAGAATCAACAGCAACGTTCTGATCCGAATGTTTACAAGTGCAATATCGCAGTGAATTTGAACAATGTTGTTTCAGAAGAAGTTGCAAAACAACATATGTCACTACTCGCTACCGTCTTAGAGTCTTATGAATGTCTTGTTGCCGGCAAGATAGGAAATCCTGAGATGACCGCAGAAGATTATGACCAGGTAGACGAGGAAGAGCTCGAACTAATGGACATCAAATGGTCCTTAGCTTCGATCATCAGGAGAGTGACAAAGTTCGTTGCACTCACGGGCCGTGACATAGGAAACTCCAGCAACAAATTGGGTTTTGACAAATCCAAAGTCACGTGTTTTAGATGTCGACAGAAGGGACATTTTAAAAGAGAGTGTAAGAACACCGAAGCAACCGGAAATCAAAGTCCCTTCGGAGGAGGGAATGAATATTACAAGAAGGCGCTTCAATATAAACCATTCCCGAAGAAAACTCAGATTGAGATCCAAGAAAAGCCAAATAGTAGTACCACGGAGAAAGCCATGCTTGCCTCCACAGAAGATGACGGTTTTGACTGGAACTCTTATATTGGGAAAAAGACTAGAGTTGCTTTGATGGCAGAGATAGTTGAAGATAATTCTGCAGAGGAGGCAGCGGCAGCAGCTGAAGCAGCGGCAGCAGCTGAAGCAGCAGCTTTCGAACAAGCTATTCTGGAACAATACTTGCATCAACAGCAGGAAGAAGAGGAATATATCCATATGCAGAGACAAGGAATTTTATCCTCTAATTCTTGTGACAGTTTTGCAGGTCACTTTGATGGAAGCACGAAAGAACAAGTGGTTAAGGAGAAAAAGATTGATGAAGTGATTGTTGATATCACTCAAGAAATGAAAGTCGAAGATCTCAAGGACATGGCAGATAAAGCTTTAATGGCAAATCTAACTAAGGTAGGTCCAGAGGTAAAGATTATTGAGAAAGAAGTTGTCAAAGTACAAGTTGTAGAGGTTGAGAAACCTTGTACAAATTGTACTGAACCATGTGTCGAATGTGCCGAAAAATCAAAGATCATCACTGAAAACAATGTGCATAACGATTTGTTAAAATATGATTATCGCACAATGAAAAAAGCGTATGACAAAATGAAAAATGATTAT
Source organism: Scalesia atractyloides (assembly GCA_947069175.1). NCBI lineage: Eukaryota > Viridiplantae > Streptophyta > Magnoliopsida > Asterales > Asteraceae > Scalesia > Scalesia atractyloides. The sequence continues at coordinate 43,204,531 of CAMTDV010000014.1, forward strand.
GGCAGACTCGACAGAAATAACACCGAACAACATGATTATATAAGAATGTTGAGTGGTACAGTAATGGATACACAAAGAGCAATTAACATTTATATCAACACCATTGCTGAAATCAAACAACAACTTCAAGATATGACAATTGAAACTGAAAGAGTTCGACAATTGTTAAGAAGTTATACCACTAACGCGTATGTTATCGATCACATACTTCCAACAATCTCATCGGAAGACAAATCCAAAAAGAAAGCGGGCAAAGAATATAGCAATGTTCCTCCACCCCTTTGCGAGAATATTGTGTTAAATCTGCAGAAGGGATTGACAAGGCACTCAATGTTGAGTTACTTTCTAAAAGAAAAACGAGTTGCCAGAGAACATTGATATAGTCTATGCTAAATCTGATGATGATAACAACGCTGTGGTTACAAAGTTGTTGAAAATGTTTTATGTGATTCTGATGATGGCAGCTTGAAAAGCGCCAACTCGAGTTCAAAGAATTCTGATTCACAAGCTGAAAATGACGATAAGTCGTCAGAAGATGGTCTAAATGACGATCCTAATATTGTAATGTACAAAATTAAGGATTCGGATAGACTATACTTTGATGATAGCTTCCCGATTCAGAATGTGAAAGAAGAATTGCTTGATAAATTCTTTAAACTCGTGGAAGTCACATCAGAGGAATTGGTAATCAATGAACGAAAATTCTATTCCAAACCTAAAAGAAACAATTATCGAAGAAACGGTGGTGATCATCCGGAAAACCAGAGAGCAGGGTTGGGTTTAGAAGAAGAAACTGATGAATCTGTAAAGAAACCGTCACCATTTCATGAATATAAAAACAAAAACATGAAGTTTGTATATGGGACCAATACAGTTCTTGAGGAGAATTTGATTGGTAAGCAATCAAATGATGAGTTCAAGAAGGAGAAAGAAATTCGAGATAAAGCCAAGGTTACAAGTGGTGCCAAAACCTCAAGTAGTGTTAAACCACAAATTAAAGGACATCCACTTGATAATCGGACATGTTCAAGTGCAATGAAATTGGTCATGTGGCACGACATTGTCCGAAATCAAAACCGGCTTATTCTCGAAAAAGAGAAACAAATGTTGTTAAACCAAAGCAACCAGTGTTTGTAAAACCTGTAAAGATTTTGAAACGAAATGAATCAAAACCAGAAGTTAAACCAAAGTCTAAAAAGATTTTTGAAAATTCCATTTCCGAAAAAGGTGAAACTTCTAGGTCTAATGAAAACATGTTTTACATCAAAAAGGCTAATATCAAATCTCAAACCTGGATCGCCAAGAAAAGGTCAACAACATCTGGTGTTGTTAAGTCTGAGCTGGTAAAGACTGACAGCACAAAAGAATCAGAGACTGAAATCACTAAGTCTGAGCAGGTAAAGACTAGTGAGAATGTGAAAGAAATTAAAACAGAAATTAAAAACGATAATGTCAAATCTGTAAAAGATAAGAAAAAAGTGAAATTTTCAAACATCAACATTGTTGAAACAGATGATGAATTTGATTTTGATGATGTTGATGAGTTTGAATATGCTTTTGTTGATGGTTATCCTGTAAAACCCAAGACCAAGAAGGCTTGGGTAGAGCTTTTCACCTAATTTCTGAATTTTGCAGGGGCTCCAAAGATCCGTACTTTCAAAGTGGATTTTGGATAGTGGAGCGTCCAGGCACATGACAAGAATGAATGCATTACTATCGACATTAAAGCTATCAATGGTGGATATGTTGGATTTGCAGGAAATCAAGGTGGAAGGATAGTCGCCGAGGGAAAACTCTCCAATGGCGTAGTTTCATTTAATTGCGCGAACTATATTGCAGAACTTGAGAACAATCTTCTGAGTATATCGCAGATTTGTGACAAGAAATTTACAGTTCATTTCAATGATAAAGAGTGTATTATGTTGAAACCGGGATTCAAAATTCCAGATGAGTGGATTCTGATGCGAGCACCTCGAGAAAATGATTTATATGTTCTTGATATGGGTGTTGCTACCACTTCATCACAATCAGCACAATGTTTTGTATCAAAGGCTACTGAAAAAGATTCTATTCTTTGGCATGGAAAGATGGGGCATATTCATTTGCGAAAAATGGATATCTTGGTTCATAATGATCTTGTAGAAGGCGTAAATCTTCGAAGTTTTCAGATGTCTGATCGTTGCTTGGAATGCAAGAAGGGAAAGCAGATCAAGAAATCTCATCCGAAGAAAATTCTAAACTCAATCAAGATGCCTTTAGAACGTCTCCACATGGATTTATTTGGTCCTGTAAATGTTCGAAGCATATCAGGAGACTTATATTGCTTGGTCGTGACAGATGACTATTCGAGATATTCGTGGGTATTCTCTCAAGAATCAAAAGACGAAACTTTCGAGAACTTGGTTATTCTATTCAAGAAACTCGAGAACATTTATCATCTGCCGGTCAGACGCATTAGAAGTGACAACGGCACAGAGTTTAAGAATAACAAAATGAAGGAATTCTGCAACGCAAAAGGGATTCTGCACGAGTTTAGTGCTCCCTATACTCCACAGCAAAATGGAGTTGCTGAACGGAAGAATCGAACTTTGATTGAAACTGCGAGAACCATGCTTGCAGATTCTAAACTTCCAATCAGTTTTTGGAGTGAAGCAGTTGCTGCGGCTTGCTACACGCTAAACATGGTTCTCACTATCAAACCAACAAAGAAAACATGTTTTGAGATGATAAACCGACGGAAGCCAAATTTGAAATTCTTATAACCATTTAGTGCACCTTGTATCGTAATAGACCAAGATGGCAAATTCGGAGCTAAATCTCTCGAAGGTTTCTTTGTCGGATATGCGAGTCTGTTGAGAAGAGTATATGTTCCTTCATTACGAAAGGTTATTGAAGCACAACACGTGGATTGTTTCAATTACACGGATCCTATTCAAAGGAAAGGTGACGCGTGGCTGTTTAACTATCAAGACCTATGGAAGTCATTTGACTTGCCCAAGAACTAACTGACGAAGAAGTTGCAGCGTTATATTATCTACACCTCTCAGCGAATCAAGAGCAAATTGTTCGACCAACTGTGGTTAATCAACCCACGTTGGATCCATCTTCTTCTGCCGCAAGTTCAAACAATAGTGGTGTTCCGCTGAAAATGTTTTTGAAACATTATCATCACCCACTACTCTTCCAACGAATGCCTCTACCGAACCAATGAATACAACAACGGAGCCCAGTATGCCTCAGAATCAAGATTCTGATTCGGATGAAGCACCAACATTTGAAGCTGATAGGGAATCATCTTCTTCAGATGAAGAAGTGGAGCAGATAACAAGGCTTCTTAATCAATCTGCAGTCCCAAACAACAGAAATGAAGTTTCATCAAGCTCTCCAAACATTGAATTGGTTGTTGATCTCAACATCACTAATCAGCAAAACTCAGTAGATGTTCCAAGTGAAGAATTGCCGCCATCATATTCCTATCATCCGTCAACAAATATTATCGGAGAAATTCAAACTGGTGTTAGAACTCGAGGACAAATTAATAAAGCACTCAGTGGTTTCTACACATGTGTTGCTACAACCCAGAACTATTGTTTTCATTCATGTTTCATCTCTCAGATTGAGCCTAAGACAGTAATGAAGCTTTAGCATATGAAAACTGGGTACAAGCAATGCAAGAAGAATTATTGCAGTTTGAGAAGTTAGGAGTGTGGAAGCTTGAAGACCTACCAGAAAATCAGAAAGCAATTGATACAAAATGGGTCTTTAAGTGTAAACGTGATGATAGAGGAGTTATTGTACGTAACAAAGCTAGGCTTGTTGTCAAGGGATTTCACCAACATGAAGGTATAGACTACACGGAAGTCTATGCACCAGTAGCTCGATTGGAATCTATTCAAATATTTCTAGATTTCGCATCATGGAAAGGATTTAAGGTCTATCAATTGGATGTCAAATCAGCTTTTCTGTATGGCTAATTACGCGAGACGGTGTACGTTGGACAACCACCGGGGTTTGTTGATCCACTTAACAAGAAGTAAGCGTACCTACTAGATAAAGCACTTTATGGTCTACACCAAGCCCCGAGAGCTTGGTACGAGACGTTGTCGCAACATCTCATTGGAAACGCGTTATCAGAGGAACTGTGGATAGTACTCTTTTCACCAGAGAAGTTGATGGCCATCTGATTATAGTTCAAATCTACGTTGACGACATCATCTTTGGATCTACAAATGATAGTCTCTGCAAAGAGTTTGAGGGAATAATGAAAAAGACATTCGAAATGTCCTCGATGGGCGAAATGAAGTTCTTTCTTGGTTTGCAAGTAGATCAGCTTCCGGATGGTATTTTCATTCATCAGACTAAGTATGTTCACGACATCTTGAAGAAGTTTGGAATGGAAAGCTTGAAGCCTCTATCTACGCCTCTTGCTCTCAACCACGGCATTTATGTTGACGAGACTTGGAGCCAAAGTTGACGAGACGTTATACAGATCGATGATTGGATCGTTGATGTATCTGACGGCATCGCGCCCAGATATTATGTATCCAACCTGCCTATGCGCCAGATATCAGTCAAGCCCGAGGATCTTACACATGCAGATCGTGAAGCGTATCTTCAGATATCTAAAGGATGCCCAAGCACCAATTGTGGTACCCGAAAGAACGAAAATTGACCTCACAGGCTATGCTGATTCCGATTTTGGTGTAGATAAGTTGAATTCTAAATCAACTACAGCGGGATGCCAGTTCTTCGGAACAAGAATGGTAACCTGGTAGTGTAAGAAATAGACTACGGTCGTTCTCTCTACCTGTGAAGCTGAGTATATCTCGGCCTCCAACTGTTGTTCACAGATTCTGTGGATTCAACAACAGATGAGAGACTATGGTATGCAATTTCTAGACACTCCGTTGTATGTTGATAACAAGGCAGCCATCGATATAACTAAAAATCCGGTTCATCACTAACGCACAAAACACATTGAAATTCGTTATCATTTCATTCATGATTGCTACTAAAAGAAATTGGTACGAATAGAAAAAATCCACACCGACGAACAAAAGGCTGATTTTTATACCAAACCATTTTCATTATCATGGTTTAAATATTTGTTGAGAATTAACGGTATGAAAAACTTGCTGACAGGTGCGGACGGGGTGAGGTTGAATATGGATCGGACGACGAGTTCGCGTGATCCACATTGGTTTGTAAATACTTTTCTAGTTTAGAATTTTGTTAAAAACTAAAATCCAAAAAGATGTTTTTAATTTTAGGGGGAGAAATGTTAGAGAAAATACAAAAACATTCAAAAAAATTTTCAAAAACATTCGGAAAATTTTTAAATCCTAAAACATATAAAAATTCAAACTGTTCAAAAACATTGAAAAAGACAAAAATAATTCAGTGTCATAAAAGGAAATAATAGTACATCAGTGGACTATTATAGTATGCTAAAGAAATGTAAAGTTTTAAAAAGTAATAAAAGAGTCTTACTATGGATGTGTGATAGGCTTAACACGTTCAGTAAACTGTTTTCGAGATATAAACTAAATTTTACAAGTGTTTAAATCTTGTGGATTAACACATCTTGGATATATGGACTTAGTACTCCGAAATTTCGTTTGAAAGATTGTCTGATTCTAAGATACGAGGTCTTTATCGATAGTTGATATCTGGGTATTGATACAAGTTTTTTCTGATTTTGCGGAAGCAATGGCCTAGAACTTCTATAATACTTTCGCTTTAAACTGCCAAATTGCATGCAATATTGAAAAGTATCGAAAGATATAATCATATGCAATGCTGAAAAGATTCCTTAAATGGAACACACCTTAAAGACAAGCCTTCATCTCTTTGTCTGTACGGTAGTACAAACCTGAGCTCTCAAGGTCTGCACAACCCAGATACAGATATCAATTACGCTATTTTCACCTGTAAGATGAAATCTAGGGAATCTGGATACGGGAGTATATTCAAGAAGTGGGAACCATAGATAAGTCAAGTTTCATGAATTCTATCTTAACATATCTTGAAACAGTTGAGAAATGTAGTAAAGTTTAAGTGGACAAACATATCGACAATCTAGGTAAAGGAGTTTAAAACTTAAAGTCATATAAAGGTCAACTTTACTGGTGATATGTCTCAATCAACTGATATGATCCTTAGACACGAATTCACAAAAATATGTCTGTAAATATGTTTGTACATAGTTTACATTGCTTATTTCATTATATTTCAGCTTTACAGATTAAAATCAAAAAGATTTTCGGTGGTGTTTTAGCATAAACTTACAAAAATACAAAAAGATTTTATTTCTACATTGTTTTCAGCAAACCAATGTTGGAGAACGGATCCTCGAAGTCTGGTAAGATGCTAGAACTGGTGGGAATCTCTTTGACAATAGCTGGGAGCTAATCTGTTAAAATCTGAAAAGTTAAAAAAAGTTCATTAAATTGAAACTTTGATTTTGAAAATATCAACAGTTTGTTCGTAACGGGTCAAACTGGGGTCATTAACTTGGACTCGACAGACAAATCGGTTAACCAAGGTCATTAGCTTGGACTTGGTCAACTGAGTGGATTTTCATAACTGGTAAAAAGTTGGAAAGTCCAGGGTTAAAAATGAAAATTTTGAAAAAAGTTTGAAATTTTGAGGTTTCGCAAGTTCGGCGGAACTTGCTAAACTATTCAAGTTTAACAATCAGCAAGTTCGACCGAACTTGCAGATGGCTGATTGTTTGTTTTTATAATAAGTTCGATCGAACTTAGTCTGGGCTTTTGAGATGAGCTTAGCAAGTTTGCCCGAACTTGACATGGTATAAATACCATTCAAGTTCGGACGAACTCATTTATCTGTTATCAGAACGTTTTGAGCGAACTTGAGCGTTTTGAGAGAATTTGTGAGAAATTGGTACTTTTGAGCCGTTATACTGTCCGATTGAAGTTAGTTTTTGGTGATTAGCACACCAATTACTATGGCAGAGGTATCAATTTGAGAATAATCCATGAATAGAACTGTTAATAAACAAAACCAAATCTAAAAACTTAAAATCTGATAGTTGTAGGTGTTGTTGGACAGAATTGATCATAGATATTTGAACTACACTTAAAATCGACCATGAAATCGATTTTGATTGAACTGAAATACACGTTTTGCATGTTTGAACTTAGTTGATCGGTTGAAGAAGACGACAAGTTCGACTGAACTTGTTGTCAAGTTCGACCGGACTTGTCCAAAACACAACTGAATGAATCAGAAACATGTTCGACCGAACTTGAGTGTGGAAATATTTTTGATCTAAACATGTTCGACCGAACTTATGTTAACAAAAAAATGATTTGTTTGTATTGTAAGTTCGCCCAAACTTGTTATTTAATAAAAATATGTGTCTCATACATGTTCGGCCGAACTTAGGAAAAATGATTAATAAAAATTGTAAGTTCGCCCGAACTTGCATTAGAAGAAAATTGAACATGTGTGTTACATGTTCGGGCGAACTTGTTAAAATTAGTGTGTTTAACACTAATCAAGTTCGCCTGAACTTGATTAAAGTGTTAGAAAAATTTTTGTAATTTTTTCTCGAAAAGCGTGCTAATTGTTTTATGTCATTTTTCATGCACAGGTTCCAGCGCGTGTTATCTCAGTTGAGTTTTCCAAAACTCACAATACATGCATCACGCTTGATAAGTCTATTTGTCCGTCGCTCAAAGAATATGACAGCATTTTGAAGTTTCTCAAAGACAGTCATATTCGCCGTGCAATTACTAAGCGCACCGTTTCTTATCGATCTCATATTGTTCACTGGATGAACGCGAGTCTAAACGCTGACGAGAAGACGATCTCTTCTACAGTGGTGATGAGATAAAGCCGATCACAGTTACTGAAGGCGATATCCGAAGGATTTTGGAGCTTAAGGATAAAGAAGATGACCCGATTCATCTAGATGAGAAGATGGTTCACGGATGCTTTTTCCGCATGGGTTATAAGGGGAGTGTGGATAAACCAACGCTGAAGTAAGGGGAAGTGCCAAACCCTTATAAACTTTTGATGCATGCTCTAATTCACACGTTCAGCCATCGCAAAGCCGGTTTAGATGATGTTCAAGATTATTTGGCTAGCATGGCAATGACACTTATTTTGAAGAAGCGTTTAATGTTTCTAAGATGGTGTTCGTTCACATGTCAAAGAATATGGAGGATTCAAGATTGTGTTTATATCCTAGATTTATTCGGATGCTGATCGATGAGAAGTTTCCCAACATTGCTCGAGATCCGAATGGCGTTCTTTATTTGGTTCATCTCGACGAAACCACAGTGAAGAAGCTTATCAAGTTTCAGAAACAAGCTTCAGCTCCTATTGCCAAACCAGCATTCAGAGCAATTAAAGATTCAGATTATGTATCGCCACCTGGAAACAATTGGAGAAAAGAAGGTAGCGACAATGAGAATGAGCTTAAAGCTGAACGAGAGTGGTTTAAAGAATTCAAACCGAAGGCAAGGAGTGAATGGTTTTTGAAAGAAGAAGCTGATAAACCAAAGAAGAAGTGAGCATCAAAGAAAGCTGAAACTTTGCTTATTGATGAGGAGGAGACTGAGAATGTTGAAGCAGTGGCTGGATCTAGCGCCGCAGTTGTTAATGAGAGCCAAGAAACAGTGAAGTCGACTCAAGAAGAAGTAATTTCTGCTACGTCTGAAAATGAAGAATCTGATAAAGAGCCTGAAAAGACAGAGGCTGAAATAAGGGCAAAAAAGAAAGGAGACTTGATGCAGATTTTGATCCGAGTGCAGAAATAGATTCTGATGAGGAAAGGCTAAAGAAAAAGACTAAAAGAACAAAGTCTCCTGCAACCGAAATATCTAAGAAAACTACAGGGTCACCTCACACGAAAGGGAAACGAAAAGCCAAGAAAGCTCAGAAATCTGTGAGTAAAAGATACAAAAGCAAGATACAAAGCACAGAAGCCACACAAGAACCTTCTGGTGCTCAGGAGAAAGGAGCAACACAAGAACCTCCTCCACAAGAACCTCCTGTTATCGTTCACGCTGAAGCAGAAAGGCAAGGAGTTACACAAGAACCTCCTGTGTCTGAATTTGTTGAAGTTCCGATCGCTGAATCGCCGAATGCTCAAAAGACTTCTATTCCTGAAAGCTCTACGCCAAAGAAGTCTACACCGAAAACTGCAACACCAAAAGACTCAACACCAAAGACACCGAGGGGAAGTATGTTTGGTGATATGCCACAAGGTCCTATAAGTCTTGAAGATTTGGATGAATTTTTCCTTGAAACGAATGCAGAAATGTTAGAAAAGCGTGTGAAGGTATTAGAAGATAAAGTTGCACAGATTGAGTTAGAAAAGGCTGAGCTCGTAAAGAAGGTGAATAAAAGCGAAGTCGAAAGAGAAATTCTTGATGATAAAGTGAAGGTGCTCGAAAATGAACGTGAATATTACAAGGTGTTGATAGAAAGTCTGCAGGACGCCAATGAAAAGTCTACTGATGATGTTTCAAAAGCTTCTGAGTCTGATATACAAAAGGTTGACGAATCTGTCAAGCCTTCTGATCCTATCATTGTTACTGAAGAAAAAGACAATGAAGAAGCCAAGAAAGAGGATAAGAATGACGAAGAGGAAGAAGGATATGAAGATTGGAATGTTGGGGATGACGATGATGATTTTGATCAAGGAGATGATGATTTTGATCAGGGTGGTACTGGCTTAAAGATCAATGAAGCTAAAGTTTCTGATGAATTAGATTTTTCTGATCTGATGGACGATGAATCTAATCGAATGGAAGATAAAAGCCAGGGGGAGTCAGGGAAAAAAGGGCCTTCAGATGATATTGATTTATTAGATGTTGATCGTTTTGTGAAGCCTATGACTGCAGTACCTACGAAACCTTTGATACTGATGTTGGAACACAATGTTGAAGAAGGTGAGTTTGTACATATTATTCGAAAGAAAATATGGCGAAGCTAGTTGAAGCTGAAGTTGATAACTTGGAGTTTGATTTTGAGGAGATAATGAATGTCAATACATTTGAGCCAAAAGAGTATCAGTACGAAAGAAGGTTTGAGACCGATGAGTATAATCGTGTGATTGTTGAAGACTGGTCCTCAGATGATGAAACAGAACAGAAAGATAAGTATGTTGGTCAGGATTCAGAAAGTTTTCCTACATTTGAAGAAATGTGTAAACAGCTGAACGAAGATATGTTAAAAGATAGAATTGCTAAAGAGCTACGTGAAGGAAGAATTCCTAGGCCAATGACCAAAGAAGAGATAGCTGAAGCGAGAAAGACCTGGTTCAAGGAGATGCCTCGTGAACGTAAGTTTCGACGTCCACTAGCATTCTTCACCAGAGATAAAAATGTATCTTTGGGAGATATTTTGAGTTGGGGATGGTTTAAGGAGCTCAACGTATATGCAATCAAAAGAGAGTTTGGAGTACAATACTTCAGATATCTTGCTGATTTAAAGACTTTGCCGTATTGGGATATGGAAGAGCTAGTGCAAACAGTGAACGTTACTTATAAGATGAAGACAGTTGATCAATTATTGTGGAAGATGATTAAGTACGAAGCTGAAAAAGGTTGGAATAACTGGAAGTCGTTTATTACGAGGCGAAGAATAAAGATTAACAAGGTTATAGGAGAAAAGGACATAACGTTAATCATGAAACGTCCTAGAGCCATGAGGAGTATGCCACTTATGACGATCGAACAGAACTTTTATCCGTTATTCAAGTAGTGGCAGATTAATCCAGCTACTTGTGAAGCAGTGATTGTATTAAAGTTTGAAGATCACTTAGATATTGCTAAGGAACGAGTTGCAGTGATGGGTTATCAAGGTATGAGAGGATTATGGAGGACGATAAGGATTCTAGATCCTATGTGGTTGGTAAACTGCTCGAGAGAAGATATAAAATGCCTTTTCTACAGCAATATTGTTTTTGCAGAAAGAGAAAAGGTATAAGCGATGCAATATCAGAAAGTTATCAATGTTTGCTATGCACGTGAAGTGAATTCAGGGAAGATGTGGCAAACAAAGTGGAGGGATCTGGAAAGAGTCGAATTTCTTAAAGAAGAAACCAGAAGTGAGGCGATTAAAGAAAAGATGGAAAAAGCGGTAAGACAAAGTTCGCTCAGAATGGCTAACTTCAAAAGACCACCGCCAACTGATCAAATGCCGGATCTGAAACAAGAGAGACGAAAGAAGCCCTACAAGAACTTCTTTGGTCGGGCACGTTAATGTTTATATGAAGACAGAGGTTTAAAGACTGATAAAAGACGAAGACGATATCCAAGGGGGAGTCTGTTGGTGCATAATGTCTATGTCTTAGTCTTGTATCGAGTCTGTATTGTATAGAGCTGGATAGGCTAGGTTAAGGAGTATTTATGAAGAGTCTTAGCCAAGTTCGCCCATATGATAACATGTCTAAGCATGTTCGGCCGAACTTGCATAGGCAAGTTCGGCCGAACTTACACATGTTGGGCCGAACTTGTAATCCTATAAATACCTAGCGTGTGTGTCTCATGTGAAACTTTGGCATTGTAGAGGGAAGCTCTGTCAGTCTGTAATCTGAACGTTTAATCAATGAAACTGACGATTAACTGATTAAATCTTGTCTATTGGTAACACGACGTAATATTTCTGCTATTATGGACGTTAGATATCAAATTTGTTCCTAAGCATCGAGGATCGGTCCTACACGTTAATTTTGAACGAAACGCTTGCTTGGCTTAAGAAATATAAGAAACAAGCCTTTGTTCTAAAAATTGATATTGAAAAGGCGTACGATACAATAAATTGGGAGTTTATCGATTCGGTCTTATTACAAATGGGTTTTCCGGACCTGTGGAGAAGATGGGTATGGGGTATTCTTATTTCCTGAGGGCATCGGTTTTAATCAACGGCTCGCCAACTTGGGAATTCCAATGCTACAGGGGGGTTCGTCAAGGGGACCCTCTCTCACCGTTCATTTTTATTATAGCTATGGAAGCATTATCCGGTTTCATGAATAAAGCGATAGCAATGGGCTGCACCAAAGGAGTAAGTTTACCAAACAACGCCCGATTTTATCTCATTTATTGGATGCAGATGATCTGGTATTCATGGGGGAGTGGGGAGAGAATAATATTAAAAATATAATTCGATTAATGAGATGTTTCTATCTCATTTCCAGGTTAAAATTGAGTCACAAAAAATCACACTTGTTTGGTATCGGGGTTCGATGAAATGGTTGTAACTAATATGGCGAATGATATTAATTGCAATGTCGGTAAGTTCCCGTATAAGTATCTTGGCCTTCTGGTTGGTGCTAATATGGGTCAAACCCGACATTGGAAAGGGGTAATTGACTGCATCAAAGTCGGTTGTCAAAATGGAAATCAAAAACCTTATCAGTAGGTGGTAGAGCTACACTTCTAAAATCGGTTCTGGATAGTCTACCAATCTATTACTTTTCTTTGTATCGGGCCCCTAAGTGTGTTCTTGAAACGATTGAAAGCTTGCGAAGGAGATTTTTTTGGGGAGGGGATGAAGAAAACGCTAAAACATCTTGGATATGTTGGGAGAGGGTTATCGGCCCGATGGATAAAGGGGGACTTGGTTTCGGCCTTTCAGAGACACGAACGCAAGTCTCCTCTTAAAATGGTGGTGGCGGTTTAAAAATGAAAGAGGTTGTTTGTGGCAACGAACTATTGAATCAATTCACTACAATCCCTCCTCCTGGTCCTTTTTGCCTATTAAAACAGGTATCACTGGAGTATGGAGTGGAATTATTAAAGTAGAAAAAGATTTGGAGGATTTTAATGTGCAGGCTTCCCGCCTTATTGAAGCTACAATTGGTAATGGTAATGATGCAAGATTCTGGATCGACAACTGGGAAAGGAATGGTCCGCTTAAAGATAGATTCCCTAAACTTTTTATTTTGGAGAAAAATAAAAAAGCAACAGTTGCGGAAAGAATGGTTACCTGGGAGTAGAAACGGAACCTTGTAGGAGTTTTGGAACAACATCAACCGATGCAAATTAACATGCTTTAGACAGCTGGTTGTCTGTTCTGGAGCCGACGACAAAGGAAGTGGAGAATAGGCGATGAGGGCTCTTTTTCGGTGTCATCTTGCAGGTCTTTTCTCGCGCGTTTCGCTGTTCTGTATCGTCCTACAAACTGGGTAAACTGGCTCCAAAGAAAATCAATATCTTTATGTGGAGAAGTGTAAAAATAGGCTGCCCACACTGATAAATCTGCAGAAACGGCACATCATCAGCGGCTGGTTACCTGCAAGCTGTGTAATATGTTCGAGGAGGATGCTGATCATGTGCTAGTTAATTGTTCTGTGGCGACGCTGGTGTGGCAGAAAGTATGCAGCTGGTGCAAGATCCCTGTTGGTCAGTTCGGTAATATAAACGAGCTGTTGAATTTCCATCTAAGTTTTGATCTCTCAAAGTTCAAGATTAAAGTTCTCCGGACTAAAATCGTTTCGACATGTTGGGAGATATGGAGAGCGAGAAACGCCTTAATTTTTTCAGGTGAAAGGGCAAGAATCGAGAAAATCTTTGGCGATTTACAGTTATCCTCCTTTACATGGGTCAAGAACAGGGGCAAAAGACACAATCTAGAATGGACAAGCTGGATATCTTTCAATATAAATGAGTAACTTCCTTACAGGGGTGCAATCGGGTGAAACATATTAGTTTTGTATAATGTTTTTGTTCTAGTAGCTTGCTTGTCTTAATCATTGTACAGAACTGTTTGGTGATGGAATTATATGCAATTAGCCGTTAAAAAGATAATTAACTCATGATATTCAATTGAGTATTTATTTTGAGATAATGAATCCACATGGACTTTCTGACTTTCTGGAATATTGTTCAACCGATGGCAACATGTGCCTTATAATCTCTAAAAAATTCTACTTCAATTTATGAAAGTAGCTCATTGATTTTAATATATGCAAAGGATTTCGACTCATGGTTAAGATCTCAAAAGATTTATTTCAATGGTGCTTAAAACTTGCCGATGTTAAAACTCATCAGTTTCCAGAAATTTCAAATACTCTTATATGATTGAATTAATATAACCAACATAAAGCTCTAATACCACATGTTGGTTATATCTTTAAACAGGGTCAAAATATAGAACCTAATCATGTTTATTCAATCATAACGTAAATATAGATACAAGTTAGAGATACTTACTTGTAGGGATGATTATCTTTGAGGATAAAGATGAAGCCATGATTTCCGTTATGGTACTTGGTGATGGATCACCTTAGAGAGAATTTTAGTATTGGTGTTCTACTAGAGTTTTTGATCACTTATCATCGATATATAAAAAGATCAATGAATAATGGTCATGAATAATGATCGTTATAAAAACTCTATGTATTCCCTATTAATGGTACCTAAAGGGAAATCATAATTCCCCTTGAACTAATAAATATTTACAATTACTACCATCAAGTAATTGTTGGGGACTAGTTATGTCATATTGGTAATGTTACCAAATGATCCGTAAGGCCATATCAACGGGTTATTTCTAACAATAGAACCCAAGCTCATACCATCATTCACATACGTTGGAATAGAAGGCCAATTGCACAAATCAGATCAGCCTTCTGTTACAATGTGCTGATATTGAGAATATTTTCAAAATAACAAAAACAACTGCGTGGCAATATAGATTGAATATTACGAAAAAATAAAATAAAGAAACATATAACCAGTTCACAATATCAAACACTTGAAGAAATCCATGAGCATGATTCAAGGATCGTGAAGGTTGGAGTGATCCATGTTAGGTTGGTTCTATGGAAGAATCCGATTCGAAAAGGTCAAACTTACTAAGGATTAAGGTGTCAAAAGGTTATAGATCAAAGGGTGGGTCTTTGCCTTTCGATTCTTGGTTTCATATGAACAGTTGTGGCTTTTTGTAAAGGTGCCTATTCAAATACGTTTGGTTACTATTCAAAAGGGCAAAGGGACGTCTATATATAATAGTGTAAAAGCACTTAATTTTTCTTAGTATACAATTATAATGATCACTATGTCTCTTATATGTGATTACTAGATAATTACGTTGTTGTCGAGAATAAGACCTAGTTACTTGAAATTTTTAGAAACTCGATAAGTTCAGTCAACTTATCACCATTTGTGTAGTATTGGTAAGGCATACTGACCACTCGATTTTATCTTAGAAAGTGATTTGCCATAAACCAATGCAGAATGTTTTATTAAACATTGAGAGACGAATTTGCTTTAGAAATTTGTTGGTAACATGTTGTCATCGGCCCACTAAGACTAGCTGAGAATTAGAGAGAAAAAGGGAAAGAGTTAGGCCGATCCTAACCCTAATGGGCCCACTTTACTTAGTATATTGTTTAGCAAGTTTAGTAAAGGGTTAAACTATAATAGGCTAATATAAATATATCTCTTGTATTTGTAACTCAGTATTCACTTAATAAATCGAAACCCTAGTTTCCCCGGGGATGTAGGTTGTACACCGCGACTGAACCATGTAAATCTCTTGTGTTAGGTTTTCTTTCGTTTTCGTTTGTGTTTGTTTATGTGTTACTCGCGTTCGATCCTAACAACTGGTATAAGAGCTTAGGCTATTAATTGTGAACACACGAACCAAAACCTAGCAGCCACCTTATACCGCCGCAGCAAACCTACTCGCCGCCGCCATACGGCTTATACCGACCGTCATTGCTACAATTTCCTAACTAGTTTATAGGGAACCGGATACCGCCGCTCCCGAACCCAGTTTAGGGATTCCACCCAGCCGGCGCCACCATTTTCCGAAACTACTGACCAGC
This sequence comes from Scalesia atractyloides, assembly GCA_947069175.1. Classification (NCBI taxonomy): domain Eukaryota; kingdom Viridiplantae; phylum Streptophyta; class Magnoliopsida; order Asterales; family Asteraceae; genus Scalesia; species Scalesia atractyloides. The sequence continues at coordinate 43,220,342 of CAMTDV010000014.1, forward strand.
TGGCGCCACCAACCAGATTAGGGTTTCCAGCCGTAGCCACTCAAACAAAAGAGTTTCTGTACCGATTTTCGTTGTTGGGGGTTTCATCCACGACCTAACAATTAGATCAGCCCAACCGTTACAATGTTCTTATGTTGAGAGTACTTTTAAAAATGACAAAAACAAATGTGTAGTTTTTCAGATTAAGGTTCATGAAAAATAAAATAAAGAAACATGTAACTAGTTCAGAATAGTTTGGTCAGTTCAAAGACTTGAAGAGATCCATGAGGCATGATTCTAGGACCGTGACGGTTCGAGTGGTCCACGTCAAGTTTGTTCCATGGAAGAATCCGATTCGAATAAGTCGAACCTACTGAGGATTAAGGAGTCAAAGGATCTTTACATTTCGGTTGTTGGTTTATTTGAAGAGGTTTGGTTACTATTCGAAAGATCCAAGGGGTGTGTATATATAATAGTGATAAAGCACTTAAATAGCTATTCTTAGGCTACTCAGTGTGGAATGGCTTGATGGGGGCATGGATTGATACGTGTATACCACGTCAGCAAAAGGGGTTTTGTCCTTCAAGCCACAAAAACCACAGGGTGAAAGGGGCTTGAAGAGATGGCCTTTTTTTAAACAAAAAAAAACAATTTTTTGGACTAATTCTAGTTCCATTTCCACTGATAGAAAAATTTGATAAGAATGACAAGCAAATGGGCAACAACCTCCACCTCACTTACCTAACATGCCCCGACACCGGTGCAGCTGTCCAACCCATCCCCCCCCCCCCCTTCAAGCCCTACCGGGAGCGGTGTTCCGGCCGTGGAGGGGTTCCAACTCCCCTCTTCAAGCCCCACTCCGTCCAGTCTTAGTACACAAATGTAATAACTTTCTTAGTACCAATGTGTGTTATGCCCATACACAACTTACAATTTACAACATAACCACTAGTAATGATAGAAGATATGAATAAAATCAAACAACATATCATTGCTACTTACCGAAGTCACAAGAATGATCTAAGGCCGAATCACACTAATCCCCGTCAATACATGTACAACTTGTGATTACTAATCCCCATGTTTCAATATATCCAGGTCAAGTACAAGGTCAGTTAAACCAAGCTTACAATAAGATTATGATTTAATTCCGTACATTCCTTCGTTTGTAATTATCGAGGGCAGCCACACATTTCTTCACTCGTAATTATCAAGCGCCCAAATGTATCTTTACCATACTAGAACATATCCAATCTTGATTGCTCACATCTCACTTACTATATCTAATAATAACCTTTATAATCACCCGCTTGGGACATAATGTATGATTATCAAGGCCCGCGAGAGGCAAGGTGGGAGATCGTCAAGGATCCAATACTTTTGTATTTTTATGTATATTTTTTAAGACAAAGCATATAATTAGATTTAAAAGTTAAAACTGCTTTATTTTAAGGGTCAGGATATAATAGGAAGGGCTAGGAAAGTAATCTTGACCATCAATTGATGTAATCAAGGGCTAAGATTAAATGAGTGAAATTAAAGAGAAAAAAGAGGCGTGTGAGTTTGTGTAAGGGCATTCTAGTCAATCCAGGATAATAGTTTCTCTCTCCTCCAATTCCCCTCATTTTTTAAACGTTGATAACTTTTTCATACGACATTATTTTTTTTTATAAAAATTGCACAAAAAACGAGCGTTTTTTTATCTTTAAAACGAGTATGCTATTGCTATATTTCGAAAAAATAATTTCGGAAACCCTGTTGCGTAAAACGCAATGAAAAAAAGCTGAACCTGAACCAACAGTATACAAACAAAACGCAACCACAACGAAGCAGAACTGCGTTTAAAAAACGCAACGCTGACCTGCAGTTGTAAAACGCAAATGCAGTCAGCAGTGAACCTGACCTGCAGCAAACAATAAAAAAACGCATATTTTTTTTATGTAAAGCGCAACAGCTGAAAATTGCAGTTAGGTAAAAAACGCAACGCTGACCTGCAGTTGTAAAACGCAAAATGCAGTCAGCAGTGAACCTGACCTGCACAGACAATAAAAAAACGCAGTATTTTCTTTTATGTAAAACGCAACAGCGGAAAAAAAAACGTAGTGAACTGTAAAAACCAGCAACACTCGAGCCGGGTTTTCGAAAGGCATTCGTGTCCACAGGACGCGCGGGTGCATACGAGTTCGACTAAATTCCGGTTCCAATTTGCACCCCTTGCGCACCCGCGTGTAGGACTTATGGTAAAACATGCCATAAAGTTATTTAGTTAGGCAAAGTTTCACCTTATAAATAACATTATACTTTATCTCACACCAATGTGGGACAAGTGGTTTACCATTTTGGAACATCTATTCAAACACACTTAATTCCAACATTATTATCATTTCATTTCAAGTTCAAAAAAGCATCATAAAACACAATGGACTAAAAAACATAAAAAAAATGTTTTTTTTCTAAAAGGCAATGGACAAAAAACATAAAAGACAATGTTTTTTTTATCTAAAAAGCAATGAATTAAAACACAAAAAAAAATTTATTTCTAAACGCAATTGACAAAAAATATAAAAGAAAGTGTACTTTCTAGAACGCAATGGACTAAAATCACAAAAGAAAAGTGTTTTTTTTTTTAAAACGTAATGGACAAAAAACTGTGTTTTTTTCATTATTTTGTAAAACGCAATGGACAAAAAAACTCAAAAAGTGTGTTTTTTCATTCTTTTGTAAAACGCAATGGATAAAAAACAGTTTTTTCATTATTTTGTAAATACATGAAAAACACAATATGTGTTTTTATCTTTTGTAGATAAAATTTTCTTTTATAAAACAATGGACAAAAAACACCCAATAGTGTGTTTTTTCATTCTTTTGTAAAACGCAATGGATAAAAAACGTTTTTTTCATTATTTTGTAAAACACAATGGACAAAAAATACTCAAAAAGTGTGTTTTTTCATTATTTTGTAAAACGCAATGACAAAAAACCAAAAAAATGTGTTTTTTTCATTCTTTTATAAAACGCAATGGAATAAAAAACACCCAAAAAGTGTGATTTTTTCATTTTTTTTTAAAACGCAATGGACAAAAACATGTGTTTTTTCATTTTTTTGTAAAACCCAATGAACCAAAAAACACAAAAAAAGGTGTTTTTTCATTCTTTTGTAAAACACAATTTTAAATGAAAGTCTAAACTGAAAGGTATTTTGCAATTTTTCTTTAAGACAATTTGTCAAACACCTAGTGTGCAACTTTTTATTAATGATTTCTCAATGAAATTGGAACTAATGATGTTGCCCAAACGCATGAATACATCAAGAAAAGAGTAGAATCAGAGATATCTTCACTTTAAAGTCAAAATTGTTTGAGAAATTTGAGAAGAGGAGACCTGTTTTAACAGAAATCTCATGTTCCATCGCATCATGTTAAATGAAAAAAAAAACGAGAAATTATAGAAACATAAACTGGGTTTACTTCAAAGAAATCGAAGAACACGTTGATTGAGTGTTCGAACAATTCACTGATGAAGAAAATTGCACCGTGATGTAGTAATTCTAGAGAGAGAAAATGAATGAAATTTTGAAGATGGTGTGTTTTGAACATCTGGGTTTTGAAGATTAGAGAAGGAAATAGAAAGAATAGATAAAAGAAGATTGACTAAAATATCATTCCCACTTGTATTTCTACTTTTCCAGATGAACGGCTAATATTACTTCCTATCCTTCCTACCCAAAACATACTTCCTATTTGATCCTCTCCCTTATTTTAAACCTATTAATTTATCCTATTTTGTTTAGCATATATAAACAAATAAACTCAATTTTTATTTAACCAAACCATATCCAATAACGTTTTAAAAGTTAAACCCATTTAAAAACACAAAGAAAAAAAAAGGCTGAAAATAAAGGGGGCATTTTTTTTTTCTCAAATTATCCTATTGAGTTTAGGCAAATATAAATAAACCTAATTCTCGTATCATTAATTTTTTTCTCGTATATATAAATAAACCTAATTCTCGTATCATTAATTTTTTTCTCATATACGAGTTATTGAGATTATATTTTAGGGGACATTTAGTACAACATTGAGTTTATATCCTATTAAGTTTATATGTTGTTCAATATCCATTGCTATTGCTTTTAATTAAATAAATAGAAATCAAGTGCATTGCCTATGACATTATGTAGAGTGATATCATGTGGGTGAGATAAGACTTAGGAGCATAAAGTTCTTGGTTTTATTCTCACAAAGGGGGGCTTTCCCAGTTTTATTGGGTTTTCTTCTGAATTGTGTATAGGGATTATAGCCTAATGGAGATAGATATGATAGGATGTTTCGCTCGTGACACGATGATACTCCAATGGTTTGTTAGTAAACTAAATTTATCGTTAAAAAATAAAAGAAATCAAGTGCATTGAGTTACACATGTATGTTTGGAACATTGACCTACGTTAATTTGTTCGCTTACACAAATGTTGTCACAATAAATGTCTATGGGGTTGGTGATGTTCGCTACCGCCCAAGACATGTGAACAAAATATCCATATAAACAGCTTCCTTAGTAGTGTTTTTCTTAGCTGCAAGCTGTTAATTGTGATTTACTTCAAAGTTTTCTAGATCACAACCCCACCATCATTAGAAATTAACATATTTTTTACTTCAAAAATCATTTTCATCTGTTTAAAGCTCACAATAATCTTTTTTGATACACTATCTGTCAAGAATTTATGTTTAGTTCTTTTTCAATATTGAATTTAAATTATACCATTACTACTGTATGTTTCACCGGTAGTAGTGTCAACTTTGTCGGGTTGGCAGATTTTTCAACCCTACACGACTCGTATAATTATTTTTGTTGTGTTGTGTCGTGTAGAATCCACTTTTAAAATCATGCGTGTAGGATTGTGTTTCAGCTCATGATGTATTATGTTCATTTGTGAATATGAGTAATATATATTGACTTATTAACAATTTAGTTAATCAATTACTCCTATTTAAATAAAACCTTTTTTTTTGTTGGTTTCCTTTTAATCATTATTTATTTATCTCTCATTCCCATATAACTAGTTATATATTAACTCGATTAAATGGTTCAAAAGAGAAAATGAATTTCATTTTTAGAACATAATAGTTAGAGGAAAGATTAAAAATCAAAATATTTAACTATAAATTTTAATACTTTTCACTCTAAAATAAAAATATTAAAAACATTAAAATCTGTTAGATATTTTAGTGTAATCGGGGATTAACTTGGTGACCAAATGGAATTATAATTTACATCGAACAAGTTAGAGGTGCGGGAGTACACCTTGTTCGAGTTATTATAATTCCAAGTATTGGGCGGAGCCCCGAAAGGGGGTTCCAAGGGGGCAACGCCCCTGGGAGCATGGTCCAAGGGGCAGAGCCCCCTGGCTGGGGCCGAGCTGTTTTAATTAAATTCGAATTTTTACTGCCAGAGGCAATTTTAATTAAATTCGAATTATAACTGCCAGTTATCTGCAAATTACACCTGAACGTGAATACACGCTTTTCTCTATCATCCGGTTTTTACAAATTCCCAACAAAATCCTTAAGTGGTTACATGTCAATCAACTTTGAAATTGAGTTGTATTCTTGTTCACTTTATTTGATTAGATAAATTATTTCTCTGTGGTTCCCTTTAATTTATTAGATAAATTATATCGGTTATTAACCCTTATTCAATAAATAAGTCATGTCAATCGAACCAAAAAACTTATTATTTTTATTTGTGTTTCAGGTAGGTTGAGAATTACCTGCCGAGTATTGTATTCTAAAAGTTACTTTTGTTGTAAGCAATTTTCACGATTACATTTTAATACAAACGTTGCATGTAAAAGATACAAGTTTCCAATTTTCCATACAAAATTATCCGGATTTTGTTTAATCAAAGTCTAAGTTTTGAATTTAATTACAATTTCAAAGGATAAATTTGAACCTCTAATACGTACAATAGTAATACTGATAGGTGTAAAGTTGATATATTTTCATGCACTAGTAAAATGAGTTAAGTCGACCCATTAGTTGCATGAAACTATATCAAGATAATGGGTCTCTTTTTTCACAAAAGCTCTTTTCTTCCTTCTCCCTAGATAGCGAGTGACCTCTGTGTTGCGAACGGCCTAAGGCCTGATTGACCTCACACTTCAGGCCACGGTCGGAGAAGATGATGGATTCTTAAACACCAAAATTATTTAATCGTTTGAACGGCCCTTTTCATTGGTGCACACCAGTGACAGAACATTATATTGTTTTAATAATTATTTAAAACAGAAGGCTGCTGTTCACTGGTTGACAATGCCTCTTGGATTAATATAACAAAACATTGACATTCCAATTCCAAGTCTTTTTAATTGGTATTACTGTCTTTTATAACTATTAAAAAACAAAAATATTATATAAAGCTTTTGAGACACATAATTGTTGAGAAAACTATATTAAAAGATGCCACGCTATGCTTCTTGTTAAAGGAAGCATGCTGACGTGTTTATTTTCTAAATAATCTATTTAATAATATGAAATAGAAAATGCCGACTAAATGATATCAGTGTGATATGATGAAATGATCTGATGCTAAAAATATCTACCATGACAAGATTGAGAAACCAGTGTCTGATCTGTATAAACTTTCTGTCAACTTTTATTTTGTTGAAAGTGTTCACTAATGCTCATATCACAAGTCAAAACGTCTTGAGGTAAATTTAGTTATTGAATTATTTTATTTAACTTTTTATTAAATTATTTTAATACTATGGCATGTCAATATTTTTAAAAAGGTAACTATGTGCTCCTATCAATGCTTTGAGAACCAACCTTTCAGAGAACTCGTAAGAACTTCACATTTTTATCTTTTTGATTTTTTTATCTAACATCTTTCATGAGTTAATGACATTTGTGGAAGTTTAGAAAAAAAATTGTGTATGCACATATGTAAATAAGATATAAAACTAAATTACACATGTAAAAGTAACGGGTATTTATTACGCGACTTTTTTTAAACATATGTTAATTTTTGCGTACATATTTTTTTAAATTTCCATAAATATTATTAACATATACAATATGTTAGCAAAAATATTAAGAAAAAAAATGAGTTAAATGCTTGGTTGGTCCCTGTGGTTTGCAAATCTTGCAGACTTGGTCCTAGTGGTTCACTAATTACACACTTGGTCCCAGTAGTTTCAAATTTTGCACTCGGGTGGTCCTTACCACTAACCTTTGTTAGATTTCTCAGTTAAGTATATGCAAAATTACTATATTACCCTTGTATTATTTCCCCTCTTTTTAATATTATTAGGACGGTGCCAATTGCCAACCCACAGCCATTGTTGATCTCTGCATCATGGATCCTTCCCACCATGATTTGTACATATTCCCATCTTGTTTCTTCCAATTTTATCAATCTCATTTCCCCAAATCTCTCACACCAATCTTCACAATCACGGTAAGATCTTTTATTTTTAATTTCAATCACATTTTCACACTCTGTTTTCTTGTTTCTGAAGTTACTGATTTCTGATTACTATGAGTGTTTCTTTGAAATTGGTTTCTGGGTTTTGTTTAGAATCAAACAACTGAAGTGGGTTTATTTGGGATTTGATTAGATCTATGTGTATGTAGTGAATTGAATATATAATTTCACACTCTGTTTTCGATATTTTTTAGTTACTGATTTCTGATTACTGTGAGTGTTATTATCGAAATTGGTTTCTGGGTTTTGTTTGAAATTGAGCAATTGAAGTGGGTTTATTTTGGTATTTAAAGAAGAATGGCGAGCAGGATTGATCACGAGTATGATTACTTGTTCAAGATCGTGTTGGTAGGGGATTCGGGTGTTGGGAAATCCAACATTTTGTCGAGATTTACTGGGAAATCCACCAACCCCGAATTCATTCCTAGTAAATCTCGACAAAATGTTGGATTTCCCAACACCCGAATCCCCTACCAAATTGAATTCATTCCTAGTAAATCTCGACAAAAGCGGAGTATGAGTTTCCGTCGTGGTTCACGGCGGAACGTTGAAGAAATCAACATCTTCGGGATTCGATCTATCTACTTTGTTCGAGAGCAAGGAGAAGAAGAAGGTGGCGTCGATATTCACGTCGAAGTGTTCAGCGGCGGCGAAGGGGCTGAGGTTTAGGGTTGAGAAGGAGGAGGATTTTAAGCGGAGGATGGAGGCGGCAGAGGTTTATATTTTTTTATTTTTATTATTTCAAGGGTAATATAGTAATTTTGCATATACTTAACTGAGAAATCTAACAAAGGTTAGTGGTAAGGACCACCCGAGTGCAAAATTTGAAACTACTGGGACCAAGTGTGTAATTAGTGAACCACTGGGACCAAGTCTGCAAGATTTGCAAACCACAGGGACCAACCAAGCATTTAACTCAAAAAAAATTCATTATGTAGGACATCCGTTCACAAAATAAATAAAATAACAATTTTATTAATCACGATTCTGATTACAATACACGAAATGGCTAGAGCCAAAAAGAAGGAAACACAAAGAAATGTAAAATATAGAAAAACAGATTACAAAGAAATAAAGGAACACGAAAACAAATGGGGACTGAGGCACGTGAAGATCACGCTTCCCTTAAAACAGATTTCGGGCCACCCAGATGAACCCGTCTGCTTCCCAGGGTACAACAGCCTAAGCAGATTGTACTGCCGGGATTAGCCTAACACCCGAAAGTATACCTGAAACAAGAGTGCGCAGAGAATCGAATTTAGGGATTTTGTTTGTGTGTGTTGTATTAACCATACGATTTATGAGTTCTGGTCTCTAAAACAAAGCACAAAGCTTTGTATATAACAACTGAACATAATCTGAAGTGATAATTCCCTATTGAATACAAAATTCAATAAAAATAACCTCTAGAATTCAATTACACAATGAATTCTGAGACTTAATCACTTGTCAGTTAGGAACTTGAAAAGTCTCTAGCTGACCACACCAAGACCCATCTAAAAATACTAAAGGCGGCTCCAAGCGGCTCGCGGCGATGCGAGCGTGCGAAGTGCAAAGTGCGCCATCAAAGCGCCACAATGCGCCCATCGCCCTCGTCCCGGTCCCGGTCCCGTGCCCGTGCCCGGGCGCGTGCGCGTGTCAGGTGCTTCGCACCCTCCTGGCTGCCATTGGGTGTGAGTTGTCACACAAGAATACATTCGTGTAGAGAATTCTAATTAACAAAAGATTTATCTCTCCACCAATGTGGGACAAGCACAATTCCCCACACATTAAGGTTCCAATTGATAATTAAAGCTTATGATCTCTCATTCAATTGCTTTAATCACTAAATAATTATTATATTAATCATTAATATAATATTATTTTCATTAATTTCCAACAATCCCCCACATGAATGGAGATCATTCCACACACTCAAGTGTCATGATAAAATTTCAGCGGTCAAGTAATGCATGATAGGTAGGTTTCCCTTTGAACCCTCCTTTGTGACGTATACTTAGTCTCCTAGCGATTAGTAGACGCGATGTCCTTGAACCAACCTCTTTTTACGTAGACGTTATTACACATCACGCATTACTCTTCCTGGTCTGGCTAACCCCTCATAGTTGTGTCCGTTATGGTCTTGGAACACCATCCTGGTTCTGTGAGAGCTCTAGGAATTGTGCCCCCAATTCCATTCGAAGCGACCCCACTTCTCTCTAACATAGGTGATTTACAAATCATTAAAAGCCATATGCTTAACCTCTCTTGATATCACTGATTTCATGTAGGAATGAACTACGAAGTTTGTAACTCCCTTTTGTAAATTGAGGTACTCCCCCACAGTGACCTTAGCTCGTACAGTTAGGTGGTCCTATTGAGCCTAGATCATGGGATCTCCAATCTTCTAGGATAGGTTTTCCGTTGTACAAACTTACTCCAAGGGCTTTAGTCCCATTCCCATCGATGACTTATGTACTACCTCTCTGCTTAAGCCTTTTGTAAGCGGATCCGCACTGTTATCCTTTGACTTCACATAGTCAATCATGATAACCTCCAGTTGAGAGTAGTTGTCGTATCGTGTTACGCCGACGTCGTATGTGCCTTGATCTACATTATACATTGCATTTTGAGCTCTACCAATAGCTGATTGGCAATCACAATGTATGCAGATGGCCGTCACAGGCTTAGGCCATCTTGGAACATATTCTAAGAATTGACGTAACCATTCTGCCTCTTCTCCAGCTTTATCTAACGCGATAAACTCAGATTCCATCGTGGATCTAGCTATAAGAGTTTGCTTGGACGACTTCCAAGAAATAACTGCACCTCCAAGGGTAAACACATATCCACTTGTAGATCTAGAATCTTTCTGATCGGATATCCGGGTGGCATCACCGAATCCTTCCACAACTGCTGGATTTTGGCCATAATGCAGTCCATAATTTCTCGTGTATCTCAAATATCTTAATAATCTTGTCATACTCTTCCAATGCTCTGAACTTGGATACTAGTATATCTACTTAGCCTGCTCACAGCATATGCCCAAGTCTGGCCGAGTACATGACATGAGATACATAAGATTGCCAATGATCCTTGAGTACTCCAATTGAGCAACACTCTCGCCTCTATTTTTTGACAAATGTTGAGAGGTATCATTGGAGTTTGAGCTACACTCGTGTACTCTGGATTGAACTTCTGAAGGATCTTATCAACATAATGAGATTAACTTAGCACCAAGCCAGTTTGAGTTCTAATGATCTTTAAACTCCAAGAATCACATCAGCTAGACCCATATCTTTCATGTCAAATCTCGCTTTCAACATATCTTTAGTAGATCTGATCATCTTATCATCACTCACAATGATAAGCATATCATCTACATAAACGCATAAGATCACATAACCTTTAGAAGTGTCCTTCACATAGACACATTTATCGCATTCATTTATTTTGAAACCATTGTTAAGCATAACTTGGTCAAACTTTTTAATGCCATTGTTTTGGAGCTTGCTTCAATCCATATAATGACTTGACGAGTTTACACACTTTGCCCTCTTGGCCAGGAGCAGAGAAACCCTCTGGTTGCTCCATGTAAATCTCTTCCTTTAATTCCCGTTGAGAAATGCGGTTTTTACATCCATTTGATGTATTTCCAAGTTTCTCAAAGCTGCTATTGCAAGCACCAACCTAATAGAGGTTATTCTAGTCACAGCGAGTATGTGTCAAAATAGTCAAGACCTTCCTTTTGTCTAAACCCTTTGATCACAAGCCTTGCTTTATGCTTGTCGACAAAGCCATCCGCTTTCATCTTTTTCTTAAATATCCATTGATATCCAAGTGGCTTACACCCGGTGGAAGATCCACTAACTCCCAAGTATGATTCTGAAGATAGAATCAATTTCACTCTTGATGGCTTCTTTCCATTGAGGTCCATCTGAAGAGGTGATTGCTTCTCGATAGGTTTGAGGCTCACCCTTAACCATGTATGTAAGAAAGTCAGGTCCAAAGAATTTCTCAATCCTTTGCCTTTTACTTCTTCTTTGCTCACCCTCTTCAACCTCTGATCGTTCTTGAGTTTCCTCTCGAACAATCTCATCAACCATTGTTGATGAACTTGCATGATTTGAAGAACTCGTATGAATTTGTACTAACATAGGAAACTCTTCTTCAAAGTAAGTCACATTTCCTGGCCTTGTTTCTATGATAGAGTCCTTGTGCACATCAGGATTCTTAGATTCATATACAAGAAAACGATGTGAACTACCATTTTTGGCATATCCAATGAAAATGCAATCAACAGTTTTGGGCCCTATTCTAAGTGCCTTAGGGGGTGTAACAATCACCTTGGCCAGGCACCCCCACACTTTCAAGTATTTATAGGATGATTTATGTCCCCCACCAAACTCATGAGGTGTTACATCCTTATTCTTGAAAGGTATTTTATTCAACAAAAAAATGGCCGATAAATGGCCCCCCCCACATGTCCTTGCTCATCCCAGAACTTATCAACATGGCATTCATCATTTCTTTTAATGTACGATTCTTTCGTTCCGCAATACCATTTGATTGGGGTGTATAAGGAGTGGTACATTCGTGTATGATGCCACTTTGTGCACATACTTTCCCAAATGGTGAAACATATTCACCTCCTCTATCACTTCTCACACGCTTTATTTCTTGTTGAGTTGATTCTCAACTTCAGCTTTATACAAGTTAAACTTGTCAATTGCTTCATCCTTACTCTTAAGTAAGTAAACATAACAATATCTTGTATTGTCATCGATAAAAGTAATAAAATATTTATTACCGCCTCTTGTGGGAATTGATTTTAAGTCACACATATCAGTGTGAATCAGATCAAGGGTTCAGTTATTCTTTCAACTGATTTGAAGGATGATCTTGTTTGTTTGGCTTCAACACATGTTTTACATTTTGTTTTAGAGTCGATGGCAAAATTTGGTATGTAATCTAATTTAATTAAACGACGCATCGAATTAAAATTTACATGACCAAGACGTCCATGCCAAACATTAGGAGACTCAACCAAGTAAGCAGAAGTACTAGCATTTTTATTCATGTTTTTCTTAACAGCCATTACATTGAGTTTAAACATACCATTTTGGGCATATCCCTTTCCAACAAACATACCACGCTTACTTAAAACAAACTGGTCACTCTCAAAAACCAAACGAAAACCAAACTTGTTAAGCATCCAACTCGACACAAGACTCTTGTGCAGGTCAGGAACATAAAACACATTCTTCAAAGTGAGCTCTTTCCCAGAAGTCCACTTTAAAATCACATCACCTTCTCCCTTGATATCAGCTGTAGCAGCATTTCCCATGTAAAGCTTCTCTTCTCCCACCACCTCTTTAAACGTATTAAAGAGGCTCTTGTCTGGGCACACATGGCGGGTTACCCCAGTATCAACCCACCACCCTTTTGGCTCATTACCCACCAAGTTTACCTCCTCCATCATGGCAGTGAGGTCTGAAATCATGGCCACTAATGGCATATCATCATCAACCATAAGAGCCTTGTCATGTTTAGGCTCTTTGCATTGGTCAGCATGGTGACCAGTTTGTCCACAATTGTAACACTTCCCTTTAAAGGGACCAACCTTCTTTTCACACCACCTTTCTTTGGCCCAAGGTCAACACCTTTGTTCTTTCCCTTGCCATTGAACTTGTGGCCTTTGTTACCCTTGTGACCCCTTGAGGATTGACCATGTTCCACAAGGTTTGCTTTTACTGAAGCTTCAACTTGACTTCCTTTGTGTGACAGCCTATTGTCTTCCTCAATACGAAGACGAACCACAAGGTCTTCAATTGTCATTTCCTTTCGCTTATGCTTAAGGTAGTTCTTGAAGTCCACCCGACTAGGAGGCAACTTTTCAACAATTGCTGCCACTTGGAATGTTTCACTAAGATTCATTCCTTCAGACAAAATGTCACTAAGAATAATATGCAATTCTTGAACTTGACTCATAACAGTTTTTGAGTCAATCATTTTATAATCCAAAAATCTTGCCACAACAAACTTCTTAGTACCCACATCCTCAGTCTTGTATTTGCGTTCCAATGACTCCCATAATTCTTTGGCAGTTGGAACCTTGAAATACACATTATATAATGCATCTGAGAGGCCATTCAACACATAGTTGCGGCATAGGTACTCAGAATGTTTCCATGCATCAACTGCACTCACAGATTGGGCATCACTGTCCCTTCTGCAAGAACTATGGTCATGGTTGTTGGAGCGCCGTCCCATTAATGCAGGTAACTTGAATTTCCATTGTGCTCTTTCTTCAGCCGCAAGTAACGCAATGTCTTTTGCTCTTCATTTTCTTTTGAGCACTATATGACTATCGATACTGATGGTTTGTACCGACGTGTATAGGTTTGGAACGTAACGGAAAAAGTTGCAAATTAAGGTGGATTAATTATCTTAGACCAGGATTAAAGAAAAGTGCATTTTCTATGCAAGAAGAAGAAACTATTCTAACCCTTCATGGCCTATTAGGCAACAAGTAAGCATAATTAACCTTTTCATTGTAATACATTAAGAGGGTGTTTGGGATTACGTTTTGAAGTGATTATTTGATTATTGCGTTTGTAAAACATAAATAATCTAAAAAAGTGTTTGGATGAAAAAGTAATTATCTGCCTCCAAAACGCAGTTTTGGAGAAGCATGTACCTACATGCTTTTTAAAAGCTAAAAGATTATGTGATGAACTATGGTCATGGTTGTTGAAGTGCCGTCCCTATTAATGCAGGTAACTTGAATTTCCATTGTGCTCTTTCTTCAGCCGCAAGTAACGCAATGTCTTTTGCTCTTCATTTTCTTTTGAGCACTATATGACTATCGATACTGATGGTTTGTACCGACGTGTATAGGTTTGGAACGTAACGGAAAAAGTTGCAGATTAAGGTGGATTAATTATCTTAGACCAGGATTAAAGAAAAGTGCATTTTCTATGCAAGAAGAAGAAACTATTCTAACCCTTCATGGCCTATTAGGCAACAAGTAAGCATAATTAACCTTTTCATTGTAATAGATTAAGAGGGTGTTTGGGAGTACGTTTTGAAGTGATTATTTGATTATTGCGTTTGTAAAACATAAATAATCTAAAAAAGGGTTTGGATGAAAAAGTGATTATCTGCCTCCAAAACGCAGTTTTGGAGAAGCATGTACCTATATGCTTTTTCAAAACGCAGTTTTTAAAACGCAAAATCTATTTTGAAAATGCATAATCTATTTTGAAAGCGCAACACCAAATACCCCTAAATGGGACAACTTATTTATTTTTGTAAATTAGTTTGACCAGATGGTCCCTAATATCTCAACATTTACCTGGCCGGACTGATAACGAGATAAAGAATCACTGGCATTCTTATCTAAAAAAACGAATAGCGAAACCAGGAAATCTTGGTAGTCAGATTAAACAAGAATGTACAAACTACACGAACACGGGACATACAGGGTCATTAACATCATCATCGCTATCATCATCATCATCATGCATGAGCTCGGTTACACCAAACCCGAGTTTGGATTCTTCGGATTTCGCATAAGTCAACAAATTACCCAAGATTTTATTTGCAGATTGGCTAAGCCTAGAAGAATTTAGTGGACGTGAGAATTTGTTTTGCAAGGACGGGATTAACAATGGGTCAAATTACCAAAAAGCCCATGTGAACGATTTGGTGTCAAATGAAGGATCTACAGATAGCAGTGAGACAGTCAATTGTCTAAGCAGTTTTCAAATGAAGATATGTTTCATACCCAAATGAAAATTGATCAAATTTTCAACTTTAACGGTGGAGATTTCAACATTGAAGACTTGTTGCATATGTAAGGAACAAGGAAGAGAGTAACATCTAATTCTGTAAATTGATTGTCATTAATATTATATTATAAGTATCTTTGTATATAAACAAATACATGAAGTTTTATCATGCGTTTTATCACTAATAACTACAGTTTTTTGTCTTTCCTATTTATGAATTAGTTGTTTCTTACTTTCTGTTTGTATTTGTAATTAACTTATGGCAATTTGAAGTTTAAATACTAGGTTAACATGCAAAATATTAAATTAATACGTACCATATTAATTTAACTAGTAGGTCATGATCTACTTGTTGCCATATTAAACAACCAAAACTGGTTAATGGGCTAGTTGTTTAATTAACTATGTTTTATAGTTTAACAATTAGGTCAGTTTGTTTAAAGTCCTTTAGGGTTGTGTAAGCTGCATGGGACTGTGAATATCAATTCAAGCGGTTTTCTAAATCAGATTGCGAATAGTATGTCAGTTACCGAGGAAACGGTTCACTGAGTATTTAGGGTGTCAAGAACATTGTAATCGTGGTTATTATCTAAAGTCAAAGTTCGTTCCATTTTCTCTCTCGATCAATTCTTAGTTCTAATCAACTTTTGTTTTGATAATCCATGGAAAAACGATGTGATCATTGTGATCTTTACCCTGAGTATGATTCTTGGGAAGATGATTTTGAAAACAACTATAAGGGGTCAGAGCCAAAAGGCTTTTGGCTCTAAATTATACTTAGAGGATGATCATGAACTAGAGAACACAGGGACATTAGGTTTTACTTTAGGAATGTTTGCGAACATGGATGAAACTATGAGGAGGGGTGTCAGGTACATCGAATGAGAGCATGCCCATGGTAGCGACAAAGGAAAGAGAGTTGCACATGGGTCATCATCTGCTTGAACAAAAGGGAAGACACATGGTTTAAAATTCGCCAAGAAGACGATTCAAAAGCAAGGATGGAGGAAGATCAACACCAAATAAAGGCTCCAATTGGGAGGCATGGGAAAGGGGGAGTGTAGTGTTACATTTCCCAAGAAAGCGATCACATCGCATCAACCCCCCTAGAAAGTCCATACATTTAACTTTTTTACCACAAGAAACATACTATCTTTTTTAAGGGTACCGAATGGGGGGATTGGAACAATTTGTGGGTTGTTGATCCGTGATGTGAGGGTATTTAACAGAGGTTTAAAGTGTTTGTTTTGAGGTTTTACATGATTATGTGTATGAAAAGGGTTTGCTTTGAGTTAGTTTGATTTGAAGGTACCCGGAGCTTAACCGACACTACAAACAAAAACCATTTAGTGGCACACAATTTTAATGACATTTAACCTTTGTGTCATTAATTTGTTTTTACTGGCATTTTGCGTGTGCCACAGTTACTTTGTATACACTTTTTGCGGCATTTAGCTTTTATGAAACCAAATTAGGTTTTTAATGACATTTCTGGTATGTCACTAAATTGTTGGGGGTTTGTTTTGCATTAGATCACATACTTCATAAAAAAAAATTTCTATTCCATATTCCTAAAAATGATTTCTCTCCTGTACTAAAATCTCTTCCTGCCTAACACCATATTCCAAATTTTCTTCGATCTTTAAAAGGGTATGGTCCCAAATGGCGTGCATGGCAATGCACATTCATGACCATACCCACACTCATATAACAAACACTGATCAGCTGACCCAGAGTTCCCTGCATGGGCACATCCTCGCATGTGTGCAACATGATAGCTAACGTAAGGAATAGCTGATACAGTTGGCAGAAGCATGCAATGAATTAGGTTACAACAGACCCTGCAAATACAATCCCCACAATGGATGAATCTTGGAGTGGACAACAACAATGAAAAGACAGTGACGTGGAACCAATCAGCCCTGCCCACTCACTGCTCCATGATTTCCACTAGGGGTTGAGGACAGACATAACAATAGGTACACTTGGACGATGACATGTAGCCAATCACGTTACACAATGTCGCATCCACCTTTACACACACTACATGTTGTGTCAGAGGGGAGCAAGTGAATATTCCCTAAAAGCAATGTCTGGCCCAAGGCCTATCAACCCACAATATTCTCCAAACCCTTCGGCTATAAATACCCTTCTCTTCCAAAGGTTCTAGGATTCGAATTCTCTCACTCTCACTCTGAACATACACTTGTTTTATTCTTCTTAAAGCCATACTTATTCTCATGCTAAAGGGTGGTTACTAGAAGAACCTCCCCACTTCCCCTTTTCATAACACGCTCATGGTGTTAGTGTTTTGCAGATTAGCTCTCAAAACTCCATCAATTAAGTGATCTAGAAGTGATTAAGGATTAACCCTCGTGTCAAAACTACCTCTTAGGTTCTATCCTCTACGAATTAGAACAAGTGTTTCTTCATTGGCGACATCCCCTTGCTAGAACAACTCCCATCTTTTTTCTCTTCATTTTGACCACATGGCTGATCAAGCTCCGCTAGTTCCAACTTTTGGTTCCATCTCCAAGTATGCGGCTATAGGGACCACCTCGCAAGGTCCCAAAACCCATGACAATGAGTATGCACACGTGGACAACAACACTGGCATATTGAACCACGTTGATAGCAGTGCACTGCGCGAGCTAACCCAAACTTGTCCTTAAACATCCAACACCTGGATCCTGGCGCACAGCATTACTACCAGAAGGGTAAACTCCTACCTCATGGCATATGAAGCAACAAGCAATAATCATTGCTATGTACGCGCAGATGTGTTCTCAGACACTACAGTTAGGGCACACGACTGCACATGCATTAAACTACAACTCTCCACCCAGCAACCACGCACCGTCAAACGTGTCAGCTGACCATGCATGGGGAAGTCAGCAAGAACATCGGAGCAGGGAAGCTCATCACAGTGTTAGCACCACACATAACACACGTGTAAACACACCCATCCGTGGGCGGCCACAGCCACGAACAATCTTCGATGACTAGGAAATACGCACAAAAGAGATCAACGATATGTGCTACCCTACATACGATCGTACATATCATGAGGGGGACAACACCAGTGTCTACCCCACAAAGTTGCAAGGCAGCCGCGCAACCTACATACCGCAAGCATTACTAACGTATAATCCAAATGCAAAAAGGGACTATATACTGGTTAACATGCCAGTAGCTACTGCAATGCACTTAAAGTTCATACAGAAGATAACCTTGGCTCCACTTGAGAAAGCCAAGCTTTTGCCCAATGTTGGAAAGTTCACAGGCCTGACATACCCAGATAATCACATCCAACTCTTTACAAGCGCAGGTCTCATAGGCAGGTGGACCCACCCCATATGGTGGCACCGATTCGTGCGGACACAAACTGGCGTGACTCGGGCATGGTTTGACAGTCTACCTGTTGGTAAAATCGAGTCGTGGCCAGATTTGTCCGCCAAGTTATTTGTAGCATTTTAGTTAGCAACGCTGATAAATCAAGGATTCAGCGGACGTCTTGAACATCTGGTATCGAGATAATGAAAGAATCAAGAACTTCATCACAAGGTTCAACAAGGAGTGCTTGGAAATTGGCGAGGTCAGCGAGGACCTGATGCGAGCTCATTTATGAAAAGTCGTGTGCTGTGATGACCTAATCCGTACAATTACCACAAAAGAGGGCATGCCCAAGTCATGGGACAAAATCATGTCATCCGTGAAGGTATACGCACAAACTGAAAGATCCCTTACCGACGGATAGCCCCCACAGCTTAACAACAACCAACGCGAACATGGTGGGTGCAGGAAAAAGGTAGGAAATTTGCCTGGAACCATGTACAACCCATTACTTATGCGGAAGAGAAGCCTAGCACGCCAATCAATGGCCATCATTTCATCCACCCCACAAGGTACATGAAGACCAACAAGCGGGAGAATAAGAATAAAACTAGACCCTGCTCACCAAAACTCCCATGGAAATTCTTAGCACCGAGAATTATCAGTTCAAACCTGCTTAACCCATGCGCATCTAAAAGGGCCAAGATTTGAACCTGTACCGTGAGTACCACAAAGACACTAGTCACACTACTGAGAATTTTTACAGCTTACGCATGGAGATTGAGTCATCTCTGAACAACGGAAAGCTCACGCACCTACTGAAGAGTGGCAAGAAAGAAACTCGCCTCCTCGATCACAAGGATGAGAGGACGAGTAACAAGAAGATCTACACCTTGGGCACCCATATGGTCTAGGGCATACCAAAAAGAACCGCAAGAACAAAAACAAGAGTTAACACCAACAAAACGATAGTTGGCGCGAGCAACAAGTTGTCTTCCCGGTGGTACGCTACGGCCAAAAAGACAAGCGGACATTAGTTATCACAAGTGTGGTGGGTTACTATAGGTCCCATTATGTTTTCATTAATGGTGGAAACATTGTAGACATCATTTACGAGCACTGCTTCAACCAATTTTCATACCGAAGACAAGGTGCTCGTCGAGTCGGTACTACCTCTTGTCAGATTTCTTTCCCATTCACTACTTTAGATGGGAAACATTCGAGAACAGAGAATAACAATTTTAATTTCATGGTCCTGCCTGCTCACTCTTTCCACGACATCCTACTCGGTAGGGAGTCCATGGGAGATTTCAACATGCTAACGTTAACCCCACAGTCTGCAATAGGTTTCCCAACGGAAACAGGGGTTGCATTTATCTATCCAAGAAAAGGAGTGCCTCGTTACTAAGGAGGTACGCCCAACAAAGGTCACTAAGCGCACACCGAGGACTGAGTCAGAAAAATTGCCCCTCAATCCCAAATTCCTGAAGTAGACTATTACTCTGGGCCCCGCCCTGTCTGAAAATATACGCTCCCACTTGAAATAGCTCCCGTTCAAGAACATAGACATCTTTGCATGGACACAGGTCGCCATGGTTGGGGTCTCGCGCGACTTCACAGAGCATCACCAAAAAACATTTCCCTATGTTGAACCCGTCATAGAACGGAAGTGGAGTCTGGTCGTGGAGAAGACCCGTGTAATAAACGAAGAGGTCACCGAACTTCTCAATGTGGGCATACTCCGTGAAGTTGGGTGCCAAACTTGGGTGATAACCCCGTAATTGTCACTAAAGGAACTAGGGGTTCACACATGTGCGTCAACTACAAAGACCTCAATAAAGCTTGTCCCAAAGACTGTTACTGTAACATCCGTCAAAAACCGGATTTACCAAACCCGCTCCGTTTATTAACCGAACAATCAGTTAAAATTTTCGTTGCGTATTTAATGCCCAAATTAATTTTAAACGATACATAATTAATAGGTATATTGGAATATATAATTTATATTTGAAAAAGTATAAAAAATAGTGGTTTAAAAATAAAAGGCTGCTGCCGGGTTTCGAACCCGGGTCAGCCAGCGAATTCAACAATAACTTAACACTCATCCATCAAACCACTCCGCCACTTGTATTCTTTAGTAATATATCCAGACAATTAATTCAAATAATGAAACAGAAATCAAAACCCAGTCAACTGACGCGCCCAAATCCGTTGACGCCGGAAAATCCGACGGTTTCGTCAAACGTCGTCGGTTATCTATGGCTTAACGTAAACATTAACTACTACATCGGTTATAACCGACGTCTGAACCAGCGAAGCAAGTCATAACCGCCGGAAAATCATTAACCGACGAATCAAGACGGAAAACGGACCAAATTCGTCAATGTTCTGCCCTATAAATACCCCCTCTTACCTCTGTTAGCTCTTTCGCTCACAATCACACTCTTTCCCGACGTAATTTCACTCGCCGGAGAATTTCTGCAACTCGCCGGAAAACCGAACCTTTTCACCTCTGTGCATTACTCTAAAAACTAAACACCCAGAGCTCATACCGAAGCCACCCACACTCATCTCAAGCTCCCTGAAGACCCTCTGCCGCAGGACACACGTCACCGGAATCATCTGCTGTCATCGGAGTTTCGCCGGCGAAAAAGAGGAGCCCTGTTCGGTATACCTTACACTTAATCTCTTGTTCTTTTATTAATCTCACCTGTAATTAAGCGCAACACACTAAAAGAACTTGATTAAAATCGATGAACCAGTCAGACTCCGATTCTGGTTAAGTCTGACGAAGAAAACGAAGTTCAGTATTGTATATGTTTAATTAAAATCAAGATATATCTCGGGTTAGACACACAGTCCAGCGGTGGACTGTGTGCAAATAAAACACGCTTACGTACCGAGTTCGATTCTTGTCCCACGCACACTCACCTTAATAAAAATGTTTTTTTTTAACCGAACCGGATTCACTGCAATAGATGTTAAGTTTAATAAAAACCGGAATAATAACCAAGGTGGACTGTGTGAACGTTTAAACCACATGTCACGAGTTCGAGTCCAGACTACCGCACCGGTCCGGACAATTATCAAACTTTTTATATAAAGCAGAAACGAAATTATTTAGTTTGTATATAAGTATAATAAAAATCAGATTATTTAACAAGTTAGACACACAGTCCAGCGGTGGACTGTGTGTTAACCTAAACCACAGGTCCCGGTTTCGAGACCTGTGGAGAGCACCGAGCGAGTCATTTAAATTGTTCTTGAAATAAATGATTTTCGGATTAATTCAATTAGTATATAAATATAATTAAAAACAGAAATATTTCGGGTTAGACACGTAGCTCAGTTGGTAGAGCTGCGTGCACGCGTACGGGAGGTCTCAGGTTCGAGCCTCACCCGGCGCATACACTTACACAATAAAACCGGTCAACAAGTCAACGGTCAACGGTCAAAAAGTCAACATTTTTTAATTATTTTTATTTATTTATTTTATTTAAAAACCAATTAAATATACTTAAAAATAACATTTTTAAGGTTAGAAACTAGCATAAAACTCACAAAAATATATCCAAAAATCCTATTAAAGTTGATAATAAAATCCATTTATTTACCTTACTTTTTCCTTATTAATTAGGTTAGTTATTCCTCAACGATCAATCCTCTAAACTCGTGCGCATACATCATCATTCACCGAACGCACCCACTGTGAGTGAATCTCTACAAATTCCCCGTTTAAATCACGTTTTTGGGGTGTATCATGTGTCTTACTATTTTATATTTAAATCATTGTGCATACATCATATCATGAATAAATGTGTATTTAGTTTGTATAAACTGTTTGTGTGGTTATTGTTTAGATTAAATTTATTATTTTCAAGTACATGCAATTTCATAGGCCGCCGCTCCCCATTACATTATGAGCGTTGAGCATGTTCCCATTACATTATGAGCGTGAACCTGGCGTGCCAACATACGATCGGCTCCGTGTGATTGAGCCTTGATCGCACAGACATTTTTCATTTTCAGTACATGCAATACGATCGGCTCCGTTTGATTGAGCCTTGATCGCACAGACATTTTTCATTTTCAGTACATGCAATACGATCGGCTCCGTTTGATTGAGCCTTGATCGCACAGTTTATTTACGTTATTTATTTATGCCTGTTGATATGTTATTGTATGCTGTTGATTTGTTAATGTATGTTATTAATTGTTGTTATTGTATGCTGTTGGTTTGTTAATGTATGTTATTGTTTGTTGTGGTTTGATATCGTATGCTAATGGTTTGTTGTTGTATGCCAATTGATGTTATTGTACGTTTATTTACATTTGTTCATATATGAATATTGCACGATTTTTTCCACATTAAATACAACCAGAAATAAATAATAACTGTTTTCTAACAAGGTTCACTCGCCAACTTTTTGTTGATCCAAAAACCATTTTTACATATGATACAGGTGAACAGGATGAAGCAAGGAAAACATAGGAAATTGCCTTAGAAGAAAATAATGAAGTTTAGAAGGATGAATTGAACATGTTGTATTTGTTTGATATGATTGTATGACTTATTAAATTGAAATAATAAATATGAAACATTATAATAAATGTCATGAGCTTTGATGATAACCCAATCATGCCCCGATCACCTTTTCCGCTGCGGGTCGGGGTGTGACAGATTGGTATCAGAGCCATGACTATAGGGATATAGGATAGGTTATTAGACCCTTAGAGCCTATATTATAGGTGACTAGATTTTTATTGTTTATGTGGTTACGTGCAAACTTATGATATTTATTTGTTTCATATTTATTACATGCACAAATGCATGCAAACATTTCCAATATTACAGTTTGTGATACATAGTGAATTATACTTGCAGTCAGACATACATGCTTACATACATATTCATATACATGTTACAATATTCACATATTCAAATCATATTCATATTTCCGTTATTCAAGATTTTATCGCATTTTTCATTTTTCAAATCTCATCAAAGTGAGTTCTGCGACGGGCATGTAGTAACTGTAAGGGTACAAGTACCGGTAGTCGGAACGTCCTGTCTAGGTTGGCATTCGTATAAATCCAATATAACGGACCAGTTTGCCTACCTGGAGACTAACGATGAGAGTACGAAGGACCTATTAGGCCAAAGCATGCCACACCAAACGTCATTCGAACTAACCCCACTTTGAGGTGTCACCGTGTCCACACCTGGACGCATTCCGAATATCATACGTTACATATTTCTCGATTTTCTCCGGGTTTTAGTGTACGTAACCAGGCAAACACATGCGAACCATATGAAAAACCCGGTAATCATGGGGGCCCACGTGATTAAGAAGGTGAAGTATGGCGGCATGCAAGGTCTAATTACGAGCAAAGCCCAAGACATCCTATGGATGTAGTAGATTTATTTTGCTATGTTTATTTTATGAATGTTCATTCCTAAATACGACACATGATCCAAAAAGAACCAACTCATACTCTTGATATGTATTCCTTGTAGATGTCTTCTAGCCTCGCTCGTAGGAAGATGAAATCAAGAAAAGCCCGCGAGCGCATGGCTGCCCTCATCGCTCAACAAATGGCTGCCGTAATACCCAACATTATAGTCCAAGTCCAACAAGCCCTTACCGCTAATCCCGTCAATCAAGAAGTTCAAAATGTTGTTAACCCTATCCCAAATACCACTAAATGCACCTACAAGCATTTCAAATCCTGCGACCCTACAAAATACGAAGGGACTGAAGGTGTCACCGCTCTTCTCTATTGGTTTGAAGAAATGGAAAACATTTTTCTAACTTGCGACTGCCCCGATGATCGCAAAGTGCGATATGCTACTGGTCGTTTATATGGAATAGCACTCACTTGGTGGAATACAGAGAAGGCCAAACGAGGTGTTGAAGATGCTATGACTTTGACTTGGGAAGAGTTGAAAGAAATCATGATAAGACGGTTTTACCCAAGGAGCGAAATCAAGAAATTAGAGGATAAGTTCTATTCGTTTGAAACAAAAGGAAGGCGACCACACCACGTACAACAAGAGATTCCTCGAGTTGAATCAAATGGTTCCCAACTTGTTCACTCCCCACTACCGTTTGATCGAGCACGACATTCAAGGTCTTCCTTCAAAGATTCAAGACTCTGTAATAAGTGCCACACCTGCAACCTTGGAAGCAGCAATGGAGTTAGCTACAGAGCTCACCGAGAACCGAATCCGGAATAAAGACTTCAAGGAGGAGAAAAAGAAGGATAAAGCATCGACTGAAACCTCCAACTACACCCAAACTGAATCCCCTTCTCAACCCGTTTCTAAATGAAAACAAGACGAGCAACTTTTCGCTGTCACCCAACGCAACCAACCAGTCTTACAAGCCGTACCCCTCCAAGCTATCCCAATCACTCAAGTGTCACCCAACTCAACCTACACAAATAAGAAACCTTACCATGGACCTCTCCCTCGATGTAACACCTGTTTTTATCACCATCCATCTACCGTGCTTTGTCGACTATGTGCGAGTTGTGGACGCTATGGTCATTTGAGCAAGGTTTGCCGCACCCCTCAAAACCAAACCTCACCCCCTACTCAAAGCATGAACCAAACATATCAACAACCCCAATACCCCATGTTCCCATATGTTCGAGCTTGTTTCAATTGTGGCGACCCTACCCACTTTAGAAACACCTGCCCTCAATTGGTTAACATCATAAACGCCCAAGCTCAAGCAAACCCAGTTAACCAAGCAAATCAAGAAAACCCAATCACTAGGCCACCAGCAAGAGGAAGAGTTTTCAACATCAATGCCAATCCGGTTGAAAATAATGACGGCCCAAACGAAAACACTCAACTATTCCCCTTCACCAACAATCAAGATTCAACTCCCACTGCTTAGTTTTATGCTTTCTTTATGTTATCTAAATTCTCACGTGTCTCAATTTTAAATTGGAAGTTTATCCAAGGATCTTAATGCGAATTATTATTTTAGTTATGTTTTATACTCATTGATTCAACATTCATACCATCATACATCTCAACGTATTTCAATCTCATTATTTAAAGAAGTTGGGCTGTGTCTCACTTCTGCATAGACTAACCTCTCCATCACAACAAACGAGAGAGGGACGGTCATCATTCAAACATGTATACTATCAGAATTATGACTCAGGCATTGTTTGTTGTGTTATTTATGTTTTAGAGTCACATAGAACTAATCATAACTTACGGATAAAGCCAAGGAAAATTTGACAAGAATATGGTGGATACGCCGCTGGTACTTCCTATATATAAGTATTCTTGTCAAAGGATCAGAGGCATTATCATGCAGTTATGAGAAGTTCCATGTAGGATTTCGTAATGTTATGATTGAAATTTATTTTTCACTCACTGGTTCAACATTCATATCAACTCGTCATTTAAAGAAATTGGATTGTGTTCCATTTTCTACATAGACTAACCTCTCCATCATAACAAACGAGAGAGGTATTGTCATCATTCAAGGACTCAAGCTCTGGTTGTTGTATTTGTTTATATTTTAGAGTCGCATAGGACTAATCATAACTTACTGTTAAAACCAATGAAAATTTGACAAGAATATGGTGGATACGCCGCTGGTACTTCCTATATACAAGTATTCTTGTCAAAGGATCAGAGGCATTATCAGGCGGTTATGAGAAGTTCCATGTAGGATTTCGTAATGTTATGATTGAAATTTATTTTACACTCACTGGTTCAACATTCATATCAACTCCTCATTTAAAGAAATTGGATTGTGTTCCATTTTCTACATAGACTAACCTCTCCATCATAACAAACGAGAGAGGTATTGTCATCATTCAAGGACTCAAGCTCTGGTTGTTGTATTTGTTTATATTTTAGAGTCGCATAGGACTAATCATAACTTACTGTTAAAACCAATGAAAATTTGACAAGAATATGGTGGATACGCTGCTGGTACTTCCTATATATAAGTATTCTTGTCAAAGGATCAGAGGCATTATCAGGCGGTTATGAGAAGTTCCATGTAGGATTTGGTATTGTCTTGATTGAAGTTTGTGTTATACTCACTGATTTAGCATTCATATCATCTCATCCTTTAAAGGAATTGGATTGTGTCATCAATCCAACATGTATGCTATCAGAATTAGGACTCAGATATTGGTTGTTATGTTTATTTGTGTTCTAGAGTCACATCATAGAACCAATCATAACTAACTGATAAAACCAATGGAAATTTGACAAGAATATGGTGGATACGCCGCTGGTACTTCCTATATATAAGTATACTTGCCAGAGGATCAGAGGCATTGTCAGGCGGTTATGAGAAGTTCCATGTAGGTTTTAGTATTAGAAGGTTATTTTAGGGTATAATCTAATCTTTCAAACGTACCCAAACTCATATGCATAACATCATACTTAGTCGATCAACTCTGTGTATCCATGTTCCGTATTCATACACTTTAGGCAACAAAAAGCGATTCCTGTAGCAGGGTATTCAACCCTTACAAGGAACGTTACCGCCTCAAACAAAATTTAAACTCTTACCCTCTTCTAAGTATGTAATTGTCAAATTAAAACACCATCCTTTTTAGACAAATATGTCACTACTTAAATTTCGGGACGAAATTTCTAAAAAGCAGGGGATACTGTAACATCCGTCAAAAACCGGATTTACCAAACCCGCTCCGTTTATTAACCGAACAATCAGTTAAAAATTTCGTTGCGTATTTAATGCCCAAATTAATTTTAAACGATACATAATTAATAAGTATATTGGAATATATAATTATATTTGAAAAAGTATAAAAAATAGTGGTTTAAAAATAAAAGGCTGCTGCCGGGTTTCGAACCCGGGTCAGCCAGCGAATTCAACAATAACTTAACACTCATCCATCAAACCACTCCGCCACTTGTATTCTTTAGTAATATATCCAGACAATTAATTCAAATAATGAAACAGAAATCAAAACCCATTCAACTGACGCGCCCAAATCCGTTGACGCCGGAAAATCCGACGATTTCGTCAACGTCGTCGGTTATCTATGGCTTAACGTAAACATTAACTACTACATCGGTTATAACCGACGTCTGAACCCGCGACGCAAGTCATAACCGCCGGAAAATCATTAACCGACGAATCAAGACGGAAAACGCACCAAATTCGTCAATGTTCTGCCCTATAAATACCCCCTCTAACCTCTGTTAGCTCTTTCGCTCACAATCACACTCTTTCCTGACGTAATTTCACTCGCCGGAGAATTTCTGCAACTCGCCGGAAAACCGAACCTTTTCACCTCTGTGCATTACTCTAAAAACTGAACACCCAGAGCTCATACCGAAGCCACCCACACTCATCTCAAGCTCCCTGAAGACCCTCTGCCGCAGGACACACGTCGCCGGAATCATCTGCTGTCATCGGAGTTTCGCCGGCGAAACAGAGGAGCCCTGTTCGGTATACCTTACACTTAATCTCTCGTTCTTTTATTAATCTCACCTGTAATTAAGCGCAACACACTAAAAGAACTTGATTAAAATCTATGAACCAGTCAGACTCCGATTCTGGTTAAGTCTGACGAAGAAGACGAAGTTCAGTATTGTATATGTTTAATTAAAATCAAGATATATCTCGTGTTAGACACACAGTCCAGCGGTGGACTGTGTGCAAATAAAACACGCTTACGTACCGAGTTCGATTCTTGTCCCACACACACTCACCTTAATAAAAATGTTCTTTTTTTAACCGAACCGGATTCACTGCAATAGATGTTAAGTTTAATAAAAACCGGAATAATAACCAAGATAGACACACAGTCCAGTGGTGGACTGTGTGAACGTTTAAACCACATGTCACGAGTTCGAGTCCAGACTACCGCACCGGTCCGGACAATTATCAAACTTTTTATATAAAGCAGAAACGAAATTATTTAGTTTGTATATAAGTATAATAAAAATCAGATTATTTAACAAGTTAGACACACAGTCCAGCGGTGGACTGTGTGTTAACCTAAAACACAGGTCCCGGGTTCGAGACCTGTGGAGAGCACCGAGCGAGTCATTTAAATTGTTTTTGAAATAAATGATTTTCGGATTAATTCAATTAGTATATAAATATAATTAAAAACAGAAATATTTCGGGTTAGACACGTAGCTCAGTTGGTAGAGCTGCGTGCACGCGTACGGGAGGTCTCAGGTTCGAGCCTCACCCGGCGCATACACTTACACAATAAAACCGGTCAACAAGTCAACGGTCAACGGTCAAGTCAACGGTCAAAAAGTTAACATTTTTTTTATTATTTTTTTTTATTTATTTTATTTAAAAACCAATTAAAAATACTTAAAAATAACATTTTTAAGGTTAGAAACTAGCCTAAAACTCACAAAAATATATCCAAAAATCCTATTAAAGTTGATAATAAAATCCATTTATTTACCTTACTTTTTCCTTATTAATTAGGTTAGTTATTCCTCGACGATCAATCCTCTAAACTCGTGCGCATACATCATTATTCACCGAACGCACCCACTGTGAGTGAATCTCTACAAATTCCCCGTTTAAATCACGTTTTTGGGGTGTATCATGTGTCTTACTATTTTATATTTAAATCATTGTGCATACATCATATCATGAATAAATGTGTATTTAGTTTGTATAAACTGTTTGTGTGATTATTGTTTAGATTAAATTTATTATTTTCAAGTACATGCAATTTCATAGGCCGCCGCTCCCCATTACATTATGAGCGTTGAGCATGTTCCCATTACATTATGAGCGTGAACCTGGCGTGCCAACATACGATCGGCTCCGTGTGATTGAGCCTTGATCGCACAGACATTTTTCATTTTCAGTACATGCAATTCGATCGGCTCCGTTTGATTGAGCCTTGATCGCACAGACATTTTTCATTTTCAGTACATGCAATACGATCGGCTCCGTTTGATTGAGCCTTGATCGCACAGTTTATTTACGTTATTTATTTATGCCTGTTGATATGTTATTGTATGCTGTTGATTTGTTAATGTATGTTATTAATTGTTGTTATTGTATGCTGTTGGTTTGTTAATGTATGTTATTGTTTGTTGTAGTTTGATATCGTATGCTAATGGTTTGTTGTTGTATGCCAATTGATGTTATTGTACGTTTATTTATATTTGTTCATATATGAATATTGCACGATTTTTTCCATATTAAATACAACCAGAAATAAATAATAACTGTTTTCTAACAAGGTTCACTCGCCAACTTTTTGTTGATCCAAAAACCATTTTTACATATGATACAGGTGAACAGGATGAAGCAAGGAAAACATAGGAAATTGCCTTAGAAGAAAAATAATGAAGTTTAGAAGGATGAATTGAACATGTTGTATTTGTTTGATATGATTGTATGACTTCTATTAAATTGAAATAATAAATATGAAACATTATAATAAATCTCATGAGCTTTGATGATAACCCAATCATGCCCCGATCACCTTTTCCGTTGCGGGTCGGGGTGTGACAGTTACCCCCTTCCACAAATAGACAAGATGGTGGATTCCTTCGCGTCTTTTAGATGAAAATGTTTTCTTGATTTCCACAAGGGTTATCACCAGGTATAGATAGCCCTAGAATGGGCATTTTCTGCTACATAAATGTGCCTATTGGGTTGCGGAATGCGGGCTGACATATCAGAGGCTGATGACAAAACATTCAGCGATTTCATCGGCGTACATGTAGAGATCTACGTCCACGATCTCTTCATCATGAGTAGGGAGAATGATCTTATGTGTAAAGACATTGAGTAAACTTTTAAAACCACCTGTAGCATCGTGTGAATCTCAACCTAATCAAATGTTCATTTGGGATGGAAGAAGGTACATTCCTCGAATTCATCGTCACTAGGATGCATTCCGGGTAAAATTTAAAAAAGTTCAAGAGGTCGAACGAATGCCCTCTCCATCCACAATCAAGGAAGTTCAAACGCTCGAAGGGCGACTGACTATGCTGAATAGATTCCTCTTGAATCATTATACAGATCCATCCTTTTTATCAGCACTCTTCGAAATTGCCTCAAAGACAAAAAGCTTACGTGGACGCCAGAGGTAGAGAGCGCATTCTCAGGTTATTACCGTTAACTTTCTCAGTTAAATCTTTATGTATCTCTAGCACATTTGTACATGCTTCATATCACATGTGTAGGTATAACACACAGAAACAACATAAACTAGAAGGACTAGTTTCGTACATACACTTAAAAGTTAATTGTTTAACTTCTATACTAGTTCAAAGTTTTGAAACTCGGAGGACTAATCTTGTCATTATTATAGAGTTAGTTTATTAATTTTTATGCAAGTTTCTTATTACTTAAACTTAAGGGACTAAAAGGGTTTTCATTGGAACTTGAGGGTGTAGAGGAAAGTTACTAATATATATATATATATATATATATATAGGGTAAGGTTATTGTAAAAAAAGACCAAAAGTGTGAGAAATGTAAGAAAGAGTCTCAGCCATCAGATCTAAATTAATTGAAAAGTGTAATCAAGTAATTTTATCATTGATTTAATTAATTCAAAACCTTCCATAAACCGTCACCCTAATTTATAGGAATACCGAATAACACTGCAAACACCATTCAGCACGTATATAATGTGACATCCCGGTTTTTCGGATAACTTAAACGCAATACTTGTCGAATAAATTATGTGCTACGTATTAAACGTTTATAAGTTGGTGCGTCATTATGTGATATACGAGTTCGTGTTTTATGTTAGTTATAATGTATAGACATAGTAAATAAACAAATGAATCGAGCCGAACCGCGACACGAGCCGGCCTCTTTTCTTGCGACTCAAGGAACTAAACGTGGGAATCAAGTTTTAAACCCAAACCTTAAACTCAAACTATCCGGTCGCGAGCAAACAACCCAAACCGACCCACCCAAGTCCCTTCGGCCGCGAGAACAAACCCAAACCGCAAACCTATTCTTCTTTTCTTCATCTTTTGCGCCTATATATACAAACACATGCATGCTTCCTTCACAACACAAAAACCCTAATATCTAAGAAGTCGACGGCAGCCTTGCTACACTCCCTTCGGTCGTGAGCAGCCCCTTGTTCATCATCTCGATCTGATCAGCCCTACATCATCTCTCGGTCACGACAGCAGCTTGTCCCTCTCATTCTTTCGGTCGTGATCTAGCTTGAACATCCGAATCAGTCCCGTCCAAGTCTCGGCTTATTTACTTTGTCATTAAAGGTTAGGATTTATCTTTTGTTACAAGATCATATTCGGATATATGTGTTTGAATGTAGTGATTGTGTTGTTTTCGGATTGATTATGTTAGATTGAAAGTTTGATGTTTGTTCGAAATCTGGAAAACATAGGCTGTGTTTTGTTTATAAAAACTAGAGATATTGATTAGGGTTTGCATGGATGTGATGTATGTATTGATCTATGATTAGAAAAATCAGTTCTTGATCGCCTAGGTTCATTGTATTGACGGTTTATGCGAATTAGTGGTGATAAAATGCTGAAACAGGTTGCTGAGTGATAGTTACAGCCGACTTCATCTGGCTGTAACTCGGTCATTAGTTGTCGAAAAACGGATTTTCTGAAGTCTAAAACGTAGAGATTTGAATAACGAATCTAATGGCGCAAGATTCATATTTTTCTGAAGTCGTTTGATATTTTTAAGTGGCCAATGAAGTTCAGTAACTAAAGCTGTGAAAATCCTGAAATTTTGTTAATTGTTTATCGAGTTGGATTTTATAATCTGTAGAGAGTCGAATCATGAAATTTGTACAGTAACTAGATATGGAAATTTCCGGGCAACTCCCACTGGAATTTTGTTAATTGGACGATCGGTGATTTTTAAATTAATTCTTCCGTGAACTGCAGTTAGAAAGCGACGAATCTGACTGCAGCCTAGTATATTAATATTTATGGATAATTGGTAAAGTATTAGGACTTGAAAAATTTATATAAATTTCTACAGTATAGTTGTCACCTGCTTTAAAATAATTGGAATTTTTGGAACGTTGGAACTATTTTATAAAAATCCTAGAAACAGCCGAATTATGAGTATGTAAGCTGAAACTTGATAACTTGTAAATGTGTGCACCAAAGTGTTGCATGGATTGGATTATGTTCATGATAAATTGTTTTGATTTCTATGTTCACATGAGGATACTTGCATGCATGTTTGAGTGTTAGGAATTTTGATTGTGTGTATCACTGTGTGCGTAAATTATGTGTAGAATTTTGTATTGGTGTGTTCACACACTGACTTGAAATCAATTGGTTTGTTAGGACGCAATTAGCGGTTCCATCCTTTACGACTTCTTTGCTACACTAACCGAGCAACTAAAGGTGAGTTCACGGCCCCTAATTTTATCCGGTTTTAAACAACAGGGGGAGAAACATGTATACACTCTTCAAACTCAATCTCTTTACGTTATACGAAATTAACGTCACATAACTATTCGGTAACTAAGTTGATGTTAATGTAATGTTATGGTCACTAAGCAGCTATATCACATAAGTCCTCGACAATCTCTCGGATCGTTAGTATTGGGTTTTAATAGCGGGGAAATTATAAGTAGTACTACTGGGCCCGACAAGCCCCATCCGAGCTAGTCGCGCTAGCCGACCGGGTATGGTCAACGGGTGAATAATTTGGCCTAACTTCGCTATGGTCAGTGATAGGCCTGGCAACACGGAGGCACAACAGTCAGCTTCGATCGCGAACACTTACGTGACATAACTTTAGGCTAGCTACCTATATATGTTAACATTGAACTTAATTACGAATCAACTATATTATCCCGGGTTGGGGATAATGGAAACAACAACTATATTATCCCGGGTTAGGGATAATGGAAACAACAACTTTATTATTCCGGGTTTGGAATAATGGAACCAACATCATTATTATTCCGGTTAAGGAGTAATGGAACTATTGGTATTATTCCGGGTTGGGAATAATGGAACTAAATCGTTATCCCGGGTTAGGGATAACGGGGGGGAAACAAACTCATAACCGAACAAACGAATTTATGAAAACCTGTGAACTCACTCATCTTTAATGTTGACACTTGTTTCCTTACATGTTTCTCAGGACGCTAGGAGCTCTAGGTGCACTCACTTGCATTGATCAAGACATCTTTTATCGAGTCTCATTTACAAACATTGTTTTGGGTTTTTCATTTGTTTTGGCGTTTGTGTTGGCGCCCGTTTCACTACTTATTCTATGCTTCCGCTCAACCATAAAAACTAATGCTTCCGCTAAACATTGGTAACTAACTAAGACAATATAAAATCTATGATGAATGGTTAAACAAATGATTTTTTTGGAAAACGTATTATCAAATCATATAGAGTCGTTCGACGTACTAGTGTTTCAGATTCTGGTTTGTTCACACGCCTCGCGGTAAAACTCCGCAAGTGGAAATTGAGGGTGTGACAGATTGGTATCAGAGCCACTAGCTATAGAGAACCAGGTTTGCATTAGAAGTAGACCTAAACTATAGCTGAATACACGACACTAGACGTAGTTTGGCACCGAACTGTTATATCTTGTCATGTGATGTACCACAACTGTGTTATGAAGAATATGAATGCATAGTAAGAAATGAAAACAACTCGTAACTAACAACACAACCTAACAGGCAATGTCATCATCATCATCATCATCATCCGACAAACTTACGCCACCAAGAGCTCCAGGAAAGGCACCTATGGTGGAACCCTTACCATCTTATGGCGTGGAGACACGCTCAGCTGCGAGGAAAAGGCTCGCCCTAGGGGAGGAGGAGTCATCACGCCCAACCATCGCTGTGCCGGTCAAACCGGTTAACTCTGTAGAAGTAGGAAATGACCTACTTAGAAACATGATACAGAGACAACAAGAACAATTAGAAAGAATGCAGGAAACCATCCTAGCACAGGGATGGATGATCCGACAACTGACAGGTAAAACCGACTCACTCGAGGAAGAGCAACATACGAGTAAGATAGCTCGTAACACCTTAGCCAGAGATCTGCGTGCTGAGCAGATAAGAGCCGACTGGCTCGAAGACAGAGTCCTGGAAAATAGTTGGAGAATTCAGGAGTTAGAGCAAAATCAAGCACCTGCACCAGCACCGGCCCCTCCAGTGCCGGGAGAGGATCCGGAAGAGGATCCAGAAGAGGACCCAGAGGAGGATCCAGAGGAGGATCCGGAGGAGGACCCAGCTGCAGAAGCCGGGAATGCCGCGCAGGATGATGGCAACGATAGTGATCTGGGGGATGGAGACGTAGACGACTAACACGTCTCGCTTATTTTATCTACTTTCCTTCAGTCTATTTATTTTCCCACATGTGTTTAAACTTGAGACTTTATAGTGAATTCATATGTTTGGTTGGCACTTTGTAAGACGTTGAAACTTCATTTAATCAAGTATTTCTTTTGACTATTTAATATATTTGAGTTGACATTACTTGATAATTATTTAAGTACGAAGTAGGATAACTATATTGGATATATAGACTTATCGGGGTGTGTTTATGCTGTGTTTCGAAGATCTAAATGGCAACTGGACGACGTGGAAACCTTAACATGACGCCCGAAGAACTAGCTGCCATGATTCAAGAGCACGTGAACGCAGCTCTAGCGGGTGTTCAGAACCAACCAGCAGGTAACCATTATTAAATTTTCAGGAGAAAATCTAATAGATGGGCTAGTAGAATTCCTCGCTGACTACCTGTTCTCTGTCAGCAGGAGGGGGTTTTAACCCCTACAAGATGTTCCTCGACGCAAAACCAAGCAAATTCTCGGGGGCAGAAGGGCCCATAGGACTGGTCAGCTGGATCGAAAAATCTGAATCGGTATTTGAAATGTGCAACTGTCTGGAGGCCAACAAGGTCAAGTATGCAGCCTCAACACTGGAAGATGGGGCACTAACTTGGTGGAATGCACAAGTCCAAACGCGTGGACTTATTGCTGCAAATGCAATGGCCTGGGCCGAGTTTAAGGCCCTAATCAAAGAAGAGTACTGTCCGCGAGACAGAGTCCAACAGTTGGAGCAAACATTATGGAACCACAAGATGGTGGGATCTGAAATCGAAGCATACACAGCGAAACATCACGATCTGGTATTTCTGTGTCCCGATCTGGCCAACACTGTGGAGAAAAGACTCGATTTCTATCTTGGGGGTCCGGTCCCGGAGATTCAAGGTATGGTGATGGCTAGCAACCCTGCAACTGAACATCAAGCAATCAGGTTGGCGCACAAACTCACCGATAAGGCGGTGGAACAAAAGAAGTTGCCAGCTCGGGGTACGACTGAAGTTGCCCCTGACAATAAAAGAAAGTTTGAAGACTCGTCTGCTCGACAGTCTTCGTCATCCCAGCCGCAACAGGGGAACCAGAAACGGTTCAATCATTACAACAGCCACCGGGGTCACCAAAATCAGCCCGCCAACAACAACAACAACAACAACAACCAAAACGCAAGCGGCTATGTAGGTCGAAAGCCACAGTGCACCCGCTGTAATCTTCATCATCACGGCCCTTGTGTCGGGAATCGCTGCCAACGATGTGGCAAGGTGGGACATGCGGCAAAGGATTGTCGTGGGGAAATCATGTCCCGACAAAACCAAAATCAACCCCAAGGCCCACAACAGGGTGTTAACCGGGGATGCTATCAGTGTGGTAGCACTGCCCACTTTAAAAGAGACTGCCCACAGCTGCGTAACAACAACAACAATGGTGGGAACAAACCACAACCACAATAACAATCAACAACCAACCACAACAATGGAAATGGCGGCACAGGAGGTGCCAAAGGTCGCGCATTTACATTGGGCCGCGGAGAGGCCAGAAACGACTCGAACGTGGTCACCGGTAAGTTTCCCCTTAATGAACATTTTGCTACTGTGCTTTTTGATACGGGTGCGGATAGGAGCTTTATATCTGAGTCTTTTAGAAAGAACCTAAATCTCACGCCTAAACCCTTAGAGACCCCTTATGTCATAGAACTAGCAAATGGTAAATCCGTAGATGTGACCCATATAGTATCCGGCTGTCAACTCAAACTCACGGGTCACACCTTTACCATTGATCTGATGACAACTACCCTGGGTAGTTTTGACGTGGTAGTCGGAATGGACTGGCTATCCGATGTCCAGGCTGAAGTTCTCTGCTTCGAAAAATCTATCCGTATTCCGCTCTCTTACGACGAAATCTTGACGGTGCAAGGCGAGAAGGCAAGCGCCGTCACCAACATCATCTCTTACATGCAAGCGCAGAAGTATCTTCGGAGAAAGAACTCCTTCGCATTACTCGCACTGGTTACCGAACAGACTAAGGACGAGAAACGTATAGAAGACATCCCTGTCGTCCGTGATTTTTCCGATGTATTCCCAGAGGAATTACCTGGTCTTCCACCCCATCGACAATTGGAGTTTGAAATCGAATTGGCGAACCATGCAACTCCTATCGCCAAGGCTCCATACCGCCTAGCTCCAGCCGAGCTGCAGGAGCTGTCTACCTAACTTCAGGAGCTGTTAGAAAAGGGATTTATCCGACCAAGCGCTTCGCCATGGGGAGCTCCAGTCCTTTTTGTCAAGAAGAAGGACGGGACCTTCCGCATGTGCATCGAATACAGGGAACTCAACCTGTCAAGAACCGATACCCGTTACCTCACATCGACGATCTCTTCGACCAACTTCAAGGATCAAGCTATTACTCCAAGATTGACCTACGGTCCGGTTACCATCAGTTACGCGTCAGGGAGGAGGATATCGCTAAGACGGCATTTCGTACTCGGTATGGCCATTATGAGTTCTTGGTCATGCCCTTCGGTCTCACCAACGCACCCGCGGTGTTCATGGACCTCATGAACCGTGTGTGTAAACCATACCTTGACAAGTTTGTCATTGTATTCATCGATGACATACTCATCTACTCTAAAGGTGAAGAAGAACATGCTGATCATCTACGATTACTGCTAGGATTACTTCAACAGGAGAAGCTATATGCCAAGCTTTCAAAGTGTGATTTCTGGATTCGGGAAGTTCAGTTTCTTGGGCATATCGTAAATGAAAAGGGTATCCACGTAGACCCTGCCAAGATTGAAGCCATCAAAAACTGGGAAGCACCCAGGACACCGACGGAGATCCGCCAATTTTTGGGTTTGGCTGGTTACTACAGACGCTTCATCGAGGGATTTTCAAAGATCGCACAACCGCTTACTACCCTCACCCAGAAAGGCATCAAGTATGCTTGGGGTGACAAGCAGGAAGCAGCATTTCAATTGCTAAAACAGAAACTTTGCAGTGCACCCATTCTGTCCTTGCCGGAAGGGACAGATGACTTTGTAGTATATTGTGATGCTTCCATTCAGGGGTTGGGATGCGTACTCATGCAACGCGATAAGGTCATCGCGTATGCGTCACGCCAACGAAGGTTCACGAGAAAAACTACACAACACATGACCTGGAATTGGGAGCAGTAGTGTTTGCACTTAAGATTTGGAGACACTACCTCTATGGAACGAAGTGCACAATCTTCACAGACCACAAGAGCCTTCAACACATCTTTGATCAGAAGGAGTTGAACATGCGACAGCGTCGCTGGGTCGAACTCTTAAACGATTATGAGTGTGCCATTCGGTATCACCCGGGTAAAGCTAACGTGGTAGCTGATGTCCTCAGTAGGAAGGAACACTTGAAACCTCGTCGTGTACGAGCATTACAACTCACTATTCATTCGGGGCTACCCGAACAAATACGCGACGCCCAGTTAGAAGCAGTTAAGGAGGAAAACATCAAGGCCGAATCGGTGGGAAAAATGGAACGCGATTGGGAAGTAAAACCCAATGGAGCCCGGTATTTCATGAATCGCATATGGGTACCTCTCTACGGAAACCTCAGAGAGCTAGTCATGGACGAAGCTCACAAATCCCGATACTCTGTCCATCCTGGTTCGGATAAGATGTATCAAGACCTTAAAGCTGCGTATTGGTGGCCCAACATGAAAGCTGATATAGCCACCTACGTGAGTAAGTGTTTGACTTGCGCAAAAGTCAAGGTAGAGTATCAAAAGCCATCGGGGCTACTTCAACAACCTGAGATCCCAGTATGGAAATGGGATCAGATCTCGATGGATTTCATCACTAAACTCCCGCGAACTTTGGGTGGTTGCGATACCATCTGGGTGATTGTGTATCGTTTAACTAAGTGCGCACACTTCCTAGCTATTAAAGAAACAGATAAGATGGAGAAGTTGACTCGCATCTACATTAAGGAAGTAGTTTCTCGGCACATCTCAGACAGAGATGCTCGCTTCACGTCCAACTTCTGGCAGTCACTCCAGAAAGCGTTGGGCACACGCTTAGATATGAGCACTGCCTATCACCCTCAGACTGATGGTCAAAGCGAAAGGACCATACAAACCTTGGAAGACATGCTTAGGGCATGCGTGGTAGACTTCGAGAATAGTTGGGAAATTCCCCTGCCTTTAGTGGAATTCTCGTATAACAACAGTTACCATACAAGTATATCGGCAGCACCGTTTGAGGCATTATACGGTCGTAAATGTAGATCACCGGTCTGTTGGGCAGAAGTCGGTGACAGCCAACTTACAGGCCCTGAGTTAATACTTGAGGCTACTGAAAAGATTGTACAAATCAGAAACCGCATGGCGGCGGCACGAGACCGACAGAAAAGCTACGCTGATCAACGACGCAAACCGCTCGAATTTCAAGTAGGCGACCGCGTCCTACTGAAGGTGTCACCCTGGAAGGGTGTAATCCGTTTTGGAAAACGGGGCAAACTAAACCCACGGTACGTAGGTCCGTTTGTAATCTTGAAACGTATTGGACCCGTAGCTTATCAATTAGACCTTCCTGCCGAACTCAGCGGAGTTCACAACGTGTTTCACGTGTCAAATCTGAAGAAGTGTCTATTAGATGAAACTCTAGTTATTCCATTGGATGAGATTCAAGTGGATGAACAACTGCACTTTGTGGAACAGCCTATCGAGATCATGGATCGTGAGATCAAGAGTCGAAGGCACAGCAAGATTCCGATCGTTAAGGTTCGTTGGGACTCTAAGCGTGGATCGGAGTTCACGTGGGAAAGAGAGGACCAAATGAAAAGCAAATACCCACACCTCTTTGCAGCTGAGCAGCAAACTAACGATACCAACAACTAAATTTTCGGGACGAAAATTCTTTCAACATGGGGATGATGTGACAACCTGGAAATTTCTCATACTTTCACGTATCATTGTTACCTAAATCCTTGTGCATGGCACTTGGGAATCTTTGTGCATGGCACTTGGGAACTTCTTGTAACTTCGCGTACCATCGTTAACGAACTAACTCTTTGTGCGTGGCACTCTAAACATGTACGCTGCATTCTAAACCGCGTTTACTCAATTTTCGGGACGAAAATTCTTTCAACATGGGGATAATGTGACATCCCGGTTTTTCGGATAACTTAAACGCAATACTTGTCGAATAAATTATGTGCTACGTATTAAACGTTTATAAGTTGGTGCGTCATTATGTGATATACGAGTTCGTGTTTTATGTTAGTTATAATGTATAGACATAGTAAATAAACAAATGAATCGAGCCGAACCGCGACACGAGCCGGCCTCTTTTCTTGCGACTCAAGGAACTAAACGTGGGAATCAAGTTTTAAACCCAAACCTTAAACTCAAACTATCCGGTCGCGAGCAAACAACCCAAACCGACCCACCCAAGTCCCTTCGGCCGCGAGAACAAACCCAAACCGCAAACCTATTCTTCTTTTCTTCATCTTTTGCGCCTATATATACAAACACATGCATGCTTCCTTCACAACACAAAAACCCTAATATCTAAGAAGCCGACGGCAGCCTTGCTACACTCCCTTCGGTCGCGAGCAGCCCCTTGTTCATCATCTCGATCTGATCAGGCCTACATCATCTCTCGGTCGCGACAGCAGCTTGTCCCTCTCATTCTTTCGGTCGTGATCTAGCTTGAACATCCGAATCAGTCCCGTCCAAGTCTCGGCTTATTTACTTTGTCATTAAAGGTTAGGATTTATCTTTTGTTACAAGATCATATTCGGATATATGTGTTTGAATGTAGTGATTGTGTTGTTTTCGGATTGATTATGTTAGATTGAAAGTTTGATGTTTGTTCGAAATCTGGAAAACATAGGCTGTGTTTTGTTTATAAAAACTAGAGATATTGATTAGGGTTTGCATGGATGTGATGTATGTATTGATCTATGATTA
Organism: Scalesia atractyloides; assembly: GCA_947069175.1. NCBI lineage: Eukaryota > Viridiplantae > Streptophyta > Magnoliopsida > Asterales > Asteraceae > Scalesia > Scalesia atractyloides. The sequence goes on from CAMTDV010000014.1 coordinate 43,261,167, forward strand.
GAAAAATCAGTTCTTGATCGCCTAGGTTCATTGTATTGACGGTTTATGCGAATTAGTGGTGATAAAATGCTGAAACAGGTTGCTGAGTGATAGTTACAGCCAACTTCATCTGGCTGTAACTCGGCCATTAGTTGTCGAAAAACGGATTTTCTGAAGTCTAAAACGTAGAGATTTGAATAACGAATCTAATGGCGCTTGATTCATATTTTTATGAAGTCGTTTGATATTTTTAAGTGGCCAATGAAGTTCAGTAACTAAAGCTGTGAAAATCCTGAAATTTTGTTAATTATTTATCGAGTTGGATTTTATAATCTGTAGAGAGTCGAATCATGAAATTTGTACAGCAACTAGATATGGAAATTTCCGGGCAACTCCCACTGGAATTTTGTTAATTGGACGATCGGTGATTTTTAAATGAATTCTTCCGTGGACTGCAGTCAGAAAGCGACGAATCTGACTGCAGCCTAGTATATTAATATTTATGGATAATTGGTAAAGTATTAGGATTTGAAAAATTTATATAAATTTCTACAGTATAGTTGTCACCTGTTGTAAAATAATTGGAATTTTTGGAACCTTGGAACTATTTTATAAAAATCCTAGAAAACAGCCGAATTATGAGTATGTAAGCTGAAACTTGATAACTTGTGAATGTGTGCACCAAAGTGTTGCATGGATTGGATTATGTTCATGATAAATTGTTTTGATTTCTATGTTCACATGAGGATACTTGCATGCATGTTTGAGTGTTAGGAATTTTGATTGTGTGTATCACTGTGTGCGTAAATTACATGTAGAATTTTGTATTGGTGTGTTCACACACTGACTTGAAATCAAATGGTTTGTTAGGACGCAATTAGCGGTCCCATCCTTTACGACTTCTTTGCTACACTAACCGAGAAACTAAAGGTGAGTTCATGGCCCCTAATTTTATCCGGTTTTAAACAACAGGGGGAGAAACATGTATACACTCTTCAAACTCAATCTCTTTACGTTATACGAAATTAACGTCACATAACTATTCGGTAACTAAGTTGATGTTAATGTAATGTTATGGTCACTAAGCAGCTATATCACATAAGTCCTCGACAATCTCTCGGATCGTTAGTATTGGGTTTTAATAGCGGGGAAATTATAAGTAGTACTACTGGGCCCGACAAGCCCCATCCGAGCTAGTCGCGCTAGCCAAACGGGTATGGTCAACGGGTGAATAATTTGGCCTAACTTCACTATGGTCAGTGATAGGCCTGGCAACACGGAGGCACAACAGTCAGCTTCGATCGTGAACACTTACGTGACATAACTTTAGGCTAGCTACCTATATATGTTAACATTGAACTTAATTACGAATCAACTATATTATCCCGGGTTGGGGATAATGGAAACAACAACTATATTATCCCGGGTTAGGGATAATGGAAACAACAACTTTATTATTCCGGGTTTGGAATAATGGAACCAACATCATTATTATTCCGGTTAAGGAATAATAGAACTATCGGTATTATTCCGCGTTGGGAATAATGGAACTAAATCGTTATCCCGGGTTAGGGATAACTGGAGGGGGGGAAACAAACTCATAACCGAACAAACGAATTTATGAAAACCTGTGAACTCACTCATCTTTAATGTTGACACTTGTTTCCTTACATGTTTCTCAGGACGCTAGGAGCTCTAGGTGCACTCACTTGCATTGATCAAGACATCTTTTATCGAGTCTCATTTACAAACATTGTTTTGGGTTTTTCATTTGTTTTGGCGTTTGTGTTGGCGCCCGTTTCACTACTTATTCTATGCTTCCGCTCAACCATAAAAACTAATGCTTCCGCTAAACATTGGTAACTAACTAAGACAATATAAAATATACGATGAATGGTTAAACAAATGATTTTTTTGGAAAACGTATTATCAAATCATATAGAGTCGTTCGACGTACTAGTGTTTCAGATTCTGGTTTGTTCACACGCCTCGCGGTAAAACTCCGCAAGTGGAAATTGAGGGTGTGACATATAACACCATTCAATAATTATATAACACCCTTCAATAAGTATGTAACACCATTCAATAAGTATATAACACCATTTTAAAGATCTCTATAAAAACACTACGAATAATACTGCAACAACCATTCAGCGCATATATAACACCATTCAATAAGTACATAACACCATTCAATAATTATATAACACCATTCAACAAGTATATAACACCATTCAACAATTATATAACACCATGAACTGAAACAAAAAACCATTAACTGAAACATTCGATTGAACGTAATTTTTTTCTGTATATAAGTATAGTAATATGGTACTCATATTAAAGATTAAAAAACACTCGTTATTATGGTGTAATTTAAAAAAAAAAACGAGTTATGTGTAAAAATTTATTGGCGTTTAAAAAATAAAAGGGGAACTTGCATGTGGATTGCATGTGACTTTCTAAAATTAAAAATGTTAATTTTACCTTTATACCCTTAATCTAGAAAATTAATTATTTTAATTGTTATACTATTTACAAGATTGCCATCAAGATCTCAACCATTAGATTAAAGATCTAATGGTTTAGATTTTTTCTTACACTTCTCACACTTTGGGCCTTTTTTACAGGATCCTCTACCTATATATATATATAGGGTAGGGTTATATAGAAAACCCTATAAATTTTAGAAAACCCTAGAAAACCCAACCTCCCGACATTTTTTTTTGAAAAAAATGACACATGTAATATACATGTTTGTAAGAGTTTTGAGCAAAAACAAACAAAAAACGCCCAAGGAATATTTAAAAAATAAATAAAAAAGTTTCAGCATTTTTTGTCTAACACATGTTAGCCACAAAAGTTGCTGAAATTTGTTTATTTTTTTTTAAATAATCCTTCGGCGCTTTTTTGTTTTTTTACCCAAAACCCTTAAAAACATGTATATTACATGTGTTATTTTTTCAAAAAAAAAATTGTCGGGAGGTTGGGTTTTCTAGGGTTTTCTCAAATTTTTACGGTTTTCTATCTAAACTTATCCTATATATATATATATATATATATATATATATATATATATATATATATATATGATTCAGTTCAAGAGAGAACCAATCCCAGTTGCGAGAACCATGAGAACTCTTATCATCCAATAGCATATATACACATCACCCGTAATAAAATTAAATCAAAAGGGTATTTTAGTCTTTTACTTCACATGGCACATATTTTCTTTCTCTTCTGTTTAAAAGTCAACATGTCATATCTTTTCTCTATCTTCTATTTAAAATTCAACATTAGACATCTATTGAGTCGTGATTTTTGGGTGAGTTCGTTTGGTAAGATCCTCAAATTTCGTAAACCTGAAATCGGAGTGTCGGGGGCGTAAAAAGATGTTTGGCGTAAAATAAATTTTTGTTAGAAAGTTTTTGAAAAAAAAAATTGTAAAAAAGTTTTTGTAAAAACAAAATGTTTTTTTTGTTTTTTGTAAAAAAGTTTAAACCCGTAAAAAATTGTTTTTTGTAAAAAAAAATTATTTTAAAGTTTAAAACAATGCGTAAAAAAAGTTTAAAACTGCGCGTAAAAAAAGTTCTAAACCGGCGCATAAAAAAAGGTTAAAACCTGCACGTAAAAAAAGTTTAAAACCGCGCGTAAAAAAAGTGTAAAACCGCGCGTACAAAATTTTGAAACCGCGCATAAAAAAAGTTTAAAACCGGCGCGCAAAGAGAATTTTAAACCAGCACGTTAAAAAAGTTTAAAAACGCGCGTAAAAAAGTATAAATCGGCGCGTAAAAAAAGTTTTAAACTGGCGGAAAAACAGTTTAAACTGGCGCGTAAAAAAGTTTAAAACCGGCGCGTAAAAATAAATTAAAACCGGCGCGTAAAAAAGTTTAAAACCGGGCGTAAAAAAAGTCTGACCCCGTGCGTAAAAAAAGTCTGAACCCGTGCGTAAAAATGTTTAAAACCCGCGCGTAAAAAAATTGAAACCCTACGTAAAATAATTTTCGTACTGCATGATTCAAAATAATATTAATTAAATCATAAAAATTAATTAAAGCACAATGATAAAACTTTAATTACCAATCACTAAAGAGAGCTTAATAAAAATACCAATTTACCTTTAACCCACTAAAAACAAAAACTCATTAATTAAAACATAATGATTACAACTACTTAATTGTTTTTTAATCTTATCCATTAAAACACTTTTGATCAGTGACTTATATTGGTTTCTACGGTTCTCACAACTTAAGGTGGTTCTTATTTTACCCATCCCCTATATACATATATACACACACACACATGGTGAGGTTATTGTAAAAAAGGTGTTTTTGTGAGAAGGGTAAGGAAGAATCTAAACCATTAGATCTTTAATCTAATGATTGAGATCTTGATGACAATCTTGTAAATATTGTAACAATTAAATTAATTAGTTTTCTAGATTAGGGGTATAAAGGTAAATGTAACATTTTTAAATTAATAAACTAACATTAATGCACATGCAACTTCTCCCCCGTCTTTTTTTGACGTCAATAACTTTTTATATGTAACTTTTTTTTAAAAAAATTACACCATAATAATGAGTGTCTTTTATCTTTAATATGAGTACCATAGTGCTATACTTATTTAGAGAAAAAAATGTACGTATAGTTCAGCCTACTGAAATGCAGGTTTAAATATTGTACTAGAACATCTACCTGAATGCTGAATGCAGGTGTAAAACACCATGAATGCAGGTGTAAAACACCATGCAAAGAACAACTACTGGAATGCAGGTATAAAACACCATGAATGCAGGTGTAAAACACCGTCCGAAGACACCTATTACAATGCAGGTATAAAACACAATGAATACAAGTTTTAAACAAAATACGAAAAGATCTATTGGAATTATAGTAGTAAAACACTACACATAATGTGCAATGCAATCATTCCAGATATTAAAAAACACCATGACTATATTACAATTCAAGTCATGGTGTTTTTAGAATCTGAATGGTGTTTTATACTTTAAAAAAGACTATATTGGATTCAAGTTGTGGTGTCTTTTGGAATTCGTATGGTGTTTTATACCTGCGAATTAACTAAAATTTTGATATGAATTTTATACTTGCGAATTAATCTTTATGTATAATCATATAAAATTCAAAATTGGAATTCCTAAAATAACTACACATTAATTGTATCTTTAATTACAATTATTAGTACAATTACCATTATATCCTTGATCTAAAAAATGGATAGGAAAGATCTAATTGTTGCGATTCTTTCTTACCATTCTCATACTTTTGGTATTTATTATAGGAACCTCAATCTCTCTCTCTCTCTCTATATATATATATATATACACAGATATAGGGGATGGGTAAAATGAGAACTACCTTAAGTTGTGAGAACCTTAGGAACCATATTAGCCATTGATCAAGTTGGTTTTGATAGATAAGATTAAAAGACAATAAAGCAATGTAATGATTGTGTTTTTATTAATAACATTTTGTTTTTTAGCGACAAAGGGGCATATTGGACTTTTTATTATACCTTTAATGATTGGTATTATTATTGATTTTGTTTTAATTAATAAGATTGTTTTTAAAAAAATTTAAACATGCATTATTGATATTCTTTTAATTCTTATAAAAAATTTATTTTAATTCTCGGTTAATTTTTTTAAACATGATTATTAATTTTGTTTTAAACATTAATTTTCATTCTCAGTTAATATTTTTACGCGCGGTTTCTTAGCTTTTTTATGCGTGGTTTTTTACTTTTTTCGCGCATCTTTTTTAACTTTTTTACGCACCGGTTTTAAACTTTTTTACGCGCGGTTTTAAACCATTTTAACGCGCAGGTTAAAAAACTTTTTTTGCGCGCCGGTTTTAAGTTTTTTTGCGTGGGGTTTAAAACCTTTTTACGCGCGGTTTAGAATTTTTTATGCGCCGGTTTATAACTTTTTTTACGCGCCGGTATAAACACTTTTTACGCGGGTTTTAAACTTTTTTATGCGCCGGTATAAAACTTTTTTTACGCACGGTTTTAAACATTCTTTTAACGCACAGTTTTAAACTTTTTATACACGCCGGTTTTAAACTTTTTTACACCCTGGTTTTAAACTCTTTTTACGCCCCGGTTTTAAACTTTTTTCGCGCCAGTTTAAACTTTTTTTAGCGCGGTTTTAGAACTTTTTTTAGCGTCGGTTTTGAACTTTTTTTGGCCCGGTTTTGAACTTTTTACGCCCGTTTTAAACTTTTTAAGCGCGTTTTTAAAACTTTTTTACGCGGGTTTAAACTTTTTTTACGCGCCGGTAAATAAACTTTTTTTACGACCCGGTTTTAAAACATTTTTTATTACGCATAATTTTTTTACGGTTTTAAACTTTTTTACAAAAAACTAGTGGGATTACCGCGCTCTGTGAGGGAATTCGGTTCGGTTCGTCACGGTATCGCCCGACTCACTATGTTTACAATACCAAAAAATTAAGCAAACTACGTATTCGGTTTTTTAAGAAAGCTAACAAACGTATTAAAAAAACCAAATTAGTAAAATCATTAAAAACTTGTATCACATATATAGTGTAGGATATAAAAATGAAAAGTAAAATAAAAAAATTATTTATTTATTTTTCTTCGCAACAAAATCAACCATATCAAACTAACCTACATTTTTTACTGCACAATACACAATAATGACTAATTAAAAGTTGCAACTTAACAAAATTTTGTTCTGGAAAAAGAAAGTCAAATTGACCAATTAGAAAAAAGCACCGACATAGTGTATTGATATTATGTATAATAGTTTTTTTTACCAAAAACAATTTTTTTAAGATTTTAAGAAAGAGAAAGAGGGAGGGAGTAGATATGACATTTTGATGAATGAAAATCTGACAAGAATTTAAAGAGAGAGATAGAAGACATGACATTTTGAGTAAATTACCAAAATAACCTTTAAGATTTAAAATAATAGTGTATTGGTGGAATGATCTGATTGGTGGAGAGTGAGTTCTCACGGTTCTCGCAACTAGGGATGGTAGAGAGAGAGAGAGAGAGAGAGAGAAATAGGATCAAGAGTGAACAACTTCTTGAGAGTGAACTAAGTGAACTAATCTAGGCCTTGATATTTTTTAGATTAAAAGGGTAAGATTGACATTAGTCCAAGTATATTTAATTTAAATTCCTTAAATTTCACGTCTCTTACCTCTATCTCTCTCTCTCTCACACATTTTAAATTATTTCTCCATTATTTTAATTATAAGAGACTGAAACTTTGGAATTTTGGATGAGGCCTAAACTTTCTGCTTCTTCTAAAAGTACACTGGATTTCATATTTATTTATTTAAATAAAGTCTCATTTTGTTGGGTAAACTTTTCTTTTTCACATATACAAGAATTATTAATCCTGTAGTTTGTGAATTTAGAGTCCTATATAATTCAGTTATTATTCACATAGTATATTTAAATTATTTATTTATTTTGTATCTTCATGTGATACATATGTGTGTAGAGCGAGATACATTTATGTATCAAAGTGATACCTAGTTTTCTTAATTGATTATTTCACGTATGGGTTATGTATATTATATACTTATAATCCTTGAACTTATGATCAATTATTTTTTACTTAGTGTTTGATTATATTGGTAATAGCAAAAATAAATAACTTCATTACATATTCAAAAAAAATATATTGTATGATACCGACACTTGGTATTGTTTATAATAGGAAAAAATACTTTATTTTGAATGCATTACGTTTTCAAAAGAATTATATTAGAATGTTTAGAAATGTATTTTATAAATATGCTGTTAATATACACATATGTAACCAGTTCTGAATACAGTACACAAATGTATAAAAGTCTGTACACATGTGTGTAAACTAACAGCTGTGCATATTGTATAAACTGGTAGTTAGCGAGACTGTCACATATGTATTAACTAGCAGCTATGTATCCTGTATAAACTCATAGTTAGCGAGACTATACACATATGTACAATACTAAATAACCATCTTCGATCTTTGTTATACACATATGTATAATACTGAACAACAATATCATTAACTTCTAGCTAGAGGTATATTATGAATGTACATATGTGTACATACGTTTCTAAAATGCGAATACGTATAATACATATATGTATAAATAATATAATAAAATATTTTTAATCGTGTTTTAGATGGAACAATATTTGATTATGTTTGTATTTTTAAAATTATAAAGTTAGATAATTGGTGAGAGAAAAAATATAAAGAATATAATAAATATTTTTTTAAGTGGAAAAAAAATTAGGAGAGAGAAAAAAAAAAATTAATTAAACGGAGAAAAAAAAATAAAATTATACCCTTGTATTTATTAAAATACAAGAAGTTACAAAAGATAATTACAATCTTGTCACTAAAGAAAAAATCTTGATCTACAAAATCAATGGTTAAGATAAGTTCATTTTGTTCACAAATACAACATTGTTCACTCATGAACTCTACCCTATATATATATAGAGAGAGAGAGAAAGAGAGAGAGGAAGTGCAAGATACAAATCCTCTAATCATACATTATGTGTGTGTGTGTGTGTATATATATATAAATCAAACCCAAACGGTAACCAAAACCCAACCCACGACGTACATCCTTCTCCCACTCCCTCACATCGAAAAATTTTAGCAACCCCCATCCCTCACGATCACAGCCTCCTCTCTCCTCTCTCGGATCTCACATCTCTCTCGTGACCTTCCTATCTCACAACCCTAGTTTCGATAAGTCTTGTAACTTCATGTTCATATGTATTGTCCTTTGTATATGTGATTGATGATTACATGATTTCTTTGAATATGTGAAAACCGATATGTGTTGGTATGCTTGATCATAGGTGCGTGTAAGAAATCGTATGTATGCATAGATAGGATGTATGATTGAGTTCATGAATAATTATTGTCCGTATATATAATGATTAGGGTTTTGCATGAATTCATGATCTTGATAAATATATGTGTTAAATCTGATCTATGAGGTTATATGCTTGTTAAAATAACCTAAAACATGTTGATGATAATCTTGTTCACTGTTACATTGAAACGTTTTTTAATAAGTGCTGAAAGATTACAGCTTCTACGCAGAATTTTAGGTCAACTTGTACGGATTGTAACTTGATCAAAACATAATGAAAACGAGTGGTTCGTGAGTGAACTAGCTTTCAAATCCAACTGGAATCATAATTTTTCTACAAGTTTAGGTCAATCAAAAGATTAAAACGGAAACACATGTACAGGCTGCGTTTTTCTATAGAAATTGCTGCATGTGATGAAAGATATAACTTGGTCCATGGTTGGTGTTAATACTTGAAATTTACAGTGCAGAGTCCTAGGAGGTAATTTCGTCAATTGGATTGGCGAGGATTTTTCTATAAAATAAACCGTAAACTGTCAATCGGACCAACCCATTTTATACACCAGCTGATAGAAAATCCTAACTCCGCCACTAGAATCATTTAATTTGCTTTATGTTGAAAATTATGGATTTCTAGCATTTATATTTTTATAGCGGATTAACAATAATCACAAATGGTGTTTCTTCACAGGGTAAAAAAACTCGAGTTAGTTTAATTCAATTATGGGAGGTTGGTTTTGGTAGATTATAATTGAAATGGAGACCTGCTCGATGGAAATCTCTAAGAGATTGCGTGTGATGGAGCTGATACCACCACACATTACTGTCAAAATACACATTATTGACACACGTGTTAAATTATTTGTATAACAATTTAAGGGTTAATTTTTTGCTTTTGGAAATATGTTGTATTACCTACCTGACTTGGCAACAATTCTTGACACCCCGAAACCCGACGCGAAGAAAAGGTTTGGGTCGTTATTAGGATATGAGTTTGATACTTGTAAATTAGTTCATATAAAACAAGAAAAAGTGATTACAATAAATAAAAAATTTACAAGTAGGAAGATATCATCAACAACTATTTTTCATATATAATCTAATGATTACAAAAGTTTTACAGAATGATTTTACAATCCTCCCCCCAGCCTGATCACTCAAAAAACAATTCATAAAAAGAGAATGTTTGAATCGATAAAATAGATCTCTAAAAGGTGAGATTTGTTTATACAAAGTACAAAAGCTCTGTTTGTGATTGACTAACATCACCTTGATAGTGACATCTAACATTCCTAACAAAAAGATTCTACAAATGTTGCAAACAACTTGTAAATCAAACAACTAATCTAACTATGCTAAACACTACTAAAAAGCAAATATTGTTACATTGGAAAGCTTTTGTTTATCTATCCTCTGTTGCTTTATTCCAAACATTTGTTTGGCCAGACAGATGTTATGTCTTCTTCATCAGACCTTTGCTTCAACAGACTTTAGGACTTGAACATACCTTGTTTCTTCATGAACAACGGTTCCAAGGCTTCAAATAGATGTTAGTTGGTCTTCAACATATGCTCTGATTTAGGTGTTCAAGATTCACTATCTTTGGGAGGAGAATACTTCATCAAATGTTTATTTCTTGATCTCATTGTTATATTTTGGCTTTTGGGATATCATCTGTTTTTTGTAGGTCCAACAATAGCCTAACACAACCCATTAAAAACGGGTCAGGTCGGTTTGACCCGTATTAAAAACAGGTCGGGTTTAGGTTGGCTCGTAATTAAGCACGTTAACCCTTTAACCCATTTAAGTATTTAGAATAACAAACTTATATAATTTTGGTTTTGTCTTTTCCCTTTTTCATTTACATTTGTTGGTTATAATAGTGTTAGTTTTGAAACACCATATTGTATAATTGTCACATTCATACTCACCATTAAACACATTATTGATAACCCTCTTAAAACCCAACAACCTGCTTATAACTCGTCAACATGTATGGCCCATTTGAAAATAATGTGTCATGTACGGGTTGACTCGAATTTATATGTGTGCGGGTTAGGGATGATGTTTTTGACACAAATAATAATATGGTTCAGGTTGCGTGTTATCAACTCGCCAATCCGTAACCCACCAACCTGCCAATCTGACACAAGTGATACCCGTAATATTGTGATATGATTTTGGAGAAATAGTATGCATTTCACAGACATTGGAAATGTGTATGTTGTTGGACTTGATGATTGTGGACAACTGTATTTGGAAGATAGTAGAAGCTTAATAATACGGTATGTTATGCTTCTTGGATTTGTTGTTGAATATTACTTATTCACATGAAGTTGCACCTCCATCCTCTAATAAATGTGCCACTTATTTACTTAGATGAATCATTTATTATGTTGTAGCATGTGAAATTGGGTGCATGTTATCTTACTTTTGATAATGTGTATGCAAGTAGAACTAGAACTAGAACCCCGTCATCTTCTTCATAATCAATATATTGTGAATAAAAACTGATTAGTGGATTAGTTTGTTGCAACTGATTTGCAGCTTGTGAAATGATGGACGATTGACTGGACTTTATTATTTGCAGTTGAACCAAAAAAGAGCTGGCCAGAGTATAAATCCACGCTGACTTACTTTGGTTTTTTCCTTTAGGTCTTTCGGTTCAGGTTCCACCATCAGAAGATTATAGCAAGCACTATCACTATTGAATGCTTTAAGAAGAATTTAGGTACCACCTTTTCCTACATGTATTCAAATTTTTGTTTATGATATGCAGATGATTTTTATTTTCTTTGAAAAATATCAGTCACTGAACACCTTTACCCATGAACACCTTTGAAAATATTAAACAGTGTCCCTAAACACATGTTATCTCAACTATTCTAAAAATGGAAGTGATGAATTTTGCTTAACCTTGTAATGGGAGGATGTTTCTTTATCTATAAGATTTTGACTTTCATCTTTGAGAACTGTGTACAGGAAACTAGAGTTTCACAATTAAAGAACGTTGATGACAGTGAAATTCTCACCCAAAAGAACATTTGGAATTCATTCACAATGTTTTATCATATTTGGAATATGTTTTGGATCGAACTCATTATTGAAGTTAAGTTATGATTCTACATTTACAGTTTTATTGAAGTTTTATATTATATTTTATATTGTCAATATGTAATTTTTAATGCAAAATTATAGTGTCACTAAAATTATTTAACTAGATTTTACCGACACAAAATTTGTACACCATAAAGTTTTCGTTTATATTTTGGAAAAAATAGTGTCACTAAAACTTGGTTCCGGTACAAACAATATTTATCCTACAAACCGTAAGAACAGATCCATAGCACTTAAAAAAAGTTAAATTAGTACAAACCAAAACAATATTACATAAAAGTAGCACTTTTGAAGCACATGAAAATTAATCAAGATAATTGATTTTAGCATATATGCGAATGATATCAGCACTTTTAATCAACACAAAAAAGAAATATCCAAATAAAGAATTAATGGCTTGTTAGCATAATTATAGGGAATTCAATATAATTGATATTATTTAGTTATTATTTATCATTTTTCTATAATTTGTTGGATGCCACGTGACACTTTTTAAATGGTTCTTACAGTTTGTATGTGAAATATGGTTTGTATTTGATCCTACTCTTATGAATATGTAACTACAATTACTTTTTAATAGCACAAGGGCAAATGCCAAAAAAAAACATATTTTTTTGTTTTTTTCTCATAAAAAACCTTCCACTTTTTGTTGCACTTAAAAAACCAGCATACTTTTTTTTTTGTCTCATAAAAGTCCCTAAACAACTTTTTGCATATATAAATCCTTCCAAATGTTAAATTTGAAAAAATTGTGAATATTTTTTTTACTTATTGATACCATGTTAGAAAAGAATTGAGATGAATTAATATTTTAATTTGGATATATGACAAACAAAAGTATGTCCAATGTTTATCATTTTCCATTTTAAATTCAATAAATTGATAACAATAAATATTATTCGAAAAACAATATAATAAAATTCACAAGCGTGGATGACATAACTTAAGATAAAATGAAATAAAAAACATATAAAATAGTATGTATAACTTATATCATTAAAAAGTATAATATATAATATGTTTTTCTTGATTTCATATGATCATAATTAAGAGATTTTTTATTAAAGTTTAACATTTTAAGGAACTTGTATGATACAAGAGTAAAAATGTGTTGTTTTATATGTATTAAAAGCGGTTAGGGGAACTTTATGAGAAAAAAAAAGTAGGTTGGTTTTTTATGTGTAAAAAAAAGTTGAAGGATTTTAATGAACCAAAAAAGAAAGTACGTTGGTTTTGTGACATTTTCCAATGCCACAAAAAGTGTGCAACAAATGTCTTTTTTGTATTGTGGCAAAAAAAGGTGTCACTAAAAGCCTAAAACTTTGTGTGTTAGATCGACAAAAAGTGTCACTAAGTGCCAATAAATGGCTTTACCATTAGCGCTTCTAGTGGCACGTTTTTTGTATGTCGCCCAACCCTACAGGGGTATTTAGTGTAACTTTTTTAATTTTTGTGGTACTTTTTATATGTCATTGAACAACATTTTTTTGTAATGTTGATTTTGAATATGTGTTTTGGACAATTGGACTTGTGTTTATGGATGAAATTTGGAATTGGGACTTGTAATATGTTTTTTAAGTATCCATGAACGAAACTTTATCAAGTATACACCTTAATTTAGCTAAAATTGTCAAATTTGAAAATCAATTTTGCAACGGAATGTTTAACCGCATGAATTATTTCCAGTTCAAACGCATGACTTTTCAACCGCATGGCTCATGAGTTTTAACTTAAACCGCAAGGCTCATACGTAAGTTTAAATCATACGTTTAAGAATCCCTACGCTTGAAAGTAATAGTGCACGAGTTCAACTTCATACATTTTAAGTCAACAAAATTGGTTAATACGTTTGACCAGTTTCATACTCTGAAGAAGTCAACAGCAGGTGGCATACGTTTGCCCAGTGATTCATACGTTTAAACATATTTCAAAATTTTTCTAAGTGTTGAAAATTTTGTGAAGATGTTGGATTTTCGTGCTTACGTTGCTCAACAGTCGGGTTTGTCACATGCACTTAATTTGGATAATACAATGCAAATAAATAAAAATGCTCCAACGCTTTGAGAAGGGAGGATTATCCGAGTTGGAAAGATAAGTTTGAAGGGTATATTTATGGGTCGGATATAAGCTTATGGATTGCTATAGAAAAACACTGTGAGACGGAGGATTGAGAATTCAACTGATCCACATCCTATATCAAAGTTGACTATTTTAGAATAGTCCGCTTTTGATAGAGAAAGAAGATGTTTAACCAACTACAACAAGCTTTAAAAAAAATAATATTTTATATTAATTCAAGCAGTCCCGAACCTCAAAGAATTTGTGGACCGTATGCGAGAGATATTTAGGTAATCCGAAGATGATAGTTGGAAAAAGAAGTTTATCGAGGAGAGAGTTTGAGATTTTTATGCACATGGAAAATGAAAGTTTATGTGATCTTATCACTTGTTGTTGTCATTTATTGACTGAGATGGATGAATATTTCATTGAAGTGTAAAATCTGGAAAAAGTGATGAATTTAGCTAATGGATTTTTATTGGTTTTAAAGCAAACTGAGAAATTTTCTGAATTAACTTCAAATGATTTTATCGAGAAGCTAGAGGCTCGGCAGTTTCGCTATGAGGAAAAAGGCAAAGAAGCATGCTCAAGCTCATGTTTCAAAGATGAACCGGTGGTTGTTCAGCAACGAGCAGTTGTGATACAACAACCAGCTGTGTAAGAACCAATTAAGTAAACTCACGTTCAACGTAATTTTGTTCCTGAAAATCAAGAGCCAAAGGTTCATGTGGAGCAACCTCAGGATGTCATTCAGAATGTAATTGATGAAATGAATGTTGAGAGTCAAGAGTTAAATATTGGAAATCAAGAAATGGAAGTAGAAATTCAAGATGAAAATGTTGGTAATCAAGATGCGAGGCTTGATGAAGTAGAGTTGAATTCGGAAGATGATGTTTCTGATAATGAAAATACTGCTGGAGATCAGATTGTTAATGATGACGATGATGATGTTTCAGAAGATGAAGAGTATGCAGAGTCATTAGACAATGATCAGTATCAAAGGTTGATTGAAACAGAGAAAAATGGAAAGATTGATATTGCTGATAAGTTGAAGTTAGTTAAGCACAAAACAAAATTAGCATCTCTCGATCCCTCTTCCAAGATGCTGCTAAGTTTAACGCTGTGGATGATGAGTTGGAAGGATAAAGATAGGTCTTTGATGCGTGTGACATAGGTGTGTTAGTTTTAGTAACTTTAGCATAATTAAGTGAGTTAACTTCATAACTTGGAAACACGATTATCTCGTTAAAATTTTTAAAAAATGATTTTTATTTAAGCTAAATAAACACAACGGACAGAGAACCCATTACGTATAGTATAGCTTTGATAAGAAACTATGTATCGTCCAAGGATACGCTTCCCCCACTCAAACTTCCATTATTATTTTCACCGATTTCATTTATAGATAGTTCTATAGACTAAATAGTAATATATGGACTCTTGGACAAGTCTTACTTAATTAATCTAGCTTTTTTTTTATAAATGAGGAAGATGATTAAATCTTCTATTTTATCTTTTGGAAAAATTGGAAGAGACTCATGTTAAGGTTATGTAAGACCCTAACATTTTTTAACCATATAAACAGCAACAGAAATACGAGCCTTCAAATTTCTTTCTTATTAGACATCTTGACATACTTGAAGGTCCATTTTTATTTAGGAAGTTAAAAACAAAAGTTATGTTTACAATTTATATAATCAGACATTCTCGTACAATCTATGATGTGACTCGATCTCTACAACTGCTTGCACCTCGTGATGATGATCTGTAATTCTGTACAACCTGCAGTCACCACATGCGTTCACATTATTAGTACTTGGTGACATTATATATATATATATATATATATATATATATATAGGGGATGGATCATGAGAAAACTAGTTTAAATGAGAAAACCAAAAAACTAACTAAAAAAACATATCAAAAAATTTTGAATTTTTTATTAAAAATCGCTAATATTAATATATAAAAAAAAGTTTTTTTCAAAAAAAAAAGTTGTACTACACATGTGCAATAATACGGAAAAGCCTAACCACCTAACCCACCCCCACCGACACCCCCCAAAAACCTAAACCCCCCACCCACCCCCCCCCCCCCCCCCCAAAAAAAAAAAGCTAAAACTAAACCGTAAACAAAAACCCCAAAAAACCTAAACCCCCCACCCGCATCCCCCAAAAAAACCTAAACACCCCCCCCCCCCACCGCACCCCCCAAAAAAACCTATACACCCCTCCCCCCACACCCAAAAACCTAATACTAATCCTAAATCTCCAAAAACCTAACCCTAAAAGCTAAACTAAACTCAAAAGCTAACTTTAAGCATATAATGCACATGTGCAACATATACATATAATGCACATGTGCAATACAATTTATTATTTTTTTTTGAAAAAAAAAAGTTTTTTTTAATAAAAAGTATCGATTTTTAATAAAAAGATTCAAAAAAAAATTTTGATATGTTTTTTAGGCATTTTTAGTTAGTTTTCTAGTTTTCTCATTTATATATAGTTTTCTCATGATCCACTCCCTATATATATATAATATATATATATATATATATATATATATATATATATATATATAAAATCTTAAGTGTAAAACTAATAGATCACGTCGCAATCTACCCTCATGTAGGTTCCATTCAATTATCCTTCTGAATGCGAACATTTCATCTCAAAGTCTAGCCTTCAATAAGTCAGCAATAATGTACCTGTACTTAATTTCATTCTCAAAGTAACTCGGTTAACATCGTCAATTCTCGTATATATTAATACCATGCATATGTTCATGCATGTCTCATTCATTTTGGAAACTTATAGTATAACGACACGTGTACAAAACATCTATTCCAACTCTTCGTGTATAAAAATCCTACTACCAACATGCATACCTCCCTACCCAAATTCTTACAAACGTCGTACATGCTCACATATCCATTAAACAAATCCTAAGCACAACATCTATGTGTAAAATTT
Organism: Scalesia atractyloides; assembly: GCA_947069175.1. NCBI lineage: Eukaryota > Viridiplantae > Streptophyta > Magnoliopsida > Asterales > Asteraceae > Scalesia > Scalesia atractyloides. The sequence continues at coordinate 43,278,180 of CAMTDV010000014.1, forward strand.
TCAACATACTAGTCTACACGTATATTCATATCTAATCATATTTAGCTATGGTTCCACATTACGCTATATCATGTGCATACACTAAAATCTTACTTACAAGACTTAGCCATATCATATCAAAACTCCATATACATACGTTAGTGTATATCCCACGTCTTCGTACATGTTCCTATAGGTTATCGTTCTTACCTGTGCCCCACAAAAACTTTATAATAGGCTTCGGAAGATTATCGGGGCCTTGGAAGCAAGGAAAATGAGAAAAACGCGAAAAAAGAGTTTCCGGCATCGGACCCGCGTAGACAGCAAGATAAGGCGTCGGCTACAACAGGGCAGGGCGTCGCTGACGCCTTCTTTGCAGCTCAGACGTTGATTTCCGTTGTTTGTTCATTCCACCCACTAGTTGCATATCCCGGAAGTTCATAGACATAAAATAACAATATTTAAGCCACCATATCCTTCTAATACTTAACTGTTAGGATCTGAGTTTGATTTACTTGTAGTTTTTGTTTCAAAAATGGAAATATGATTGAAGTTTAGAGTAAATGCAGCGGAATAGAATGGAAAACTTTTACTACAAGTAAAGGTCGTTTGTTTTCATCATCATCATGCTTTCAAGTTTATAAACTTTGCATGCGATTCACGAACTCCCCCTCAGCCTATTGCAACACAGTTAGATAGTACAGAAATGGAAGAAGATGATTGGTGCAATGATCTTTTTAGGAAGACAAATTGAACTGTTACATCGACTAAGCTATTTGTACTAACTATCTAACCACTGAGCATATTTTGATGACGTCAGGGTTGATAGTGACATCTAACAGTAATATAACAAACTCTAAACACTGATGCCTAAGAACTAATAGTGCAACTGCACTGTTACATTGAATATAAAACTAATAAATTAAACTCTGATGACCATCCTCTGCTTCATATCTTCTGTCAGACCTTTGATGTAGCAGATGATGTAAAGGCACCAGTCTTTAGAAAGCAGAGTTTAGATGATCGGAGGTTCTAAACTCTGATAGAAGGACCAATCCGCGGATAGAGTATTTTGGCTTTATATCCTATGTTCCTTTGTACAGGTTCAATCCCAACATTAACCCAAAGATCAAACCAACTAGCAAATCTCTCCATGTTACTTTCTATTTTTGACCCGTTTGATCTCAACAAGCAATTTCCATTACGTTTGACTATAAACAACCTACTACAACATTTCTTACTCCTTTTAATTACATTTCATACCCATTCCTACATGACTCCCAACATCCATACAAACAAACTTCTTATATATACTAAGAAGTGAGTTTCGAAATTCACTTACCTCGAGTGCCCATTTCGTACATGCTTCCTCATATCCTTTTCGTTAGCCTTCCATGATTTCCCCACCTTGACACGACCATATACGTAGGATCTGAGTTTGATTTACGTGTAGTTTTTGTTTCAAGGAATGTAAATTTGTTTGAAATTCAAAGTAAATGCAGCCGAAATAAAGAAAACTTTTACTACAAGTAAAGGTTGTTTGTTTTCTTCATCATCATGCTTTCAAGTGTGTAAACTTTGCATGTGATTCACAAACTCCCCCTCAGCCTATTATAAAGCTTGATAGTACAGAATATGGAAGAAGATGATTGGTGTAAAGATCTTTTTAAGAAGACAAAATTCAACGGTTACATTGACACTGGTATTTATACTAACTATCTAACCACTGGGCATCTTTGATGACGTCAGGGTTGATAGTGACATCTAACAAGAAAATAACTAACTAGAACCACTGATGTCTAACTACTGATAGTGAAAAAGCACTGTTACATTGAAAGTAAAATAACTAAACTAAACTCTGATGGCTAAGCACTGCTTCCTTTCTTCTGTCAGACCTTTGACATTTGTGAAGCAGATGTTGCATGAATATCAGATTTTAGAAAGCAAAGTTTAGTCGGTCAGAGGTTCTAAATGCTGATTGAAGGACCAATCCTCGGATAGAGTATTTTGGCTTTATATCATCTGTTCCTTTGTACAGGTTCAATCCCAACAATCTCCCCTGGAACAGATGATGCCAAAAATACATTTTATTCTTGGTCTTTATTTCTCAACAGGAGATCTCTGATTTGGCCTTTAAATTGCAGTTCGAAGTTCAGAGATTCCTCATCATCATCCTTTTCCAGCACAAGATCTAGGAGTTCTTGGAGGTATTCTACACATAGCTCATATGCACCCTCCTTATTCATCTTGGTAGTTGTGCCATCAGACTTGAGCAAAGTCAACTCGTGGGAGTTTTTATCAACTTTCCACTTTAGAATTTTTGGGTTTGATGGCTTTCTTGGATGGAAAGTTATTGTTGAGGTGGGTAGCATTGTTTGATGAGCCATTTGAGACAGATCTTCTACAAGCTTTTGACTGGTCTTATCAGTATGGAAGTCAATCATGTTCTGGATTCCTTCCTTTATATGCTTAAACAATCTTTTATCTTCTTCTACCATATCCCTTTGCCTTTTTCTTTGATTCAAGGCTTCTTTGACAATGAAGGATCAGTTTCCTTCTTTTCTCAAGAGCCCTATAAATATCAATCACTTTAACCTCTGTTCACCTCATGATTTGGTTCTCCGACCCATAATTAGTAGCAATCAGTTCTTCCTTCATTCTTCTTAACTTTAAGTTCTTTTCAGGAAATTTTTTGTATTTGTTCCAGTCTGTAGGAGTTAGCTTTTTGAGAGGATCTTTCAGCATTTCTTGCATTCTTTGCACTTCTTCTTCCAACTCTCTCACAGACCAGTCTTTGAATTGTGCCCTTGTAGCCTTATACAACTTGGTTTCCATGATATGACTGATGTAGTCTTCTTTAAGGCTTTTGTCTTCTCTTTCTGACAGGTTTTTGGACAAGTCTCTTGCATAGTCTTCTATACTTCTGACTTTGCTCAACTAAAATTGCTAGTAACTTTGTATTACCCTGTCAGATTTTCCCTGGGTATCCCTTTTGGTGATATCTTCTGCTTGTCTAACTTTGAGATTCTTGTATTCTTCCAAGTTTCTTGGCTTGGGATAACCTTGCAGAGATGGGAATTCCCTTTTGTCTGGATCTTCTTCTGAAAAGAAAGATTTGATTTCTGATTTGATAGCTTGTAATTCCAGAGGGAATTGAGTGGCAAGAGGCACTTTAGAAAATTTAGAAGAAGGTTGAACTACTGTTGTGGTGGACACTGGTTTTGATGACACAGGTATAGGAGAAGGGATGATCTTGTCATCAAGTATAACATTTGTGGCTTTTCTCCTCTTGAACTTGAGATCAGGTGATTGTGGTTGTGGTATTCTTGTGGGTGTGGGCAAAGATATGGTGGAAGTTGGAAATATGACCATAGCAGTGGCTGGATTAACATTTGTCATAAACTCTGCTGCATCAACATATGTTGACACACCAGTTGTTGTAACATCTTTTGGGACTTGTTTATCATCTGCTTTTGAAGAAGGAGGTGTAAGTGTTTTTGAGGGAGCAGAGGATATTGTTAGGATAGCAACTGTCTTAGAAGGGATGGATGTTGATGTTGATTTCCTTGTTTTTCTAACAGGAGGCATCTCCTTTGTTGAGGGCCCAACATTTTCCTTTTCTTTTTGCAGGGCTACCTTTTCCTCCACCAAAGCTCTGTTCTCAACAATTACCCTTTTCTTTGTATTCTTCTTTTCCCTTGCAAAGATGTTTGCTGTTTCATCAATCTTTTTAGAGCCATCTGGCTTAGGGATAACCACTGTTGGATGTGCATCTTTGTCATTGAGCTTTAGCACTTCTTTCTTTAAAGGTATCTCCCCTTTTTTGCATCATCAGTGTTTACCAAGATTACTGTAGGAGGAGAAGTACCAGTGGTTTGCAGGAGATGAGCCTTTATTGCCTTGATATCTGTAGTTGTATCCATATACCTGGCATCAACCATGTTTCTAAGTTCTTGCATCTGATGCTTGTGTTGGAGAAATACTTTTGTTGTTGAAACAGAGGGTCAACGGCTTTTATGAGGTCATCAGTGGATAGGACAGAGGGTTGGCTCATTGTAGCAATCAAATGTTTCAGCAAATTCTTGATTTTATCAACAGAGCTTTCTATTTTGGTAACTCTCTCCGTCAAATCCTGATATTTTAGATTATCACCTAATTAATAGGATCATCTGAACTCCTACCAGAAAAGATAGTTTTATCTATAAGTCATGAACAAGAGTCTCAACCCTTGTTTCAAACATAGATGCCCATTGCTCTTGGAATTGGGGACTTCCCACTGGATCAGAGGTTACCTTGGTTGCCTCAACAGTGGTTGCCTTCAAAAGAGTCTCAGGTATGTAACCACTGTCCAATTGAAAACTTAGTAGTTTAGCAATTGTAGTGGCTGCTCTCGTTGAACTATCACCAAGGGTTACATGTAACCCAGGGGATGTATCCTCTTCAAATGCTAATGGGCTAGCAATGAGTATAGAATCAGACCCAGTCACTTGTTGGAGTATATTCTCATTGATAGGTTGTTGAGAAGAACTGGTTAATGTCTGTTCTAGGTCAATTGCATTCAGCAAAGGCAAGATTGTTGGTGGGAGTGATTTTGTTGGTGATGGTTGTGGTGCAGAAGAGACATTGCCTTGGGAGAGGGGCTGTGGAAGATGGAACCAAGTGGATCCAGAGCTTCATAATTTAGTTTCCCTGTGTTTACAACCTTTTCCTTTTGTGAGGAAGAAGGAGGAGTTTCAAAGCCAGGTTGAGACCCAACATCTGTTGTGAAGAAGTAGCAGCAGTGTTTTCAAGTGATTTTTGTGATATCACTGGGTTAACCTCTGGGATCTCATCTTCCAGAGGGCCCTTTTTGGGTTTGGTGGGTTTGCTGGATATTTTCTTTTTTGGTTATTGTTGGTGTGGGTTTCAGTGCAGTGGTTACAAGGCCTTGATCGCCAAGAGCAGTGGGCTCAGCAGCAGGAGGTTGAGATTGAACATTTTGTTCTTGTAAAGCTTGCTCAGCCTCCTCTACTTTTGTTTTGGAAACTTTATCTTGATTTGTTATTCTTGTAAAAGTTTCATGAGTTAGGCCACTTGGATTTGTAACAGCGCCTTGTTTAGCATCATTATCAGGTAACTGACTTTGAAAGGAAACACTCAAGAAACGTGGATGTATCAGAAAAGCTCTTTGTTTAGCAATGTTATTAAAATTTGCCGCAAGATCATTGAACAATATCTGAGAAAAGTTTAAATCTGAACCAGTTAAAATGGCATAGCCCAGATATTGAATGTTCAATGGTATTTCATTAAAAGTTGTGGTCTTTGCTGAGAGATTGTTAAAAGAGTGTGGAAGAAAAATCTCATCTCAGCTGGAAAATTGGGTTTGAAGATTGTTATACCTTTGAGCTGGCCAATGTAACCCATTTCCAAAAATTCGGCATGCATCTCATTTGTAGAGAATGACACAGGATGTGCCATATCATTTAATTTGAAAACTGGAGAAATTCATTGACGGGTAATTTGCATCAGTGCTTTGCCACTTTTGATGTGATTGCATAAGGAACATCCTTTTGTGAATGAACCTTTGCATTTGCCCAGAACTGTCGTTGTACGTCTCGATAGATAGGAGCTTTGACGGTTAACATATGCAAAAATTTTGATTCTTTCAAGATTTTTATCATTGAATGATATCTTGTATTTGAATCGGTTGCCTCAAGAATTGTTGCGTAGTTATGAAGAGTTTTGATGATGAGGGTGAATGGTGGTGGTTCTGGCTTGGATTTCGCTTTTGATTTTGCTTTCGGTGCCATGATTGAGAGAAAAACTTATTGGAAAGTTTTGAATTTGAGACGATAAAGTGAACCTCTGCTCTGGATAAAACAGGGTTTTTATAGGGTTTTTGAAAAAGTGATGATGACGTGTCATCTGATGTAACCAACTAACGAATAACGTCTGTCAATGTGTAAACTCTGAATGACAATGGAAGATAGTTGTTTTGACAAACACTGTTGAGAATATGGGCAGTGGATGTGAACAGTGTGTTGACACTATCAGAGGATACACTTTGACAATGGATGGACTTTTCTAAACGATTAGTGCTTTGATGCTATCAGTGGTTTGAGACAGACTTTAAGGATTTATTGAAAAATTCAATTTTAAACTATTTTTAAGGGTGCAATTTTGATTTTCTGGAAACTTTTTTATGCTATTTACACATGGATCACCAGAAAAACTGTTTTTAATCCATGTTTAGCATTCCAATCCTAGAGATCAAGCTTTCAAAGGTAGATGTATCCAATGCTTTTGTTAGCACATCTGCTAGCTGATCCTTGGTGTAGACATGTTGTAAAGAAATCAAACCTTTTTTCATAGCAATCCCTCACAAAGTGATGTCTGATGTCAATGTGTTTTGTTGTGGAATGAGAAACTGGATTTTTTATGATATTCTCTGCTGCTTGACTATCATTTTAAGAGGAGTCTTTAAAGCAATGATACCAAAATCCAAGAGTTGATTTTGAAGCCACTGGATTTGTGCAGTGCAACTTGCAGCAGCAATGTATTCTGCCTCAGCAGTGGATGTGGAAACTACAACTTGCTTTTTTACTTTGCCAAGACACTAGGCAATCACCTAGGAATTGGACACCTCCTGATGTGGACTTCCTTGTTGTCTTGCATCCAGCAAAATCACTATCTGAGTAACCTGAAAGCTCAATATTTCCATTAGCAAGATACCAGATACCAAGTGTGGGAGCACCTTTTATGTACCTGGATATCCTTTTAACAGCAATAAGATAAGACTTTCTAGGTTGTGACTGGGATCTGGCACAAACATATGTTGCAAACATGATGTCTGGCCTAGAAGCAGTTAGGTACAATAAAGACCCAATCATGCTTCTATAAAGTGTTTGATCAACCAAGTCATCTTTATCAACAATAGTGACCAGCTTTGAAGTTGTCGTGGGTGTGCTGCAAGTTTACACTCATCCATATCAAACTTTTTAAGCAGTTCTTTGACATACTTATTTTGATGGATGAAAGTGCCATTGTGCATATGTTTGACTTGTACACCAAGGAAACATTGCAACTCACCCATAGCACTCATTTCAAACTCTGCTGCCATGAGTTTTCTGAACTCTTCACACATGGCAGTGCATGTGGATCCAAAAATGATGTCATCCACATAAATTTGGACAAGCATCAAATCTTTTCCTTTCCATTTTAAAAACAAGGTTTTATCAATTTTACCTCTTGAAAAACCTATGGATAAGAGAAAAGTGGATAGAGTTTCATACCAGGCTCTGGTGCCTTGTTTAAGACCATACAGTGCTTTGTTTAACTTGTATACATGATTAGGATGAAATGGATCTTCAAATCCAGGAGGTTGACACAAATAAACTTCTTCCTTGATCTTTCCATACAGGAATGCACTTTTTATGTCCATTTGAAACACTTTGATGTTGTGGTTAGCAGCAAAAGCTAAGAACAGTCTGATGACTTCTAACCTTGCTACAGGAGCAAACGTTTCATCATAGTTAATGCCCTCTTCCTGTCTATAGCCTTGAACCACGAGCCTTGCTTTGTTCTTGACAACAATACCCCTTTCATCTGTTTTGTTCTTGAAGATCCACTTTGTGCCAATTGGACTCACATCCTTAGGCAGTTGTACAAGTTCCCAAACTTGTTGTCTTCTAAACTGAAGGAGCTCCTCTTGCATAGCCTCTACCCAACTGTTGTCTTTCAGTGCTTCTTGGTGCTTGATAGGTTGGATGAGTGATAGAAAGCCAGTAAAGAGGCAAATGTTTTGGGATTGGCTTCTTGTGAGCACTCCCACATTTATGTTGCCAATAACTTGATCCAATGGATGGCTTTTGAGGAAGATCAAATCACCTTGATATGGGACAATTGCATTTGTGGTGAAGCTTGCAAATGTGTATCATCTGAGCCAACCTCTGTTGGTGAATTTGATGGTCCAGCCTCTGATTGGAATGGAGGGGTGGTATGGATGGTATTGTAGTAGAAGTTTGTTGATTTTTATCCAAATTTGATGGATTTTCATCAACAGTGTTTTGGTTTTGAGAGCTAGCAGAGGATTGAGAGTTAATCACTGTTGAACCAACAGAGCTTTCACCATTGTTACTAACATCTGCTCCTCTGCTTGAAGGACTTATCTTGAAGTTTGGAAGAATGCAATCATATCCTTTCTCTTGTGGTGATGACTGTGAAGTACCTGCAGTGTTAATCTTGACAGACACATCTTTCAAATGTAAATTTATCTAGATCAAACAATTCAGCAGGATTTGCCTGGGATTTTTAAAGATGAAAGTTCATTGAACTTTACATTCAGAGTTTCTTCAACGCACTTGGTCCTAGAATTAAAAACTCTGTAGGCTTTGGCAGTGGTTTAGTATCCCAGAAAATAACCACAGTCAACTTTGGCGGCAAACTTTGAGATGGAATCTTTTAAGTTCAAAATAAAACAAGGACAGCCAAAAACTTTGAAATATGAGATCAGAGGTTTGATTTTGTAAAGTAGTTCATAAGCAGTCTTTTGATGCCTAAGATTAATCAAAACTCTGTTCTGAATATAACAAGCAGTGTTTACAGCCTCTGCCCAAAAAGACAAGGGTAAACCTGAGTCTGCTAGCATAGTTCTTGCAGCTTCAACAAGAGTTGGATTTTTCCTTTCAACTACCCCATTTTGTTTTGGAGTTCTTGGGACACTAAATTGCCTAGCAATCCCTTTTGACACACAAAGGCATCTAACTCCTTATTTTTAAACTCTGTCCCATTATCACTCCTAAAATTTTACAGGAAGGTCATATTGCTTTTCAACTTGTTTGACAGAATTTTGCAATATACTGCTGTTTCATCTTTGGAGTGTAAAAAGAATGTCCATGTAAACTTGAAAAATCATCTACAATGACCAAACAAATCTTTTCTTCATTAAGCTCATGACTTTTACAAGGCCAAACAAATCCATGTGCAACAATTGCAAACACTAGGTTGTTTTGGACTCTTCAATTGACTTGCAAGAACTTTTATGTTGTTTACCTTTTAAACAGGAAACACAATGTTCTTCACAAGTAAATTGCTTATGTGGTAAACCTCTGACAAGACAATTTTTGGAGAGTGTGGTGAGTGTCTTCAGATTTGTATGCCCTAGTCTTCTATGCCATAACTCTGTCTCTTTGCTTGAAGCAACTGAGAAAGGTATACATTGGACATAGGTTATCTTTCAACATACTAACCACATATACATTGCCACTTCTATGAGCAACAAGTTGTGCTTTGCTCTCAGCAATAATTTGATCAATCTTTTTACAACATCTGGTCCTACAATTTGACAGGTTTTCTTTGTAAAGAAAGAACCATATCCTTTATCACTCATTTGAGAAACACTCAGAAGATTGAATTTTAGATTGTTAAAAAATTCACATTTTCAAATTTGAGATTCCCAACCTGGACACACCCTGAACCCAACACCTTCCCTTTTGAATTGTTACCAAAGGATATATCACCCCCTCCATGAGCCAAGAAGTCTTTGAGAAGGGTTCTACATCCTGTCATGTGCCTGGAGTCTCCACTATCTACATACCATAAACTGTCAAGGCAAGTCGAAGCTCCCTGCACATTAGTAAACAATTAGTTTAGATGTGGTTCCAAAGCCAGAATGGCTTTGGATGGGTTCACAGATGTTCCACTCTCAAATCCAGGAGTATGGTCAATGGTTTGAGTTTGCCTTTGTATCCACTGTTGTGAACCATTTCCTGTCAGATGTTGGTAACTATGAGGATATCTATTCACTTTGGATTTGAAGGTTTTTTGCAACCTTCATAGCTCATAGGAACCTTTTGATACAATGGTTGTCCATGTCCTCTTGGATACCTGTTGGCAGGTGGAACATCTGTCACTTGTACCTCTCTGGGAACAGAGGTTTTGTTCAATGCTTTTGTGATAGATGTTTCAACAGTTTCAAAGGTCTGCTTAGATTTATTTCTAGCAGAACTTGAACTTTCTTTCTCAAGAGCTTTTGCTCTGATCTCTTTTATCTTTTGATCATATGTTTGAAGGTAAGCACACTCATGAGTTAGATGATTTGTTTTCCCATAGATAAAACATTTTGAATCATTTGGGATTATATGGGTTCTATTTATGTCATATGCTTTTAAAAGAAAATAGTTTTCAGATACATGGTTTCTTTTGTTGCGAAATTCACAAAACAGATGTTTGACCTTTTCCTTTTCTTTTTATTAGATTTCTTCTCAGCAGATGTTGTAACCTCTGCTGGAAGGTCTTTGATGGGAATGATTCTTGCCTTTGGTGCCTTGACACCTTCAATGGTTGAGAAGTCCATTGGCTTGAAATTTTCAAGAATATCACATTCATCAGACCAAGTTGGTTTGAATTGGTATTTCTCAATTTCTTTAAAAGTTGATTTCTGTTTTTCAAGAGAAATTTTGTTACCCTTTTTATCAGTGATTTTTATCTCATTTCCAGCCAAGTTTGTTGGAACAACTTCAACCTTTCCAGAATAAATTTTTGTAACATTTTCAATGGCTTCTTCTTCAGTTTCAAAACCAATGCCAAATTTTATGTTACTCTTGATCTGTTTTTCTAGCATAATTTCAAAACCTTTTGAAGATTCTACCCATTTTTCACAAGTAATCTAGGTATCCTCTAACTCCTTTTTGCAAACTTGGTATTTATCTACCATAGTTTGGAGTTGGTCTTTGATTATGCTAGCTTCATGCTTTAGGCTACTTATCTCAAGAATCTTTTGAACATAACTTTGATTTCAACTCTTTGATAAGTTTTTCAAAGCTAAGTTCATTTTCTAACATTTTGTTTCTAAGGTTTTCATTCAGCTGTTTGATGTTAGCAAAAGCTATTATACATTTTTCAGACCAGAGATCCTTTAGGATCTGAGGTGATACCTTAGAAGCAGCCATTAGAGCACAATCACAATCATCTTCACCTTCCTTTGAATCCCATGGATCAATAGAGAGTTCTTTTCTTCATCAACAGTGTTTTGAGTAATCACTGGGGTAACCACTGCTTCATCACAATTTTGACTGTCAACAGACTTTGACACTTGTTCCACAGACTCATCACCCTCAACAATTGTCTCTAAGGCCATTAAACAAAAGTTTTCATGTTCTAAATCATTTTTGGCCATAAGAGCAAAGTTTTCATCAGTTAAATCCTCAGGCAAACTACTTCAATCTATAAAGCCTTGTGTGAAAAAGCTTTGCTGATTGACCTCTGCTGGAGCAGTGGTTTGAGTAGTTTGAGTGCTTTGTGGTGCTTGTTGCACATGCACTTGAGGTGGTGATGTTTGGACATATTGGATTTGTGGAACAGTGGTTTGGACATAATGCACAGGAACAACGGCAGCAGGGTGTGCATAATGAGCAGTGTTTTGTACTTGATGAACAGGGGTATATCGGGAATATTGGGCACTGCTTTGTGTGTACCGAGGTCTAGGGCCAGGATGTGTCACAATTGGTCCTGAAACTTGAGATCTACACTCTTGGCAAAGTGACCTAGCCTGTTACATTTGTAGCACTTGATTTTTGATTTGTCTAACCCAACCTTTGACCCCCCATGCAACCCTTGGATATTTTCTACCAGTTCTTTTGTAAAACCTGCTTGCTCTCACACTTAACAACGCAACTTGATGCAAAATGTTCATTTCTTCTAAGTCATTTGGATCAAATTGTTGAAGATCATTTAGTTCAAAAAAAGATTATCAGAGGTTTAGCATTCCCCACTAGCAGTAAAAGCATAGTTGGGAGGATGAGAATCAGAGTTAAAGTTTCCTCCAGAGGTTATATCAATAAAATGATCATAACCCTGATCCTTTCCATTGCTAGAACCCTCTTCATGACTATATAAAGCAGTGTTACCCAAGGTATAGTCGTCAGTTGCTTTCCCTGACCCTTGCAAAAAATTTCTGGTTCAACTCTCTCTCATAAGTGAGGAGTCGACCATGAAGTTGTGTGAGAGACATTTCTTTAAACCCAACAGATGTTCGAGGAACGTAAGCTACCGTCTCCCATTTTTCTGGTAACGATCTTAAGAAACGACTATTGACAGTCGAATAGGAAATTCCACGTTAACCAGCTTCAATTCACTGATGAGACAGCTAAAACGTTCGAACTGTTGTGTTAACGACTCACCTTTCACATGACAAAATGTTTCATACTGTTGATTCAAAACTTCTCTATTGTTTTCAATCACCTCTTCATGTACCACCGAATTGCTCTTTTAGTGCATCCCATAACTCCTTTGCACTATTGCAGTGGAGCAGTCCAACATAGATCTCATTGGGTAAGGCATATCCAACAATGCTAAATGCCTTAGCATCCAATTCTATTTTCTGGAAATCCTGCTCGGAGTAATTTTCAGGATTTTTCGGCACTTAAGTATTGGGATCCTCTGTACTGGGAACCATTGGAACATGTGGTTCCATATACAACGGATCGCCAACAACTGGTGTTCTGTTGAGCTAAAATGTGACCCATCGACGCTGCCATATGAAATATTCATTACGTTTTAGCATTGGTGGTTTGGACATAGATCCAATGTTGGATTCTTGTGTGTTTTGAGACATTTCTTCTTGTTTACAACAGATTTGTGTTTTAAAAACTTTGAACGTAATAAAACTCTGTATTTAAGTAAAATCTATCAAGCTAATTAGCAGGGAGAGCTGATCTTTCAAATCAAATTGATATTAATCAAATTTGATTGACCAAGCTCTGATACCAATTGTAGGATCTGAGTTTGATTTACTTATAGTTTTTGTTTCAAGGAATGTAAATTTGTTTGAAATTCAAAGTAAATGCAGGGGAAATAAAGAAAACTTTTACTACAAGTAAAGTTTGTTTGTTTTCGTCATCATCATGCTTTCAAGTGTGTTAAATTTGCATGTGATTCACAAACTCCCCCTCATCCTATTATAAAGCTTGATAGTACAAATATGGAAGAAGATGATTGGTGTAAAGATCTTTTTAAGAAGACAAAATTCAACTGTTACATTGACACTGGTATTTATACTAACTATCTAACCACTGAGCATCTTTGATGACGTCAGGGTTGATAGTGACATCTAACAAGAAAATAACTAACTAGAACCACTGATATCTAACTATGATAGTGAAAAGCACTGTTACATTGAAAGTAAAATAACTAAACTAAACTCTGATGGCTAAGCACTGCTTCCTTTCTTCTGTCAGACCTTTGGCATTTGTGAAGCAGACGTTGCATGAATATCAGACTTTAGAAAGCAAAGTTTAGTCGATCAGAGGTTCTAAATGCTGATAGAAGGACCAATCCTCGGATAGAGTATTTTGGCTTTCTATCATCTGTTCCTTTGTACAGGTTCAATCCCAACAATATACCTTCATTCATCATGGTAACCACATCATTAGTATACACGCAATTCTAATATTTCATTCGTTTCACATTCATATCGTACTCTGACCTTTACTCGTCAAATTCCAGCAACATAATGCATAAGCTAGAAATCGCATTTTTCATTCCGCATATCGTGTCATCACATATAACGCATATTGATATAGTATGTACCTAGTGATTTCCCTAACATAACATTTGTGACAAAATGCCTTACTATACTATTTATGCACAGTTGACTTTCAGAAAGTCAATTTTCTATAATTTGAATTATCAACTTAATCTCATACATCCACATCATTATGTCGATTATACTACCGACGTCATGTACATTTCATACTCATGTAGTACGACACACATACAACCACAAGATCACATATGCACACAAAACATAATCAATTCCTTCCATACTAGTCATCTCATAATTCCACAACTAACAACATCATTCAAGATTAACTAATTTAACATTATCCTTGAACCCAACATTATCCTTACTAATAAATGCCAACCACTTTCACCCCTTGATTTGAAGTACACAATCAACTAAGGGCATAAGGTGTATCATATCTTCAAGCATAGAGTAGAAGCTCCTAATGCACGATCCTACCACATCATACTAACAAATAAAAATTCCACATGAACTCGATCAAAAACACACTTCTCATGTTAGTTTGCTAATAAATACATCATTATCAATTTTTATACATACTGACCCACAACTTGCATACAATTTCATATATTAATTTCATTTAGACATTTCATCAAACACTTGGTGTGCGTACTACTAACTAAGCATAATGTACAACCCATTCGTGCTTTCATTCTTACTTCTTGCATTCATTTATCGACAGAACTAAGCATTAAATAAATTTCATACTATACTTCAACCTAACTGGCAAGAATTCATCACATACAACACAATCAATCAAATTTGCACATAATTTGGACATGGGTGATTCACCCATGTTACCACCTTCACCATCAATAGTAGGTTTCAACTTCAATCATCAAGTTACTTAAAATCATTCATAATTCAAGTCCTATTTGATGTTTCTAACACACCTGCAAACTTAATTTCACACAATTCATAGATTGATCATAAACCTCACTTCATACAAAATCATCAGTTCACAATTACAACTTACCACATGCTTAGCAAGTCTAGATGAAGAGAATTCTTCATTCATGCAAACCTATAACCTCCTATTTGATCTCTATTGGGTTGGATTTAGTGAGTTGAACAAGAGAGAGTTGTCCTCTCTTTCTCTAGCATCGACACACACACACACATATTTGTCAAAATGCATAATTTTGACCCACATTTCTTTTTGTTGACCACCATATAATTTCCAAGGAATGTCACAAATGGCCCCTTTACGATTCGTCCTTCTTTTTACTTAAAAATCATTTTAATTAAGTCAAGTTACCTACTTATTTTATGTGATGACATAACTCAAAAGAACTCGGTAACGAATAAAAAAAGTATATGAGTTTTGGGGCGTTACAAGTCTACCCCCTTAAAAGAGGTTTCGTCCCCAAAACCTTGTTCATTTCCACTATACAATAACTATCTCTTTCTTCCTTGTCAGTATTATTCATTCAACTGACTTACTAAGAACGCACTCATAGAATTCATACCCTAGGTGTTGTACCCTTGCATAACACTAATTCGTAGTAAACCTCATCACCACCGATCCATTCATTGAATAGATTAAGATGCATACTATAGCAAGAATGCACTCATGGTTTATTCAATGGTTTTGTTCATGAACTAACGTATTCGTATGTTTTGTCCCTACCTTCCTAAATTAGGAGAAAAATTTACTTTCACACATTAAATGATCATAACGAGTAGCCTACTTCTACTTTTACTCATTAATCATGCACGATAATTTATCCTTACATTAGTCACATCGGTACTCATCGCGAGTTTACCGTAGCATTTTGATACTAACATTCCTATTTATTTCTTTCATAACCACACAAGTAGTCGTAAAGTGATCACAAGTATATCATACATCCGACTACGGCCTCGTTACCGCAACATAACTACTATTTCATACTTACGTTTTTGTGCTTAATTCAAGAGTTAAACACTTAAACGTCATTCCGTTACCGCAACATAACTACTATTTCATACTGACGTTTTTGTGCTTAATTCAAGAGTTAAACACTTAAACGTCATTCTATGTTTGCCATACTTACATGTATTATATACACCCTTAGGTTATATTCTATATCATTTCATCCATGTCACTTTGATTTGCCAGTTAGTTCGTTTCACATTCTACAAACAAGACGCTCACAGGCACACTACTCAATGACATTAAGTCTAAGCTGGAATTTTATTATAACACATTCAACCCGTACTATGTAAGTTCTCAAAACGTTATGTGTAATGTGGTTTTGTTCCTATGGTATTTTACAGCTCATAATACCTTCATGGAAGTTTATCAGGGCTATATTATAGGCCTTAACGAGTGCGGGGGCTCAAAACGCGAAAAACAAACAAACGTATTTTTGGTTCAGTAGGCGGCATCGGCGACGGCCTTAGGCCGCGTCGGCGATGCAATCTGCTTATTCGTGTCGGAGGGATAAGTGAGTCGACAACAATTTAGGGCGTCGACACCAGTAATCGAGTCGGTGACGGCCTGATGCCCCGTTGGCGACACCATGTCTGCCATAACTTTTGCTGCTGTTCCAATTTTAGCTGTCCGGACCCGTTTCTGAGCTCCGTTTTGACATAACAAACCTCGTACTTCTAGAATTACTCCCATTATTACTCTTCTACCTATCAATTTCAAAAACCCATTCTAGTAACATTACCCATCACATACAAATATACCGAAAACTCAAAATCCTTTTGCCTCATGCGTCTTAAAGTGAACACACCCATTGCGTGAGTTGTTTGTTTGAGTTCAAGCAATTCAACTCATGCTTGAGTCCCACAAACCATAACTTTCTATCTAACATTCGAAGTTTAAACAATTCACTAACCTTACTGTTTGGCGCAATACCACGACCCGCAAAACGAATCAGCCCACTCATTTATGGATTAATGTTATTCATCCATGTGATGAGCTCCCGCTCGTGAACATTCTTTCATTGGCTTTATTGGTTTCATCACATCAAGATTTCCACCATTCTTATCTATAAAAGTAACGGTTAGCACATTTCATTCAAACATTTACCCCACATGGTGTTATTCACTATGCTTCTCTTTCAAATTCCTTACTTATTACTATACCCTATCACACACTTCGTTCTTTACGTACATTTCTTATATTTCGCCAACTTCTGCAGTTTTACTTTTCAAAGTCAAACTACCTTTCTTACTTAGTGTTCATCTATATGCATCTTGAAATACGCGTTTGTACTCACTTTTACTTCGAACATACTTACAAAACTTCATTTCATCATTTTAGCATTTCTTACCGAAAACGTTTTGTTTACATGTTAGTTTCAATCACCACTTATTATCTTATTAAGATCTGTCTTATACTTACTCATCTAAACCGTTTGACTCTAACAAGGTCAAATTACACACATCCATAACTAGGTTTCAACACTACAAACCATCACATGCATATTCATATATGCATCACATTATATATGTAATGCTTCGTAATTTCATTTTATAAGAATCACGCGCGAAAACGAGTTTAAATAAGTAATTTGGACCGCTGACGGGCTTTAAACCCAACTAGTCAAAACCCTAAGCCTACTTAACCATCCCTTCCAACACAAACCATAATCCTCCAAACATCTAGCCCCCCCCCCCCCCCTTCTCTCCCGTTTCTCCGGTCACTGGAGGAAATTCTGGCGGCTCCGGCCCCCCTTCTCCTTCCCTTTCGGTAGACACACCCACAACCTTCTCCTCTCTCCTGCTCACTAACACCAACCCGACACCCAACCCTCACACTCTCGGCTCTCTCTCTCCACCCGGTTTTTCCGGTGACATTCTCACCGCTACCACTCTCTTCCCCCTCTCACACTCACCCGCGACTCCCCGTCTCCTCCTCTGCAACAAGACCGCGACCACCTTTGTGGTGGCGGAGCATCAACAACACGCCGCAGCAGCGGCGGTGCAACAACAACAGCAGCGGCCGAAGCCGCAGGGCCGCGACAGAAGCCGCAGAGGGCGCGACGTGCCATTTTCAGGCGACAGAAGCCCCGACAGCGAGGACGAGCTTGGGTTCCGGTTGGGCTTTCGTGTTTCGCTCGTCTGATTCGGATTATATCTCGGTTCAGGTACATGTTACAATCTATTTTGGTTTCATTTCGGTTAATCTTCTGATTCAGATCCGGTCGTCTTGTTGTTCCAGTTAACTCGGTTCAGGATGCGAGACTCGGGTCAGCTTAGGTTCGGTCAACCATGGTCAACCACAGCCCAGTTCCTGTCGGGCAAAGTCCTCCCACTTGGTCAACCCGATTAACTCGGTTCGGTCTTGTTTCGGGCTCGGGTCAAAAAGTCAACACGAGCTCGGTAAACTTTCAGCGATGTAGATTTTATTATGTCAATCATATTATTTGTATATGTTACCTTGTTAAAACCAAGTCTGATACGACATACTCATCTATTTACATTTTGTCACATCGAGAAGAGTTTTATGCACATTTTCATATTTTATCGTTTATCGTTGAGTTTTGACAATACATCGACAACTTGTGTTATCGGGATCGTCCAAAAACAAGGGGAAACTCTGCCCGTTTTTCGTCAAAACATACGTATATATAATAATTACACCTTCGACAAAATATATTTAACTAACGACCAAATATATATCTATATATTACACTTTTCGACAAAATATATATATTCAACGACACAATATATGTATCTTATCCCTTCGACAAAATACATATTATTTATTAAACCTTTCGACAAAATATAATTATTTATTATACTTTTCGATAAAATATATGCATATTGATTATATCCTTCGACGATTATATGTATCTATCATACCTTTCGTTAGAATGTAAATATAATATATATATATATATGTATGTGTGTAATATATATATATATATATATATATATATATATATATATATATATACCTACATATACTTTAGAGTCTAAACCCCAAATAAAAAAACGTATCGGATCCAAGTAATTTTTACACAATAAATATAAGGGTAAATATATTTCATTATTATTTTTGACAACATTCCTATAATACTTTTGATGAAATTAACCCTAGAATTGTTACATAGACTAAGTTATTTATATATACGTACATTCAACTTCAACTCAAATTCTCCATCATAATTCCATTTACTCATACACCTTCGTTGCCTTATAAAGTGGCATCGGTGTCCCTTTCTACAACTCATCAACTCTTCGCGGGATTTCCAAAGAAGACTTAGCAATTTTGTGAATACACTCGACCCATTTTCTTTTATATCACTTTGGGTGTAACATGTTTACCTTATACAAAATCACTAAACTTATTCTTTATGAAATGCACGAAAACAATCCATTATACATGAATACTTTGATACATACTTGTTGCTTATGCTTGGACCATTCTTATGTGATACAATAGTCATTAGCTTATTTTAGCCTCCATTTGACATGTATACCGCTATAGGAGTAACGCATCACCCGCTCGTGAATAAGAGATCATGTTAAATTATCGTTATTTTGCGTATGCAAGAGGGTTGACTAGAAATATCGCATGCCTTGTATTATGCTCTTGTACAAACCATAGTTGCCATGTGGATTCGTTTTAAACTTATGCTTATACGTATGCTATGCCTAAACTTGTGTACTCGCCTTTGCTTTTGCATTGAACTTTATTTTAAACATGTTACAGTTTGAGAAGAATGATGCTATGAAATCGAAGTAGCATTGATGCTAGATACACACATAGACGTTTAGGTTTATCAATGTTGTATCAGTTTTGTTTATGTTGTTATTTGAAATTCCTTGTATTGTACGACAATTTATTCATGAAATGAAATTCGGTTTTAATTAATTATTCTCACCATTAGCGTTATGAAGTCTCTTGCAATCTATTTCGTCTCACTCCGATATTTCCGCTATCGGTTGGGGTGTGACAATATATATATATATATATATATATATATATATATATATATATATATATATATATGCATTCTTTTATTGAAGCAACACACCTTACCGGGCAAGGCTACCGGCACCGCTTACTTACTAGGTTTATACCTACTTTATTTGGTTAGAGAAACACATTACTTAATTCATCCTTACTCGATCCTTACTTGTTTATGGATCGGATCCTTCATTTTTCGCATGTTTAGATCATACTTACTTAATAATTCAAGACTTTTCATTCTAAATTTTCATTTCTATATGTTTGATCCATACTAAACTATGGACTTAATCTTCCATTCATACTTTTTGTTCATACAATTTTAAGTCATACTCACCTACGGGTTTATATTTTCGTCCATACTTTTCATTCTTATAAATTTGATCCATATTCATATACGGATTCAAACTTTTTCGTTCTTACCTTTCATTCTTATTTGTTTGATCCGTACTTACTTACGGATTTAAACATTTTCATTCTTACCATTCTTTCTTACTTGTTTGATTCTACTTACTTACGGATTTAAACATTTTCATTCTTATATAATACCCTCATTCTTTTTAGAGTCTACGATTTCTTTCACCAACACGTCCACCTACTTCCCAATTCTACCGGATATACATGTGGCAATTATCATGGTCTCACGAGTGTCATATGCTTCTTGCGCACTGGCCAGGTGCGCAATCCACGTATCATGTAATCGTCACCATATGTCCGGAGAAGTGGGTTTCAGTTTGTGCATCATCTTTAAAACTTTACCTAGGCAACCTCAATGCCTTTCGTTTAACATTCGCCCTCCCGTGGGAGATTTTTATTTTTCCCAACTTTGGTACCCAAATATTTTAAAATAGTGTACTTATGGTCCATCAGTCGAATCACATGCTTTGATGTCCGCTCTAGATCACATCCTTCTTATTTCCAAGCTTACCTTAAACAATACAATGCAATTAGTTTCTTCATCAAAATGTACATATACATGCTTACACTCGGTTCTACCTTTGGGTCTTGATCGAGTCTCAGATTGTACGGTTTCCTATTCATAAGAGCACACGGGTTTGAGTTCAAATACTTACCTCTTTCGTACTCGGTTTCACTCAAACTGGGGCTCTAACAACTTGTAAGACCCTAACATGAACCGCAGTGAAAATACGAGTCTCAATCCTTTCTTATTAACATCTTGACATACTTGAAATCCTTAAATCTCTTTACATTAATAAAATCTCATTTCATAGAAATAAACAAAACTTATGTTTACAATTTATATAATTAGACATTCCCGTAGAGTCTATGATGTGACTCGATCATACCGCTTACACCTCGTGATGATGATCTGTAATTCTGTACAACCTGCAGTCACCACATACGTTCACATTATTAGTACTTGGTGACATAATATATATAATCTTAAGTGTATAACTAATAGATCACGTCGCAGTCTATCCTCATGTAGATTCCATTCAATTATCCTTCTGAATGCGAACCTTTCATCTCAGAGTCTAGCCTTCAATAAGTCAGCAATAATGTCCCATGCACTTTATTTCATTCTCAAAGTAACTCGGTTAACATCGTAAATTCTCGTATATATTAATACCATGCATATCTTCAGGCAAGTCTTATTCATTTTGGAAACGTATATATAATGACACGTGTACAAAACATCAATTCAACTCTTCGTGTATAAAAGTCGTACCCAAATTCTTACATACGTCGTACACGCTCACATATCCATTAAACAAATCCTAAGAATAACATCTATGTGTAAAATTTTCAACATACTAGTCTACACGTATATTCATATCTAATAATATTTAGCTATGGTTTCCACATTACGCTATATCATATACATACAATAAAATCTTACTTATAAGACATAGCCATATCATATCAAAACTACATTTACATACGTTAGTGTGCATGCCACGTCTTCGTACATGTTCCCATAGGGTACCTTCTTACCCGTGCCCCACAAAAACTTTATAGTAGGCTTGGGGTACCTTTGGGAAGCTTATCGGGGCCTTGGAAGCAAGAAAAAATGAGAAAAATGCGAAAATTGAGTTTTCGGCGTCGGACCCGCGTAGACATCAAGATAAGTCGTTGGCTGTAATAGGGCAGGGCGTCGCCGACGCTAACCTGGCGTCGACCTCTCGACCGTGACACGCCTCCTCTACAGCTCAGACGTTGATTTTGTTCATTCCACCCACTAGTTGCATATCCCAGAAGTTCCAACACGTAAAATAACAATATTTAAGCCCCCGTATCCTTCAATACTTAATCCCAAGATCAAACCAACTAGCACACCTCGCCATGTTACTTTCTATTTTTTGACCCGTTTGATCTCACCAAGCATTTTCCATTACATTTGACTATAAACAACCTATGGCAACATTTCTTACCCCATTTACTTACATTGCATACCCATTCCTACATGACTCCCAACATCCATACAAAAAACTTAATTTATATACTAAGAAGTGAGTTTCGGAATTCACTTACCTCGAGTACCCGTTTCATACATGCTTCTCGTATCCTTTCCGTTAGCCTTCCATGTTCCCCCCCACCTTGACATGACCATATACCTTCATGTCATCATGGTTACCACATCATTAGTATACACACATTTCTAAATTTCATTCATTTCACATTCATATCGTACGCTGACCTTTACTCGTCAAATTCTAACAACACAATGCATAAGCTAGAAGTCGCATCTTTTCATTCCACATATCGTGTCGTCACATATAACACATATTGATATAGCATGTAGCTAGTGATTTACCTAACATAACATTTGTGACAAATGCCTTATATGCTATTTATGCACAGTTGACTTTCAGAAAGTCAAATGTCTATCATTTCAATTATCAACTTAATCTCATACATCCAATAATTATGTCGATATACTAAGGAGATCATGTACATTTCATACTCATGTAGTAAGACACACATACAACCACAAGATCACATATGCACACACAACATAATCAATTCCTTCCATACTAGTCATCTCATAATTCCACAACTAACAACATCATTCAAGATTTACTAATTTAACATTATCCTTAAACCCAACATTATCCTTACTAGTAAATCTACATACCATAATACACCACTTTCACCCCTTGATCCGAACTACAAAATAACATAAGGGCATAAGGTGTATCATATCTTCAAGCATAGAGTATGAGCTCCTAATGCACGCTCCTACCACATCATACTAACAAATCAAAATTCCACATGAACTCGATCTAAAACACACTTCTCATGTTAGTTTGCTAATAAATACATCATTATAATTTTTATACATATTGACCCACAACTTGCATATAATTTCATATATTATTGTCATTTTGACATTTCATCAAACACTTGGTGTGCGCACTACTACTAACTAAGCATAATGTACAACCCATTCGTATTCTTGAACCCAACATTATCCTTACTATTAAATCCACATACCATATAATGACACCACTTTCACCCCTTGATCCGAACTACAAATCAACTAAGGCATAAGGTGTATCATATCTTCAAGCATAGAGTACAAGCTCCTAATGCTACTACATCATACTAACAAATCAAAATTCCACATGAACTTGATTTAAAACACACTTCTCATGTTAGTTTGCTAATAAATACATCATTATCAATTTTTATACATATTGACCCACAACTTGCATACAATTTCATATATTAATTTCATTTAGACATTTCATCAAACACTTGGTGTGCGTACTACTAACTAAGCATAATGTACAACCCATTCATGCTTTCATTCTTACTTCTTGCATTCATTTATCAACACAACTAAGCACTAAATAAATTTCATACTATACTTCAACCTAACTGACAAGAATTCATCAGATACAACACCATCAATCGAATTTGCATCTAATTTGGACATGGGTGATTCACCCATGTTACCACCTTCACCATCAATGGTAGGTTTCAACTTCAATCATCAAGTTACTTAAAATCATTCATAATTCAAGTCCTATTTGATGTTTCTAACACACCTACAAACTTAATTTCACACAATTCATAGATTGATCATCTGAATTTGGTTGTATTTAGTGAGTTCATGCAAGGCTAATCATCAAAGCACAATTTACAAAATCATACAAAATCATCAAAGCACAATTTACAACTTAGCACATGTTTAGCAAGTCTAGATGAAGAGAGTTCTTCATTCATGCAAGGCTACAACCTCCAATTTGATCTCTATTTGGTTGGATTTAGTGAGTTGAACAAGAGAGAGTTCTCCCCTCTTTCTCTACCATCGATACACACACACACACATATAATTGTCAAAATGCATAATTTTGACCCTTATTTCTTTTTGTTGAGCAACTTATAATTTCCAAGGAATGTCACAAATGGCCCCTTTACTTTCCTTCCTTCTACTTAAAAAACATTTTAATTAAGTCAAGTTATCTACTTATTTTATGTCATGACATAACTCAAAAGAACTCTATAACGAAAAAAAAAAGCATACGAGTTTTGGGGCGTTACAAGTTACTATCTTTCCGTTGATCTTGTCACAACATAGATAGACTGTTTTGAAGTTGTTGTCTCTATAGGTGCTTCATTCCACAATCCCTAGCCTCTCGAATAGAAACGATATGCCACAACAAGACTGGCTTTAAGGCCATCTTGGTTCTATTATCCTCTTGTAACTCAATTAGTTTGTGTTATGACAAACCCACAAATGGGATTACGGTTAGGATCTATTAATTACCGAACCGATTAATCTCCAAATTAGTTAAGTTACCGAATAAACACAGGTAAGCCCTCCTTTGATCTTGTTACGTTGCGATCTCTATAATTGTAATCCCTCGTATGGGTCCATTAGAGATATGTGTGTTGCTCGGTAACAATTTCATCAGTCTCATTACTTTTTTCGGATTACCCAAACACCCAATAATTAACCTTTCTTAACTTTAAACCCCCCTCCCCTCCTTCCCCTCCAAATGAATTTGGTGCATTTGAGGAACCTGTATGGGGAAACATCATCACCATATTGCCTTCTTCCATTTCTCACATTGGAATTTAAATAACCGTCAATGGTTATGTCAATCTACAGGTTATTGCTTTACTTTATTTTATAATTGTGATTGTTTAAGCAACCTCATTCAAAGTTATGTTTAGTTTCGCGGAGATTCAGTTGAATTCATTGAATCTAGGTATGGTGTTTTGAAGCCTATTTGAATAGTGTATCTCTCTCCCTTTCGTCTGTTATTACCTTGTTTGATGTGTTATATGTATGTTTCATATAAATTCACCTTAGCTCTTTAGTCACACTCCCAAAGAACTCACATTTCTTTTTGTAATAAACATTTGAATGCTCATATTCTTCAAGGATTTACTAATAAACTATAGTTTAAGTGAACAACGTGACAGCGTTTAAAGTCATTCTCATTGTAATATGTATTTTAAATTGATGGCTGCATAGTTTTTTTTTCTCCCGATTTGATATGATTTTCATCTTAGTTTCAGTATCTCTTTGTTAGTTTGGACCATGCGTAACTATGAAGTTCGATTTGTTGCATACTTGAAAGCAAAGTACTTATGGGATATCGATATTTATTTAGGTAGACTTTAGTACTTTAAAAATATCATTGCATTTAGGTAGACTTTAGTACCGTCGGAGCGTTAAGGGGTAGTGGGGGCTGCCCCTAGTAACATGCTAGGTCCGCCCCTGCGTCTACATAGATGTTGATGATGTCATAGAGACATTAGTCACATGCTAATCAAAGGTCTTCAGCCACGCGAAGAGTTGCTACGTGAAGATGGTATGTCATGCTAATATATAAGAAATCTCTTTGATCACAAATTAAGGAATTTAACTTGATTTTGGCAGCAAAACATGTTACAAGAGCTTGAAGAAACTGTTCGCGGAGCTTAACGTGTCTTACAAGGAAATGCTCATGATTCCGACTCATGCAGAATTAGATATCGTAAAGCCTCAGTTTTCTTTAAAAAACAAAGCTTCCGGTTTCCTTGACAAGGAACCTTCTACGAGTGGTTGTAGGAGGAAAGAACAACATGAAAATGAAAAAAAAAAAAAAAAAGAATGAATAACCGGTTTTTTAACCCATAGACCGGTTAACCGAAAAAAAGAACCAAAAAATTAAAAAAAAAAAAGAAGCAGCAAAATGACCGGTTAATTAATCGAACCGGTTAAAGTAATTAACCGGACCAGTTAAAAACTTAACCGGTTAAGTCAAAAAGTCAAATTAACCGGTATAACCGGTTAACCGAACCTATTATTAAAATTAACCGGTTTGTGCACCTCTGGTTAGAGATGGGCATAATAACCGGTTCCAAACCCTACCCGGTGGAACCTACCTGGGACCGGTTCCGGTTCCTACCCGACATATAGTAGAACCGGTTCCGGGT
This sequence comes from Scalesia atractyloides, assembly GCA_947069175.1. Lineage (NCBI taxonomy): Eukaryota > Viridiplantae > Streptophyta > Magnoliopsida > Asterales > Asteraceae > Scalesia > Scalesia atractyloides. The sequence continues at coordinate 43,304,027 of CAMTDV010000014.1, forward strand.
TCAAAATACCCAATGTTCCTACCCGGTTCCACATTTTTGGAAAAATAAGCTCCGAAACCGGTTCCAACCCGTACCCGGGTTGTACCCGTAACCGGTTCTTATCATAACCGGTTCCTATGGTAACCTTCCAGACCCGGCGTCAATATATTTTTAATGTGAGTTTTTTTTCATAAGTCTTTGCTAGAACAAGGTATAATACATAAACAAAAAACTATTTATTATGAGAAACAAGTACCCGGTTACACAAACAACCTAAACAAGAAACGTTAAACAAAACACATAAAACACTAAACATACTAATCATAAAACACAAATGGGTTTACAATACATAAAACAAACTAAACTTTCGATGACCCGGTCCCGGATGCTTCACCCTTTTCATTGTTTTTCGCCTTTATCACCGGACAATGGCGGTCGGTGTGTTTCTTGAGCGTCGAGTTGGCTGACGCCTTCATGAACTTCCCGCACCCCTTGCATCTAGCCATTTCATGGCTATCCGACATCAAGCACAAGTCAAAGTGCTTCCAAATAGCGGGGTTTCTTTTGGTTTCCAAAACATCCACGACCTTATCGTTGCAAGCCATCGTTATCTCTTTGATAGTATTTGATTTGAAGTGGTTAAAGTGTTGATTTTTTTGTAGTAAGTAAATGAAATTGGAAGTGGTGTAGAGAATGAGGTTAAATTATAAGAAAAAACCGATTTTAAGAGTAATATTCAGTTTCAATTATTAGGAACCGGTTCCTAATAGTAAATGCAGCTTTTTTATGACAGAACCGGTTCCTAATAGTAAATGCAGCTTTTTTATGACAGAACCGGTTCCTAATAGTAAATGCAGCTTTTTATGACAGAACCGGTTCCTATCCGTACCCGGTTCCTACCATACCCGGTTCCAAATTACCCGGAACCGGTTCCAGCCGGTTCCACATTTAAAAACTTATACCCGGGTACGAACTGGAACCGGTTCCACAGAGGAACCGGGTCTACTGACTAGCATGAGGAACCGGGTCCGGGTTGGAACCGGGTCCGGGTATTCAAAAGACCCGATTTTGCCCATCTCTACCTCTGGTTCAAATATAGTTATCGGCGTTGGGGCAGGCTTTACAAAGAGGTGGACCGAAAGATTCTTAGGCCCAACTTTTATGGATGGGGCTGTGACTTGTGAGGATTGCAAGGGTTGGGTTGGGAGGACTAGATGACGTTTAATAATTAGGTGTTATGCTAATCGGGATGGTCTCTGGGCCCACGAAACGGATTGTATGAGTTTATTTTAGAAACCCAATTAACTAATAAAGCCCAACCAAATAGGCTGGAAGTATGAGCTATCGGCAAGGATAGATTCAAAAAGTTGAAACATATGTAGACTCACTAGTAAGATTATCCGCGCTACGTTGCGGAGTTTTGATCGTTATCCATTTCGATTCAGTACAGCAACCAATCAAAAGAAATATGCTCTTCTAAAGAATATCTACACATTTTTACATCGACAAAAAACAATGGAAATAAATTTATATCAGACAACGGGACAGGCTGATATTAAATTTATTGTAAACGTAAACGTAAACGCTATCTTAAATATAACTTTAACGAAAATTCACGTCGAAACGTAAACCAACTTGAATTTGTCCCGACACGTGCATAAAAATAAGCGCGTAAGAAAGTATTGTTTTTTTAAGTTAAAAAATGGTATGGCGTGCCGCGGTCGCGGCGAAACGTTAAGTGAAAACATATTATATTTGACCCGACTCGTTTTCGAACAAAATTTACGTCAACATGTAGACCAAATGAAAAAGTATATAAAAAATTACGAAAACGTAGTATATTTGACCCAACTCATTTCCGAAAAAATAAAAACTACGTCAAAACGTAAACAACTGAAAACATACACAATAATAAGTATAATAACATTTATTATTTTTGATCCAACTTATTTACGGGAAAAAATTACGTCAAAACATGAATTTATACCGACATGTACATAAAAATGAGTAAAAGTGTTAATGCTGAAAATTGAGAGATAAAAGTGTTAAAAACACAAAAAAGGGTCAAAAAGCAAATATTATTCCCTAAAGTTCCTAATAATAATAATAATAATAATAAAATAATAATAATAATAATAATGTTGTTTAACAAAAGTTGTATATTGGTCCGAAGTTATGAGATGGATGGACCGATTTATATTGTTTTGGATGGGCTATGCATTAAGGACATTGAATAATTGGAATGGTGGATCTAATCTAATTTAAATATTAATAAAAGACTATAATTAATACCATATGGTAATTTCATCTCTAACCTTACAATTATATTTTTTATTAAAAATATTTTATTATCCTTATTCTTATTATTATCATTATTTATAAGTCTCTCAATTTTAATTTTAATCTACTCCCTCTTCAAATTCAAAAAAATTCTTGTATTTTATTTTAATTTTAATAACCAATAATACCTCCTCAGGCCTCAAATGGATTTACTTACTTTATAATTATTATCTATTAAGTTATTTATTATTTTCATATCATATAATGAACATAATAAAGAAAAACGTTAATTCGGTGCTTATCCATTGATTCATTTTGTTTAAATTTGTATTCTAAAGCAAACGTTCATTTTATGTTTTTAATATTAAATTAATTAATTAATTAATTAATTAATATGAATATATAAAATCGAAAGCTTTTAAATCATTAATTAATTATTATAAAAGAATTATTGTTATATCGCAAAGTTAATTGTTTATAAATTATAAAAACATTGTAATTAATAAAACACGTCATCAAAATTTCATCATACTTTTTTTGGGTTTGAGAAGCAAAAAGATTTGTAAACAAAAATGCTATATATATACCAGATGATCTCCTCATTACTAACCCTTCTAATCCTATTTTCTCTTTTATTGACTTTGTACATATTAGTATTCTTCAAAACTACAAACAATATCAATATTTTCAAGAAAAAGTCATACTTGCACCTATAAATAATGTTGTACAGAAAGTTAATGATCAGTTTCTGTTACTATTTCCTAGCAAAGAAAAGAATATCTAACAGAGTCAGAGTATCTTTATGATAATTTCGATGCAAATCTACACTCATCGGATGTCCTTAATGGACTTAAACTTTTAGGCTTGCTAAACCACATATCATTAAATAAAGTCATTAAGAAATCTTGATCAAAAGATATGGTTTATGCAATGGAACTCGACTATAGATTCAATCAATGGCGATCGGGTTATTGAGACACATCTTATTTGGAAGTAAAATTGGCGCTCAAAGGCTTATCTCTGGATTTCAATTAATACTATGAGATAAAATGACTCCGTTTATATAAAAGGAGACAAATTCCTCTTGCTGGATCTTTGTCATACAATATATAATAAGAAGTTGTGTGTTTGTTTAAAAAAAATAGTTTTTATACATGGCCAACTACATGTGGCATTGTCCAAAGTAAAAAAAATGTATTTATGTAGAGGTTATAAAATTATATAATCTTACTCTTTAAATCCGCGTAATACACGAGTCTAATAATCTAGTTACATAATATATGTGGGTTATGTTTTGTCATTCAAAATGGGCTCGTTAGTGCACTATAATAGAGTAGGGTTATAAAAACAATTTTCGGTATGGATTGAGAAGCAATAATATTGTAATTGGTTTAGGAATTTGGGCTGGGTTTATCCCATATGTATAGGGTCCAAAAGTGTAGAACATAGTCCCAAGAAAATTTCAAATTCTTTTTTGATTGTATTTTTTTTGTAAGTTTATAAGATCTTTACCGAGGTCCTATTACCTTTTCCAAAAAAAATGTATGATGTTGGGTTGTTAGGTTTACATGTGTCATAACGAGATAGGTTTTAAATGGTCATAACGAGATATATTAGGGCTTTGAATCTGTTCTAAGCAAAGAGTAAATGGCATGTCTGAGGTTTTAAACCCTAAATCGTGATGGAGAAGACATGTATCAGGGCATTCGCACGATCTAATCAGGTTTATAACTAAAACCATCATCAGATAGACATGTTATAAAACAACTGGAGATCTATAGACAACGACACCAATGAATCTAAAAATTATAATATATTATATATATATATATATATATATATACGCTAAATATCGCGAGAACCGTGAGAACGAATGAGAAAACCAATCAAAACCATTTCTTTTAATACAAACCTCATTTTAATTAAAATACAACATCAAAATAAGAATTTACAACATCAAATAATTCATTTTTTCCCTCAAAATCACCTTATTAGATTTTTTATACATGTGTAAATATAACAAATTGACACATGTGTAAATGACAAACTTACACTTGTGTAAAAAAATGTATTTACGAATTCACGTAAATTTAAATGTGTAAATTAAATTTCTAACATTGTATTTGAATAATAATGATAAGTAAGAAATTTTAAATTTGAATTGTTTTTGACCAAGTTTTCGTGGTTTTTTCATTCGTTCTCACGATTCTCGCGATATTTAGCGTTCTCATTTAAACCCTCCCATATATATATATATATATATATATGCATAAAGTAACAATACTGCAGACACTACAACCACATAATGCATTACATTGTTTGAACTCATAATATATAAATATATGCTACTTTTTTTTTTGAACACTTTACGTAGCCATAGCGGATTAGTTTTGTTTTAATTTTAGATATAAAATAGTATCAAGAATATAAACATCATTGCGGATCAGTTTTCTTTTAGTTTAGACATAAATAGTATCAAGAAAATAAACATCAATGCCATCATCATTAGGGCCGCCCCTAAGAATTCGTGTACTGTTGAAAATAATTTAATCAAACAGTAATAATTAATTTACCGAGTTATTGGCCAAACCAGTTTATTCCAACTTGAACAAACTGATTGAAGAAAGGTAGAAGGAGACTGTCCCGTTGTCGGACGAATTAAAGAACACAGAAATTAAAACCAACCTGGCGATTAAGAAAGATGATCTTTTGAACTGCACGGATGATTCCTGTCCTTAAAGGATTTTACGCGCTCGTATTGCTGCGAGCTGCAGCATAAACCCCCAGGATTTAATGAAGAACTGATTTGGTATGTCAACAGCAATGGAAACCAGAAAACGCAGAAGCTGGAGAAGAAACAGGATCACCAGGGAGGTTGCGAAAATTTTGTGTGTAGAATGGGTAGCAGGAGGCCTTTATTTATAGGTTCAGATCTTAACTGAGAATGAGAAAAACGGGAAATGGGATAACCATTATCAACCAGATTCGAATTCGAATTGTTGTATATATCCCACACGAATTCGAATTCGTACAGATAACCCCCACTGTTTCGAATTCATCTCTATCCCAATCTTATCTCATTCTATCTCGAACCACAGATCTGACGCACCTGAACTGACCCTAGCTAAAAATAAAAGCTCCCCAGCTCCTAGTGACGATGCGTACGTGCGAAGTGCAAAGTGCGCCTCAAACGCACCCATTCGCAAGCTCGCGGCTCGGCTCGGCACGCGTGTGGGCTTTAGCCACTTCTCAACCCATTTAACACTTTGATGTCCCATAAGGGGTAATCCCATTATAAACCACTCAAATTTCACTACCCCCCCAATGTGGGATGATGAAGCATACCAACTTGTATGTTCCATTTAATATTTCCAACAATCCCCCCACCAAGTTGGAATGTTTCCTTTCACTTAGACAGATGATGTCACTATGTGTCACGGAGATTAAACCTAGTTTATGTTGATAAACAAGAAGAGACAGATTCGATGGTGTCCTATGGAATTAAACCATTAACCTGATAGCCCCCTTCGGTTTACCCTCACACATCAGCGGCCGACTTTGCGTTCTCACTGAGAGCGAATATGGTCGTGCGCTATAAATCCTTTTCATGACCCTTTAAAAGACAAACCACTTATTTTCACTGAGGCGGCACCACCCCTAGATCATATAAGCAAAGTTTTACATCATCCATGTTGCTTGGATGCCTCCAAAACTTTGTTAAGAGCATTAGCTCATCCTTGTTCTCGGCAACGACGTACTATCATACCTCACATGGATCTATCAAAAATTGATAGTACCTTCTATCATTAAGTGACTTCGTTTTTACCCATTAAACTTGAGAAATAGGAGCACTAAGTTCAAGTTGGGTTTCCATCACTAATGATTCTATTGTGGTTTTAGACCCATGTCTTTCGCGGTATTCACTACCAAATCTCTCGTCAGAGGTTTAGTAAACGGATCAGCCAAGTTCCTACTCGTCTTGACATAGACAACCTTGATGGTACCAACTTTCAAGAAGTTGTCTCACATAATTGTGTCGTAGACCTATGTGTCTTGACCTCCCATTATACACTGCGTTGTATACTTTAGATAGTGTGGCCTCACTATCACAATACATGGGAATGACGACATTGGAACATCCCACAAACGGATGTCCGTAAGTAGATCTCTAATCCACTCTGCTTCCTTACCAGCCGCAGCCAGTGCTACGAACTTAGCTTCCATAGTTGAGTGGGCAATACACGTCTGTTTTTTGCCCGCCCAAGAAATTGCTCCTTCTGCTAGAGTGTAAATCCACCCACTTGTAGATTTTGAATCACTGGTGTGATCAATCTAGCTAGCATCAGAATAACCTTCGAGTATTCTGGAAGAAGACGTGTATGTCAGTTCTAAGTTACTGGTCCTTTTCAAGGTATCCAAGTACTCTACCCACTGCCTTCCAGTGTTCTGTCCCTGGATTGACAGTATACTGACTCAGTTTGCTTACAGCAAATGCAATGTCAGGACGAGTGTAATGTGTAGCATACATCATACTTCCAATAGCACTCGCATACTCCAGTTGAGCCACTGCTCTCCCAGAGTTCACATTAAGTTTTACACTTGGATCAAATGGGGTATTAAACTCTTTAATGTTCAAGTGTTGAAACTTAGTTAGAATTTTCTCTATGTAATGAGATTGACTTAGAGAAATCTGACTTCCTGTTCTTTTCACCTTGATCCCAAGAATGGTATCAATTTCTCCTAGATCTTTCATCTTAAAGTTCGAGGACAGATATTTCTTAGTTTCAGAAATACCTTCAAGGTGAGTGCCAATGATCAACACATCATCAACATAGAGACAAATCACTACTGTATAACCGGGTTCGCATTTAGTATAAATACATCTATCAGCACTATTATGTCGAAACCCGAAAGCAGTCACTGTGGTGTCAAATCTCTCATGCCACTGTTTAGGAGCTTGCTTCAAACCATATAGATATTTAATTAAGTCTACACACTTTGTTCTCTTATCCGGGCATCACAAACCCTTCTGGTTGCTCCATGTAAATCTCCTCATTAAGATACCCATTTAGAAATGTAGGCTTTACATCCATTTGATGGATGTACTCTTAGCCAGCCGATTATATTGTAAATTAGTAATAGATTAAGTTTATTTTAGATATAATCATTGTATTCTTTATGTATATATTTTCCTATTTTCATGGTTGTATTCTTCCCTACATATAGGGCCTTTGTTAATCAGTGAAAAGGCAATCACAATTACTTTTTCAATTGCTTTTATGGTATCAGAGCCATAATCGGTTCTGATATCCTTCTCTTTTCTTTTTCCGTTTTCAATCCTAAACCCAACCGGATACGTCCGGCCTCATCAACATGACGAAAGACAACGGAGTGAATCATCAATCAAACCTGTCCCTCTCCATCCAGCTTACTCTGTGACGAATATTCAATCCAATATCCGGACATTGGACGGTTCGAAGGTTACTTATTCGGCATGGGTCAAACTTTTTCGCCTTAATGCCATTGCATATAAGGTTTCAAACCACACCGATGACTCAGCACCTCCAGATGCCACATCCCCCGAATACGACCAATGGAAAGTGGATCTACAACACCGTTTCGGATGATCTCCTGAAACGCCTTATGGACACAACTGTAGCTAGGGCAGCTTGGACGAAGCTCGAAAAGATTTTCTTAAGCAATAAAAAGGCTCGCGCTGTGGCGCTCGAGACATGCTTTTGCAATCTCACATTGACAGCCTGTTCTTCGGTTGACGACTACTGTCAACAGCTATCAGATTTAGCAATCAATTGGCCGACGTTGACCAGCCCGTTTTTGACTCCAGACTTGTTCTTCAGCTTGTTCGCGGGCTTCCAGCCGAATACAACACCACTGCATCTCTAATTAACAAGTAGGGTGTTCATTGGGACCAAGCCCTCGCGATGCTCAATGATGAAGTTATCCGGATTGAAGCTCAGAAGGGTCCCCAGAACACGGTGTTAGCTGCTACAGCAGCACCGCCACTGTCAACCCTAATCAGCAACCAGACGCCTCCTCCTCCTCCTCCTCCAATCAACGAGGTACTCGAGGACGTGGTGGGGCTTCAAATCGTCGGGGTAGGGGCCGCGGAAGACATCAGCAGCAGTCCCCATGGACCGCTTATCCAGGTCAGCCGAACTCGTTCCCTAACTGGGCTTGGTGGACACCTCCACCATGCCCATACCCGACCAAGCAACAGTGGAGCAGCAACAACCCGCCTGACTCGGCTCCTTAGGTGCAATACTCCGGTTTTTCTCCGGCGACCAGCTTCTCTCCGGCTTCCAATGCATCGCCCGCTTTTACCCAGCCAGTGTACAACCCTCTTTATCCCACTGATTTAAGTGCTGCTATGGCAAATATGCAGGTTAATTGTCCAAACATGGATTGGACCTCAGATGTTATGGATACAGGTGCCGAGTCCCATGTTACAAAAAATCGAGGTAAAATCGTAATCCATGATTCTATTCCTGTTTGTCGTAATATTTTGGTAGGTAATGGCATGTCTTTACCAATTAATGGATCAGGTACGGGTTTTCACCCACTACCAAACCGAACCTATATACTCCCACACATCCTTTATAGCCCTCAAATAATTAAAAAACTTATTTCCGTCAGACGTTTTACTCGTGATAATTAAGTGTCTGTCGAATTTGACCCGTTTGGTTTTTCTTTGAAGGACCTCAAAACTAAGAAGACACTATCTCGCCACAATAGTACCGGTACTCTTTACACGTTCACGCCGCCTCAACTGCCGCCTCAAGCCACCTTTATTGCTTCCCACCACCTCCCTTGGCATGATCGTTTAGGACATCCCGGGACACAAGTTCTAGATATTTTAAATCGTAATTTTAATTTTCAATGTAATAAGGACAAAAGTCAAACTCTTTGCAATTCTTGTCAAATTTCAAATAGTAAAAGATTGTCGTTTTATTCATCTAATACGTTTACTTTTTCTCCTTTTGATATTATTCATTGCGATTTATGGACTTCGCCAATCACGAGTAAAACATGATATAAGTTTTATAGGGTGCTAATTGACAATTCCTCACACTTTGTGTGGGTTTACCCCCTAAAATATAAATCCGAAAGCTTTCCAACCTTTGCAAAATTCCATCAATTAATCTTTACCCAATTTCACCGTAAAATGAAAACCTTTCAATGCGACTTAGGGGTGAATTTGACAATTTAGCATTTAAAACCTTTGCCCAACAAAACGGTATGCTTTTTCCGTTTTTCTTGCCCTCAAACTTCTTCCCAAAATGGAAGAGCCGAACGTATGATTCGCCGCCGAAACGACATTATTCGGGCTCTCTTAATTCATGCGAATCTACCTCCTTCGTTTTGGGTTGAAGCCCTACACACTGCCACCTATCTTCACAATATCCTACCAACCAAACGGCTAAACTTTTACACCCCTACCTTTGCCCTTTACCTTCGCCACCCGGAATACGAACACTTACGTGTGTTCGGCTGTGCGTGTTACCCTAACACCTCAGCCACCCAGCCTCATAAACTTTACCATCGGTCCATGCGCTGTATTTTTCTCGGGTATCCTCCCGATTTTCGTGGCTACCGCTGCTTGGACCCTACCACCAGCAAGGTGCACATCTCACGCCATGTGACGTTTGATGAGCACGTGTTCCCGTTTACACACCCTAATCACCCCATGCAATACACTTTTTTGGACGACCCCACCCCACCCGGCTTCACCTTCCATAGGCCCATTAATCAGCCCGTCCCCAACCTTGTCACGGCCCCATACCCTCTCACTTATTCGCGTGGTCCACGACCAACCCCGACATCAACTCACCCACAATCCGGCCCATTAAACCCACCTGCCCCTGTTCCGGTTACCCCACCTTCACCGACCCAACACCAAACGCAACCCACACCGACCACTGCCTCGACTCAGCCTACCCATCCAATCACCAACCTACACCCTATGACAACTCGTTCTAAATCACGGTCCAACCCTACGGCTATCCACAACACCTTATCCTTATCACCAGTCCCTACCTCGTACGCCAAAGCCCTAACTGATCCAAACTGGTTGCATGCCATGCAAACCGAGTATACGGCCTTACAGGATAATGAAACATGGGAGCTGGTTCCCCGCCCACATGACAATCCCGTGATACGATGCATGTGGTTATTCAGGCATAAATTTAAATCGGACGGCTCCTTGGAACGTTACAAGGCTAGGTTGGTGGTTAATGGAAATTCACAAACAGTTGGCGTGGATTGTGATGAAACGTTTAGTTCTGTGGTCAAACCGGCCACTATTCGCACAGTTTTATCTCTTGCTGTGTCACGGTCTTGGCCAATTCATCAACTAGACGTCAAGAATGCTTTTTTACACGGGATCTTCAAGAGACAGTTTTTATGCATCAACCACCGGGTTTTTATGATAAACGATTTCCAAACCATGTATGTCGTTTAAAGAAATCATTGTACGGGCTTAAACAGGCACCAAGGGCATGGTACACTCGCTTTGCTAATTTCATTACCTCTAAGGGGTTTCAAAGCAGCACATGTGATCATTTTTTATTCATTTATCATCAGGACCCGTCTAATATTGCATATTTATTATTATATGTTGATGATATAGTTCTCGCAGCTTCTAATGACCGTCTCTTAAACAACATTATTGGCACGCTTTCTAGAGAGTTTGCCATGACCGATTTGGGCCGTTTACATCATTTTTTAGGGATAAAGGTCACTCAGCAGAAGCACGGTATTTTTTTCTCACAGGCCTAATACGCCAAGGACATAATTGTTCGCGCATCTATGTCTTCGTGCAAACCGTGTTCAACACCAGTTGATCTTTCTTCTAAATTGAGTGCTAGGATGGACAACTACTCTCGGATCTGACATTATATCGGAGTCTGGCGGGTGCCCTGTAATATTTAACTTTCACGCGTCCAGATTTGTCATATGTAGTTCAACAGGTATGCCTCTTCATGCATGAGCCTCGGGATCCCCACTTTGCGTTTATGAAACGTATCATCAGATAGTTGCAAGGCACGATCGATTACGGCATACGAATTGTGCGTTCAGATTCCCATGAATTGGTAGCTTATTCCGATGCTGACTGGGGCGGTTGCCCAGATTCTAGACGTTCCACATCGGGTTATTGTGTTTTCCTTGGTGACAATCTTCTTTCATGGTCTTCTAAATGCCAGCCTACTGTTTCACGCTCTAGTGCGGAAGCTGAGTATCGGGGAGTTGCAAATGCAGTTGCAGAAACGACTTGGATTTGCAACCTGCTACTTGAACTTCACAGTCCATTAGCTCGTGCATCCGTAGTTTTTTGTGACAATGTTTCATCGGTCTATTTTTCAAATAATCCGTTCAACATCAAAGGACAAAACACATAGAGATCGACATACACTTCTTCCGAGAGAAGGCTCGTCTTGGGCACATAAAAGTTCTTCATGTGCCCTCATCTATGCAGTAGGCGGATATATTTACAAAAGGATTATCTCGTGAACTATTCCAATCATTTCGGTCCAGCTTGAGCGTCTGTCCTCCGCCTGCTCAAACCGATGGGGTGTCTTAGCCAACAGATTATATTGTAAATTAGGAATAGATTAAGTTTAGTTATTTAGAGATAATCATTGTATTCTTTATATATATCTTTTCCTAATTTCATGGTTGTATTCTTCCTTATATATAAGGCCTTTGTTAATCAGTCAAAAGGCAATCACAATTACTTTTACAATTGCTTTTATGTACAAACCTTTCAAAGCAGAAACCGCTATTAGAGTTCTAATAGAGCTAATTCTAGCCACAAGTGCATAGGTATCAAAATAGTCGATCCCTTCTCTCTACCTATACCCTTTAGCAACTAATCCGCTTTATAGGCAAGATGGATCCATCTGGATGATACTTCCTTTTGAAAATCCATTTGGATCCAATCGGTTTCTTCCATTGGGTAGATCAGCTAACTCCCAAGTTCCATTTCCCATAATGGAATCCATTTCATCATTGACTGCCTCTTCCACAAAGGAGCATCTCTTGATGACATTGCTTTGCTGAAAGTTTTAGGATCATCATCCAAAATTACAGCGAAAATGACCTCTCGTCACTTTCTTTTGAGTTCCCTCAACCAGGTAAGAAAAGAAATCATCTCCATAAATTTTCTCTTTTCTAACTCTAGTACTTTTCCTCGGTTCTTCAACTATCGGTGAAGGTTGGACTCGTTTTTCAGAAGTACTAGAAGTTGTGGTGTAATTTGAGTTTTCATCATCTCTAGAAAACTTGTTCTTAAAGAATTCCACATCTCTGGATTCTACAACTATACCTGATTCGTCATCTAACAATTGGTAAGACTTACAATGCGGAATACACTCTTGTAAGCTCGTTCTCCTAGTTTGAGTGTCTTTGGATCAGGTACGCGATAATAGCCAAGACACCCACAAACCCTCAAATGCTCTAGGTTTGGTTTTCTTCCTTTCCACAACTCATATGGACTCGTAGGTATCACACGACTAGTGATCCTATTGTGAACATAACATGCGTTTAACACAGCTTCCCCCAAATATTACGAGGTAGACCCGATTGATTTAACATACAGTTAGCCATCTTTACCAAGGTTCGGTTCTTTCTCTCAGCCAAACCATTTTGTTGGGGAGTATATGGTGCAGTTCTCTCATGTATGATGCCTTCCTCTTCGCAAAATGCATCAAATTTTCGGTTAAAGTATTCTCCGCCTCTGTCCGAGCGAAGAATTTTAATGCGTTTCTCCTTTTGTTTTTCAATCTCAGCCTTATATATTTTAAATGCCTCAAAAGCTTCGTCTTTTGAATGCAATAAATAAACATATAAGTATTGGCTTAAGTCATCGCAGAAAGTGATAAAGTATCTCTTACCCCCACGAGTAAGGACTCCATTCAGTTCACAAATATCTAAATGAATTAGTTCTAGTAGTGATGTATTTCGTTTATGTACACTTGGAAAAGGTTTCTTTGTGAATTTTGATTTCACACAAGTTTCCCATTTTTCAAAGTTTTTATCTTTTAATTTTAATAAACCTTTAGTTTGCATTTTTTCAATGTTTTTAATATTTGTATGAGCTAAACGTTTATGCCATAAAGAAATTGAACAAGCGATGTAATCAAAAGACATAATTTTATTCAATTCAAAACCAATTGCATTACAATGACCAAAATTAGTACTATCACTACCACTATCACCACTATCACTATCACTTTCATTCCCAAAACCATCAATCACAGAAACGCCACCTTCATCCGAGTCTTCTTCTTCGTCAATTCCATCTTCAGCTAGGTCAAGGCGATACATTCCACCCGTGTTCTTTGCTTGACCCACATAGATGTCATTTAGAGGAAACTTCACATGGAGATTCTTGAGAACCAGCTTGTACCCATTTGATCAAACTTATCAGCAGAAACAAGACCCTTGGTGATACCAGGAACATGCAACACATCCTGAAGGGTACCGTTTGACCATCTTTAAAGTTAAGTCGCACTGTCCTTTACCACGAACTTCCACACGATGTCCATCAGCACATACCACCACTGTTCCTTGAGGAACAGGACCATAAGTAAGAAACGAGCCACGATTCCCACAAACATGAACAGTGGCTCCAGAATCCAAAAACCATCCTCTACATGCCACAACGAGTGTATATTGAGAAAGCATGTTAACATCTCCAAGACCCACATTAGCCACTAGATTGGTGACTTTCTCAATATCAACAACACTTGTAGAACCAATCGTAGATCTAGATTTCCTTTGAGAGCACTTTCGTGCGTAATGCCCAGTTTCTCCACAAACATGACATTTACCAGACCTCTTTGGTTGATGGTTGTTAGTGTGTTGTGACTTCTTGAATTTCTTTTTCTTTGGTGCTATAAACTTTTTATTCTTTGATGGCCCTTTTCCCTTTGCCTAGATCCTCCAGCAACATAATTCACACTCGATCCGACTTTACTTCTTTTGTCCATGTTGCGCGTTTCCTCCTCAATTCGGAGGTGCTTCAACAATTCATCCAAAGAGTAGTCCTCAGACTTGTGCATCATTCTCTTTGAGAAATCTTTCCAAGTAGGAGGTAGTTTAGCAATAATGACCCTACTTGAAAAAATTCTGGCAGCGGAATAGAAAGTGCGGTCAATTTGTTAACAAGAACCTGAAGTTCATGCACTTGCTCCAGGATTGACTTGTCATCAACCATTTGAAAGTCTAAGTACTTGGAAATAAGGTATTTGTTGGTACCTTCTTCATGTGCCTTGTACTTATCTTCCAAAGCTTACCATAATTCTCTAGCACTTGTTATCGGCGCGTATAAGTCATAGAGACGATCCGAAAGAGAATTCTTGATGTGGCCAAGGCAAAGATCTTCAGCTTCCGTACTGACAAGTCTTTGCTTTGCCAAATCTTGATTCGGGACCTCTCCAGCCTCAAGAGGAGGGTCATCAGGGATTGCGGGCAAGCTTGGATCAAAGATATAGTAGAGTTTCAGCACAACTAGCATGAACTTAACCTTGTCCGCCCAACGGGTATAGTTCTGGCCATCGAATCTATCCAACTTGACAAACTCTTGATTCATGAATCTCATATTAGTTGTTGGTAGTTCACCGTCCATTAGTTCTGTTGATTAAACACAAATTCAAATCCTTTAAGATTGTTGAAAATAATTTAATCAAACAGTAAATTAATTAATTAATTAATTACCGAGTTATTGGCCAAACCAGTTTATTCCAACTCGAACAAACTGATTGAAGAAAGGTAGAAGGAGACTGTCCCGTTATCGGACGAATTAAAGAACACAGAAACTAAAACCAACCTGGCGATTAAGAAAGATGATTTTTGAACTGCATGGATGATTCAAGTCCTTAAAGGATTTTACGCGCTCCAATTGTTGTGAGCTGCAGCGTAAATGTCACACCCCGACCCGCAGTGGAATAAAAGTCGGGGCATAATTGGGTTATCACCAAAGCTCATGATGTTTACTAAGATGTTTCATATTTATTAAATTCAAATTACAAACTTAAATATCCAAAACAAAATTCATACAATTACAAGAAAATGAAACTACATATATATTCCAAAGCATAAACTTGTTTATTCTTCTAGGCCTTCCTAAGTGTTTCCTGTCTCAGCTGGATCACCTGTATCATGTGTAAAACGGGGGAGATTTTGGGTCAACAAAAGTTGGCGAGTGAACCTTGATAAAACATTTTTACTAATTTCTTGTTTTATTTAATAAGGAAAATTCGTGCAATAATCACATGTGAGCAAACATATATAGATAAACAATTACAAACCACTTTGGATGAGTATATGACATGAATGATGATGTATGTGAGATCAAGGCTCAATCAAACGGAGCCGATCTAATGAGGCTCCTGATGCTCAACCCGTATCCCACGGGGAACTGATGGCCTAATGAAATGCGTGCACTGAAAATGATAATCCAATCTACATATAATTCACACAACAATTGATACACATTTGATCACGGATATGATGTATGCACAAGTGTTTAAATAAAATAAAAGAATTGTACGACACATGATACACCCCAAAACATGATTAAAACAGGGAATTGGTAGAGATTCACTCACAGTGGGTGCGTTCTTTGACGACGATGAATGCGCACGAATTTATGATTCAACCAACGAGGGAAAACTAACCTAAATAATAACGAAATGATTCGATAAATAAGTAAATTTTATTTGAGATTAATATTTTTAATTAGTGCTCTTTAGTGGGATTTTTAGATTTATTTTTGTGAGTTTAATGAAATTTTCTAACTTTAAAATCTTATTTTTAAGTATTTTTAAATAATTTTTCAATTAAATAAATAAATAAAAATAATAAAAAAATGGGTTGACTTTCTGACAGTTGACCGGGTCTGACCGGTCAGACTGTGTTTATTCTATGCGGCACGCGGGATCGAACTCGGGACCTTTCGTTTGTGTGCACGCAGCTCTACCAACTGAGCTACGTGTCTAACCCGAAATATTCTCTGTTTTAATTATATATATATACTAATTCACTTTAACCTTATTTAGTTTTTACTAAAAATGATTTAATATGGCCGAACCGGTTGTAGAGACCCGGAGTCGAACTCGGAACCTCCGGTTTGAGTGCGCACAGCCCAACCAGTTGGGCTGTGTGTCTAATCTGCTTAACTACTGGATTATATTCCTCTTATATACATTCTGTGGATTGATCTGAATAGGTTTTAAAAACGTTGGTTTTATTTCAGAAAGTCGGTAACATGTGCGATTCAAACTCGGGACGTGTGTATTGTATTTGCACACAGTCCACCGCTGGACTGTGTGTCTAACCCGGTTAAATATCCGTTTTTAATTATACTAATACACATTTTCATCTTCATCTTCTCCACTTACAAAAATACAGAACAGTGAAATCCGACTGTTCTGTTTAATCGACCACAACTTGTACTTGATTGAAATGGAAAGAAGATTAAGTGATATGGTATACCAAAACAGCGAGTTTGCTTCAGATTTCCGGCAAGATTTCGCCGACTCTGATTTACGATTTCCGGCTGAGTGAACTGTTTAACAGTTTCGATTATTGTGTTGAGCAATTTGATTACTAATCAAGAGATAGCAAGAAAGGTTTAGATGATTGTACCGATTAGGAGTAAGGCTTCGGTTCTCCGATGATATTCCGGCGAGTGCGAGAATTTCCGGCGACGTGTTCTGAGTGGACTAAAGCTTCAGGAAGTGAGCGCGGTTCTGAGCGAAAGATTTACAGGAGGTTGGAGTGGGTATTTATAAGGAGGAATAGTTGATTTGGGTTTGAATTAAGGTCAACAATCGCGATTAAAGATTTCCGACGGTTTTTGACTAAATTGATTGCCGGCAACGGTTATAACTGATGTCGAAATCAGTTTATCCGTTTCAGTCAAAGGAAAAACAGCCAAAATCGCGGAGTTTAGGTTTTTCCGGTGATTGCGAGTTCTGGGCGCGCTGATTTGCAGATTTGACTTTTCAGTTTTTATTATAAGTATTATTTGTTTCAGTATTTGTCACAAAAGAAAGTGTGTGGCGGAGTGGTGTGGTGTGTGTTTGTCTTTGTGGGAGACCCGAGTTCGAGACCCGGCTGCTCCATTTTATTTTTTATTCACATATTATTATTATTTATCATGGTTTTTAAATTCTTAAATGTTTATTAATTATGTACTATTTAAAATAATCTGAACAATAAATACGCAACGAAATCTTATAACTGAATACTTGATTATTAAACGAAGCGGGTTTGGAAAACCCGTTTTGCGACGAATGTTACAGTATCCCCTACTTTTAGGAATTTCGTCCCGAAATTTAAGTAGTAGTGGTAACTGGAAAAAGATGCGGGTATTTTTCGCGCCTTGAGTCTTCACGTTCCCAAGTAAACTCGGGTCCTCGTTTCGACTCCCAACGTACCATGACAATTGGAATACGACTTCGCCTTAAACGCTTCTCTCCGAAGTCCATGATTTCTACCGGTCTTTCAACGAAGTGCATCGATTCATCGACTTGAATGTGTTCTAGAGGAATATGGAGATTTTCATCGGCGAGGCACTTTTTCAAGTTTGATACGTGAAATGTGGGATGAATTCTGTTGAGTTCTTCTGGTAGGTCAAGCTTGTATGCTACAGGACCTACTCTTTCGAGTATCTTGAAAGGTCTTACGTAGCGTGGTGCTAGCTTGCCCTTCTGGCTAAAACGAACCACTCCCTTCCACGGTGATACTTTTAAAAGTACTTGATCACCAATGTCAAACTCCAAGGGCTTTCGTCGTTTGTCTGCATAACTCTTTTGACGACTTTGAGCCGCTAGAAGATTGTTTCGAATTTGAAGGACCTTGTCGGTTGTTTCTTGAATTAATTCTGGACCGGTGATTTGCGCTTCCCCAATTTCGTGCCAACATATTGGGGATCGGTACTTACGACCATATAAAGCTTCGAAAGGAGCCATGCCGATACTTGAATGATAGCTATTGTTGTACGAAAATTCCACTAATGGTAGGTGAGCGTCCCAATTCCCTTTGAAGTCTATGACACATGCTCGCAGCATGTCTTTAAGGGTTTGGATGGTGCGTTCAGATTAACCATCAGTTTGAGGATGAAAAGCGGTACTGAGGTCTAATCGTGTACCCAAAGCGGTTTGTACGGCTCGCCATGTTCGTGAAGTGAAACGACCATCACGGTCTGAAATGATGCTTAATGGTACACCATGACGGCTTACGATCTCGCTGATGTAGATACGAGCTAACTTCTCGTTCTTGAAGTCCTCGCGAATCGGAATGAAGTGAGATGACTTTGTAAGACGATCGATTATTACCCATATGGTGTCATACCCACTGGAGGTGCGAGGTAACCCGGTAATGAAATCCATGGTTATGTTTCCCACTTCCATACGGGTATTTCGGGTTGGACTAGAAGTCCTGAAGGTCTTTGATGTTCAGCTTTTACTTTGGAACAGGTAAGGCACTTGGAAACAAAAACAGCGATATCCTTTTTCATGCCAGGCCACCAATAGGTGTATCGTAGATCTTGATACATCTTGTCGGCTCCTGGGTGTACAGAGTATCGTGTTTTGTGCGCCTCAATCATGAGGAAATCACGAAGGTTATCGCGATCAGGAATCCATATGTGGTTCAAGTAGTATAGAATGCCATCGGATTTGGTTTCGATTTTGAGTTCAGCTCCACATGACAGCTCATCGCGTACGTCATTTTCTGTTACAGAAACATGTTGTTTTCTGTTACTGAAACATGTTGGGCTACTCGGATTCGATCTTTGATGTCGGTTATGATTTGCGAACATAGAGGACGAATGGAGTTCGCATAACCTTTTTGACTGAGCACATCAGCCACCACGTTTGCCTTGCCAGGATGATACCGAATTTCACAGTCGTAGTCGTTGAGAAGTTCGACCCATCTTCGTTGCCTCATATTCAACTCCTTTTGGTTGAAGATATGTTGGAGACTCTTGTGGTCTGTGTATATTTCACACTTAGTACCGTAGAGGTAATGTCTCCATATCTTGAGAGCGAACACAACGGCTCCAAGTTCCAGGTCGTGGGTGGTGTAATTCTTCTCGTGAATCTTGAGTTGTCTAGAGCATAGGCTATCACTTTTCCTCTTTGCATCAATACACAGCCTAGCCCTTGCCCCGATGCGTCGCAATATACCACAAAGTCATCGCAACCCTCGGGAGTGTGAGGATAGGTGCGTCACAAGGTTTTTGCTTTAGAGTTTGGAAGGTTTCCTCTTGTTTAGGTCCCCGTATGAAGGGTTTTCCTTTATGAGTCAAAGCTGTGAGTGGTACAGCAATACGGGAAAAATTGGCAATGAAGCGTCGATAGTAACCAGCCAAACCAAGAAATGACCTTACCTCGGTAGGGGTACGTGGCGCTTGCCATTCCTGCACTGCCTTGATTTTTGAAGGATCAACATGAATTCCCTTGTCATTGACGACAAGTCCAAGGAATTGTACTTCTCCTAACCAGAAGTCGCATTTTGAGAACTTAGCGTAGAGCTTTTCAGTCCTTAAGAGTGTAAGGATGAGTCGAAGGTGTCGTTCATGATCGGATTTAGACTTGGAGTAGAGAAGGATGTCGTCGATGAAGACTATGACGAAACGGTCGAGGTAGGGTTTGCATACCCTATTCATTAGATCCATGAAGACAGCGGGGGCGTTGGTTAAACCGAAAGGCATGACCATGAACTCGTAATGACCATAACGAGTCCGGAAAGCGGTTTTTGGGATATCTTCTTCGTGCATTCTGAGCTGATGATAACCAGAACGAAGGTCGATTTTTGAAAAGCAGGTGGCGCCTTGAAGTTGGTCTAGGAGGTCATCGATGCGAGGTAGTGGATAGCGATTTTTAACCGTTAACTTGTTGAGTTCTCTATAATCAATGCACATGCGAAACGTTCCATCTTTCTTCTTCACAAAGAGAACAGGTGCACCCCAAGGCGAGGAGCTAGGACGTATGAATCCTTTGTCAGTCAGCTCTTGCAGTTGACTAGCCAGCTCTTGCATTTCGGATGGGGCTAACCTATAAGGAGATTTTGCGACTGGTGTAGCGCCAGGTACAAGATCGATGCGGAATTCGACTTCTCTCACAGGAGGAAGTCCTGAAATGTCGTCGGGAAAGACTTGTGGGAATTCTTTCACAACTGGGATATCTTCGAGTTTCCTCTCCTTGTTTCCCTTTTGACGACGTGAGTTAGGAATGCGACATAGTTCTAGCGGAGATATCTTCGGGCTTGAAGGCAGGACATTAGTTTGAGTCCTTTCGAAGGGGTTTCCCCAAAAATACGTAGGGTCTGATCGTCTGCGAGAGGAATGCGAATGAACTTTTCGTGGCACACCACTTCAGCGTGATGCTGGCTGAGCCAGTCCATACCGATTATAACATCGAAACTTCCCAACTTCATAGGAATAAGGTCAATTGGAAAATCGTGATCGTTTAGAGTGAGGGTACAATTGCGTATAATAGAATTTAATGAAACGGGTTTTCCGTCAGCAACTTCCACCGTTAGAGATTCCATGAGATTAACACGAGTTTGGTTGAGGCTAGGTTCAAATTCTAAGGACACAAAGCTCTTATCCGCGCCAGTATCGAATAATATGGATGCATAACTACCATTGATGAGAAACGTACCGTTGACCACGTTGTTGTCAGCCCTAGCTTGGTTGGCATTGATGTTGAAAGCTCTTCCTCTGGCAAATGGAGGAGCTTGGTTAGCTTGGTTTACCGGGTTTGTTTGAGCTTGGGCATGGATGATGTTCACTAAGCGTGGACAAGTGTTCCTGAAGTGGTTTGGGTCTCCACAGTTGTAATAAGTTCGCATAGGTTGCATCATGGGGTAGTTGGGTTGGTAGTAAGGTTGGGCTACGTGTTGTGTGGGTGGTAGAAGTAAGGGTTGTTGGGCTTGGCCCACTATCTGATTGTGGGTTTGGGTTGGAGGTTAATTGCGGTTCATTCGTTGAAGAGTACGGCAGGTTTGGATGGTGTGACCCGCACGGCCACAGCTTGTGCAATGTTGGCAGGGGTTTTCGGGAGGGTGATGGTATTGACAGCGGTTGCATTTTGGGTGTGGGCCGGTATATGGCTTTTTGAATGGTGCAGCTGGAGGAGCAATTTGGGTGATTGGTGCAGCAGTGATAAGAGAGTTGGTTTTAGTGACAGCGAAATTCTTGCCATTACGTTTCCTCTTACCAGCAAACTTTGAGGATGAGATTGGGTGGTTTGTAGTTGGGGTCTCTATGGGTGCTTTCTTCTTTTCATCTTTGAATTTTCCATTTCGAATGCGATTTTCAGTGAGTTCTGTAGCTAACTCCATCGCGGCTTCAAGTGTTGCAGGAGATGTGCTTAAAACCGAATCTTGAATTTTCGAGGGAAGACCTCGAATGTAATGTTCAACCAAGCGGTACACGGGGTGAACAAATTAGGGATCATCTGGTTCAGCTCGAGAAATCTCTTATTATAGGAAGTATGATCTCCTTCCTTTTGTTTCAGTGAGTGGAATTCGTCTTCCAGCTTTTTGATTTCGCTTCTTGGACAGAAGCGTCTTGTCATGAGTTCCCTTAACTCTTCCCATGTTAAGGCCATGGCATCTTCAACTCCTCGCTTACCTTTTTCCGTGTTCCACCAGGTAAGGGCTACCCCAAACAGTCTTCCAGTTGCATAACGTACCTTACGATCCTCGGGACAATCGCAATTGAGGAAAGTGTTCTCCATTTCTTTAAACCAGTGAAGGAGGGCGGTAACACCTTCGGTCCCTTCATACTTTGGGGGATCGCAAGATTTGAAGTGTTTGTAGGAGTACTTTTTGGAAGGAGGGTTGGCAACGCTCTAGTCTTCTTGATTGGGAGGGTTGATAGGATTTGCGGTGATAGCTTGTTGAACTTGAATCACGATGTCAGGAAGCACTGCGGCCATTTGTTTAGCAATTTGTGTGGCCAAGCGTTCATTTGATCTTCCTGACTTTCTACCTCCACGTAGTTGCCTAGCCGACATCTACAGGAACATATATAGGAAGATTGTGAGTTTAAGAATTTTCTAGGTGTCATGTGTTGTAAAAAGAATGAAAAACAACATAATTGGCAATAATTTAACTACATTCATAGGATGTCTTGGGTTTGCTCATGTTTGGGCCTCCAATGTCCCCCATACCATTGCATGTGTAGTCATGTGGGCCCCCATGACTATTGGGCTTGGTAGGATTCACATTGGTGTCGGCGGATTAACACTCACATCACCCGAATGAAAATCGTAAAATATGATTGCGAGATGTATGGTAGGAGGGTGTCCAGGTGTAGACACAATGACAACTCAAAGTGGGGTTAGCTCACACGACGTTTGGTATAGCATGCTTTGGCCTAATAGGTCCTTCGTACTCTCATCGTTAGTCCCAAGGTAGGCAAACTGGTCCTTTATTTTGGATTTATACGAATGCCAAGCCTAGACAGGACGTTCCGACTACTGGTACTCGTACCCTTCCAGTTACTACATGCCCGTTATGAGAACTCACTTTGATGTGATTTGAAAAATACAAAAATCATTGCAAAATCATGGGAATCGTGAGGTGTGTGCTCTCATGGATATGATATGTTATGAGGATATGATTCATGATGAGCATTGCATAATAACATGTATTTGTGAGCATGCTTGCATAACATTGAGTGTGAAAATAAACATAAAGCATATAAACATCATGAATTTTGTATGTAACGCATAAACAATTTAAAATTTAATCAACTATAGTATAGGCTCTAAGGGTCTAATAACCTATCCTATATCCCTATAGTCACAAGCTCTGATACCAATCTGTCACACCCCGACCCGCAGCGGAATAAAAGTCGGGGCATAATTGGGTTATCACCAAAGCTCATGATGTTTACTAAGATGTTTCATATTTATTAAATTCAAATTACAAACTTAAATATCCAAAACAAAATTCATACAATTACATGAAATTGAAACTACATAATTATTCCAAAGCATAAACTTGTTTATTCTTCTAGGCCTTCCTAAGTGTTTTCTGTCTCAGCTGGATCACCTGTATCATGTGTAAAACGGGGAGATTTTGGGTCAACAAAAGTTGACGAGTGAACCTGATAAAACATTTTTACTAATTTCTTGTTTTATTTAATAAGGAAAATTCGTGCAATAATCACATGTGAGCAAACATATATAGATAAACAATCACAAACCACTTTGGATGAGTATATGACATGAATGATGATGTATGTGAGATCAAGGCTCAATCAAACGGAGCCTATCTAATGAGGCTCCTGATGCTCAACCCATATCCCACGGGGAACTGATGGGCCTAATGAAATGCGTGCACTGAAAATGATAAATCCAATCTACATATAATTCACACAACAATTGATACACATTTGATCACGGATATGATGTATGTACAAGTATTTAAATAAAATAAAAGAATTGTACGACACATGATACACCCCAAAACATGATTAAAACGGGGAATTGATAGAGATTCACTCACAGTGGGTGCGTTCTTTGACGACGATGAATGCGCACGAATTTATGATTCAACCGAAGAGGGAAAAACTAACTTAAATAATAACGAAATGATTCGATAAATAAGTAAATTTTATTTGAGATTAATATTTTTAATTAGTGCTCTTTAGTGGGATTTTTAGATTTATTTTTGTGAGTTTAATGAAATTTTCTAACTTTAAAATCTTATTTTTAAGTATTTTTAAATAATTTTTCAATTAAATAAATAAATAAAAATACTAAAAAAATGGGTTGACTTTCTGACAGTTGACCGGGTCTGACCGGTCAGACTGTGTTTATTCTATGCGGCGCGCGGGATCGAACTCGGGACCTTTCGTTTGTGTGCACGCAGCTCTACCAACTGAGCTACGTGTCTAACCCGAAATATTCTCTGTTTTAATTATATATATACTAATTCACTTTAACCTTATTTAGTTTTTATTAAAAATGATTTAATATGGCCGAACCGGTTGCAGAGACCCGGAGTCGAACTCGGAACCTCCGGTTCGAGTGCGCACAGCCCAATCAGTTGGGCTGTGTGTCTAATCCGCTTAACTACTGGAATATATTCCTCTTATATACATTCTGTGGATTGATCTGAATAGGTTTTAAAAACGTTGGTTTTATTTCAGAAAGTCGGTAACATGTGCGATTCGAACTCAGGACGTGTGTATTGTATTTGCACACAGTCCACCGCTGGACTGTGTGTCTAACCCGGTTAAATATCCGTTTTTAATTATACTAATACACATTTTCATCTTCATCTTCTTCACTTACAAAAATACAGAACAGTGAAATCCGACTGTTCTGTTTAATCGACCACAACTTATACTTGATTGAAATGGAAAGAAGATTAAGTGATATGGTATACCAAAACAGCGAGTTTGCTTCAGATTTCCGGCAAGATTTCGTCGGCTCTGATTTGCGATTTGATTTTTCGGTTTTTATTATAAGTATTATTTGTTTCAGTATTTGTCACAAAAGAAAGTGTGTGGCGGAGTGGTGTGGTGTGTGTTTGTCTTTGTGGGAGACCCGGGTTCGAGACCCGGCAGCTCCATTTTATTTTTTATTCACATATTTTATTTATCAATTATGGTTTTTAAATTCTAAAATATTTATTAATTATGTACTATTTAAAATAATCTGAACAATAAATACGCAACGAAATCTTATAACTGAATACTTGATTATCAAACGAAGCGGGTTTGGAAAACCCGTTTTTCGACGAATGTTACAGTAAACTCCCAGGATTTAATGCAGAACTGATCTGGTATTCCAACAGCAATGGAAACCAGAAAACGCATAAGTTGGAGAAGAAACAGGAATACCAGGGAGGCTGCGAAAATTCTGTGTGTAGAATGGGTAGCCAAAGGCCTTTATTTATAGATTCAGATCTCAACTGAGAATGAGAAAAACGGGGAATGAGATAACCATTATCAACCAGATTCGAATTCGAATTGCTGTATATATCCCACACGAATTCGAATTCGTAGAGATATCATCTCTATCCCAATCTTATCTCATTCTATCTCGAACCACAGATCTGACGCACCTGAACTGGACCCTAGCTAAAAATAAAAGCGCCTCAAAGTGCGCCCATTGCGAAGCTCGCGGCTCGGCTCGACTCGACGCGCGTGTAAGCTTAAGCCACTTCTCAACCCATTTAACACTTTGATGGCCCAAAAGAGGTAATCCCTTATAAACCACTCAAATTTCATTACCCCACCAGTATGGGATGAATGAAACATAACAACCCTTTAATATTTCCAACATAATGCATTACATTGTTTTAAACTCATAATATATAAATCTATGCTACTGTTTTTTATTGAACACTTTACGTAGCCCTATGGGATCAGTTTTGTTTTAATTTTAGATATAAAATAGAATCAAGAATATAAACATCAATGCGGATCAGTTTTGTTTTAGTTTTAGACATAAATAGTATCAAGAAAATAAACATCAATGCCATCATCAATTCATCATCATCATTATCAAGAACCTAAAGCCTTCTCCTTTGTGTTTTAGCAAGTTTGTTTTTCCTGTTGATATTGGCGCTTAAACATTTACTATTATAGTTTCTATTATCTTTGTGTAAGTTACTAATAAGATCAAATTGTTGATATTACATTCAAGTTTATCTACAGTGATTTTACCTCATTGGTCCACATCAGTTTATCTCATTAATCCGTTGTGGCTAGAAAGCAAAGTTTAATTGTTTCATTGGTTGCACACAGAAACAATTAAACACTTTTTTATTTTATTTTTTAATTTAAAAATGCTTCCAAAACGCCGACTTAAATCTTAAATTCTAAATTAATTTGTTTTGAAATCCCATATTAAACCTTTTATTATTCTTTTATTCTGTTACAATTTATTTCTTAACCTGTAGAATTTAGTTTAGCCATGCAAATTAAGCCAGTATCTATTTTGTAAGTATCTACTTTATAAATTATTACTTCTTACAGCTCATATTTGTTTCAAATAATCTAATCCAATTTAGAAGTTTTGAATTTATTCAAAAATTACATATTATTTTGAAAGATCATAACCGTTGAGTGCATCGAAAACAACCGGTATGAACATAAAAGCTAAACGCTAAACCATTAATTTAATAAATACTTATATTGAGGGCTTTAGCACACTTGGTCCAACGTTACTTGCATACCCTGTGTGCACAAGTTCGACGTACATTTTGTTTGGAAAAAAATTTGGCATAACGCTTATGCATGGGAACAACATAATGGGAAGTGAACGTTGAGGTGCAAGGGAGATGCATAAGGATTTTGCATAAATGAATCACCACAAGTTTCAACATGGTTAAACGGGAAGAAAGATGGATAGATCAGGTGGTTGTTCTTCTCAGAGGGAAACAATCCAACTGAGGGGTTGTGAGGTGTCGACCGGTAGGCATGTCGTTGTGGTTCAGGTCAGTTTATGTTTTATCTAAGAAAGCGATTTGCCTTGCATAATCGCGAAGTAGATTGTTTTATTAAACATTCATAGGCAAAATTACTATAGGAAAAAATATCATTCACCTTCAATTAATAAGTTATGTATAGCTTATTCTCAAAAACGTATACAAAACCACGACATAATGATTTGATGTCCCAACTACATACATGGAATAATTTAAAATTTATAACTTTTTTGTTTATTTAATAACTCCTTATGAAATAACTATGATCTCACTATTGGAATAGCTATGACCTCGTTATAAACAAACGTAATAATAAAATCTAGGATAATATAAAACAAATCGTATTTGACTTCCAAATTCATTGTAACTTATTTAAATAGGTTCTTAAGGCGTTAACAATCCAACAGATCATATTTCATTTACAAAACCAGTTCAAATAAATACAATATCTATTTTATAATTCTTTTAACCGTCAAATTTCTTTTAGTTTCAATCGTCTGTCTGTAAGACTTGAACTTAAGACCTTCTACTCTCAAACCTAGGTGCTTAAAGGTTTTGCATTTGTTAATGGACTTATAAATTATTTATTTCTTGAGCTCATATTTGTTTTAAATAATCTAATCCTAACTTTAAAGTTTTATTTTTATTAAAAAATTACATTATAATTTGAAAGATCATAACGAATAAGGACATTGGAAAGAACCGATTTATTTCATTTTCATTAAAACAACCGATCAACCGAAAAGCTCTATGCTAAACCAAGAATTTTATAAATAAATATATTGTTCTTTTGTTTAGTTATATTGAGTGCTCTAGCCCCCTAGATCCAATGGTTACATGCAAATCACGTGTGTGGGAATTTCAGTTACATTTTGTTTCGAAAAAAATTGGCACAAGGCTTGATTTTTTTTTTTAAGTTAAGTTAGTGTTGGACATGGTTTTGTATGGAAACAACATAATGGGTCGGTGGAACCGTGGAGGTGTCAAGGTGAATGCATAAGGAAGTTGCCTTAATGAGTCACCATAAGTTTCAAAATGGTCAGGCAGGAAGAAAGACAGATATAACCTAGAAAAATCAGGTGGTTGTTTTTCTCGGGTGGAAACGATCCAACCGAGGGTTATGAGTTGTTGCTCGGTGGGCATGACGAGGTGGTTCGGGTCAGCCCGTGTCATGGGGAGTATTGTTTAGAAGAAGGTGATGACCAATGATCAATACAGTGGCGTTTCATGTTGGTGAACTTCATCGCATATGCAAGTTTCATTCCAGGTGAGATAAGAGTATGTCTTTCACGCTAAGGATAAAAACGGAGTAACCCGGGGTTTTTTCAGAAGATATCTTATCGGATTTGTAGGTAGGTGGATGAAGAAAGATTTGACAAAGCAAGAGACTTTGAATCTCGTATTGCCTAGCAGGTAAAGAAGAAAAAATGTGGTTACTTTTTGAAAATTAAATGGGGCATCTATATATAATAGGAACAAGCACTTGATTATTCTTAGTACATGAATATAATGATAATTTTCATTCTCTTATATGTGTTTATTAGATGATTATGTTGGTGGTGAGAATAAGTTCTAGTTACTTGAAACTTGTAGAAACTTATGAAATTCCAATCGGCTTATCACCAACGGTGTAGTACTCCCAAGGTTGGCCAACCACTCGTTCATTTATCTAAGAAAGCGATTTGTGATGCATAATCCAGAAGCAGATTGTTTTACTGAACATCGGGAGGCGAAATTGCTATAGGAATAAATATCACTCACCTTCGATTAATAAGTTATATATAAAGTAATAAAACCATAATCGCAAACTAGCAGTTTTTTTCCCAAAATACAAAACGTATGCAAAACACGACATAACGATTTCACATCCCAACTACATACATGGGATATTTCTAATAATTTATAAGTTTTTTTGTTTATTTAATAACTCCTTATGAAGTAACTATGATCTCATTATTGAAATAACTATGATTTCATTGTAACAGTAATAAAAAATCTAGGAATACTAACAAATCATGTTTGACTTACACATCCGTTCCAACTTATTTATATAAGTTCTTGTGGTATTAAGAATGGCACCAATGTGTGCTATCCCATAAAGCATAATCCTGAAATAGATTGTTTTGTTAAACATTGAATGGCAAAATTGCTATAGGAATAAATATCACTCACCTTCAAAAAAATAGTTATTAGTTATTTATAAATAAAACCATAAATCGCAAACTAGTAGTTCATTTAAAAAAACGTATATAAAACCACGACATAACGATTTGACGTCCCAACTATATTGCCTCTATATGTACCAACACAGAATGGAATATATATGATTTATAACTTCTTTATTTATTATAACTGCTTATGAAATAACTATGATCTCATTATTGTAACAACTATGATTTCACTATCACTGTAACACAAAAAAATCTAGGAGAATATAAAACAAATCATATTTGACTTTCACATCCGTTCAAACTTATTTATGTAGGTTCTTGTGGGGTTAAGAAAGACATCAATTAGCATTTTTGTTTATAGTGACTTTACCTCATTGGTCCACATGTGTTTACTTGGCTAGAAAATAAAGTTTAATTAGTTTATTTGGTTGAACACTCACCAAATAAAAAAAAGTCAGGTTCGATTCTCATAAATAAACAACTAACTACTTCTTCTTTGTGTTGAATTTAAAATGGTTCAAAAAGCCCCCACTGAAATCTTAAATTCTAAATTAATTTGTTTTTGAGTCCCAAAATAAACCTTTTATTATTTATTTTTATGTTCCACCGTACAAATGTAACACGTGTCATGAATGAATAAAAGGTTGTATTTGATTATTTATGATGTTTATATATGGTAGTTGATGAGTTGGTAAATCTAAAGTTTAATAAAAATTATGTTGGCAATATTAATATAAATGCTTATCGCGTAACGGATTAAAATGCGAAACGAACGTCGGTGACCGCCTGAATAATGTTAAAATCTTAAAAATAGTCCGTTACGATTGAAATAGTATATTCAATCATATTCGTAAGGAAAAATAATTTAAAACGCTAAGAAACTCTATTTTTCGAGTTTAAGTGCGTACGGTGCGATACTGCACATATCTGACAAAATACCGTCAACACAGCCAAATACGGAAACTAATAACTATTATAGTAATAATTTGACAAGTTTATTTTTATAGAATGATAAAAATAAATTAAAATTTTTAAATCCCTATTCTGCGAATTTAAGCGTGTATTGCGCAACACAGCGCGCATACTGCCAATTACCGATAATGTAACCGGTCCCGGCTGTCACACCCGACCCGCAGCGGAAAAGGTGATCGGGGCATGATTGGGTTATCATCAAAGCTCATGACATTTATTATAACGTTTCATATTTATTATTACAATTTAAAGGGAAAGATACATTCATAATTACATCATGTTCTACACATCATTCTAGACTTCATTATTTTCTTCTAAGGCATTTCCTATGTTTTCCTTACTTCATCCTGTTCACCTGTATCATGTGTAAAAATAGTTTTTGGATCAACAAAAAGTTGGCGAGTGAATCCTATGAAAAACATTTGTACAAGTTTATCGAATTGATAAAATAGAGTGCGTAACCACATATGAGTAAATATGGATGTAAACTTATTCACAAAACACTTAATATTAAATAATGCACAACATACAATAATAGATTGTTTTGAGGCACGCGTTGCTCAACTCGTCTCCCACGAGGAACTGATGGGCCTAATGAATGATTTGCATACAATCTTGATAATATGAAATACATAACTACAAACAACATTTACATTCTAAGTTTAAGGCATAATATGGTATGGCACGAGTTTAAATAATGAATTAGTTTTAGTGACACATGATACACCCCAAAACGTGTAATTAAAAAGGGGGAGTTTGTAAGATTCACTCACATTGGGTGCGTTCGGTTGATGATGTTGAATGCGCACGAAGTTTGATTTAACCACGAGTGAAACTAACCTAGATAATAACATAATGGTTCGGTAAATAATCGGATTTTATTAATCAATTTTAGTATGATTATTGGATATATTTTTGTGAGTTTAAGGCTATTTTCTAACTTTAAAAATGTTATTTTTAAGTATTTTTAATTGATTTTTAAATAAAATAAATAAATAAAAATAATTAAAAAAATGTTGACTTTTTGACCGTTGACTTGTTGACCGGTTTTATTGTGTAATTGTGTGCGCCGGGTGAGGCTCGAACCCGAGACCTCCCGTTCGCGTGCACGTAGCTCTACCAACTGAGCTACGTGTCTAACCCGAAATAATTCTGTTTTTAATTATACTTATATACTATTTAGATTTTTCTAGAAATTATTTATTTTTAAAAAGGATTTTAAATGCATCGAACCGGTGCTGACCACATGTCTCGAACCCGGGACCTGTGGTTTAGTTTGGCACACAGTCCACCGCTGGACTGTGTGTCTAACTTGGTAATTATTCTGGTTTCTATTATACTTAACATCTTACTGAAGTTAACCCGGTTCGGTCTCTAAAAAAAACATTTTATTTCTATGAAGGTGCGTGTGTCAAGAATCGAACTCGGGACGTTATGCATATTGTTTGCACACAGTCCAGCACTGGACTGTTTGTCTAACCCGTTCATAAAACTGTTTTAATTAATCTTATATCATATCAGTACTTCGTCTTCTCCGATTAAAATTTCCGATTATGACAATTCAACTGATTTATGTCTCATTCGATTTTCAAGCTTTATAAGTAATTGAAGGTAATGAATGGAGAGAGTTTGGGGGAAAGAGTATACCGATCAGCGTCTTTCACAGAACTCCGGCGAAGACTCGTCGGCTCTGTTTGTGAACTTCGGCTGTTAGGGTCAATTACCAGTTTTGTTCGATTAGTTATGATATGGCGGTACTTAAACATGGATTAACAGAAGTTTGAATGTTCCTACCGGCTCTCAGCGTGATTCTGAAAGTTTCAGAAGTTTTCCGGCGAAGGCAGGGATTCCGACAACGTCGTCTGGTATTGATTATGGATGGTGGATTTGTGTTAGTAACAGACTAACAATGAATTGAAACAGAAAAAGTCGAGGGAATTACCGCATGGATGTGAGTCTCGGTTTTCCGGCGACTTGCAGATATTTTCCGGCGAGTGATATTACGTCGAGAATGGGGTGATTGTGAGCGAAAAGGCTATCAGAGGTTAGAGGGTGTATTTATAGGAAAGAATCGAGATGCATGTGGTCTGATTTCAGTCTTGATTCGTCGGTTAAAATTTTCCGGCGGTTATGACCAAAGTCGCGGACTGGACATCGGTTATAACCGATGCAATATTTATTATTCGCGTTAAGACACAAGAAACCGACCGAGAAAGGCGAATTCGTCGGGATTTCCGACGACTGCGATTTGGGCGCGTCGGGGACTGGATTTGATTTCTGAGTTTCTTATTTGAATTAATTGTTCTAATAATGAACAAGAAACACAAGTGGCGGAGTGGCTGAGCGTGTGGGAGTTAAGACTTTGTTGACCATGTTGACCCGGCTGACCCGGGTTCGAAACCCGGCAGCCTTGTTTTATTTTTAACCCACTATTTTTAATACTTTTTCAAATATAACTTTTTTAATCCAATATACTTATTAATTATGTATCGTTTAAAACTAATTTGGGCATTAAATACGCCACAAAATTTTTAACTGATTGTTCGGTTAATAAACGGAGCGGGTTTGGTAAATCCGGTTTTTGACGGATGTTACAGTATCCCCTACTTTTTAGAAATTTCGTCCCGAAATTTAAGTAGTGGCATATTTGTCTAAAAGGATGGTGTTTAATTTTGACAGTTACATACTTAGAAAAAGAGTAAGAGTTTAAATTTTTGTTTGAGGCGGTAACGTTCCTTGTAAGGGTTGAGTATCCTGCTACAGGAATCGCTTTTTGTTGCCTACGGTAAAAATATTGATAAGCGGAGTTGATTCACTAAGTATGATTTCATGCGCAAGAGTTTTGATATGTCTGGAAAGATAAGGTTATATCCTAAAACAAAACTTCTAATACTACAACCTACATGGAACTTCTCATAACCGCCTGACAATGCCTCTGATCCTTTGGCAAGAATACTTATATATAGGAAGTACCAGCGCGTATCCACCATATTCTTGTCAAATTTTCATTGGTTTTATCAGTAAGTTATGATTGGTTCTATGATGTGACTCTAGAACATAAATAAACACCACAACCAATGTCTGAGTCCTAATTCTGATAGTATACAAGTTTGATTGGTGACATAATCCCATTTCTTTAAATGGTGAGATGATATAAATGCTAGATCAGTGAGTATAAAACGAACTTCAACCAAGAAATTACTAAATCCTACATGGAACTTCTCATAACCGCCTGACAATGCCTCTGATCCTTTGGCAAGAATACTTATATATAGGAAGTACCAGCGGCGTATCCACCATATTCTCGTCAAATTTTCATTGGTTTTATCAGTAAGTTATGATTAGTCCTATGTGACTCTAAAACATAAACAAACACCACAACAATGTCTGAGTCCTAATTCTGATAGTATACATGTTTGATTGGTGACATAATCCCATTTCTTTAAATGATGAGATGATATAAATGCTAGATCAGTGAGTATAACAAACTTTAAACAAGAAATTACTAAATCCTACATGGAACTTCTCATAACCGCCTGACAATACCTCTGATCCTTTGGCAAGAATACTTATATATAGGAAGTACCAGCGGCGTATCCACCATATCCTCGTCAAATTTTCATTGGTTTTATCAGTAAGTTATGATTAGTCCTATGTGACTCTAAAACATAAACAAACACAACAACCAAAGCTTGAGTCTAAATTCTGATAGTATACATGCTTGAATGATGACAGTACCTCTCTCGTTTGTTGTGATGGAGAGGTTAGTCTATGTAGAAATGGAACACAATCCAATTTCTTTAGATGATGATGTGATATGAATGTTAAATCAGTGAATGTAACACAAATTTCAACCAAGACAATACTAAATCCTACATGGAACTTCTCATAACCGCCTGATAATGCCTCTGATCCTTTAGCAAGAATACTTATATATAGGATAGTACCAGCGGCGTATCCACCATATTCTGTCAAATTTTCATTGGCTTTATCGCAAGTTATGATTAGTCCTATGTGACTCTAATACATAAATAAACACAACCAACCAAAGCTTGAGTCTTAATTCTGATAGTATACATGTTTGAATGGTGACAGTACCTCTCTCGTTTGTTATGATGGAGAGGTTAGTCCTTGTGGAAGTGAGTCATAGCTCAACTTCTTTAAATGATGAAATTGAAATACGTTGAAATGTATGATGAACAAACTTCGACCAAGACATTACTAAATCCTACATGGAACTTCTCATAACCGCCTGATAATGCCTCTGATCCTTTGACAAGAATACTTATATATAGGAAGTACCAGCGGCGTATCCACCATATTCTTGTCAAATTTTCATTGACTTTATCCGCAAGTTATGATTAGTTCTATGTGACTTTAAAACAAACACAACAACCAAAACTTGAGTCTTAATTTTGATAGTATACATGTTTGATTGATGACAATACCTCTCTCGTTTGTTATGATGGAGAGGTTTAGTCTATGTAGAAATGGAACACAATTCAATTTCTTTAAATGATGAGATGCT
Organism: Scalesia atractyloides; assembly: GCA_947069175.1. Lineage (NCBI taxonomy): Eukaryota > Viridiplantae > Streptophyta > Magnoliopsida > Asterales > Asteraceae > Scalesia > Scalesia atractyloides. Next base: position 43,338,440 of record CAMTDV010000014.1, read on the forward strand.
ATAAATGCTAAATCAATGAGTACAAAACAAACTTCAATCAAGAAAATACTAAATTCTACATGGAACTTCTCATAACCGCCAGATAATGCCTCTGATCCTTTGGCAAGAATACTTATATATAGGAAGTACCAGCGGCGTATCCACCATATTCTTGTCAAATTTTCATTGGCTTTATCCGTAAGTTATGATTGGTTCTATGTGACTTTAAAAATAAACAAACTGAAATAGTAATTCGCATTAAGATCCTTGGATAAATCAATTTATAAGTAGGAAATTGAGATAACATAAAGAAAACGTAAATAAGCGGTTGGAGTTGAATCTTGATTTTTGGTGAAGGGGACCAGTTGGGTGGTTTCGTTTGGGCCGTCATTATCTTCAACAAGATTGGCGTTGATGTTGAAAACTCTTCCTCTTGCTGGTGGCCTAGCGATTTGGTTTCCTTGATTTGCTTGGTTAACTGGGTTTGCTTGAGCTTGGGCGTTTATGATGTTAACCAATCGAGGGCACGTGTTTCTAAAGTGGGTAGGGTCGCCACAATTAAAACAAGCTCGAACATAAGGTAACATGGGGTATTGGGGTTGTTGATAGGTTTGGATCATGTTTTGAGTAGGGGGAGAGATTTGGTTTTGAGAGGTGCGGCAAACCTTGCTCAAATGACCATAGCGTCCACAATTCGCACATAGTCGACAAGGTAAGGTAGATGGATGGTGATAAAAACAGGTGTTACATCGAGGGTGAGGTCCAAGGTATGGTTTCTTATTTGGGTAAGTTGAGTTGGGTGCTACTTGGTGATTGGGATAGCTTGGATGGGTATGGCTTGTGAAATTGGTTGATTACGTTGGGTGACAGCGAAAAGTTGCCATCTCGTTTTCTCTTAAAAATGGGTTGAGAAGGGGATTCGGTTTGGGTGGAGTTTGAAGTTTCAGTTGATGCTTTATCCTTCTTTTTCTCCTCCTTGAAGTCTTTATTCCGGATGCGGTTCTCGGTGAGCTCTGTAGCTAACTCCATTGCGGCTTCCAAGGTTACAGGTGTGGTACTTATTAAGAGTCTTGAATTTTTGACGGAAGACCTCGAATGTAGTGCTCGATCAAACGGTAGAGAGGAGTGAACAAGTTGGGAACCATTTGATTTAACTCGAGGAATCTTTTGTTGTATGTGGTGTGGTCGCCTTCCTTTTGCTTCAACGAATAGAACTCATCTTCTAATTTCTTGATTTCGCTCCTTGGGCAAAACCGTCTGGTCATGATTTCCTTCAACTCTTCCCAAGTCAAAGTCATAGCATCTTCAACCCTCGTTTGGCCTTCTCTGTATTCCACCAAGTAAGTGCTATTCCAAATAAACGACCAGTAGCATATCGCACTTTGCGATCATCGGGGCAATCGCAATTTAGAAAAGTGTTCTCCATTTCTTCAAACCAATGGAGGAGAGCGGTGACACCTTCGGTCCCTTCGTATTTTGGAGGGTCGCAGGATTTGAAATGCTTGTAGGTGCATTTAGTGGTATTTGGGGGAGGGTTGATAACATTTTGATCTTCTTGGTTGACAGGATTAGCGGTAAGGGCTTGTTGGATTTGAACTACAATGTTGGGTATTACGACAGCCATTTGTTGAGCGATTAGGGCAGCCATGCGCTCGCGGGCTTTTCCTGCTCTCATCTTCTACGAGCGAGGCTAGAAGACATCTACAAGGAATACATATCAAGAGTATGAGTTGGATGTTTTTGGGATCATGGGTCGTATTTAGGAATGAACATTCATAAAATAAATTAACATAATAAATCTACTACATCCATAGGATGTCTTGGGCTTTGCTCGTAATTGGGCATTGCATGCCGCCATACTTCACCTTCGTAATCATGTGGGCCCCCATGAATACCGGGTTTTTCATATGGTTCGCATGTGTTAGCCTGGTTACGTACACTAAAACCCGGAGAAAATCGAGAAATATGTAACGTATGATATTCGGAATGTATCCAGGTGTGGACACGGTGACACCTCAAAGTGGGGTTAGTTCGAACGACGTTTGGTGTGGCATGCTTTGGCCTAATAGGTCCTTCGTACTCTCATCGTTAGTCCCCAGGTAGGCAAACTGGTCCGTTATATTGGATTTATACGAATGCCAACCTAGACAGGACGTCCCGACTACCGGTACTTGTACCCTTACAGTTACTACATGCCCGTCGCAGAACTCACTTTGATGAGATTTGAAAAATGAAAAATGCGACAAAATCTTTGAATAACGAAAGTATGAAGATGATTTGAATATGTGAACATTGAAATATGTATGATGAATGTGTATGTAAGTATGTACGTTTGACTGTAAGTATAAACAAATATGAAACAAATAAATATCATAAGTTTGCATGTAACCTCATAAACAATTAAAATCTAGTCAACTATAGTATAGCTCTAAGGGTCTAATAACCTATCCTATATCCCTATAGTCATGGCTCTGATACCAATCTGTCACACCCCGACCCGCAGCGGAAAAGGTGATCGGGGCATGATTGGGTTATCATCAAAGCTCATGACATTTATTATAACGTTTCATATTTATTATTACAATTTAAAGGGAAAGATACATTCATAATTACATCATGTTCTACACATCATTCTAGACTTCATTATTTTCTTCTAAGGCATTTCCTATGTTTTCCTTGCTTCATCCTGTTCACCTATATCATGTGTAAAAAATGGTTTTTGGATCAACAAAAAGTTGGCGAGTGAATCCTATGAAAAACATTTGTACAAGTTTATTGAATTGATAAAATAAAGTGCGTAACCACATATGAGTAAATATGGATGTAAACTTATTCACAAAACACTTAATATTAAATAATGCACAACATACAATAATAGATTGTTTTGAGGCACGCGTTGCTCAACTCGTCTCCCACGAGGAACTGATGGGCCTAATGAATGATTTGCATATAATCTTGACAATATGAAATACATAACTAACAAACAACATTTACATTCTAAGTTTAAGTCATAATATGGTATGGCACGAGTTTAAATAACGAATTAGTTTTAGTGACACATGATACACCCAAAACGTGTAATTAAAAAGGGGAGTTGTAAGATTCACTCACATTGGTGCGTTCGGTTGATGATGTTGAATGCGCACGAAGTTTGATTTAACCACGAGTGAAACTAACCTAGATAATAACAATGGTTCGGTAAATAAGCGGATTTTATTAATCAATTTTAGTAGGATTATTGGATATATTTTTGTGAGTTTAAGGCTATTTTCTAACTTTAAAAATGTTATTTTTAAGTATTTTTAATTGATTTTTAAATAAAATAAATAAATAAAAATAATTAAAAAAATGTTGACTTTTTGACCTTGACGTTGACTTGTTGACCGGTTTTATTGTGTAATTGTGTGCGCCGGGTGAGGGTCGAACCCGAGACCTCCCGTTCGCGTGCACGCAGCTCTACCAACTGAGCTACGTGTCTAACCCGAAATAATTCTGTTTTTAATTATACTTATATACTATTTAGATTTTTCCAGAAATTATTTATTTTTAAAAAGGATTTTAAATGCATCGAACCGGTGCTGACCACAGGTCTCGAACCCGGACCTGTGGTTTAGTTTGGCACACAGTCCACCGCTGGACTGTGTGTCTAACTTGGTAATTATTCTGGTTTCTATTATACTTAACATCTTACTGAAGTTAACCCGGTTTCGGTCTCTAAAAAAACATTTTATTTTGTGAAGGTGCGTGTGTCAAGAATCGAACTCGGGACGTTATGCATATTGTTTGCACACAGTCCACACTGGACTGTGTGTCTAACCCGTTCATAAAACTGTTTTTAATTAATCTTATATCATATCAGTACTTCGTCTTCTCCGATTAAAATTTCCGATTATGACAATTCAACTGATTTATGTCTAATTCGATTTTCAAGCTTTATAAGTAATTGAAAGGTATGAATGGAGAGAGTTTGGGGGAAAGAGTTATACCGATCAGCGTCTTTCACAGAACTCCGGCGAAGACTCGTCGGCTCTGTTTGTGAACTTCGGCTATTAGGGTCAATTACCAGTTTTGTTCGATTAGTTATGAATATTGGAGGTACTTAAAACATGGATTAACAGAAGTTTGAATGTTCCTACCGGCTCTCAGCGTGATTCTGAAAGTTTCAGAAGTGTTTTCCGGCGAAGGCAGGGGAATTCCGACAACGTCGTCTGGTATTGTTTCTGGATGGTGGATTTGTGTTAGTACGACTAACACTGAATTGAAACAGAAAAAGTCGAGGAATTACAGAGTGGATGTGAGTCTCGTTTTCCGGCGACTTGCAGATATTTTCCGGCAAGTGATATTACGTCGAGAATGGGGGTGATTGTGAGCGAAAAGGCTATCAGAGGTTTTAGAGGGTGTAATTTATAGGAAAGAATCGAGATGCATGTGGTCTGATTTCAATCTTGATTCTTCGGTTAAAATTTTCCGGCGGTTATGACCAAAGTCGCGGACTGGGACATCGGTTATAACCGATGCAATATTTATTATTCGCGTTTTTAAGACACAAGAAACCGACCGAGAAAGGCGAATTCGTCGGGATATCCGACGACTGCGATTTGGGCGCGTCTGGGACTGGATTTGATTTCTGAGTTTCGTTATTTGAATTAATTGTTTCTAATAAGGAACAAGAAACACAAGTGGCGGAGTGCTGAGCGGTGGTGGAGTTAAGACTTTGTTGACCATGTTGACCCGGCTGACCCGGGTTCGAAACCCGGCAGCCTTGTTTTATTTTTAACCCACTATTTTTAATACATTTTTCAAATATAACTTTTATAATCCAATATACTTATTAATTATGTATCGTTTAAAATTAATTTGGGCCTTAAATACGCCACGAAATTTTTAACTGATTGTTCGGTTAATAAACGGAGCGGGTTTGGTAAATCCGTTTTTTTGGGGATGTTACACCGGCAAATAAGAAATATTGATCAGTAATATTTTAGTGAGTTTATTTTTATAGAGCGTTGAAAATAATCTAAAACGTATGTTTTAAAACGTAATTAAAACGCTAGTTTAAAACACCCGGTATCCAATTAAATACCAGTTTTAAGCACATATATGATATATATATATATATATATATATGTATATATATGGGTGTGTGTGAGTGGAAAGTGGTGGCAGCCATTTTGGCCCCTTACCCCCCTCTCCTCCATGTGTAGACATGGGAACATGGAACAATGATGATACCTTTTCAAATATCTTTCAATCTTTACAAATCCAAGAAATAAATCAAGCAACACACCAACTCACTCACTCCCTCTCTCTAAAGCTCGGCCAAAGACCCCTATAAAACACATACATTTTCATTTTTCAAACCACTTCTTGAAGATTCAAGGGCATCTGAAGGTGAATTCAAGTGTTATGAAGATTTGGAGGTAATTCCAAGAAGATTCAAGCAAGAACAAGGCATCACATCACACTTTTTTGTTTTAAAACCCATCAAGAATCTTGAAGGTATAAACATTTCATCTTTCAAATCTTGTTCATGATTCATGGTGATGAAGGTTGATAATGAAAGTTTCTCTTGTTCTTGAATATAAACACTAACTTGAAACGAATAATAAATGGGTTTTTAATAAAAATGAAAATGGAGGTGTATATATAATATGTATGGCCTTATGTATGTATGTGTACTATACATATGAGATTTTGAGTTTTGATGTTTGATTGATTCTTGTGTGATAAAATGTTGAAATGTGATGTGTAAGTGATCTTGAAAGGTTCTAAAAAGGTTTTTGACCATATGAATGGACATGTGAAAGTTGAGATGTGAATCAGTGTGTGTGGTGTATATATGTCATGTATGTGTGTATATATAAGCATGCATGAACATTTTGATGTTGATAATTTCAAGTGTGAAGATAATCATGTGTCTTGATTTTTTGGGGAAAAGATTAGATGATGAGATCATATAAGAGATGGGGTTCTTAATGTTTGATCATAAAAAAATCTTTGAATAATTTGTTCAAAAAATTTTTGAAGATTTTTAGATGCATTAGAGCTTGTCCTAAACAGCTTTTGACAGTTACATACTTAGAAAAAGAGTAAGAGTTTAAATTTTTGTTTGAGGCGGTAACGTTCCTTGTAAGGGTTGAGTATCCTGCTACAGGAATCGCTTTTTGTTGCCTACGGTAAAAATATTGATAAGCGGAGTTGATTCACTAAGTATGATTTCATGCGCAAGAGTTTTGATATGTCTGGAAAGATAAGGTTATATCCTAAAACAAAACTTCTAATACTACAACCTACATGGAACTTCTCATAACCGCCTGACAATGCCTCTGATCCTTTGGCAAGAATACTTATATATAGGAAGTACCAGCGCGTATCCACCATATTCTTGTCAAATTTTCATTGGTTTTATCAGTAAGTTATGATTGGTTCTATGATGTGACTCTAGAACATAAATAAACACCACAACCAATGTCTGAGTCCTAATTCTGATAGTATACATGTTTGATTGGTGACATAATCCCATTTCTTTAAATGGTGAGATGATATAAATGCTAGATCAGTGAGTATAAAACGAACTTCAACCAAGAAATTACTAAATCCTACATGGAACTTCTCATAACCGCCTGACAATGCCTCTGATCCTTTGGCAAGAATACTTATATATAGGAAGTACCAGCGGCGTATCCACCATATTCTCGTCAAATTTTCATTGGTTTTATCAGTAAGTTATGATTAGTCCTATGTGACTCTAAAACATAAACAAACACCACAACAAATGTCTGAGTCCTAATTCTGATAGTATACATGTTTGATTGGTGACATAATCCCATTTCTTTAAATGATGAGATGATATAAATGCTAGATCAGTGAGTATAACAAACTTTAAACAAGAAATTACTAAATCCTACATGGAACTTCTCATAACCGCCTGACAATACCTCTGATCCTTTGGCAAGAATACTTATATATAGGAAGTACCAGCGGCGTATCCACCATATCCTCTTCAAATTTTCATTGGTTTTATCAGTAAGTTATGATTAGTCCTATGTGACTCTAAAACATAAACAAACACAACAACCAAAGCTTGAGTCTAAATTCTGATAGTATACATGCTTGAATGATGACAGTACCTCTCTCGTTTGTTGTGATGGAGAGGTTAGTCTATGTAGAAATGGAACACAATCCAATTTCTTTAGATGATGATGTGATATGAATGTTAAATCAGTGAATGTAACACAAATTTCAACCAAGACAATACTAAATCCTACATGGAACTTCTCATAACCGCCTGATAATGCCTCTGATCCTTTAGCAAGAATACTTATATATAGGAAGTACCAGCGGCGTATCCACCATATTCTTGTCAAATTTTCATTGGCTTTATCCGCAAGTTATGATTAGTCCTATGTGACTCTAATACATAAATAAACACAACCAACCAAAGCTTGAGTCTTAATTATGATAGTATACATGTTTGAATGGTGACAGTACCTCTCTCGTTTGTTATGATGGAGAGGTTAGTCCTTGTGGAAGTGAGTCATAGCTCAACTTCTTTAAATGATGAAATTGAAATACGTTGAAATGTATGATGAACAAACTTCGACCAAGACATTACTAAATCCTACATGGAACTTCTCATAACCGCCTGATAATGCCTCTTATCCTTTGACAAGAATACTTATATTGGAAGTACCAGCGGCGTATCCACCATATTCTTGTCAAATTTTCATTGACTTTATCCGCAAGTTATGATTAGTTCTATGTGACTTTAAAACAAACACAACAACCAAAACTTGAGTCTTAATTTTGATAGTATACATGTTTGATTGATGACAATACCTCTCTCGTTTGTTATAATGGAGATGTTAGTCTATGTAGAAATGGAACACAATTCAATTTCTTTAAATGATGAGATGCTATAAATGCTAAATCAATGAGTACAAAACAAACTTCAATCAAGAAAATACTAAATTCTACATGGAACTTCTCATAACCGCCAGATAATGCCTCTGATCCTTTGGCAAGAATACTTATATATAGGAAGTACCAGCGGCGTATCCACCATATTCTTGTCAAATTTTCATTGGCTTTATCCGTAAGTTATGATTGGTTCTATGTGACTTTAAAACATAAACAAACTGAAATAGTAATTCGCATTAAGATCCTTGGATAAGATTCCAATTTATAACTGGGATACGGGAAAATTGAGATAACATAAAGAAAACGTAAAAACTAAGCGGTTGGAGTTGAATCTTGATTTTTGGTGAAGGGGACCAGTTGGGTGGTTTTGTTTGGGCCGTCATTATCTTCAACAAGATTGGCGTTGATGTTGAAAACTCTTCCTCTTGCTGGTGGCCTAGCGATTTGGTTTCCTTGATTTGCTTGGTTAACTGGGTTTGCTTGAGCTTGGGCGTTTATGATGTTAACCAATCGAGGGCACGTGTTTCTAAAGTGGGTAGGGTCGCCACAATTAAAACAAGCTCGAACATAAGGTAACATGGGGTATTGGGGTTGTTGATAGGTTTGGATCATGTTTTGAGTAGGGGGAGAGATTTGGTTTTGAGAGGTGCGGCAAACCTTGCTCAAATGACCATAGCGTCCACAATTCGCACATAGTCGACAAGGTAAGGTAGATGGATGGTGATAAAAACAGGTGTTACATCGAGGGTGAGGTCCAAGGTATGGCTTCTTATTTGGGTAAGTTAAGTTGGGTGCTACTTGAGTGATTGGGATAGCTTGGATGGGTATGGCTTGTGAAATTGGTTGATTACGTTGGGTGACAGCGAAAAGTTGCCCATCTCGTTTTCTCTTAAAAATGGGTTGAGAAGGGGATTCGGTTTGGGTGGAGTTTGAAGTTTCAGTTGATGCTTTATCCTTCTTTTTCTCCTCCTTGAAGTCTTTATTCCGGATGCGGTTCTCGGTGAGCTCTGTAGCTAACTCCATTGCGGCTTCCAAGGTTACAGGTGTGGTACTTATTGCAGAGTCTTGAATTTTTGACGGAAGACCTCGAATGTAGTGCTCGATCAAATGGTAGAGAGGAATGAACAAGTTGGGAACCATTTGATTTAACTCGAGGAATCTTTTGTTGTATGTGGTGTGGTCGCCTTCCTTTTGCTTCAACGAATAGAACTCATATTCTAATTTCTTGATTTCGCTCCTTGGGCAAAACCGTCTGGTCATGATTTCCTTCAACTCTTCCCAAGTCAAAGTCATAGCATCTTCAACACCTCGTTTGGCCTTCTCTGTATTCCACCAAGTAAGTGCTATTCCAAATAAACGACCAGTAGCATATCGCACTTTGCGATCATCGGGGCAATCGCAATTTAGAAAAGTGTTCTCCATTTCTTCAAACCAATGGAGGAGAGCGGTGACACCTTCGGTCCCTTCGTATTTTGGAGGGTCGCAGGATTTGAAATGCTTGTAGGTGCATTTAGTGGTATTTGGGGAGGGTTGATAACATTTTGATCTTCTTGGTTGACAGGATTAGCGGTAAGGGCTTGTTGGATTTGAACTACAATGTTGGGTATTACGACAGCCATTTGTTGAGCGATTAGGGCAGCCATGCGCTCGCGGGCTTTTCCTGCTCTCATCTTCCTACGAGCGAGGCTAGAAGACATCTACAAGGAATACATATCAAGAGTATGAGTTGGATGTTTTTGGGATTATGGGTCGTATTTAGGAATGAACATTCATAAAATAAATGTAACATAATAAATCTACTACATCCATAGGATGTCTTGGGCTTTGCTCGTAATTGGGCATTGCATGCCGCCATACTTCACCTTCGTAATCATGTGGGCCCCCATGAATACCGGGTTTTTCATATGGTTCGCATGTGTTAGCCTGGTTACGTACACTAAAACCCGGAGAAAATCGAGAAATATGTAACGTATGATATTCGGAATGTATCCAGGTGTGGACACGGTGACACCTCAAAGTGGGGTTAGTTCGAACGACGTTTGGTGTGGCATGCTTTGGCCTAATAGGTCCTTCGTACTCTCATCGTTAGTCCCCAGGTAGGCAAACTGGTCCGTTATATTGGATTCATACGAATGCCAACCTAGACAGGACGTCCCGACTACCGGTACTTGTACCCTTACAGTTACTACATGCCCGTCGCAGAACTCACTTTGATGAGATTTGAAAAATGAAAAATGCGACAAAATCTTTGAATAACGAAAGTATGAAGATGATTTGAATATGTGAACATTGAAATATGTATGATGAATGTGTATGTAAGTATGTACGTTTGACTGTAAGTATAAACAAATATGAAACAAATAAATATCATAAGTTTGCATGTAACCTCATAAACAATTAAAATCTAGTCAACTATAGTATAGGCTCTTAGGGTCTAATAACCTATCCTATATCCCTATAGTCATGGCTTTGATACCAATCTGTCACACCCCGACCCGCAGCGGAAAAGGTGATCGGGGCATGATTGGCTTATCATCAAAGCTCATGACATTTATTATAACGTTTCATATTTATTATTACAATTTAAAGGGAAAGATACATTCATAATTACATCATGTTCTACACATCATTCTAGACTTCATTATTTTCTTCTAAGGCATTTCCTATGTTTTCCTTGCTTCATCCTGTTCACCTATATCATGTGTAAAAATGGTTTTTGGATCAACAAAAAGTTGGCGAGTGAATCCTATGAAAAACATTTGTACAAGTTTATTGAATTGATAAAATAAAGTGCGTAACCACATATGAGTAAATATGGATGTAAACTTATTCACAAAACACTTAATATTAAATAATGCACAACATACAATAATAGATTGTTTTGAGGCACGCGTTGCTCAACTCGTCTCCCACGAGGAACTGATGGGCCTAGTGAATGATTTGCATATAATCTTGACAATATGAAATACATAACTACAAACAACATTTACATTCTAAGTTTAAGTCATAATATGGTATGGCACGAGTTTAAATAACGAATTAGTTTTAGTGACACATGATACACACCAAAACGTGTAATTAAAAAGGGGAGTTGTAAGATTCACTCACATTGGGTGCGTTCGGTTGATGATGTTGAATGCGCACGAAGTTTGATTTAACCACGAGTGAAACTAACCTAGATAATAACATAATGGTTCGGTAAATAAGCGGATTTTATTAATCAATTTTAGTAGGATTATTGGATATATTTTTGTGAGTTTAAGGCTATTTTCTAACTTTAAAAATGTTATTTTTAAGTATTTTTAATTGATTTTTAAATAAAATAAATAAATAAAAATAATTAAAAAAATGTTGACTTTTTGACCGTTGACTTGTTGACCAGTTTTATTGTGTAATTGTGTGCGCCGGGTGAGGCTCGAACCCGAGACCTCCTGTTCGCGTGCACGCAGCTCTACCAACTGAGCTACGTGTCTAACCCGAAATAATTCTGTTTTTAATTATACTTATATACTATTTAGATTTTTCCAGAAATTATTTATTTTTAAAAAGGATTTTAAATGCATCGAACCGGTGCTGACCACAGGTCTCGAACCCGGGACCTGTGGTTTAGTTTGGCACACAGTCCACCGCTGGACTGTGTGTCTAACTTGGTAATTATTCTGGTTTCTATTATACTTAACATCTTACTGAAGTTAACCCGGTTCGGTCTCTAAAAAAAACATTTTATTTATGTGAAGGTGCGTGTGTCAAGAATCGAACTCGGGACGTTATGCATATTGTTTGCACACAGTCCAGCACTGGACTGTGTGTCTAACCCGTTCATAAAACTGTTTTTAATTAATCTTATATCATATCAGTACTTCGTCTTCTCCGATTAAAATTTCCGATTATGACAATTCAACTGATTTATGTCTAATTCGATTTTCAAGCTTTATAAGTAATTGAAAGGTAATGAATGGAGAGAGTTTGGGGGAAAGAGTATACCGATCAGCGTCTTTCACAGAACTCCGGCGAAGACTCGTCGGCTCTGTTTGTGAACTTCGGCTATTAGGGTCAATTACCAGTTTTGTTCGATTAGTTATGATATGGAGGTACTTAAACATGGATTAACAGAAGTTTGAATGTTCCTACCGGCTCTCAGCGTGATTCTGAAAGTTTCAGAAGTTTTCCGGCGAAGGCAGGAATTCCGACAACGTCGTCTGGTATTGATTCTGGATGGTGGATTTGTGTTAGTAACAGACTAACAATGAATTGAAACAGAAAAAGTCGAGGGAATTACAGAGTGGATGTGAGTCTCGGTTTTCCGGCGACTTGCAGATATTTTCCGGCAAGTGATATTACGTCGAGAATGGGGGTGATTGTGAGCGAAAAGGCTATCAGAGGTTAGAGGGTGTATTTATAGGAAAGAATCGAGATGCATGTGGTCTGATTTCAATCTTGATTCTTCGGTTAAAATTTTCCGGCGGTTATGACCAAAGTCGCGGACTGGACATCGGTTATAACCGATGCAATATTTATTATTCGCGTTAAGACACAAGAAACCGACCGAGAAAGGCGAATTCGTCGGGATATCCGACGACTGCGATTTGGGCGCGTCTGGGACTGGATTTGATTTCTGAGTTTCGTTATTTGAATTAATTGTTTCTAATAAGGAACAAGAAACACAAGTGGCGGAGTGGCTGAGCGTGTGGGAGTTAAGACTTTGTTGACCATGTTGACCCGGCTGACCCGGGTTCGAAACCCGGCAGCCTTGTTTTATTTTTAACCCACTATTTTAATACTTTTTCAAATATAACTTTTATAATCCAATATACTTATTAATTATGTATCGTTTAAAATTAATTTGGGCCTTAAATACGCCACGAAATTTTTAACTGATTGTTCGGTTAATAAACGGAGCGGGTTTGGTAAATCCGGTTTTTGACGGATGTTACACCGGCAAATAAGAAATATTGATCAGTAATATTTTAGTGAGTTTATTTTTATAGAGCGTTGAAAATAATCTAAAACGTGTTAAAACGTAATTAAAACGCTAGTTAAAACACCCGGTATCCAATTAAATACCAGTTTTAAGCACATATATGATATATATATATATATATATATATGTATATATATGGGTGTGTGTGAGTGGAGAAGTGGTGGCAGCCATTTAGGGCCCCTTTACCCCTCTCTCCTCCATGTGTAGACATGGGGAACATGGAACAATGATGATACCTTTTCAAATATCTTTCAAATCTTTACAAATCCAAGAAATAAATCAAGCAACACACCAACTCACTCACTCCCTCTCTCTAAAGCTCGGCCAAAGACCCCTATACACACATACATTTTCATTTTTCAAACCACTTCTTGAAGATTCAAGGGCATCTGAAGGTGAATTCAAGTGTTATGAAGATTTGGAGGTAATTCCAAGAAGATTCAAGCAAGAACAAGGCATCACATCACCATTTTTTGTTAAAACCCATCAAGAATCTTGAAGGTATAACATTTCATCTTTCAAATCTTGTTCATGATTCATGGTGATGAAGGTGATAATGAAAGTTTCTCTTGTTCTTGAATATAAACACTAACTTGAAACGAATAATAAATGGGTTTTTAATAAAAATGAAAATGGAGGTGTATATATATATGTATGGCCTTATGTATGTATGTGTACTATACATATGAGATTTTGAGTTTTGATGTTTGATTGATTCTTGTGTGATAAAATGTTGAAATGTGATGTGTAAGTGATCTTGAAAGGTTCTAAAAAGGTTTTTGACCATATGAATGGACATGTGAAAGTTGAGATGTGAAATCATGTGTGTGTGTGTATATATGTCATGTATGTGTGTATATATAAGCATGCATGAACATTTTTGATGTTGATAATTTCAAGTGTGTAAGAATACATGCATGTGTCTTGCATTTATGGCAAATGATTAGATGATGATGATCATATGAAGATGATGGTGTTCTTGAATGTTTGATCATAAAATAAATGCATGTTGAATATGATTTGATTCATATGAATTGTTGAAGATGTGAGTTAGATGCATTAGATGCTTGTACCTAAGCATGCTTGTGGGTGTATGCACCTAAAATGATGAATGAATTATGAAATGATAAAAATAGTTTTAGATTAGATTATACACCTTAAAAATAAGGTTATTTCATGTGTTAAAGTAGTATGAAACTTGTCATGAAGTTTACTAGCTTTGCATGTAGTACATTGTGCTTAAAAAGTTGTAAAATGTGTGAAATCGCATGATTTATGTGACCTACATAAAACTGTACTAATCTGATTATAACCATCATTTTAATCAATAAATAACATGTATTGTGTTAAAATATGAAGTCGTTTTGAGTTCGGATGGTTATGGTAACGTTTGAAGCAAAACTATGCGGTAAAAACGGTAAAAATCGTCTTTTTAAGAGGATTTTACGAAACTATTTTAGATCAGTAACTAAACTGATATTTTTGATAAAAATATAAGTATTTTAACTTATATTAAGTTTATTTGATGTTTGGTAAGTCATACGTGACTTTCAGCGCCCGAAAACGTTACCGAATCACTAAAATACTCATTTTACAAAGTACACTAGTATGTGTTGTTCATGGGTGAACCTTATGTGTTTAAATGTGTTATGTGATTCAAATGTATGAATATGATAATATGTTAAGTGTTGACATGATAGCGAGAATTTAGACTATGCATGTACACTTATGAGTTTAAAACGGTAAATCGATGAAATTGCGTTAAATGTGTAACTTCTTTGTCGATCATGAAAATTGATACATATGTTAACTTAATAAGTTACTTCTTGTATGCATGCTTTAAAAATGATAAAATATATAATTTAACGAGTTTTCGCGTGTTATGATATTGAATAATTATGTACGTTTGTGTATATATATTACGATGCGCAAATCTTAGATATATAGTGCTTATAAACGGGAGAGATAACGGATATAACATATTAATGGTAACCAATAAAACCGTTCAAGTCGCAAAATCTTATATATATTATATATATATATATATAAATGACTCGTATATATATTAAAATGCCGACATAATAAAAAATAATGACTTTTCGAGAAAATCTCATAGTTATGTGAAAATTCTAAGACTTGGGGAACTTAGGAATTATGAGATATGTTGTTTAATAAATCGTTCCTACGTATATCAGGACGTGTAGAATCAAATTGTGGCATCGCGCTAATTTAATTACGCACTAAAGGTGAGTGTCACTAAACCCATCTTTTTACTATTTTGAATATGTTTTGGGGGAAGAACACGCGTTAAAAAGGACCAGTATACGCTTTTGTATAAAATACGCCTCTGAATAAACTATGAATATATTTTTGTGGAAACTATGATTTGGAAATTATGTGATATGTTTTTAGAGAAAAACATGGTTTTTATATAAATACGTTTCTGCACGAAACGGATTTTGGAATAATGATATATGCGTTTCGGGGATGAAACGAGGATTATTACGGTGTTTTTGGGGATAAAACGATCGTGTAGATTTAAAAATGCTTAAATCTAAATAGCGAT
Organism: Scalesia atractyloides; assembly: GCA_947069175.1. Taxonomy (NCBI): domain Eukaryota; kingdom Viridiplantae; phylum Streptophyta; class Magnoliopsida; order Asterales; family Asteraceae; genus Scalesia; species Scalesia atractyloides. Next base: position 43,353,886 of record CAMTDV010000014.1, read on the forward strand.
ACATTTGCGTGATCTCAAGAGGTGTAAGTAGCCGTATTGGCTTACATTTCGGTGGGGATTTACGGGTGATTTGTACAACATGATATATTAAATTTGTCAATATTAGTAGGATATATATATATATTGTTCATGAGGCAAGTGATATAGATGGCCCGTATCGGCGCATGCGCAAGTATTGCTGTTTAATCATTTAAGTATTGAACACGTAGAATTGTTAGTAGATCTATCGGGTTAACTACCTCGTCATGATCGGTCGCTCCAATCAAGTCAAACGACGAATTGATATTCTATTATAATCTAGTCTTGATTAGACCTTAATGTTAATATATAGTTCGTAATGTCTTGCAAACATACGAGTCTGAGCATTTGATGCTATAAATTTAATATGTAAAACTTGGGAAGATGCTTTAGATCGAGGGTTTCGGGGAAACGCTTGCGACGGCTGACCCATGAATTTTATTAAGGAAATAAATTAACTCTCGAATATTTGGATGTTTTGATAATAAACACATAATTTAGAAACTTTTTCCTTGTTTTTAGATTTGAATATGTGAGCTCACCCTCATTTGTGTTGACACTTGATTTTAACGTGTTCTTCAGGTACTTGAGCATGGCTTCAGGAATTATGGCGTATCTTGTGGTTGTTGATGCATGGTGGTTTTCAAAATGTTTTGGACAAGACTTTTAAAACTTTGGGACCTATGTAATAAGATCCTTAAGGATCAAAAACAACTTAACTGTGATGTGGTTGTAACGTACTTTAAACTTTATGTTTTAAAAACTATGTTTTAATTAAGTTAAATGTCCAACATCAACAATGCATCGTTCGGCAAGATATTTATGGGCACCAACTTCTGTCACCATTACGTTTCTATTTCCGCTGCGACGTTTTTGGGGTGTCACAGAAGTTGGTATCAGAGCCAATGGTTGTTAGCGAACTAGATGTTTTCGGGGAAAAACTCTAGACTTCAACCAAAGAATTTTGAGATTTATGTTCAAAATTCGCGAAGCCAAAATTTTTTAGATAAACATGGATTTTTATCATGTATGAGAACCATTGCATTTTATTGTGCATACGTGTTAATCTGTTTATTTGGGCCTTATGTGTTATTTTCATTAGAACACACACTTACTTTGTACGGTTATATGTCACAGATGTCGCACAAGCATGAAGTCATCGAGATTCATGACTCAGGTAGCGAGCCAGAATTCGAGACTTCACCTAGATCAGTTTTGCAAGAGATACCCTTCACGACTCCACAGTTTGTTGATGCGGTCGGATTCGCTTCGTCCTTCCATGTTAACCCTGCTGCATTCGCCAGCCAGGTTGACCCCTGTTATGCTTTTACAAGCAACGGTTGGATCGAAGACGATGATAATGCTCCACCCTCGATCTACGAGACTGGGTAATCGTCAGGTACCGTGCCAGTTATTGATGACGTGGATAGAGGTGTTCAGTTGATTGGAGGATCTTATAGTATCGCACCAGTAGTAGACACTACCATTGTTACGGCTCAGCCATTAGAGCCATTGGTCGTCTCATCTACTGTCGTTGCTGAGCCCACTACTGAGATCCCTCCACCCGTTGTTGCTGAGTCGTCATTTCCATCGATCGAGTCGCGTGCTCCTACTGCACCCCTTTTGGTCTACTTTCAACGTAGGAAGAGGATACGACCAGTTGGAGAGATTGCATCGACTTCTAGAGCTGAGACACATCTGCTTCGAAGAAGCAGAAAGAAGTGTGGGTTAACGATGCTCTCCTTGCGACGTCAGTTGGGAGCTATACGTGGGGATCTGGAGGCGACCAAGGAGAAATTGAAGGATTTAGAGGGGCAGATTGACTGGTATGATGAGGTTCAGGATCTAGATGACAGTGCTATGGACCAAATGCACTGGAGTAAAGTAGAGTTGGAGGAGCTTGTGAGGAAGCTTCTAGAGTTTGTTGGTTTGAAGAAGTGATGGTTGTATGTTGTTTGTGTTGTTTATTTCGTATGTCTCCTTTATAAACCCTTATATTGGTTTACATGCCAAATTTTTTGTTATTTAGGAGGAAATTTCATCTAAACTTGTCATTGGTGGTTGATTATGACACACCAAATTTTGATTGGTTGTTGTACTATGAACAAGCTTTGTAATTTCCGTGATAAATATCAATGACATGGGTTCTCTTTTGGTTAAATTATTCTCATTATTATTGTGGATGCATGTGTATTGTTTAGTCCACTATTATTTAATGATTGAAATATTTAAACAATGTCTTATGTTGATATTATTATTGCAATAATAGAAACGACAAGATGCCGCCAAAAGCGAGACATGGTACTGGACTACCTACCACTCCATAGGAGTTAGCACAACTCATAGCCTAACCGTTAATACTGCCTTGGAACAGCGCGAAGCCAACCAGAATATTGGGCAAGGACGTGGACGTGGTGCTCCTGGGCAAGGTGATGGTGGTATACAGATTGGAAATCCGCAAGGTAATATAATGACCGGAAAAGTTTTAGTAGATCCTGTGTTATGATATAATCAGACGTAATCTTGATTTTTCATTAACCTTGTGAACAGTGCATGGATGTACGTATAAAAATTTTCAAGGCTGTAACCCACGATCATTTACGGTGCTAAAGGGCCTCTTGAAATCATTAAGGATCGAGAAGTGGAGTCTGTGATGGCCATTAGCGGTTATGCAGTGATCAGAGGGTTAGGTATTGCTTCGTGTTCATTTCTTGATGAAGCTTTATCCTGGTGGAACACTCAAGTTCAAGTTTTGGGCGAAGACGCTACCTACGGTCTTACTTGGAACGAACTAAAAGAGATGCTTCTTAAGGAATACTGCCCAGTAGTGAGATGTAGAAGATTGAGACTGACTTCTTGAATTTAACCATGGAAGGCCTGAATGTTAGAGCTTATACATCTCGGTTCAATTTTTGGCTAGATTGGTTCCACGAATGGTCACTCCTGAATACGTTAAGATAGAGAGGTATATTTTGGGATTGATCGCCACAAATTCGCAGTATGGTTACATCAGCGAAGCCCACTACCTATCTGGAAGCTACTACTCTAGCGAAATCATTAGCGGATGATGTTGCTCGCAAAAGTAGCCTTAACAGGAAGGAGGAGACTGGGAAGTCGTCGGGTAAGGTCAAGGCAGATGGGAAATCTGACCGACCAAAGCGTTCTGAGCCTAGATCTAGGGATTCGTGGGAGCGAAAGTCTGAGAGCTCAAGAAAGGATTCCGATGTGAAGCGTGAGAGGAAAGCGATTCGAGGAAAGGCATAAGTGGCTAGTTCTAGTGATTCGAAAAAGGATAATGCTAGGGATGGCAAGAGTGGTTCAGTGAAGAAGACTCACGGGATGAGCAGGGAAAATGTACCAGATGCGGACGATCTGGCACGCGATGCGTGAATGCTACGCTAAAAGCACATCGGATGGGGCAAGCTCGAGGGATGCTAGGTTGCGGAGAGCAGGGACACTTCAAGAGGAACTGTCCAAAGGTGAAGGGTCAGAATGCTAGGGGCAGAGCTTTTGAGCTGAATGTGGGAAGGCGTGATGATCCTGCAGTTTTTACGTTCCTAATCAATGACCATTCTGCATTCGTACTTTTGATACCTGGGCTGACTTGAGTTTGTTTTGGAAAACTTTGAACCGTTTCTGTGTTCTCAAACAAGTAAGCTAAGTAAAATGTACTCGATAGGATTAGCAAATGGTAAATTGATAGAGACTAGCAAAGTCATTCGTGGTTGTAGAATTTGGTTATGGGATCATAGTTTTAGTATCGATTTATTACCATTGGAGCTGGGTAGTTTTGATGTAATCGTTGGAATGGATTGGCTATCCAAGAACGGAGCTGAGATCATTTGTTCAGAGAAACAAGTGCGGATGCCTCGTCCTGGTGGTGGTGAAGCTTTAGTTGTTCATGGTGACCGATCGATTCGAGTGTCAGGAGTTGTTAGTATTATGAAGATGCACAAGATGTTGCGTAAAGGCTATCTAGCGTTCTTGGTTAACTAGTGGCTACAAAGGCCGAGAGTATGAAGATTGAAGAAATTCATGTAATTCGCGATTATCCGGAAGTTTTCCTCGAAGACTTGCCTAGATTACCCCCTGCGAGAAAGATCGAGTTTAAAAACGATCTTGTACCCGGTGCTGCACCGATTGTAAAATCTCCTTACAGATTAGCACCGTCAGAAATGAAAAAGTTGTCGAATCAGCTTCAAGAGCTGCTAGACAAAGGTTTCATTCGCCCAAGTTTTTCGCATTGGGGAGCACCTATTTTATTTGTGAAGAAGAAGGATGGTTCCTTGAAAATATGTATTGATTACAGAGAGTTGAACAAATTAACTATCAAGACTCAGTACACTCTACTGAGAATCGACGATTTGTTCGACCAGCTTCAAGGATCAAGCTACTACTTGAAGATAGACCTGCGTTCAGGTTATCACCAGTTGAAGATTGCTGAGGAAGACGTTCCAAAGACTACTTTTAGAACACATATATAAGAATTTATACATCTTTAAAACGTCAAATAGACCCGTTTACGCGAGAACTTGTCGTATTTTCATTGATTTTGGTACTCATTTGAGTTGTTTGTGAAAATACAGGTTCAGGCTTCGGCCCGGTGTTGAAATGAAGGCTTTTGGAGAAAAAGGAGCAAAAACGGAGTTTTCCAGCAAACTGCCAGATATGGCACGACCGTGCCAACCACTGGCACGATCATGCCAGGCCAACCCTAATCGGCAGATCATCGGCATCTCATTTTCTGCGCAAACCAGGAAGATTTGAAGACTGCACGACCGTGCCACGCCAAACCAGTCTCAGATCAGCTTGTTCCCGGGATCATTTTAGACATTTTTGAGTATTTCATCAGGAAGCATGACCGTGCCAAAGGTTGGCACGACCGTGCCACCTCAGAAAAGTTTGAGCGGGATTTTTCCCAAAATGGCTAGCAAACATGTCAACACTTGAAAAAGGCACTCTGATACCTACCAAGCACGACCGTGCCAAAAAGTGGCATGGTCGTGCCAAACTCCCAGTAGCATAAATACGTGGTTTAAGCTCATTTGGAAGGGAGTTGGAGCATTTTGGTGAAAAATTCTCTCAAGAATCTGACCTTGGAAGCTTGTAGGAGCCAAGAGGAAGCCTTGAAGAGGATTACTACACTTGAAGATTCACTCAAACTACCATTAATCTTGTCTTTAAGTTGGTTAACTTACTAGTTTCATCATGAACAATTTATGCTTTCTTGTACTTGATTTGGTTACTATGAGCCTTATGGGCTAAATATTTGTGTTGTTTAAACTTTGTTGAAGCTTATGAACATGTGATGATTATGAAAGTAGATGTGGTGATTGTTTTTTGTTAATCTTAATATATCTTGTTCTTGGAGTTCTTATGTATGTTTAAAGTTTTTATTCTTGAAGGTTTGGTCATAAGTATTTACATGCTGTGTTGGAAAGCCCATGTAGAGATTATGATTGTTGAATCTTGTTAACTTTTTTAGTATGATTCATGGTATGATACTAGGAATGGTGATTGCTAACATGATTAGAATGGAGAGTTGAACTGTGTAGAATTCTTGCATTTAGATTTGGAAAAATCATAATAATGTTTACATGGATTCTATAGTTGTGTTTTATGTTTGATTGATGATTTTTTGGCCAAGATTGTTATCTAGCATGACCATGCTTGTGGTTTTTGTCAAGAACATGATGATAGTGCTACTTACTTGAAAGCAAGTTAGGGTGGTTGTTATGTTGTTCATGGTAATTTTCCCAAACTTGTAGAGTTAGGAGTTTTAGCAAACAAATAGCTCTTGTTTAAAGATTAACATTAATTTAGCAAGTGAGCTCAAAAATAATAATTTTTAGGTGATTAAAATGTTATTCATTTTAGTTTTCCTAAGGATTATAAACTAGAAAGCCTTGATTGGGACTTAGTTAAATTTGGATCTTGCATCACCATTGGTTTCTTCCAATAGTTGTCACATGTTTGTTAGTGGATACTTAGTTTAGGCAACCTCTTTTAGATATTGTTATTCCTTAGTTTAGTTGGTACCTTGTTACTTTTGTATGATAATTTAGGAACAAAATCAACTCATCAATTGAAAAGGCTTTAAAGTAACAAAAGTTTAGTATCGAGACACCGCGTCCACGGATTGATATCGGGTTCTTACCGACAAATTATATTACCTCCCAATGGGTACACTTGCCCTTTGTGTGTGTAGTTAGTTTTTAGATGAAAAAACCCTTTTTAAAACTAAATGTATGTGAAGAAAAACCAAACTAAAAATATATATAATTCACCCACATCAAGTTTTTGGCACCGTTGTCGGGGATGCGGTCTTCTTGAGAACGGTTCGCGTTACTTATTTAGCCATTGTGAAAAGTGTATAAAGTTTTTGTCTACTTGATTTTATTTGTTTTTGCGTGATTATTTGAAAAATAAAAAAATGATTATTTGCTAGTTGTTTTTTTATTTTTGTATATATAGTGCATTGTGCTCCTTCTTTTTCCCTACAGGTCGTGTATGTCCTCAACCCCTGTTGCTGAAATCGTTGAGCCTTCATCGGAGCCGGAGCGCAATCTTCATCGGAGACTGCGGGAGCGGTCTCGCGTTGTAGCCGCTACGATCGAGGTAGTCGCGAGGGTAGACGACACGTTCTACGAGGTTCGTGTAGAAATGGCGGACGAGGAGGAAACGAGGATCTTAAATGAGATAGGAAAACGTCACTTGAGGGTTTACCTGCGAGCATCAATGCACCAACGATTAATAATAATAACTTTGAGATCGAATCTGGCACCATATCAATGTTGTAGAATGTAGTGTAGTTTTATGGCAAGGATCACGAGGATCCTAGTGTCCATATTGCGGGTTTTCTGGAGGTTTGTGCCACGTTCACGATTCGTGACGCATCACCGGATGTGATACGCCTTCGGCTCTTTCTGTTTTCTTTACGTGATGGAGCCAAAGAGTGGCCTCTCTCACTTCCAGTTGGATCTATCACTACATGGAATCAATTAGCTGCGAAGTTCCTCCAGAAATATTTCCCTCCATAGAAAACTATTCGGTTGAGAACCAAGATTCTCAAGTTTCGTCAGGATGAGGATGAGTTTGTTTACGAGGCGTGGGAGCAGTTTAAAGAGCTTATGCGAAAGGTCCCACATCATGGGTTGCCCAAGTGGCAACAATGTCAGATCTTATACCATGGTTTAGATGGTCCAGGGCAGATGATGGTCGATACATATTCGGGCGGAGACATTAGCACGAAACATGCCACCAAGGCTTTTGAGATTTTAGAGAAATGTACCGCGAAGAATCGTACACAGCAACCGCGAGAGGGAAGAGTTCTCGACAGGGAGTTCATCACGTGGACGACTTCACTGCCATGACAGCACGTATGGATGCCTTATCTTAGAAATTTGATCGAGTGATGGAGATACACTCGAGTGGTTCTTCGAGTGGGGGAGCATATCGTATAGATGATTTTCCGAATGGAGAGATGTCACACGAGCATGAAGATTTCATGGAAAACCAATACCGTCCTCAAATAATCCCTACAGCAATACTTATAATCCGGGGTGGAAGAATCACCCAAATTTCAGTTGGAGACCCGATGCGTCTACTCAGCATCCACCCAGATTTGCTCCACGTCCCACAGCTCCAGGAGCGTATGGTCAGCCTCGACCTCAGCCGACGTCTCACACTAGCGAGCCTAGTGTGCAGGACATGTTCAGTCAACTTATAGCCGGTCAGAATTCCATAAAGTCCGAGAATGAGAAGCGTTACAAGGATTATGAGGTCGTTTCGCAAGCCACGGAGTGAGTTGAGAAGCCAAAGGGCTTCCATGTTGACCATTGAGAACCAAGTTGGCCAGATTGCCAAGATGTTGTCTGAGAGACAACAGGGGGGCCTTCCAAGCAATACGGAGCCTAATCCGAGTGCTACTGCAAAGGCCATCACGTTGAGAAGCGGAAAGACCGCTGAGCCCATCACTTCGGCTGCTTCACCAAAGCCGACTGATGATGAGGTTGATGAGGAGATTGAGATGGAGTCTCCGGGTGAGGTGCAACAGAGGCGAGTCCCAGCAAGTACAGCACGACCTAAGGAGCCGGTGAGAGAGTATGTCCCTCCCATTCCATATCCGGGGAGGTTGAAGAAGCAGAAGATGGAGGAACACTATGGTAAATTCCTTGAGCTTTTTAAGCAACTTCATATAAATTTACCATTCGTCGAGGCACTTGCTCAAATGCCTAAGTATGCCAAGTTTCTGAAAGATATCTTATCTAACAAAAAGAATCTTGAGGAGCTTTCGTATGTGACCTTGAATGAGGAGTGTTCAGCGGTTCTTCAGAACAAACTACCGAAGACGATGAATGATCCCGGGAGTTTCACTATCCCGTGTTTGATTAGTAGTTTGTCGGTCAGCGATGCATTGGCTGATCTTGGAGCTAGCATAAACCTCATACCATATACGGTTTTTGCTAAGCTAGACTTGGGAGAGCCCAAGCCCACTCGTATGCGCATTCAGCTTGCCGATCGTTCAGTGAAGTAACCTCGAGGCATAGTTGAGAATTGCTTGTGAAAATCGACAAGTTTGTCTTTCCTGTCGATTTCGTGATTTTGGACATGGATGAGGACAAAATTGTCCCTCTTATCTTAGGTCGACCATTTCTGGCCATGCTAGAGCCTTGATTGATGTTTGCATCGGCAGACTTACTCTTAGGGTTGATGATGAGGAGGTGACCTTTGATATTGGTAAATCCATGCAGCATCCACAGAGTCAGGATGATACACTCTATTTCATTGAGACTATCGATACATATGTGAGTGATCATCTTTGTGACACATTTGAGGAGGATGTGGTGGACACGCAGTTACTTGGAGGGGAGACTTTTGGTTTACCTGCTATGAACCAACTAGTTGAGGAGACGACCTGTCTGATAGGTCATGTGCCCCGTGTCCAGAGGTTTTTGAGGTTGTGGATCGCGTTGCTGAGCCTAAAGCACGCCCTTCTGTTGAGGATCCACCTTCGGTTGAGCTTAAGGAGCTCCCAGATCACTTGGAGTATGCTTTCTTGGAGGGTGCGACTCATTTCCGTTATCATTTCTGCTGGATTGTCTGGGAGAGGATAACGATCGATTGCTTGAGGTCTTGAAGCAGCACAAGAAGGTGTTCGCGTGGAAGATTATGGATATAAAAGGGATTAATCTATCTTTTTGTACCCATAAGATCTTGATGGAGGAGGACTTTAAACCTGTAGTTCAGCGTCAGAGGCGCTTGAACCCGAACATGCAGGAGGTTGTGAAGAAGGAGGTCATCAAACTACTTGATGCAGGTTTGATATATCCGATCTCTGATTCACCTTGGGTTAGCCCTGTGCTGGTAGTCCCGAAGAAAGGAGGCATGACGGTGGTGACGAATGAGAAAAACGAGTTGATTCCCATTCGTACTATCACCGGGTGGAGAGTTTGCATCGATTACTGCAAACTCAATGATGCCACTAGGAAGGATCATTTCCCACTCCCTTTCATTGATCAGATGTTGGAGAGGTTGTCGGGAAGGATGTTCTACTACTTCCTTGATGGTTTCTCGGGTTACTTTCAGATTCCCATCTCTCCTGAGGATCAGGAGAAGACGACATTCACATGTCCCTATGGCACATTTACCTACCGTCGGATGCCCTTTGGACTGTGTAATGCCCCGGCCACATTTTCAGAGATGTACGGTGGCCATTTTTCATGACATGATCGAGGACTCCAGGTTTTCATGGATGATTTTTCTGTGTTTGGGAGTTCCTTTGATCAGTGTCTCGGGAATCTGAAGAGGCTGTTGGCTAGGTGTGAAGAAGCCAACTTGGTGTTGAACTGGGAGAAATGCCACTTCATGGTGAAGGAGGGCATTGTGCTTGGACACAAGATTTCATAGGCGGGTCTCGAGGTTGATCGAGCCAAGGTTGAGACTATTTCAAAGCTCCCGCCTCCCATATCAGTGAAATCTATTAGGAGTTTTCTAGGTCATGCAGGTTTTTACCGGCATTCATAAAGGACTTTTCCAAAATGCCTGTCCCATGACTCAGCTACTCGAGAAGGATGTCCAGTTTGTTTTATCTGATGAATGCCTTATGGCATTCGAGTTGTTGAAGGAGAAGTTGTGAATGCCCCAATCATGGTAGCTCCCAATTGGGAGCTACCCTTTGAGTTGATGTGTGATGCGAGTGATTTCGCAGTCGGGGCCGTCTTGGGCCAAAGGAGGGATAAGCACTTTCACCCGAATCTACTATGCGAGTAAAACTTTGAACGACGCTCAGGAGCATTATACCACGACAGAGAAAGAGCTCCTAGCTGTAGTCTTTGCATTCGATAAGTTTCGGTCTTATCTCGTCCTTTCCAAGACCATTGTGTATACGGATCATGCAGCTCTTCGGTATCTCTTTAGCAAGTAAGACACTAAACCGAGTATTGATACGATGGATTCTTTTGTTGCAGGAGTTTGATATTGAGATCCGTGATACGAGAGGGGCTGAAAATCTTGCAGCCAATCATTTGTCTCGACTTGAGTATTTTGAGAGGAAGGAAATTTGTGGGCCTAACATCAATGAAATTTCCCCCACGAGTTTCTTATGAGGATCGAGACGAGTGATGGCTCCTCATGGTTTGCTGACTTCGCGAACTACTTAGCTAGTGGCATCTTGATCAAGGGGATGACCCATCAGCAAAAGTGAAAGTTCTTTGCGGATGTTAAGTACTACTTTTGGGATAACCCTTACTTGTTTAGGTAGGAGCAGATCAGATGATCCGGCGTTGCGTGTATGGTGACGAGGCGAGACATATTTTGCGCCACTGTCACGAGGGACCTACGGGAGGTCCACCATGGAGCGAATAACACTGCGAAGAAAGTATTCGACTCTGGATTCTTTTGGCCGACTATCTTCCATGATGCCCATGAGTGGGTAAGGTCTTGTGATGCTTGTCAGAGGCAACAACATTTCAGCACGCCATGATATGCCACAAAACGGCATCCAAGTCTGTGAGATCTTCGATGTATGGGGGGCTAGACTTCATGGGTCCCTTTTCGACTTCTTTTGGTAACCGCTATATTCTAGTTGCTGTTGACTATGTGTCCAAGTGGGCTGAAGCACAGGCTTTACCCACAAATGATGCTAGAGTAGTGGTGAAATTTTTGAAGAAGTTGTTTGCTCGCTTTGGTGCCCCAAAGGCATTGATTAGTGATCTGGGACGCATTTCTGTAATGCACAGCTTGAGAAAACATTGTCCCGATATGGTGTGCAGCATCGGTTTTCTACACCATACCACCCACAGACGAGTGGGCAGGTCGAGGTCACTAATCGAGGTATCAGAGGATTTTGGAGAAAACAGTTAATTCTAGCAGTAAGGATTGGTCCGAGAAGTTAGATGATGCACTGTTAGCTTTCCGGACAGCCTACAAGACTCCTATAGTCACCACACCGTTTAAATTAGTCTATGGAAAGTCTTGTCATCTTCCTGTGGAGCTCGAGCACAAAGCCTATTGGCTTTGAAGACAGTTAATCTTGATATGGCTGCTGCGGGTGAGAACAGGTTTGTGCAGATCCATGAGATTGAGGAGCTTAGGAATGATGTGTATGAAAGCTCCAAGCTATACAAGGAACGCACTAAGAGCTTCACGATAGCCTGCTTGAAGGACAAGAAAGAATTCTGAGTGGGTGATCGTGTGTTGTTATACAACTCACGTCTGAAGTTGTTTCCTGGTAAGCTGAAGTCTCGGTGGTCGGGTCCTACACTGTACGGTCAGTGTTTCCTTACGGGACAGTGGAGAGAGGTCATGAGGATGGCCGGTTGTTTAAAGTCAACGGGCATATGTTAAAGGCTTATGTTGGAGGCCCGTTGATCAGAGTGAGGAGGTTGTTACCCTCCACCCCAGGAACAAATGAATGCGGGGTGGTGATTCTAGCTGAAGACTCATGAATAAAGTTAGCCTGTTTTTGTATATATATTGTGTTGGTTGTTTGTTTTTCTTTTCCAGGTTGTGGTTCGTTCTTGGTCGCGAGGGATGTTAGTGCTTGTTGCTGGCTCTCAGGTATGTTAGTTCGGCTATTTTCTTGGTAGGAGATGCTTCGTGAGTGTCCCGGGTTCAAGGAGTTCAGTTTAATTCTATTTTCTTTTCATCCTTTATTTTCTAGATTAGTTTTTGTATAAACTTTAGATGTTTTTAAAAAAAAAAACCGAAAATCGAGCACTATCAACCGAAAAATCTGGCACTACCAGACCTGCTAGTGTCAGCCCTTTGCAGAACCAATAATAGCATCCACCAATAAACTCAACCACTTTTCTTTAACTACTCCTTCTTACTCACTTGAACCCATTCAAAGCACTCACGAATTCTCTGCATCTCCTAGCTTCCTCCAAGATTCCTTTTTCTTTCATCCCAACAATCATTCCAGGTACGAATCCTTCTTCTTCTTTGTTAAGTTCTTGAGTCTTAGGGTTTGTTCTTCATAGTAGTTTATGTTTTATTTTTAGGGTTGGTCTAAATCAATCGATCCGAGCCGTTTTTTAGTGTTGTTATTGACCAAAGTGACCGATTTACAAAACCCCTTACAAAAAGATGAAAAAATCGGGGTTTTGGGTGCGTTTTGAGCGATTTTGGGAATCTGGGTTACGTCACGCACGGTCGTGCTCAGGGTTGGCATGATCGTGCCATTCATAATATTGTGACTGTTCTTCAAAATCTGCCCAGAAAATCCATCACGCACGACCGTGCCAAGGTTTGGCACGGTCGTGCTCTTCATAAAAATTGCCAGATCTTCAAAACTTGCCCAGAAATCGGTCAGAACCAGGTGACGCACGACCGTGCCAAACACTGGCACGACCGTGCTCCTTGAAGAATGAACCCAGGACTTCATAATTTTTCCAGAAACTTCATAAAATCTGCTGTTGTTCATGCACGCACGACCGTGCCAAACCCAGGCACGACCGTACCAACTGTCCAGAGGTCCGTTTTTGTTTCATTTTTGTTGCTGATTAATTCCGGTTGTCTTGTAGATGGTTCACCCGTTCATGTGGTTTAGCAACAATGCCAAGGAAGGGCACTGTATACAGAAAGCGGAGCGGTATGGGCTCGGAGGAACCAAATCGAGCCTATGAGGAGGCTACAAAAAGTAGACTTGGATTTGCTCGGTCAATCCGAGCGGTTCGAGGACTTGATGACACCTCCATGGAACCGCCTGTTTGACATTGCTGAGCCACAGTACGTTGAGCTTGTCATCGAGTTCTTTGCATCCTTCAGATGCACGTTTCTATGCCCGGACGTATACGATAAAAAGGTTGGTGTGAGCTACTGGTTGGGGCGGAAATGGCACCACCAGTCCATCAGTCGCTTTGGACAGGTATTGGGGTTGTATGAGGACGATGAAATCAACACCGAGCTGTTTGATGGTAGTTTGCAAGATTGGGAGCCGGGGGTTGATAGAGCAGCATTCTGGAATCAAATCACGGTACCGGGTCGGGTTTGGGACCCGCGCAAGGCCAAAGCTACTTGGATACTCGACCCACTTCATCGGGTCATTGAGCAGGCCATCTTTCACATGATCGGGGGTCGCGGTGATAGCACCGGAAAAATCACCAACCGCCACCTCTTCCACCTTTACTGCATCATTTCGGGTTCAAACTGTAACGTGGCCGTAAGTGTTGTAGAGTCCATTCTTTGAGGCATTGGCTCGACGCCCAATTCAAAGATTTGCGGTGGTGCTTTCGCTACTCGGATCGCGAAGTATTATAGGGTGTCGTTAGACGGCCTGACCGAGGCTTGTGACTACGTTTACTTGACGTGGCGCAGCTGCACTCCATGCATTTGATCCGACAGGTTAACGGTATCCCGAAACTTGTCGACAAGTTAGGTTGGATTTGGGATCCGCTTCCCGAATAGGGGGATGATGACAGTGATGGCGGTGATGGCGGTGATGGTGGTGATGACGTTCACATGCAGGGTGTTCCGGTTCACGAGCCTGAGGGATTCGCTGGGGGAGTGGTTCCTCACATGCAGTTGGGTCATGGTTTCGTGAACCCAAATTGGGAGCATGAGCATGGTGATTTTGGTGGTGGTGGTTTTGAGCAGGGTGGGTACGGGCCTTACAACCCGACTACACTTGATCTTTGGCAGAGGATGGACAGGCTTGACTTGAACCAGCAGGCGGTAAGACGGGACATGGATCTTATACGCGCGGAGCAATTTTGTCAAGGTAATTTTATGGAGGATATGTATGAGCAGAGCCGACGCAGTTTTGATTGGCTCTTCGGTTCGCAGCAGCACATAGCGAACTCGATGAACGCTCCATACACACAGCCGCCTCCACAGTTTTCGCGCAGATCTAGGTTTGATAGACGAGACGATGCCGGTCCCTCTGGTCCGGTGGCAGGTCTTAGTCCTGTCCCCCATTTTGTACCTTTACCTTTTTGTGTTTGAGGGGTGTGCCATTTTGCATTGTCCGTACACCCTTCCGTCGTGAACTTTAATTTCATTTTCTTAATTTTAGTGGTTTAAATAAATAAAGGCAATGGTAAATGGGGTTGGGCAATTTTTAGTGTATTTGATCTTGTTTGCTAGTGCACAATGTTGCTTGCTTGAGAGGTTGATTTGTTGGATGGCTTGGCGGTTCGTTGCGGTTGCTCCTTACTATGTCCTTTAGCTCTATTCATGCCATTTCATTTCAGGGGAGTTTTCGTGTTCCCATTTTCCTCCGCTTTCATTATATATGTTTTCATATATTTGTTACATCGAGGGCGATGTACATTTCAAGTCTGGGGAGGTGGTTTAGCGCTTGAGCTTTGTTGTCACGGAAAAAAAAACCATAACAACAATAAAATAAAGCTCTCTTGAATGAAATTTTTTGGCTTAATAATCAACCCAACATAATTTTTATAAAAGCACTAAATTTTTTACAAATATACAAAGGGTGAACGCAAAAAGGGCTCGCTCGCGTGAGGATTACCACTAAGTAATTTTTTGTATATTCTTGAGCATGAGAAATCAAGCGATTGACCTACTTGTTTGCCTTACATAATTACCCAATACGCCCGTTTCCGTGAGTTATTTTTGAGCCTTTGTAGCTTTAGAATTATTTTTGCTCATGTTTTTGCGGGCAAAGATTGAGTGAGCCGGATGACTTTTGTGATTTAGAACTTGTGTTAGGTATACATTTCGAGGCCGCAAGGCGAATATATAGCATGAAAATGATTGAGGCACTAGGAAACCTTTTATTTTTAACCAATTTTTTATGTATTCCATCACCCAAATCATTCCCTTAGTTAAACCAATTTGAGTCTTCCCCTTTCATTTCTTTTAAACCACTAAATACTAACCACTTAGCCAAATTAGCCTTTTATATTTTAACCCATTTTTGGTTGGAAGCCCGGTTTGGTTAATGATTAACGTGTTACTTTTGTATAGTATCTTAGTTTATAGTCGCAACATCATGGGGTAGAGTTTTTATCTAAGTAGACTACTTAGTTTCCCTCTCAAGCAATTATAGTTGAAAAAGCCTTACTAAGTCGCTTCATTAGTGTAATTTTGGAGTGGAAAAGCTAAATCCGTTGATTGGCTCTCGGTTAGATAATATTAAATTGTATAGTTCTTATTTTCTTTTGTTTCAAGTTAGTCGAACCGCCGGGTTACAACCGTTTTAGCCACTTTAAATATCCACTTCCATACCCTTGACCCTAGCCAAGTTACAACCCAAACAAGACCTCATGATTCATGTTATGTTTTTGTCGAGTGATTAATTTGATCCTTTCACAAGCTTATGATATCGCATAGTCATCGCCGTGGCACCGAGTGTTTTACACATACTCAATAAATCGTATGTGCACCCATATATTAGCCGAGTGTGTGTGAACATTGTGAGGATGTGAGGTAGGCTTGTAGGGATTTCCAAGATGGACCATTGCTCATAAACTTATTTTATATACTTTTTGCTTTTTTCCGTCATATAGAGTAGTCCTTAATTGTTATAACCCGAGTTGTTTGTTTGTGCTTATAACTAGTTGAGATTATTGCCATTTAGAGAGTTTTTGTTTATTTTAGTTTGCTTGAGGACAAGCAAAGTTCAAGTGTGGGGATGTTTGATGTATAAGAATTACGTCAAATAGACCATGTTTACGCGAGAACTTGTCGTATTTTCATTGATTTTGGTACTCATTTGAGTTGTTTGTGAAAATATAGGTTCGGGCTTCGACCCGGTGTTGAAATGAAGGCTTTTGGAGCAAAAAAGAGCAATAACGGAGTTTTCCAGCAAACTGCCAGATATGGCACGACCATGCCAGGCCAACCCTGATCGGCACTCTCATTTTCTGCGCAAACCAGGAAGATTTGAAGACTGGCACGAGCGTGCCAAGCTAAACCAGTCTCAGATCAGCTTGTTCCCAGGATCATTTCAGACATTTTTGAGTATTTCATCAGGAAACACGACCGTGCCACCTCAGAAAAGTTTGAGCGGGATTTTTCCCAAAATGGCTAGCAAACAAGTCAACACTCGAAAAAGGCACTCTGATACCTACCAAGCACGACCGTGCCAAAAGGTGGCATGGTCGTGCCAAACTCCCAGTAGCATAAATACGTGGTTTAAGCTCATTTGGAAGGGAGTTGGAGCATTTTGGTGAAGAATTCTCTCAAGAATCTGACCTTGAAAGCTTGTAGGAGCCAAGAGGAAGCCTTGAAGAGGATTACTACGCTTGAATATTCACTCAAACTACCATTAATCTTGTCTTTAAGTTGGTTAGCTTACTAGTTTCATCATGAACAATTTATGCTTTCTTGTACTTGATTTGGTTACTATGAGCCTTATAGGCTAAACATTTGTGTTGCTTAAACTTTGTTGAAGCTTATGAACATATGATGATTATTGAAGTAGATGTGGTGATTGTTTTTTGTTAATCTTAATAGTAATACTTGAATCTTGTTCTTGGAGTTCTTATGTATGTTTAAAGTTTTTATTCTTGAAGGTTTGGTCATAAGTATTTACATGTTGTGTTGGAAAGCCCATGTAGAGATTATGATTGTTGAATCTTGTTAACTTGTTAGTATGATTCATGGTATGATACTAGGAATGGTGATTGCTAACATGATTAGAATGGAGAGTTAAACATGTGTAGGAATTCTTGCATTTAGATTTGGAAAAATCATAATAATGTTTACATGGATTCTATAGTTGTGTTTTATGTTAGATTGATGATTTTTGGCCAAGATTGTTATCTAGCATGACCATGCTTGTGGTTTTTGTCAAGAATATGATGATAGTGCTACTTACTTGAAAGCAAGTTAGGGTGGTTGTTATGTTGTTCATAGTAATTTTCCCAAACTTGTAGAGTTAGGAGTTTTAGCAAACAAATAGCTCTTGTTTAAAGATTAACATTAATTTAGCAAGTGAGATCAAAACTAATAATTTTTAGGTGATTAAAATGTTATTCATTTTAGTTTTCCTAAGGATTATAAACTAGGAAGCCTTGATTGGGGACTTGGTTAAATTTGGATCTTGCATCACCATTAGTTTCTTCCAATAGTTGTCACATGTTTGTTAGTGGATACTTAGTTTAGGCAACCTCTTTTAGATATTGTTATTCCTTAGTTTAGTTGGTAGCTTGTTATTTTTGCATGATGATTTAGGAACAAAATCAACTCATCAATTGAAAAGACTTTAAAGTAACAAAAGTTTAGCATCGAGACACCACGTCCACTGATTGATATCCGGTTCTTACCGACAAATTATATTACCTCCCGATGGGTACACTTGGCCTTTGTGTGTGTAGTTTGTTTTTAGGTGAAAAACCCTTTTTAAAACTAAATCTGTGTGAAGAAAAACTAAATTAAAAATATATATAATTCACCCACATCAACCAACTTCAAGGATCAAGCTACTACTTGAAGATAGACCTGCGTTCAGGTTATCACCAGTTGAAGATCGCTGAGGAAGACGTTCCAAAGACTGCTTTTAGAACACGTTATAGCCATTATGAGTTCTTAGTCATGTCATTTGGCTTAACTAATGCGCCTGCAGTGTTCATGGATCTCATGAACAGGGTATGCAAACCCTATTTGGACAAATTCGTGATAGTATTCATTGACGATATACTAATCTATTCGCGAACCAATGAAGATCATGAGCAACATTTGAAGATGATTCTGGAGATGTTGAAGAAAGAGAAGTTGTATGCCAAGTTCTCTAAATGTGAATTTTGGATTCGAGAGGTGCATTTTCTCGGACATGTCATAAATGAGAAAGGTATACATGTAGACCCGTTGAAGATAGAGGTGATTAAGAATTGGGAAGCGCCAAAGACTCCGTCAGAGGTGCGAAAATTCTTAGGACTTGCTGGGTATTATAGAAGATTCATCAAGAATTTTTCCAGAATAGCGCAACTATTAACGTTATTGACCCATAAGGTTAAGAAGTTTGATTGGACAGGGAAGCAGGAGAAAGCTTTTCAGTTGTTGAAGAAAAAGTTGTGTAGTGCACCTATTCTTTCCCTGCCTGAGGGGAATGATGGTTTTGTTGTATACAGTGATGCATCACGTTTGGGCCTTGGTTGCGTGCTTATGAAAAGGACAAAGTGATAGCCTATGCATCTAGACAACTGAAAGTGCATGAGAAGAACTACACAATTCATGATTTAGAGTTGGGAGCTGTTGTGTTCGCTTTGAAGATTTGGAGATATTATCTGTATGGCACGAAGTGTACGATTTACACAGACCATAAGAGCCTCCAGCATATCTTTGATCAGAAAGAACTCAACATGCGACAACGGCATTGGGTAGCAATGATTATACGAGTGTGATATTCATTATCACCCGGGAAAAGCAAATGTTGTTGCTGATGCGCTCATTAGGAAGGAGCGGGAGAAGCCTCTGCGTGTGCGTGCTTTGGGTTTGACCATACAAACGAATTTGACCGATCGAATTCGTAAACGAGAAGCTTTGAGAGATGAGAACCTTAGTAGAGAAGGTTTGAGAGGTTTGGAAAAGTGAACTGATACCAAAAGCGGATGAAGTGATGTACTTCATGAACCGAGTCTGGGTTCCGCTTAGAGGTAACCTACGTGAACTGGTTATGAACGAGGCTCATAAGTCCAGATACTCTATTCAGCCAGGTTCTACCAAGATGTATCAGGATATTAAGGAGTTATACTGGTGGCCGGAATATGAAGAGAGATATTGCGGTGTATGTGAGTAAATGTCTGACATGCTCAAAGGTTAAGGCTAAACATCAGAGGCCGTCTGGGCTTCTGCAGCAACCAGAGATTCCTAAATGGAAGTGGGAGCATCTTGCAATGGACTTTATCACCAATTACCTCGTACGTCACATGGACATGACACCATTTGGGTAATTGTGGATCGATTGACGAAGTATTCTCATTTCTTGCCCATTAAGGAAACATAAAAGAAGGAGAAGATATCGCAGTTATACCTCAACGAGATTGTGGCCCGACATGGAGTGCTTGTGTCAATTATCTCCGATAGAGATGGGCGATTTGACTCCAGATTTTGGCGATCTCTTGAAGAGTTGCTGGGTTCTCGTTTGGACATGAGTATGCGTATCATCCTCAAACGGATGGTCAGAGTGAGAGAACCATTCAGACGTTAGAGGATATGTTGAGAGCTGTGTGATTGATTTCGGTGGAAGTTGGGAAACTCACCTACCGTTAGCTGAGTTTTCTTACAACAATAGTTATCACGCTAGTATCAAAGCCGCTCCGTTTGAAGCTTTGTACGGAAGGAAGTGTCGATCAACCCTTTGTTGGGCAGAGGTTGACGATAGGCATCTAACCGGACCTGATCTTATCCAGGAAACCACTGACAAGGTTGTCCACATCAAGGAAAGGTTGAAAGCTGAGCCGATCAACAGAAGAGTTATGCAGACAACCGAAGGAAACCGTTGCAGTTTCAAGTCGGGGATCGTGTTCTGCTGAGGGTGTCGCCTTGGAAAGGTGTTGTTAGGTTTGGTAAAGGGGGAAGCTTAGCCCACATTATATAGGTCCTTTCGAAGTCCTCTCTCGAGTTGGATCAGTCCGTATAGGCTTAAGCTGCCACAGAATTTCAATAGAGTTCATGACGTGTTTCATGTTTCCAACCTGGGAAAGTGTCTGTCAGATGAGACACTAATCATACCCTCGGAGGAGGTTCAAGTAGACGACAAACTGAGATTTATCAAAGAACCAGTAGAAGTTCTGGATGAGAAAATTCAGAAGCTTAGGAGGAGTCGGATTAAGTTGGTCAAAGTTTGCTAGAATTCAAGCGTGGACCCGAGTTCACATGGGAACGACAGGACCAGATGCAACGAAAGTATCCACATCTCTTTAAGTCAACTGCGAAAACGGAACCTGTAGCATAAGAATTTCAGGGACGAAATTCCTTAAACAGGGGGAGACTGTGACACCCGGCTATTTAGGCTGCACCGTACAAATGTAACACGTGTCATGAATGAATAAAAGGCTGTATTTGATTATTTATGATGTTTATATATGGTATTTGATGAGTTGGTAAATCTAAAGTTTGATAAAAATTATGTTGGCAATATTAAGATAAACGCTTATCGGTAAAGGATTAAAATGCGAAACGAATGTCGGTGATCGCCTGAATAATGTTAAAATACTAAAAATAGTCCATTATGATTAAAATAGTATATTTAATCATATTCGTGAGGAAGATAACTTAAAACGCTAAGAAACTCTATTTTTCGAGTTTAAGCGCGTACTGTGCGATACTGCACGTATCTGACAAAATACCGTCAAAACAGCCAAATGCGGCAACTAATAATTATTATAGTAATAATTTGACAAGTTTATTTTTATAGAATGATAAAAATAAATTAAAATGCTTAAAATCCCCATTCTGCGAATTTAAGCGTGTATTACGCAACACAACGCGCATACTGATCTGTAATATTTTTGTTAGTTTATTTTTATAGAGCGTTGAAAATAATCTAAAACGTGTTAAAACGTAATTAAAACGCTAGTTAAAACACCTGGTATCCAGTTAAATACCAGTTTTAAGCACATATATGATGTACATGTATATATATGCGTGTTTGTGTCTGTGTGGAGAAGTGGTGGCAGCCATTTAGGGCCCCTTTACCCCTCTCTCCTCCATGTGTTAACATGGGGAACATGGAACAATGATGATATCTTTTCAAATCTTTACAAATCCAATAAACAAATCAAGCAACACACCAACTCACTCTCTCTCTCTCTAATGCTCGGCCGAACACCCATATACACACATACATTTTCATTTTTCAAACCACTTCTTGAAGATTCAAGGGCATTTGAAGTTGATTTCAAGTGTTTATGAAGGTTTGGAGGTGATTCCAGGAAGATTCAAGCAAGAACAAGGCATCACATCACCATTTTTGTTAAAACCCACCAAGAATCTTGAAGGTATAACATTTCATCTTTCAAATCTTGTTCATGATTCATGGTGATGAAGGTGATAGTGAAAGTTTCTCTTGTTCTTGAATATAAACACTAACTTGAAACGAATAATAAATGAGTTTTTAACAAAAATGAAAATGGAGGTGTGTATATATATATATATATAATATGCATATTAGAAGGGCAATTTAGGTCATTTGTCACTTTTTAAACAATACAAGTTTTAATGCATGGGTTTACAACTCATCAAACATAAGTATCAAAACCTCCCTAACCTCTCCGCTTTATGTATCCGCGAATCAAGGTGGGAGATTCAAAATTTAAAATCATAACTCCAAATTTGGCCGCCACTGTCACTCTCTCAAGAAACCCTACATACCAAATCCAGATCTGGTACCAATTTCACTCATTTACATATTAATTTCTCTTCTAATCAATTGTTTCTTCGTTATTTCCCAGATCCTGGCCTCCTGCTTGTCGGAGAAGACAATGAAGTTGTTCAGATGGTCTTTCTATCACATAAAGACTTATAAAACACACTATAGTGAATAAAGCTTTGAACTCTTCCCCACCCAACTTCAAATCTGTATATGTTTGATATCCCTTCTAGGGTTTCTCATACTCCACTATCTTCCTCTTCATTAGTGCCTCAAGCTCAACCCGTTGTTGCTGTTGAAGACATATCTGTCCCTCTAAAAAGTGGTGGAGGTCATCTCAAATTTGGTCTTCTTTGCAGTTTCTTCTTTATGAGGTATTTCATGTGCTACTACTACCAACCATTTAACATATTTTCCTTATAAACCTATGTTATTTGGTGCATGTATTAACTTTCATTAATAATATTATCAGGATGGGGTGTTCAGGATTTACCGTTTAGAGCATTCACTTCTAGGAATCAAATTATGTGTGTGGGGTTTTTAAAATATAAAAAGTATAAAAAGTGATTGTGAGTGGATGAGAGAGAAAATGTTACTGTTCATCTGTATATTTGAGGGGACACTATTCACCCGTTATACTTTTTTTAATATATATTGAAAGTGATGGTGAGTGAAGGAGAGAGAAAATGTAATGATAAAGGTATAAAAATATTATTTAATTGAGAAGGAGAGAGAAAAAATATTTGTTTTTAGTGGAAATATATTGATATATGAGTTGTTTTTTAGTGGAATGTATGTATATTTTTGGTGGGTTGGATGTGAATGCTCTTAGAATCCTTGCCATCAAAGGTATGGTAATTTGTTCTTTTTATAAAATTAGTGTTCATTTCCAGAAAAAAAGTATATTTAGAATTGTTATTAATCCAAAAGTGAAATACTTTGTTTATACTTCCTTTGGGCCAGAACAGAGAGGGCTTTGGTTGAATTAGAAGATGGTGACTCTAATGAGGCGATTAAGCAGATTATGTCATTCACATTGACAGAAAAGGTAGAAGGTATACATTAAATTATCATTGTATATGCTAGAAGAAGACAACTGACGTATGATCATAATTTGAATTAACTTATACTCATTTGGGCAGGGTGCAATTTTGAGGGAAATACTTCTTCAAGCATTTGCCAGGGTGTGGGTTAAAGCTTTATTTATGTTAATACTATTGGGTGATGTTAGAAAGTAAACAAAATTAAACCCAAATTCTATATCCTTGTTATGACAGTTACATCATTATATAAAATAATATGATATTTTATTTTATAAAAATACTATGTCGAGGTTAGAGAAATTCATGGTACATTTTTTTTTACAAATATACATAATATTGCTTGTTTCTTATATTTTTTCGACAGGATCCTGTTGATATGGAAATCTTTTTATGAGGCCAAAAGTTATTAATGCTTTTCAAAATAAGGAGGTAGCCCTTGGGTTTCTATTGACATAAGAATGGTGCACTGTGTTTATTACATTGGTTTCATCTCATGTACAATTTTGTTTGTTTCATCCATTAACTGGTTAACTGAATACATTGGGGCCTGAATTTTCCTTGGTTTCATAAAATGTTAGCATCTAGCACTACTTCATTATTTCAATATTGAATAGTGGTTCTATATATGATGCCAGTAGTAAGTCAGTAATCATTTTTTCTTGAGTATAGGTTGTTAATCTTCGTTGTGGAACATCCTGTTTGCATTTATTAGAAAGCACATCTGAAAACGAGGATCTGATGAAAAACACGTAATGCATAGTCTACTTTCTAATGCTTATTAAACCATACGGTTGCTGGAGACTTCTGATAAATCTTGATATTATCAATGCAACAAATATAGGCACTTCTAGAGAATACTGGTATCTATTTTAATCCTGACAATGTGGACTGGTTTGGAATTGAAGCAGCTAAGCATACCAGATTAGGTTTGTAAATTACAAGTATAATCTAATGTGGATTATACTTTTTAAATCAAAGTCTGTAATGAGCCGATTGGTTCGCTAACACTCAAAGCAGAACTGGGCTGATATGGGTAAAGGTGAAAATGGGTTGAACCATGACTGGTTTGGTTGACTTGAAACAGTTTTTTAATTTAAATATTTCAGTGTTTCAGAAATAGTGTGTTGAATACGAATATAAAAATACTATCATTTGTATGATATTCTAATTTTATTGATGCATTACCCACCCATTAATTTACTTCTCATATTTTTTATTTTGGCCTAATTTCTAAACGCTCTACTGCAGTCTTCAGTCCTGCATGCACAATCAAAATCAACAGTTGGAACACCAGGATTGATTGCCACACAAGGGTATGATTTGACTTTTTAGATCAAGAAGTACTCAAACTAAGAGATGGATGAAATATATAAAAACAAATGCTTAAAGATATCCTTTTTTTAACATGACAGAGAGTGGTTTGAAATGAACTCAAGGGTCAATATCTGATATTAGCTATTATTTCACTGTAGCTTGACCATCTTGATGATATAATGTATGTAAAAAACTATTATGTACTCTTAATTATTGTTGTGTAGTTTTGAATGAGATGAACACAAAAACTTAAAAGGTTACAGTTATACCCGGCAAAAATGGCCGGGTTGGGTTGGGCTAAGTGGCGGGTTAGACTGGATCTCGGACATGATGAGTTCGGGTCAGGATGGGTCGATTTAAAAAATGGTTGGCTTGGTCCGGGTCAAGCTGGGTTTGGCTGGATGGTTTGGTGAGAACAGGTTTTGACTAAAAACTTCATCTGTATTGTCATAAGAAATCCGAATCTGACTTACTTATAATTATAATCATACATTGATAAAGTCCTTTTATAATCAAGCAAACCCATCTAGAATCCGATCAAACCCCAAATTAGAAATAGAGAATCAAAAGAATTCATCTTTAACATATCGTCCAAAATCTGCAACTTTTGGTGAAAATAAAAGTCAAATCGTAACCTTTTTCGGGTAAAGGAGCAACTAAGCAAGCCCAATAGTAGTCGATCCAAAATCAGTAACTTAGTATCCCAAAAAACGTTGACCCACAAAGACATAAGTCTAAAATCATCATATTGACAACAAAGTTATTATTAATATTTTAATCATGCTTAAAACTATCTATTATGTCATACCCTTTTTATCTTAATATTTTAAAAATAACTAGATTTTATTTAAATTATTTTTGTTCTATGTATCTAAAGTATTTTTTTATTTTAAATACAAGGGGACTATTTTTTGGTTAAAACCTAAGCTTTTAGTAATATGAAAGATGTTTAAATCGACATGAAAGATGTTTAAATCGTCATCTATGACCATATATAATTTAAAGAGTTTTCATTTTAAAATGGTGTACACAATTATAATTTTTTTTGGGACAATCGTTAAATTGACTTCATGAGTTATTGAATTACAATTATATTGCTATAGATTTTCAATTATCATGAGTTATTGAATTATTATTATATTGCTATAGATTTTCAATTATTTTTGTTTGGAATAATTTATTTTATATGTTGATAAACATGCACGTCTATTTTTTTTTATTTAAGATATTAATGAGATTAAATACGTACATTTTTTTTATTTCAGATATTAATGAGATTAAATACGTACGTGGGGATTTACATTGATAAGTTAACTTAATTCAGTTGTAACATATTACATGAATATTAAAACTAACTTAAGCACTTTACATTATATCGTGAGATGATTGATAAACTAACAAAAAAAGAGTATTGCGGAGTAAATTGTTTCTTCCGCAGCATCGCGCGTGTTTCCACTAGTATATATATATATATATATATGTATGGCCGTATGTATGTATGTGTACATATACATATGAGATTTTGAGTTTTGATGTTTGATTGATTCTTGTGTGATAAAATGTTGAAATGTGATGTGTAAGTGATCTTGGAAGGTTATAAAAAGGTTTTTGACCATATGAATGGACATGTAAAAGTTGAGATGTGAAATCATGTGTGTGTGTATATATATGTCGTGTATGTGTATATATATAAGCATGCATGAACATTTTTGATATTGATAATTTCAAGTGTGTAAGAATACATGCATATGTCTTGCATTTATGGCAAATGATTAGATGATGATGATCATATGAAGATGATGGTGTTCTTGAATGTTTGATCATAAAATAAATGCATGTTGAATATGATTTGATTCATATGAAATGTTGAAGATGTGAGTTAGATGCATTAGATGCTTGTACCTAAGCATGCATGTGGGTGTATGTACATAAAATGATGAATGAATTATGAAATGATAAAAATAGTTTTAGATCAGATTATACACCTTAAAAATAAGGTTATTTCATGTGTTAAAGTAGTATGAAACTTGTCATGAAGTTTACTAGCTTTGCATGTAGTACATTGTGCTTGAAAAGTTGTAAAATGTGTGAAATCGCATGATTTATGTGACCTACACAAAAACTGCACTAATCTAATTATAACCATCATTTTAATCAGTAAATAACATGTATTGTGTTAAAATATGAAGTCGTTTGAGTTTGGATGGTTATGGTAACGTTTGACGCAAAACTATGCGGTAAAACGGTAAAAATCGCCTTTTTAAGAGGTTTTTATGAAACTGTTTTAGATCAGTAACTAAACTAATATTTTTGCTAAAAATATAAGTATTTTAACTTATATTAAGTTTATTTGGTGTTTGGTAAGTCATACATGACTTTCGGCGCCCGAAAACGTTACCGAATCACTAAAATACGCATTTTACAAAGTACACTAGTATGGGTTGTTCATTGGTGAACCTTATGTATTTAAATGTGTTATGTGATTCAAATGTATGAATATGATAACATGTTAAGTGTTGGCATGATAGCGAGAATTTAGACTATGCATGTACATTTATGAGTTTAAAACAGTAAATCGGTGAAATTGCGTTAAGTGTGTAACTTCTTTGTCGAGCATGAAAGTTGATACATAGGACGTGTAGAATCAAATTGTGGGATCGCACTAATTTAATTACGCACCCAAAGGTGAGTGTCACTAAACCCCTCTTTTTACTATTTTGAATATGTTTTGGGGGAAGAACACGCATTAAAAAGGACAAGTATACGCTTTTGTATAAAATATGCCTCTGAATAAACTATGAATAATTTTCGTGGAAAATATGATTTGGAAATTATGTGATACGTTTTTAGAGAAAAACGTGGTTTTGATATAAATATGTTTTGGGACGAAACGGATTTTGAAACAATGATATATGCGTTTCGGGGATGAAAGGGGGATTATTACGGTGTTTTGGGGATAAAACGATCGTGTAGATTTAAAAATGCTTAAATCAAAATAGCGACAAATTTGCGTGATCTCAAGAGGTGTAAGTAGCCGTATTGGCTTACATTTCGGTGGGGATTTACGAGTGATTTGTACAACATGATATATTAAATTTATCAATATTAGTAGGATATATATATTGTTCATGAGGCAAGTGATATCGATGACCCGTATGGGCGCATGCGCAAGTTTTGCTGTTTAATCATTTAAGTATTGAACACGTAGAATTGTTGGTAGATCGATCGGGTTGACTACCCCGTCGTGATCGGTCGCTCCGATCAAGTCAAACGACGAATTGATATTCTATTATATTCTAGTCTTGATTATACCTTTAATGTTTATATATAGTTGGTAATGTCTTGCAAACATACGAGTCTGAACATTTGATGCTATAAATTTAATATGTAAAACTTGGGAAGATGCTTTAGATCGAAGGTTTCGGGGAAACGCTTGTGACGGCTGACCCATGGATTTTATTAAGGAAATAAATTAACTTTCAAAAATGTTATTTAGATGTTTTGATAATAAACACATAATTTAGAAAGTTTTTCCTTGTTTTAGATTTGAATATGTGAGCTCACCCTCCTTTGTGTTGACACTTGATTTTAACGTGTTCTTCAGGTACTTGAGCATGGCTTCGGGAATTAAGGCGTATCTAGTGGTTGTTGATGCATGGTGGTTTTGAAAATGTTTTGGACAAGACTTTTAAAACCTTGGGACCTATGTAATAAGATCCATAAGGATCAAAAACAACTTAACTGTGATGTGGTTATAACGTACTTTAAACTTTATGTTTTAAAAACTATGTTTCAATTAAGTTAAATGTCCAACATTAACAATGCATCATTCGACAAGATATTTATAGGTACCAACTTCCGTCAACATTACGTTTGTATTTCCGCTGCGACGTTTTTGGGGTGTTACAAATTTAAATTAAAAACATGGGTTAATGAAGAATGAGATGATCTTAGTTCCTGACAAAGCATGAAGCATCACAACTACAAGATGTACCTGAGTCAGAATAACCAGATACGAATCATCGTCAGAAAGTGATAATACTTTTGAAGAAGTACCTGTGAGACCTGCTTGAAAGAGAAAGATTGATAAAGAAAAGTGTTGCTGAGAATCCTCCTCTCGCATTCTTTATAACAAGATGTTCAAGCAAATGCTGATCATGATCCTAATATGAAGCTAACCACAGGAGAAGAAGGAGACCTAGTGCTAAGAGTATAGAAGCCAAGAACTTCAACACACTCAAAGCATAGCAACAACTATAGACTTCGTTGAAGGCGTTGTTGAATTCATGTTATGAAGACAATTTGATGGCATTAGTCTATGGGAGATTTTTGGGCCCTAAAGTGTGACACTGATGCATCAAATATACGCAACGGGTTATGGTTACAAACTGACCTTTACCAAGTTAGTTTATATTAGGTTTGGATCTTTATAGGTGATTTGGGTCATGTAGGCCAGGTAGGCCCATGAGGAGCCCATGTAGGGAATGGTCCACCTAGAGTATATAAACATATTTTGTTTTATTTCTAGAGTTTAAGCCTCCTACTTACAGAGAATTCCTAGTTAGAGATGAGAGGCTGCGAGTTTGGTGTGTTCATCTTGTACTAGACGATTTTGCTAGTTGATAGTAATAGAACCGTGTGCAAGGTGTTAAAGTGTTTTCGGTGTTCTTCAAATTTGTTCTTGAATCACATCAAGTTTGGATTCCGCACAAACTTGGTGTTGTTTGATATCATTGTTAGATCCGGATTTGGGACTTATACGCAAATTCTTATCAACATAACTCGTTTATTATTCACAATTCATCTCATTTAGGCGTTTTTTCAAACACCTTGTATGCATAACTTTTAAGTAGCTATGTTAATCTAATTTAGCAAATTTCTAACCGTGTAATCTAAACCTAACAAGTAGGTATGTTCACTATAAACGCTTTAGCATCATAATTCAGTTTATTATGAGTTCTTATACCCAAGTTTAACCATCTAGATTATACGGATTCAATCTTTTCATCAAAACCCACTTATACATACATGTGCATATTAACCCTAACACTTTGTTCAAGTAGTTGCTTCATAAATTTAACTAGTATATATGATGATTCTAAGCATCTACATATCATCAATTACACCATAACGTCTATAACCCATTCAAGAATTGTAAACCATGGTGTTCAATCTTTACTTTACCAAAAATTCAAAATCCCTTGTGATATCCTAACTTAGATGATCACTAATTTCGATTCATGCATATGATTACAACATCTTTAGCCTTTCAATCTAGATATTTTGGAGGATTAGGGCAAGATGAAGCTCTTCCCCCTTTTCTTTACTTTCGGTCGACACACACACAATGTGTTGTGTTTTGTTTTAATTTCATTTTACAACATGACTTTCCTTTTTACCGACTTTAGTACCTTTAGTTTGTTTTCTTTTTATTATAAAAGGTTTACATTTATGGTTTTATAATTTATTCCCATATTACTAACTAGGTTTAATTTTCCTAGTTAAAGATGTTAGAAAATTTAAGCAATCATATATATATATATATATATATATATATATATATATATATATATATATAATTTGATATTTTTAGGGTGTTACAAGTTATATATTTTTCTTAAAGACTTCTAAAAGTTCCAAATTATATTGGTTTAAAATAATAGAAAATGAAGAATAATGATGATATTGTTTTTATGATCGATTTCTAAAATATTTCAAATATTTAGTTTGGTTGGATAGTAGGAATGGTAAAAATAAATATGTTAAACAATAAAAAAAGGTGGTATTAAAATCGAAGTTAATACTCAGTTGAAAGGCATAATCTTTAAAAATATAACTTAGCAAAATTTATAACTGTCTCATCAATGTTCTTTTTTAATAGATATCTTTACGAGTATGTTAACAAATTACATTATATTTAATTATATTAGTATAATATACAGGTTTACTCAACCGTGTAATAAACACATATTTTTTTAAACGTAACCTTTTATTATTTATTATATATCATTACATTTAGAGTTAATTGCCCGGATGGTCCCTGTGGTTTACCATTTTTTCACCTTTAGTCCCTAACTTCCTAAAATTACATCTATGTTCTCTGTGGTTTGATTGTTTGTTACTCGGATGGTGCCTACACTTAATGAGAGTAAGTTTTTTATAGTTAAGTGGAAATAAGGTGACTAAAATGCCCGTCTATACTAAAACTAGAAAATTAAATTAAAAACAAATTAATAATGATAAAAATGAGAATCATAGTGGGACCCACATCAACTTTTTCTTCAAAGAAACCCATTGTCACACCCCAACCGATGGCGGAAACATCGGGATGAGACGAAAACGAGATTGCAAGAGGCTTCATAACGCTATTTGGGACAAATATTTAAAAATTACCTTTTTCATCGCTTAAATTAAATAATA
Organism: Scalesia atractyloides; assembly: GCA_947069175.1. Taxonomy (NCBI): domain Eukaryota; kingdom Viridiplantae; phylum Streptophyta; class Magnoliopsida; order Asterales; family Asteraceae; genus Scalesia; species Scalesia atractyloides. The sequence continues at coordinate 43,384,459 of CAMTDV010000014.1, forward strand.
CAAATTCGAATCACGACACGTATAAAAGAAATATAATTTCATTTCATTAATAGCAGTTTAGTACGAGGTTTCGAAACAAAATACAACATGTTTGAAATAAGATATGATACAACAAGTATTTAAAGTTTAAATGCGTCTAGGCAATCCTACTAGATTCCTTGTATCATCATAACTCCTGCAGCATGTATTAAAAGTGTGGATCAACACAAAAGTATTGGCGAGCATACAAGTTTGAAAATGAATATAAGTATAAAAGTTTGTTTCAATTTCAACATGGCAAGTTATATTCAAGTTGAATCGTTCAAATATATAAACAACTTTCGCATAACAATAGCATATAATTGAAAACTTGATCTAGCTCGCATAACATCCTAAGCATAACAATATCATGAGAATGCAAGTTGAAACCAACAAGTCATAAACAAGCTTAAGCATAACAATGAAAGTTTCAATGATTTGGATGTTATTTATAACGATTTCGTAATGTGAATTTTGTACACATGTTGCACCCAAAAGATGCGTTTAAACGTAAAAGGGGGGGGGGTCGAGTATGCTCACAGTTTTGTAAAGTTTCCTTTGGTGATTCCGTGAAGAGTTGGAGGTTGGAGCTTCAAAGCTTCCTTTAGAACACTTAGTGTTTTCTTTTAAACTCTTAGAGTTCTCTTCCTTTCTTGAGAGATTTGAGAGGAGTAGAGAGGTTGAGAGAACATTGGTTGGAACACTTAGTGTCCTTTTAGAATTCTTGATTTTGAGAGATTGAGAGAATTAGAGAGATGGAGTGAAGAATGGTGTGTAAAAAATAGTAGAAGGAGGTTGGTATTTATAGGTAGAGAAGATGGAAAATGGTGAAATATGATTGGTTAAAGAAGGTGGAAGAGGATTGAAAAGATGATTGGTGGAGAAAGGAGGTGGAAAAAGGTGAAATATGATTGGTTAAAGAAGGTGAAAGAGGATTGATGAGGTGGAAAGATGATTGTTATATTTCTTGGTATTTTTTGAGTATATATTATGTAATTGAGTATGTAAAAAGTATAAAAGTATAATTCAAATATTGAGGATGTGAGTATAAGTATTTATACGTATAATTGTGTCAGTTTGTGTATAAATACGTATTTAAATGATCGGTTGTGTGAATAAAAAAATATGTATAAAATATGAATTTTATTATGATTAACGTCTCGAATTGTTAGATTGAAATTAAAATACGAATGTAAGGTTTCTAAAATAAGAATACGAGTACGAACATTTTTAAAATAGAAATACGAAGATACGAGGCGTTACACGAATAACGATTAATAATATATATATATATATACACAGATTTTAGCATGTTTTAACACCTCGAATTATGATAAAAATATTTATTTTCTAAAATAAGGATGCGAAAAAGCGAGGCGTTACAGTCTCCCCTACTTCAGGAAATTTGTCCCGAAATTTATTCAAGAGGAAGACTTTAAAAGGAGTTAGCATTTCGAAGTATGTTTGGGTATAACCGAGAATAGCACGCGAGTGATTGAAGTTTGTATTCGATAAGGTCCAAGGAAACACCAAATTTCTTATGACACGTTTTACGAAACCTTGGTAATATGGTAGTAACACTTATATATAGGAAGTACCAGCGGCGTATCCACCATGTTCATACCATATTACGTCCGTTTCGCTAATCGATGCCATGTTACGTTCCGTGTCACGATGAGGTTTATTAACGTATTACAAGTGAGAATGGTAGCGTATAGAATCTTATTATTAAGATTATTAAGTATAAGTTATAGAGATAGTTTGAGTATGTTATGAGTAAACGCTTTGAACAAGCACATGATTTATTTAGTTAACAAGAATTACTGGCATGTGATCTTACAGGTCAAACCATCGTGTCCGCAAGTATGAATGAATGACTTAACATGACCACAAATTCATGTGGCGGTGCACTACTCCTATAGTGCTACACAAGCACTGTACATGTTAAGGTGTGGCTTCTTAAGAAGTTAATGACAAGTTGTCAATCCATCGCTTCCGCTAGTATGTATGTATGTATGTATGATTTAACATTACCACAAGTCCATGTGGCGGTGCGCTGCTCCTATAGTACTTCACAGCACTACATATGTTAAGCTATGGCTTCTTGCGAAGTAATTGTCAACCCAACTTGTCCGCTAGTATGTATGAATGTCTTGACATTACCACAATTCCATTTGGCGGTGCGCTACCCCTATAGTGCTTCACAAACACTACATATGTCAAGGTGTGGCTTCATCCGAAGTTAATGACCAGTTTATCACATAAGGCTATCCAGTAATCCTGAATCAAGTATAACGTATCAGCATGCATGTATTAATTTATTGTGTAAAATGATGATCTTTAAATAACGAGGTAACAAGTATTAAATCGTATAAAAGATGATTTAATATAGAAGGGAGGCTTGAAAAATATTGGAGTGACTATTCCAAAGTGAATCGCAAGTCCTTTCGAATTAGGGAGACATGATTTGGCCTAATAGGTATAATACTCTCGTCGCCAGGCGATTAACGGTATTCTACCCTTCCAGTTAATACATATCCCTAATTTGATCGAAAATACGAAACTTTGGTGAGATTGAAAATTAAGGAGCGGGACCAGTCATCAAGGTGTGGATATCAATCCTAGCTTGACAATTTCGTCCCCGAAATGTGGTTTATTGAACGAAACAAGATAAAGTCTCGACTCGTCAATAAGGAACCACTAGATTATGAAATGGAAATTCCCCATCAAGATATGGATATCACTCCTGACTTGATGGTGAAATTCGCGTAAGATACATGTAAGGTGGATTGAAATTTGTCACCAAAACCCCTATTTTGATGAGTTATTTTGATTGTGGAATAAGAGTGTTCTCAAGAACGTGTATTGTGTCTTAGGAAAGACATACTGTAAGTTTTAAGACCAAAGGGAAGAGAGAAGCAAGGTAGGAAGAATAACAATTTAAACAAGTATCAAGGATGGTCAAGAGTATGGTACTTAAACTATAGACTAGGTCGAACGTGGCAATTCTACCTAATTCCCTATAGTTATGGCTCTGATACCCATCTGTCACACCCCAACCGATGGCGGAAACATCAGGATGAGACAAAACGAGATTGCAAGAGGCTTCATAACGCTATTTGGGACAAATATTTAAAAAATTACCTTTTTCATCGCTTAAATTAAATAATACAAATTCGAATTCACGACACATATAAAAGAAATATAATTTCATTTCATTAATAGCAGTTTAGTACAAGGTTTCGAAACAAAATACAACATGTTTGAAATAAGATATGATACAACAAGTATTTAAAGTTTAAATGCGTTTCTAGGAAATCCTACTAGATTCCTTGCATCATCATAACTCCTGCAGCATGTAATAAAAGCGTGGATCAACACAAAAGTATTGGCGAGCATACAAGTTTGAAAATGAATATAAGTATAAAAGTTTGTTTCAATTTCAACATGGCAAGTTATATTCAAGTTGAATCGTTCAAATATATAAACAACTTCGCATAACAATAGCATATAATTGAAAACTTGACCTAGCTCGCATAACATGCTAAACATAACAATATCATGAGAATGCAAGTTGAAACCAACAAGTCATAAACAAGCTTAAGCATAAAAATGAACGTTTCAGTGATTTAAATGTTATTTATAACAATTTCGTAATGTGAATTTTGTACACATGTTGCACCCAAAAGATGCGTTTAAACATAAGGGGGGGGGGGTCGAGTATGCTCACAGTTTTGCAAAGTTTCCTTTGGTGATTCCATGAAGAGTTGGAGGTTGGAGATTCAAAGCTTCCTTTAGAACACTTAGTGTTTTCTTTTAAACTCTTAGAGTTCTCTTCCTTGCTTGAGAGATTTGAGAGGAGTAGAGAGGTTGAGAGAAGATTGGTTGGAACACTTAGTGTCATTTTAGAATTCTTAGAATTCTTGATTTAGAGAGATTGAGAGAATTAGAGAGATGGAGGGAAGAATGGTGTGTAAAAAATGGTAGAAGGAGGTTGGTATTTATAGGTAGAGAAGGTGGAAAATGGTGAAATATGATTGGTTAAAGAAGGTGGAAGAGGATTGAAAAGATGATTGGTGGAGAAAGGAGGTGGAAAAGGATGAAATATGATTGGTTAAAGAAGGTGGAAGAGGATTGATGAGGTGGAAAGATGATTGTTATATTTCTTGGTATTTTTTGAGTATATATTATGTAATTGAGTATGTAAAAAGTATAAAAGTATAATTCAAGTATTGAGGATGTGCTTATAAGTATTTATACGTATAATTGTGTCAGTTTGTGTATAAATACGTATTTAAATGATCGGTTGTGTGAATAAAAAAAATATGTATAAAATATGAATTTTATTGTGATTAACGTCTCGAATTGTTAGATTGAAATTAAAATACGAGTGTAAGGTTTCTAAAATAAGAATACGAATACGAACATTTTTAAAATAGAAATATGAAGATACGGGGTGTTACACGAATAACGATTAATAATATATATATATACACATATTTTTATCATGTTTTAACGCCTCGAATTATGATATAAATATTTAATTTCTAAAATAAGGATGCGAAAAAGCGAGGCGTTACACCCACCATCTTGATTTCATCACTATTACCACGACCAGTTGCCGCAAGTCCGGCGATGTGTCTGTACAACCATCCGAAAAAACTTCGACACCACCCGTGACAACCATCACCATCGTGTCCTTACTAGTACCGTCTCCCTCTTCAACACCACCCACGGGCCCCGACCAACAGTACCATCGTGTTTGATAGCCATAGATCGGTCATTGACCCAACAAGTAGCTCACCACAGGTGGCCAATTCACTATTCGGTAAGTACACATCGGAAAACTTCTCGTTTATGGCGCTAGCTAGGCTGTGTCTGTTTGTTAAATATAACATATCCACTTTGAAGTCAATAGCCATACCGGAAAATTGTTTCTATAACATTATTATATTTTATATATTTATATTATCAGTTACAGTTAAAGGTATCCAACAATCAGAGAATTTCTCACAACGCTATCTCATCTGAATGTAAAATGCAAGGTCGCTATCATGCCCTGGCTTCGGCATCCGTACATTGTTAAATTGTATGTAGTTATGGCAATGAAAATGAAGATCTATTTCATAATGGAGTTTGTCAAAGATGGTGAGTTGTTGGAGAAGATTGGGGGTCGGTTATTGGAATCTATTATCTGGAAGTATTTTCAACAATTGATTTCCGTAATCGGATAGTATTAGAAATACATAGAAATATGTCCCTGGTGTCACCTCATGTCAAGAAGAAATGGTTTCCGAGTGTGATGTGCCTTACGTTCTAGTCACCTTTGGTCACCGGCGTTCATAAGAGGTGGTGGTAATAGCCGGCGATGTTAAGTCTCGTCGGAGAAGACGGTGGTTTACATGTTGCAGATGAAAAGGATATAGAGGGTTATTTTACATAACTAATTTAATTGTGGGGTCCATTAGTTAATATAGTTTATATCGTTTGTTTTTATTTTTTAACTTAAGAGCATTTTAGTCAATTTTATATGGACTTAACTGAGAAAACTGACCCATGTCCATTTTAGAGACCACCCAAGTCACAAACGATCAAACCATAGGGAACATATATATAATTTTAGAAACTTAGGAACTAAAGGTGATAAAATAACAAACAATAGTGACCATCCGGGCAATTAACTTTTACATTTGTCAGCCAAACCAAACCACACCCACTTCACCATCACTCCAGCCACACCAGTTCCACCTGAAACCTGCCAACAACTTTACGCTCACCACCACAACTTGTTCTTCATCCGGAGTGATGTAACCCACAAAACATCAATTACGTTGTAGTCTCCAACTAGCCAATCTTTCGACCTTCATCATCGTTACCTTGTTTTTATCCTCCCAACCCTTCTAAAAAGTCATCTCCGGTCTTTAATCCATATTAGAGTAGTTTCATTCCTTTTTTCCTTAATCAAACGTAGGTTAATTTCGGGTACACCACAAAACCCTAAAAAATCCTCTTGAAACGTCAATTAAATTCCAAGTTTCATGTGTTGGAAATTCCTTTTATGTTGGTAATCTATGTGCTTTCGAACTTTTTTGAAAACAATCCACCTTATTTTGCCTCCCAAATCAATACTGACATCTGGATCTCAGGGTGATAATAACGAACTGAGACAGTCTCTAATTTTGTGAAGTTGGTGTAGGTTAAAGTGAAACTAGGGAAAATGAGAGAGGTTTCTGATTAGTAAAGATAGGAGGGAGATGTGGAATTGGTTCTAGTTTTATAATCAGCGAAGATGAGATACGAAGCGAGAAAGTTGAGATAGGTTTCACTGTCAGCAAGCTCTAGCGAGAGGTTCTGGATATTCTTATAGGTGGTATGACAGCATCGATTGTGTGTGGTGGAGGTGGTGTGGAGAGAGAGAGAGAGAGGTGAGCAAAAAGAATTTTGAGAGAGGGAGGGAGATTCATAGAACCTACATCTTCATCTATATAAAAACACAATATATCTAGATTTGTTAATTTTTTAAAAACATTTCACACTCAACTTTTTATCTCTATTTATTTCTTACTCATAAACACTTATTTTTTCTCTTTCCTACACACTCACAATAAAATAGAGGGTAGAATATGAATCTCTAAATATAGAGACGTATTTTACTTTCTTTATAGTTTTCTCTATTGTAGAGATTCCAATATAATTATTTTTTTTGTTGTTTTCTCTATTATTATTTTTATATCATATAATAATATAGAACAGAGGCAATATGGCAATATGAATGCTACAAGGTATGGATTTTATTTGTTTTTATGTTGATTTTATTTAAGTGAAAAAATATCTAGTTAATTTTATTTACTTTATGCATATTTAACTTGTATTTCTACAATATTCATGTACACTTCTTAAAATACTTAATTGCTCTTTTAAATTAACTGAATAGTTGGGATGGAGTTAAGTCATCAGACGGTAATAGCAAATTCTATGAACCCCAATTTTCCTTTTGACAAAAAATAAAAAAAAATCAAAATTACAATTCCGATCAAAACATAGACCAAATAACAAGTTACACTTTATTAATATTATTTAAAATCGTTATTGCGTAGAAAAAATATAAAAAGGTTAAATAGTAGGCCGACCTGAAAGAATCAAGTAAATGAATATTTAATCACCTGTGATATTACATAAAATACCCAATTTATTATTGTCAATTGATCTCTCTTATTTGTGTACATTTTTAAGGGACATATGGGTTAATATTTAACTGAACTTGTTAAACATTTTGTTGAAAAAAATTAATCAAATTTCTGATTGGCGAGGACTTATTAGACTTTGATAACAACAATCATTCCGATTATAATAGCTTTAGTCAAACATTTGTTGATATATTAAAATTATGCATGCGAACCTCGCTTTTTTTCATTAATTTTGTTTATTTAATAGTTTTAAAAAGTTTGTTGTCGTAAATGCATGTTTAACAAGAACCGACCGGGCAATCGGGTTGGAACAGCCCACACAACTGGCCGGTTCGATAATTATTCCATTATGAAAACATTGAGTACATGTATATATATGATTCTCTAATTGCCCAAATTAACACACCAAATGCAGATCAATGTATGAGTTGTAATGCATAGTGACTGTAGATGCATGCATATGATCATTGATCATCGACCAGCCTATGGTCAACTGTTTGATGTTCGTATTAGATTTCATAATGTGTAATGCTATCGTCATAGTTCACAAATGGATCTAAAAATCATAGCAATATAAATAAATGTCTTGTTTAACTTGACATTCATCTGTAATACTTTTAAGTCTTGATATAATTCTTTGTTTAATCTTTTGGTGTTCGGTAGGAAGATTAAAATATTTATCTGATAAGTATATGTATAGACAGTCGTTGGATTCTATAAATGCCAAACCATATATATATAAACTCAGTTGTTCATCATATATACTTCATCATCAACTTCTCTCCTCATTCTCCGATATCTAGCTTATAATTTGCTCAAATCTAGTTACTTGAGGTGCAAGTAATCAAAGAAGCCGAAGATGAAGCATAAGAGAGGGTTATGGTCACCAGATGAGGACCAAAAGCTAAAAGATTATGTGATGAACTATGGTCATGGTCGTTGGAGTGCTGTCCCTATTTATGCAGGTAACTTGTATTTCCAATGTGCTCTTTCTTCAGCCGCAAGTAACGCATTGTGTTTCAGTTTTCGTAATCGTTTGAGCATTATATGACTAATGTGTATAGGTTTGGAACGTAACGAAAAGAGTTGCAGATTAAGGTGGATTAATTATCTAGACCAGGATTAAAGAAAGGAGCATTTTCTATGCAAGAAGAAGAAACTATTCTAACCCTTCATGGCCTTTAGGCAACAAGTAAGCATAATCAACTTTTGTAATTTAACACATTTAATGTGGCAAGTTATTTATTTTTGTAAATTAATTTGACCAGGTGGTCACTAATATCTCAACATTTACCTGGCCGGACCGATAATGAGATAAAGAATCACGGGTATTCTTATCTAAAAAAACGAGTGCTAAAACCACAAAATCTTGGTAGTCAGATTAAAAAGAATGTACAAACTACACAAACACGGCACATACAGGATCACTAACATCATCATCTCTATCATCATCATGCATGAGCTCGGTTACACCAAACCCGAGTTTACTGGATTCTTCGGATTTCGCAAAAATCAACAAATTGCCAAGGATTTTATTTTCAGAGTGGCTTAGCCTAGAAGAATTTAGTGGACGTGAGAGTTTGGTATGCAATGATGAGATTAGCAATGGGTCAAATTACCAAAAAGCCCATGTGAATGATTTGGTATTAAATGAAAGAACTACAGATAGCTTTGAGACAGTCAATTGTCTAAGCAGTTATTCAAATGAAGATATGTTTCATAACCAAATGAAAATTGATCAAATTTTCAACTTATGTGGTGGAGATTTCAACATTGAAGACTTGTTGCTTATGTAAGGAACAAGGAAGAGAGTAACAAAATTATTCTGTTAAGTAATTGTCATTAAGGTTATATAATAAGTTGTTTTGTATATAAATAAGTCCATGGAGTTTTATCATAGTTTCTCACTAATAAGTACAACTTTTTTTCTTCCTTTTTTCTGCTTTTTTTTTTTTTTATTTTTGTTTGTATTTGTAAACTTATGGTAATAATCCATAGTTAAGACAAAGTCATTTTTATATTAAACTCTCATATTATTTTCATAACAATCTGGATATAAACCTTATAAGACAAAACTATATGATACTACACTTTTTCAAAACCTTTTGCTATAATTAAAATGAAAATTTAACAAAAGAAAAATGAGACCACAAACTTTATCCATTGAGACCGAAATTCATGAGAAATCATGACCAAGTTAATAAAGATAAAATATTATCAATCCCATTCTTAGTGACTTACGAGCAAGTGTTAAAAGCCTTATTATTTAAATGGCTAAGGGAATAAATCGAGTGCCATCAGAAATTATATTTCAATGAAACTTATCCCAAAATAGAATATATAGACATAGTTTATTTATCATTTCAAATAATATTTACTTGTATCTAATATGTCTCCTATGAATCAAGGTATTACAGAAGTTATTTCATGTATATAATGATTCCTTCTAAATATGTCCCTAAGTTTTTTAGAATGCCTGGATATTAAGGAAATCAAGTCTAACATATATGATAAGTTCCCACAGCAGTACATCATTGAAACTTATCTTGTAGCATTCCTAGAGATCTAAAAGGTTTGTGGGAGCATTAAGTGTCTCAATCTTAACTTGCGAGAGTTACAAGAGGTGGGGGAGTGATAACTCGTTCTTACCTCAATTTGCACCTCTTGTACAAGACACTGCTCCTTCACAACTTTTCTCTTTAAGAATCTAATGCTACTCTTACAAAACTTTCATTGTTGCTTAAACATGGGCACACTCAAATTTCTTGCTAAAATTATAATACTTAAACAGAGAAACTACAAAGAATAATATCATTAACTTGTTTCTCTATTAGATTCTATTGGTCTTCTAATATTTACCATAAGCATGCTAAATTTCTAAAGATTTCTACAAGTAGTGGAAGTAGTAAAAGTCCTTTTCATGATTTGCCATAAGTGCAAGAGACGGGGAGAAGAAACTTATTAAATTTTACTCTGATTACACCTCTTGTTGTCACACCCGATTTCCACGTATGTCCCGTGGGCCCGGTGGGGAGTATTGTGACGTAAGTTGATAACATCATAACCAAATAACACAGAGCAACACAACGGAAGTCTTGGATTTAAAATATTATTACAGACCGATAATGTTCAATGTTCAAATAATAAATACAGTGGCTTGTAATAAAGATCCATAGGCGGATCGTAAAATAGGTACAAATGATCAACAGACTTAATGGCACAACTAAAGGTTTGCAAAGTCCACTATTATGTTGACGCCTGCGCAGCTTCCGACCTATTAGATGCTTTACCTGTATCTTAATCTTTTTGAAAATACGTCATTTTCACTGGTAAATTCAATCAACCAACTCATTTTGAAAATCTTTCAAAAATTGTTTAAGTGCACTTGGCACATTTTATAAATAACTTAAGATAGTTCAAGATGACCTTGTATACAGTTTTACACGCCTGTCAATACATATAGGGCATTGTACAGAAACCGAGATATGATCAACCGACACACCACTTCTGAACTCCCAAGGAACAGATAATAATAATTTGCATCTGACGGGTGTATGCCTACACCCCGTGCTTAGGTCGTGGCCATTAGCAATTTAATGAGCCTAAGGATATCCCAGACACGGTCAAGTTAACCTCCAATGTTTAAGTTATCAGAGACAATACAGATTAAAACAAGTTATGAGATTTAGTTAAATCACAATCTGACAACATGATCCCATACCCGACCAAGCGGTAATAGTTTACCGTATCCCAAGCCCGTATAGGGAAAATAAGTCAAAAGCATTTACCTGAGCTAGTTCTTCAAGATATTATTAACTCGCCGTACGTCAAATAGTAAGTACAGGTGACAATCTACCAGAAGGCATTTAGTCTGGAATGATAGTATTATTAACAAATTAGAATGCTAGCTGGTCCTTAGTTAAGTCATAGACTTGAACCGGCTAGTCTTAAGTTTGATAAATACGGTACGATACGCTAGATTAAACGATGACCGGAAAAGAATGCTATTTAGACCCGACAAGTACTAGGACTTGTATAATGTGGGTTGACATATAACATTCTGGATTTTGAAGTAAAAATGATAAGGTTAAACCCGTTTCAGTTAAATTACGTAAACTAGCCACAAAGGCTTAACTATATGCATATAAGCGAAACCGGGTAACCAGATGAGTCATATACAAGTTTCATATGGCATAATATCAATAGGATATCAACATGTATGCCCGTTAAGGTTTTAAAATCAACTTAAGCCTCAAAATGGCGTTTTAGTCATTTTACGACTTATGAAAGGAGCTTACAAATAAACTGATGTCATGGTCATAAACATTCTGGAAAAATATTAAATTTGGGATGTTATATCCGTAGGATATCAAATATATGTGTGGTTTGTAGTTTAAAACAAAACTATGCCTCGTAGGGGCATTTGTTCATTTCACACATAGTTTCGATAACTTAATTTAGAACATGTACCTACTGTAAAAGTATTCAAAATAAGTTTAATAATCAGTAGGTAACAAGTTTTGGTTCATAGATATGATTTTAAACCATACTATGCGCCGAAAAGGCGTAAAAGTCGCTAAATGACGATTTAATCGATGTTTATAGGAAATTGATGTTATGAACAGGTTTATATGATGAAAATATGTTATATAATATCATAAATCAGTATACAAAAGGGTTTGTTCATTAAAAATAACTAAAACTCATTTTAAATATTATAAAGGCAATATCGTCATTTAAGGACTAATACAAGATTTATTTGTAAACTCGGTTTATAATCTGATTTAATATCCCAATAAGTCCCACTTATGATATTACATCAGTAGGTATTAAGTTGGTTAAGTTGGGTGAAGAAATTGTGTTTAGAAACCTTTCTTTGTGCAAAAAGGCATTATAGGCATTTTAAAGCGTAAATTACGATATTTATACAAAACTCAGTTTGTGACTGGAATCATGACATTAAAATAAGTTTAATAACTTATCATATCATTAGGTAGTTCATATGTATGCTCACTTAGGTTTAAAAACTCATTTTATACAATAAGGGCATTTTAGTCAAGTTTAGGCATAATAACGGAAACTTTTATAAAATCAGAATACTATACGACCATGTGTTATAACTCCAGAGGATTATACTTACAAGATAACATGGTCATAATGCAACTTATAATCAGTAGTCTAAGCTGGTAATTCGGGTCAGAGTTGAAAGTCAAAACAGGAGTCAAACCTTGCGACCTTCGGTTGCGAACCAACCTTAAACCTGGAATTGACGAGCCAAACATGTTTGCACACTTTCTAATAGTTATTACCAAGTTACTAAAGTGATAAAAAGACATTTTATAACACCTACATTATCCTATATGAATTTATTTAAAATCTGACCAGTTTGGCATTTTATGAACATAACTTTGACCCGTCAATTGACCAAGCAAACGTGATTTCCAGGAGGTACCCTCTTAAGGATTAACACCTACCTTATTACGATCCTGTAGCCATGTTCGCATTGAACAATGGCTGGACCATAATGGTCTTAGCCGAAGGTCAAAGCGTTTTTACGTAAACGCTTTGACTTTGGCTTAAAGCCTAACAAAATGAAATAATAAAGTTGGAACACTTACAAGTGATCCAAGGAAACTTTAGAAACTTAGAGGAAGCTCCCAATTATCTCAGGAACTTACCAAGAGAGTAATGAGAAAGGAAGAAGATGATGAGCAAGGAATGAGAGCCATGAAGGCCTCTATTTATAGTTGAGGATGAAGCATGAGATCATGCCAGGTGTTAGGAGTTGTTGTGAGAGGTCTCCGGGTGTTTTTGGACGTGCACAAGATGAAGAAAGGTGGCAAGTCACGAGCTATATGGCAGGGCAGGAAGCTGTAAACATTCTGCCACTGGCAGTCCCTTACGGACCGTAAGGGTGATGGCTTACGATCCGTAAGCCATCTACGGCGCCCCTAGTTTTGAACTGGTTACGAACCGTAACCATATATGGTTGCGGTCTATAACGCCTCTCTGATCCAGCTCCTTATTAAATCTTCTGGTCCGTAACCAAGCATGGTTACGGTCCGTAAGACCTCGCCAGAAAACAGAATTTTATAATTTGACACAATTGGTCCCTCGACTTATTCAAGTATCGTTCAGAGGTTATTTAAATAACATGACGACATGATTGGTCCCTCTCGTTAACATGTGGCATATGAGGATCAGCGAGACAGGTGTGAGGATTTTATTGGATGGGTTTGTACGAGGTGTTACATCGTAACCCCCTTAAAAGAAATCTCGACCTCGAGATTTTATTCAAAAAGATGGGGGTACTTTTGTCGCATAGTGGATTCGACCTCCCATGTATATTCGGGCTGAGACGGGCATCCCACTTGACTTTTACAATAGGCACATGCTTTCTTGAAGCTTTTTAACCTGTCGATCTTCAATCACTATTGGTCTTTCAATGAACCTCAGGTTTTCATAATTTGCACATCTTCGTGTGGAATTGCCGGTGTTTCATCGGTCAAGCATTTCTTTAAATTTAAAATGTGGAATACATCGTGAATTCCACTGAGCTTTTCGGGTAACTTGAGATTGTAAGCTACGGACCCGAGACGTTCGATAATCTTGAACGGTCCTATATATCTTGGGCTCAAGTTGCCCTTTTTACCAAATTGCATGACGACTTTCCAAGGTGACACCTTTAGTAACACCTTGTTCCCTATCCGGAACTGAATAGGTTTTCGCCTCTTATCTGCGTTACTATTCTGCCTATCCTTGGCAGCTTTGAGAAGGTCGTGGATTTGCAAAATTTTGTCCGTCATTTCAAGGACTATCTCAGGTCCTGTTAGTTGGGCTTCCCCAACTTCTACCCAGCAAACGAGCGTTCAACACTTTCTCCTGTACAAGGCTTCAAACGGAGCGGCCTTGATACTTGTATCATAACTGTTATTATAGGAGAATTCAATTAAGGGTAAGTGATTATCCCAACTTCCACTTAGACCGATCACGCATGCTCGTAGCATGTCTTCCAACGTTTGGATAGTACGCTTGCTTTGTCCGTCAGTCTGCGGATGATATGTCGTACCAAAATTCAATCGTGTGCCCAAGGCTTGTTGGAAGCTTTTCCAGAAATGTAGGGTATATTTGTATCTCTATTGGATACAATAGATACCGGTACGCCATGTAGGGATACAATCTCATCTACATAAAGTTTAGCCAATTTATCGGAACTGTACATTTCTCTGATTGGAAAAAAATGAGCTGACTTAGTCAGTCTGTCTACAATGACCCAAATCGTGTCATTACCATGATTGGTCTTAGGTAACTTGATGATAAAATCCATAGTTACACATTCCCATTTCCACGTGGGAATCTCTAATTGTTGTAGAAGTCCTGACAATTTATGATATTTAGCTTAAACCTGTGAACACTGAAGAAACAATAGATCTAACTGATCGGAATCGAGTCAGATCTAGGGTTTAGTCTCTGCATAAAAAGGGTTAATCCTTTGCTTTGTCTGATGATGATGATGGTCACAACTAGATTTCCGACGATACCTGCAAAACAGAACGCCGTCAGCCTCGTCACGGGGAGAATGGGGGTTCTCCTCGTGACCACCCTCCGGCGTGAGAATAAGTATCGGAAGTCAGAAATAGTTTAAGTGAAGTAAGAGAGAGTAAGTGAGAGTGAATACCTTTTCCTTGTCCCCAAGATACTTATTTATAGTCGGATTTAGGCGCCAAAATAGGGAGAGGAGAGATTTCACGATGTCCAGATCCACCGTTAATTTATCAACTTGTTCTCTAAGTCACACGGATTGTGGTGAGATCGACGGTTGGGGAATTGCCACGTGGCTGGCGATGATGACCCTATGCCTATCACAAGATCGTGCCATCATCATGACTCTCGAGACTATACCAGATTGTGCCACGTGTAATTCTGTTGTAACCGTTTGTACCTCTACACGATTGTGCATTAATAGCTTCTAGAAGATATACTGCTGTAATTCTCTTATTGTTTGCCACGTGTACTTTCTGTTATAACAAAAAGATTCTTTTTGTTTCTGCACCTTGTCTCATGCACAGATGCCATCTATCCAAGAAAAATATTCAAGGTTAATTATTTCCTTGCGCGAGTCTGCGCAAGGTAGTTAAATGATCTTTTTCCTCCTTAGATGATCGGCGCAGAGATTCATAACGCCCCTCTGTGGTATTATAGTCTGCGCAAGGTTTTTGAGGGTAAAATGATTACTCAGGAAAGTTACTCAAGGTTAACTATTTTCCTTGCGCGAGCCCGCGCAAGGTAGTTAAATGATTCTTTCCCTTTTTATGAGACCGGCGCAGGGTTTTATGAAGCCTTTCTTTTGTACCATAGTCTGCGCAAGGATTTTGGGACCATACCCCTTCAAGTCCCCCCAGTCCAGTGTTGCTCCTATGCGCAAGCAGCAAGTAGGTGGAGCACTGACTAAATAAAAAATTTAGTGTTTGTTGTATTCTTGTAAATAGTTTCGTTGCACTGAAGGAAAGGAAAATTTCATGAAGTAAAACTTTTGGGATAAGGAGAGGCTTTTTTGAATTTTGAAAAAGTTGTTCTTATGTCAGGGTTCGGTGAGAAAACATGCTGAGTATGACGTGTTGAGCATTGTACAAAGCTGTCAATCATTGTCAGACATCAAACATTAATTACCAACGGCTATAGTCGGTTACACGCGCGCGAGTGGGGACGGTTACTGTTCCATAGTCGCCTGACTTGTGCCTAGAGTTTCGTAAAAGAAATGAAAACTGTCACACATTTTCCTAGGCATTAATTGTGACCCCTATATAAAGTCGCCATTGTTATCACTTGTTTCTGTAAGCGATCAAAATTCCTTCGTTTCCTTCTTTTCAAAATCCCTTTCCGGATTCTGAAATTATTCTTTGAGATCAACACACTGCTTTAATCAAGAATTATCTCATTCGTTGCTGAATTTAGGGACTCCTCTATGGCCCATAGTTCAAAACCTGTAGATCCAGCAGATATGCCGACGACCTCGACATTGCCAACCCTAAAATGGAAACGCAAGAATTTGATCGTCTGTAGCAAATTTCAGATTTGCTTCGTCCTGGGATGCTCGATACCCCGGCGATAATGATATGGCGGCGGATGCTCCGGCCAGTTACATTACACTTTTCTACGATTACTTTGCCGAGGGAACTTTTGGATTTCGGTAACCAAACTTCATGCTGGAGATTCTTGACTTCTATAATTCCATATTTCTCAGTTGAACCCGATGGGAATGGTGAGAATCCGGCATTTTGAGTTTGTATTCCGATCAATGAACATCACCCCTACTGTTGAGAAATTCAGGGTGTTCTAATAGTTGCATTGTTCACATGGGTTTCTATTCCTTCCAATAGCGTCTTCAAGCCAAAAGACTATTGCTTGTGCCTCCCAAATCTTATCATCACTGGAAGCAAAAAATTTCTATATTAAGTCCGCTGTGATTCCGCCGCGATAACCTTCCGGGGAGGGAGGAGATAGAGTTAGAGACCACGACGGTTCCTAGTGATGAAGTATGGTATCAGGACCTCAAGGATGTACCCAATATCATTCTGCTGGAAAGGGCTTTGATTGCGGCCGGTATGAGTATCTTATGGAAAGCCGAACGTCGAGAGAAACCGGTGTACACTGAAGAAGAAGTTGGTAAGATATTATGCGCTTTTCTGTAATAGTTATATATCTGCAGAATCTGTATGCTTATTTGATGCTTTGCTGTAGTTATGCCTTTGCACTTGTTGCTTTTAAGAGGAGAAAGGCAAGATGGGGGTGGTGCCTATTGCTGAAAATGAGGCCCCTTGGTTCGAGCAGATCTTAGGGAATTTTGAGCTTCTGAAGAAAGAAGATCTCCAAGCGCAACCCTCCTCTACCACTGGTAAGTATTTTGATACTGAGCCTGAGTTAATATTGCAATATTACCATTAATGCTAGATGTTGAGTAATATTGCAATATAACTTATGGGCCAATGGTGTTGATTTTGATCCAATAGGTGTTTTAACAAACTTGGTCGTAGGCCCAGATTCGAAGAAGAAAAAGAAAACTACTACTGCCATCCCTCTTCCTAAAAAACCTGAGTTCCTGCGCCTAAGGCTCCTGAAACCTTAAAGGCGGAGATCAAGAAAGGTACGCGCCTTGTCTCTGACTCTTGGTGTGAGTACGTGGTGGTGTCAGACTCATTAGAAGGTCTTGCACCTGTAGGTCTGAGGAAACAAAAATGGAGCCGGTTATTCTACTAAGACCCCAGTATCGAATCCTGATGATCTTGTGGACATACCCTCCAGTCCGGAGGATTTGGTGCATCATTCCGTCAAGAAGAGGAAAAGCACAGATCCTGAGCTACCAATACCACCACCAAAGAAAATTGTTCGTGGAAGGATCGGAAAGAGGAGCAACTTGGGTGCGCTTGAGGAAAAATTTTATCCTGGTAAGAAAGTTTACATTTCACCTCTATGTTGAAGCATCTTTTTTTAATTCTCTCTCATTGTTGCAGAGAAAATATCCAAGCCTGTTACCACGGTGCAACCAAGACACCTGCTCAAGTTCATCCACCATCCACTGAATCGTGCGCGAATGGCGCAATATGCACATGGATTGGATGAAGTTGATACATAGAAACTAAAGCTGGGGGCTGAAAACGAGCGTGTGAAGAAGATGTTAGTAGAGTGGAGGCGGAGAAAGCCAAGTTTGAGGAAGATAAGAAAACCGAGGAATGGTCCGCATTGGGGTGGAAGAAAAAGGCTGAAGCAAAGCGACGCTCCATGCTACTGAACGCAAGAGATGGCTAGAGGCTTGTGAGCGCGACAACAATGAAAAGATCTCTTTGCGCAATGAGATTGAGAAGTTAAACAAGAGAGAGCCGACGCAATAGCTGCTGTTGGTGAAGCCCGTTCCCACCGAGCGGAGCGAGCAGAATGAGGTAGAGACCCGAATGACCTTACTTCTTAGGGATAAAGAAATTGCTGATCTCACCTCCATGTTATTTGATCAGGAAAAAATGAAAGCCAATCTGGATTCTGCCAAGAAAGATATCCAACTTTTGAATGTCGAGAAGGCAGAGCTTGGCTCGCCGTCAGACGGAGCATGAAAAACGGTTGAAAATGCGGAAGTTGCGCAAGCCACTGCTGAGAGTATTGTTGAATCTTTATTAAACAACTTAACATGGATGCAGCAGTATGTATCGTGAATGTAAGTATCCCCTTGTTCTTGTCTTCTTATATAGAAAATTTCTTTATGCCTTGATCCTGATTTTATAAACTCTTTTGGGATGCCAACTCCATTTTGAATTCTGTTGAGTTAGATGAGACAGTGGCGCAGCTCATGGTGTCGGCGCAAATGATGGTTATACCCGAGGTTATCAAGACTGCGCGACCCATATAGCGCACGCCCTGAAGGTGGAATGGGACACAAGCCGATCTATGTTGCATGGAGTTGATACGCATTCCTCCTACAGTGCTGCAAAAGCTAAATATGACCAGCTGCAAATTCCTATCATGGAATTGGTGGAGAATGCTCTATGACACGATGATTTTGTAAGCCGATTGAAGGAGATTTCTCTGAGGCAGAAGAGAAGGAACTGAAACGAACGCTACTGAATAAGAGTTGCCTTGTATGAATCTATGTTTGATTAGTTGTTTTATGTATGTACAAATGCGCTTTGGTGTAATTTTTTGCGTTAATATAATATATTTGGATTACAATGTGTGCTATGTACAATTACTTGTATAGGATAAGACAAATGAACGATGAACTCATGTGCGAGCGTAAGTAACATGATAACTTGTAACTCATGAGTGTTGAAGTGTTTTTATGTTTCCAAAGTAATTGTATGCATTTGTAAAAAAATATGTGTTCAAACGCGAAATCTCAGTAGCGACACAAAATATTATTGATAAAGCATTGAGCTAGCACTTGTCGCTAAGATTACAAAATGAACCAATATAGGCAGACTCAATAAAGCCATTGAGCTCTGAGATTACATGTACCAACGACGCAACTGTTGGGCGTTCCAGGTCCGAGGGATGCTGGAGCCGTCCATACGCTTCAAAGTATATGCTCCTTTGCCAAGGACTTCGTTGATCACATATGGGCCTTCCCATCTCGGCAGCAAGCTTCCTGGTGTTTCAGCATTGGAGGCTTCATTATCACGGAGGACAAAGTCCCCGGTAAAAACATTTAAACGCGTACCCGTTTGTTATAATACTCCAACTGGGACTTACATTTTGCTTCGCGAATTGCTGCGTTTTTGCCTTTCTTCAATCAAATCGAGATCTAAGCGACGTTGCTCCTCGTTATTTTATTTTTCCAGGGCAAGCATTCTTGGAGATGGGAGGCCTATTTCAGCAGGGATTACTGCCTCCGTTCCATATACCAAACTGTATGGAGTTTCTCCCGTGCTTGTCTTGGGCATTGTTCGATGTGCCCATAGAATGCTGGGCAGCTCATCTACCCATCAACGTCGCGCCATGCCAAGGCGGGCTTTGATGCCAACAACTAATTGCTTGTTCATACTTTCAACCTGACCGTTTGCCTGAGGATGCGCAACGGAGGAAAAAACATGGTTAATCTTCATCTCTTGCATCCATTTTTGCAGATCTTAAGATGCTAAATTAGAGCCATTGTCTGTGATGATGCGCATGGGCAACCTGAGACGACAGATAATATGTTCCCAGATAAATTTTCGGATTACCATAGCTGTTGTTGATGCTAACGGCTTTGCTTCGACCCACTTTGTGAAGTAATCAACGACAACAACAATGAACTTTACTGCGCCTGGCGCATCAGGGAAAGGACCTACAAGGTCAATAGCCCATTGTTGAAAAGGCCATGCTGATGTTACTAGGACAAGTGGATTTTTGGGGTGCAATGTTTTTGGTGCATGTCTTTAGCAAGCCATGCATTTGCGTAAGATGTCAACAGCGTCCACGTACATCCCTTGTCAGTAGTATCCTGCGCCCATTATTTTGGCGACGACCATACGCGGTCCGGCGTGTATGCCACATAAGCCTTCATGGATTTCCCTCATTAAGTACTACGCGTCATGCCTATCAACAAAGGACCCATGTATGACTTTCGATATAAAATATCGTCCGCCATTTCGTAGTTTAAGCCTTACACCGTATCTTTCGTGCCTGCGCCTTGTTTTCAGAAAGCTGACCATGTTGCAAAAACAGGATAATCGGAGACATCCAAGATGGACTCCCCATTTCAACCATATTGACTTGCTTTAGCGGAACAGATGGATTTTTTAAGACTTCAATTCTGAACTTTTTTGCCAAATGTTGGAAACTTGTGTTGCAAGTTTACTCAATGCATCAGCATGTTTGTTATCACTTCTATTGACGTGCACGACTTTAAACTGTCGAACTGGCTGGTTAAAGACTTGGCTTGTTCCAAGTATAACGCTATAATGTCGCCCCTTGCATCATAAGTACCATTGATTTGTTCTGCTACAAGGCGAGAATCAACGTGTGCAGTTAAATTCGCAGCGCCCATCTTTATAGCGAGGTGCAAGCCTGTTGGAAACGCTTCATATTCAGCCTCATTATTGTGCTCTTGATCCAGACATATGGCGTAAGTAACTCTTTTGGATTATCAGTCGGAGCCTGCCGACCATCACTATTCGATGCGCCATCGTATGTAATGACATTCTCTGTCATCCATAACGGGAACCGATTTTGAATTTCTTCGCATTCTTGTACTTTGTCTGCTGGAACCTCAGCTACGAAATCGACAAGGATCTGCCCTTTAATCGCTTGTCTCAGCTCGTATACAATATTATGACCGCCTAGTTCGATAGCCCACTTAGCTAATCGCCCCGAGACGTCTGGTTCGGAAAGAACCTTCTCTTTCAACAAGTAAAACTGCCCCGAAATGCCATTTCGGATGTAGCAAGATAAAGGACCATAGGCTCTTTGTCGCGCGGAGCTGTTAAAGTTGGCAATTGAATTAAACAATCTTTCATATCTTGAAAAGCTTTCTCCGCCTCTACCGTCCATTGGAATTGTCTTTCTTTACGCAGTTGCGCAGAGTACGGATGAAAGGATAAGACTTTGCAGCGTGATTTGCGAGGAAACGGTTGAGGGCAGCTAACCGTCTGCTAATCATTGCATCTCCTTAACACTTGACGGAGACGTCATGCTTTGAATTGCTTTGACTTATTCTGGATTAACTTTGAACCCATCCTTTGTGATGATGAATCCAAGGAACTTGCCCTCTTCCATGCCAAAGGAACACTTGCTTGGGTTTAACTTCAAATTGACCTTTCGCAGTGAATCAAAAGTTTTTTGAATGTTCTCCAACATCATTTCTTCTGTATGGCTCATGATAACTAGATCGTTAATATATACTTCGACGGTTCCCCCAATGTCATCACCAAACACTGTATCCATAAGCCGCTGGTAAGTGGCTCCGCATTGCGGAGACCAAAAGGCATTTTTGTATAACAGAAAATACCCTTCCTTGTGCGGAAGGCAGTCTTGTCTTCATCCTCCTGTTTCATCAACACTTGATGATATCCTTTGTAACAATCGAGAAAACATTTCCAACAGAACGATGCCAAGGAGTTAACTTTCTTGTCAATCTCAGGAAGAGAGTAACAATCTTTGGGGCATGCCTTGTTCAAATCTTTAAAGTCGACGCACTTTTTGACCATAACGGGGTTCGCTACCCAAGTTTGATATTTAACTTCTCGTAAAATGCCACGTTAGCAGTTCAGCAACTTGCTCGTTCATAGCTTGAGGTTTTTCGTTACCCAGGCTGTGCTTTTCTGAACCACTAGTTCTGCTAATGGAAAAACGTTAAAAAATGCTCCGAAACTTCTCGCGGGACACCCACCATGTCTGCAGGTGTCCAGGCGAAGATATCCATGTTATAAAACAATAATAACTTGAGCTTTATGCGGATCGCTATAGATAGCGCAGGACCAAGGATAATCGGCTGCTCTGGGTATTTTTTGTATAAATCCATTTCTCCGGCTCATTCGTCGACGTATGCTTAGCAGCCTTGGCAACTAGTTCTTCGATAGACATAATCTCTTTACGAGCATACGTGATAGCTAGCCTGTTGGCGTTGGAAACCCACAAGCAGCGTGTGGCGCACGTGATCATGCTGAAATCACGTTGCGCATGACGCCCTAATAAAACGTCATGACGAGAAGTCGCTGGCATCACCATAAAGTTTACTTGAATGGTTCGTGAGTGTTCCGCCTGAAAGGGTGATAGAAAAACTATATGTCCGAGAGGAAAGACAGCCTCATTGCAGAATCCAGTTAAAGGAAAATCAACTGGTTCCAGGCGTGCCTTATCCTCTGGATCTAATTATTTAAAACACTGTTCATATATGATATCCATAGAGCTTCCCGGATCTATGAACACATAATCAGTCTGGTAATGACCAAAAATACCTATGACCACTAATGGTCTCTCTTCATGTGGTCCGCCAGGAACGACGAGAAAAATCACATGCTGCTCGCGCAATTTTTCAATTCGAAAATGTTGGAAGTTGCGCTTGTGCGACGTGCCCCCTTGAATCATAGAAACCTGCTTCATCTTCTTGTTACTCGGACCCTCATCCCCGCATGTAAGTTGTCGAACTTCCTTACGTACTGACTGTACTAAGTGTGTTAGTTTGCCCTTTTCAATGCTTTTTCAATCTCTGTGCGTATACTTATTGCATGTTGTCAGTTGTGTGCCCAGTATCTTTGTGAAAGTCACAAAAGAGGTTTGTGTCCTACCCCTCTTGTTCTTCATGGGCTGAGTTTGTTTAAACTGATAGTTCTTGGTGCTTAGAACTTCAGCAGGAGATTTTGTTAGAGGAGTCCATTGTCGATCATGGTTCTCTTGTTTAATTGTTTTCTGGGTAGTAATTTTGTTAATCGTTGCGCGAGCATCTACTGGTGAATAAGGAGAATATGAACTTTGGTCCGAGTCCTTCCATCCTTTTTAAAACTTTTGTCCACCCCTATTCAGATCCTGAGGGCGATTCTGAGGTAGTGGTGGTCTGTTGGAATAATGATTCCGTTCTGTCTGCGCATAAACTTTGGCTGCTGCCATTAGTTTATCCCAGCTCTTTGGAAGGTCAGTTGTTCCAGAAATACTTTTATCATTTCATCACATCGTACCGCATATTTGAACTGTGCGTGGATAAGGTCCTCATGTACATCTCCAATTTCTAACACTTCTTTATTGTAACGAGTGATAAAATCTTCTAGGCTTTCGTCGTTCTTCCGCCAGATGTTCATCACATCTGAGGAATCTCTGACATATCGCCTCTGTTGACTAAAATGCGTAAGGAATTTCTCCTTAAGATCATTTCAAGAGGAAATTTTACCTATGGACAAATTATCAAACCAAAGGCGTGCAGCACCGGTAAGAGTTTGTACAAACAGATGACACCACATTGGTAACGTCCAACCTCCAATTAGCTCTGCACCATCGAAGAGGCGCATGTGATCATCAGGATCAGTTAAACCATTAAACTTCCCCATGTTGGATGGTAAGTTTGCTCGTTCTAGCGGAGCCAACGCTATTTCTCTTACAAACTTTGATTGTTCAGCTGCTTCAGCGGGTCGATACACCAGATTGTAATCATGCTCCGCCTCGGGATTGTACGTTATACGTATCTTAGGCTTATAGCTGACATGTCCGTAGATAATCGATTAAAAACACTTACACTATCTCCTTCGCCATAAGTCTTATCATATTCATCATGTTGGGTGTCCCGCTTTTGTGATAGTCGTGGGCCCAAACGTGAATGAACAGATGTGCGACGTTGAGCATTATCCTCTTGTTTTCGATTGCCAGAATTTTGGAATCATTCCTGGTTTGAGAGCACATCTCGGTTCCTTCTACAGATACATGCGACGGCGCACGGCCACGGATCTGTGAATCATAGCTAAACATACGAGGTGTCGGTGAAGCACGAACCCGAGGAGCGTTAACCGGAGCTTGAAAAGCTGGAGTTCCGGTCTGAGCACATAGTTGAGCATACATAGCATTCAAATCTGTTTCAGACTTGATTAACCATGACAACGGAGTCTCACCAGGCGGTAAAATTGATGCAACATCAATATGAGAAGCTGCCGGAGTTACTGGAATGCTTGCATGATCTGGATCATACGGAGCATCAGCTTCGCCAGACGAGTCCTCCACAATTTGTCCGTCAATATGAGGACCACCAATGACGCGGCGGATCTAAGATCGAGGACCTCCTGGAAACGTCGATCCATCAGGCATGATGCTGTAGATCTAAATGAAACGAAACGAAAGATGAGGAGAGAATAGAAAATTGGTGGGCGCCAATGAAGAAACAATAGATCTAACTGATCAGAATCGAGTCAGATCTAGGGTTTAGTCTCTACATAAAAAAGGTTAATCCTTCACTTCGTCTGATGATGATGGTTACAACTAGATTTCTGACGATACCTGCAAAACAGAACGCCGTCAGCCTCGTCACTAGGAGAATGGGGATTCTCTCCGTGACCACCCTCCGGCGTGAGAATAAGTATCGGAAGTCGGAAATAGTTTAAGTGAAGTAAGAGAGAGAGAGAGAGAGAGAGAGTAAGTGAGAGTGAATACCTTTTCCTTGTCCCCAAGATACTTATTTATTGTAACATCCGTCAAAAACGGATTTATCAAACCCGCTCCGTTTATTAACCGAACAATCAGTTAAAAATTTCGTTGCGAATTTAATGCCCAAAATAATTTTAAACGATACATAATTAATTATTATATGGGAATATATAATTAGTTTTTGAAAAACTGTTAAAAATAAGAAAATAAAAATAATATGGCCCTGTCGGGTTTCGAACCCGGGTCAGTCAGCCGGGTCAACACAGACTTAACACTCAACCCTTAAACCAATGCGCCACTCATGCTTCTTGTTAATTATTAGAATCATTTAATTCATTACATGCTTTTCCGAATTCAAAACCGGCGCCCAAATTGCAGTCGTCGGAAATCCCGACTAACTCGCCAAGAAATTACGATATCTTCAGTTATAACGTAAACATTTACTAGGACATCGGTTATAACCGACGCCTGAGTCCGCGTCACAAACCATAACCGCCGGAAAACGTAATGACTTTGAATCAAGTCGGAAATTGGACCAAGTTCATCGATAACCTGCCTTATAAATACCCCCTCGAACCTCTGTTAACTTTTTCGCTCACAATCACCCTCTTTCCCGATGTAATTTCACTCGCCGGAAAACCGAACCCTTCACTTCTGAGCCTTACTAAACCCCCTGAGCTTATACCGAAGTCACACACATCCTTTTCAAGCTTTCTGAAGACTCTCTGCTGCAAGACACACGTCGCCGGAAGTGTTTGCTGTCACCGGAGTTTCGCCGGAGAAACAGAGGAGTCCAGTCGGTATACCTTACGCTTAATCCTTCAATCTTTTTATTTATATCTCATCTGTAATTAACCTCAAAACACTAAAGAACACGATTAAAATATCGAACCAGTCGGACTTCCGATTCTGGTTAAAATCAACGAAGAAGACGAAGTCTGTAATGTTTAAGTATAATTAAAATCAAGTTATAACTCGGGTTAGACACACAGTCCAGCGGTGGACTGTGTGCACAATAAACACGTAAACGTCTCGAGTTCGAATCTTGTCCCACGCATGCTGCCTTAATAAAAATGTTTTTTTTGGTTAACCGAACCGGAGTCACCGCTGTATATGTTAAGTATAATAATAACCGGAATAATAACCAAGATAGACACACAGTCCAGCGGTGGACTGTGTGTATGTTTTAATCACAGGACACGAGTTCGAGTCCGGGCTACCGCACCGGCCCGGATAATTATTAAACTTTTTATTTAAGTCAGAAATGAAAATACTTAGTTTGTATTTAAGTATAATAAAAATCAGTTTAGTTAACAAGTTGGACACACAGTCCAGCGGTGGACTGTGTGTTAGCATAAACCACAGGTCCCGGGTTCGAGACCTGTGGAGCGCACCGAGTCTTGGATTAAAATCGGTTTTAAAAAAATAAAGGATTTTCTGATTAATCTAATTAATATATAAATATAATTAAAAACAGAAATATTTCGGGTTAGACACGTAGCTCAGTTGGTAGAGCTGCGTGCACGCGTACAGGAGGTCTCGGGTTCGAGGCCTCACTCAGCGCACACTTACACGCATACGAACCGGTCAAACAGTCAAAGTCAACGGTCAACGGTCAAAAAAAGTCAACTTTTTTATTATTTTTATTTATTTATTTTAATTAAAAATCAATTAAAAATACTTAAAAATAACATTTTTAAGGTTAGAAAATAGCCTTAAACTCACAAAAATACACCCAACAATCCTACTAAAATGGATTAATAAAATCCGTTTACTTACTGAACCATAATGCTATTTATCTAGGTTAATTTCACTCGTGGTTAAAACCACTTCGCGTGCATTCAACATCATTAACCGAACGCACCCACTGTGAGTGAATCTTACAACTCCCCCTTTTTAATTACACGTTTTGGGGTGTGTCATGTGTCACAAAATAATTAACTCGTTTATTTAAACTTGTGCCATACCATATCGTGATCTAAACTTAGATTGTTCATATTGTTGTGATCATGTATTTCATTTTGTCAACTTATATGTAATTCATTCATTAAGCCCATCAGTTCCTCGTGGGAGACGAGTTGAGCAACGCGTGTCTCAAAATCAATCCATTATTGTTCATGTGTTTATCATTGAGTTTATATTATTTGTAGTATGTCTTTCATATTATCATGTTTATGCAATTCATTCATTAGGCCCATCAGTTCCTCGTGAGAGACGAGTTGAGCAACGCGTGCCTCTAAACGATCCATTATTGTTCATGTGTGTATTGTTTAATATTAAATTGATTTATGAATAAGTTTACATCTATTTTTACTCATGTGTGGTTGTGCACTTTATTTCATAATCAATTAAATAAACTTGTTCAAATGTTTTCCATAGGATTCACTCGCCAACTTTTTGTTGATCCAAAAACCTTTTTACACATGATACAGGTGAACAGGATGAAGCAAGGAAAACATAGGAAATGCCTTAGAAGAAAACAAAGAAGCTTAGATTGATGTTCGGGTCATGATGTAATTATGTTTGTAAATTTCCATTAAATTGTATTAATGAATATGAAACGTTAAAATAAATGTCATGAGCTTTGATGATAACCCAATCATGCCCCGATCACCTTTTCCGCTGCGGGTCGGGGTGTGACAGATTGGTATCAGAGCCATGACTATAGGGATATAGGATAGGTTATTAGACCCTTAGAGCCTATACTATAGTCTGCCTAAATTTTAATTGATTAGGTGGTTACATACAAACTTGTGATATTTATTTGTTTCATATTTGTTTATACTTACAGTCAAACATACATACTTATATACATATTCATTATACATATATCAATGTTCATATATTCAATTCATTTTCATACTCTCATTATTCAAAGATTTTGTTGCAATTTTCAAATCTCATCAAAGTAAGTTCTGCGACGGGCATGTAGTAACTGGAAGGGTACAAGTACCGGTAGTCGGAACGTCCTGTCTAGGTTGGCATTCGTATAAATCCAATATAACGGACCAGTTTGCCTACCTGGGGACTAACGATGAGAGTACGAAGGACCTATTAGGCCAAAGCATGCCACACCAAACGTCGTTCGAACTAACCCCACTTTGAGGTGTCACCGTGTCTACACCTGGACACATTCCAATAATCACACGTTGTATACATATTTCTCGATTTTCTCCGGGTTTTAGTGTACGCAACCAGGCAAACCCATGCGAACCATATGAAAAACCCGGTATTCATGGGGCCCACATGATTACGAAGGTGAAGTATGGCGGCATGTAGGGCCTAATGGCGAGCAAAGCCCAAGACATCCTATGGATGTAGTAGATTTATTTTTCTATAATTATTTTATGAATGTTCATTCCTAGTGCGACCCATGATCCCAAAAACATCCAACTCATACTCTTGACATGTATTCCTTGTAGATGTCTTCTAACCTCACCCGTAGGAAGATGAGAGCAGGAAAAGCCCGAGAGCGCATGGCTGCCCTAATCGCTCAACAAATGGCTGCTGTAATACCCAACATTGTAATCCAAGTACAACAAGCACTTACCGCTAATCCTGTCAATCAAGAAAACCAAAATGTTATCAACTCTCCCCCAAATACCACTAAATGCACCTACAAGCATTTCAAATCATGCGACCCTCCGAAATACAAAGGGACTGAAGGCGTCACCGCTCTCCTCCATTGGTTTGAAGAAATGGAGAACACCTTTCTTAATTGCGATTGCCCCGATGATCGCAAAGTGCGTTATGCTACTGGTCGTTTATATGGAATAACACTTACTTGGTGGAATACAGAGAAGGCCAAACGAGGTGTTGAAGATGTTATGACTTTAACTTGGAATGAATTGAAGGAAATCATGACCAGACGATTTTGCCCAAGGAGCGAAATCAAGAAATTAGAAGATGAATTTTATTCGTTGAAGCAAAAGGAAGGAGACCACACCACATACAACAAAATATTCCTCGAGTTACATCAAATGGTTCCCAACATGTTCACTCCCCTCTACCGTTTGATCGAGCACTACATTCGTGGTCTTCCGTCAAAGATTCAAGACTCTGTAATAAGTACCTCGCCTGCAACTTTGGAAGCAGCAATGGAGCTAGCAACAGCGCTCACCGAGAACCGAATCCGGAACAAAGACTTCAAGGAGGAGAAGAAGAAGGATAAAGCATCGACTGAAACCTCCGACTACACCCAAACCGAATCCCCTTCTCAACCCAATTCTAAGAGAAAAAGAGACGGGCAACTTTTCGCTGCTATCCAACGAAATCAACCGATTTCACACGCCATACCCATCCAAGCTATCCCAATCACTCAAGTGGCACCCAACTCAACTTACCCAAATAAGAAACCATATCTTGGACCTCACCCTCGATGCAACAACTGTTTTTATCACCATCCCCTTACTCTACCTTGTTGACTATGTGCAACTTGTGGACGCTATGGTCATTTGAGCAAGGTTTGCCGCACCTTTCAAAACCAAATCTCTCCCCCTACTCAAACCATGAACCAAACCTATCAACAACCCCAATACCCCATGTTCCCATATGTTCGAGCTTGTTTCAATTGTGGCGACCCTACCCACTTTAGAAACACATGCCCAAAAATTGGTTAACGTCATCAACACTCAAGCTCAATCAAACCCAGTTAACCAAGTAAACCAAGAAAACCCAACCGCTAGGCCACCAGCAAGAGGAAGAGTCTTCAACATCAACGCCAATCCTGTCGAAGATAATGACCGCCCAAACGAAGATACCCAACTAGTCCTCTTCACCGAAGATCCAGATTCGACTCCAATCGTTTAGTTTTATGTTTTTCTTTATGTTTTAGAATCGCATAGAACCAATCATAACTTAAGGATAAAGCCAATGAAACTTTGACAAGAATATGGTGGATACGCCGCTGGTACTTCCTATATATAATTATTCTTGTCAAAGGATCAGAAGCATTATCTGGCGGTTATGAGAGGTTCCATGTGTAGACTGTTTGAGTAATTATTGTTTATTATTTCAGTACATGCAATTTCATAGGCCGCCGCTCCCCATTACATTATGAGCGTTGAGCATGTTCCCCATTTCATTATGAGGTTGAACCTGGCGTGCCCACATACGATCGGCTCCGTTTGATTGATCCTTGATCGCACAGACATTTTTCATTTTCAATACATGCAATACGATCGGCTCCGTTTGATTGAGCCTTGATCGCACAGACATTTTCATTATCAGTATCTTGTGGTTGTTGTGTTTGTTGTAGAGTCGCATAGAACTAATCATAACTTGCGGATAAAGTCAATGAGAATTTAACAAGAATATGGTGGATACGCCGCTGGTACTTCCTATATATAAGTATTCTTGTCAAAGGATCAGAAGCATTATCTGGCGGCTATGAGAGGTTCCATGTATAGGCTGTTGGTGTGATTATTGTTTAGATTAAATTTATTATTTTCAGTACATGCAATACGATCGGCTCCGTTTGATTGAGCCTTGATCGCACAGACATTTTCATTTTCAGTACATGCAATACGATCGGCTCCGTTTGATTGAGCCTTGATCGCACAGACATTTTCATTATCAGTATCTTGTGGTTGTTGTGTTTGTAGTAGAGTCACATAGAACTAATTATAACTTGTGGATAAGTCGATGAAAATTTGACAAGAATATGGTGGATACGCCGCTGGTACTTCCTATATATAAGTATTCTTGTCAAAGGATCAGAGGCATTATCAGGCGGTTATGAGAGGTTCCATGTATAGGTGTTTGTGTGATTGTTGTTTAGATTAAGTTTATTATTTTCAGTACATGCAATACGATCGGCTCCGCTTGATTGAGCCTTGATCGCACAGACATTTTCATTTTCAGTACATGCAATACGATCGGCTCCGTTTGATTGAGCCTTGATCGCACAGACATTTTTCATTTTCAGTATCTTGTGTTTGTTGTATTGGTTGTAGAGTCACATAGGACTAATCATAATACACTGATAAAACCAATGAAAATTTGACAAGAATATGGTGGATACGCCGCTGGTACTTCCTATATATAAGTATTCTTGTCAAAGGATCAGAGGCATTGTCAGACGGTTATGAGAAGTTCGATGTAGGATTTAGTAGTTTCTTGGTAACTAATCATAACTTGTGGATAAAACCAATGAAAATTTGGCAAGAATATGGTGGATATGCCGCTGGTACTTCCTATATATAAGTATTCTTGCCAAAGGATCAGAGGCATTATCAGGCGGTTATGAGAAGTTCCATGTAGGATTTAGTATTGCCTTGGTTAAAAATTGTGTTACATTTATATCATCTCGCTATTTAAAGAAATTGGACTGTGCTCTATTTCTACATAAACTAACCTCTCCATCATAACAAACGAGAGAGGAACTGTCACCATTCAAACGTATATGCTATCAGAATGTGGATTCAAATATTGGCTGTTGTGTTTATTTATGTTCTATAGTCATAGAACCAATCATAACTTACTGATAAAACCAATGAAAATTTGACAAGAATATGGTGGATACGCCGCTGGTACTTCCTATATATAAGTATTCTTGTCAAAGGATCAGAGGTATTGTTAGATGGTTATGAGAAGTTCCATGTAGGTTGTAGTATTAGAAGTTTTGCCTTAGGATATAACCATACCCTTCCAAGCATATCCAAACTCTTATGCATGATATCATATTTAACGAATCAATTCTGCTTATCAATACTTTTACAGTAGGCAACAAAAGCGATTCCTGTAATAGGGTACTTAACCCTTACAAGGAACGTTACCGCCTTAAACAAAAACTTAAAACCTTACTTTTTCTAAGCATGTAACTGTCAAACTAAACACCATCATTCTTTTAGTCAAATATATCACTATTTAAATTTCGGGACGAAATTTCTAAAAAGCAGTGGATACTGTAACATCCGTCAAAAACGGATTTACCAAACCCGCTCCGTTTATTAACCGAACAATCAGTTAAAAATTTCGTTGCGAATTTAATGCCCAAAATAATTTTAAACGATACATAATTAATTATTATATGGGAATATATAATTAGTTTTTGAAAAACTGTTAAAAAAAGAAAATAAAAATAATATGGCCCTGCCGGGTTTCGAACCCGGGTCAACACAGACTTAACACTCAACCCTTAAACCACTGCGCCACTCATGCTTCTTGTTAATTATTAGAATCATTTAATTCATAACATGCTTTTCCGAATTCAAAACCGGCGCCCAAATTGCAGTCGTCGGAAATCCCGACTAACTCGCCAAGAAATTACGATATCTTCAGTTATAACGTAAACATTTACTAGGACATCGGTTATAACCGACGCCTGAGTCCGCGACACAAACCATAACCGCCGGAAAACGTAAT
Source organism: Scalesia atractyloides (assembly GCA_947069175.1). Taxonomy (NCBI): domain Eukaryota; kingdom Viridiplantae; phylum Streptophyta; class Magnoliopsida; order Asterales; family Asteraceae; genus Scalesia; species Scalesia atractyloides. The sequence goes on from CAMTDV010000014.1 coordinate 43,416,618, forward strand.
GACTTTGAATCAAGTCGGAAATTGGACCAAGTTCATCGATAACCTGCCTTATAAATACCCCCTCGAACCTCTGTTAACTTTTTCGCTCACAATCACCCTCTTTCCCTACGTAATTTCACTCGCCGGTGAACTGCTGTAACTCGCCGGAAAACCGAACCCTTCACTTCTGAGCCTTACTAAACCCCCTGAGCTTATACCGAAGTCACACACATCCTTTTCAAGCTTTCTGAAGACTCTCTGCTGCAAGACACACGTCGCCGGAAGTGTTTGCTGTCACCGGAGTTTCGCCGGAGAAACAGAGGAGTCCAGTCGGTATACCTTACGCTTAATCCTTCAATCTTTTTATTTATATCTCATCTGTAATTAACCTCAAAACACTAAAGAACACGATTAAAATATCGAACCAGTCGGACTTCCGATTCTGGTTAAAATCAACGAAGAAGACGAAGTCTGTAATGTTTAAGTATAATTAAAATCAAGTTATAACTCGGGTTAGACACACAGTCCAGCGGTGGACTGTGTGCACAATAAACACGTAAACGTCTCGAGTTCGAATCTTGTCCCACGCATGCTGCCTTAATAAAAATGTTTTTTTTGGTTAACCGAACCGGAGTCACCGCTGTATATGTTAAGTATAATAATAACCGGAATAATAACCAAGATAGACACACAGTCCAGCGGTGGACTGTGTGTATGTTTTAATCACAGGACACGAGTTCGAGTCCGGGCTACCGCACCGGCCCGGATAATTATTAAACTTTTTATTTAAGTCAGAAATGAAAATACTTAGTTTGTATTTAAGTATAATAAAAATCAGTTTAGTTAACAAGTTGGACACACAGTCCAGCGGTGGACTGTGTGTTAGCATAAACCACAGGTCCTGGGTTCGAGACCTGTGGAGCGCACCGAGTCTTGGATTAAAATCCGTTTTAAAAAAATAAAGGATTTTCTGATTAATCTAATTAATATATAAATATAATTAAAAACAGAAATATTTCGGGTTAGACACGTAGCTCAGTTGGTAGAGCTGCGTGCACGCGTACGGGAGGTCTCGGGTTCGAGCCTCACTCAGCGCACACTTACACGCATACGAACCGGTCAAACAGTCAAAGTCAACGGTCAACGGTAAAAAAAAGTCAACTTTTTTTATTATTTTTATTTATTTATTTTAATTAAAAATCAATTAAAAATACTTAAAAATAACATTTTTAAGGTTAGAAAATAGCCTTAAACTCACAAAAATACACCCAACAATCCTACTAAAATGGATTAATAAAATCCGTTTACTTACTGAACCATAATGCTATTTATCTAGGTTAATTTCACTCGTGGTTAAAACCACTTCGCGTGCATTCAACATCATCAACCGAACGCACCCACTGTGAGTGAATCTTACAACTCCCCCTTTTTAATTACACGTTTTGGGGTGTGTCATGTGTCACAAAATAATTAACTCGTTTATTTAAACTTGTGCCATACCATATCGTGATCTAAACTTAGATTGTTTATATTGTTGTGATCATGTATTTCATTTTGTCAACTTATATGTAAATCATTCATTAAGCCCATCAGTTCCTCGTGGGAGACGAGTTGAGCAACGCGTGCCTCAAAACCAATCCATTATTGTTCATGTGTGTATCATTGAGTTTATATTATTTGTAGTATGTCTTTCATATTATCATGTTTATGCAATTCATTCATTAGGCCCATCAGTTCCTCGTGAGAGACGAGTTGAGCAACGCGTGCCTCTAAACGATCCATTATTGTTCATGTGTGTATTGTTTAATATTAAATTGATTTATGAATAAGTTTACATCTATTTTTACTCATGTGTGGTTGTGCACTTTATTTCATAATCAATTAAATAAACTTGTTCAAATGTTTTCCATAGGATTCACTCACCAACTTTTTGTTGATCCAAAAACCTTTTTACACATGATACAGGTGAACAGGATGAAGCAAGGAAAACATAGGAAATGCCTTAGAAGAAAACAAAGAAGCTTAGATTGATGTTAGGGTCATGATGTAATTATGTTTGTAAATTTCCATTAAATTTTATTAATGAATATGAAACGTTAAAATAAATGTCATGAGCTTTGATGATAACCCAATCATGCTCCGATCACCTTTTTCGCTGCGGGTCGGGGTGTGACATTTATAGCTGGATTTAGGCGCCATAGAGAGAGGGAGAGATTTCACGATGTCCAGATCCACCGTTAATTTATCAACTTGTTCTCCAAGTCACACGGATCGTGGTGAGATTGACGGTTGGGGAATTTCCACGTGGCTGGCGATGATGACCCTATGCCTATCACAAGATCGTGCCATCATCGTGACTCTCGAGACTATGCTAGATTGTGCCACGTGTAATTCTGTTGTAACCGTTTGTACCTCTGCACGATTGTGCATTAATAGCTTCTAGAAAATATACCGCTGTAATCCTCTTATTGTTTGCCACATGTACATTATGTTATAACAGAAAAGATTCTTTTGATTTCTGCACCTCGTCTCATGCACAGATGCCATCTAGCCAAGAAAAATATCCAAGGTTAATTATTTCCTTGCGCGAGTCTGCGCAAGGTAGTTAAATTATCTTTTTCCTCCTTAGATGATCGGCGCAGAGATTCATAACGCCCCTCTGTGGTATTATAGTCTGCACAAGGTTTTTGAGAGTAAAATGATTACTCAGGAAAGTTACTCAAGGTTAACTATTTCCCTTGCGCGAGCCCGCGCAAGGTAGTTAAATGATTCTTTCCCTTTTTAAGAGACCAGCGCAGGGTTTTATGAAGCCTTTCTTTTGTACCATAGTCTGCACAAGGATTGCTTGGTAGATAGAAATTGGTATGGTCTCTTGCTTGGCGCAAGGATTTGGGACCATACCCCTTCAAACACGTCAGACATTTAGCTACATGGGTGGCTATGGATTTCTTCATACCAATCCACCAATAGTTCTTTTTTAGATCTTGGTACATCTTGTCACCACCTGGGTGAACTGATTATTTTGAATTGTTCTTTCTTGAAGGATTAGATCTCTAAGGCCTCCAAAAACTGGAAACCAGAGTCTATCCTTAAGTCTGAAAATTCCATCATTTCCTGGTGACAAACTGTTCAACAGTTCCACCCAATCTTTCACTTGAAAGATTTGCCCTAGAAGGGCTTGTTTCTGTGCCTCTAATAGCTTCTCATTCAAGCTACTTCTGAGCTCTAGGCTCTTAGCGTTATCCTAATTCGGCTTAAACCCTTTCTTTACGACTAAGCGCATCAGCGACTACATTAGCCTTGCCCGGATGGTAGCGGATCTCACAATCATAATCATTAAGTGTTTTCATCCACCGGCGTTGTGATTAGTGTATATAATACACTTTGTTTCATATAAATAATGCCTCCACAACTTAAGTCAAATACAACGGCACGCCAGCTCTAAGTCATGGGTGGTGTAATTCTTTTCGTGCACCTTAAGTTGTAATGATGCATAGGCAATCACTTTGCCCCCTTTGCATTAGCACACAGCCCATGCCAGTGTGCGTAGCATCATGATAAACGACAAATTCTCAATGCCTTCTGGCAGAGTTAGTACTCGGAGCATTGCTCAACTTCTGCTTCATAGTCTCAAATGATTCTTGTTGTTTAGACCCAAATCAAACTTGACATTTCTTACAGGTCAATGTAGTCAAAGGAGTGGCTATTCTTGAAAAGTTCTCTATGAATCTTCTATAATACCAAGCTAGTCCTAAGAAGCTATGAATCTCTGATGTGTCTTTGGTGATTCCCAATTCATAATTGCTCAATCTTGGCGGGATCAACTTCAATACCACGTTCACTAACAACATGTCCAAGGAATTGGACCTCGCGAAGCCAAAATTCACATTTGGAGAATTTGGCATAAAGCTTCTCCTTCTGTAGCAATTCTAGGATGCACCTTAAATGTTTCTCGTGATCAGAATGATTGCAAGAATAGATAAGTATGTCATCTATAAAGACAATGATAAACTTATGCAAGTATGGTTTGCAGACTCTATTCATGAGATCCATAAAATGTTATAGGTGCATTAGTGAGCCCGAAAGGCATCACTAAGAACTCATAATGACCATATCTAGTCCTGAAGGCCGTCTTCGAACATCTTCATTTCTGACCTTTAGTTGATGGTAGCCCGACCTTAAATCTATTTTTGATAACGTAACTTGCCCCTTGAAGCTGATCAAACAGGTCGTCGATCCTGGCAATGGATGAACTATTCTTGATCGTTATTTTGTTTAGCTCACGGTAATCAATGCACATGCGCATTGAACCGTCCTTCTTTTTAACAAACAATACCGGAGGTCCCCACGGTGATGTACTAGGCTATATGAAGCCTTTCTCCAGCAGTTTATTTAATTGAGTTCTCAATTCTTTCACTTCGGCTCGGCCTAGGCGACAAGGGGCTCTTGCAACTGGTGCAGCTCTAGGTAAAATATCTATTCTAACTCCACTTGTCTGTCAGGAGGTAAACCGGGTAATTCTTCAGGGAACACATCTGGATACTCTGAGATGATAAGTATATTTTCGATCTTCGGCTTTGGCCCATCGATGGTTACTTGTGCCATGTAAATGACACAACCTTTCTTCAGACATCGGGATGCCTTAAGCATAGATGCTTTCTCAGACAATCCATAATGTATGTCTCCATGAATGGTGAGTGTATCACCGGATGGGGATTTAATGTCGATGAGTTTCTTATCACAGGCTATACGGGCTTGATTAAAAGATAACCAATCCATGCTAAAACCACATCGAACCACCCAATTTCATTGGCAGAAGAGAGATAGGGATAGAATGATTTTTTACGGATATAAAGCATCCATTAAGAATGGATGAAGCAGTTTCATTGGTTCCATCAGCGAGTTCTACTTTGTATGTTATGTCTTGAGTTCTTATGGGCTTATTCAGAAGTTTGCTAAACTTATGGTCCACAAATGACTTATCAGCGCCAGAATTGAAAGAACTCTAGCATAAATGTCATTAATGAGGAAAGTACCTGTGATGACATTATTATCATTGACCGCCTCTCTAGCATTCATCTGAAAAGCTCGAGCATTTGTCTTTTTCGCCCCACCATTCTTGGCGTTGTTATCTTTGTTATTGGGGCAGTTTGTTTTGAATGTGCTCTTTTTTGCCACAAGTGAAGCAAGTCGCATCCTTTAAGTCCTTGCAATCCAGGGTCTTATGCCCCATTTTCTTAAAAAAACCACAAGGCTTGGCTTGTGGTCAAACCGACACTGTCCCCTGTGTTGTCTGTTACAGATTTTGCACACTGGCCTATTATCGGACCCATTTGGTTCTTATTGAACCAAGACTTGTTTTTCTTATTAAACCATTGGGGTTATCATCCTCCCGATTTCTTTTTCCGTCATTTTTTGATTTAATGACCTATGTCTTAGCAGGTCCTAGTGAGGGTTAGGGTTAGGTCCATAGCAGACCTATAAGTATCTGGCTTTGAAGCCCTAACATTCCCTTTGATTTTCCGGCGCTAGGCCACCAATGAAACGCGCTATACGTTCAGCTTCGAGTGATCAAGTAAGGTACAAGCCTTGACAAGGAATTGTAGTCGGATACGTACTTCTGACAATCTAGATTCTTCATAGAAAGAACCAAGAAGTCTGACTCGATCTTTTCCACCTCGTGAGGTGGGCAGTAGGTGTCCTTAACTAATTCCACAAATTTGGACCAATTGAGATTATACAAGTATACTTTGTTGGTCGAATGTACCATAGCCTTCCACTAGATCAGGGCATCGACCTTGAATGACTATGCAGCAAACTTCACTACATCCCTATCAGCGCAACCGCTGATTTCAATTACAGTTTCCATCTCATCCAACCACCTAAGAGCTTCCACAACTCCTTTTCCCCGTTAAAATCCAGAGGTTTGCAAGACACAAAGTATTTATGGGAACAACCATCCTTGTAGGTATGCATCTTGTGTTGATGTTCTTGCCTCTCACTCCTCACATTTGAGGAGTGTACTGAGTTTTCCCTTTTATCCGAAGGAGGAGGCTTTGAGAATGGTTTAGTAGTATGTTTAGAGGTGTGTTTGGATGTATGTTTGGAGTGAGAAGCACTCGATTCCTATTGCTTTTCAGCATAATTCTTTATTGCTTTGCCAACTTCCGTGGTAATCAAAGCTTGTAGATCATCTTTACTCATGATGATATTATCGTTTGCATTGTCATCGCTACGTCGACTGTGGGCTTCATCTAAATGAGCCATTTTATCTGTTTGGCACTAATCACCAAAATATTTTTAATTAGTCCTTTGCATTTGGTGATTTATTGCACAAATGATATGGTATTATTTAACCATATAAACTTTTAAAATCTTGGATATGTAAATCCTTTGCCCTTTTTAAGGCTAGTGGTCGAAATGCCACTTTTGCCAGGCTTAATTGTTTTTATGTGGCACATATGCCTATCCTAGGGGATATTTAAAATATGGAACAAAAGGCCTGTCACGGATGACTTACAAAGGTAGCACTAATGGGTTGACACAATATCTTGGAATGTATGAGCCGTGACCTCAAAAGATCATAAGGCCTTGAGGTTTGAACGAAATCTATTACCTCTGGACAGGGAGTCGTAGACCACAACTGTCATTGTCACTAATGGACCTAAGTATGGCTCATAAGAACTTCATCACTAATGGATGTGGTTTAATAACCCATAGGTATTACTTCACTAATGGATGTTAAATTATGGCCCGTAAGCACTACACCACTAATGGATGTTTTGATCATCGTATTCATGATACTAGCCAGGATCAAATTTGATCACGAGGGCTATAAGGTTTGGACACAGTCCATCACCTAGACGGCTAGCATGGTTCCTTAAGTCACACTACCAGGAGGGCTAACGTTACTTGAATGTTAATACAGAATAATTGTCTTAAAGGATTAAATGATCTAGTCATGGTCGCAATGACTACATAGACTAGGAGGCGCAAACATAGCTCACCACCTCTGGATTGAAGGGATGATCTTCCTTAACTATCATGGTAGAAGGCTTTACTTCTTAACTTTCATATTTACCAATTAGTGTGACCTTATCACTTGGCTGGTGTAAACCATTAAGAAGATCTTTTGGAATTATATAGCTGATCAATAAAGTTCGAATTACTATCGAGACGATCGCTTTTGAACAAAGGATGTAACGGTATACATATATATGTATAAAATAAGTTCCAAAGATTTTCATTAAGAGAAATATCATTACATAGATGCCTTAAACAAGGCTTTTTAATACAAAAATTTGTCCACGCAGGGACTAAATAAGAAACATGCCCACGCAGGGGCTAAAAGTAAATAACTTGTCCTGCAAGGGCTTTTGGAAAATAAAAATACATAGACTAAATATAATGATTTTATTCATCCTTTTTCCCATTAATCATCTTCACAAATCTCTTTAAACATAATGATTTGCTTATTTTTTTCTCAGATTTCTCAGCTTTTCGCAGAAGTTCCTTCATTCTCTCCAAGGTCTCATTCATAGTGTCACACCCCAACCGATGGCGGAAACATCAAGGTGGGACGAAAAAGATTGCTCATTGCTCACAACATTAATGGTGACAATATTTAAATAAATCTGAATTTCATTTCATAACAAAAATTTCATTACAATACAAGGGAATTTCAAATAACAACATTAAATATAACAAAATTTGATACAACAATAATAAACCTAAACGTCTATATGTGTATCTAGTTGTCAACGCTACTTCGATTTCATAGCATCATCATCAACCTGTAACATGTTTTAAAATAGAGTTCAATGCAAAAGCAAAGGCGAGTACACAAGTTTAAGCATAGGCATACGTATACGAATAAGTTTAAAACAAATCCATATGATACTAAGTTCGTACGAGAGCATTATACATGGCATGTAATATTTCTAGTCAAACCCTTTATTAACGCAATCATGATATTTGAACATGGCCTCAAGATTTCACGATGGAGGTGGTGTGTTAATCCTATAGCGATATACATGTCAAATGAAGGCTTAAGATAAGTTAATGACTATGGTATTACAAAAGAATGGTCCAAGATATAAGCAACGATTAAACGTATCAAGCATTCATGTATATTGGATTGTTTCGTGCATTTCATAAAGTTAAGTTTAGTGATATTCTATATGGTAAACATGTTACACCCAAAAAGTGATATAAACGAAAAGTGGGTCGAGTGTACTCACGGTTTTCCAAGTTTTCAACTTGGTAATCCGTGAAGAGTTGATTATGATGCGGGATGAACACCGAGTTATCCTACAAGAGGAAAACGTAGGGGTGAACGTTGGAATGATAATGGAAGATTCGGGATTTGGAATAATGCACACAAAGTAGAGTATACGAAAATACTCACTAAGGTATAACACTCGTTTTGACACTATGGGAACCCGTAAGGGTTTATGTGATTTCATAGGTTATACACCTACTAGAATCTAAATGAGGAACCATACTCTTTAGTGATTAAACTTACTAACTCGACACATGATTATGTAGTCATTATTAAGGTTTTGGTTTTTAAGTATGCATTATATAGATTAATATAGTTATATCATAAGTCCTTCAAGGATATCATATAAGTCATGTAGGAGGTAGGTGGCATAGCCACCCATTTAGGAACCTCATAAGAGTTCACCACTACACAAGTTTCCACAGACAACAAGGAGGGTCAAGAATAAGTACAAGAATAATAGAGAATAACATACATGCTACTATACACTTTGAAGCCAAGTAATCTACAACCAGGTGAGCCGGCATCGACACACGTTGAAGGCTAGATGGGGTTGTGTTACTTTCAACTAGCAAGCTACTTAGAATGGAATGGGAAATCATCAAGTGTTGTGTGGACTTAGATGTAGGATAGCCCAAGCTAACCAAGTTAGTCACATAAGAACAAGTTCAAGACTTGCAACACTTGTGAGCTTTAAGCTCTTCAAAAACAGAAAGTTTAGAGTGTCTAAACACTCCTATTTACATGAATAATAACCTTGGTTAGTCTCACTAACCATAACTTTGATTAGGAGCTCAAGAACACAAGGTGGAATGAAGAAAACATAAGTTTTTGAAAGATTTTTGTATAAAACAGAAATTCTAGCCCACTTTGGAGTCTTTTGGGTGGATTCCCAGGTCTGGATTTGCCATGGCAAGTCCGTGCGATCATACCTAAGACTTATACAAGCAAGTAGGAAGAAGAATCAAACAAAAAGAGTAAGAAATGAGCAAGTTATGCTCACTTTGGTGAATGTTGATGAATCTGCCTTTGCTACTGATTTCAGCTGATTAGGAGGTGGTTAGAGGAGGGATTAGAGTGTTTGTAAAGTATGAGATGAGTGGGAATGAGGTGCGTTTTATAGTTAAAGGTTAGGGTTGAGTTAGGTGAGCCTTAAGTGTAAGAAACACACCAAACTAGCACAAAATGACCCAATCCGTGACCTTGGATCAACATTCTACGGATTATGACGACTGGCGGGGGTGAGAAGAAATGGGAAACACGCTCACGGCCCGCGAGTAGCTAAAATCCCAAAGTTCGTTGATTTTTGTCACTTTTAGCCCCTGTAGTTTGTGTTTGACGTGTTCTAGGGTGTTTTATGCAATAAAGGTGTATTTTATGGGTCTTTTGTGATTACGAAGCATAAGAGTAAGTATGATTACGTATAAGAATCACGTTTACGTTATGTATGAAATACGAATGTCACGTATTTGCAAGTTGTCACACGTTTACAAATATCAAGCATGTATGTAAGATTAACTATAAGTATAAGATGATTACGAATAAGCATAACATGAATAGGAATAAAATTCGAGTTTTCATTATGATTCATGTCTCGGTTTACAATGATTACAAAGATTATAACGAAAGAATGAATACAAAATACAAAGATTTCCAAAAATAGAAATACAACACGAGCTTTCTAAATATGGAAAGTATGAAAACGCCGGCCGTTACAATCTCCCCTCCTTTAGGAAATTTCATTCTGAAATTTAGGAAGATGCAACGAAGAGATGCGGATAATCAGTCTTCATATCGCTCACGAGTTCCCAAGTAAATTTAGCGCCACGTTTACCTTCCGATCAAACCTTGACGATAGGAATTCGACTGCGCCTCAATTGTTTGATTCATCGGTCCATGATTTCGACTGGTTTTTCCACAAAATGCAATGTCTCGTTGATTTGAAGATCTTCGAGTGGAACTTGAAGTCCTTCTTCAGCTAAACATTTCTTGAGATTCGAAACATGAAAAACAGGATGAACGTTGTTGAGTTCTTGAGGTAGATCCAGTCAATACGCAACCTTGCCAATCCTTTCGATAATCTTGAAAGGACCTACATAGCGAGGAACGAGTTTGCCTTTCTTACCAAATCGAAAACTCCCTTCCAAGGGATACCTTGAGAAGTACGTTATCACCTACGTTGAATTCTAGAGGCTTGCGTCTTTTGTCTGCATAACTCTTTTGTCGGCTTCGAGCTTTTAGAAGATTATCACGAATTTGTAGAATCTTGTCCATTGTCTCTTGTATTAGTTCGGGACCGATGATTTGAGAGTCTCCGATCTCTTGCCAATAAATAGGCAAACGGCACTTATGACCATACAATGCTTCAAATGGCGCCATTTGAATACTAGCGTGATAACTATTATTGTACGAGAATTCTACCAAGGGTAAGTGTGAATCCCAGTTGCCGCCAAAATCGATTACGCTTGAGCGAAGCATATCCTCTACGGTTTGGATAGTACGCTCGGTTTAACCGTCAGACTGAGGATGAAAAGCGGTGCTAAGATTAAGACGAGTGCCAAGGGCGGATTGAAACGTTTGCCAAAGGCGAGAGGTAAAACGAGCATCACGATCCGAAATGATGTCAACGGGAGTACCATGACGACTAATGACTTCATCCGTGTAGATACGAGCCAATTTCTCAACCTTGTAATCTTCACGAATGGCGAGGAAATGAGCGGATTTGGTCATCGGTCAATGATAACCCAGATACTGTCATGACCAGACGAAGTACGGGGAAGCTTGGTAATGAATCCATGGCAATACTATCCCATTTCCAGAAAGAAATTTCTGGTTGTTCGAGCAAGCCAGAGGGGCGTTGATGTTCAGCTTTCACCTTGGAACAAGTTAGGCACTTTGAGAGTAAAGAGCGATATCTTCCCAGGCCATCAATAAGACGCATGAAGATCACGGTACATCTTATCAGCGCTAGGATGAATGGAGTATCGGGATCTGTGGGCTTCATCCATCAAGGTGTTTTGAAGGTTAAGATGATTGGGAATCCAGATCCGATCATGGTAGTAAAGAATACCATCGGGTTTAGCTGCGAGTGGGTTTTCGGCTCCACAATTTAACTTGTTATCGAGGTTACCCTCGTTAATGATGGCAAATTGTGCTTGGAGAATTAGCTCATGAAGTTTTCCCACGATTTGGTGACAACGAATACTCTTGACATGAGTCTTACGACTAAGTGCATCGGCCACAACATTCGTTTTACCAGGGTGGTAGCGAATATCACAGTCGTAGTCGTTTAACAATTCTACCCAACGACGTTGACGCATGTTGAGTTCATTATGATCAAAGATATGTTGGAGGCTCTTATGGTCGGTGAAGACCGTACACTTAGTACCGTAAAGGTAGCGTCGCCAAATCTTTTATGCAAAAACAACAGCACCAAGTTCAAGGTCGTGCGCAGTATAGTTTTTCTCATGGATCTTGAGTTGTCTCGATGCGTAAGCGATAACCTTGTCCCATCGCATAAGTACGCAACCAAGACCTTGGTTTGAGGCATCGCAATACACGATGAAGTCGTCGTTCCCATCAGGAAGGGTAAGGATAGGAGCATTACAAAGCATGTCCTTGAGAGTTTGAAAAGACTCCTCTTGTTCGGGACCCCAAACAAAAGGTTTGTCTTTTTGTGTCAAAGACGTTTAATGAATGGCGGTTTTGGAGAAGTTCAAGATGAAACGGTGATAATACCCAGCTAGACCAAGAAACGAACGAATTTCATAAGGCGATTTAGGTGCAATCCAATTCTTCACATCTTCTATCTTTGTGGGGTCACAACTTCTATCGAGTGTACTCACGGTTTTGCAATCTTTCCGACTTGGTAATCCGTGAAGAGTTGATTATGTTGCAGGATGAACACCGAGTTATCCTACAAGAGGAAAACGTAGGTGTAAGCGTTGGAATGATAATGGAAGATTCGGGATTTGGAATAATGCACACAAAGTAGAGTATACGAAAATACTCACTAAGGTATGGCACTGGTTTTGACACTATGGGAACCCGTAAAGGTTTATGTGATTTCATAGGTTATACACCTACTAGAATCTAAATGAGGAACCATACTCTTTAGTGATTAAACTTACTAACTCGACACATGAATATGTAGTCATTATCAAGGTTTCGGTTTTTAAATATGTATTATATAGATTAATATAGTTATATCATAAGTCCGTCAAGGATATCATATAAGTCATGTAGGAGGTAGGTTGCATAGCCATCCATTTAGGAACCTCAAAGAGTTCACCATTACACAAGTTGCCATAGACAACGAGGATGGTCAAGAATAAGTACAAGAATAATAAAGAACAACATACATGCTACTATACACTAAGTAGCCAAGTAATCTACAACCCGGTGAGCCGGTGTCGACACATGTCAAAGGCTAGACAAGGTTGTGTTACTTTCAACTAGAAAGCTACTTAGGATGGAATGGGAAATCATCAAGTGTTGTGTGGACTTAGATGTAGGATAGCCCAAGCTAACCAAGTTAGTCACAGAAGAACAAGTTCAAGACTTGCAACACTAGTGAGCTTTAAGCTCTTAAAAAACAGAAAGTTTAGAGTGTCTAAACACTCCTATTTACATGTATAATAACCTTGGTTAGTCTCATTAATACGTGGTCGAAAACCGGCGTCTGTTTATGCATAAGTCTATGTTTTTACGTGACTTTTAATTCCGGATAGCGTACTTTAATAAGGTTTGTGTTTTACAGGTCTTGGGAGTTTAAGGAGCTAATTGGGAGCTAAACGGAGCATCGGGACGCGAATCGGATCAACCGGAGTCAAGAAATGAAGAAATCAGAAACAAGGGTTTAGAAGCCCCGTCGCCGACACCAATATGAGCCGTCGGCGATGCAAAACTCATCGTAGGCAGCAGGTTAGTGCGTCGGAAGAAAATGGGCCGTCGGCTACGGCTCTTCCTCGCCTCCTTCGCGAAATTTTGAGTTTGGGGACGGTTTAAAGATACTTTTTGACCTATTGGGAGGTATTACGAGTTTTTGGAGTTACAACATTATTCTTGGAGCCATAACCTTCAACCATTCCATTTCAAATCACCTTCTAATCATCCAATTCATTCAATTCGATCATAACCCTAACATCATCACCATCACCTTCATCATCAATCCTTTCATCCATTCATCACCACCATCCCACATAAACCCTAACCATCTCCAAGCTTCAAGATGTCAAGAATCGAGCTCTTATTCATCGTTGATCGTGTCGTTCACCATGAGCGGCTAATTCCCGGAGGTTTCACCCTGGTGTAGACTTTTGTGAGGTTCTAGGGTTTACTTTTTGTTAAAAATTTGGTTTGTGGGCTAATTGATTGCATTTGATCATTAGATAATAGTCCTACGTTTGTATTGTATTTGCGAATTGACGAATGAGTTATGAAATTCGTCTTTGTGAAATGAATATGCGTATTTATGCCTTATCTTTTGATAGATTTCACTTGTCCAAGGCAACGAAGTGCATTGTGGTCTGTTGTCTATGACGTTGATAGCAATTGGCACCTAAGCCTTGTGATTCTAAATCGTTAATGAACTAATTTGATTAAACCAAATTAAAACACTTAGTAACCCTAGGCTTTGCAATTGTTGAACCGGGTGTGAACCTTGTTTTCTCACCATTGTTTTACAATCGTTAATTAATTTCTTGCAATCATTCTTAGTTTTAGTAGTTAAGCAATAAACCCAAATTCGTTGGGTAATTCGACATCTCTTTCAAACAATAAATTGAATCATTTTCATAGCAAGCTTCATAAAAGTGACACATCTATATAAATCAATCATATCCGATCGCAAACCATAGACTCTTCGTGGTTCGACCCCTTACTACCACTAACGCATTGTTAAGGGTAATTCGGGACTATAAATTATTATCTTTAACCGAGGCACGACACCTCGATCAAATTTTGGCACCGTTGTTGGGGAGTTCGTGCGCTTTGCGTTTGGATCTATTGGTTTTTGTGATTAACTGTTTAATTGCTTGTTGTCTTATTGTCGTATCTGCTTTTGTGTTACGCGGGTGTGTTATCTTGCATACACGAAATCCCGGAAGAACTTCACCGTTAGTATTCGAGCCGGAGATTGAGCGGGTCGTTAGAAGAAACCTAGCCACCCAATTAGAGGCAACCGTTGTCTCTAATCCACCAAAACCCAACACACCAAGTACTCATCTGTTGGAACCGTTTCAATGGATAACTCAAACGCCAATCAACATCAACATCAATACCCTAATCACCCACATCAAAACCCAAACAGCCAACCGGGTGGCAAAAATTCAAGACCACCGACACCACCATTTCCAAACCGTGGCCCAAACCAAAACATTAACCAACGAGCCCGTACACCTCCACCTCAAAACCAAAACCGACAAAACCCATTACCACTAAATGTCAACAACCGTAACACTAACACCAATCACCGGAACATGTGAGTGTACCCGGTTATCAATCAGCAGAACATGTGAGTGTTCACACGGAATATTCGACGATGGGGGGTATTATAACGACAGGTTGAAGACGATGGATGGGGGAATGACAAAGAAGAGTTTTTCCACAACGGTGGGATTTTGGTTATGATGACGGGGGGTATCAATACGCGAATGTTGTGGGGAATTACGACGGGTTTGGTTACGACTATGGTAGAAATGATGGTTATGGGAACAACCGTCAACCACGTAATAACAATAGGAACCGAGACGATGGTAACAACAATTACAACAATCAAAATGCCAATTGTAATCGGATTCTACAATAAGTGGGTGACGGGAATCAATGGGGTAATCGAGACGGTGATAGAAGAGGGGATCGAAGAATGGGGGATCAAGAGGGAACGGTCCACCAAGGGATAATAGGCACAATCGTAACAACCAACGTCAACCACCGCAAAGAGTTGACGGTCGGTTTCGACCGATGATATCGGAAAACGATTCTCCGATTGTACCACCACCGAGAGGAAGAGCGGCTTTTGATTGCAAACCGAATTACATCAACATCCTTCGTCATTTTAATGGGCGATCAAATGACGAGCCTTACACCCATTTGGCAGAATTTCGGCCCTATGTAGTACCATTTAGGGTGGTCATTTTTCTCAAGGTGAGATCCGATTGCGGCTATTTCAATTTTCCTTGAAGGATAAGGCCAAACAATGGTTTTTGACACTACCTACAAATAGTATTCACAACTGGGTTGAGATGCAACAAGCGTTCTTGGATGAATACTATTTGATGGCTAAAACCGTTGATGCGCGGGATGAAATCCGGTCTTTTAAGCAGTTATTGAGTGAGCCATTACACGAGGCGTTTATGAGATATAAGGAGTTGATTAGGAAATGCCCACACTATCAAATTGAGAAGTGGGAGTTGGTGAAGTGTTTCGTAAGGGGTCTAGATGGTGAGATATGGAACCATCCTGAGTCGACTACCGATGGAACGAGACTAAGCAATCATGAGGACGATGATTGGGAATTCCTCGAGAGAATGGCGAAGAGATCAAAATCCAAAGAGTCGGCTGACCGAGCTAAGAAGCACCCTATCTCCCGGTCACTACCCGACCTTGATTCTAGTTCAAGGGATCACATTCCTACACTAGAACGAGAGTTAAAAAGGAAGTTAATGCGGTACAGTTTGCGGGTTGCGACGGGTGTTGGGGCTTGATCATAGAACCATCCAATACCAAATGGGAAAAGCCGAAGATACCAAAGAAGTGAATCAAGTGTTTGGTTGATCGCAAGCATAACGACATGAACTCACACACTTATCATCCCGTTTTGAGAAATCACCCTAACTTCCGTTATGGGAATGCCGAGAATCAAATGAACCCAAATTTTCATGCGGGTAACCAAGGTGGATCATCGTACCAAAACCGCCAAGGTGGTAACCAAGGAGTTTACCAAAGAAATTACAACCAAGGATATCAAAACCGAGAAGGAGGCTACCAAAGGGGTTATAATCAAGGTGGTAATGGAGACGAGAACTCAAATTCTCAAATAGGTGATGATTCACTTAACTCAAAGTTAGATGCTATCATGAATGCTATCACTGCATCGAACCAAGAGATCAAGGAAGAGGTGAGGAAAGAGTTCGAGGTATGCGAAAATCCCACAAGGCATTGGAGAAGCACGTGGGGCAACTTGCAGAGGACGTGTCCCAAATGCGTGGAAGTGGAGGAAGACTTCCGAGTGACACCACTGTGAACCCTAAGCATCAAGGGCCCGACTCGAAAAACACACATGAGGTACCTATTAATAAAATTTCATTACGTAGTGGTCGAGTCATTGATAATGGTGTTGAGTCACCACCACCCCAGTTTGTTGAAGGGGTGGTGGAAGATGCTAGTGATGAGGAGAGTGTTGACAGTCAAATGGGTCAGAATAAAATTGTTGGTGAAAATAATAAAACTACTCACGTTGTGACCGTCCCCGTCCCAAAGGCTAAGGAAAAGGTGTGTAGGCTAATACCGCCCCATTATCCCGAAGCTTTATTGGGACCATCTAAGAAGGTGGTTGCAAAACGTGGCCACAACAAGAAGAAATGTGGGAAATTTTTAAGCAAGTTAAAATCAACCTACCTCTCTTAGATGCAATCAAACAAGTACCCTCATTTGTGAAGTACTTAAAGGAATTATGCACTCAGAAACGAACTAACAAGTTTCCTAAGAAACTTGATTTGACTGAAAATGTTAGTTCGATTCTGTCAGGTGCACTTCCACCAAAACTACAAGATCCGGGGGCGCCAATTATTTCTATTCAAGTGGGTGAATTAAAAATGACACGGGCACTTTTGGATCTTGGGGCGAGTGTGAGTATCTTGCCAGGTAGTTTGTATGACCAATACGAGTTTGGTCCACTTCAGTCGTCTAACACCACCGTGGTGTTGGCGGACTTGACACCTAAACTACCCCGCGGGATAGTCACCGATGTGATTGTGAAAGTCGATGACTTTTATTATCCGGTGGATTTCCTTGTACTTGATTATGTCTCCTTAGATTGTACTAAACAACCCACAGTTATTCTTGGTCGACCATTTTTGGCAACATCGAATGCCCAAATTAATTGCAAAACAGGTATGGTCGACATGACTTTTGGTAATCGTCGGTTGCGGTTGAATGTATTTCGGGTTTAAAGGATCCTCTAGTCGGTGATGAATGCTATATGGTGGAGTTATTGACGAGTTATACCTCTATGCGACATTAGTGTCGAAGAGGAAAGCGCGATAGAGGAGTGCTTTATGTTTGACAGGTTACAGTTGGAGATGAATCAGAGCATGGATGAGGAGGCGAGAAAAGTTGAAGTGGTGGTGGCTAAAGAAGGAAGACCCACTTGACACAGCAAGTGGAAAGTCTTCCAGAAAATATCGACACCAAGTTGAAGCCATCATTGGTAGAGCCTCCGGTTGTAGAGCTATAAGGTGTTGCCCAAGCATTTGAAATATGCTTATGTGGGTGAGGGCAACACGCTTCTGGTGATCATTGCGGCTAATCTAACCGGAGAGCAAGAGGAAAAAACTCATGGAGGTCTTGGTCACTAAGAGCCGCTATTAGTTGGACCATTGCTGATCTGAAGGGAATCAATCCCTCAGTGGTGATGCATAAAATCATCACCGAAGATGGTATCACTCCTTCTCGACGACCACAAAGGCGATTGAATCCCAACATGCAAGACGTGGTCAAGAAGGAGGTGTTGAAGTGGCTAGATGCGGGTATCATTTACCCCATCTCTGATAGCCAGTGGGTGAGCCCAACGCAGACAGTCCCGAAAAAGGCAGGCATTCAAGTCGTCACAAACGACGCAGGTGAAGAGGTTGCCACCCGGCCGGTAACCGGGTGGCGTATTTGTATTGATTATAGGAATTAAATTCTGCGAGTTCAAAGAGCATTTCCCTTTACCTTTTATTGACAAATTGTTGAGAAATTAGCGGGTCAAAAGTTTTATTGTTTCTTGGATGGTATTCGGGTTACAATCAAATAGCTATTCATCCAGATGATCAAGCTAAGACCACGTTTACTTGCCCGGACGGTACTTTCGCATTTAGGCGAATGCCGTTCGGGCTATGTAATGCCCCCGCACCATTCAAAGGTGCATGATGAGTATATTTTCGGATATGGTGGGGGAGTCATTAGAGATCTGCATGGATAATTTGTCGATTTTTGGATCATCATTTGATGCTTGCCTTAACCAACTTGAAAAGGTTTTGAAAAGATGTGTAGAGAAAAATCTAGTGTTAATTTAGGAAAAGAGCCATTTCATGGTTCAGGATGGAATTGTGTTGGGGCATGTAGTGTCGGGTCGTGGGATAGAGGTTGACCGTGCAAAGGTGCAAGTCATCTCCACTTTACCGTATCCCACGAATGTTAAAGGGGTTAGGTCATTCTTAGGTCATGCGGGTTTTAGTAAAAGGTTTATTAAGGGGTTTAGTGACATCACAAAGCCTTTATGTAAATTGTTCTTAAGGACCAACCGTTTGATTTTAACAAAGAGTGTCAAAACGCTTTAATATTTTGAAAGAGAAATTAGTGGAGGCCCCAATATTGCAATCGTCGAATTGGTCTTTACCATTTGAAATTATGTGCGATGAAGCGATTATGCGGTGGGGGCCGTATTGGGTCAAAGGGTAGAAAAGAAACCCGTTGCTATTTACTACGCAAGTAAGACTCTTTGGATGCGCAATTGAATTACACGACTAACGAAAAAGAGCTACTTGCGGTGGTATTTGCATTGGAAAAATTTCGGGCTTACATATGGGGTAACAAGGTTGTTATATATTCTGATCATACTGTAGTCAGGTACCTCATGGAGAAAAAGGATGCAAAGTCGAGATTGATCCGTTGGGTTCTCTTACTACAAGAGTTTGACTTGGAGATACGGGACAAGAAGGGTAGCGAGAATGTGGTAGCGGACCACTTGTCCTGGTTGTATAGGGTTCCTCACGTGTAGAGATTGATGATACCTTCCCAATGAGCGTATTTTGAATGTAACGGTTTTACCTTGGTATGCTAACATTGTGAATTACTTGTTACAGGTGACTTACCGGCTCATTAGGATCGAAGGAGAAGCTTGCACTTCATATCACAAATCAAATATTATACGTTGGAGGAACCGGACTTGTTCAAAATATGTCGGATCAAGTTGTTTGGAGATGTATTTCCGGATGATGAGATCCCGAGTGTTTTGACGCACTTACATTCATTTGCTTGTGGGGGCCATTTCAGTGGTCACAAAACTGGGCACAAAGTGCTCAATAGTGGGCTTTATTGGCCAACTATTTTCAAAGACGCGTTTACGTTTGCTAAAAATTGCGTTGAGTGTCAAAAATTGGGGGGTATTTCTAAATGGGATGAGATGCCCATGCAACCGATCCTTATTATAGATATTTTTGTTGTGTGGGGGATCGATTTTATGGGCCCATTCCTATTTCGCATGGTTTGTATATTTGGGGGTGACACAACAAAAAAACTACATTTTCAGGTTTGGGATTCCCTAGTAATCATTAGTGATGGGGGATCTCACTTCAAGAATTTTAATTTTGGCAAACTATTGAAACGGTATGGTGTTGACCATCGAATTACTACCCCCTACCACCCACAAAGAGTGGTCAAGTGGAGGTGTCCAATAGGCAAAATAAAAGAAATTTTGCAAAAGACCGTTCGACCGGACCAAAAGGATTGGTCGACGAAGTTGAATGATGCTTTATGGGCTTATCGAACAACTCATAAAACACCTATTGGCACTACACCTACCACTTAGTTTACGTAGAAATTGTCACTTACCGTAGAACTTGTACATCGTGCTTGGTGGGCTATAAAGAAGTTAACATGAAATACGATGATGCAGGTAAAGAGCGAAAGTTAAAGTTATGCGAACTGGAAGAGCTTCGGGAAGAGGCGTATGAATGTGCTTTGAAATACAAGGATGGAATGAGGCGGGAACGTGACGCCAAGTTGAAGCCAAAGGAACTTGTGGTAGGGCAACATGTTTGGCTCTACAACTCAAGGCTTAAATTCTTTCCAGGAAAGCTCAAGAGTAAGTGGATGGGCCCATATGTGATCACAGGGTCGGGAAGTTGGGTGATGTCACCATTGAGGACCCGAAGGATGGGTCGAAACAAACGGTTAATGGTCATCGTCTTAAACCATTTCTTGATGGTAACGACGATAAAGCAAGAAGAACACGGAAGTGGTAAGCTTCTTGGTAAGCGTACCGAATTATGATATTGCTTGAGAATTGGTAACATGTTTTGTAGAGTGTGTAATTATTTTAATTGTTTGGTTGCATTGTCCTAGAATAGTTGTGTTTATTGTTTCGATCTAATAACTCTTTGAGATGTGTGAAGTTCCGGAAGCGATGAATGAGTCTTGAAGACATGAGGTATGTTTTTGAACTTGTTTATGTTATTGGGGACAATACACGATTTTTTTGGGGTGGTAGGATCGTTAAATGATAGGTTATTAGTTGTTTAAAAACCGAAAATTTACCACGAAAAGATTTTTAATAATTTTTGGAATTTTTCTAGCATAGGTTCCCTTTATAAAATGTTCATAGTTTTGCCCATATTTTCGTAAAAAAATTGATTTTGGGGAAACGTCGGCGACGGGGCATCATGTCGTTGCCGATGGTTGTCTAGATGTGGCCGTCGGGTGAAGAGTTGCGTAGACATCAGGTTAACGCGTCGCCAACTATGGGATTTCTAAGGTGCTCGCGACGGACCAAAGCCCCGTCGGCGACGGGGCTAGGTTACTCAGCCGACGCTAAACCTTCTTTAACGTATTTTGACGAACCGGACCCATATTTTTACCCGTTTCAGCAACCCGTGAGCCCTTTTAACAACAAACTTGACCCGATAACTTCCATATCTAATCCAATTCATCAAATCTCTGCATTCACTCACCAAGATCATCCATCTTCATCATCTTCTTCCCAAGAACCCTAAATCTTCAAGCTTCCATAACTCTTTCAATCCTCCACCAAATCAATTGATTCTTGGCCTATCTTGAATATTTTTTCGAGAGGAAACAAAACCCCCCATCATATTTCTCAGAAATTCTTGCTCGTTTGCAAGATATCTGAATTTTTAAATTCAGGTTTTTGAAGAGTATTCATCAAGTTTCAAGTGTTCATCCTTTTCTAGTTCCTCTTGTTTAAATAACATCAAAGGTAAGGTTTTTACTCAAATTTAAGCGTGATTATCATATGGTTAGTCAATTTCTTCCGAAATTCTTGAACTTTTTGTTTAGAGTAGGTTGTTTATTGCGATTTATGATGTTATAGCTTGATTATGAGGGTTGAATATATAATTTGGGTGGGTTTTGAGCATGCAACAACTATAGTGATGTGATTACACTTGTTGTTTGTATGATTGAACATAGATATGATGTTGAATCTTGTTGAACTTACATGGATTTAGAAGTAAACAAGATAAAAATTAAGCTCTAGATAATAAAGTTTGCTACTTTTTAAAGTTTAAACAAGCTAATTTATGTCTAAAGCAAGATTTTTGTTAACATCATAGTCTATCTTCAAGGTTCGAAGTGTTTGAAAGTGGGGTTATACTAATTAGTTCTTTGTATTTGATTGTAGTCATGTTTGGAAGGAAGAGAAGCAAAACCTCGGGTGAAGGGACCTCTTCAAAAGCCGGTTCAGGCTCAGGCTATATTAGAAAGAAGTGGAGAAGTTAAGTAACGTTGAGGAAGGAGATAGTCAGTTGGAGCGACAGGATTGGGATTGGGAAGAGTTTAGAAATAGCCGAACAGCTTCACAATGGAATGACAATAAGAAGAAAAACCGTTGTCAAGATGTAATAATAAAAAGCTGGAGGCCAGATGTGGAAGTGGAAAATGGTTTCGGGGAACATCACTGTTATGGGTGGAATTTTCTAACTCATATACTGAAGATATATCCTGACTTGACATGTTAATCACAGCGACCAGGATACTGAACCAGGATATTGGTAACATCCTGCGGGGGTATCCTACTCGTTACTAAGGTTTACTTTGTATGCAAGGTACAAACGTTCACAAGACTTGGTCTTCCTGAATACTCGTTCATGGCAGTTTGAAGAAAGACGTTGGAAGCCTGAGGAAATGGTCTACAACTGGTCGTGAGGGAATATTCGAAGGATCCCTAGAATATAGGATAATTAGTTATCTTTGTTTACTATTTAAAAAGGGGCCTGGATCAGTGATAGGACACACCATCTCGTACATTTTCACTTTCTGATTACAGCAACACCCGAAAACACTCACTGCAGTCACACTATTCGATCAGTGTAACACTTAGAGCCGATCCATGGAGTATCCCGGAATTGTATCTTGCTTTCTAATCAATAAGAAGAACAAGGTATCAGGCTATTGTCAGCTCGTGAGGTTTTATCCCGCGGATCTAAAAAGATCAAGGGCTTTCCTCTATATCTCGTGTCAACCTCTACATTATTTGCATTGTTTTTACAAATTGATATAGTTCTGTATCCTGGAACTATATCCTGAAATTGTTTATATCTTCAACCACGTCAACACATTTTTATCAAAACTAGATAGCACACTACCTCAAAACTAAATTTGATCACTTAATTGCTTCGGTAATTTTTGACCAAAACAATTTGGCGCCCACCGTGGGGCAAGTGGTGCTATTTCTACTAAAAGCTTTGTTAAAATCGTTACTTGGCTTTTTTACTTTCAAAACTTTTTTTACAACTATTTTCAATGGCTTCGAAATCAAACATGAGCTCTTCCTCCATGTCTGCTATAACCTCTGCTACAATTGGTTCATTGCCTCCCCCACGTTCACAAGCCTAGACTTTCCAAAGGTGGAATGAAAGCCAGGCACCAAGAGACATAACTGCTGCTCAAAATGTCTCCTGCTCAAAATGTCTCCAGATCCGGAGTTTCAGGGAGAACTCCTGCTTTTGCTTCTAATGATGAATTTTTGTCTTTGTTTGGTAGTATACAGGACTAGATGAAGCAACAACAGGAAACTAATCAGATGATAATGAGAGAAATACAACTTTTGAAGTCCAACTCCAAGAGACTTGTCGAGGATGTTGTCACTCCCTTGCAGCCCAGGATGCTGAACTTTAGTTGGCAGTATATACTGAGGATAATCAGGGCAAACGTCGTACCAAACCGTTCCCAAGCAATGTTCCTGAAATACCCTCATCAGCCAGGATATCGACTGTGAGGGGCCCATGATACGCTCCAGGATATGGCCAGAATCAACATACTGGTAGTTTATCTGATATTTTTAATACTCTTGCTACTAACAATGTTGGATCTTCACAGGATACAATGTAACCTCAGCACTCTCCAGAGAGCTTCAGAAGCTGAAGGATATGATATCAAGTGTACATGGGGTAGTGCAGCCCATACCGGAAGTTTCCCAGGATAGTCACAACATATCCCGCTTCATTCGCCACATTTGTGATGCCAAAATCCCAAAGAGATTCCAAACTCCCAACATGAAGCTTTATGATGGGACGACGGATCCTGAAGAGCATATTGCCCAGTATAGGGAGAGGATGGAAGTGAATCCTATTCCACCGGATCTTAAAGAAGATATCTCTGCAAAGGCTTCGGCTCTACTCTGACAGGATCAGCCTTGAAGTGGCTCTTAAGCGTTCCACCTCATTCAATTACATCATTTGTCATTTGGTTAATTTATTTAACAGTCAATTTTCTTGTAGTATAAACTTTGAAAAACTAACAAGTGACCTCTACAGGATAACAAAGGGACCTCAAGAATCCCTTAGGGATTATGTGAACAAATTTAGCAAGGAGTCCCTGGATATCCCGAACCTTAATGTTGCTACGGCAGTAGAAGCATTCAAGATGGGATTACAGAAGGATTCCCATTTTTATAGGATCTTGTGATGAATCCTTGTAGGAATCCGGACGAAGCTGAAACAGGGCTCTAAGATATATCAGACTTGAAGACGATAGGAAAATACAGAGAGGATGAATTCATCCTCAACATACGAATCAACAAACAGGAAATCGGAATCGTCATACAAACCATACCGCTCTAGGCTGTATGGTAAAAACAACAGCAAGAAAGTGAATGCTGTTGAGGATGAAGATGGCGAAGAATATCCTGAGTTATCTGAATACTGTTTTTCTGTTAATACTCCTGAACTAATATATGCCATGCAGGGTTTAGGAGATAAAGCAAGATGGCCAAGGAAGAATCAATAAAAGGCTGATTGGAAGGATAAGTCCAAGTGGTGTGCCTTCCATGAAGATTTTGGACATGATATGGAGGATTGCATAGCCCTGAGAAAGGAGATAAGCTATCTACTAAGCAAAGGCTACTTGAAAGATCTTATCGGAAGGAAGAAGAATAAGGGCCAGGATACTGACAAGGATCGTGAAGGAGCAGCATCGCGTCCCCCAGATGCCAAGATAATCAATTTCATATCTGAGGATCTGATATATGTGGAACCTCTTATTCTGCTGCTAAAAGGCATGCCAAAGAGGCAAAGGAAGAAAGAGGGGATAAGCCAACGAGGATGACGATGCTTACAACTGACAAAGTGATAACATTCGATAGTGATGATCGAGATAGCATTCAGGATCCTCATCATGATGGTTTAGTAATCACTTTGTATATTGCTAATCATTTTGTACGCAGGATATTAGTGGACAATGGTAGATCGGTTAACATCATTCAACTAGAGACCCTGAAAGGATAAACATCCCAGAAATGGAGATTACTTCGAAGTCCACTGTGTTTGTAGGATTCAGTGGAGAAGCAAAGAACACTGTTGGAGAGATAAAGCTGCCTGTATACGTTGAAGGAGTAAATTCAATGCAACGGTTTTGTGATATGGATTCATTATCCTGCTACAATATTATATTGGGCAGCCATGGATTCATGATATGAAAGTTGTAGCTTCCACCTATCATCAGTGTGTTAAGATCCCTACTCCTTGGGGGGTAGTCAAAGTGGAAAGCGACACAGAAGACAAAGGAATGCTATTCCTCTTCAATGAAGGCGTCAACAAAATCCAGGCAGGATAGCAATTAAAGATACAAGCCCAGGATATCGTGGAAACTTCGGAGCAGGATGTTAAGAAAGTTATCCTGGATCTGGATAATCCAGATATCTCAGTGCTTGTAGGAACCAATATCCCTTTCGGGATATTGAGAATCAGCTTACTAACTTTTTGAAATGCAGGATATCTACGTTTGCATGGAAACACGAAGACATGACAGGTATATTGAAAGATATTATAACTCACAAACTTGGAATTGACAAATCTTTCAGGCCTATTCAACAAAAGAGTAGGAAATTCGCTCCTGAAAGGAACGCGATTATACAAGAGGAGGTTGAAAGATTGTTGAAGTCCAAGATTATTAGGGAAGTTAAATTTCCTAAGTGGCTAGCAAACGTGGTGGTGGTCCGAAAGAAGAATGGGAAATGAAGAGTGTGTATAGATTACACAGATCTCAATAAAGCTTGTCCTAAAGACCCGTTCCCATTGCCTCATATAGATTCGATGGTGGATGCAACTGCCGGCCATGAAACGCTGACCTTTATGGATGCATCCTCAGGATTCCAGTAAATCCAAATGGAGCCATCTGATCAAGAAGAGACAGCATTCATGACACCCACAGGTATATATCGTTATACTGCTATGCCTTTTGGTTTAAAAAATGCAGGTGCAACATACTAGAGGCTGGTCAATATGATGTTCAAAGACAAACTGGGGGACACAATGGAGGTATATATTGATGACATGGTGGTAAAATCCAAGAAAATCGAGGATCATCTATAGGATCTTGAATGTGCTTTCGATATCCTGGACCAGTATAATATGAAGCTGAATCCTGCTAAGTATCACTTCGGAGTGGGGCAGGAAAATTTCTAGGATATATGGTGACTAAGAGGGGAATAGAAGTAAGTCCAGAACAGATTAAAGTTGTCCTAGATCTCAAATCACCATCCAACATGAAGGATGTTCAGAGGTTAACAGGAAGAGTAGCGGCATTAAACAGGTTCATATCAAGATCCTCAGAAAAGTGCAAGAATTCTATGATATCCTGAAGAAAAACAAAAAGTTTGAATGGGGTGAAAGACATGAGCTGCCTTGCAAGAGTTACAGCATTATCTTTTAAGTGCACCCTTGCTAATGAAGCCTGAGGATGGTGAACCCTTATCCCTATATCTTACAGTATCAGGGAATGCAGTAAGTGCTGTTTTGGTCAAGGATCACGAAGGTCAGCAGTATCCTTTTGATTATGATAGTAAAAACTTATTAGACGCTGAAACTAGATATTTAGAAAAACTGATATTAGCTCTAGTCATGGCATCAACTAAGCTTAGACATTACTTTGAAACATATAGGATTCATGTTAAAACCAATTATCCTATTTAAAACGTGCTTAGGAAGCCCGAAATGTCTGGTAGAATGGCTAAGTGGTCCGTAAAATTAAGTGCATATGATTTAATATATTATCCTAGAAATGCTATAAAATCTCAGGCTCTAGCAGACTTTGTGGCTGATTTTAGTAGTGATATTCAAAATGAGGCTGACCTAGAAGTACAACAATTAGGTGAGAATTCAGGGTCTTGGATATTGTATACTGATGGTTCATCTAATGTAAGAGGTGTAGGATTATGGATACTACTAAAATCGCCACAAGGGGACATATTACCCCAGGCTATTAGATGTGAATTTCTTGCTACTAATAATGAAGCTAGGTATGAAGCCCTGATAGCAGGATTAGAATTGGCTAACAATATGAATATTGAATATTTGACAAGTGTTTGTTGATTCCCTATTAATTACTAACCATTTCAATGGATCTTATGCAGTCAAAGGAGAAAAGTTAGCTTAATATCTTGAAATTGTTTAAAAAGTTACAGGTACCAAGAGAAGAAAATGCTGAAGCTGACACTCTTGCAAATTTAGGATCTACTGTCAGGATACCGGAGGAAACACATATACCAATACTAGATATCCTGTATCCTGCTATGGAACTTTTCAAGTCTCAGGATAAGGAAGTAGTAACTATCCAGGATCCAGTTGATGGATATCCCAAGGAGAATCCGGAATTCTGGATGACTCCAATTGTGAAGTATCTAAAAAAAGAAGATATCCCAAAGGATGAAAATTCTAAGGCTTTTAAAATGAAGGTATCACGCTTTACTATTATAAATGATGTTTTGTATAAGAAATCCCTTGCAGGTTCGTATCTGAGGTGCTTGGAAGATCCTGAAACCAAGGAGGTACTTCAGGATATACATGAAGGAGACTGTGGTAACCATACTGGGGGCAGATCACTATTCTCAAAGGTGTTAAGAACAGGATATTACTGGCCGACTATGAGAAAGGATGTTGCGGAGTATGCTCGAACGTGTGATGCATGTCACAGACATAGCAATATACTGCATCAGCCTGCAGAACCATTATATCCTATCATATCTCCTTTGCCATTTATGAAATGGGGTATGGATATAGTGGGAAAACTACCTAAGGCTCCAGGAGGAAGGTTTTCATACTGGCAATGACGGATTATTTTTCCAAGTGGGTTGAAGCGGAAGCCTTTGCCCAAGTAAGGGATCAAGAAGTGGTATCTTTCATCAAAAGGAATATCCTGACAAGATTTGGGATACCGGCCGAGATAATTTGTGATAATGGCTATCAATTCATCAGCAAAAGAACTACTGATTTTTGCAAAAGTTAGGGAATTAAGATGATCACGTCAACACCGGTACATCCTCAGGCTAATGGACAAGCGGAATCCTCCAATAAGATAATTGTCAATAACTTGAAGAAGAGGTAAGGTGCCAAGAAAGGAAAATGGGCAGAAGAATTACCATTTGTACTATGGGAAGATAGAACAACAATGAAGAATGCTACTGGACAAACTCCATTCTCATTGATGTTTGGGGCAGAAACAGTAATTCCAACAGAGATGGTGATACCTACCGCAAGATCAAGCCCACGGGATCCTGAAGTCTTATATCAGGAACTAGACACCATAGATGAAACAAGGGACGCATCAAAGTTAAGGATGGCAGCATACCAGAGGATAGACAAATCATACAACAAGAATTTAAGAACTAGGAGATTCCAAGTTGGAGATTGGGTATTGAGAAAAGCGTTTCAGAATACGACTAATCCTGCTGATGGGAAGTTAGCTCCAAAATGGGAAGGACCATACGAGATTGAGTCAGAATCAGAAATAGGAGCATACCATACCAAGATCCTGGAATTATTCATCTTAAGGCTTATTTCAAGTGAGTTTAGAATTTGATTTCTAACTCAGGATGGTATGAATTCTATATCTTTTAAATATATATTTTTAATTTGAGTTGTTTTTCTCTAGAACCCAATACTGACTTAAGCATCGGAGGGGTGTTAGCCAAGCTAACACCCACCTTAGTTTAAAGGTGTTTTGTAGGATATGCTTCAAGATACTTGCTTAAGATGAATCGAAGATTAGAGGATTGGCCCCCTATCTCACGTTTAAGGGATTCAGATCCCTTCACAGGTTTAAAGGTGTTCACCTTTCTTCCGAATTGGGTTTAAACACCCCACCTGGAGCACAAGTATCCGGGTATAGTTCAAGATGGCGGGACCAGTTCATTTAAAAGTGGCTGACAATTTCGTTATTGTTGGCTATATCCCGGATCCTTACGCTATATGAGGATTGATCACCCTCTCTCGCGAAAGGGTATTTTCATACTCTCTAAGGTTTAGAGGTTTTCACCTTTCTAAGTCTTGGAGTTTATACACTCCCGCCTATAGCGCACGAAAACAAGGGTTTAACCCCAGAATACTAATGGTTTATCCCCAGGATACTAATAGTTTGTCCCCAGTGAAACTATAATTTTTGAAAGATTTCATAAATGTGACCATGATTACACACATTCTTTCATGGAGGAAACGATACAAAATTCGATCATTAAGGGAAGGGATACTCAAGTGTGTCATGCACTGATGCAATATCCTGCACGGACAGGGGACATCCATGCTGAGGACATTGCAAAGGATTCAAAGGTTGAAGTTGAAAGTTATTGCACAAGTCTTTCTGGTATGGTTTTTATTTTTCAAAGATTGAAAGCCTTGTCTAAATAACCCAAATTTTATATTATCAACCGAGTTTCTGTCTAACATTTTGATTAAAGGTAACAAAAATGCTGAACATTTCATCAGTGTCCTGACCAGGATATTCGGTCAGGATATCCAAAACAGGTTTTTCAGAATAATAACATAACAACATCGGATAAGGCTAAAAGGTTAGTTTATTATTAACATTCCAAAATGTCACATTCTTGGCTTCGTCTTAAACCAAGACCCATCCACCAAGAATGTGATAAGGTCTAAAAGCATATGAACAATGATGACCAAAGGCTTTGTCCTGAAACCCAGGATCCCTCCACCTTAGGTCATCACAAAATACTACTGTTTAAAGTGCAGGAAATATAAATTGTTCAAGTGCAGAAAAATAAAATTATTTAGGGGATTACAGACCATTCAAATTAAAAAAGTGGGCTCTGGCCTAGGCATCAAATATCCATCATCGCCCACTTCACTGCCATTATGCTGCAACACCTTCAGCAGCATCCTTGGTAGCATCATCAACCACATCCTCACCACCAGCGTCAGCATCTTGACCGCCAGCACCAGCATCAGCCTCAACATCCTTGGGAGCTTCAACCGCCCTCGAAAGCTCTTCGACCACGGTTTGGCAGGGCACTCCACAGGTTTCCCTCCCAGGTCCTTTAGCTTCGCCTCCCAGGTAGCAATGTCCCAGGCAGGGCATTCAAAGCCCGCAGCTTTGGCCTCGTACGCTATCTTCAGCATGGCTTGGAGGAGGGAAATTACGACAGAACCTTTGAGGCCTTCCCGATATGAATGTGTATCTTGCTCATGTCGCAATTGGGCAACATCCATCTTGGCCTGTGCATCTTGGTTAGCCTTCTTGACAGCAGCCTGAGCTTCCCGAGTCATTGCCTTGTATTTGTCTTCGTAATGCTGGGATTTGGCGGCAACAATCTTTTCATGGTTCTTGATCGTGACTTGAGCTTCCTTCAGCTTGGCGTCTAGCATCCTGTTGACCCCACATGCGTCCTCGTAAAGATGCGTCAGGCGGCCGAAACCCTGCAGTCCGAGATACAGGTATCAGTATATATAAAATATAATCAGGATATCTGTTCAACATATATGTACAGGATACATGATAAGAATATTTACCTGGTTAAGAGAAGAAGTCATCAAGGTGCTGGACTCGAGGAATTCCTGGTTCTCGTAGGGAAAAGCCTCATCGGTAGCAGGGGAGTCTGTTTCTTTTCTCTTTCGAGAGTTGGTGGCACGTGGCTTTGTGGCAGGGGAAGGCTTAGGCTTGCTGGGTTCCTTCTTCACTTGGACAGGGCCAGAGTAACTGTCGAGTTCATCGAGATCAAAAACTTTAGGCATTTTGGCTGGGTCTGCACAAAAGGGGAACTCTCAACTCTTCTATACTCTTATATCTTAATTAATTGAACATATGCAGGAATATGTATATAGGTATTCTTACCAGACATGTTGGAGCTTGAATGTTGGCTTAAACTTGTGGAGAGTACAGAAAAACTTCTCTCCCTTTCTGGTAGCTGGTAGATGGTGTTGATTCTTTCTTCCGATTCTGCGGATGGAGGGACCCGTTCCTTGAGATTCACTGCAACAAAAAGTAATAAAGATGCCAGTTCAGGATGTAAGATTAGAGTACATTTGGGGATATTCCCAAAACCCTAAATCCTACCAGCAGTTTGCCATTTGTCAGGAAAATCAACACCATGCTCGATGGAGTCTCTTTTATCAAAAAAGAACTTTCGTTTCCACTCATCCTCGTTTTTGGTTGCCTTGATAATGAGGGGGTGTTTGGAGGTGGAAAAAAGCAAGAAGCGGATAGAGCCGTGGGATCGCAGACAATAAGCAATAGCTATATCCTCAACACATCAGGGACGTGATGAGTTTTGATCCGGTCCAACATCGCTAGCACCCTCCAAACCATAGGCATGGTTTGGGCAAAACTGAGACGAGTGAGATGGAAGAAACGCATGATAAAGTCTGAAAAGGGGTATCGAAGTCCAATAGAAAAAGGATAATGCAAGAAACAGACCCACTCAGTAGAAGATACGTCTGATCGGAGGTTCCGATCAAACAGACGGATAATCGCTCCGGCAGGGAAGGCGCCGGAGGCTCTTAGAGTGGCAATGTCAGCATTGTCGAAGGAACAAATCTCCTTTGCGGGATCTTTGAGCAGATTTTGCTCAATGAAGGTCGGGACGGAATCGCCGGTGTGAGAACGAGTTCGATTGGCCATAGTAAAAGATTGAAAACAGAGCATAGAAAAAAGAGAGAAAGAGGGAGAGTATACCTGAAAATTCTGAGAAGAATGGATGATCTTCAAATAGAAAATGAGAAGATATAGGAGCAAAATAGATAGGCATGGAGTGAAAATAGCATGGAAAGTTGCACCATGTCACATCAATGTCTGTATCTCATTAAGAAGCATCGAGTGGCACAAAGAAAAAATATATCCGTTAGGGTTCCAGGATCCCAACAGCTATATTTTTGGGGACAATTGTTATGGGTGGAATTTTCTAACTCATATCCTGAAGACATATCCTGACTTGACATGTTAATCACAGCGACCAGGATACTGAACCAGGATATTGGTAACATCCTGCGGGGTATCCTACTCGTTACTAATGGTTTACTTTGTATGCAAGGTACAAACGTTCACAAGACTTGGTCTTCCTGAAGACTCGTTCATGGCAGTTAGAAGAAAGACGTTGGAAGCCTGAGGAAATGATCTACAACAGTCGTGAGGGAATATTCGAAGGATCCCTAGAATATAGGATAGTTAGTTATCTTTGTTTACTATTTAAAAGGGGGCCTGGATCAGTGATAGGACACACCATCTCATACACTTTCACTTTTTGTTACAGCAACACCTGAAAACACTCACTGCACTCACACTATTCGATCATTGTTACACTTAGAGCTGATCCAAGGAGTATCCCGGAATTGTATCTTGCTTTCTAATCAATAAGAAGAACAAGGCAGCTGGCTATTGTCAGCTCCGGAGGTTTTATGCTGGCGATCTAAAAATATCAAGGGCTTTCCTCGTATATCTCGTGTCAACCTTTACATTATTTGCATTGTTTTTACAAATTGATATAGTTTTGTATCCTAGAACTATATCCTGAAACTGTTTATATCTTCAACCACATCAACACGTTATTATCAAAACTACATAGCACACTACCTCACAAACTAAATTTGATCACTTAATTTCTTCGGTAATTTTTGACCAAAACAATCACCACTTCAACTCCGGAGCGAATTATCCCAAAGAGGTCAGTCAATGTGGAGGAGTTTACGGCAATTGGGATTGCCCAAAAGTTTGAGAGGCTTGGATGGGAACGTGTTTTTGATTGGTGTGAGGATATCACCTCACGGGTTTATTTGGTTGCGGTCTGCGAGTGGTTGTCGACCTTACGGTTTTTGAATAAGGATGGGCCTCCTCACACTTGGCAATTAGTGGGGGATATCGGAAAGAACCAAATGGTGATGTCTTTCGAGCATGAACTCTATTGCTCGATTTGATACCTTGGGGGTCGATGATTATTATTATTATTATAACATCTATCAATTTTTGGATAACAAGGAAAACATCGCCGACCCCGCTGGTATGTTGACAGCGGTGTTGCCAGGTTCGGGAGGTATGTCGGATTCTAGAAACGATCTATCGTTGGAGGAGAGAATTCTACAAGGCATCTCTCTCGAGAATGTTATGGTGCGGTTTGTGGACCGCGGCAAAGTGAAAGTACCAGATTGTCGAGTGTTATACTCCCTCTTATTTAGGTCGCCAAAGTTGTCCGTGGCGACAAATTGTCATGATGAACACTTGGGATATCGAGGGAGCCTTGTACAAGAAAGATGATATCATATGTTCGGTTGATAACCGCTATGATTTTGTAGCAGAATGCGTTACTGGCAAATTCGTTGTGGGTTTCCAAACCAATCGACCAGATTTGTTTTGCTTCCATAAAGCGGCATTGGAAGATCCAAGTCAAGGTGCTCGGTCATCAGTACACTGTGGAGGATGACCAAGGCCATAGCTTTCAATTTTGTAGCCTAGTGCAGCTCAAGAGGCTGCGAGAGAGGAGGAGATGTTTGATGCAGAGGCTGAGGATGAGCCCGCTGGTCGAGGGGACCAAGACAGAGGTATGCCCGAGGACATCAGGAAGTTTCAAATTAGGTGGCTCAGGTGGTTGTCTGCCGGCGTAGGCCGGATTACACTAACTATAACCGGGGACAACAAGGGTTTATAATAATGCGCGGGCATTTGGGAGAACCGCGAATACCACCAAGAAAGGCACTAGTGGAACAAACCTTCCAAGCACAATATCAAACTCATTGGGATGAGGAGGCTGCCCATCGGGCTAAGGCTGAGCAGTTTTGGGAGGAACATCGGTTGTTCCAAGCCCATCAACAATCCCAATGGGATTTGATGGAGCAACAAAGGGTTCAAGAGAATGCCCAAAGAAGAGCATGGGAGGACGAACAGGATCGTCTCCGTAGGGAGTAGATATTTGGAAGATCGCCGTTGGATGGCGACGGGCACGGATCAACAATTAGCAATCCTTAACGCCAAGGCACTTCATGAACAGGAACGGCATCAGCGGGATTGGATGGCCGGCTTGCATATACGAGCACTCGCCATGGACTAATTTTGAAAATCTACCCTACCACGAGGTCCCTCCAACCTAACTCCCCATTGGCCCGAGGCGCCGGGCTCAAGCTTCCTCCCGTCGCAGATACCGCCACCACCTGAAGGGGAATCGGGTCCACTCGACAATTGGAGGAGGTGCTGTCATCCCTCACCGGGTTCCGATATAACCCGTACCCGCCTAAAGACCCAAATGAACGTTACCAGAGGTAAGCGAGGTATGTTTATTGTTGTTGTTGTAATTTTTGTTTTTAGCTTTAGTAGATAGTTTTTATTGCTTTCCTAGTTAAATGAACGTTGTGGGTGTGTTCCCTATATAACCCTCACGAGACCTACTCATCCTTCCGAGCTATCGGAAGGTTTAAAAGGGCTTGTTGCATAAGCTAAATGCAACCGTGATTCCTATGAAAGTGAGTTAGGATTGTTGTTGTTGTACATTATTTTCCACGAATTCAAAAGTAAATTAACGTATGGTCTGGTAATATGTTCATAAAAATGGTAGAACTAGGTTGCTAACAAATTTTGATGGTTGTGAGAAGCATGCTTCTACCAAGGATTGAGATTTGTAGGTACATCATGTTCGTGAGGCGACCATTTTGTTGAAGGATGAAGAGCACATGAAGAATGAGCTCGACAAATCAGGTGCATACGTTTCTTGTTAATTTTGATATTTTAGTTAGCAAATAAGTGGATTGTAAATTGTATATTATTTTCCTGGGTGAAAGTTCGGGAAGTTAGCCGTGTCACATCCCTTGTGCGATTTAAAAAGCCTATTCTTGCAATTGAGGACAATGTTTACCTCAAGTGTGGGGATGGGAGAGAAAAAGTTTTTCGATTTTGACCGTTCATTTAAACACTACACATTGAGGACAATGTTGACTTCAAGCGTGGGGATGGGGGAAAATTTCAAAAATGTCTTTGTTTGAAGCGATCTAAGAAGCACAAGTAGCTAAGGCAATGAGGGATGTCACGACCCATTTGGTATTTTGTCATGGTCGAGTTCAAGTTAATAGCATGAAAGGTATTTAATGGGTGGTTATTTGGGAATAATTCGCCTAAGGAACTTGTAATTTGTGCATATCATACTTCATACCCTGTATATGTGAGGTTTTGAGCCACTCATATACATTATGCATATATATGTTTCTTTGTTGAGTGGACTATTAGTCATGTATTGTAGAAATTGCATCTTTTACACGTTTGAGACTATAGACCGAATACAAGCACGAGAATGATAAGGCATTAGGTAAACCTTTTCTTTTACACCATTTGCTTACCCTTACCCGAAATTTATCCCCTAGTCCCAACTTTGAGCCTAAACCTTTCGTTTGATCACCCCAAATTAGCCTTTAACCATTAAACCTTTTTAACCCGTGTAATGAAAATTGATCATAGGATTAGTTGTTTGTAAAGTTGCGAAAAAAAATGAAAAAAAGGGAAAAATACAAAAAATGTATAAAAAATACGAGTATTAGTTGTTGAATAAAAGGCGAAGGTCGTTGCCTCGTAGTTGATAATTTGTAGTTAGTTGTGTTTAGATAGTTTTTTTTAAAAAAATCGAATTTCATCATCATTCTAGTCTCGATTTACAACGATTACAAAATTATAACGAAAGAACAAATACAAGATACAAAGATTTCCAAAAATAGAAATACAACACGAGCTTTCTAAATATGGAAAGTATGAAAACACCGGGCGTTACACGTAGCCTCTAATGACTGGCGGTGGTTGTGTCTGTGGTTGAGGTGCAACCGGGTATTGATATCCATAAGGTGGATACCTACAGCTGGAAAAGGTACAGATGGATATGGAGGGAAAGGTAAAGGGTAAAAGTGTTATGGATAACCTCATCCATGTATGGGTCTTTATGAGTCGGTGTGATTAATATAATTCGACACGCCAGAAGGGTCAAAAGGATTATATCCAGATGGATCGGGACATGCAGGTATTGGGTTTTCAAAACCCGGTGGTGGTTGTACCATGTTTGGTGGTTGTCCACAGGTGATGGTAGCGGATTAACTGCAGGTTGTGGTATTGGTTCCACCACAGGTGATGTGTGGGAGGGTCCACCCATTTGGGGATCCTCAGGAATTGTAGGGTATGAAGGGGTAATGGTGGCAGTGAGCCAGTCCATTGCCCTGAACGTACTGACATACGTGTTCCACGTTTTCGTCGTGGCTCTGGTTCAGGGGTGGTTGAGTGTCCCACCCCAACTGATGGCGGAATCATCGGGGCGCGGCACTAGGCGAACCAGATTGCTCAAGAGAATCCATAACAACTAATTAAACGATAATATTTAAAAGGTCTGATTTCCCATACAATCAAACATAAAATCCTCAGCAGTCATTACAAATATCAAATCTCTCAAGCAAACATAGTTCGGCAATCTGGATTTCTATTATGCGAGTTTCTAAGATAAGCCCTAAATCCATTGCTGCAAGTAGAAAATCCTCAACCTGTTACATACGTTAAAATACAAGTCAATATAATAAAGTAAAGGTGAGTACACAAGTTTGATAGCATAATAATAGCGATAAAGCGTTTATGCATAACCAGCATGTGACACGTAGATAAGCGAACTAAGAAAGCTAACAATAATGATACAAGCTAACCAACACGACTAGGAGGTGGAGTATGCGCGATACGTGTTCACGACAACGAACACGCACGTAAAGTAAATATGCGAGCCTTAACAACCCCCGAACAAATCGGGTGCTGAGTCCAAACTATAGTACTATCATTTCTAAGGGTGGTCTACAAGTCCTCATCATTTACACATAGCAAACAAACATTCAGCAATTCACGTATAACATGCGAAAGCGGTTAGCGTTAAAAGAGTTGTCAGGATCTAAGTTTGATGATTGTTGTTTTTGTTTCAAATAATGGAAAATGATTGAAAAACAGAGAATAAGAGCAGCGGATTAATGGAAAACTTTTACAACAATCAATCGGTCGTTTGTTTTCATCACCATCATGCTTTCAAGTAATTAAAGCTATTGCATGTGATTCACAAACTCCCCCTTAGCCCAATAACGATCGTTTGATAGTAAGAAATGAAGAAGATATGCGAAATTGATCTTTTTAAGAAGACA
The DNA here is from genome assembly GCA_947069175.1 of Scalesia atractyloides. Classification (NCBI taxonomy): domain Eukaryota; kingdom Viridiplantae; phylum Streptophyta; class Magnoliopsida; order Asterales; family Asteraceae; genus Scalesia; species Scalesia atractyloides. The sequence continues at coordinate 43,453,734 of CAMTDV010000014.1, forward strand.
AATAAAAACTGTTACATTGAGCGCCTATTTATACTAAGTATCTAACCACTGATCGTCTTACAATGATATCAGGGTTGATAGTGACAGCTAACAAACGTAACTAACTACAAACACTGCTTAAACTAACTATCAGTGCATAGCACTGTTACATTGATTAAACTAATACTAGACTAAGCACTGCTGCTATCCTCTGTTCTTGTGATCTTCTATCAGCGATTGGGAGTTTCTTCTGTCAGAGGATAGGAATCAATGTGTTTATTTAAAGCAGTAGATACTCATCAGAGGTTAGAATATCTGATGGTTGGATCAAAGCTCGGATGTGTGTTTTAACTTTGTATCATCTGTTCCATTCCATAGGATCAATCGCAACAATCTTCCCTGGAACAGATGATGCCAAAACACCTTTTTCTTGATTTTTATTACTCAGAAAGAATTCTCTTATTTGACCTTTGAATTGCAGTTCAAAGTTAAGAGATTCTAAATCATCAGCATCCTTCTCAAGCTCTAAACTTAGTAGTTCGTGGAAGTCTTATACTGTATGCCCATAAGTAGCTTCCATGGATAGTTTAGTGGTTTTACCATCAGACTTGAGCAGAGTCAATTCGTGGGAGTGTCTTTGTCGACCTTCCACTTTAGATTTTTTGGGTCTGAAGGCTTTCTTGAAGGAGCCTTTATTCCTAAGGCTAGAAAAGGAGCTATTCTTGTTAGGTCTTCTGCCAACTTGGTACTTCTATCATCTGTTGGATATTCCATCATATTTTTTATACTTCCTCAAACTCTATGTCAACCTTCTCTGACATCTCCTCTTGTCTTTCTCACTTTAGCACGGCAAGTGTGGATAGGGCAGATGTTGAGCTGGGCTTGTTAGAAAGTTGGGCTTTGAGAGCAGCATCTTCTTTGGTATAATCAGGTTTAGGAGGCATTGATGGATCCTTTTTCCTTCTTGCTTCCAGCATCTTGTATGTATCCAACACTCTTATCTCCCCCATCTCATTACCTAGTTCTTTGACCCATAATGATTCTGAATTAGCTCTTCTTTCATTCTTCTGAGCTTTAGGGTCTTTTCAGGTACATTCTTTTTTATATTTGTTCCAATCTGGGCATGTAGGTTTGTTGTGAGGATCTTTTAGTTGTTCTTCTATTCTTGCAATCTCTTCTTGAAGCTCACTCACAGACCAATCTTTAAAATGTGCCCTAGTTGCAGCATATTTCTTGTATTCCATGATGTGAGAAATGTACTTATCTTTCAAGAATTTACATCTGCTTCAGAATCTTATTTGATAAGTTCTTTGAAAATCTTTCCAGTGACTGGACTTTGCTCACTGGAACTGGAGTTGGTTCTGCACTTCTCTATCACTTTTTCCTTTAGACAACTTCTTAGCAATATCCTCTGTCTGTTTTTCTTTGAGTTCCAGATACTGATCAATATTCGTAGGCTTTGGATAACCTTGAAGAGATGGGAAATGTCTTTTGTCTGGATCTTCTTCTGCATAAAAAGATATGATTACTTTCTTAACTGCAGGCAAATCAAGTGGAAACTTTATACCTGCAAGAACCACTTCTTTTGGAGGAGCAGATGATGTAGTTTGATGGTGATGATGGATGACTTGGAATCTTGGGTGGTGTTGGTAGTTGTTATGTGGAAGTGGGAAATGTGAGGATGGCAGTGGTTGTGACAACATCTGCTACAACCTCTGCTGTGTCAACAGATGTTGGCACAACAGTTGCTGCAACATCTGTTGGGGTGGATATGGGAATTGTGGGAGAAGATGTGGTTGATTTTGAGATGATAGAGGTTTTGTGGTTGGATTGGTAGCAATTTTAGTTTTGAGAGGTGTGGATTTGGTTGTCTTGCTTTTGAAGAAGATCTCCTCTTTGTTGAGGTACCAGTCTCTCCCTTTTCTAACTGCTGATCAATCTTTTTCTCAACCAGCACCTTGCCTTCATCAAACACAGTCTTCTTATGAGACTTCTTTGCCCTTTCCAAGATATCTTCAGTTAAATCTGGTTTCTTTGAGCCATTTAGCTTAGGGATATTCATTGTAGGTCGTGCCTTAGCATCATCCAACTTCAATTTGTTGTTTCCCAAAGGTTTCTCCCCCTTTTTGGCTTCATCTGGACTTATAAAAATGACAGTAGGAGGAGATTTACCAGTGGTGGTGCGCAAGTGGCCTTGATTGCCATGATATCTGCAGCAGTATCATTGTATCTTGCATCAACCATATTTCTGAGTTCCATCGTCTGATGCTTATGTTTTTGTTCCAGGAGATGTATTTCTTGTTGAAAGATTGGATTCATTGCAGATTTGAGCTCAGCAGTGGTTGGAACAGGGGGTTGACTCTGAATAGTAATCAGCTGTTTCAAAAGATCTTTAATTTCAACAACAGTGGTTTCAACATTGGTAACCCTCTTCGTCAATTCTTGGTATTTTAGCTCATCACCTAACTTAATAGGATCATCTGAACTCCTACCAAATGTGGTAGTTGTATCTAAGATATCATGAGCATGTGGTTTGCCACTTGCTTCAATCTTAGATGCCCCTTTGTCTTGGTTCTGGGGACTTCCCACTAGAGCAGAGGTTACCTTAGTAGCCTTAGCAGTGGTTGCCTTCAACAAGGACTTAGCTATGTAACCACTGTCCAATTGAGAACTTGGGAGTTCAGGAATTGTAGTAGCTGCCTTTGTTGAACTATCACCAAGGGTTACATGTAACCCAAGGGATGTAGCCTCTTCATTTGCTGATGGGCTAGCAATTAGAAATAAGTCAGACCCAGCTTCTGGTTGAAGTATATTCTCATTGATGAGTTGTTGAATAGTGCTGGATAATGTCTACTCAATATCTATTGCATTCAGCAAGGGTAACATGGTAGGTGGTAGTGATGGCATTGGTGAGAGTGGCTATGTAGAAAGCGACATTACCCTGGGAGAGGGGCTGTGGAAGATAGTACCAAGTGATCCTAGAGCTTCATAATTTGGTGTCCCTATGCCTACAACCTGATCCTTTTGTGAGGATGCAGGAGGAGTTTGAAAGCCGGTTTGAGATCTTTCTACCATCTGCTGTGAAGAAGTAGCAGCAATGGTTGGTGACTTTGGTGGTGTCACCGGGTTAACCTCTGGGATCTCATCTTCCAGATGACCCTTTTTGGGTTTGGTGGTTTTTCGGGATACTCTAGATGGTTTCTTTTTGGAGATTTTAGGTGTGGGTTTTAGAGCAGCGGTTGTGATGTCCTGATCACCTAGAGCAGTAGGCTCAGCAGCCGGAGGTTGAGCTTGAACATTTTGTTCTTGTAAAATAGGCTCAGCCTCCTCTGCTTCTGTTTTGGAAACTTTGCCTTGATTTGTTATTCGTGTAAATGTTTCATGATTGAGGCGGCCAGGGTTGGTTACGGCGCGTTGTTTACATGCATCTGATTTTATTTGATCTTGCAAGTAAACACTTAAGAATCTTGGATGCATCAGAAAGCTTTTCTTTTTGGAATATTATTAAAATTGTTTACAAGATCATTGAACAGCACATGGGATAGGTTAAAATCAGAATCAGTTAGTATTGCAAATCCCAGATATTGCATGTTCAACGGAATCTCGTTAAAGCAGTTGTTTTTGCAGAGACACATGTAAGTAAAGTGTGGAAAAATAATTTCATCTCTGCTGGAAAATTGGGTTTGAAGATTGTCATACCTTTCAACTGTCCGGTTTAACATCTTTCAACGAACTCATGCTGCATCTCCCTCAAAGGAAATGATACCGGATGTTGCATATCATTTAATATGAAGACTTGGGAGATAGATTGTGGGCTTATTTGCAGTTGTGTGCCACCAACTTTGGAAGTGATTGAATAGGGCACACCATCAGCGGATGAGTTTACTTTAGCCTTTGCCCAAAATTCTCTTAAAGAGTCGATGTAAACTGGGGCCTTTACTTCCAACATGTGCTTGAATTTTGATTCTTCAGAATCCGGATCATTGGATGATAGCGAGTGGTTTGCGTCGGTTTCTTCAAGAATTGCGGTGTAGTTGTGTGGTTTTTTGATGATTAGGATAAATGGCTGTTTTTCTTCTGTCGATTTCTTCTTTGATTTGGTTTTAGGAGCCATGATTTTGGAAGATTTTTGAAAAAAGGGCTTTGGAAAAATTTGAAATCGCACAAGAAAAGTGAAATCTCTGTTTGGGGATAGAACAGGGTTTTATAGGGTTTTTCAAAAAGTGCACATGACGTGATGCAACATCTGTCGAATAACATCTGTCCACGTGTAACCTTTGTTTGACAATGGAAAATAGTTGTTTGGCTAACCACTGTTAGAGCAAAACTACTAGCGGTTGTGACCAATTTAAACACTATCAGAGGTTTGCTTAACAACAGTGTTTTTGTGCTATCAGAGCTTTGAACAGACTTTAAGGATTTTATTGAAAAATTCAATTTTAACTATTTTTAAGTATGAATTTCTGATTTTCTAAAAACATTTTATTGCTATTTACACATGGATCACAAGAAAATTTGTTTTTAATCCATGTTTAGCATTCCAAGCCTAGAAATCAAACTGTCAAATGTGGAAGCATCAAGTGCTTTTTTGTCAACACATCTGCTAGTTGATCCTTGGTATGGACATGTTGTAAAGAAATCGGACCTTTTTCATAGCAATCCCTCACAAAATGATGTCTGATGTCAATGTGCTTGGTGGTTGAATGTGAAACTTGATTTTTGATGATGTTTTCTGCTGCTTGACTATCAATTTTGAGAGGAGTCCTCAAGGCAGTCACACCAAAATCCAGAAGTTGATTTTGAAGCCACAATTTTTGAGCAGGTGCAACTTGCAGCAGCTATATATTCTGCTTCAGCAGTGGATGTGGATACTGTAACTTGCTTTTTGCTTTGCCAAGACACTAGGCAATCTCCTAGGAATTAAGCTCCCCAGATATGGACTTTCGTGTTGTTTTACATCCAGGAAAATCACTATCAGAATATCCTGCAAGCTCAATGTTACCATTAGCTAGATACCAGATACCAAGTGTGGGAGCACCTTTTATGTATCTGAATATCCTTTTTACACTAATAGATCTGATTTTCTTGGCATTAACTGTTGTTAGGGATAGAATTTTAATGTTTATGGATCATATATCCTACTATATGTCTGGATCATGGATCCTCAAACACGGTGCAGGAAGGCTAAGGATCATTGATCCTCATTATTGTTCTAATTAGCTAACAATTGTTTCCAATGTATTATGGCATGGTTTTGCAGGAGCTTTTCGAAGATGACCTACCAACCGAGAATCAAGGGGAATATGCCATTATTCCAGCACGTGCCAGGAGTTCGTGACCGTTGTTGGTGAACGTTGGATATTGCCGCGATTTTCAGATAGTTAGTTAAGGATAGTTTTTAACTGAATAAAAGAGATATTAAGCTTGAATAAGATAGGAATTCGAACACACACATCTGCGACCTACACTGCTCTCTGATACGCACACTAGCAACATTGTAACAAGCTCAATATTTCCGAAGTTGTAATTGTTTTGCTTAATACCAATTGGTGATCGGTATTTGCCATCACCCGAGATTTTTTGTGCCGGATATCATCTCTTGATCAAGGGCTTTTTCCTCGTACAAATCATTGTGTTCATTGTCATTTACTTCTGATTTTTTTTGTTCACACACATTGCTCATATAAACCAAGCATCCAACCTCACATTCAAAGTTTGGTTACATTATCCTTAGTGTGATTTTTGACCAAAACAGTTTGGCGCCCACCGTGGGCAAATCGGTGCTTCAATTCTAAAAACTCATTCATTTCATTCATTTCCATCAATCACATGGCTTCTCAAGGAAAATCCAGTTCAAGTGCCACACCGGCGGTTACCACATCTCAGCCCTAGTGCATCATTGCCACCCATTCCCACTGCACCGGCGAGGAGTGCTGATAATGCTCAGAAGAAGCCAACACCAGTTTTCCCGAAGGATTCTACTGTTTCATCCTCTACACCTACTAACAATTATCTGTCTACTTTGATTTTGCAGATAAAAGGATACATGGAACAACAAGACAAAACTAACCAGAGGATCCTCAGGGAGATTGATGAAATCAAGAAGCAGAAGAGATCAGTGGAGGATCACTCTCCGCTGATGCCCAGATCATTGGATTTCACTTCTCAGGCGTCAACAATCCAGCATTCAAGGGGATCTGGTGTTCAAATCCAAGGATCCTTCAATTACCAGCAGGGATCAATGGCGATGACACAGGCTCAAGAATCCTCAGGATTGCAGCATGGATCATTAACAATGATGCAGCCACAAGCATCTCATTACCAACCTTATGGATCCTCAAATCAATATCAAGAGGCTATCTCAGCTCAGGAGGATATTTGGAGTCGGTTGCACCAAAGGAATCATATTTCCAGCATCAAGGATCCTTTTCTAAAGACCAAGGATCCTGCGCTTGGGATAAGGTTCAAGGATCCTCCTCTCAGGTTCAAGGATCCATGTAGTATCCTTCAAGGCCCTCAGCACCCTGTATCCTGGACCCAATGTCTTTCAGGATCAAGGATCCTCAGGAAGTCAGATATTCAAGGATTCTGAAGTTCACAGAGGGGACTTCATCCCTATGCAGACTATTGCTTCATCTGGTCCAACTGTTGCACATGAAGTATCTACTTTTGGATACTCTTCTGCGATACCGGTTCCAAACCAATCAGGAGGTAACCATGTCAATACATCTTTTGGTATAATTACGGTTCCATGCAGGATACAGGTATCAATCAGGCTATGGCACGGGTGTCACACCCTCAATTTCCACTTGCAGAGTTTTACCGAGAGGCGTGTGAACAAACCAGAATCTGAGACACTAGTAACGTCGAACGACTCTATATGATTTATTTATACGTTTTCCAAAATCATTTGTTTAACCATTCATAGTTAATTTTAGATTGTCTTAGTTTGGTTTCAATGTTTAGCGGAAGCATTAGTTTTTAAAGTTGAGCGGAAGCGTCAAGTAAAGTAAAGGAACGGGCGCCAACACAAACGCCAAAACTAAAGAAAAACCCAAACAATATTCGTAAATGAGACTCGATAAAAAGATGTCTTAATCAATGCAAGTGAGTGCCCCTAGAGCTCCTAGCGTCCTGAGAAACATGTAAAGAAACAAGTGTCAACATTAAAGAAGAGTGAGTTCACAGGTTTTCATAAGTTCATTTGTTCGGTTATAAGTTTGTTTCCCCCGTTATCCCTAACCCGGGATAACGATTTAGTTCCATTATTCCCAACCCGGAATAATACTGATGGTTCCATTATTCCTTACCCGGAATAATAATAATGTTCCATTATTCCTAACCCGGAATAATAATGTTGTTGGTTCCATTATCCCTAACCCGGAATAATATTGTTGATTCGTAATTAAGTTCAATGTTAACATGTAGGTAGCTAGCCTAAAGTTATGTCACGTAAGTGTTCGCGATCGAAGCTGACTGTTGTGCCTCCGTGTTGCCAGGCCTATCACTGACCATGGCGAAGTTAGGCCAAATTATTCACCCGTTGACCATACCCGGTCGGCTAGCGCGACTAGCTCGGGTGGGGCTTGTCGGGCCCAGTAGTACTACTTATAATTTCCCCGCTATCTAACCCAATACTAACGATCCGAGAGTTTGTCGAGGACTTGTGTGATATAGCTGCTTAGTGACCATAATGTACATTAACGTTAACTTAGTTACCGAATAGTTTAATGACGTTAATTTCGTATAACGTAAAGAGATAGAGTTGTAGAGTGTATACATGTTTCTCCCCCTGTTGTTTAAAACCGGATAAATTAGGGGCTGTGAACTCACCTTTAGTTGCCCGGTTAGTGTAACACAGAAGTAGCAAATGATGGGACCGTTAATTGCGTCCTAACAAGTCAATTGATTTAAAGTTAGTGTGTGAACACACCAATACAAACCCTACACATAACTAACACACAATGGGGTACACACAATAAAAAATCCTAAAACTCAATCATGCATGCAAGTATCATCATGCCAACATAGTGATCAAACCAACCTATCATGAACACAATTCAATCCATGCAACACTTTGGTACACACATTCGCAAGTTCTCAAGTTTCAGCTTGTATACTCATAATTAGGCTGTTTTCGAGGATTTTTATAAAATAGTTCCAACGTTCCAAAAATTCCAATTATTTTACAGAAGGAAATCAACTAAGCTGTAGAATTTTATGTAAATTTTTCAAGTTCTAACACTTTACTGATTATTCATAAATATTAATATACTAGGCTGCAGTCATATTCGTCGCTTTCTGACTGCAGTCCACGGGAGAATTTATTTAAAAATCACCGTTCGTCCAATTAACAAAATTCCAGTGGGAGTTTCCCGGAAATTTCCATATCCAGTTGCTGTACAAATTTAAAAATCACCGTTCGTCCAATTTTCAAAAATCTACGTTTTCGGGTTCAGAAAATCCGGTTTTCGATAAATAATAACCAAGTTACAGCCAGTTGAAGTTGGCTGTAAACACCATTCAGCATCCTGATTTCGACATTTTATCGCAATATAACACGCTTAAACAATCGATACGTTAACTATAAACGATCAAGAACAGATTTATCAATCATATATCATCATATGCATCATACCGATGCAAACCCTAATCATAATATATGGTTTTTATCACAAAACGCAGCCTAACGATTCTTGATTCCACTAATCATCATAATCGCAAACTAGCATAATTTATCGAACTAAACATCATACACCTTCATAATTATGATTCTACCACTACATTCAAGCATGATCAAGAGTTTATAAATCCTAGTATGACTTTGCAAACAATGATAAACCCTAACCTTTAACAATGAAGATCAATGAACCGTGAGCTAGATGGGAGCCGATTCGGATGTTTGAAGAAAGTTTGCGATCGAGAGGAAGAATGGGGAGGCGGCTGTCGCGACCGAGAGAAAGGAAGAGGGGAAGGCTGCCATCGACTTGTTTAGAACTAGGGTTTGTGTGTGTGTTTTGTTTTTGAAACATAACACATGCATATATAGTACAAGAGGGAAAATAAAAGGAAAAAGAAAGAAAGAGGGTTTGCGGTTGGGTGCTCGCGGCCGCAAGGGTTTGGGTGGGTCGGTTTGGGTCTATAACTTGATCCTCAAGTTTCGTTCAACTCCTTGAGTCGCAAGGAAATGAGGTCGACTCGTTTCGCGGCTCGGTTCAATTCGTCTATCTATTTATCATATATATATATTTTTATAACTAAAAATCACGGATTCGAAACATGGCATAATAACTCACCGAATTTATAAACGTTTAATACACATAGCACGTAATTCACTTGATAAGTTCACGAAGTTATCGTAATTATTTCGAGCGTGCAATTTAAATCTCCGAATCAATTTAGCGTAGGAACGATATAACCGTGAAGTAGTGCCTTTAAGATGTCTGAAAAACCGGGATGTCACATTATCCCCATGTTGAAAAAAATTTTCGTCCCGAAAATTGAGTAAACGCGGTTTAGAATGCAACGTACAGGTTTAGAGTGCCACGCACAAAGATTTAGTTCGTTAACAATGGTACAAGAAATTACAAGAAATTCCCAGGTTGTCACATCATCCCCATGTTGAAAGAATTTTCGCCCTGAAAATTTTGTTGGTGGTATCGTTAGCTTGTTGCTCAGCTGCAAAGAAGTGTGGGTATTTGCTTTTCATTTGGTCCTCTCTTTCCCACGTGAACTCCGGTCCACGCTTAGAGTCACAACGAACCTTGACAATCGGAATCTTGCTGTGCCTTCGAGTCTTGATCTCACGATCCATGATCTCGATAGGTTGTTCCACAAAGTGGAGTTGTTCATCCACTTGAATCTCATCCAATGGAATGACTAGGGTTTAATCTGATAGACACTTCTTCAGATTTGACAAGTGAAAAACGTTGTGAACTCCACTGAGTTCGGCAGGAAGGTCTAATTGATAAGCTACGGGTCCGATATGTTTCAAGATCACAAACGGGCCTACGTACCGTGGTTTAGTTTTCCTCGTTTCCCAAAACGGATTACGCCCTTCCAGGGTGACACCTTCAGTAGTACGCGGTCGCCTACTTGAAACTCGAGTGGTTTGCGTCGTTGATCAGCGTAGCTTTTCTGTCGATCTCGTGCCGCCGCCATGCAGTTTCTGATTTGTACTATCTTTTCAGTAGCCTCAAGTATCAACTCAGGGCTGTGATTTGACTGTCACTGACTTCTGCCCAACAGACCGGTGATCTACATTTACGACCATATAATGCTTCAAACGGTGCTGCCGATATACTCGTATGGTAGCTGTTGTTATACGAGAATTCCACTAAAGGCAGATGGATTTCCCAACTATTCCCGAAGTCTACCACGCATGCCCTAAGCATGTCTTCCAAGGTCTGTATGGTCCTTTCGCTTTGACCATCAGTCTGAGGGTGATAAGCTGTGCTCATATCCAAGCGTGTACCCAACGCTTTCTGAAGTGACTGCCAAAAGTTGGACGTGAAACGAGCATCTCTGTCTGAGATGATGGACGTTGGCACTCCGTGCCGAGAAACTACTTCCTTAATGTAGATGCGAGTCAACTTATCCATCTTATCTGTTTCTTTAATCGCTAAAAAGTGTGCGGACTTAGTTAAACGATCCACAATTACCCAGATGGTATCGCAACCACCCAAAGTTCGCGGGAGTTTAGTTATGAAGTCCATCGAGATCTGATCCCATTTCCACACCGGGATCTCAGGTTGTTGGAGTAGCCCAGATGGCTTCTGATACTCTACCTTGACTTTTGCACAAGTCAAACACTTGCTCACGTAGGTGGCTATATCAGCTTTCATGTTGGGCCACCAGTACGCAGCTTTAAGGTCTTGATACATCTTATCCGAACCAGGATGGACAGAGTATCGGGATTTGTGAGCTTCGTCCATGACTAGCTTTCTAAGGTCTCCGTAGAGAGGTACCAATATACGATTCATGAAATACCGGGCTCCATTGGGTTTTACTTCCCAATCGCGTTCCATTTTTCCCACCGATTCGGCCTTGATGTTTTCTTCCTTACTGCTTCTAACTGCGCGTCGCGTATCTGTTTGGGTAACCCCGAATGAATGGTGAACTATAGTGCTCGTACCCGACGAGGTTTCAAGTGCTCCTTCCTACTGAGGGCATCTGCTACCACGTTAGCTTTACCCGGGTGATACCGAATGGCACATTCATAATCGTTCAAGAGTTCGACCCAGCGACGCTGTCGCATGTTCAACTCCTTCTGGTCAAAAATGTGTTGGAGGCTCTTGTGATCTGTATAGATTGTGCACTTTGTTCCATATAGGTAGTGTCTCCAAATCTTAAGCGCAACACCACTGCTCCCAATTCCAGGTCATGTGTTGTGTAGTTTTTCTCGTGAACCTTCAATTGTCGGGACGCATACGCGATGACCTTATCACGTTGCATGAGTACGCATCCAATTCCTGAATGGAAGCATCACAATATACTACAAAATCATCAGTCCCTTCGGCAAGGACAGAATGGGTGCACTGCAAAGTTTCTGCTTCAGCAATTGAAATGCCGCTTCCTAAGCGGTTGCGCGATCTTTGAAAATCCCTCGATGAAACGTCTGTAGTAACCAGCCAAACCCAAAAATTGGCGGATCTCCGTCGGTGTCCTGGGTGCTTCCCAGTTTTTGATAGCTTCAATCTTGGCGGGGTCAACGTGGATACCCTTTTCTTTCACGATATGCCCAAGGAACTGAACTTCCCGAATCCAGAAATCACACTTTGAAAGCTTGGCATATAGTTCCTCCTGTTGAAGTAATTCCAGCTGTAATCGTAGATGTTCAGCATGTTTTGCTTCACCTTTAGAGTAGATGAGTATGTCATCGATGAACACAATGACAAACTTGTCGAGATATGGTATACACACACGGTTCATGTGGTCCATGAACACCGCGGGTGCGTTCGTGAGACCGAAGGGCATGACCAAGAACTCATAATGGCCATACCGAGTACGAAATGCCGTCTTAGCGATATCCTCCTCCCTGACGCGTAATTGGTGATAACCGGACCGTAGATCAATCTTGGAGTAGTAGCTTGACCTTTGAAGTTGGTCGAAGAGATCGTCGATGCGAGGTAATGGGTATCGGTTCTTGACAGTAACCTTATTGAGTTCCCTGTAGTCGATGCACATGCGGAAGGTCCGTCCTTCTTCTTGACAAAAAGGACTGGAGCTCCCCATGGCGAAGTGCTAGGTCGGATAAATCCTTTTCCTAACAGTTCCTGAAGTTGGGTAGACAGCTCCTGCAGCTCGGCTGGAGCTAGGCGGTATGGGGCCTTGGCGATAGGAGTTGCATGGTTCACCAATTCAATTTCAAACTCCACTTGTCGATGTGGTGGAAGACCAGGTAACTCCTCTGGAAATACATAGGAAAAATCACGGACGACGGGATGTCTTCTATACGTTTCTCGTCCTTAGGCTGTTCGGTAACCAGTGCGAGCAAAGCAAAGGAGTTATTCCTCCGAAGATACTTCTGTGCTTGCATGTGAGAGATGATGTTTGTGACGGCGCCTTCCTTCTCGCCTTGCACCGTCAAAATTTCGTCGTTAGAGAGCGGGATACGGATAGATTTCTCGAAACAGAGAACTTCAGCTCGGACGTCGGATAGCCAGTCCATTCCGACTACCACGTCAAAACTACCCAGGGTAGTTGTCATCAGATCAATGGTAAAGGTGTGACCCGCGAGTTTGAGTTGACAGCCGGATACTAAATGGGTCACATCTACAGATTTACCATCGGCTAGTTCTATGACGTAAGGGGCCTCTAGGGGTTTGGGCGTGAGATTTAGGTTCTTCCTAAAAGACTCAGATACAGAACTCCTATCCGCACCCGTATCAAAAAGCACAGTAACGCAAAATGTTCATTAAGGGGAAACTTACCGGTGACCACGTTCGAGTCGTTTCTGGCCTCTCCGCGGCCCAGCGTAAATGCACGCCCTTTGGCACCTCCTGTGCCACCATTTCCATTGTTGTTGTTGTTATTGTTGTTGTTATGGTTATTGTGGTTGTGGTTGTTCCCACCATTGTTGTTGTTGTTACGAAGCTGTGGGCAGTCTCGTTTGAAGTGGGCAGTGCTACCACACTGATAGCATCCCCGGTTAACACCCTGCTGCTGACCCTGGTGTTGATTTTGATTTTGTCGGGACATGACTTCCCCGCGACAATCCTTTGCCGCATGTCCCACCTTGCCACATCGTTGGCAGCGATTTCCGGCACAAGGGCCGTGATGATGAAGGTTACAGCGATTACACTGCGGCTTTCGACCTACATAGCCGCTTGTGTTCTGGTTGTTGTTGGCGGGCTGATTATTGTGACCCCGGTGACTTTTGAAATTATTGAACCGTTTCTGGTTCCCTTGCTGTGACTGGGCTGACGAAGACTGTCGAGCAGACGTGTCTTCAAACTTTCTTTTATTATCAGGGGCAACTTCAGTCGTACCCCGAGATGGCAACTTCTTTTGTTCCACCGCCTTATCAATGAGTTTGTGCGCCAACCTGATTGCTTGATGTTCAGTCGCAGGGTTGCTAGCCATTACCATACCCTGGATCTCAGGGACCAGACCCCCAAGGTAAAACTCGAGTCGTTTCTCCACGGTGTTGGCCAGATCGGGACATAGAAATACCAGGTCATGATGTTTCGCTGTGTATGCTTCAATTTCAGATCCCACCATCTTGTGGTTCCATAATGTTTGCTCCAACTGTTGAACCCTGTCTCGCGGACAGTACTCCTCTTTGATTAGGGCCTTAAACTCGGCCCAGGCCATTGCATTTGCAGCAATAAGTCCACGCGTTTGGACTTGTGCATTCCACCAAGTTAGTGCCCCATCCTCCAACGTTGAGGCAGCATACTTGACTTTGTTGGCCTCCAGACAGTTGCACATTTCGAACACTGATTCGGACTTTTCGATCCAGCGGACCAGTCCTATTGGTCCTTCTGCCCCCGTGAATTTGCTAGGCTTCGCATCGTGAAACATCTTGTAGGGGTTAAGACCCCCTCCTGCTGACAGAGGACAGGTAGTCGGCGAGAAATTCTACTAGCCCAACTATTAGATTTTCCCATGAAAATTTAATAATGGTTACCTGCTGGTTGGTTTTGAACACCTGCTAGAGCAGCATTCACGTGTTCTTGGATCATTGCGGCTAATTCTTCGGGCGTCATGTTGAGGTTTCCGCGACGTCCAGTTGCCATTTTAGATCTTCGTAAAACAACATAAACACACACCGATAAGTCTATATATCCAATATAGTTATCCTATTCCATACTTAAATAATTCCTCAAATTATGTCAACCCAAATAAATTAAACAGTCAAAAGAAATATTCGATTAAATAAAATTTCAACGTCTTACAAAATGCCAACCAAACATATCAGTTTACTATAAAATCTCAAGTTTAAACATAAGTAGGAAAATAAATAGACTGAAGGAAAGCAAATAGAATAAGCGAAACGTGTCAGTCTTCTACGTCTCCATTCCCCATATCGCTATCGTTGCCGTCATCCTCCACGGCGTTTCCAGCTTCTACAGCTGGGTCTTCCTCCGGATCCTCCTCTGGATCCTCCTCTAGATCCTCCTCGGGATCCTCCTCTAGATCCTCCTCTACCGGCACTGGAGGGGCCGGTGCTGGTGCGGGTACTGGTACAGGTGCCTGATTCTGTTCTAGTTCTTGAATTCTCCAGCTAGACTCAAGAACTCTGTCTTCGAGCCAGTCAGCCCTTAGCTGCTCAGCACGAAGATCTCTTGCTAAAGTGTTACGAGCTATCTTACTCGCATGTTGCTCTTCCTCGAGCGATCCAGTCTTACCTGTTAATTGTCGTATCATCCATCCCTGTGCTAGGATGGTTTCATGCATTCTTTCTAGTTGTTCTTGTTGCTTTCTTATCATATCTATAAGTAGGTCGTTCCCTACTTCTAACGAGTTAACCGGTTCGACCGGCATAGCGATGGTCGGGCGTGAGGACGACTCCTCCCCTAGAGCGAGCCTTTTTCTCGCAGCTGAGCGTGTCTCCACGCCATGAGGTGGTGAAGGTTCCACCATAGGTGCCTTTCCGGCGCCCTTGGTTGCAAAAGTTTGTCGGATGATGATGATGATGATGACATTGCCTGTTGGTTGTGTAGTTAGTTACGAGTTGCATTCGTTTTAATTATGCATTCATATTTTATATAACATAGTTGTGGTATAACACATAACAAGATATAACAGTTCGGAGCCACACTAAGTCTAGTGTCGTGTAATCAGCTATAGTTTAGGTCTACCTTTAATGCAAACCTGGTTCTCTATAGCTAGAGGCTCTGATACCAATCTGTCACACCCTCAATTTCCACTTGCAGAGTTTTACCGAGAGGCGTGTGAACAAACCAGAATCTGAGACACTAGTAACGTCGAACGACTCTATATGATTTATTTATACGTTTTCCAAAATCATTTGTTTAACCATTCATAGTTAATTTTAGATTGTCTTAGTTTGGTTTCAATGTTTAGCGGAAGCATTAGTTTTTAAAGTTGAGCGGAAGCGTCAAGTAAAGTAAAGGAACGGGCGCCAACACAAACGCCAAAACTAAAGAAAAACCCAAACAATATTCGTAAATGAGACTCGATAAAAAGATGTCTTAATCAATGCAAGTGAGTGCACCTAGAGCTCCTAGCGTCCTGAGAAACATGTAAAGAAACAAGTGTCAACATTAAAGAAGAGTGAGTTCACAGGTTTTCATAAGTTCATTTGTTCGGTTATAAGTTTGTTTCCCCCGTTATCCCTAACCCGGGATAACGATTTAGTTCCATTATTCCCAACCCGGAATAATACTGATGGTTCCATTATTCCTTACCCGGAATAATAATAATGTTCCATTATTCCTAACCCGGAATAATAATGTTGTTGGTTCCATTATCCCTAACCCGGAATAATATTGTTGATTCGTAATTAAGTTCAATGTTAACATGTAGGTAGCTAGCCTAAAGTTATGTCACGTAAGTGTTCGCGATCGAAGCTGACTGTTGTGCCTCCGTGTTGCCAGGCCTATCACTGACCATGGCGAAGTTAGGCCAAATTATTCACCCGTTGACCATACCCGGTCGGCTAGCGCGACTAGCTCGGGTGGGGCTTGTCGGGCCCAGTAGTACTACTTATAATTTCCCCGCTATCTAACCCAATACTAACGATCCGAGAGTTTGTCGAGGACTTGTGTGATATAGCTGCTTAGTGACCATAATGTACATTAACGTTAACTTAGTTACCGAATAGTTTAATGACGTTAATTTCGTATAACGTAAAGAGATAGAGTTGTAGAGTGTATACATGTTTCTCCCCCTGTTGTTTAAAACCGGATAAATTAGGGGCTGTGAACTCACCTTTAGTTGCCCGGTTAGTGTAACACAGAAGTAGCAAATGATGGGACCGTTAATTGCGTCCTAACAAGTCAATTGATTTAAAGTTAGTGTGTGAACACACCAATACAAACCCTACACATAACTAACACACAATGGGGTACACACAATAAAAAATCCTAAAACTCAATCATGCATGCAAGTATCATCATGCCAACATAGTGATCAAACCAACCTATCATGAACACAATTCAATCCATGCAACACTTTGGTACACACATTCGCAAGTTCTCAAGTTTCAGCTTGTATACTCATAATTAGGCTGTTTTCGAGGATTTTTATAAAATAGTTCCAACGTTCCAAAAATTCCAATTATTTTACAGAAGGAAATCAACTAAGCTGTAGAATTTTATGTAAATTTTTCAAGTTCTAACACTTTACTGATTATTCATAAATATTAATATACTAGGCTGCAGTCATATTCGTCGCTTTCTGACTGCAGTCCACGGGAGAATTTATTTAAAAATCACCGTTCGTCCAATTAACAAAATTCCAGTGGGAGTTTCCCGGAAATTTCCATATCCAGTTGCTGTACAAATTTAAAAATCACCGTTCGTCCAATTTTCAAAAATCTACGTTTTCGGGTTCAGAAAATCCGGTTTTCGATAAATAATAACCAAGTTACAGCCAGTTGAAGTTGGCTGTAAACACCATTCAGCATCCTGATTTCGACATTTTATCGCAATATAACACGCTTAAACAATCGATACGTTAACTATAAACGATCAAGAACAGATTTATCAATCATATATCATCATATGCATCATACCGATGCAAACCCTAATCATAATATATGGTTTTTATCACAAAACGCAGCCTAACGATTCTTGATTCCACTAATCATCATAATCGCAAACTAGCATAATTTATCGAACTAAACATCATACACCTTCATAATTATGATTCTACCACTACATTCAAGCATGATCAAGAGTTTATAAATCCTAGTATGACTTTGCAAACAATGATAAACCCTAACCTTTAACAATGAAGATCAATGAACCGTGAGCTAGATGGGAGCCGATTCGGATGTTTGAAGAAAGTTTGCGATCGAGAGGAAGAATGGGGAGGCGGC
Organism: Scalesia atractyloides; assembly: GCA_947069175.1. NCBI lineage: Eukaryota > Viridiplantae > Streptophyta > Magnoliopsida > Asterales > Asteraceae > Scalesia > Scalesia atractyloides. The sequence goes on from CAMTDV010000014.1 coordinate 43,471,222, forward strand.
TGTCGCGACCGAGAGAAAGGAAGAGGGAAGGCTGCCATCGACTTGTTTAGAACTAGGGTTTGTGTGTGTGTTTTGTTTTTGAAACATAACACATGCATATATAGTACAAGAGGGAAAATAAAAGGAAAAAGAAAGAAAGAGGGTTTGCGGTTGGGTGCTCGCGGCCGCAAGGGTTTGGGTGGGTCGGTTTGGGTCTATAACTTGATCCTCAAGTTTCGTTCAACTCCTTGAGTCGCAAGGAAATGAGGTCGACTCGTTTCGCGGCTCGGTTCAATTCGTCTATCTATTTATCATATATATATATTTTTATAACTAAAAATCACGGATTCGAAACATGGCATAATAACTCACCGAATTTATAAACGTTTAATACACATAGCACGTAATTCACTTGATAAGTTCACGAAGTTATCGTAATTATTTCGAGCGTGCAATTTAAATCTCCGAATCAATTTAGCGTAGGAACGAATAACCGTGAAGTAGTGCCTTTAAGATGTCTGAAAAACCGGGATGTCACATTATCCCCATGTTGAAAAAAATTTTCGTCCCGAAAATTGAGTAAACGCGGTTTAGAATGCAACGTACAGGTTTAGAGTGCCACGCACAAAGATTTAGTTCGTTAACAATGGTACAAGAAATTACAAGAAATTCCCAGGTTGTCACATCATCCCCATGTTGAAAGAATTTTCGCCCTGAAAATTTTGTTGGTGGTATCGTTAGCTTGTTGCTCAGCTGCAAAGAAGTGTGGGTATTTGCTTTTCATTTGGTCCTCTCTTTCCCACGTGAACTCCGGTCCACGCTTAGAGTCACAACGAACCTTGACAATCGGAATCTTGCTGTGCCTTCGAGTCTTGATCTCACGATCCATGATCTCGATAGGTTGTTCCACAAAGTGGAGTTGTTCATCCACTTGAATCTCATCCAATGGAATGACTAGGGTTTAATCTGATAGACACTTCTTCAGATTTGACAAGTGAAAAACGTTGTGAACTCCACTGAGTTCGGCAGGAAGGTCTAATTGATAAGCTACGGGTCCGATATGTTTCAAGATCACAAACGGGCCTACGTACCGTGGTTTAGTTTTCCTCGTTTCCCAAAACGGATTACGCCCTTCCAGGGTGACACCTTCAGTAGTACGCGGTCGCCTACTTGAAACTCGAGTGGTTTGCGTCGTTGATCAGCGTAGCTTTTCTGTCGATCTCGTGCCGCCGCCATGCAGTTTCTGATTTGTACTATCTTTTCAGTAGCCTCAAGTATCAACTCAGGGCTGTGATTTGACTGTCACTGACTTCTGCCCAACAGACCGGTGATCTACATTTACGACCATATAATGCTTCAAACGGTGCTGCCGATATACTCGTATGGTAGCTGTTGTTATACGAGAATTCCACTAAAGGCAGATGGATTTCCCAACTATTCCCGAAGTCTACCACGCATGCCCTAAGCATGTCTTCCAAGGTCTGTATGGTCCTTTCGCTTTGACCATCAGTCTGAGGGTGATAAGCTGTGCTCATATCCAAGCGTGTACCCAACGCTTTCTGAAGTGACTGCCAAAAGTTGGACGTGAAACGAGCATCTCTGTCTGAGATGATGGACGTTGGCACTCCGTGCCGAGAAACTACTTCCTTAATGTAGATGCGAGTCAACTTATCCATCTTATCTGTTTCTTTAATCGCTAAAAAGTGTGCGGACTTAGTTAAACGATCCACAATTACCCAGATGGTATCGCAACCACCCAAAGTTCGCGGGAGTTTAGTTATGAAGTCCATCGAGATCTGATCCCATTTCCACACCGGGATCTCAGGTTGTTGGAGTAGCCCAGATGGCTTCTGATACTCTACCTTGACTTTTGCACAAGTCAAACACTTGCTCACGTAGGTGGCTATATCAGCTTTCATGTTGGGCCACCAGTACGCAGCTTTAAGGTCTTGATACATCTTATCCGAACCAGGATGGACAGAGTATCGGGATTTGTGAGCTTCGTCCATGACTAGCTTTCTAAGGTCTCCGTAGAGAGGTACCAATATACGATTCATGAAATACCGGGCTCCATTGGGTTTTACTTCCCAATCGCGTTCCATTTTTCCCACCGATTCGGCCTTGATGTTTTCTTCCTTACTGCTTCTAACTGCGCGTCGCGTATCTGTTTGGGTAACCCCGAATGAATGGTGAACTATAGTGCTCGTACCCGACGAGGTTTCAAGTGCTCCTTCCTACTGAGGGCATCTGCTACCACGTTAGCTTTACCCGGGTGATACCGAATGGCACATTCATAATCGTTCAAGAGTTCGACCCAGCGACGCTGTCGCATGTTCAACTCCTTCTGGTCAAAAATGTGTTGGAGGCTCTTGTGATCTGTATAGATTGTGCACTTTGTTCCATATAGGTAGTGTCTCCAAATCTTAAGCGCAACACCACTGCTCCCAATTCCAGGTCATGTGTTGTGTAGTTTTTCTCGTGAACCTTCAATTGTCGGGACGCATACGCGATGACCTTATCACGTTGCATGAGTACGCATCCCAATTCCTGAATGGAAGCATCACAATATACTACAAAATCATCAGTCCCTTCGGCAAGGACAGAATGGGTGCACTGCAAAGTTTCTGCTTCAGCAATTGAAATGCCGCTTCCTAAGCGGTTGCGCGATCTTTGAAAATCCCTCGATGAAACGTCTGTAGTAACCAGCCAAACCCAAAAATTGGCGGATCTCCGTCGGTGTCCTGGGTGCTTCCCAGTTTTTGATAGCTTCAATCTTGGCGGGGTCAACGTGGATACCCTTTTCTTTCACGATATGCCCAAGGAACTGAACTTCCCGAATCCAGAAATCACACTTTGAAAGCTTGGCATATAGTTCCTCCTGTTGAAGTAATTCCAGCTGTAATCGTAGATGTTCAGCATGTTTTGCTTCACCTTTAGAGTAGATGAGTATGTCATCGATGAACACAATGACAAACTTGTCGAGATATGGTATACACACACGGTTCATGTGGTCCATGAACACCGCGGGTGCGTTCGTGAGACCGAAGGGCATGACCAAGAACTCATAATGGCCATACCGAGTACGAAATGCCGTCTTAGCGATATCCTCCTCCCTGACGCGTAATTGGTGATAACCGGACCGTAGATCAATCTTGGAGTAGTAGCTTGACCTTTGAAGTTGGTCGAAGAGATCGTCGATGCGAGGTAATGGGTATCGGTTCTTGACAGTAACCTTATTGAGTTCCCTGTAGTCGATGCACATGCGGAAGGTCCGTCCTTCTTCTTGACAAAATAGGACTGGAGCTCCCCATGGCGAAGTGCTAGGTCGGATAAATCCTTTTCCTAACAGTTCCTGAAGTTGGGTAGACAGCTCCTGCAGCTCGGCTGGAGCTAGGCGGTATGGGGCCTTGGCGATAGGAGTTGCATGGTTCACCAATTCAATTTCAAACTCCACTTGTCGATGTGGTGGAAGACCAGGTAACTCCTCTGGAAATACATAGGAAAAATCACGGACGACGGGATGTCTTCTATACGTTTCTCGTCCTTAGGCTGTTCGGTAACCAGTGCGAGCAAAGCAAAGGAGTTATTCCTCCGAAGATACTTCTGTGCTTGCATGTGAGAGATGATGTTTGTGACGGCGCCTTCCTTCTCGCCTTGCACCGTCAAAATTTCGTCGTTAGAGAGCGGGATACGGATAGATTTCTCGAAACAGAGAACTTCAGCTCGGACGTCGGATAGCCAGTCCATTCCGACTACCACGTCAAAACTACCCAGGGTAGTTGTCATCAGATCAATGGTAAAGGTGTGACCCGCGAGTTTGAGTTGACAGCCGGATACTAAATGGGTCACATCTACAGATTTACCATCGGCTAGTTCTATGACGTAAGGGGCCTCTAGGGGTTTGGGCGTGAGATTTAGGTTCTTCCTAAAAGACTCAGATACAGAACTCCTATCCGCACCCGTATCAAAAAGCACAGTAACGCAAAATGTTCATTAAGGGGAAACTTACCGGTGACCACGTTCGAGTCGTTTCTGGCCTCTCCGCGGCCCAGCGTAAATGCACGCCCTTTGGCACCTCCTGTGCCACCATTTCCATTGTTGTTGTTGTTATTGTTGTTGTTATGGTTATTGTGGTTGTGGTTGTTCCCACCATTGTTGTTGTTGTTACGAAGCTGTGGGCAGTCTCGTTTGAAGTGGGCAGTGCTACCACACTGATAGCATCCCCGGTTAACACCCTGCTGCTGACCCTGGTGTTGATTTTGATTTTGTCGGGACATGACTTCCCCGCGACAATCCTTTGCCGCATGTCCCACCTTGCCACATCGTTGGCAGCGATTTCCGGCACAAGGGCCGTGATGATGAAGGTTACAGCGATTACACTGCGGCTTTCGACCTACATAGCCGCTTGTGTTCTGGTTGTTGTTGGCGGGCTGATTATTGTGACCCCGGTGACTTTTGAAATTATTGAACCGTTTCTGGTTCCCTTGCTGTGACTGGGCTGACGAAGACTGTCGAGCAGACGTGTCTTCAAACTTTCTTTTATTATCAGGGGCAACTTCAGTCGTACCCCGAGATGGCAACTTCTTTTGTTCCACCGCCTTATCAATGAGTTTGTGCGCCAACCTGATTGCTTGATGTTCAGTCGCAGGGTTGCTAGCCATTACCATACCCTGGATCTCAGGGACCAGACCCCCAAGGTAAAACTCGAGTCGTTTCTCCACGGTGTTGGCCAGATCGGGACATAGAAATACCAGGTCATGATGTTTCGCTGTGTATGCTTCAATTTCAGATCCCACCATCTTGTGGTTCCATAATGTTTGCTCCAACTGTTGAACCCTGTCTCGCGGACAGTACTCCTCTTTGATTAGGGCCTTAAAACTCGGCCCAGGCCATTGCATTTGCAGCAATAAGTCCACGCGTTTGGACTTGTGCATTCCACCAAGTTAGTGCCCCATCCTCCAACGTTGAGGCAGCATACTTGACTTTGTTGGCCTCCAGACAGTTGCACATTTCGAACACTGATTCGGACTTTTCGATCCAGCGGACCAGTCCTATTGGTCCTTCTGCCCCCGTGAATTTGCTAGGCTTCGCATCGTGAAACATCTTGTAGGGGTTAAGACCCCCTCCTGCTGACAGAGGACAGGTAGTCGGCGAGAAATTCTACTAGCCCAACTATTAGATTTTCCCATGAAAATTTAATAATGGTTACCTGCTGGTTGGTTTTGAACACCTGCTAGAGCAGCATTCACGTGTTCTTGGATCATTGCGGCTAATTCTTCGGGCGTCATGTTGAGGTTTCCGCGACGTCCAGTTGCCATTTTAGATCTTCGTAAAACAACATAAACACACACCGATAAGTCTATATATCCAATATAGTTATCCTATTCCATACTTAAATAATTCCTCAAATTATGTCAACCCAAATAAATTAAACAGTCAAAAGAAATATTCGATTAAATAAAATTTCAACGTCTTACAAAATGCCAACCAAACATATCAGTTTACTATAAAATCTCAAGTTTAAACATAAGTAGGAAAATAAATAGACTGAAGGAAAGCAAATAGAATAAGCGAAACGTGTCAGTCTTCTACGTCTCCATTCCCCATATCGCTATCGTTGCCGTCATCCTCCACGGCGTTTCCAGCTTCTACAGCTGGGTCTTCCTCCGGATCCTCCTCTGGATCCTCCTCTAGATCCTCCTCGGGATCCTCCTCTAGATCCTCCTCTACCGGCACTGGAGGGGCCGGTGCTGGTGCGGGTACTGGTACAGGTGCCTGATTCTGTTCTAGTTCTTGAATTCTCCAGCTAGACTCAAGAACTCTGTCTTCGAGCCAGTCAGCCCTTAGCTGCTCAGCACGAAGATCTCTTGCTAAAGTGTTACGAGCTATCTTACTCGCATGTTGCTCTTCCTCGAGCGATCCAGTCTTACCTGTTAATTGTCGTATCATCCATCCCTGTGCTAGGATGGTTTCATGCATTCTTTCTAGTTGTTCTTGTTGCTTTCTTATCATATCTATAAGTAGGTCGTTCCCTACTTCTAACGAGTTAACCGGTTCGACCGGCATAGCGATGGTCGGGCGTGAGACGACTCCTCCCCTAGAGCGAGCCTTTTTCTCGCAGCTGAGCGTGTCTCCACGCCATGAGGTGGTGAAGGTTCCACCATAGGTGCCTTTCCGGCGCCCTTGGTTGCAAAAGTTTGTCGGATGATGATGATGATGATGACATTGCCTGTTGGTTGTGTAGTTAGTTACGAGTTGCATTCGTTTTAATTATGCATTCATATTTTATATAACATAGTTGTGGTATAACACATAACAAGATATAACAGTTCGGAGCCACACTAAGTCTAGTGTCGTGTAATCAGCTATAGTTTAGGTCTACCTTTAATGCAAACCTGGTTCTCTATAGCTAGAGGCTCTGATACCAATCTGTCACACCCTCAATTTCCACTTGCGGAGTTTTACCGCGAGGCGTGTGAACAAACCAGAATCTGAGACACTAGTAACGTCGAACGACTCTATATGATTTATTTATACGTTTTCCAAAATCATTTGTTTAACCATTCATAGTTAATTTTAGATTGTCTTAGTTTGGTTTCAATGTTTAGCGGAAGCATTAGTTTTTAAAGTTGAGCGGAAGCATCAAAGTAAAGTAAAGGAACGGGTGCCAGCACAAACGCCAAAACTAAAGAAAAACCCAAACAATATTCGTAAATGAGACTCGATAAAAAGATGTCTTAATCAATGCAAGTGAGTGCACCTAGAGCTCCTAGCGTCCTGAGAAACATGTAAAGAAACAAGTATCAACATTAAAGAAGAGTGAGTTAACAGGTTTTCATAAGTTCATTTGTTCAGTTATAAGTTTGTTTCCCCTGTTATCCCTAACCCGGGATAACGATTTAGTTCCATTATTCCCAACCCGGAATAATACTGATTGTTCCATTATTCCTTACCCGGAATAATAATAATGTTCCATTATTCCTAACCCAGAATAATATGTTGTTGATTCCATTATCCTAACCCGGAATAATATTGTTGATTCGTAATTAAGTTCAATGTTAACATGTAGGTAGCTAGCCTAAAGTTATGTCACGTAAGTGTTCGCGATCGAAGCTAACTGTTGTGCCTCCGTGTTGCCAGGCCTATCACTGACCATGGCGAAGTTAGGCCAAATTATTCACCCGTTGACCATACCCGGTCGGCTAGCGCGACTAGCTCGGGTGGGGCTTGTCGGGCCCAGTAGTACTACTTATAATTTCCCCGCTATCTAGCCCAATACTAACGATCCGAGAGTTTGTCGAGGACTTGTGTGATATAGCTGCTATAACGTACATTAACATTAACTTAGTTACCGAATAGTTTAATGACGTTAATTTCGTATAACGTAAAGAGATAGAGTTGTAGAGTGTATACATGTTTCTCCCCCTGTTGTTTAAAACCGGATAAAATTAGGGGCCATGAACTCACCTTTAGTTGCCCGGTTGGTGTAACACAGAAGTAGCAAATGATGGGACCGTTAATTGCGTCCTAACAAGTCAATTGATTTAAAGCTAGTGTGTGAACACACCAATACAAACCCTACACATAACTAACACACAATGCGTTACACACAATAACAAATCCTAAAACTCAATCATGCATGCAAGTATCATCATGCCAACATAGTGATCAAACCAACCTATCATGAACACAATTCAATCCATGCAACACTTTGGTACACACATTCGCAAGTTCTCAAGTTTCAGCTTGTATACTCATAATTAGGCTGTTTTCGAGGATTTTTATAAAATAGTTCCAACGTTCCAAAAATTCCAATTATTTTACAGAAGGTATCAACTAAGCTGTAGAATTTTATGTAAATTTTTCAAGTTCTAACACTTTACTGATTATTCATAAATATTAATATACTAGGCTGCAGTCAGATTCGTCGCTTTCTGACTGCAGTCCACGGGAGAATTTATTTAAAAATCACCGTTCGTCCAATTAACAAAATTCTAGTGGGAGTTTCCCGGAAATTTCCATATCCAGTTGCTGTACAAATTTCATGATTCGACTCTCTACAGATTATTAGATCCGATTCGATAAACAACTAACAAAGTTTCAGAATTTTCACAGCTTCAGTTACTGCACTTAATTGGCCACTTAAAAATATCAAACGACTTCAGAAAAATATGAATCTAGCGCCATTAGAAGTGTTTTTCAAAAATCTACGTTTTCGGTTTCAGAAAATCGGTTTTCGATAAATAATAACCAAGTTACAGCCAGTTGAAGTTGGCTGTAAACACCATTCAGCATCCTGATTTCGACATTTTATCGCAATATAACACGCTTAAACAATCGATACGTTAACTAATAAACGATCAAGAACAGATTTATCAATCATATATCATCATATGCATCATACCCATGCAAACCCTAATCATAATATATGGTTTTTATCACAAAACGCAGCCTAACGATTCTTGATTCCACTAATCATCATAATCGCAAACTAGCATAATTTATCGAACTAAACATCATACACCTTCATAATTATGATTCTACCACTACATTCAAGCATGATCAAGAGTTTATAAATCCTAGTATGACTTTGCAAACAATGATAAACCCTAACCTTTAACAATGAAGATCAATGAACCGTGAGCTAGATGGGAGCCGATTCGGATGTTTGAAGAAAGTTTGCGACCGAGAGGAAGAATGGGGAGGCGGCTGTCGCGACCGAGAGAAAGGAAGAGGAGAAGGCTGCCGTCGACTTGTTTAGAACTAGGGTTTGTGTGTGTGTTTTGTTTTTGAAACATAACACATGCATATATAGTGCAAGAGGGAAAAGAAAAGGAAAAAGAAAGAAAGAGGGTTTGCGGTTGGGTGCTCGCGGCCGCAAGGGTTTGGGTGGGTCGGTTTGGGTCTATAACTTGATCCTCAAGTTTGTTCAAACCAAATCGCAGGATAAGGAAGGACTCTCGCGCTCGGTTCAATCCAGCATATCCTATTAATCAATTTATCTGAAATGTTTTAACTCAAAATCACGGATTAGAAACATGGATCATGAACTCACACGAACTTATTAAACTTATACTACATAACGGATTCACTTGTAAGCACGAAGTTATACTAATTATTTCGCTGCAATTTACAATCTCCAATCAATTCAGCGAGGTAACCCATGTAATACACTGTGAAGTATGACGTTAAGATGATCGTAAAACGGTATGCACACGGGAACTTCAGAAGCTGAAGGATATGATATCCAGTGTCCCAAGAGTGTTAAGCCCATTCCTGAGATCCCAGATGGAAGTCACAGGGTGTCTCGTTTTGCACCTCCTATATGCAATGCTGAGATACCAAAACGCTTTCAACCCCCAACATAAAGCTGTACGTGGTACGACTGATCCAGAGGAGCATGTGGCACAGTACTGGGAAAGAATGGAGATCAACCCCATCCAGAAAGGTTAAAAGAAGCCTGTCTTTGTAAGGGCTTCGGATCCACACTCACTGGATCAGCACTGAAATGGCTGCTAAGTCTTCCTCCCTACTCAATTACTTCTTTTCTTATTTAGTTAATTTGTTCAATAATCAGTTTTCATGTAGTAGAACTTTTGAACGATTAACTAGTGATTTATATAGGATAACACAGGGTCGTGATGAATCATTAAGAGTTACATCACTAAGTTTATTCGAGAATCCTTAGAAATTCCTAATTTGGATATCGCCACTGCTGTAGAGGCATTCAAAATGGGCTTGCTTAAGGATTCCTCATTCTATGATGACCTTGTTATGACACCTTGCAGGAATTTAGATGAAGTAAGGAACAGGGCATTGAGGTTTATTCATTTAGAAGATGACAAAAGGATCCAGGAGAGACTCTCAGGATCCTCAAAACAGGAAAAGCAATGATCATTCTTTAAGAATAATCAATCCAAGTCATACTCTAAACATGACAATCACAATGTGAATGCAGTTGAACAAGACGAAGACTGATGAGGATTATCCTCCAATATCTGAATATTGTTTTTCTGTGGATAATATGACTAATACTTGCTATGCAGAATTTAGGTGACAAGGCTAGATGGCCAAGGAAAACTAATAAACCTGGAGCTACTAAGGATAAATCCAAATGGTGTGCTTATCATGAGGATTTTGGCCACCTAACTGATGAGTGTATAGCGTTGAGGAAAGAAATTGGCTATCTTCTTAGCAAAGGGTATTTGAAGGAACTGGGAAGGAAACGTTCAAGGACTCAGGATACTGAGAAAGTGCCTGAGAGAGCTCCTCCACCGCCAGCAGATGCTCAGATCATTAACTTTATTTCTGGTGGTTCTGATATCTGTGGAACTTCGTTTTCAGCGGCTAAAAGGCATGCTAAGGAGACGAAGATGGAGAATGGGAGAGACCAGTTCGAACATCTACCCTAACAAGCAAAAAGTGATATCTTTTGATGAGGAGGATCGCGTAGACATTCAAGATCCTCATCATGATGGTCTTGTCATTACTTTGTTTATTTCAAATCATTTTGTTCGTAGGATCCTTATCGATGGAGGGAGTTCAGTGAACATAATCCAGTTGGATGTCCTCAAAAAGATGAACATCCCTAATCTGAGATCATACAAGATCATCGGTGCTCGTGGATTCAGTGGGGAAACCAAGAATACATTGGGGGACATCAAGCTTCCAATTTACATAGAGGGAGTGAAATCTATCCAAAAAAATTGTGTAATAGATAGCTTATCTTGCTGTAATGTTATCCTTGGCAGGCCATGGATACATGACATGAAGGCGGTCCCATCAACATACCACCAATGTGTCAAGCTTCCAAGTCCATGGGGAATAGTCAAATAGAAAGTGATCAGCAGGAGGCGAAGACTTGCTACACTTCGTCAATGAAACCTGTTCTAAGACTAGGGAAGCATAGCAATTAAGCATCCTCCAAAAGACGATCATGGAGGCAAGAGAACAGGACGTCAGGGAAATACTCTTAGATCTTAGGATCCTGAATCCAAGGTGTATATAGGGTCCGGGATCCAGGAGAGCATAGAGCAGGATCTAGTATCCTTCCTTAAACGAAGAAAATCTACCTTCCCTAGAAGTACGAAGATATGACAGGTATTTCAAAGGATATCATTACTCATAAGCTTGGTATCGACAGGTCTTTCAGGCCAATTCACCAAAAAAGGAGGAAGTTTGCACCTGAAAGAAATGCAATTATCCAAGAAGAGGTAGACAAGTTACTAAAGCAGGTATGATAAGAGAAGTCAAGTATCCAAGATGGTTAGCCAATGTGGTTGTTGTTTAGAAGAAAAATGGAAAGTGGAGGGTACGTGTCGATTTTACTGATTTGAACAAGGCATGTCCCAAGGATCCTTTCCCTTTACCCCACATTGACTCCAAGGTGGATGCTACGGAGGGTCATGAGTTGTTAACATTTATGGATGCTTCATCTGGATTTCAGCAAATTCAGATGGAACCATCTGATCAAGAGGATACAGCGTTCATGACACCCACCGGCATATATTGCTATATTGCTATGCCCTTTGGTTTAAGAAATGTAGGTGCTACATACCAAAGGCTAGTGAATATGATGTTCAAAGAACAACTTGGACACACGATGGAGGTATACATAGATGATATGGTGGTCCAGTCTAAAAGAGCTGAGCATCACCTTAAGGATCTCGAAGAAGCATTCTATATCCTTGACAATACAATATGAAATTGAATCCTTCCAAATGCCAATTTCGGAGTCAAAGCTGGAAAGTTCTTAGGATGCATGGTGACCAAGAGAGGGATCGAAGCAAGTCCGGAGCAGATAAAGGCTATAATCAACATCAAGTCTCTTGCCAACGCTAAGGATGTGCAAAGATTGACAGGAAGAATCACCGCCCTGAACAGATTCATTTCAAAATCCTCAGAAAGATGCAAGGATTTCTATGATATTCTGAGGAAGAATAAGAAGTTAGAGTGGACGGAGAAGCATGAAGCTGCTCTACAGGCTCTCAAGGATTACCTATCCTCAGCACCGGCTTTAATGAAACCTGAAAATGGGGAACCATTATCCTTATACCTAGCTGTTTCAGGTAAAGCAGTAAGTGTGGTTTGTTAAGGATCATGAAGGCCAACAACATCCGGTATACTATGTAAGTAAAAGTTTACTTGATGCTGAGGCCAGGTATTCCATTTAGAAAAACTTATTCTTGCTTTAATTATGGCTTCAACCAAACTAAGACATTATTTTGAAACTCATACTATTGTCATTAAAACGAACTTTCCTATCAAGAATGTTCTTAGGAAACCATTTCTGGAGAATGGCAAAATGGGCTGTTAAACTTAGTGCATATGACATTAAGTATGAGCCTAGAACTGCTATTAAATCCCAAGCTTAGGCTGACTTTGTGGCTGGTTTCAGTAGTGATCTACAGAGAGAAGCTGAATTGGAGGTACAACAACTTGAGGAGACCAAGGATCCTTGGACACTCTTCATAGATGGAGCCTCGAATGTCAAAGGAACTGGACTAGGCCTACTACTAAAATCTCCAGAGGGGGACATTATACCCCAATCAATAGTATGTGAATTCCAAACCACTAATAACGAGGCAGAGTATGAGGCCTTGATAGCAGGTTTGCAATTAGCTAAGCATATGAGGATCAGGTATCTTCAAGTGTTTGTGGATTCTCTATTAATTACTAATCATTATAATGGTTCTTATGTTGTTAAAGGTGAGAAACTAATCAAATATTTGGAGATAGTCAAGAAATTGGCAGATTTTTTTGCTTTTTTCAGCCTTACACAGGTACCTAGATAAGAAAATGCAGAAGTAGATGCCCTGGCCAATCTAGGATCCTCATTAAAGATACCAGAGGATGTAAAGATACCTATTATCCATGTCCTAACTCCTATAATTGAGGAAGATGAAACAATGGAGATAGTGGGTAATACTTCAATTCTATCCAGTGATGATCCAAAGTTGAATTCAAGATCCTGGATCCTTCCAATAATGAAGTATATTCAGCATGGGGAAATTCCAATTGGCGAGAATCTTAAAGCCTTTAAGATAAAGGTATCCCAATTCACTATAATTAATAACATGTTATATAAGAGATCTCTTGCAGGACCCTATCTATGATGCATTTAGAATCCTGAGATCCAAGAAGTCTTAAAGGATTTTCATGAAGGAGACAGTGGAAACCACACTGGGGGCAGAGCACTATTTTCAAGGATCCTCAGGACAGGATACTATTGGCCTACAATGAAGAAAGATGTTGTGGACTATGCGAGGAAATGTGACACTTGCCAAAGGCATAGTAACATTCTCCATCAACCGGCAGAACCTCTGCATCCTATACCCTCCTCTTGGCCATTTATGAGGTGGGGAATGGATATAGTAGGCAAGATTCCCAAGGCACTAGGTGGAAAAGTGTTCATGCTAGCTATGAAGACTATTTCTCTAAGTGGATAGAAGTTGAAGCCTTTGCCCAAGTCAGGGAAAAGGAAGTTATATCCTTTATTAAAAGAAATATCATTACTAGATTTGGAATTCCTTCTGAGATTGTTTATGATAACGGATCCCAGTTTATTGTGGGTCGTACTACTAACTTTTGTGACAGCTGGGGGATTAGGATGATTACATCAACACCAGTCCACCCACAAGCTAATGGCCAGGCAGAATCATCCAACAAGATCATTATCAACAACTTGAAGAAGAAGTTGGGATCCAAAAAGGGCAAATGGGCTGAGGAATTACCTTATGTCTTATGGGCAGACAGGAAAACTCCTAAGAATGCAACGGGTCAGACTCCCTTCCCCTTAGTCTTTGGAACTGAAGCAGTGATCCCTACAGAAATGGTAGTCCCTACGGCCAGGACAAGCATCTGTGATCCTGAAGTAAATGCTGAGACTCTGGCTCAAGACCTGGATACCGTGGAAGAACTTAGAGGCTTGGCGAGAATTAGGTCGGCTAGCTATCAACAAAGGATGGCTGGAGCTTACAACAAGAATGCCAGGCTCAGAAGATTTCAAGTAGGTGACTTGGTATTGAGGAAAGCATTCCAAAATACCACGAACCCTGCTGATGGCAAGTTAGCACGAAATGGAAAGGCCCCTATCTAATTGAAGCTGAGGCAGGAAAGGAGGCATATCGTTTGTTAACTATGGATGGTGACCTTCTGCCAAGAGACTGGAATGTTGTCCACCTAAAGAAATACTTTATGTAAGGATCAAGGATCGTCATAGGATATATGATCCTCACTTCGGTAACATTTTACTAATGCTTTCATTTGTATTATACTTCTTATTATTTATTATAAAGTAAGGATGTTGAATTTTCAACATTCAACCTTATCGAGTTTTAAGTTTTGCAGAAGTTATTACAAAGGATCAAGAGCTTGGCCACCTCTCCAAGACTTTGGGCATGTCCCCAGTTTAAGGTATCCAATACCTTCTAAGGTTTAAAGGTTTTCACATTTCACACGAATTGGGTTTTGACACCCCACCAGTAGTGCACGTTATCCAAGTATAGTTCGAGGCAATCGGACCAGTACCCGCTTTAGGGGCTGACAATTTCATTGTTGTTGGCTATTGTAGGATCCTAAGTATAATGGTAGACGTACCATACATCCATTCCTAAGGTTTCTAATGTTTTCACGTTAGCTAAGGTTTCGACATTTTCATGTCGCTTACGATTGGATAGATGCCAGTTTGGGCCATACTCCAGTTTACACCAGTTTATTTGGGCTTGTCCCCAGTTTGTTGGCTTGCCCCCAGTAACTAATGATTCTTTCATTTCATGTTTGGCTTAGCCCCAAGTTAAATACTGCTACAGGTTTACGAAGTTTAACAACTAAGGATCCTGAATCCTAAAGTCCTATCAATTGTTATGCTTTGGTTGACACAACTGTAAGTGATAAGGATATAGAATCCTAACTTGGATTCACTGGTACGACCCTTCATTTGCCTTTATTTTATTCTTGGTTTATTAATGTTACCCTTCAACCTTTGACAACAGGGTGTGTGATCCTTGATCATATGATGCAAAGTCTTTAAGATAGAACTTGTTTTGACACATATTCGGTGTTCTTTTTAACAACTTATAGATTACAAAATCTGATAGGGAATTGACCAATAAGTATAGATGCAACGATATTCAAAACGTAAAATAAGTAGGTGACACCAAAGATAGCCAAAAGATTAAAGTTTTATTTATTTAAAACCCTTTAAGAGGTTGTCAAAATTGCCTAGCCAAGCTTCTACCAGCAAAACGTGGCCTGTCCACTTGGGTTGGCAAAGGGTGTCCATACTAACGGGTCATACATTGCATAGTTTAAAAGTCAGGAAATAAAAGGCGGGGGGCATCAAGGGCTTCATCCTCCACAAACAGAATGACCCATCCACCTTTGCTACCCCCTATTGTTCGAAGGATCAGTGATCCTTAACCCTAAATACTATTGTTTAGTTATAGACCATCATTGTTTGAAATCAAAATACCATTAAACAAAAACCAACAATCCTAAAAATGGGCTCCGGCCACGTCTAGAATTATCCATCATCGCCCATTCATGCAACCTACTCCACGGCTGCTTCATCACCTTCACCTCCTTCTCCCTTGCCACCAACCGCTGCCTCTGCCAGATCCATCACGCTGCTTGGCTCTGCCTCCGGGATGGGTGCCTGCTCAGATTTTCTTCGTCACCCAGCTCGATCAACCTCTGCTTCCAAGCAGCCACATCCCACTCAGCCCTGTCAAAAGAAAATTCATGGTCTCTTCAACCATTTTTATCCTATCTTTGAGGATAGACCTAACGGCAGAAACCTTCGCCTCGTCAGTAGCCTTCAATCTCTCTTTGTTAGCCCGGATCTGATCCACCAAGATCTCCTTCTCCAAGCGCTTGACCTCCTTTTCCAAGTTGGAGATCCTTTTATCCTTGGCAACAGCAATTGTGCGGAGCTCGTCAACGTGCTCTATAGCTTCAGCTAGGAGTTTTCCTTGGAGGGCTTCAGTTGGGCTATTTTCTGCATAAGACAAAATTTTCAGGACCAGTGATCCCCAAGTTCAAGTAGAATTCAAGAATAAGTGATCCTTACCTCAGCAATGAAGTCAGAAATTCGCTGCTTGATCTGGGAGGTATCCTCGGTTGGCTCGCTGTTTCTTCCTTTTGCTCCCGGATTTGGCTCTGGAAGGCATGGCCCTTGTTCTTGGATTATTTTGGGCCCCGAGGCCAGTTCAGCCTTGATGGAGCGGGGGGAGATGATACTTTGAAGTTCCCCGAGATCAAACTTGGTGGCAAATTTGGATGTAGACTTGGCAGCACCTATGCAGATCAAACTCAGATAAGTATTTATAAGCTATCTATTTTGTTAATATTTTCATATACTTGTATACAAATACTTACTTGACATCGTAACAGAGGTAGAGGTATCTTCTTCTAAATCCTTGATCTTGGGGTAAAAGGTCCTCACAGATGAATCAAGTGCCCAAAAGGCAACAATCCTTATTGGCGTGGCAGGTAAATCTCTCAAGGCAGCGTAGCTAGTCACTGCATGCACAAAAAACAGGATCGTTTTCCTCAGTATAACAAAACGTAACGTATCCTAAATCCTACCCTTCAAGTTCCACTTTTTGGGAAGATACTCCCCATGAGGAATGGAGTCTCTTCTCACAAAGAAGAACTGGTTTTTCTAGTTGGTGTCATTCTTGGTGATTTTGAGCAGTGGGGGGTGAATTTTGGACTTGGATTTGAAAAGATTCGATAAGACCCATGAGTCACAAGACTGTACAGGTTGGGGAGTTCAGTGATACCAAAGCTTAGATCCTCGTTCTTGATCAACTGTTCTAGAGTATACAATACCCTCCACAGCATAGGCATGGCCTGTTGTAGCACATGAGCAAACACAGGGAAAGGATATGTATAGCCGATCAAGAATTGAGCGGCAGGAAAACAGATCCAGAAGTCTGATTGCAATACTTCTCAGTGATGAATCAAAGGGTCTGAAAATGTTTCCTCAGGGAAACAGGGCGTATTTGATCAATTTCGGGATCGGTAAAACGGCAAAGCTCCTCTGAAGGATTTTTCAGAAGATTTTGGCTCTTGGGAGTGTGATCTTGTGGTTGATCTTTGAGAGGGGAGGATCGGGTTACCATTTTTCCCATGGATTAAAACAATGGAAAAACAGAGGATTGAATAGGGAGAGAAAGAGGATACCTGTTTGATGCTCTGGATATGCGTATAAAAAGGCAGAAATCAGGTTTAAATAAGAGATTTGATCCCTATCCCTATGCTATAAATAATGATGTTTATTGCAGGTTATCAAATCAAGTGACGTCACACTGAGCAACGGATATATGCAAGTGGCAACGGCTAGTTTCTTTCTAACGGAAACATGACTAATTGTTAGGGCATTTAATTAGCATGTTTGGGGGAATTTTAATTTTAATGTTTATGGATCATATATCCTTCTATATGTCAGGATCATGGATCCTCAAAACACGGTGCAGGAAGGCTAAGGATATTGATCCTCATTATTGTTCTAATTAGCTAACAACTGTTTCCAATGTATTATGGCATGGTTTTGCAGGAGCTTTTCGAAGATGATCTACCAACCGAGAATCAAGGGGAATATGCCATTATTCCAGCACGTGCCAGGAGTTCGTGACCGTTGTTGGTGAACATGGGATATTGCCGTGATTTTCGGATAGTTAGTTAAGGATAGTTTTTAACTGAATAAAAGGGATATTGAGCTTGAATAAGATAGGAATTTTGAACACACACATTCGACCTACACTGCTCTCTGATACGCACACTAGCAACATTGTAACAAGCTCAATATTTCCGAAGTTGTAATTATTTTTGCTTAATACCAATTGGTGATCGGTATTTTCCATCACCCGAGGTTTTTGTGCCGGAGATCATCTCTTGATCAAGGGCTTTTTCCTCGTACAAATCATTGTGTTCATTGTCATTTACTTCTGATTTTTTTGTTCACACACTTGCTCATATAACCAAGCATCCAACCTCACATTCAAAGTTTGGTTACATTATCCTTAGTGTGATTTTTGACCAAAACAACTGTGATCTGGCACAGACACATGTGGCAAACATGATGTCTGGCCTTGATGCAGTTAGGTACAATAAAGACCCAATCATGCTTCTATACAATGTTTGATCGACAAGATCATTTCTGCCATCTACAGTGACTAGCTTGGATGTTGCCATGGGTGTGGTGCAAGGTTTACAATCATCCATATCAAATTTCTTAAGTAGTTCTTTCACATACTTATTTTGATGAATGAAAGTGCCTTTTTGCATTTTTTTGACTTGTAAACCAAGAAAACATTGCAACTCACCCATTGCACTCATCTCAAACTCTGCTGCCATGAGTTTTCTGAACTCTTCACACATGGCAGTGCATGTGGATCCAAAAATGATGTCATCCACATAAATCTGGACAAGCATCAAATCTTTTCCTTTCCATTTTAAAAATAGGGTTTTGTCAATCCTACCTCTGGTGAAACCAATGGATAAGTGAAAGTGGATAGAGTTTCATACCAGGCTCTTGGTGCTTGTTTTAGACCATACAATGCTTTGTTTAACCTGTAAACATGATCAGGATGGAAGTGATCCTCAAAACTAGGAGGTTGACAAACGTATACTTCTTCTTGATCTTTCCATACAGGAATGCACTTTTGATGTCCATTTGATACACCTTGATGTTGTGGTTAGCAACAAAAAGCTAAGAACAGGCGAATGGCTTCTAACCTTGCTACTGGAGCAAAAGTTTCATCGTAGTCAATTCCTTCTTCCTATCTGTAGCCTTGAACCACGAGCCTTGCTTTGTTTTTTACAACAATACCCCTTTCATCAGTTTTTTTCTTGAAGACCCACTTTGTGCCGATGGGACTCACATCTTTTGGCAATGGTACAAGTTCCCATACTTGTTGTCTTTGAACTGTAGAGCTCTTCTTGCATGGCCTCTACCCAGCGTTGTCTTTCAGTGCCTCTTGTACTTGACAGGCTGTGTGAGTGATAGAAAACCAGCAAAAAGACAAATATTTTGGGCTTGGCTTCTTGTGAGCACACCCTCATTGATGTTGCCAATAACTTGATCCAATGGATGGCTTTTGAGGAAGATCAAATCACCTTGATATCGAACAATGGCATTTGGAGGTGAAGCTTGTAAATGTGTATCATCTGAGCTAACCTCTGCTAGTGAATTTGATGGTCCAGCCTCTGATTGGAATGGTGGTGGAGGAATTGGTGGTATGGATGTGAAAGTGGGTTGATTTTTGTCCATTTGTTGTGGACTTTTATCAACAGTCGTTTGGTTTTGAGAGCTGGCAGAGGTTTGAGTATTAAACTCTGTTGACCTGGCAGAGCTTTTACCATTGCTACTAACGTCTGCTCCTCTGCTGTAGGATTGATTTTGAAACTTGGAAGAATGCAATCATATCCTTGCTCTTCAATGATGATTGTGGGGTACCTGCAGGGTTAGTCTTGACAGACACATCTTCAAATGTAAATTTAGATAAATCAAACAATTCAGCAGGTCCATTTGCTGGATTTTCAAAGATGAGAGTGCATTGAACTTCACATTTAGAGTTTCCCTAACACACTTGGTCCTAGAGTTAAAAACTTTGTAGGCTTTAGCGTGGTTGAGTATCCCAGGAAAAGCCACAATCAACTTTGGCTGCAAACTTGGATATTGAATCCTTGATGTTTAAAATGAAGAATGGGCAGCCAAAGACTTTGAAATAAGAGATCAGAGGTTTGATTTTGTAAAGCAATTCATAGGCAGTCTTTTGATGCCTAGGGTTTATCAAAACTCGGTTCTGGACATAGCAAGAGTGTTTACAGCCTCTGACCAAAAAGACAAAGGTAAACCTGAGTCTGCAAGCATAGTCGTTGCTGATTCAATTAAATTGTTTCAACAACCCATTTTGTTCTGGAGTTCTAGGGATGCTTTATTGTCTAACAATCCCTTTTGACTCACAGAAGGCATCTAACTCCTTGTTCCTAAACTCTGTCCCCATTATCACTGCTAAAGATTTTTACAGGAAGATCAAATTGCTTTTCAACTTGTTTGACAAAGTTTTGCAAAATGTTTGTTGTTTTATCCTTAGAGTGTAAAAAGAAAGTCCATGTGAACCTGGAAAAATCATCAACTATCACCAGACAATATCTTTTGTGTTTTAAGCTCATGATTTTTACAGGTCCAAACAAGTCCATATGAAGCAACTGTAAACACTGACTTGTTTTGGACTCCTCAATTGACTTGTAAGAGCTTTTATGTTGTTTACCTTTTAAACAGGAAACACAAGGCTCTTCACAAGTAAATTGTTTTTGGGGCAAACCTCTAACCAGACTTTGTTTTGAGAGAGTGGAGATGGTTTTTAGATTTGTGTGTCCTAGTCTTTTATGCCATAGCTCTGTCTCTTTGCTTGATGCAACTGAGAACAAGCATGCATTTGACATAGGATTATCTTTTACCATGTCAACCACATACACATTTCCTACTCTATGAGCAGTCAACTGTGCTTTGCTCTCTTCAATGATTTGATCAATATTTTTGACAAACTCTGCCCTACTATTTGGCAAGTTTTCTTTGTGAAAAAGGAACCATAACCCTTATCACTCATCTGTGAGACACTTAAGAGGTTAAATTTTAGATTGTCAATGAGATTCACACTTTCAAACTTAAATTTTCCTGCTGAGACACATCCTGACCCTAACACCTTCTGTTTTGAATTATTTCCAAAGGATATATTACCCCCTCCATGAGCTTTAAAATCTCTAAGCAGGGCTTTACATCCTGTGATGTGCCTGGAGCCTCCACTATCTACATACCAAAGACTGTAAAGGCAAGTAGAAGCTCCCTGCACATGTTTTTAAAATGATTAGTTCAGGTGGGTCTCCAAAGCCAAAATGGTTTTGGATGGGGTATCAGATGATCCTAGACTCAAGTTCAGACAGATGAGCAGTGGTTAGATCAGACTTTTGTAACCACTGCTGTGAGCTACCTCCTATCAAATGTTGGTAACCATGAGGATACCTATTTACCCTTGGCTTAGAAGACTTTTTGTAAGTCTCATAAGTCATAGGCACCTTTTTGGTAATTAGGCTGACTTTTTCCTTTGGAAACTGGTTTGATGGAGGTGCATCTGTTACTTGAATTTCTCTATGAACAGAGGTTTGATTTAAAACTTTGGTGACAGATGTTTCAATTGATTCAAACCTCTGCTTGGATTTATTTCCAGCAGAGCTTGAATATTCTCTTTCAAGTGCTTTTGCCCTAATCTCTTTGACCTTTTGATCATAGGTTCTGAGATATGAACACTCCTGAGTTAAATGATTTGTTTTGTTGCAAATGGTGCATCTAGAAGTTTTAGGTATAACACATGTTTTGTTTATGTCATGGGCTTTAACAAAAAGCAATTTGCAGCCTCATGATTTCTTTTTTCACAAAACACACAAAACAAGTGATTAAACCTTTTCTCTCCTTTCATCAGATTTTTTGACAGCAGTGGTTGTAACCTCTGCTGGCACATCTTTGATAGGAATCACCAATGCTTTTGGTGCTTTTATACCATCAAGAGTTGAAAAGTCCATTGGCTTGAAGTTTTCCAAATATCACATTCATCTGACCATGTTGATTTAAACTGATATTTTTCTATTTCTTTTTCTTTTGGTGAAACCTCTGGTTTTTCAAAAACAATTTTGTTTCCTTCTTTATCAGTGATTTAATTTCTTCACCAGCCAAGTTTTTGGGACTATTTCAACCAGCTCAGAGTCAATTTTTGCAACACTTTCACAAGTATGGTCATATTCCCTAAAGCCTAAACCAAACTTTATGTTGCTCTTGACTTAGCATCAAGCATAAGCTAATAACCTTTGCAAGACTCTACCATTTTTCACAAGTGATCTGGGTAGATTCTAACTCATGTTTGCAAACTTGGTATTTTTCTACCATGGTTTGGAGTTGGGCTTTGGTTATGCTTGATTCATGCCTTAGGCTACTCATTTCAGAATCTTTTTCACTTAATTTTGTTTTCAACTCTTTAACAAGTTTTTCAAATTTAAGTTCATCTTCCAAAATTTTGTTTCTCAGGTTTTCATTCACCTGTTTTATGTATGCAAAAGCAATAATGCATTTTTCAGAACATAGATCTTTGAGGATCTGAGGTGATACCTTGAAGCAGCCATAAGAGCACAATCACATTCTTCTTCACACACATCTGTGTTCCATGGGTCAGATAGATTGTCTTTTTCAACATCAACAGCATTCGTTTCAACCACAGATGTAACTTCTGGTCTAACCACTGCTTAACAACATTCAACCTCATCAGATTTTGACTCCTGTTCCACAGACTCATCACCTACAACTATGGTCTCAAGAGCCATAAACACAAGTTTTTCATTTTCAAAATCATTTTTGGCTATGAGATCAAAGTTTTCATCAGTTAAATCCTCAGGCAAACTACTCCAGTCAATAAAACCTTGGGTAAAGAAGCTTTGTTGTGTAACCTCTGTGGTGTAGCAGTGGTTTGCGTAGTTTGAGTGACATGTGGATCTTGTTGCACATGCACTTGATGTGGTGCTTGAACATCTTGAATCTGTGGAGCAGAGGTTTGGACCTAATGAATAGGGACAGTTGTTACAGGATTTGCAAAATGAGCAGTGTTTTGCATTTGTTGTGCAGGGGCAAACTAGGAATATTGAACAGTGCTTTGAGAAATGGGGCCAGGATGGGTAACAATTGGTCCTACAGTTTGATTTCTGCATCTCCTGGCAAAATGTCCCATCCTATTGCACTTAAAGCATTTTATCTTTGATTTATCTAACCCAACTTTTAACCCGCCATCAATCATGGAAACCTCCTACCAGTTCTTTTGTAAAACTTACTAGCCCTGACACTCAAAAGTGCCAACTGGTGTAGGATGTCCATCTCTTCCAAATCCATGGGTTCAAAGTGTTGTAAGTCATTCATCTCAACACTCAGATTGTCAGAGGTTCGGCTTTCACAATTTGCCATAAAAGCAAAATTGGGTGTACAGGGATCAGAGTTGAAATTGTTTCCAGAAGTTATGTCAATGTAATGATCAAAACTCTGATCCTTTCCACTACCAGACCCCTCTTCATGACTATAGAGAGCAGTGTTTCCCAGTGTATACTCATCAGTTACTTTCCCAACTCTTGAAGCTTCTTTTTCTGGTTCAACTCTCTCTCATAAGTGAGAAGTCGACCATGAAGCTGTGTGAGGGTCATTTCTTTATAACCAACAGATGTTCGAGTAACATAAGCTATTGTCTCCTATTTTTTTGTTAGTGATCTTAAAATGACTATTGATAGTCGAATTAGGAAATTTCACATCTACCAGTTTCAATTCGCTTATAAGACAGGTAAATCGCTCGAACTGTTGGGTTAGTACTCACCTTTTACATGGTAAAATATTTCATACTGTTGATTTAAGACTTCTCTATTATTCTCGATCACCTCTTCAGTACCACCGAATTGCTCTTTAAGAGCATCCCATAACTCTTTAGCACTATTACAATGAAGTAATCCTGCATAAATCTCATTGGGCAAAGCTGAAGCAACGATGCTAAAAGCCTTAGCATCCAATTCGATTTTGAGGAATCCTGTTCAGAGTAATTTTCGAGTTTTTTTGGGACTTGAGTGTGGGGATCCTCTGTACTTGGAACCATGGGAACATGGGGTCCAAACACAACGGATCTCCAACATCCGGTGTTCTGTTGGGCGAGAATATGACCCATCCTAAGTTGCCAACCAATCGGGTGCTGAGTCCAAACTTTAGTACTATCGTTTCTAAGGGTGGTCTACAAGTCCTCATCATTTACACATAGCAAACAAAATTCAGCAATTCACGTATAACATGCGAAAGCGGTTAGCGTTAAAAGAGTTGTCAGGATCTAAGTTTGATTTTGTGTTTTGTCAAATAATGGAAAATGATTGAAAAACAAAGAATAAGTGCAGCGGATTAATGGAAAACTTTTACAACAATCAATCTGTCGTTTGTTTTCATCACCATCATGCTTTCAAATAATTAAACTATTGCATGTGATTCACAAACTCCCCCTTAGCCCAATAACGATCGTTTGATAGTAAGAAATGAAGAAGATATGCGAAATTGATCTTTTTAAGAAGACAAATAAAAACTGTTACATTGAGCGCCTATTTATACTAACTATCTAACCACTAATCGTCTTACAATGACGTTCAGGGTTGATAGTGACAGCTAACAAACGTAACTAACTACAAACACTGCTTAAACTAAACTATCAGTGCATAGCCTGTTACATTGATTAAACTAAACTAGACTAAGCACTTCTGGCTATCCTTGTTCTTGTGATCTTCTATCAGCGGTTGGGAGTTTCTTCTGTCAGGGGATAGGAATCAATGTGTTTATTTAAAGCAGTAGATACTCATCAGGGTTAGAACATCTGATGGTTGGATCAAAGCTTGGATGGTGTGTTTTGACTTTGTATCATCTGTTCCTTTCCATAGGATCAATCCTAACAAGAGTTTAGCGTTGTGTGTAGCGTGTTTTTGTATATAGAACGTATGTAACACCCAAAAGTGCGTTTAAGCGAAAAAGGGTTCAAGTATACTCACAGTGGTGCGTACAACAAACACTAAGAGAGATGGAATGAGGAGGGTGTCGGGTCAGCCTGCACGTAGAAACAGAAGTGCATCATTCTTCCAGAGTGTTGAAACAGTCGGTACGGAGAGTCGTGCGGGAACAGACTTCCATTTTCATGCGAAAAATTTCGTGCGAAAATTTGGGCGGAAATTTTCGTGCGAAAATGCTGTTTTTGTGTCCAAAATCGAGTGGTTTCACGTCTGTCTTCGGGAAATCGAGTGTTCATCCCCCAACCTTAGGTTACTGATCAACCTAGCGTCGACGACACTTTTGAGCGAGTGAGTCTCTTGTATGAACTCGGACTGGACCGTGTGAACCAAGTATGGTTCAAGGGGAGCCAGTCCTAGAGCGCACAAGTGACTGTTCTTGCGTCTCGGTGCGTTCGGACTGACATTTCGTCTGAAACAGATGTATTTTCGAGTCCATTTTCGTGACGGTTTCGACAATGCTTCGTTCCACTATTTACTGAACGAAACCTTAGTTAGTTGTTGTCCGCTTTTGTGTAAAAATCGATTTATAAAACTGTTTTGTTAAGATAAACACTTTGTGAGCTCGAAACAACACGATTTCAGATCTGAGAAGCCAAGGCTAACTCAAACATGCTCGGTTAAGTGTAGATCTTAGTAAAAATCAGAAAGTTTTCATGAAAAAATGAAGGTTTTCGTAAACAGAGAAGTTTAGAGAAATCGGAGATAATCTCGTGCCAAAATCATTGTGATTCTGTGAAAAACGTAGTCTTCTTACTTGAAACAGAGAAAACAGCTAGGGAGCGTTTTGGTGCGGGAAAGGCAGCAAGTTGGAGTGAATCATAGTGTTGTATTTATAGGCGGAGAGGAGTGGAGGTGTTTGTGCAATTTTCGTGCGAAAATTACCATTTTCGTACGAAGAAATGCATTTTCGGGCGAAAAATACCATTTTCGTGCCAAAAACACCACAAAACACATCATTTTCGTACGAAATCTACCATTTCGTACGAAAATTGGAATTTTCGTCATTTTTTTTAGGTTAAGTTCGTTAAACGTTGTCGTGTGCATTGAGCATTGCGCAAATAAATAAATAAAATAATAAAAACAGTAGATAGAGCGAGCGAGAGCGTTGCGAGTATTAAGTGATTAATTGTGTTTTAAATAAGCGATATAAAATAAATTTAAAATAGATTTACGGTTACAAAAAAGGAGATAACGGTAGTACGGAACAACCGAGAAAAGTCGGGTTGTTACATTAAGGTTGGTCCACCGGTTCCATTTGTATGTCCTCAAAAAAGCTTGTTCTTGTTGAGGAGCATGGTATGATGGGGTGTTATGGTATGAAGGGGTGTTGTAGAAAACATATTGCTCCCACCTTTGTTGGTATTCGTCGGGACCTTGGTATGGGGTCCCTGCTGTAGGAACTTCCACGATTAGCACGGGAACCTAAATTTGTTATCTATTGTCCGATTAGGCGGAAATTAATGACAAGTTAACCAAATAACAAGAATTACTCATTTAAATGTTGTTTTCATTGATCTAAAGTTCAATACATTCGAGAACCGGATCGACAGAGCTTCGCCGTCTCTGTGCCAAAATCTCCAACTCTTTTTCAAATGAAATCCCAAGGCACTTATATATAGTAGAGAAAGTTCGCTGGACAAGGACAAGGCATGGGGTAAGTTCGCCCGAACTTGACTTCCCACATGCATTCCATGGGTGAACTTGGCCTATACATTTCATAAATATGCCTAGATTCTAACAGATTAAGCTATATTCACTCAGACTCGATACATAATGACGTAGGCAACAGACATATGCACCAACAGACTCCCCCTTGGATGTTGCCACAGTCATTTTGACTTTTAAAATCTTCTGAGTCTTTCGATCTTTGGTTCTTGAATAAACTTTATCATCTTGATATTTATATCCTCTTTTCTTTCTTTGAGCTTTGTCTTGATAAAACTTTTAATCAACATGCTCCCCCTAGCTTTAAGCTTTAGTCTTCAGACTCCCCTTTGCTTTTGTCTTTAGACTTCAAACTCTCTCTAGCTTTGAGCTTTCTGAAATCTTTGGACAATGTTTTATCCAGCTCTCCTCAAATTTACTACCTGTCTAAATATATTCTGACATTCAAATAAACATTTCAGATTCACTGTTTTGAAATTTTGTACCATCAACATTTCAAACTTTAATCTACACTTCAATCTTTTAAAAAAACATTAATTGTTTCAAGTTCGACTTAATGACCTTGAATACATTTTACATTTAAAACCTTCAACTTTCACATTTTTATCATTTGATTTGTAAAAATCCACTTAGTGATCAAGTCCAAGTTAATGACCTTGATTAACCAAATATATCAACCAAGTCCAAATTAATGACCTTGATTTGAAAAACCGTTATGAACAATCTGATTTTAAAGTTTCAAATTAATGAACTTTTAAAACATTTATCAGATTTTCTTACCAGACTTCGAAGATCTGTTCTCCAACATTGGCTCGTTTGAAAATAATGTAGAAACAAAATCTTTTTGAGTTATAGAAAGTTTTTGCTAAAACACACTAAAATCTTATTGATTTTATCTTGAAAAGCAAGTAAAGTATTTACAAAAACTTTTAACAAGTAAACTAAACTATGTACAAACATATTTACAGACATATTTTGTGAATTCGTGTCTAAGGATCATATCAGTTTGTTTGAGACATATCACCAGTACCATTGACCCTTTTGAGACTTTAAGTTTTAAACTCGTATACCTAGATTGTCGATATGTTTGTCCACTAAAACTTTACCACGTTTCTCAATTGTTCCAAGATATGTTAGGGTATGATTTATGAAAACTTGACTTAACTGTGTTTCCCACTTCTTGAATATACTCCCGAATCCAGATTCCCTAGATTTCATCTTACAGGTGAATATAGCGTATTTGATATCTGTATCTGGGTTGTACGAGGCCTTGAGATCTCAGATTAGTACTACCGTACAGACAAAGCGATGAAGGCTTGTCTTTAAGGTGTGTTCCACTTAAGGAATCTTTTAAGCATTGAAAATGATTAGATCTTTCGATAATTTTCAAGTTTTGCATGCTATTTGTAGTTTTTAGCAAAAGCATTATAAAAGTTCTAGGCTATTGCTTTCGCAAAATCAGAAGAAATTGTATAATACCCCAGATATCAACTATCTATAAAGACCTCGTATCTCAGAATCAGGCAACCCTTCAATCGAAATTTCGGAGTACTAAGTCCATATATCCAAAATGTGTTAATCCACAAGATTAAGCAGTTGTAAAATTTAGTTTATATCCTACAAACAATCTACTGAACGTGTAAAGCGTGTCGACACATCCACAGTAATACTTGTTTAACACTTTTAAACTTTGCAATTCTTTAGCATACTGTGATAGTCCACTGATGTACTATCATTTCCTTTTTGACAAACAAAATTCTTTTTGTCTTTTTTAATGTTTTTGTACTTTTTGAATTTTTCAAATGTTTTTGGATTTTCAACTTTTTCGTATGTTTTTTATTTTTCTAAAAATTTTCAAATTTTCTTACTCCCCCTAAAATCAAAAACATATTTTTGGATTTTAGATTTAAAGAAATTCTTCTAAAAATGTAACAAACCAATGAGGATCCCGAGAATTCGTCGTCCGATCCTTTTTTATTTTCTGCATCATCACCTGACAATAGAAACAAACCATTAAACTTTGTTAACCTCAACTTGTAGAAATCACTTGTAAGAATCACTTGTAGGAAATCAATTTTTAAATGATTTTTCAGTATAACAATCAGTGTTCTGTTTAACGGTGTGGATTTTCTCAAATTTTTAAACATACTTTTCAATTTTTCTTTTTCCAACCACTTGTAATTTCAAAAACGTCAAAGATTATGACTTTCTAGATAAGTTAAAAACTCATGGAGCTCCACTATCCTGTATCAACTTTGATAGAGTGGATCTTGGGACTCCTGCACATGAAAAACTATTTGAAAAATGAAACCCAAACCTTTTTGGTTTTAGGTTTGTACTGATAAGCATCATAACCATATTCTAACTCTTCAGCATATTCAAAATCATCATCAAGCATTTCGTCCAATGTCAATTCAGAAAACGTTTTGACCTTTTCTTTCTTTGTCTGTTTGATTACTGACTTAGTTGATTTAACATTTTCAATTTTTTTAGCAACAGACTTTGGTTTTTCTGATGATGAAAGCCTTTTCTTAGCAACCCATGATTGTAGTTTGCTTCTTGCTTTCTTGATATAGAACCTAGAATCTTTGATTTCATTAAACCTTGAAGTTTCAGCTTTTTCAAATGTTGAGTTTTCAAACTTTGACACAGTTTTAGGTTTCACTTCGCATTTAGATTCATAGTTTCTATTTGACTCTGTGACAGTTTTCATAATCTCTGGTTGTTTTTGCTTTTCATCTTTTGATTCGGATTTCCTTCGAGGAAACACAGACTTTAGATTCAGACACTTGCGAGCAATGTGACCAACATTATTGCATTTAAAGCAAGTTCGATTATCAGAACCATTTCCACTAGTGGGTTTTACTCCACTTGTGGACTTGGTCTTAGCCTTGTCCCGAAGTTCTTTTTCTTTCTTGAATTCATCATTTGATTGCTTGCCGATCATGCTTTCTTCTTGAACCGTGCTCGTTCCGTACACAAACTTTATATTCTTACCTTTGTATTCTTGGAACGCTGGTTTCTCCTTCTTCTTCGGTTCTTCTTCTTCTTCAACCTCCAAACCTAATCCTGCTCTCCTGTGCCAGGAAAATCACCACCAACCTTTAGGTAATTGTTAGCATTCCTTTTAGTTTCGAGTAAAATCTTTTCTCGTTTTTCTCAAGATCATCTGATGAAACTTCTACAAGTTTGAAAAACTTATCAAGTTGATCCTTTCACGTTCCGAATCGGAAAACTATCATCAAAGTATAATCTATCAGATTCCTTAATCTTGTATATGACAACATTAGGATCATCACTTAGATCATGTTCAGATGTTGTATCGTCATCTTTAGATTGTGATTTCGAGTTTTTCGAACTTGATTTGGCGCTTTCAGAGCTGCCGTCATCAGAATCATTTCCCAACACATTCTTTACCACATCTTTTACCACCGCTTCATCGTCATTGTTTGACTTCGTAAAATCTACATCAATGTTCTCGGGCAATTTATTCTTCTTATCTGACAAAATAAGTAGATTAAATGCCTTTTCAATCTCATCATCTTTCTTGCATGAATAACTTGCAAGAAATGGTGGAGGAACACATCCGTATTCTTTACGCTTTGATTTCTCACCATTTTCCTCTGATTTAATCGTAGGTAAAATGTGATCAATGGCATACACGTTTGTGGTGTAGCTCTTTAGAAGCTGTCTTACCCGTTCGTTTCAATTTTTATGCTGTGAAGCTCACGCTTTGTCTCAGCAATTGTGTTAATGTACATGTTAATTGCCTTTTGTTTCTCAATTACTGTAGCATTTAACATTTTTACATTAGCATTAATTTCACCATTAGCATGTTCAACATATTTATATTTTCTTGATATTTTTTCATAAGCTTCTTTTATGGTTCTGTAATCATAACAAAGTTTTCGTTGTGTACAGTCAATTCTCTTATGACTTTGACTTTATCAAGACATGGTTCACAAGGAATTGCGCACTTTGTGCAAGGTTTTTCAACCTTCACAACTTTCACAACTTCCTTTTCAGACACACTTACCTTAGCCCTTACCTTTTCTGCGTCTGCTTTCAAAGCTTCTTGTTTCTGCATCTCAAGGTAAGCTAATTCTTCTTCCTCAGCTCTCTGTCTATATCCTTCCAGAATGGCATTTTCCAAAGCAGCATGACATATGATGTATCAGATTCATCCACTACTTCTCTCCATCATAGCAACACCAGTTTTCTTTCCGATGTATCTGTTCCAGTCAAAACCATCTTCTTCATGAGTAACAACAAGAGCTTGTTCGGTTGTCTTTGTAGATTTATCTTCTACTTCGACTTGTGTTCTTTTCGAATATGGCTTGTATTGAAGAGCTTTCTTGTAGTACTCATTGTTGCTACCGAAAGGATTTTGGTTTCCACTTGCTTCTTGATTATTGCATTCACGTTTGAAGTGTCCCTTTTGTCGACACCTGAAGCATGTGACTTTAGTCTTGTCAAATCCAAGCTTGTTGCTTGAGTTACCAATATCCCTTCCAGTGAGTGCCACAAATTTAGAAACTCTTCTGATGATAGATGCAAGGCTCCACTTGATATCCATCAGTTCCAACTCTTCTTCGTCTACCTGATCATAATCTTGGTGGTCATCTCTGGATTACCGATCTTTCTAGCAACGAGACTTTCATATGATTCGAGAACGATAGCGAGAATGCTATGTGCTGTTTAGCCATTTTTTCTGGAAATACATTCTTCAAATCAACTACTATATTGCACTGAAAAACATTTGAATCAGAACTTGCTTGGCTTGTCTGATTTTGGAATGAAGAGCTTGAACTAGCACTAGTATAACCAGCATATGGAGAACTTTGACTTGGAGAAGAATTTGCATTTGCACTAAATGCTGTTTGGATTTTCGGGCTTTGAATCGAGTATCAGGAATACCTCCTTTGTAATAAACACCGATATCTTGAACAACATTAGCATTCTTTGATTTCGCAATTTTCATCAACTCCATTTCATGACCTTCCAATTTGTCGATGAAGGAGACAACTTGAAATGTCTCCAAGATGGACTATTCTTCAGAATCGTCAGATATGTTGTCCATTCTCCTTCTGGAAGTGCATCAGCCAGCTTTTCGATTTGCTCTTCATTAGATCGTTTGATATCATGTCTCCGCATCTGGACCACGAGGTGACAGTATCTATCGATCATCTGCTTCATTGTTTCACCTTTTATCATCATGAAGATCTCGAATTCTTTCTTGATTAAAGCTTTTTTGCTTTTGATCATTTCATCACTTCCTTTGAATTTCTCACAAAGAGAATTCCATAATTCTTGCGAAGTGTAATATTCTGGCAAAAGTATCAAGATATCTTCCTTCATTGATTGTTGTATCAAGCTGATTATTTTCTTCTCCGCAACATAGTTAACTTTGTTGGCATTTGAAAACTTATTCAGCGGAAGATCTTGATCACACTCATCCTTTGGGGCATTTGTAACCATCCTCAACTGCAACCCACCTGTTGAATTGATTCGCTTGTATCCAGTTCACAAACTTTTCTTTCCATCCTTCAAACTCGTCCACGCTCATTAGCTTTGACGTTTCGATGTTGTACCCATTTCATTGTCGATATTCATCTGATTTGCCGCGAGAATGTTAGCGTTTGATGCGGAAGCCACTGAGAAACGAACACGTTGTGAAAATCTTCCATTTTGGACTTATCTGAGAATACGATCAAAAACACTTGACAATTGATTAGCAACAAGCAAGTTCGGTCGAACTTGTGTCAAAACAGATTTTGAAATCAAGTTTCAACAAGTTCGGTCGAACTTAGATAACAATTTTCAGAATTTTATCACTTATACTCAAGTTCGGTCAAACTTGGTATTTCTTTTGAGAAAAATCACACTTCGAGCGGAATTGTGTAAGATTTCAAGACAAACACTTAAGTTCGGTCGAGCTTAGGTAATATTTCAATGAGTTCGTCAAGTTCGGGCGAACTTGTGAATAAAATTCAAGAGATTCATCAAGTTCGGTCGAACTTAACCAAAACTATTGAAATATCCTCCAAGTTCGAGCGAACTTCTCACAAAAATCTTGAAAATCCTATCAAGTTCGGTCGAACTTGATGAAAATCGTGAGATTTTAATCAAGTTCGGTCGAACTTGATGTTAAGTTCGGCCATGGCTTGTTCCAAAAAAAAGTGTTTTTCCAACTTTTTGATATCAATTTGATTGAATTTGATGTCCAAACTCTCAGGGGTTTGTTAATAGTGTTTTTTACATGATATATTCAAAAAATCACCCATTTTTTACAATGAAATCATCAAATATGTGAAAATGTTAAGAAAATGATAGAATGGAGATGAAATAGAGAGATTCTTGTCTTGATTCCATCAAATTTAGGTATCTAGGCTCTGATACCACTTGTAGGAACTTCCACGATTAGCACGGGAACCTAAATTTGTTATCTATTGTCCGATTAGGCGGAAACTAATGACAAGTTAACCAAATAACAAGAATTACTCATTTAAATGTTGTTTTCATTGATCTAAAGTTCAATACATTCGAGAACCGGATCCGACAGAGCTTCGTCGTCTCTGTGACAAAATCTCCAACTCTTTTTCAAATGAAATCCCACGGCACCTATATATAGTAGAGCAAGTTCGCTGGAAAAGGACAAGGCATGGGTAAGTTCGCCCGAACTTGACTTCCCACATACATTCCATGGGCGAACTTGGCCTATACTAATCATAAATATGCCTAGATTCTAACAGATTAAGCCCTATTCACTCAGACTCGATACATAATGACGTAGCCAACAGACATATGCACCAACACCTGTGTAAGAATTTCAACCTCTAGAAAGTTCAATTGGGTGACCGGGCGATCTAGTTGGAGGCATTTCAGGATCGGAATCCTCATGCATAATATTGTCGGGTGAATCGACCGGGAGTGAAATCGGAGGTGATTGAATGCAGTCAATGGGGTTAAATTGTCCGTGGTAGGAATGGGAATGGGAGTGGTGCGAATGATGCGAATGTTGGGTATGATGGGAATGGTGTGAGCGATAGGAGTGGTGTGAGTTTGGGGGAGAATACTCATGTGAAATGGAGTGTCATATCGGCTCCCAAGGTGATGAAGAATCCCGTGATCCTTTGTACAGGTTTGGGCTAGGTATATGTCATGGTCCTGCCGTTGAAGGTCCGCCCCTCATGGGACCTGCTCCAATAACAAGTTAAGGCAAAGCAAAAACAATAATAATAACTTAATAATGAAATGAGTAATCCTAGGTCAATGCCTAGACTCGAAAGTCTGAGGATTGTGTTACTGTTTCGTTTGAGATCAAACACAAAAGACATGTGTTAAATTCACTCAAACCTTGGCTCTGATACCAACCTGTCACACCCCGTTTTCCACGTATGTCCCGGTGGGCCCGGTGGGAGTATTGTGACGTAAATTGATAACATCATAACCAAATAACACAGAGCAACACAGCGGAAATATTGGATTTAAAATATTATTAAAACCGATAATGTTCAAAGTTCGAAATAATAAATACAGCGGCTTGTAATAAAGATCCATAGGTGGATCGTAAAATATGTACAAATGATCAACATACTTAATGGCACAACTAAGGGTTTGCAAAGTCCACTATGTTGACGCCTGCGCAGCTTCCGGCCTATTACATGATGTACATGTATTTTAATCTTTTAGAAAATACGTAGTTCTCACTGGTAAATACAATCAACCGACTCATTTTGAAAATCTTTCAAAAATTGTTTAAGTGCACTTGGCACATTTTATAAATAACTTGGGATAGTTCAAAATGATCTTGTATACAGTTTTACAAGCCTATCAATACATATGGGGCCCAGTACAGAAACCGAGACATGATCAATCGACAGACCACTTTTGTACTCCCAAGGAACAGATAATAATAATTATCATCTGACGGATGTATGCCTACACCGCGTGCTTAGGTTGTGGCCATTAGCAATTTAAAGAGCCTAAAGATATCCTAGACACGATTGAGTTAACCAACAATGTTTAAGTTATCAGAAAATACATATTAAAACGGGTTATGAGATTTAGTTAGATCACAATCCGACAACATGATCCCATACCAGACCAAGTGGTAATAGTTTACCGTATCCCAAGCCCGTACAGGGAAAATAGGTTAAAAGTATTTACCTGAGCTAGTTCTTCAAGATATTATTAACTCTGCCGTAAGTCAAATAGTAAGTACAGG
This sequence comes from Scalesia atractyloides, assembly GCA_947069175.1. Classification (NCBI taxonomy): domain Eukaryota; kingdom Viridiplantae; phylum Streptophyta; class Magnoliopsida; order Asterales; family Asteraceae; genus Scalesia; species Scalesia atractyloides. The sequence continues at coordinate 43,505,723 of CAMTDV010000014.1, forward strand.
TGACAATCTACCGGAAGGTGTTTAGTCTGGAATGATAGTGTTATTATCCAATTAGAATGCTAGTGGGTCCTTAGTTAAGTCATAGACTTGAACCGGCTAGTCTTAAGTTTGATAAATACGGTACGATACACTAGATTAAGCGATGACCATAATAGGATGTTATTTAGACCAAACAAGTACTAGGACTTGTATAAAATGGGTTGACATATAACATTCTGGATTTTGAAGAAAAATGATAAGGTTAAACCCGTTTCGGTTAAATTACGTAAACTAGCCACAAAGGCTTACTTGTATGCATATAAGTGAAACCGGGTAACCGGATGAGTTATACAAGTTTCATATGCCATTATACTTTAAACATGTTATAATGTCAGTAGGATATCAACATGTATGCCCGTTAAGGTTTTAAAATCAACTTAAGCCTCAAAAGGGCGTTTTAGTCATTTTACGACTTATGAAAGGAGCTTACAAATAAATTGATGTCATGGTCATAAACACTCTAGAAAAATATTAAATTTGGAATGTTATATCAGTTGGATTTCAAATATATGTGTGGTTTGTAGTTTAAAACAAAACTATGCCCCATAGGGGCATTTTGGCCATTTCACACATAGTTTCGATAGCTTAACTGGGATTCTGAGTTTAGAACATGTCACTACTGTAAAAGTGTTCAAAATAAGTTTAATAATCAGTAGCTAACAAGTTTTGGTTCATAGATATGGTTTTAAACCTTACTATGCGCCGAAAAGGCGTAAATGTCGCTAAATGACGATTTAATCGATGTTTATAGGAAATTGATGTTATGAACAGGTCTATATGATGAAAATATGTTATATAATATAATACATCAGTAAACAAAAGGTGTTGTTCATTAAAAATGATTAAAACTCATTTTAAGTGTTGTAAGGGCAATATCGTCATTTAAGGACTTAATAAAGATTTATTTGTAAACTCAGTTTATAATCTGATTTAATATTGCAATAAGTCCCACTTATGATATTACATCAGTAGGTATTAAGTTGGGTGAAGAAATTGTGTTTAGAAACCTTTCTTTGTGCCAAAAAGTCATTTTAGGCATTTTAAAGCGTAAATTACGATATATATACAAAACTCAGTTTATGACAGGAATCATAACATTAAAATAAGTTTAATAACTTATCATATCAGTAGGTAGTTCATATGTATGCTAATTTAGGTTTAAAAACTCATTTTATACAATAAGGGCATTTTAGTCAAGTTTAGGCATAATAACGGAAACTTGTATAAAAACTCAGAATACTATACGACTATGTGTAATAACTCCAGAGGATTATACTTACAATATAACATGGTCATAATGCAACTTATAATCAGTAGTCTAAGTCGCTAATTCGGGTCAGAACTGAAAGTCAAAGCAGGAGTCAAACTTTATGACTTTCGGTTGCGAACCGACCTTAAACCTGGAATTGACGAGGCGAATGTGTTTACACATGTTCTAATAGTTATTACCAAGTTATTAAAGTGATAAAACACATTTTATAACACCTACATTATCCTATATGAATTTTTTTTAAAGCTGACCCGTTTGACTTTTTATGAACATAACTTTGACCCGTCAATTGACCAAGCAAACGTGATTTCCAGGAGGTGCCCTCTTGAGAGATTAACACCTACCTTTTTACTATCACGTAGCCATCTTCGAATTGAACAATGGGTGGACCATAATGGTCTTAGCCGAAGGTCAAAGATTTTTTTTGTAAACGCTTTGACTTTGTCTTAGAGCCTAATAAAAATGAAAGAATAAAGTTGGAACACTTACAAGTGATCCAAGGAAACTTTAGAAACTTAGAGGAAGCTCCCAATTATCTCCGGAACTTGCCAAGAGAGTAATGAGAAAGTAAGAAGATGATGAGCAAGGAATGAGAGACATGAATGCCTCTATTTATAGTTGAGGATGAAGCATGAGATCATGCCAGGTGTTGGAGCTGTTGTGAGATGTCTCCAGGTGTTTTTGTACGTGGCACAAGCTGAAAAAAGGTGGCAAGTCGCGAGTTAGATGACAGGGCAGGAAGCTGCCAAGCATTCTGCCACTGGCAATCCCTTACGGACCATAAAGGTGATGGCTTACGGTCCAAAAGCCATCTATGGCGCCCTTGGTTTTAACTGGTGACGGACTGTAACCATATATGGTTGCGGTCCATAACCGCCTCTCTGATCCAGCTCCTTATTAAATCTTACAGTCCGTAACCAAGCATGGTTACGGTCCCTAAGACCTCGCCAGAAAACAGAATTTAATAATTTGACACAACTGGTCCCTCGACTTATTCAAGTTTCGTTCAAAGGTTATTTAAATAACTTGAAGACATGATTGGTCCCTCTCGTTGACACGTGGCATATGAGGATCAGTGGGACACATGTCAGAATTTTATTGGACGGGTTTTTACGAGGTGTTCCACTTGTACACCATACTGCACTGATTCTTACACACTTAAAATTCTGAAAGTGATGACAACTTAATCAAGAGCTAATTCACAAAGCTGAAACTCCTAATAAACCTAATAATCAACTCAGGAGGTCATTTAGGTTTAAAAGCCTATTGATAATTATTTCTCCTCCCTGACTGAAGTTGAAATGAATATTGAAAAGTTTACCGATCCTACCATTCCTAATCAATCCATTAGCATCAATCAAAATTGTTTTTATGTATTAGAATAATTTTTGGGATTTGGTTGAATTAGCTAAGTGTGTTCATAAATAAACTAAATGCGAATGCGAATGAAAATGGTAATTCAATAAGAAGTACGATTAATTGCTAAAGGTTATCTTAAGAAGGAATAAATTGGAATAAAGAATAAGCTAATCTTCGTATATGTCTTATAAAAGGTTTATTTAAGTATCCTCAGTGTTATCGTAGCTTATAAGCATTTAAAGCTACGTTAAAACAATTTTCCCTAGACAAAGACTTACATGTTCATAAAACAACCTGAAAGTTCTATAATGAAGGTCAAGAACACTTACTTTGTAAGTCAATGAAATTCATGTATGGGTTGAAGCAACATCAAGATGAAATCTTAGTGCAATTATTTCCATCAAGAATCACGTGGATTAATGTACCTACCTTAAGATGAGAAGGAGCAACTAATGTAAACTTATCCTTATATAGATGATATTCTTTAGACAGGTATGTGTTACATAAGTCAAAGCATTGTTCACACATGCCTTGATATGATGAATCTCGGAGATACCTCTTACGTCATAGATATCAAAATATGCCGAGATAGACCCAACTGGACATTAGTTTCGTCCCATAAGCTTTACTTTAAAGTGGGTCCTTACATATATAACAAACAATATTGCTCTCTTTAAGGGCATAAAGCGATAAATGTGATTACTTTCTCATCCTTCATTAATTAGAAGCCTTATTGTAACAACCTGACATTTCGGTTGTCTCTGTTTTAACGTTTACTTTGTTTTGTAACCGCTTTGTACTCTGAGATTCTATCATGAAAAGGGTTAACAATATCTTAAACGCATTTTATCTCGCTTAGTTATCACATTTAAAGGCTTAAATACTCGAACGCTCACCACAACGCAAACTCGATGCGCTAATTTATGTTATTATGTGTGCTTACGTGTTATACATGTTTTATACTCGCTTAAATGCACATTCGCTCGCTAGCTTAACCCGAATTATTGCAGTGTTATGCAACCAACACTTAATGCTTCGCTAAAACACTTAACGTACTTAGACTAACTAATACGAACAAAAACACTAAACGAAACAGCCGACACGCGAACTGGACTCCCTCGCACAAGGCACTCCTTCGTACGAGGCAGCCTGGCTCGCACGAGACGCGCCTGACTCGCACGAGGCGCGCCTGACTCGCACAAAATCCTCACTCGCACGAGAACCCACTCACACGAGAACCCAATCGTACGAGAATCACTCGTACGAGGCACTCTCCTACCTCCTTTTCTCTTCTCCTATATATACCACACTTATGCACACACACTCCTCTTGCTATCACTCACACAGAGCACCCTCTACCCACTTTTCTCTACTTTTCCAAGTAAGTATCAATGCTTTACACGGAAACCACAATGAATTCCACAACGATTTACACGAGTTTATCTCTGATTTCATCTAAACTTATTATGTTACGGAAATCTTCATCTTTTTTATAAAACTTTCTGATTTTAACTTTGACTCACACTTAAACGAGTATATTAGGCTTAGTTTTGACTTCCAAAGTTAGAAATCTTGTTATTTCAAACCAAGTGTTAAATCCTAAGAAAATGTTTTAAACTCGATTTTCACACAAAAACGGACCAAAACCGACATATGTTTCATTCACTACATAGTGGGACAAAGCGGTGTCTAAACCGTCATGAAAAGGACTCGAAATCGCATCCAATTCAGACGAGAACTCAGTCTCGGACGCACGAAGACGCAAGAACAGTCACCTGTGTGAACCGGACTAGCTCGCACGAAGCACGCTTCGTATGACCCAGTCCAAGTTCCCACGAGAGGCTAAACTTGCTCCAAAGACCTCCTCGGCCCTAGGTTTGATCAGTAGCTTATGTTACGCTATATGACTCGCTTATGTTAGTTATGCTATATTACGCACATCTCATACGTGCTACGCATGACTGAATGAAGGTGCAAAATATGTGTTTATGTGAATTATGTGAGTACGTGCAAAGTATGTGATTAAGTGCTTATGTGATTATGTGTGTATGTGACTAAGTGATTTTGTGCCTTATATGAATAATAATAATAATAATAATAATAATAATAATAATAATAATAATAATAATAATAATAATAATAATAATAATAAAATACATTGTATAAAACGCAAAACTTTTAAACAAAACCCGTTATAATTGAATCTCGTCTAATCAACTCATGTAGATGGCATCCATGAGATCTCACACTCGTAGAAACGTCCAGCAAAACAACACCGACAAACGAATCGCCTCAATCATGGCCAAGGAAATGGCCAAGGTGATCCCTTAGATTGTCAATGAGGTTCACGCTGTCAGCAGCAACTCATCTGTGGATTCTAAGAACGACGCGCCAAAAACTTCGTTTAGCTTCAAAAAGTTCAAAGCCTGCAGTCCTATGACTTTTACAGGCGAAGATGGTCCCAGCCAAATGTTCCAACAGTTCAACTCAATTGAGATTACTTTTCGCCTAAGAGGATGCCCAGAAAACCTCCGCACCGTCAACGCTACCGTGTACTTCAGTCAAGGGCACTGGACTGGTGGACCGCTGAGCGCAACAAGCACGGAAATGACGCAGCCTATGGACTTGCATCGGAGGAGCTGAAAGAGCTCATGATAAAGGAATTATGCCCTCCCCATGAAGTTCAAAAGTTGGAAGATGAATTCTAGAACATCAAACAGATCGGAGGTGATAACACAGGTCTCACCGCTCGATTCAAGCAGCTAATTTTCATTTGTCCTAGTCAAGTTGATACGGCAGAGAAAGCTATCAAGAAATACCTCCGCACTCTCCCATTTTGTGTCGCTGATTTTGTTCATGCAGCGAAACTAACAACTATCGAAGAAACCTTTCAGCTCGCCACAGAAATCAACGATAAGAGAGTTTTGGCTGGAACTTTCAAAGTCCCAGCCAAGATTGTTAGCAAAGCTATTGTACAGCTAAGCACCGATACCACACCATCTCAAGTCTCCAAGTCTAATCGTCAAGGTAGCAAGCGAAGGAATTCAAGCAAGAAGTGTGCGATAGTAGCACCACTGAACTCCCAGTCTCACCGGCTTACTACTCCAATCGCACCACCTGCTAAGCGTGCGTATACCGAAACCATCCTATGTGCCCTAAGTGCATCTATCACCATGCAGTTTGAGGCAATTGTCGCTTCTGTGCCAACTGCAACTGCTATGGTCACTTCACAGTCAGCTGCCGCACAGGCCCTCGTCCGCAAGCTCCTCAAGCCATCGCCGCACTGCCAGCTCCACCCCCGCTCCTCAAGTCAACCCGTCACCGCAAGCACTAGTTGTTCATGCACGTGCTTGCTACACTTGTTGCGATCCGATCCATTTTAGTAATGTCTCCCCACACTGTATCGTGAAACAAGAGCCACAGTCACAGCCACCACAGCCGCAACAGCAACAACAACCACAAGCTGTGCGTGGAAGATCTTTCAACATCAACCTCATACAGGCTCAGAATGACAACAACGTTGTCAATGGTATGTTCCTTGTTAACGGTATTTATGCTTCTTGCTTATTTGATACTGGAGCCGATAACTGTTTTGTATCGTTTAGGTTCGAAATTTTTTTAAAATGTGAAAGCGCTAACCTCCCAAAGACCTTAATGTCGAAGTCACCACCGAAAGAACCGTTACTGTTAATTATGTTCTACGTGATTGCACTCTCGATCTCAACAATCACTCTTTTACGATCGATCTCATACATATTCAATTAGGTAGTTTTGACATCATAGTAGGCATGGATTTTCTTCCTGGAAACTGTGCCGAAGTTGTTTGTTATGAAAAGATGATTTGCTTTCCACTTCCAAACGGTGATCAACTACATTTTCACGGTGAAGGACCCTCAAGAGAGTTGAAGTTTATGTCGTGTATTCAAGCGAACAAGTAGTTACACAAAGAGTACCTCGCTTTCCTAGCCCATATTGTGGAGACGAAGAACAAGAAGAAAACCGTGAAAGAGGTTCCAGTTGTATGTGATTTTCCTTAAGTTTTTCCCAATGATTTACCTGGCTTACCCCTACTTGTCACGCAAGCTCCTTATCGCCTTGTACCATCCGAAATGCGCGAGCTATTTAGCCAACTTCAAGAGTTGCTTGATAAAGGCTTTATACGCCCGAGCACGTCACCATGGGTTGCACCTGTTCTTTTTGTGAAAAAGAAGGATGGATCGTTCCGAATGTGCATCGATTATAGAGAACTCAACAAGCTTACGATCAAGAACCGCTACCCTCTTCCTCGAGTCGATGATTTGTTTGATCAACTTCAAGGTGCTACTTGTTTTAGAAAATTGATTTACGTTCTGAATATCACCAGCTATGTGTTCATGAGCAAGACATTCCGAAAACTGCATTCCGTACTCGCTATGGCCATTATGAATTCGTGGTCATGCCTTTTGGTCTCACGAACGTACCCGCGGTCTTCATGAGTTTGATGAACCGGTGTGCAAAGCCTTCTTGGATCGTTTCGTCATCGTGTTTATTGATGATATTCTTATCTACTCGAAGTCGAGAAACGAACACACGCGACACATTCACTTAGTTCTCGAACTTCTTCAAGGAAATCGTCTTTACACCAAATTCTCTAAGTGTGAATTTTGGCTCAAGGAAGTTCAATTCCTCGGTCACATCGGTAATGGCCAAGGAATTCACGTCGATCCCGCAAATATAGAAGCTGTGAAGAGTTGGATTACGCCAAAGACTCCATCCAAAATCCGTTCTTTTCTCGGATTGGCGGGTTACTACCGTCGATTCATTGCCGATTTTTCAAAGATCGTTGTGCCTCTTACCACGTTAACTCACAAGGAAAAACCTTTTATTTGGGGTTCCGAACAAGATAAAGCCTTTCAAACTCTCAAGCGTATGCTTTGCAACGCTCCCGTTCTCGCACTTCCCGATGGAAATGACGACTTCTTTTTTTATTGTGATGCTTCTAGCCTAGGTCTTGGTTTTGTTCTTATGCAACGAGACAAGTTATCGCGTATGTTTCTCGACAACTCAAGATCCATGAGAAGAACTACACTACCCACGATCTCGAACTCGGTGCAGTTGTTTTTACGTTAAAGATATGGCAACACTACCTTTATGGTACAAGTGTACTGTCTTCACCGACCATAAGAGCTTACAGCATATCTTTAACCTGAAGGAACTGAACATGCGCCAACGCAGATGGGTTGACTTCTCAATGCCTGACTTGCGCGAAAGGATATCGCCCTGTATGTTTCGAAATGCCTAACTTGCGCGAAAGTTAAAGTCGAACATCAATTACCCTCTTGTTTACTCGAGCAACCCGAAATCCCGATGTGGAAATGGGAAAGTATAGCTATGGACTTTGTTACGAAACTCCCTCGCATGTCCTCTAGTCACGATAGCATTTGGGTTATTGTTGATCGTCTTATGAAATCTGCTCATTTCATTCCAATACGAGAAGACTTTAAGGTTGAACAATCAGCACAAATCTATACCGATGAAGTCATTTATCGACACGGGACGCCTCGTGACATCATCTCTGATGGCGCCGGTTGCTTTACCTCACGTCTCTAGGAGACTTTCCAATCCGCACTCGATACTACTCTTAATCTCAGTACCGCATTTCATCCTCAGACTGACGGTCATAATGAGCGCACAATCCGCACCCTCGAAGACATGCTTCGATCGTGCAGTATAGATTTTGGTGGTAAATGGGATTTGTATTTACCCTTAACAGAATTTCCGTACAACACAGTTACCATACTAGTATACAAATGGCCCCCTTTGAGGCACTATATAGTAGAAAATGTCGATCGCCCATCGTATGGCACGAGATCGGAGACGCACAGATCACCGGTCCTGAGCTAATACAAGAAACGGACAGATTAGATTCTCCATATTAGAGACAATCTCCTGAAAGTTCAAAGTCGCCAAGAGCAACGCCTATAAACGACGCAAGCCCCTACAGTTCGAAGTTGGAGATCACGTCCTCTTAAAGGTTTCACCTTGGAAAGGGGTGATCCGGTTCGGCAAGAAAGGGAAACTAGCGCCACGATACGTAAGTCCCTTTAAGATTTAGAAAGAATTTGCAAAGTGGTCTATCGACTCGAATTACCGGTAGAACTCAGCAACATACATCTGACTTTCCATGTCTCAAACCTCAAAAAGTGTCTAGCCAAAGAAAATCTTCACGTACCTATTGAAGATTTACAAATAAACGAGTCACTGCACTTCGTGGAGAAGTCAGTAGAAATCATGGATCGAGAGATCAAGAAACTTCGACGCAGTCGCATTCCCATTGTGAAAGTCATGTGGGAAGGAAAACGCAGCGCCGAGTTCACTTGGGAACTCGAAAGTGATATGAAAGCTAAATACCCACATATTTTCGTTACGTCTACAACTTGAATTTTGGGACGAAATTCCCTAAAGTAGGGGAGACTGTAACAACCGACATTTCGGCTGTCTCTGTTTTACCGTTTACTTTGTTTTGTAACCGCTTTGTACTCTGAGAGTCTATTATCAAAGGGTTAACAATATTTTAAAGGCATTTTATCTCGCTTAGTTATCGCATTTAAACACTTAAATACTCGAACGCTCACCACAACGCAAACTAGACACGTTTATTTATGTTATTATGTGAGCTTACGTGTTATACATGTTTTATACTCGCTTAAACGCTCACTCGCTCGCATGCTTAACTCGAATTATTGCACTGTTACGCAACGCACCGCTTAATGCTTCGCTAAAACGCTTAACGTACTTAGACTAACTAATACGAACGAAAACACCAAACGAAACAGGCGACACGCAGACTGGACTCCCTCGCACGAGGCATTCCTTCAAAGCGAGGCATGCTTGGCTCGCACGAGGCTCGCCTGACTCGCAAAAAACCCTCACTCGCACGAGAACCCACTCGCACGAGTACTCACTCATACGAGGCACTCTCCTACCTCATTTCCTCTTCTCCTATAAATACCACACTTATGCACACACACACACTCCTCTTGCTGTCACTCGCACAGAGCACCCTCTACCACTTTTCTCTACTTTTTCCAAGTAAGTAATAACGCTTTACTAGGTAAACCATAACGATTTCCACGATGATTTACACGGTTTATCTCCAATTTCATCTAAACTTATTTCGTTATGAAAATCTTCATCTTTTCATAAAAATTTCTGATTTTAACTTGGATTCACACATAAACGAGTATATTGGACTTATCTTTGGCTTCCCAAGTTAGAAATCTTGTTATTTCAAACTCACCAAGTGTTAAATCCTTAGAAAACTGTTTTAAACTCGATTTTCACACAAAAACGGCCCAAAACCGACATATGTTTCATTCACTACATAGTGGGACGAAGCGGTGTCTAAACCGTCATGAAAAGGACTAGAAATCACATCCAATTCAGACGAGAACTCAGTCCCGTACGCACGAAGACGCAAGAACAGTCACGCTTCGTACGAATCAGTCCAAGTTCCCATGAGGCTAAACTCGCTCCAACGACCTCCCCGGCCCTAGGTTTGATTAGTAGCTTAAGGCTGGAGGGATGTACACTCGATTTTCGGAAGAAAGACGCGAAAAAACACTCGGTTTTTGACACGAACAGGATAGCTCACACAAGGGTCGCTCGTACGAGACACCCCTCGTACGAAGCAAAGCTCGTAGGAGGCACCTCTCATACGAGGCACCCCTCGTGCGAATCACACTTCGTACAAGCAGCCTGTTTCCCGCACTGAACTTTGTTTCGGCCGTTTCAGCACTATGGAAGAATGATGTACTTTTGTTCCCGCATGTAGGCTGATCTAGCGTTCTCCACACTCCATCCAGCTCGTGTTTAATTGTAAAGCACGCATTGTGAGTATAATTGACCCTTTTGCTTTAACCACTTTTTGCGTGTTATATACGTTCTCTATAAAACAAACATAGCACACGACACTTAAAACACTTTAAACCCAAACCCTCTCGCATGACTATACGTGAAACGCTGAATAGATGTTTGCTACGCTTACGCTTGATGACTCACACTACCACCCTTAACATGGTAGCAGTTATAGGTTGACCCGCCACCCATAGGTTCGGGGGTTGTTAAGGCACGCTTTACTTTACTTTTTTACGTACGTGGACACGTGTCGCGCATCTCACGTGCGTTCTGTTGGTTAGCTTGTATCAATGCAAAATAGCTTACACAATTCACATGCTACGTTTATACATGTTGGTTTTGCGAAACGTTTTCATTACTATATTTTATGCTAAACCTGTGTACTCACCTTTACATGTTTGTATTGACTTTTATTGTAACGTATGTAACAGGTTGATGGATCGTATGCTGAAAACAGATTAGGCCTTAGATACTCGCCTAATTTAGTTATATTTTTTTATGTTGAGACAAATTTGTACTTTATTTTTGGATGTTTTGTATGGATATTGTTTAGTATTTATGAAATTGAACTTAATTTATATTGTCACGAAAATATTTCTCACATTGATGAACATTAGACCACTCTCGAGCAATCTCGTCGCTTAGTGCCACATCCCGATGTTTCCGCCGTCGGTTGGGGTGTGACACTTATGAAGGTTCAAGGCGATACTCTTTTAGATATTGCTCACATTGATGAACATTAGACCCCTCTAGAGTATTGGGAAACATCTTACAATCGTTTTAAGAAACGAGAAAGACTATAAGAAGAAGTAACAACTCTAACCGGTTGATTACTTTTACTTTGATCCAAAGGAAAAGAAATGTCAATTTCGGGGTATATCCTTATGTCAACACACATAATTGTCTCATGGAGGAGTCATAAGACCGGTTTGAAAGTGATTTGATTTGTGTTTCTGTGTTATTGTGTTATTGTCTGTTCTAGAGGATTCGGCACTCTAGATTGAATTGTCAATCTAGTAAAAAACCAAGGATTACGAGAGCTACAGTGAAAGCCTTCTATTCGTTCCTAATTTAAATTATTACTTAACTAAATGACATACAAATTTGTTATATTAAATAGGTTGGTGTATATGTTATGGGATAAAAAACCTAACATTTGTGACCATAAGCGGAGCCGGTCATTTCGTCCCAAGCTATCACCCTTGGCACGCTCTAGCATTCTTTACTTCCTTCTAAAAACTTCAAGAATAGTATGCTAAAATTGATCTTCAAACATGGTTCAAGTTATAATTGCATATGTTTTATCGGGCTATAGCTTAAACATTTCACAGTTTTTTGGTGGCTCATATGCGTTCTGAAAGTTAAGAGTCACAAACTAGATAAATCTTAACTAGGGGTGTCAATCGTGTCGGGTTGATGGGTTGGCGGGTTGATGGGTTGAAATGTTCAACCCAACCCGACCCATAATATTATTCGGGTCAAAGATTTCAACCCTAACCTGACCCATATAAATTCGCGTCAACCCGAACCTGACCCGTTTAATCCATATTTTTAAATGAGTCATACAAGTTGATGATTTATAAGGGAGTTGTTGGGTTTTAAGTAAGTTATCGATAACATGTATATGGATGAGTATGAATATGACAAATAAATAATATAATGTGTCAAAACTAACATTATTATAACTAACCATTTGAAATAGAAACGGAAAAAACAAAAATATAAAAGTTTTTTTCTAAATACTTAAACGGGTTAATGGGTCAACAAGTTATTATATGGGTCAACCCAAACCCGACCCGTTTTTAATACAGGTCAACCCGAACCCGACACATTTTTTTAAACGGGTCGTATTAGTCGACCCAAACATGTTTTTTCGTGTCGGGTTGACGAGTCGTGTCAAGAATTGTAGCCCCGTCTTAACTATATCCAACTCTATGAATATATCGATTATAGAGTCTGTATGTGTTAAAAATACATTATGGATGACGTTTAATATATTTAACCATGTTTGTGTATGCAGTTGGACACCAATCACACAATTAGCTCACCTTGGGATGATTTTTGTTTCGTACACATTCGATATGGTACGGTGCCGGTATTTGAAGGTAAAATTCACCGGTGCTGAAAACGCCAACAAGAAAATAATTCGCACGTGAAATTGGTACCGGTACCTAGTACCAAATGCTCATCCCTAACCATGGGTCATTCAACTGCGTAATCTTGGGTTGGGAAGTCTTTTAAGAAGTTACTTCAGCAATTTGTACCAGTGAAGCATTGTGAAAGCTCCTTTTTTAATAAACGCTGTTCAGTTTTAATTTAATGTAATTTCCGTTGATCAGTTTCAATGTAAATTTATTTACTATAGCATAGATGGTAAATTGAGACTTTTATAAAACTATTAGTTTTTATCTATGATTTTCTATTTAAGAACTTTAATGTGTACTGTTTAATGAAAATTTAATGTCTGTTTTCACTAAAATTAGAATAATAGTCTTATTATTTTACCATATATAGGATAATAATATCGCATATTGGAGGAAGTTTGTGGCAGAATACCTTTAAATAAGGGGTAAAAATAACTTTAATGATACTGGACTCTTTAACAATGATAATATTGAGGAAAGCATGGGGATGCTAAACAAAGGAAAACAGCTGGGCCTGCTGATACGTATTCCTATATATTGGGCTTATCAGCCTACATATCTTGAACTAAGGCCTTACTCAATGAGTTCAGTTGGGCCAGTTGGCCCTTACTAACAAGTCAAAATAATAAGATGGTGTTTGTTTTTTCTCAAAAATAAAATAAAATAAAATCTCTGTTTATGCTGCATAAACCACGCACAGACATTGACATTTGCAGACTATTCGTTTTTCCGAATATGTTTCACTAAAAAACATCTGCGCGAGCTCTTCTTGGTGCAGACTTGGCTCTGCCACTTCTAAGATCTTGTAAGATCTGCAGAGGTTTAAACACCATCATCCACCTCCACCGTCCACCACTGTCCATCACCGCCACCACCGTCCACCACCCACATACGTTAAAAAAACAAACAGCCGCCTTCTTGCAGACTGTAGAGGGTTAAACACCATCATCCACCTCCACCGTCCACCACCCACCACCGTCCATCACCACCACCGTCCACCACCTACATACGTTAAAAAAATAAACAGCCGCCTTCTTGCAGACTGTAGAGGTTTGGTCCACCTCTTCTTCTACAAATATCTGCATATGTGGTCCGTAGACCGTAGACATTTTACCTCTTAAAAAACAAACAACACATATATTAAGTACTAAGTACACCAAATAATGAAACACAAATCTAAAACTTCATGGAACATAAACATTACAATCAAACTTGTTTCTTACAAATGTTGCATATACACATATATTAAGTACTATGCACACCAAATAATGATGCATTAAACCAATATTTAAACATACAAGTAAACACACATCTATGAAATCCCAAAACTAGAATTTACAAATGCAACAGAGTGGAACTAAGATGAATACACATTTAGCTTGAAAACCATCCTTTCTTTGGGGTGGTTCCCGTAGCCCGACACTTAGCCGCCACCTCTTCCTCTTTCAAGAGGTCCTCACCACGTTTGGCTTCCGTTGCCGCCCTCTTTTCTTCTGCGGTTTTGTGGAGTAGAGCTATCTTGTTCTTCATTTTCTCAATATATTTCGCCTTTTTATCTCCAAATTTCCTGCCCATCATCAATTTACAATTAATATGATTTTCTTGTGTAGCAATCAACTCACTTTCTTTGGTAACCGTGAGAACCCCTTAGCAGAAAAATCACGGGTCCCCACCAAAACCCTACTAACCACGAGCGGGGTAGAGTAGAACACAACTTGCGCTGAGCAGGTGGACTTCAAAAAGCTTAAATCGATAAAGGCAAAAAATCAGTGGAACCTTAGACCTCCCATGGAGGAACTCAGGCGCTTACCACTTCACCACCCCCTTGAAGATAATTAATCAACTCACTTTGTTGCTAAGATCACCGTTTTTTTTGGAATTATCTAGCTTACTAAACTATCATATCATAATCTAAGTCCACCATGTACTGGCAGAACGTAGCATAGTGGGTGCGGGGGGGGGGGGAGCTATTTCTCGGTTTTATAATTTTTTAAGGTATATACGTTTTTGACCCCCGGTCGGAAATCTCAAGCTTCGCCACTGTGTACCAATGACAACGCAAGAAGCAGTTTGGTTACCCAAATTACCATCAAAGTGATGGTTGGTTACACCTAATCCCATGTCACTTTCTTCCCATGCTTTAATCAAAGCATCTTTCTTCTCAGTTGCAACTCTAGCAAGTACAGCATCTAAACAAACAATCAACCTCTTTTTATTTTTTTTTATTTTTTTTATCAGGACACGACTATAGAAACACCACTGACACGCTATCTAAAACACGGCCACTGACATGTTACATCAGTCATCCGGCACATACAGACCGTATGAGGTGGTGGTCGCCATATCATACGGGTAGTATGATCTTTTTCATTGACAAATAAATGACTAATGTAACAACCAACAAAATAAAACACCACTTACATGTTACATCAGTCATCTGGCACACACCGTATGAGTTGGTGGTCGCCATATCATATGGGCAATATGATTTCTTTGATTGACAAATAAATGACTGAAGTAACAACCGACAAAACAAAAGAGATTGATTATGTTACCTCTATTTACAGAACCCTCAGAAGGTTTGTCTTCAACAGGCTCTGCTGGTTCTGGCATATAAACAAGATCAGAAACAAGATCACCCAATTAAGTATCTTTAATCAAAATTATTTAAAAAAAAAAAGAAAAAAAAACAAGAAGAAGAAGAAGATTACTTTCAACGATGGCGAGGGCTTTGGAATCATCGGCGGGTTTGTCTTCAATGACAGGTCGGTCAGCTGGGACGATGGCTTTCTCTTTCTCCTCCTCTACCACGGCGGCGGGGGCGGCGGCAGGTGGTGGTGGCTCCGCCGGGGATTCGGGTACGACCTCCTCCGGCTTCTTGGATTCTTCAGCTGCTGCCATATTATTATTATTATCAGAAATGAATGATTTGAAAAAGAAGAGAGATATTATGATGGTGGGTGGGAGAGTGTCTTATTGGAGAGGACAAGCTGGAGTGATTGTTATAGATTGCCCGATTTGATTAGTTGCCATAACTTATAAAAATCTAAAATACATCAAATATATATATATTCTACCTTCTTATGTTTATATATAAAAATAATAATAAACATTTTTTCAACAAAACTTTGATATAGCCCATAGTATAGTCCCTTGGTTTGTACAAAAAAAATATATAATATAGTCCCTTGGTTTCTCCAATTTCATGTACTTATTAACTGTTTTTATAAATTGGTTTAAATTTTATAAAGTGATATTCAATGCATGTTTCATAAACATGAATTATGCAATCTTATTTTACCACGAGTAAATTGTAATTATACGCACTGTGTTTTGGAGACGCTAACACTCTTATCCCATATTTTCAAAAATTGTTGTCTTACCTCCGACTAGTCTCAGTTGGATTAACCTTGACCATGCCATTAAACAGTTGTAACTCACTGTTATCTGTCAACGTTTCTCTTTAATGGTCAGGGTAGAATAGTTTTTTCACGGTTTTTTACTCAGCCATATCAACTAAAAACCCCTCCTTATGTAAACCCGTTTAGAATTACACACCCCCCAACCATTCACACCTCTTTCCATCGTCGGTGAAGGATTTCGGGCATGATCACAAAACGAAGTGAAGTTATAGGCAGGCACATCAGAAACGTTCAGGATGCCAATTAGCACAATCATAGGGAACCTTATCAGACAAATTTCAGGTATGTTTCCCTTTTCGAAGCTTGTTTCTAGACGCCGATCGTGGATAATATTGATGCTATAGGATCTAAGATTATAGGGTAACATATTAAATTAGGTATGTATAGTTAATTTTGGTAAATGTGGTTTGAATCGTATAAGGGTTTACGGTTCATTGGTTCTTGGGAAACGTAGATTGAAACAGCGGTGTTCACTCCTTAATTGAAACATGGGTGTTCATTTCGTGAATCGTATTAGGGTTTATAGTGTTTAATGAAATGTGATCACAGTGTTATTGTATTGTGTTCAAAGTATATGAAATGATCATGAAACAATTCAACTGATATTAGAAAGATACTATACAATGTACATTTAAGTGTTTATAGAAATGTTCATTCCCTGATTGAAACAATTCGAATGATATTACCATGATATTGTACTATGTCAAAATGTGTATAGACTAATTGATTTTTATTTTTATTTTTATTTTTTGTAGTCGATGTGAGGATGAACATTTCCATCACAGCTCTGGTGATCCACATGGTGGTAGCCTTGTATGTTCGCCCATTCCTCAACTTCCAGTATCCACCTGGAAATCAGAAAATTGAATAGTTTACCTGATAATTGAAGTGTAGGAATCTTATATGAGCTTATGTTTAACTGACTATGGATGTATATTGTTTAACTAATTATGGATGATTGTCCAATTAACTACTTTAGGATTATGGATGATGTTTTGTTTAACTGGTTATAAACATATGTTGGATTATGGATGATGTTTTGTTGAACTGGTTAACGTGCATTCTTTATGGATTATACCTTGATTAGGATTAGATGTTGATCATAACACAAGGTCAAACAGAAGGGAAAATTGGGCATTTGTTTTGTGGATGACAAACTGATAGGTCATTCATTATGGATGATACCTTAATTAGCCATAGATGTTGATCATAACAGGAATTAGACATTGTTTTATGCATTTGAATTTGAAAGCTCAAACAACTAATCCAGTTCACTTGTATTCTTGGTGAATTATGATCAGGAATTGGCCATTATATCTTGATTAGGATTAGATGAAAGATTAAACAAGAACTGGCCATTATTTGACACGTTGACTTTGGCAGGGTCAGGCAATTAAAGGTGTTGACTTTCCAAGGTTAAACAGATTAGGCGGGAATGGTTAAGAGTTATGCAGGGGTAAAAAGTTTTGTTGTTACAAAGGACATGGTGTGAAAAGAAAGGGTAAAATTATCATTTCATATGACAACTAACAGAAATATGATGTCATTTAACAGCAAGGTCCAAAATTAAATTGGGACTAGTCGGGGGGTAAGACAACATTTTTTTGAAAATAGATGTAAGGGTGTCAGCGTACCTAAAACACAAAGGATAAAATTGCAGTTTACTCATTTATCAATTTAAAAGCTAGCAATTCATTATTCCCAATATGTATTTAAGAAAACTTTAAAATATAAAACTTAGTTTATTGATTTCTTAACGTGCTTCTTACAAGTTGAGGAACTATAATATAGGATTTTTTTCGAGTAAAAAAATATATTAGTTTTTTATGAAAGTAACTACTTTAAGTACCATTAATCATTATTTTTTATAAGAAATTTTATTTGCGAAAAGATTTTTCTATTCACTTTTAGATTCGCTATTGGCCATATCCAAATGCCAAACCATAAAAAAATCTGATAGTCGGATTCTGTTTTCCAATGTTAAAATAAGAAAAGGTATAGCGTTGGGCATTTATACTTACAGAAATTGATCAGTCCAAAGGTTAATATTCTTGATAAATAATTATAATGTATAGTGTCATTAGAATATAATCTTAAAGTAGATTTGGAATTCTCTCTTGTGAGGATATGAATTACAATTTTTTTTTTGTTAGGGCTGCAAATGAACTGAACGAACATGAATAAGGTTTTGTTCGTGTTTGTTCACTAAGAAAATAATTGTGTTCACGAACTCTTATTGAACAATTATCGAACCAGATTTAATGTTTGTGGTCGTTCTTTAATAAAAATGAACATGTTTGTATTCGTTCATTAAGTTTTGCTAACAAACACAAATGACGCAAACGAATACAAACAAAAGTTTCTTGAACACAAATGAACTGAATACAAACAAGTGTTTATGCGCATTAACGAACATATATTAAAATTGGAATAAAATCGACATCTTTTCATCACAAACATTACGTAGGGTCCATCCAAGTTGTTAAAATGTATGTAATATACAATACACTAATATTAATTAAATATCATATTAGAGGGGGTTTTGAAGTATTTGAATAACATATAAAAGTTAAAAATACTAAATAACCATTGAACACAAACGGACATGTTAACGAACATAAATAAACGAACGTGGTCTCTATTCATGTATTTAACTAAATGAACGGAATTTGTGTCATGTTCGTTCATATATTATATATTAAACGAACGAACACAAACGAATTTCCATCAAATTAACAATTTACAAACTGTTCGTTGAACGTTCGGTTCATTTACAACCCTAGTTTAAGTAAAGGTACATAGGTTCAAAAACGTGTATGTTAAATAGTGTTATCCTAGATGAAAGACATATTGAATTCTATTTGATCACACAAACAAATCTCATTAATTAAAGAACGCCAATAACATATATTTGTAATGAAAATAGAAAAAACACACACACATTTTGAGACCAATTAGAGAAATCCAGGAAGTGAATTCTCACTACTACAAATTTTGCTACCAATTAGCTACGGACATATTGTGCTACAATTTTGCTATGGTTATATTTCGTCGCAAATGAAATCTACAGCAAAATCCGTAGCAAAACCGATGAAATATTTATAAAACAATTAACGTAGCAAAATCGATAGCGAAATCCATAGCAAAACCATAAAATAGATATTTAGAATTTTTTAATTTTATTTTCTTTCTTTTTTTCTTTTTTTTATTCATTCCGGATAAAACCTCCTTGAAGTATTAACTAACGGGGAGGAGTGAGATTATACAACCTGCCCTTTCTCTTTTTTTTCACAAATAGTAAGATGACTTAGCGACTTGCCTGAAAGCAGAAACCCAAAGGTTAGCCTTGCATGAACTAGGGGAAGATATAACTCAACTTCACACTGGTTAGCAAAACCCTAGAGCTTCCCTGCTTCGGTAGAACCTTATACTTTACCAAGTAAAAAAGTTTAAGCTGGGATCGATTACCTTTCTTAGCTAGGATAAAGTCATTGTCATCGCTAGCAGAACTTACACGCCTACTCGAACAAGACCGCTCAAAGAAGCAACCTGATGACCTCACCTATGAACATTACCCGCCATACCAAATGAGCTACAATACATGCCCTACCCAAAAGGACACCCCACTTTAACTCTCTACAACGATCGTAGCAACGCCAGAGAGCATATCTTCCGCTTCATCGAAGCACTTAGCGAACATGAAGAAAATGCAAACCTACGACTACGATGATTCTCTAAGTCCTTAACACCCTGTAATGAATAGAGGCCCCAGAGCTATGAAAGGAGAGAGTTTCCTATTCCATATTCCGGTTGACCAATTCGCGCAGTATCCAATCCAGAATATAGCCTTGCTTTTGCCCTCTCCCGATAGTACATTTATGCTCCTAAATCATTGAATTCAAACTCTCTTTCGGATGAAAGGGAGCGAGAAATTGACTTAAAAAAAGTTAAATAAAATCCGTAGCTAAATCTATAGCAAAGTTGAAAATAGAAGTATTTAAAAAACAATTAAATAAAATTCCTAGCAAAATTCATGGCAAAATCTAAGAAAAAAATATCTAAAACCAAAGATAAAAAAATTTGTAGCAACATCTATATTGAAACCGAGGAAATAATTATATAAAAAATAATAAAGCAAAATTCGTAGCAAAACCAAGAAAATTAATATTTAGAAATTAACAAAAAAAAAAGTTAAATAATATCGTAGCAAAATCTTTAGCAAAGTTGAGAATATAAGTATTTTCAAAATTATTAAGTAATTTGCCTACAAAAATTCGTAAAGAAATCTAGAAAAAAAATATCTAAGACCAAACGTAGGAAATGTTGTAGCAAACCCCGTTGCAAAAACAAGAAAAAAAATTAAAAAAATTAATAACATTGGTAGCAAATCCATAGCAATTTTGACAAAATAAATATTTAGAAAGTATTTTAATAAAACCAAATCAAAAATCAAGAAAATATGTATTGAAAAATAATTAATAAAATATATAGCAAATTAGAGTTACAATGACCCGTAATATCCAACATGACACACTTAGACATAATAACCCCTTACAAGGACTTTTTAAATTTAACGTAACCAAATAAGACCTGGTATAATATGTAGAAGATCCATCATGCCCCTTCAAAAGCTATTATAACTATTAAGATCTAAGATGTATCATCAATACAAGTATGACAAACTATAACGCATTACCAACATATATGACTCCCTACTAGAGATGAGCAAATGGTACCCCTACTGAATTCCCAAACCGAAATTTGGTACCGACATTTGGCGTTTTTGGTATCGGTTACCGATTTTTACCTTCAAATATCAGTCCGTTTACCGAACAAGTACTGGTGGTACTATACCAGTGGTAATTTTCGATGCCGGCACCAGTACCCATTTTTAAGATTTTCGTTACAGGTTGTAACCAAGCTCATCCCTAATGCCGTACTCATTACAAACCAATGAACATAGTTAAGAACTAATATGACCTATTAAGGCCAATTTGCCTTGACCAAGAGCTATTATTTCTCTTAGAATTCAGTGTCACGGTTTAAAATAGGTATTTTTACATATTTTCCCTTACTGAGAGACTTTATTACATATTTACCCAACTCATAAACTCAATTACATATTTCCTTTTTTATAAAATTACCCACTTACCCTTCACTATTATTGTAATTTAAGGAATTCCATCACTACCATTAAATCCCATGAAAATAGAGATTGATTTCAACCATTGCTGAAAAAACAAATCTCATTAAACCTCGTTAAAATCATTGTAATTTCCCCAAAATCCGGTTCTTTCCTATAGTAATATATAGACATACACAATAACTCATCTTTATGTTCTAACCTATTGTTACTCACTAATAGAGATATACATGGAACCTTGATTTACTTTGTATTGATATGAAGAATACATAATAAACTTCCAACTGTAAACGAGAGATATACATGGAATTTAAATAAGATATACAAGGAATATTAACCTAATTAAATATAGTTTAATCTTCATCTTTAAAACTCTCCTTCAAATCAAACACCACTGTAACTCCGCAAGCCATCATTGCCACCCTATTTAAGCAGCCACCTCATATCACCGCTCACCACCATGAACCAGAAAGGGGGCTTTGTAGCCCGTTTCCATACACGCCGCTGCTGGTTTCAACTACCAGCTGCCGCCCTTGTCTGCCAGAGGTGAAAACCCACCTGAAAACAACCGTCGTCGTCGCTTTGCACCACCAATCACCGCCCTGGTCTGCTTATGTTCTTTTTCCCGATAGGTTTTCGTTTGGGGTGTTCTAGTGTTAAAGAGAAGAGAGAACGTACTGTAGGGTTTCTGCAACTTATGTGGTTATGCTATGATTTCAAGAAAAATAAAATAAGAAACCATTAGTCTGTAACCCCAATTTAAATTAATATACATTTAGTTATTAACAAACAAAACAATTAATATAATTTTACAATTTAATTATAAGTTCATTATGGGTAAAATAGCAATTTAAGGGGAGTAGTTTTAATGAAATGGATAAATATGCAATATGTATAGTTTAGGAAGGGAAAATATGTAATTGATTTCAATGGCTGGGTAAATATGTAATAACGATCTTAGTAGTGGGATATATGTAATGACCCTTTAAAAAAAGCATGTCGTATTATAACGTATCACATCATTATATGAGTCGGTACATACCATATCAGCCAATTAAGTTCTAACCTAGCATATTAAGGGCCATAAGAATAAGGGGAGCACCATGGGGGGGAGGTCCTACACGACTTTCGGCCACAATGTGGAGCAAAAAATAGTAAAACATATAAACATTTCATAGGTTTGGAGCTTAGATGAAGAAAATGTACTAAGTCCTCATTTGTGGAAATCGTGTGGGAATAATTAGATGCCTACGTAGCAGTTTCCACACTCCGTTTCCAATAGACCATATCCCATCGTCTAATGTCACATTAAGAATTAACATTATATTATATTATATTATATTATATTATTATATATATCTTTAAAGTTGATGGAAGGAATAGTAGTTGGTAGTAATTAGTGCAGAGGGGGTAGTTGTCTATTAGACAAATATGTAATTGGTTATAGTTTAGAGGGCGGATCATGTACCATCATGCCTATATAAGTAACTATGATGTAACCTTAATTAACACAAAAGAATACAAATAATATTTACAATGTACTTTGGTATCGAAGGTTCTAGGTACAAAATTTCATTTATATGTATTTTTTTTATGTGCTCATGTTTTCTTCTCAATGATTTGTACAAGATGGCCTTGGGATTTTGAATGTTCTGAATGCTTCACAGGCTCACAGCAAAATAAATGAGTTATTATGAGCCAAACATGTATTATGCTTGGACATCTAGTTTGCTTTAAGGCATTTGATAAAAAAAGATGGCAATGAAGGTTCTAGAGGCGATGAAGATCAAGAGAAATGGTGTTGTTTGTATACATTGTAGTTTTGTGGCATCCATACGAAGTCTTCTTATGGGATGGAGTATTGTTTTCTTCATTTGAGATACCGAAAGTTGGGAGGCAATAGCAATTTGTATTTGGATAAAATGTGTAGCGCTTCGCATTTTTGTACTTTCCATATTTAGAAAGTGTAATCGTATATGGAAACTGGAATTCATGTCATAATCGTATTTCGTTTCCAACTTTGTAATCCGAGACACTAATCATAATGAAAATTCATACTTTATTCATACTTGTTATACGTGCAATCAATCATTTAAATACATGTTTACATGCAAACCAATACTTATTATACGTTCAATGCTTATACATAAACTTTATACTTGAAATACTTGAAAAACATGCTTAAATACGTAAAAACAACCCAAACTAACACCTTGTGCGAACTGAACCCACTTCGCACGAAGTGAACCCACTTCGTACAAAGTGAAGTGCACTTCGCATGAAGTGAACCCACTTCGCACGAAGTGGAGCTGCAGCAATTCGTTTCTATAAATAAGTGCACACTTCACACCTTCAAACCTTCTGAATCTTAACACTTTCACTCTGAAATCTCCAGGTTTTGGCAGAATAATCTCAATACTTCTAAGTTAGTGTTAGCTCACTACACTCCTATTTTTTACAATTTCTTCTTTTGTTTCTCTTACTTTTTTCTTTTGTACAAGTGTGGAAGCTAACCAAGTTCACCATCCTCAATGGAATGGACATGTGTTCTAGCAAGTGTGAGAACGATGGGAGCCTTGGCTTTCCGAATTAAGTTCCACACCTCACTTGTACACCTTTTATTCGTATTATATTTCCGTACATTCATGACCAACGGTTTTATTGTAACATTCGTCGGAAAACGGGTTTCAAAACCCGCTTCGTTATTAATCATAATCAGTTATAAGTTTCGTTGCGTATTTTATTATTCAGATTAATTTAAACAATACATAATTAATAAATACTTTAGAATTTAAAAAACCATAATTTATAAATAATAATAAATAGTGAATAAAAAATAAAATGGAGACGCCGGGTTTCGAACCCGGGTCACCCGCAGCACAAACACACAACACACCGCTCCGCCACACACTTCCTTTGTGACAAATACTGAAACAAATAACATTTAAAAAACCCGAAAGTCAAATCCAGTAAACAACGCGCCAGAACTCGCAATCACCGGAGAAAACATAAACTCCGCGAATTTGGTTGTTTCTCCTTTGACCGAAACGCGATAACCGACTTCGACATCAGTTATAACCGATGTCTAACCATCAATTTCAGTCAAGACCGTTACCCTTGAAGATCGAAAATCTTGACCGCGAAATCATGGTTTCTAAATTGAATCAATTGGCCTGTTTCCACTACAAATACCCACCCAAACACCTTGTAAACTTTTCGCTCAGAATCCCGCTCACTCATGAAGCTTTAGTCCACTCAGAACACGTCGCCGGAAATTCTCGCACTCGCCGGAAAATCACCGGATAACCGAAACCTTACTCCTAATCGGTACAATCATCTAAACCTCCATGCTATCTCTTGATTTATACTTTAATTGTTCAAACCAATAATTGAAACTGTTAAACAGTTCACTCAGCGGGAATCCGCAAATCAGAGCCGACGAAATCTTGCCGGAAAATCTGAAGAAAACACTCTGTGTTGGTACATCTTATTCCTTAATCTTCCTTCTCTATTTCAATTCAATCAATTATAAGTGTTAGATTTCACTGTTTTGTGTTCTTGTAAACGAAGAAGATGAAGTCGAATATATGTATTTATATAATTAAAACCGGATATTCAAACGGGTTAGACACACAGTCCAGCGGTGGACTGTGTGCAAATACAATATGCACGTCCCGAGTTCGAATCGCACAAGTTACCGACTTTCAGAAATAAAACCAACATTTTTAGAACTTAATCAGATCAAGTCACATAATGTTTATAAGAGGAATATAATTCAGTAGTTAAGCAGATTAGACACACAGCCCAACTGGTTGGGCTGTGCGCACTCGAACCAAAGGACCCGAGTTCGACTTCGGGTCTCTGCAACGGTTCGGCCATATAAATCATTTTTAATAAAAACCAAATAAGTTTAAGGTTAATTAGTATATATATATAATTAAAACAGAGAATATTTCGGGTTAGACACGTAGCTCAGTTGGTAGAGCTGCGTGCACGTATACGAGAGGTCCCGAGTTCGAACCTCACTCAGCGCATAGAAAACACAGTCTGACCGGTCAAGACCCGGTCAACGGTCAAAAAGTCAACTTTTTTTATTTCTTTTTATTTATTTATTTAATTGGAAAATTATTTAAAAATACTTAAAAATAAGATTATTAAAGTTAGAAAATTTTCCTTAAACTCACAAAAATAAATCTAAAAATCTCATTTAAAGCACTAATTAAAAATATTAATCTCAAATAAAATTTATTTATTTATCGAATCATTTTGTTATTATCTAGGTTAGTTCTTCCCTCGTCGATTGAATCATAAATTCGTGCGCATTCATCGTCATCAAATAACGCATCTATTGTGAGTGAATCTCTACCAATTCCCCGTTTTAATCATGTTTTGGGGTGTATCATGTGTCGTATAATTCTTTTTATTTTACTTAAACACTTGTGCATACATCATATCCGTGATCAAATGTGTATCAAATGTGTATCAATTGTTGTGTGAATTATATGTAGATTGGATTTATCATTTTCAGTGCACGCATTTCATTAGGCCCATCAGTTCCCCGTGGGAGACGGGTTGAGCATCAGGAGCCTCATTAGATCGGCTCCGTTTGATTGAGCCTTGATCTCACATACATCATCATTCATGTCATATACTCATTCAAAGTGGTTTGTGATTGTTTATATCTATATATGTTTGCTCACATGTGATTATTGCACAAATTTTCCTTATTAAATAAATCAAGAAATTAGTAACAATGTTTTATCAAGGTTCACTCGCCAACTTTTGTTGACCCAAAATATCCCCCGTTTTACACATAATACAGGTGATCCAGCTGAGACAAGAAACACATAGGAAGGCCTAGAAGAATAAACAAGTTTAAGCTTTAGAAAAATTATATAGTTTTATTTTCTTGTAATTGTATGAATTTTGTTTTGGATATTTAAGTTGTAATTTGAATTTAATAAATATGAAACATCTTAGTAAACATCATGAGCTTTGGTGATAACCCAATTATGCCCCGACTTTTATTCCGTTGCGGGTCGGGGTGTGACAGATTGGTATCAGAGCTTATGACTATAGGGATATAGGATAGGTTATTAGACCCTTAGAGCCTATACTATAGTTGATTAAAATTTTAAATTGTTTATGCGTTACATACAAAATTCATGATGTTTATATGCTTTATGTTTATTTTTACACTCAATGTTATGCAAGCATGCTCACAAATACATGTTATTATACAATGCTCATCATGAATCATATCCTCATAACATATCATATCCATGAGAGCACACACCTCACGATTACCATGATTTTTGCAATGATTTTTGTATTTTTCAAATCACATCAAAGTGAGTTCTCATGACGGGCATGTAGTAACTGGAAGGGTACGAGTACCGGTAGTCGGAACGTCCTGTCTAGGCTTGGCATTCGTATAAATCCAAAATAAAGGACCAGTTTGCCTACCTGGGGACTAACGATGAGAGTACGAAGGACCTATTAGGCCAAAGCATGCTATACCAAACGTCGTGTGAGCTAACCCCACTTTGAGTTGTGATTGTGTCTACACCTGGACACCCTCCTACCATACATCTCGCAATCATATTTTACGATTTTCATTCGGGTGGTGCGAGTGTTAATCCGCCAACACCAATGTGAATCCTACTAAGCCCAATAGTCATGGGGGCCCACATGACTACACAGGCGATGGTATGGGGGACATTGGAGGCCCAAACATGAGCAAACCCAAGACATCCTATGGATGTAGTTAAATTATTGCCAATTATGTTGTTTTTCATTCTTTTTACGACACATGACACCTAGAAAATTCTTAAACTCACAATCTTCCTATGTATGTTCCTGTAGATGTCGGCTAGGCAACTACGTGGAGGTAGAAAGTCAGGAAGATCAAATGAACGCTTGGCCACACAAATTGCTAAACAAATGGCCGCAGTACTTCCTGACATCGTAATGCAAGTTCAACAAGCTCTCACCACAAATCCTATCAACCCTCCCAATCAAGAAGACCAGAGCGTCGCCAACCCTCCTTCCAAAAAGTGCTCCTACAAACACTTCAAATCTTGCGATCCCCCAAAGTATGAAGGGACCGAAGGTGTTACTGCCCTCCTTCACTGGTTTGAAGAAATAGAGAACACTTTCCTCAATTGTGACTGTCCCGATGATCGTAAGGTACGTTATGCAACTGGAAGACTGTTTGGGTAGCCTAACCTGGTGGAACACGGAAAAGGGTAAACGAGGAGTTGAAGATGCCATGGCCTTAACATGGGAAGAGTTAAGGGAACTCATGACAAGACGCTTCTGTCCAAGAAGCGATATCAAAAAGTTGGAAGATGAATTCCACGCGCTGAAACAAAAGGAAGGAGATCACACCTCCTATAATAAGCGATTTCTCGAGCTGAACCAAATGATCCCTAATTTGTTCACCCCCTTGTACCGCTTAGTCGAACACTACATTCGAGGCCTCCCCTCGAAAATCCAAGATTCGGTTTTAAGCACTTCGCCTACAACACTTGAAGCCGCAATGGAATTAGCTACAGAACTCACTGAAAATCGTATTCGAAACGGCAAATTCAAAGATGAAAAGAAGAAAGCACCCATAGAGACCCCAACTCCAAACCACCCATACTCCTCCTCAAAGTTTGCTGGTAAGAGGAAACGAAACAGCAAGAATTTTGCTGTCACTCAAACCAACCCTCCTATCACTGCTGCACCAATCACCCAAATCGCTCCCTCAGCTGCGCCATTTAAAAAGCCATACACCGGCCCACACCCAAAATGCAACGTTGTCAATACCATCACCCTCCCGAAACTCTTTGCCAACATTGCACAAGCTGTGGCCGTGCAGGTCACACCATCCAAACCTGCCGTATTCTTCAACGAATGAACCGCAGTCAACCACAAACCCAAACCCAAAATCAGATAGTGGGTCAAGCCCAACAACCCTTACTTCTACCACCGTACCACACGCAGCCCAAACTTACTTCCAACCCAACTACCCCATGATGCAACCCATGCGAGCTTGTTACAACTGTGGGGACCTAAACCACTTCAGGAACACTTGTCCACGCTTGGTGAACATCATCCATGCCCAAGCTCAAGCAAACCCGGTAAACCAAGCTAACCAAGCTCCTCCACCTGCCAGAGGAAGAGCTTTCAACATCAATGCCAACCAAGCTAGGGCTGACAACAACGTGGTCAACGGTACGTTTCTCATTAATGGTAGTTATGCATCCATATTATTCGATACTGGTGCGGATAAGAGATTTGTGTCCTTAGAGTTTGAACCTATCCTCAACCAAACTCGTGTTAATCTCATGGAATCTCTAACGGTGGAAGTTGCTGACGGAAAACCCGTTTATTAAATTCTATTATACGCGATTGTACCCTCACTCTAAACGATCACGATTTTCCAGTTGACCTCATTCCTATGAAGTTGGGAAGTTTCAATGTTATAATCGGTATGGACTGGCTCAGCCAGCATCACGCTGAAGTAGTGTGCCGCGAAAAGTTCATTCGCATTCCTCTTGCAGACGGTCAGACCCTACGTATTTTTGGAGAAACCCCTTCGAAAGGACTCAAATTAATGTCCTGCCTTCAAGCCCGAAAATATCTCCGCAAGAACTATGTCGCATTCCCTAACTCACGTCGTCAAAAAGGGAAACAAGGAGAAGAAACTCGAAGATATCCCAGTTGTGAAAGAATTCCCACAAGTCTTTCCCGACGACATTTCAGGACTCCCTCCTATGAGAGAAGTCGAATTCCGCATCGATCTTGTACCTGGCGCTACACCAGTCGCAAAATCTCCTTATAGGTTAGCCCCATCCGAAATGCAAGAGCTGGCCAGTCAACTGCAAGAGCTGATTGACAAAGGATTCATACGTCCTAGCTCCTCGCCTTGGGGTGCACCTGTTCTCTTTGTGAAGAAGAAAGATGGAACGTTTCGCATGTGCATTGAATATAGAGACTCAACAAGTTAACGGTTAAAAATCGCTATCCACTACCTCGCATCGATGACCTCCTAGACCAACTTCAAGGCGCCACCTGCTTTTCAAAAATCGACCTTCGTTCTGGTTATCATCAGCTCAGAGTACATGAAGAAGATATCCCAAAGACCAGCCTTCCGGACTCGTTATGGTCATTACGAATTCATGGTCATGCCATTCGGTTTAACCAACGCCCCCGCTGTCTTCATGGATCTAATGTATAGGGTATGCAAACCCTACCTCGACCGTTTCGTCATAGTCTTCATCGACGACATCCTTATCTACTCCAAGTCTAAATCCGATCATGAGCGACACCTTCGACTCATCCTTACACTTTTAAGGACTGAAAAGCTCTACGCTAAGTTCTCAAAATGCGAATTCTGGTTAGGAGAAGTACAATTCCTTGGACATGTCGTCAATGACAAGGGAATTCATGTTGATCCTTCAAAAATCAAGGCAGTGCAAGAATGGCAAGCGCCACGTACCCCTACCGAAGTAAGGTCATTTCTTGGTTTGGCTGGTTACTATCGACGCTTCATTGCCAATTTTTCTCGTATTGTGTCCCACTCACGGCCTTGACTCATAAAGGAAAACCCTTCATATGGGGACCTAAGCAAGAAGAGGCCTTCCAAACTCTAAAGCAAAAACTTTGTGACGCACCTATCCTCACACTCCCTGAAGGTTGCGATGACTTTGTAGTATATTGCGATGCATCAGGGCAAGGACTAGGCTGTGTATTGATGCACAAAGGAAAAGTGATAGCCTATGCTTCTAGGCAACTCAAGGTTCATGAGAAGAATTACACCACCCACGACCTGGAACTTGGAGCCGTCGTGTTCGCTCTCAAGATATGGAGACATTACCTCTACGGTACCAAGTGTGAAATATACACTGACCACAAAAGTCTCCAACATATCTTCAACCAAAAGGAGTTGAATTGAGGCAACGAAGATGGGTCGAACTTCTCAATGACTACGACTGTGAAATTCGGTATCATCCTGGCAAGGCAAACGTGGTGGCCGATGCGCTCAGTCGAAAAGTTATGCGAACTCCATTCGTCTTCTATGTTCACAAATCATAACCGACATCAAAGATCGAATCCGACAAGCTCAACATGTTTCTGTAACAGAAAATGACGTACGCGATGAGCTGTCGTGTGGAGCTGAACTAAAAATCAAAACCAAATCCGACGGTATTCTATACTATTTAAATCGCATATGGATTCCTGATCGCGATAACCTTCGTGATTTCCTCATGAATGAGGCGCACAAAACATGATACTCTGTACACCCAGGAGCCGACAAGATGTATCAAGACCTACGATACACCTACTGGTGCCTGGCATGAAAAAGGATATCGCTGTTCTTGTTTCCAAGTGCCTTACCTGTTCCAAAGTAAAAGCTGAACATCAAAGACCTTCAGGACTTCTAGTCCAACCCGAAATACCTGTATGGAAGTGGGAAAACATAACCATGGATTTCATACCGGGTTACCTCGCCTCCAGTGGGTATGACACCATATGGGTAATAATCGATCGTCTTACAAAGTCATCTCACTTCATTCCGATTCGCGAGGACTTCAAGAACGAGAAGTTAGCTCGTATCTACATCAGCGAGATCGTAAGCCATCATGGTGTACCATTAAGCATCATTTCAGACCGTGATGGTCGTTTCACTTCACGAACATGGCAAGCCGTACAAACCGCTTTGGGTACACGATTAGACCTCAGTACCGCTTTTCATCCTCAAACTGATGCCAATCTGAACGCACCATCCAAACCCTTGAAGACATGCTGCAAGCATGTGTCATAGACTTCAAAGGGAACTGGGACGCTCACCTACCATTAGTGGAATTTTCGTACAACAATAGCTATCATTCAAGTATCGGCATGGCTCCTTTCGAAGCTTTATATGGTCGTAAGTGCCGATCTCCAGTATGTTGGCACGAAATTGGGGAATCACAAATCACCGGTCCATAATTAATTCAAGAAACAACCGACAAGGTCATTCAAATTCGAAACAATCTTCTAGCGGCTCAAAGTCGTCAAAAGAGTTATGCAGACAAACGACGAAAGCCCTTGGAGTTTGACATTGGTGATCAAGTACTTTTAAAAGTATCATCGTGGAAGGGAGTTGTTCGTTTTGGCCAGAAGGGCAAGCTAGCACCACGCTATGTAGGACCTTTCAAGATACTCGAAAGAGTAGGTCCAGTAGCATACAAGCTTGACCTACCAGAAGAGCTCAACAGAATTCATCCCACATTTCATGTATCAAACTTGAAAAAGTGCCTCGCCGATGAAAACCTCCATATTCCTCTAGAAGACATTCAAGTCGATGAATCTATGCACTTCATTGAAAGACCAGTAGAAATTATGGACTTCGGAGAGAAGCGTTTAAGACGAAGTCGTATTACAATTGTCAGGGTACGTTGGGAGTCGAAACGAGGACCCGAGTTTACTTGGGAACGTGAAGACTCAAAGCGCGAAAAATATCCGCATCTTTTTCCAGTTACCACTACTACTTAAATTTCGGGACGAAATTTCTAAAAGTAGGGGATACTGTAACATTCGTCGGAAAACGGGTTTCAAAACCCGCTTCGTTTATTAATCAATAATCAGTTATAAGTTTGTTGCGTATTTATTATTCAGATTAATTTTAAACAATACATAATTAATAAATACTTTAGAATTTGAAAAACCATAATTTATAAATAATAATAAATAGTGAATAAAAAATACAATGGAGACGCCGTGTTTCGAACCCGGGTCACCCGCAAGCACAAACACACAACACACCGCTCCGCCACACACTTCCTTTGTGACAAATACTGAAACAAATAACATTTAAAGTAAAACCCGAAAGTCAAATCCGGTAAACAACGCGCCAGAACTCGCAATCACCGGAGAAAACATAAACTCCGCGAATTTGGCTGTTTTTGACCGAAACGCGATAACCGACTTCGACATCAGTTATAACCGATGTCTAACCATCAATTTCAGTCAAGACCGTTACCCTTGAAGATCGAAAATCTTGACCGCGAAATCATGGTTTCTAAATTGAATCAATTGGCCTGTTTCCACTACAAATACCCACCCAAACACCTTGTAAACTTTTCGCTCAGAATCCCGCTCACTCATGAAGCTTTAGTCCACTCAGAATACGTCGCCGGAAATTCTCGCACTCGCCGGAAAATCACCGGAGAACCGAAACCTTACTCCTAATCGGTACAATCATCTAAACCTCCCTGCTATCTCTTGATTTATACTTTAATTGTTCAAACCAATAATCTAAACTGTTAAACAGTTCACTCAAGCCGGAATCCGCAAATCAGAGCCGAGGAAATCTTGCCGGAAAATCTGAAGAAAACACTCTGTGTTGGTACATCTTATTCCTTAATCTTCCTTCTCTATTTCAATTCAATCAATTATAAGTGTTGTCGATCGATTAAACAGAACAGTCGTATTTCACTGTTTTGTGTTCTTGTAAACGAAGAAGATGAAGTCGAATATATGTATTTATATAATTAAAACCGGATATTCAAACGGGTTAGACACACAGTCCAGCGGTGGACTGTGTGCAAATACAATATGCACGTCCCGAGTTCGAATCGCACAAGTTACCGACTTTTAGAAATAAAACCAACATTTTTAGAACTTAATCAGATCAAGTCACAGCATGTTTATAAGAGGAATATAATTCAGTAGTTAAGCAGATTAGACACACAGCCCAACTGGTTGGGCTGTGCGCACTCGAACCAAAGGACCCGAGTTCGACTCCGGGTCTGCAACCGGTTCGGTCATATAAATCATTTTTAATAAAAACCAAATAAGTTTAAGGTTAATTAGTATATATATATAATTAAAACAGAGAATATTTCGGGTTAGACACGTAGCTCAGTTGGTAGAGCTGCGCGCACGTATACGAGAGGTTCCGAGTTCGAACCTCACTCAGCGCATAGAAAACACATCTGACCGGTCAAGACCCGGTCAACGGTCAAAAAGCCAACTTTTTTTATTTCTTTTTATTTATTTATTTAATTGGAAAATTATTTAAAAATACTTAAAAATAAGATTATTAAAGTTAGAAATTTCCTTAAACTCACAAAAATAAATCTAAAAATCCCATTTAAGAGCACTAATTAAAAATATTAATCTCAAATAAAATTTATTTATTTATCGAATCATTTTGTTATTATCTAGGTTAGTTCTTCCCTCGTCGATTGAATCATAAATTCGTGCGCATTCATCGTCATCAAAGAACGCACCCATTGTGAGTGAATCTCTACCAATTCCCCGTTTTAATCATGTTTTGGGGTGTATCATGTGTCGTATAATTCTTTTTATTTTACTTAAACACTTGTGCATACATCATATCCGTGATCAAATGTGTATCAAATGTGTATCAATTGTTGTGTGAATTATATGTAGATTAGATTTATCATTTTCAGTGCACGCATTTCATTAGGCCCATCAGTTCCCCGTGGGAGACGGGTTGAGCATCAGGAGCCTCATTAGATCGGCTCCGTTTGATTGAGCCTTGATCTCACATACATCATCATTCATGTCATATACTCATTCAAAGTAGTTTGTGATTGTTTATCTATATATGTTTGCTCACATGTGATTATTGCACAAATTTTCCTTATTAAATAAATCAAGAAATTAGTAACAATGTTTTATCAAGGTTCACTCGCCAACTTTTGTTGACCCAAAATATCCCCTGTTTTACACATGATACAGGTGATCCAACTGAGACAAGAAACACATAGGAAGGCCTAGAAGAATAAACAAGTTTAAGCTTTGGAAAAATTATATAGTTTCATTTTCTTGTAATTGTATGAATTTTGTTTTGGATATTTAAGTTGTAAGTTGAATTTAATAAATAAACATCTTAGTAAACATCATGAGCTTTGGTGATAACCCAATTATGCCCCGACTTTTATTCCGCTGCGGGTCGGGGTGTGACATTTATCAACTATGTTGATAAACTTAGTGCTTTGGTGAATCATATAATGAGGTTTCCATATCCTTGCTTGAACTCCATGACGTATCCAACGGATTCTGGACATAATATATATACACACATTATCGACTATAAAATATTTTACGTTTATACTTATCTGAGTTCATGACACTAAACGATTCATGGATAGATGTTATAACTGGGGGCTAATCTGTCTCGTTCCTAAATTTTTCGTTCAACAGAACTCAGTGTCGAAACGGGTGTTTAGACGAGCTACACCTTCCAGAACTGTCAACTTCGTACGGAGTGGACTGTTACTTCGCACAAAGTGAATATCCCCTACGTACGAAGTGGTATTTTGCCGCGTTTACCTTTTACATTCTTTCCAGTTTCAAATTTGAAATAATTCGCCAACTTGGAATACTCACACACCTTTGTCCCCTCGTGTAGGGTAACTTCGGTGTTCTACCCTTCAACTAAACGACTCTCGGATTGCTAGAAAAGCTTGCAAAACCGTGAGTATACTCGACTCCCCTTTTTCTTATTTACACAATTGGGGTGCAACATATATGTTCTATCAACCCACAAAATCACGATACTTAATGCATGATCACAAAACAAACATTCATTTATTCATTCTTAATACGAATACATGCAAACTTATATATACTAGAATCGAATGCGTTATGCTACGTCATTAACTGTGTACAAGCCTCCCATAACATGTATAGCGCTATAGGAGTAACGCACCACCCGTATTCGTGAGGTCATGTTAACTAAAAACGGTCTGATCATTTCTATGATTAGATTACGTTAGCGGTAAACTTTGGGTTGACATGTATAGTCGCATTACTAGTATTGTACGTTAGTTTGAAGTAACGTTTATGCCATGTGGAATGTTTAAATTTTTATTATCTGGTACTGAAACTTGTATACTCGTCAATATCTTGTGTGTTGAACTATACTTTAATATATGTTGCAGGATTATGATGATGACAAAGATGCATGGAATCTAGTAGGATGAACTAGAAACCCGTATTTAATTTAGTCTTTTGTTGTATTGTCTTTCTTGATTATGATGTTGTA
This sequence comes from Scalesia atractyloides, assembly GCA_947069175.1. Lineage (NCBI taxonomy): Eukaryota > Viridiplantae > Streptophyta > Magnoliopsida > Asterales > Asteraceae > Scalesia > Scalesia atractyloides. The sequence continues at coordinate 43,541,046 of CAMTDV010000014.1, forward strand.
ATTTGTTTCCAAAACTATGTACTTGAATTTAGTGATAAAATGGAATATTGTTCTTTAATTACTTGTCGCAAATAGTGTTATGAAGTCTTGAGTAATTTATTTCGTCCTGCCCTGATGTTTCCGCCATCGGTTGGGGTGTAACAGATTGGTATCAAGCCATAACTATACGGAATTAGGAAACACTGCTGACTTGACCTAGTCTATAGTCTAAGTACCCAAAACAGACCTATTCATGCGAATTGAACCCCCTCGTATGAACTGAACCCCTTTGTGCAGACCGGAATTAGCTTCGCACGAAATGGTCACTTTGTACGAAGTGGACACCTCGCATGAAGTACTTTTCACTCCACACGAAGTGAATTCACTTTGCATGAAGTGAGCTCATTTCGCACGAAGTGAACTATTTACTCGCTTAAAACGTTTAATTTCTTCATGTTCTGCTTCTGATCTAGCTCTGTTTGTCTTAAAACTTGCATTCCTTTCCTAAGGCTAACACAATACACACGTGAAGACACTCATACTTCAACAACAAGACGATTTTCACCAAAATAGGCTCAATGGACCGCAATTTTTGGTGAAGTCCCTCGTTCAGCGTATTCGATTTCACACGCAGTTACGTCGTCAAGTTGGAGTGATATCCACATCTTGATGGAAAACTTCCCTTTCATACTCTAGTTGACCTTACCAACGAGTCAAAATTTGCTCCTTGTTTAGTAAGTGTCAACCACACTTAGGGTGCGATGTTATCAAGTTAAGGGTGAAACCCGCATCTTGATAACTAGTCCCATTCCTCGATCTTCAATCCCGCCAAAGTTTCGAATTTTCGATCGATTAAGGACATATAGTATCTGGAAGGGTAAATACGTTAACCGCTTCTCGGTGAGAGTATTCTACCTATTAGGCCAAAGCATGTCTCCCTAACTCGAAAGGACTTTCGATTTACTTTAGACTAATCTTAGTTTCGTTCCGAGACACTCCAAGTTTCACATTAAATCTCTTTTATGTTATATTAATTTCTATGTGTTTTACTTTGATACGTTTATTTTTTCAAGTCGAAAGCACAAATCGCACGTTATCCGCAATCTAAAACAACACTAATAATCGTGAACAAACTATATTTACTACTCTTATCGTCTTTATACGTCGTTACGCCATGCAAATACGTGTTATACTTATATAACCAATGTGAAACTTACGTGTTATGTGAAATACTTAATGCCTATTCTTGCAACAAACATTATTTTTTAAATAACATTATGATCAAGTCTCATCCTTTCTCTTATTATCAACCCTCTAGATATCTTCTTCACGATTCTCGAACACAAGGATGAACTCCAAGTCAAGCTCCAAGTCCAACTACATTAGCGATTCGATGTCCAAGTAGGACATGATGAAGTTCATGGCCAAGCGGATGGCCAAGATTATCCCTGATATTGTTAGCAAGATCCAGCCAACACCAAACCCCAACAACACCGAATCCTCATACACCTCGGTTGACTCTAAAGTCGATTCACCCAAGTCAACCTTTTCGTTCAAATCATTTAACTCTTGAACTCAATGCCATTCACGGGCGAAAAGGGAGCGACGAATATGCTCCAATGGTTTGATGCCACTGAAGTCACTTTCCGTCAAAGTGGGTGTCCCGAACACCTTCGCACCATCAACACCACTGGCGTCTTCCGATCGAGAGCTCTTGATTGGTGGACCGCCAAACGCAACGTACGTGGTAACGATGCCGCTAATGCGCTCACTTGGGCCGAGCTCAAGAAACTCATGAACGATGAATTTTACCCTCCCCACGAGCTCCAACAAGTCGAGAACGAGTTTGGAACCTCAAGCAAATCGGGAATGACAATACCGGCCTCACCACTAGGTTCAAACAACTTAGCATACTTTGCACTGGCCAGTCGATTCCACCGACAAGGCCATGCCAAATACATTCGAGCCCTCCCTTCCTCCTTCTCCAACTACGTCGAGGCAGCTCAACCCAAAACCCTCGAGGATACCAATCGTTTAGCCGCCAAGTTTAACCATAAACAAGTTTTGAGTGGAACCTTTGAATCAAAGGGTTCTACCAAAACGGTTCACCAAGCCACCACCGAACCAAACGCTGAACCATCCAAGCCTTCACTTAAACCCAATACCAACGGTAAGAAGCGGAAGCCTTCAAACTGAAACCATGCGGTTGTTACTCCACTAAACCCTCCACAGCAACAATTAGCCCTAACCCAAAACCCCGAACCAACCAAACGAGGCTACACTGGGACTCTTCCCAAGTGTGCGACTTGCACCTACCATCATCCTACCACCCACCATGTCGCCTTTGCACTATGTGCAATAGGTTTGGGCACTTTAATACCCACTGTCGTTTTGGCCCAAAGCCACAAGGTAACCAAACCCTGCCACCTGCCCAAAACCAAACCCAACAACCAGCTAACAATGGTTACGCTTGCTACAAATGTGGCGACCCAAACCATCTCAACAACGTTTGCCACAATGAAACAACCAAGTGCAGCAACAAGCTCCTCGTGGAAGAGCTTTTGTCATCACTGCCACTCAGGCTCAGAACAACAACGACGTCGTTAACAGTACATTTCTTATGAATGATGCTTATGCTTCATGTTTATTTAACACTGGCACGGATAAGACTTTTGTATCAGTTGATTTTGAACCACTGCTTAAGTGTAGATGATCTATGTTGCCAAAATCGTTCGGTGTCGAAGTCCCTAATGGTAAATCGATCACCGTCGATTCCGTTCTTTCTAATTGTTCTTTGGATTTCAACGAGCATAAGTTTTCAATCAATCTCATACACATGCAATTGGGTAGTTTCGATATCATATTAGGCATGGATTGGCTTAGGCGAGTCCGTGCTGAAGTTGTTTGTTCGGAGAAATTTATTTGTCTTCCCCTCCCTTCTGGTGATTCGTTACACGTCTACGGTGAGAAACCTTCAAAGGGTCTCAAACTTATGTCGTGTACTCAAGGAACAAATACTTACGCTAAGAGTACTTTGCTTTTCTTACTCACATTCTAGAAAAGAAGGGCAAAGGAAAAGGCGTGAGTGACGTTCCTGTTGTTTGTGACTTTCCCAACGTCTTTCCAGAAGACCTACTTGGTCCTCCTCCTCGATTTGTCGACTTTCACATTGACCTCATTCCTGGCGCTACCCATGTTGCTAAATCTCTGTATCGTCTCGCATCCCTCGAAATGCAAGAGCTATCGAGCCCATTTCAAGAATTAATTGATAAAGGCTTTATACTCCCTAGTACTTCTCCTTGGGGCGCTCATGTCCTCTTTGTCAAGAAGAAGGACGGTTCTTTTCACATGTGTATCGATTATCGTGAAGTTAACAAACTAACCGTCAAGAACCGTTATCCACTTTCTCGCATCGATGATCTATTCGATCAACTCCATGGCACAACTTGTTTCTCTAAAATCGATCTTCGTTCGGGCTATCATCAACTTCGAATCCTCGAAGGAGACATTCCTAAAACTGTGTTTCGTACTAGATATGGTCACTACGAGTTCGTGGTCATGCCCTTCGGTTTAACCAACACACCCGCGGTCTTCATGGATTTGATGAACCGTGTGTGTAAACCCTACTTGGACCGTCCGTATTCGTGAGGCCATGTTAAGTAAACAAAACGGTCTGATCATTTCTCTGATTAGATTACGCTAGCGATGAACTTTGGGTTAACATGTATAGTCGCATTCCTAGGATGTGATTTTGGATATATTTTAATATAAAAAGGATGTGTTCTCAAGTTAAATGCAAACAAGGGGATGATATCTATAGCAAAAACATAATAAAATTTGTAGCAAAGTTGCATATGAATTTGTATCTAAGTTTTGTAGCAATTTTTTATGACCCAATTTGTAGCAAAAATTTGTAGCCAAAAACCTCTAACAAAAAACGTCGCCAAAAATCTATAGGAATTTTCATATCTAAAAACTCCGTAAGTGAAATTTCATAACACATCTCGTAGCAAAAAATCTACAGCAATTTTCATAGCTAAAAAATCCATAGCTGAAATATCATAGCAAATTTAGTAGCGAACATTTTCGTAGCAAAATCGATAGCGGTAATAGTGACATCCCTTTATGTAGCTAAAATATGATCCCGTAGCTAAAATATCTAGCAAATAAATTAGCGACGAGACTTATAGCTACGGACCTGGTTTATAGCAAATCCCTAGCAAAATGGGTGTTTGCTATGCATTTGTTACAAATTTAGCCATAGCAAATGCCTATTTTTGTATGACTCACTCAATTTTACACATAAATTTCTTACACTTAGAATTCTTGAGGAAATATATTGCAAGAGATGTCTAATGAAGACGACTTGACATACTTAATTATCTTAATACTATCTCTTAATAATATGATAAACATTTCTAACATCATGTGAGTTATGTTCAGATTTTGTTCAAGTTTGTCAACATATTGTAATGAAATATGGATATTTAACTACCTAAGTGTCAAGATCTTGATCTTTAGATTTTTAGTGTGGTGGACTTTATCTTCAAAAACAAAATGTATTTTGAACAACTAACTCTTGATGACAACCGTACCTTTATAATAGATATTGAAATACCATAAAGAGTCATCAAATGTTATGAATTAGTGCAACATATATTTCAACTTTTATTAACACAACATTAAATATACGACTTGATTTATTACTTAAGACTTTTATATTTCAACTTTTACAAGACTTTTAGTGTCGCATTCCATACTTTTTGTTTTCAGTTTTAGAGACTTGCTCGATTTGCACAACCATGTGGGTCTTAAGGAACAGGCCAAAAGCGTCTTTCAAGGCATCATCATTACGGCTTGCTGGAGCTTGTGGAGAGCTCGTAATGGGTGGAAGTTCAACAACAAGACCCCGAAAGTGGAAGATATTATATCCGAAGTGAAGACGCTTAGGTTTCTTTGGGTGAGAAGTAGATCGAAACTAAAGTGCCTTTCGTGGGCTTATTGGTGTAATTTTGTTATAATATAAGCTCTTTGTCTTGGCCGTCCTGTTTTGGGGTTGGTGGCGTTTCTAATGAAGTTAACCTTTCAAAAAAATGCTAATTAAAGCAACACATTTTAATGCTTAGATCTAACAGTTTTTTAACTACTTAAATTCGTCTTCAGCGGGAATCGAACACTTAATCTCAAAGGGAGCACACCTTAACTCTAATGACATTGGATACAACCCCCCACCCTTTAGATCTAACAGTTGATACTCATTCTTGAGAAGTCTTAACTTGGAAACAATAATCCTAGTTTTCACAAACACTTTTTAGCGATTTCCAAATGTCAAACTCATCATCAAAGTTATGTCTAAGGCTATAGGGTGTGGTTATAACTTTTAAGACCATCATTACCCGTCATGTCACCTCACTCTCATCTATCATCCAAATCCACCATCCTACACGGTGTGGATGGTGGTTCCCTGAAAGAGGTGATATAGCACATCATCCACCATCCTAGGTAGCAATCGATGACCCATCCGATACCCCTTAGCCTAAGAGCAATTAGTCGTCACAAACATAAATAGTACTTTATCAAATTTTATGTGAAGGCTCTCATTTACTTTTCTTCGATTCAAACAATGTGTTCACAATAATATGTTATGGTTCAACAATTACCAATGATAGACTTCACAAAACCTTACCATAGTTTATTATTTTTCGTTACATTTCATGGTAGATTTTATGATAGTTCACTATGATACATTGATATATAACAGAACGTCACCCATCAGCCGGAAACACCACCATCACAACCGTCTGTCACCACCGGTCTCCCTAACTATATATATTAAATACCTAGTTTAAGTTCTCATGTGTTATACGGGTTGTACAAAGAAAATATTTCTTATAAATCTATTGATAATTGTCATGTTTAGATTGATGAGCTTGAGGAAAGTTCACCAATGATACTTTTTGTTGATAAAGAAAATGCGGAATAACGCTACGTAGGACCGTTGCTTCCAAGTCTAGAAGTTGACCAGTCCGAATAAAGCAAATTTACTTGCTCAACTTTCAATATTGATCAATTTTTATAACTTTGAATGATGTTTTAAGGGGTAACAACCTTCAAAAGCTTGCTCAAGTACATCTTCCATTCTTTTGTCAAGTAGTATCTGAAAATGTTAAAATAATCTAAATACCATTATGTTTCACTTCAGTAGTCAAACTCAAACTGAACTAACCAATTTTGACCCAAAAAGACAAACTTTGACATATTGAATCTTTAATAAAGTGTCGGACTTTTCAAAGCATCAATGCATTATAATTGAGCTCATAAGTCAAGTTATCCTTATATCAAGTGTATAATAGAGTAATTGAAGTGATTTAAATCGTCAAATTGTACCTATATAACTATTTGTTTGACCCAAGTTAATAAGAAGATTAAAATACATATTTTTATAAAAAAAAAATCAAAATATACATGGATAGTATCTATCTCCAGACTCCAGACATCATTGAAAATGTGATTAAGGTAACTAAATAAAGAAGAATAAGATATCAAAGTATAAACAGATACATCGTGAACTAATAAGTACAATTTTTTATAATTGTTTTGTATACGAAGATAAAACTACACACACTTATAACATTATAAACAAATAATAAAAATATAGGAAGTAACTAACCGGCTTCTATGATCGACTCACAATCAAATCGAGCCGATTGTAAGCAACATACGTGTTCTTGATAACTTGTAGAGGATGTTTTGTTTGACAAATAACAATAAAATTGGAGTATTGAAATGTAAAGGGTTTAAATAAGTTATATTAGAGGAAAAAAGTTTCCTTTAGTGTAAAAATATTTCAGTTTAAAATCACCTTAGTTATCATAGTTACCAAAGATAACTTTTTTATTTCCGATATGTTATAAATCACTACTAATCAAATCTCCGATAATTTTGATAGTTTATTTTATTACATTTTTGGAATTAGATATTTATATATCGATGAAAAAAATTATGTCTCGATTGATTATTTAATCATTTTTTGAAACTTTATTTTATTCACATTCAAAATTAGATAAATTGCATTCTCATTATTATTATGATGATTTCTAATTAGTAATTTTATAATTAATAAATGCACAATAAACAAAAAATATTTAATTTGTAACATATCGGGAACAAAATTAATTAATATTAATACATATAAAGTATAAAAATATAGATCTATAACCTATAATTCTATAATTGGTATTTATGAGATATATATAAACACTTATTCATAATATATATTTTTAGTTGTTAGTTATGTAGGCTTAAAAATATAGATATTATAGAAATGAAATATATTCTTTCATTGACAAAGATTCAAAGTAGAATCGGAACCTACATCATCTTTTTCGTTAGTGTTATATAAATATGTATTAGACAACGTTTAGTAACATAAACAAACAATAGATGTATTATAAAATAAAGTTATTCATAGATATCAAAGTTGAAAAAAGTCAAGCAAAAATGTAAATAAAAACAAACAAATAACAAATTCATGTCTTTATATTAAAAAATGAAAAACGGCTAACAATGTCGATCCATTTAATGTTAACGGAATCTTTTACTTTAAAAGTTTATTGTACTTATTGTTTTCGAAATTTAGAAATTGTTATATATACATGCTTTTATTGAAAATTGTTTTGACATAAAAGATATAAATTATGAGAATGAAATACAATTTGTATGTAATCTATAATATATCAATTAGTAATATTTGTGTGCTTAGGTGCTTGTAAGTTGTGCTTCAGTGTTAGTTTGTGCTATTTTATATTGTACGTAAACGAGGGAAGCTATGTACTCACTTGGATTGTGTAGATGTCTTGCCTAGTCGTGTTTAGCAAAGCTCAAGTGATTCAAGTGTTTCCTAATAATCCGGATAATTATTAGGTTAGTGTGTGTTGTGGTTTAAAACGGAAGAACAGATAGAATGAGGTTTATTAACCAAACGAGTGAAGAATCTCGTGTAATATGGTTCATAATACCTTACATTCTAATTTGGAAGTATCTAGGAGTGTTTTGACTTGTTACGACTTGTTAAAGCGGTTTACGCCACTTTAACGGGTCGTATGCGTAACTACAGTTTCGTATGGTTAAATAAGTCCTATGACGAGTCTAACATGTCAAAACTAGTTAGTTATGTTGTATGATCAATTTATATGTTAAAAACAATACCATAAATTTTAAAACTATTTTTTTGTGCCAAAAGGGCATTTCGACATTTTAAAAGTATATATAGTTGACTCGTCATTTGAGTAACCAAATGACATGACCATAAGGTATAACCTCAAATGGTTATTCCCTATATTACTATGGTCATATAAATGGGCTTGGTTTGATCCTAAAGTTCACCAAACGAGTCAGATTCGAAAATCAAAGCAGAAGTCAAACCGCTCGACTTTCGACTAAGGAAAAAGCGCTAAACTAGAAATGACGAGTTAGACATGTTAGAACATGTATAATGTTATAAAACTGATTTCGTGTCAAAACTTTAAGTTTTAATACTCGAAAAAACTTTCGTCGTAAAATGCATTTTTATGTACTTTTGATTTTTTTTCGTAAAAGTTTGACTCGTCATTTCGCCTACTAAACGTGATGATCAGAAGGTGTAGTCACTAGGGAGTAACACCATCATTATTACGATCACGTAGCAAAGTTCAACTTGAACTTTGACTTGACCAAAATGGTAGAACCGAAAGTCAAACTGCTTGACTTTTGGCTCATAACTAGCCAAAATAATGAAAAGAACTAGAGAGAGCACTTACTTGTGTTGAAGAACACTTTCAGAATTTAGGAGGCTTCCATTTGCTGGAAACAAGCTCCAAAGAGAAGAGAGAAAGAAATTGAAAGGTGCAAGTTTGGAATGGACATGATCAAGGCTATTTATAGTGATTAAAGGATCACCAAATTAAGCCAAGTGTCCAATGAGGTGTTATGGACTGATGAGTGTCATCACACACGTCCAAAGGAGGTGAATTGGTAGCAAAATCGCGACTTGGATGCCAAGAAATGCAGCTGGGGATGACAGCTAACATTTTGTTGCACTGGGTGTCCCTTACAGATCGTATGGAGTCCAGTCTTACGGTCCGTAAGACCCCTGAAGCACAAAAGTTTTGCTTTTAGGCAGTTTCAGCCCTGGACTTGTATTATCCTTGTTTGAATTAAGCTATATGAAGGGTATTAAAGTATATGAAACTTGGATCTTGTTCTGAATATGTCGTGAATATCGTTTCGCTCGATCATATGATTACGTATTTCGTAAATAAGATATAACATTTTATTGAATAAGAAAATGTGGAAATTGTATAATGTTACAAAATTGTAAATGTCACACTAATGGTCAAATGGAGGTTCAAATTTAAGAATGAAAACACACAATTATGGGACAAGATTATTAATTCTATTCACCGAGAAAGTCGTTCGTGGAAAGACGTATGGGTAAAACAGTCTTTGGTGGGTTTAGAAGTGTTTAGTATAGAAGTGTTTAGGTAATGTAGAATTGACCCAAGGAGATGGCGTCTCGGGTCTGGATAATAGATTGAAAAGTATAAGTGGGATGGGATAAAATACTCTTCTGGCTTAACAAGTGGGTAAGGGATTAGTCCCTCAAATATCACTTGCCTTCTTTGTTCTCCTTAGAAGAAAATAAGTTTTGCTCAGCGCGTGATAGGTACACTATATTAAATGGGATTATCAGCTGGTACCGGGGCAGCAAGCGGGCATTGACTTCTGATCGTGAAGCCTCGGTTTGACAGCAACTTGTTCTTCCAGCAAACAACATTAACATCACTCACTAGCGGCAGGGATTCTTGGCTATGGCACGTGAGGGACTTGGCAGATTCTCGGTACACGAACTATGGCGAGAACTCGATTCAACCCCCAATATTCCAGAAACAAGACTACTCACTTGGGGGTGTTGGATTCCAATAAAAGTCAAGTGCTTTTAGAGGAGAGTTGTCCAGAATGGAATACCAACAATAGAAGTGTGAATTGCAAGGATAATTAACCTAAAGTCTGAGTCTTTTGTTATGTGCATCAAGAGTCGGCGAACCATTTATTGGTCTTTGTGAGTTTGCACTTCTCATACAGGTTCAGATCATCAAGTGGGTTAACTATTGAAAGTGTTGAAAAATAATAAATGAGTCAAATCTTCATCTCCTAAACTTACGGAGCAATTATAATCATCCAACTCATTACAAGTCGTATCATTCGTATATCATTTCCCTTGCTTAGACAATGTAATTTACTTTAAATTGTTTTTGTCCCAATAATATTCATTCAGAAAATATATCAAACACAGTTTCAAGCAATCAAGCTCTTTGATTCATAATATGGTATGAGAGGAGTGTTGAATTATCCTAGGATCAAACAACACAGATTGATCATATCCTCCATCCAACTTCTCACATCCAAATAGCCAATTCTCAAATATCACCACCAAGCTCTCTTATTCAGGTTAAACCGCTACCATGTCAGAATATAGCACCACGAATATCAATGTTTGATTTTTAGACAACCTTCTCAAAACCAGCATCCAAACCCAAAACAAGACTTCTAAACAGAATGTTTCAATAGTCTGGTGGGTGATAGTCGACACTAGAGTAACCGAATCAGAGGGTAGGGTCGCGACCAACGTGGGTAGCAAAGAAGCCACCAACATTCGGGACGCATCAAACCCTAATTTTGCTGGTCGTCTCTCCATCACCGCCTACAACCCGGTCCACTCCAGTCAACCACACGATGATGTTGTGTCACATCTTCCTCAATTGTCAACACTGTCGACCATAAACGTCGGATTTAAGGGGGAGGCGGCTACCTTTAGCGAAGAACAAAGGAGAAAAACCAATGAGTTTATTTATTTTTTTCAAAAAACCCCTCCTCTTTGAACCCATTATTATGTCAATAAAACCCTCAAATTCCTGATTTGTTTAAAACACCCCTAAAGAATGTTCTTTTAAAATATCTAATTTATGTATGGAAAAGTTAAATGGTTAACTACCATTGTGGGAAACAAAGTGACTTATGGATTCTCGATTGCAGAGCTACTGACACCATGACCTATGAACCCTCGGATATGGTTTCGAAGTCTAAACCCCATAGAGCACACATTCAAACCGCAAATGGAGGGATATATCCGTATAATGGGGAGGAACCATCGAGATATCACTAATGTTAAAACTCGCCAATTGCCTCTTTTGTCATATAAATTATTATGGGGCATTACATATGTCTACCCACAAACTTCATTTATTACATATATACCCAACCCAAAATATAAATTACATGTATCACCTTCATTAAAGCTTAAAATATCAATATACCCATTTTAATTTATTTTAATAAAAATAAATGATAAAGGGACTATTTTACCCTTTTTGTGTACTAAAACTTATAATTTATAAATTAACCCAATTTTAACAAAAAAAAATTCTTTTTTTAATTACATATCACTAATTCTTATTGCACTTTATTCCCACGTGAAATTGAATTTCATTATGGTTTGAAAAAAATATAATAGAATCCTCCATGAATACCTTTGTCTTGCTAACCAACATTTTGACAAATGAGGATTGAGCTCCGATTCTAGTAAAGATGTTAGAAGATTTAATATTCTTACAAATAATATATGGTTATAGATCTATCAAACCCAAATCCATTATTTCTTGTAAAAAGCCATAGATCAGACAAACGATATCGATTGATATCCCATTGTTTGGATCTACAATTGAACAGTTTTGGTTCATGTTTGAAGAATTTTGTTCTTAAAATCAGTGATTCAAAACCTTTGAACCATCAGCACTGCTTGTTGCAAATCCTTCGCCTCCTCCTTAAATTGTCGGCATGGTGAGCGATGAAGGAGTTGGGGGGCGACCAGAGTTTGGAGTATTGGGCAGCGATGGCGTGGGTGTTGAGTCCGGCAGTGGCCTCTTAAACCTTTCTAGTTTGCCAAGGATTCAAGAACCAACAGAAGTATCGAATCAAAATAGTTGAATGTGGTAGGACTTGCAGTGGGGTGCCAAGAATCATGGGGTTAGGTCACTGGTGTAGAAGATAATGAGGGGAGTGGTTTGGGGAAGAAGATGAAGCATGGTCAAAGTGTGAAGAAGAGGTTAGGTTTAAAAATGCATTTTGTCTTTACGTTTAATTATATTAGAGAAGGGGATATGTGTAATTTTGGTTTTAGGGTCGGTATATTTGTAATTAGGTATATAAATAAGGGGATATAGTAACTTTCCCAATTATTATTGATCAGCCAAGTAACAAAGGAATTGAATTGCATAGTGCTAATGCACCCTACTTTATGTATATTACAGGACATCAAGACGGGGATGATCATTGACGTGACACTGAACGCCAAACATTGTACAATGTGGATGAGGTGGCTCAACAAGGTACTGTGATGCTTGCTCATTGAATTATAAACCGAGAAGCATGGTTATGGCATAGGTAACTCGGGTATCCATCCACTAGTTATTTCATCTCTTATTTCCTAATTTTTTCCTTTCAATACTAAAATCAAATAATACAAGAGTTAGTGTGCCTTTTTAATTATTTTAGTCTGTGTATGGGGTCCAGCTCCTATTACCGGAGGATAGGGCTTTCATTTTTTCTTGATATTTGTGGATAACTGTACTCGTATGATTGGGTTTATTTTTTGAAACAAAAGTCTGAAATCTTTGAAAACTTTACCATGTTTTATGATATGATGCGTACCCAATTTCAAAAAGAAATTCAAATTCATCGATCTGACAATGGGGGGAATTCGTCAATACATATATGTAACAATTCTTCTAAATCAAATGGTTAATTCATCAACCATATGCCCACGCACCCATGAACAAAATAGAGTCACTGAACGCAAAACCGTATGATTCTTGAGATAACTTGGGCTCAAAGTTCCTAAATTCTTTTGGCCTGAAGCAGTTGCTACTTTAGTGTATCTCCTAAATCGACTTCCTACCAAAATCATCAAACTTAAAACACCTCTACCGGTCCTAGAATAATTTACCAAAATCCCTCTTCCCCTTACATTGAACCACACATTTTTAGTTGTTCCATTTTTCTTCACATACCTAAAACTAACGGAACAAAACTTGATCCATGTGCCGAAAAATGTGTGTTTAGGTTATTTTTATATCAGAGAGGTTATCAATGACATACCCAAACATTCGTAACATGACACCACATGAACCTTGACTCCTGAAACAAAATACTTCTATCATACACAAACCAATGGTTAGGGAGAGTAATCAGAAAAATTAGACACACTGGGTTGGCTAACTCGAATCCTTTCCTCCGGAGAAGTACGATTATAGAAAAACATGGTGGTGAAGGTGATTCACCTGAAGATCACAGTAACGAAGGAGAATCACCTCTTGATACAAACATACGACCTGCAGAGCTTAGTGTCACTAAAGAGACTCCACCCAACCTAATACCTGAGGTAAGTAATAATGAGATTCTTGAAATTCTCTTGTTTTCCCTAACCATGATCATTATGGGCGTACATAACCGATAACTAAAGAACACACTAAACCAATAGACACATTAGAACGATATGTGTTACCACAATGGGAATAGGGGAATTCCACCTAAACGGTTTTCTCCGGAAAACGAGTCTAAAATTTCGAAATATCCAGTAGCTAACATAGCCAGGGGAGCGTGTCTGAATAAGCTAAGGCATTTATTGCATCACTATATTCTGAACAGATTCCAACTAATGTGAACTAAGCCTTAGAATCCAAGAACTAGAAAAGGGCAATGGAAATAGAGATGGAAGCCTTAATGAAAAATGTCACATGGGAAAAGTTTACCCTTCCACAAGGAAAGAAACTTGTGGGATGGCGCTAGCTGTTTACACTGAAGCGTAAATCAAACAGAACCCTTGAGAGGTTTAAAGCCCGACTCATAGCTAAAGTATACACTCAAACGTACGGGGTTGACTACTCGGAAACTTTTTCTCTGTTTGCCAAGATTGACACTATCAAAGCATTGTTCTCAATAATTGCAAGTGAAAATGGCCACTCCATCAATGTAATGTAACGAATGCTTTTTTGCATGGAGAATTAAAAGAAGAAGCATACATGGAAGTGCATCCTGTTTTTCAGGATATTTCACGACAAGAGAAGTATGCTGGTTGGAAAATCCCTTTATGGACTAAAATAGTCTCATCGAGCTGGGTTTGGAAGATTTACTTTCGTGATGAAAGGAAATGGGTTCAAATAAAGTAACTTGGATCATACTTTGTTCCTCAAATGAAGAGGAAAACTTGTAACATGCCTAATTATATATGTTGATGACATGATCCTTACAGGAAATGACAAAGAGGAGATGACAAACTTGAAGAAGAACTAATTCCAAGAAGTTGAGATGAAAGACTTGGGAAGACTTAAATACTTTGTTGGAATTGAAGTTTTAAGGTCCAAACATGGGATCTTTATCTGCTAGGAGAAATACATCCTAGATTTGTTAGTTGAAACATGATTGATCAATTGCAAACCTGCGAATACACCAATGATGGTAAATCAGAAACGCAAATGGTGGAAGGAGCTGAACTTGCCGATAAAGATAGATATCACCGGTGGTGGGAAGTTGATATATCTATCACATACACACCCATATATAGCATATGCAGTAGGTATGGTTAGTCAGTTTATGCATCAACCTCAAGTAACCCACATGGAAGCGGTATGGACGATTCTGAGGTATCTCAAAGGAACAACTAGTCATTGTGTCCTCTTTAAATCAAATGGACACTTAAAGATTCAAGGATACACAGATGCAGACTGGGTAGGAGATAAAGGAGTCAAAAGATCAATATTAGGATACTTTATCTAGTTAGAGGAAACTTGGTTACCTGGAGAAGCTAGAAGCAAAGGTGGTTGCTATATCTAATGGAGAGGCTGAATTTCAAGGAGTAGCATGAGGCTTGGCAGAAATACTACGGATACGAATGCTTCTAACTAAGGTCGGCTTTTCCCCAACAGGAATGAGTAGAATCATGTGTGATAATAAAGCAGCTGAACAGATCTCAGAAAAATCCTATATAACATGATCGTACAAAACATGTAGAAGTGGATAACAATTCATCAAAGAGAAGCCAAAATCTGGGATAGTTTAATAGCCATTTATATGCTCTGAAGATCGGTTGACCGATATACTAACAAAAGCAGTTTATGGAAACATCTTCACAAATTGTCCGGACAAGTTGAGTATCGGAGATCCCATTACTCAACTTGAAGGGAAGTGTTGAAAGTGTTGAAAAATAATAAAAAGAAATACAATATGTCGGGATTAGTCAAATCTTCGTATCCTTAACATAATGAGCAATTACAGCAATTACGATCATCCATCCCATTACCAGCCATATCATACATATGTTATTCCCTTGTTTAGACAATGTAATTTACTATAAAGTGTTTATCTTTGTCCTTGTAATATTCATTCAGAAAACGTTCAACCTCATTGCAGCCACTACATGTTGGCTAATATGGAGAGCACGCAACGAGAAGATTTTTGACAATAAACCTTCATCAACAACAAGACTACTAGGAGAAATCAAAGCAACATCTTATATTTGGATCAAGAGCCGAGCAAAAATACATCACTTGGACTGGCATAAGTGGTGTCGTTTCTGCTTCATTAATTTTCCTTTGTAACCATCTTTTGTTACATTTGTATGGGTGGGTTCGAAGTGTACTTTCCCTCCATTGTTTTTTTTTTCTGTTTGTATGATGTATCTTTTTACACCCCTAGGTAATGCAAACTATTTAAATAAAAATCATATAACCAAATACCGTATATTTTATATTTTTTTCATATACAATAATCTGAATTCATTTAAAATCACATGTTTTATAACTTCAAGAAGTATTAACTAGAAGAGTCTAAAAATCCATTAAAATATGCAGTGCCAACTTTCCAACTTTAGTGAGATAAAGACCTCATCAACTAACGGTTGCAAGCAACACACAAATGTGCAGCTTCTGTATCACATGGGTTTGATTTACAATAGGGATATTGGATTTAAATAACCTCAACTTTCACCCATTGGTCGACAACACTTTCAACTTTGGATTTGTACACCAGCATCCCCAACTTTCAACTTACTGGCCGATAACACTCCCTACCTGACTGAACCCTAACCCAGTTACCTGATGTCAGCTGCTACATCATCAAAAATGCCATGTCAGCCGCCACATCAACTTACACATCATAAAAAATGCCATGTCAGCTGCCACGTCATCTGCCAAGTCATCAAAAATGTCACATCAGCTGCCACGTCATATGCCACGTCAGTAAAAGGGCCACATCAGATGCCACATCAGCAAAAACTAACTGGGTTAGGGTTTAGTCAGTTAGAGAGTGTTATCGGCCAATAAGCTCAAAGTTGAGAGTGCTGGTGTACAAATCGAAAGTTGTGAGCGTTATCGACCAATGGGTGAAAGTTGAGGTTATTTAAATCCATTATCCTCTTACAATACCACCCTCCAACATATGACTTAACTTGAAACTACACTCTTTATCTTTCTCGTGTTCCTAGATTGTGTACAAAGTTACCATAATCAAAGAGGTAAGTTCTTTTTTAGGCCCAAACCTAACTTTTGTCTTTTTTAAACCATTATATTTGATCAAATTTAACTAAAAATGATTATAAAAAAAGATATCAGATTTAAGTAATCTCAACTTTCCCTAATTGACCAATAACACTCCTAACTTTCAATTTGTAGCACAACACTCCCAACTTTCAATTTGTAGAACAACACTCCAACTTTCATCTTATTTTCCTACAACACTCCCAAACTAACACAACACTAACCTAGTTAGTTTTTTTTTACTGATGTGGATGTTTTTAGTGACGTGGTAGCTTATGTGGCTTATTTATCAAAACTATGTAGCTGATGTGTAAAAACAGTTTAACTTTTAAAAAAAAACCCATGTCTTATTTAAACATATATTTATAATATATAATTATAATTATATTATAATATACTTAAATACCATATGCATCGCAACAGTTCACAATTCAAACATTTCAGTAGATATGATTGAAACCCCTAACTCTCTCAAACACAAGGATTCATAATTGAGGTACAATTCCTTTTAGTATAGGTTTCTTATCTTTGATATTGATTTGAAGTTGTATGATGGACGAAATATGAGTGAAGGTTTGGTATAGTGGCACATTCGAAGTAGGGTATCCAAAGCTAAAGTATGTTGGTGGTGAAACACAGTTGCATAAGATTAGCATGGATCAAATGTCTTTGTCTGAGCTAGTAGATTGCGTGATGGAAATAGGTATGTATGTTGATAAATATTTTCACATGTACTGCTTGAATCCTGATGATGGATCTTTGAAGCGATTAGTAAGTGATAAGGATGTCAATGACATGGCTATGAAGGTTGGTGCCAACTCCCAACTGGTTTTTGATGTATTCATTCAAAAAGGACCAATTAGTAAACCAAAAGGCCAGTCTAGTACCCAACCCACTACACCCAAAGTCACCTGTTAATGGGTCAAACATACATAGACTGCAAGTATATGGTTGTTGTTGATGGGTCAAACAAAGGGGAAAATCACCAAAGTAGCCACTTTCACCAAAGAAATTATCAAAATAGCCATGAATTTTGTTAAATTACCACTTAACCAGAGTGTGACATGTGGCTAAATGGCGTAGGAGAATATGGTGGCGCAGGAACGTGTGGCGCAGGAGAAAGGTTTTGCAGCTTGATAATGGCGAATAAGGGCGCGCGAGAGCGTGGCGCATGGGGGTGTTTGGAGCAGGGTTGAGGAAAACGAAGAGTTAGTGGCGCAGGAGAAGTGTGCGTGTTGCGCCATATGACGCAGGAGAAGTGTATGTGATGCGCCATATGGCGAAGGAGAGTGGTCAATGGCCATTTTAGTAATTCAGAAAAGTCAAGTTCAAATTGTTAAATAAGATGGTTAACAAGGTTAATATGGTGATTTCCCCTCAAACAAAGACTGCAGGTTGTTTTGTAACTTGTTTTGCCATTGTCACTTGTTAATGGGTCAAACATACGTAGACTATAGGTATATTTGTCACTTGTTTTCTTTTGTTACTTGTTTTGCCATTGTCATTGGTTTTTTTTTTTTTTTTTTTTGCCATTGTCACTTGTTTTTCCACTATCACTTGTTAATGGTCAGGCCAATACAATCAATCATATACCAAACACTTACAACAATTAAGAAATCATAAATTATATACAAAATGTCGTTATGTTATTTCATTAAGAAACCATAAACCATATACAACGTAACAAGGTCTCAGACCAATACAATCAACCAAAGTGCAATGCAAGCAACTACTACTTCACCCAAAGCATATGGACCCTTCCACATCGACTTTGACAAATCAAGTTGTTCTTTAAGCTGTTCTCTTCTTGCAAAATTTGTCACACCCTCAAATTCCACTAGCGGGGTTTTACCACGAGGCGCGTGACAAACCAGGATCCAGCCAATAATCATGTTGAACCATCCATAAATTATTGATAATACTTAATACCACATTCAACATGAATAGTGATAATATTTTAACTGTTTTAAAAAAATATAAGTTTAAGTGCATCAGCGGAAGCTAAAATATATAAATTCGGACATAAGAAAACCCACAGTTCTTAGTATGTTTAAAATAAAGCAGTTTAATTGAGAAATGACACTCCAGGATGCATGTTCCAAGCATGCCATACCTAGCGACCTGCAAAAGCATGCTCAAATGTATAAGCACAAAGTTGGCAAGTTCATTAGTTTAGTTTAACGAAAGTAATTGTAAATGTTAATGAAAAGCTAACCAACTACACATATAAAAAATGTGTACAAGATCATCATTAACATACCTTCGGCCATTCTAGCATTCATAAGCCCTTGTAGGTTAGATTTAACACATGCACTATCAAAATCATGCTTCTATGTAAACCTAAATCTCTGTTCATGCATACATATTTCAGTTTTCATGAAATCATATCTATCGGATTCACATAACAAGCATACATCCAAACTCATACCCAACCGATTACCCACATACATGTATGAATTCATACAAATCATCAAACACATCATGTAGAGCAATACACATCCATATGATAACGGTTAAATCAGATTAGGGCTTACCCGAGAGAGAAAGATTGTGAGAGAGAGTAGAATCAAGAAAGATGAGAGCTGAGAGAGAAATGAGACCCAAGATGATGATGGGGCGGTTTAGGGTAGGGGAAGAATTATAACATGGTATTATATTTTTTTGTTAATTAACACAACTAGTCCCTCAAGCTTTAATTCTCAAAAACTTGTGTAGAAAGTTAAACAACCTAACTTTATGTGTATGTACAAGACTAGTCCCACTAGTTTGTATTAAGTCTGTGTGTTATAACTTGCCTAGAAAGTTAATAGAAAGTTATAACTGAGAAAGTTAACGGTGTTAACCTGAAAATGACAGGTGTCACATCATACCCTTGTTGAATGAATTTTCGTCCCGAAAATTTACTAGTGTAGGGTTATGGACAGACTCATGTGTGGTCAATTAATTCCTGAATTACTGCCACATCTAGTAATTCCCCTAATTAGTGACGTGAATGTTTGTGTTTGTACTTGTGTAATGTTTAATGCACTCAATTAATTCTAATTAAGTGTAATGTGTGAATGAATGATCGTCATAAAAGAGTTTATGAGAGTAGTTGTAATTAGAATTGTCGGATGTCACATCATCCCCTTATTGAAAGAATTTCTCCTTGAAATTTAACTAGTACCATATGAGTTTGGCGTTGTCGTTCTGAATACATGGGGATATTCTTGCATTATGTGATCCCTTCGCACCCACACGTGGATTCCGATCAACATTTCTAACGTTCTTGCGAACTTTGACAATAGAGGGGGAGCTCACTATGTTTGCAAGTCTTGACCTCTCGGTCTCTGATTTTCTACGGGTTTTTCAATGACGAGTAGCCACTAATCGAGTATTATCTTTCCTAAGGAGGCAGCGAGTGTCTCAAAAACATAGACATTTCTTTACGTTTAGAATATGGAAACATTGTAGGAACCAATAGGTTATTCTAATAGGTTCAACTGATAAGTCACCGGACCAACTTCCTTCCACCAATTTCGATTGGTCCGGCCTAGCGCGGGTTTAAGTTACCTCGTCTTCCCAAAACGAATTTCACCTTTTCCAAGGTGAGACCTTTAGAAGGATGCTATCTCACACTAGAAATTTCAATGGGTTGTTAGGGTAGCTCTTTTGACTGCTGCTCAACGGTTTTGGCCTGCACGGACCTCTCTGCAGTTGTGCGTAAGTAAGTTCAAAAACACCAACTTTTCTTAACGAATATGTGATCAACATTTCTATTACTACAACGCCTCGAACGGTGCTGCTTTAACATTACTGGTAGATGAATCTCCCAACTGTTACCTATATCTTGTGCAAGCCCGTAACATGGCTTCACTACTTTAGGTTATACGCTCACTCTATCTATCGAGTCAGTGATGGTATGTCATGCTGATATCCAGGTGCGTGCCTGGAGACTCTACAGTGTCTGCCCGACGTGTGTGGTGAATTGAGCGTTCTGGTTTGAGATGATAGGAATTTGCACTCCGTGACGAGGGACTACTTCCCGAAATGTAGATGCGAGTGGAAGTTTCCATCTTTCCAGTTCCATAGTTTGCTAGATATAGTGAGGGTTTGAGTACGCGACTCACGACCATCCAAAGGGGTGTCGCTCAAATATGGTTCCGTGGTAGCTTAGGCATGAACTTCATGGAAGCTTGTTGCAGTTTCTAACGGAATTCTGATTGTAGAAACAAGTTGAACGGCTTTCTGCGAAAGGGAGTCTAAGTCCATTGGAGATTTTAATAAGGATCGAGCCTTATGAAAGTCTAGGCAAGAAGGAATAATAAAGGTATGAATTAGCTTATTCCAACATTTTATTTTGTAAGCCAGGTATGTATCCTGAGTGAAGTATTGAATCGTCAGCTGCAAGTGATCGATTCTTCCCATGGGTTTGTATTTGGTCCTGGTCTAATGTAGGGCAGAGTTAACAAGAGGGTTCCTTCTTAAATTCAAGCATGTAAATCAGGGTTGAAAGGTAGTTCTCACCTATCACCTTGGTGTGAGTACTGTTACACCCCAACCCGTAGCGGAATAAAAGTCGAGGCATAATTGGGTTATCACCAAAGCTCATGATATTTACTAATATGTTTCATATTTATTAAAGTCAAAATTACATTCCCAAATATCCAACATGTTCATACAATACAAAGAAAATAAACCAAACAAAACAATCCCAACTCTAAATCATTTTATTCTTCTAGTCCAATCCTAAATGTTTCTTGCTGCAGCTGGTTCACCTGTATCATGTGTAAAAATGGGGGGTTTTGGGTCAACATAAGTTGGCGAGTGAACCTTGTTAGATAAACATTTATTATTGATTTACTTATTAGTTTATCAATGAAAAATTATGCATAATCATAAATGAGCAAATGTAAATAACCAAGCAGTAGCAATAGCAATCACAACTATAACATACAATAACACATGATAGCATACATTAACATAACAACATCATACGATAAATTACATGAATGAAACTGTGCGATCAAGGCTCAATCAAACGGAGCCGATCGTATTGCATGTACTGAAAATGATAAATGTCTGTGCGATCAAGGCTCAATCAAACGGAGCCGATCGTATGTGGGCACGCCAGGTTCACGCTCATAATGTAATGGGGAACATGCTCAACGCTCATAATGTAATGGGGAGCGGCGGCCTATGAAATTGCATGTACTGAAATAATAAATTGAATCTAACAATAACCACACAAACAGTTGTAACAAGCTGAATACACAAGTTCATGATATGATGTATGCACAATGGTTAAATATAATATATAGCAAGACACATGATACACCCCAAAACGTGATTAAAACGGGGAATTTGTAAAGGTTCACTCACATTGGGTGCGTTTGAACGGAGATGATGAGATGCGCACGAGTCGGGAGAGTTGAACAACGAGAATTACTAACCTAAATAATGACGGAAAAATATAGTAAATGAGTGGATTTTATTAAGGATTTTAATGGAATTTTTAGATATATTTTTGTGAGTTTAAGGCTATTTTCTATCTTTAAAAATATTATTTTTAAGTATTTTAATTGATTTTTAAATTAAATTAAATAAATAAAAATATAAAAAAAAATGTTTATTTTTGCGTTGACCGTTGACCGTTGACTTGTTGACCTGTTGACCGGTTCGGTCAGTGTGCATGCATGCGCTGGGTGAGACTCGAACCCGAGACCTCCCGTATGCGTGCACGCAGCTCTACCAACTGAGCTATGTGTCTAACCCGAAATAATCTTGTTTTTAATTATATTTATACACTAATTCGATTTATTCAAAATTCATTTGTTTTAAAAAAAGATTTTAAATCATCGAACCGGTGCCGCTAACCAGACTCGAACGCGTGACGTGCGAGTTAGTGTTGCACACAGTCCACCGCTGGACTGTGTGTCTAACCTGGTTAATATTTCGGTTTTTATTATACTTAACATCTATTTGAGTTAACCCGGTTCGGTTAGAAAAATAAAACATTTTTATAATAGAGAGGGTAAGGTTGGGATAGGATTCGAACTCCCGTCGTATGTGTGATTGTTGCACACAGTCCACCGCTGGACTGTGTGTCTAACCCGTTCATTAAAATGATTTTTATTAGTCTTATAATATACCCTATCTTCGTCTTCTTCGTTAGACTTTACCCAGAAAACATATTCAGACTGTTTTGACCGATTCATGTCATATTCGATTTTCAAACATTATAAGTAACTTAAAGGTAAAGAATGGAGAGAGTTTGGGGGAAAGGATGTACCGATCAGTGTTGTTCACAGAATTCCGGCAGAGGTCCGTCGGTTCTGAAAGTGAACTCCGGCTGTTAAAATCAATTAACAGTTTTGTTCGATTATTTATGAAGTTGAGGCACTTAAACAAAGTTTAACAGAAGTTTGAAAGGTCATACCAGTTCTCGGTGTGTTTCCGGAAGTTTCAGTAAGTTTTCCGGCGAAGGTAGGAATTTCGACAAACGTTGACTAGGATTGATTCTGATGGTGGAGTTGTGTTAGTGACCGATTAATCACATGATCGAAACAGAAAGAGTCGAAAGAATTACCGTGTGGATGTGAGTCTCAGTTTTCCGGCGAACTTGCAGAATTTTCCGGTGAGTTGATTTAAGCTTTCTGATGGTCCGAATGTATGACGAAAGTGAAATGGAAAGTTTGTATGATGTTTCTGAGTCGCGAGAGGGGTCTTGATTGAAGTAATTTGGATTGTTGAATAGTTTCGGTTATAACACTCATCATTCTCAGAATTGAAGTCAATTCAAGTCTGAATTGATTAAAATCGTCGGTGCATCGGTTATAAACCTGAAATCGCGATTATTCAAACGTTTAGACGGTTGAATAGCTGATTTCAGTTTTTCAGTTGGCGTAACCGGTTTATCTGGGTTTGTATATAAGACTCATTTGTCCTAAAGTTGACAGAAAACAAACAAGTGGCGGAGTGGTTATGCGTGTGAATGTTAAACCTTTGGAGTTACAACCCGGCTGACCCGGGTTCGAGTCCCGGCAGCCCCATTAATTTTTTTGTTGCTTTATTTATACTTTTTATCAATTATAACTTTTATGGTTTAGTTTGTTTATTAATTATGTACCATTAAAAATTAAAATAAGCATAATTAGGCAACAAACATTTATAACTGATATTCGATTACAAACGGAGCGGGTTTTGGAAACCCGTTTTTGACAAATGTTACAGTATCCCCTACTTTTAGGAATTTCGTCCCGAAATTTAGGTAGTAGAAGTAGTAGGAAAAAGATGCGGGTATTTTTCACGCATTGAGTCTTCACGTTCCCAAGTAAACTTAGGTACCTGTTTCGACTCCCAGCGTACCCTAACAATTGGAATGCGACTTCGTCGTAAACGTTTTTCTCCGAAGTCCATGATCTCTACAGGTCTTTCAATAAAAAGCATAGATTCATCAATCTGAATATCTTCCAGCGGAATGTGGAGGTTCTCATCAGCGAGGCACTTCTTCAAGTTTGATACGTGGAATGTGGGATGAATCCTGTTGAGTTCTTCTGGTAGGTCAAGCTTGTATGCTACAGGTCCTACTCTTTCGAGTATCTTGAAAGGTCCTACGTAGCGTGGTGCTAGCTTGCCTTTTTGACCAAAATGAACTACTCCCTTCCACGGTGATACTTTTAGAAGTACATGATCGCCAATGTTAAACTCTAAAGGCTTCCGTCGTTTATCTGCATAACTCTTTTGACGACTTTGAGCCGCTAGAAGATTGTTTCGGATTTGATGGATCTTGTCTGTGGTTTCTTGGATCAATTCTGGACCAGTCATTTGAGCTTCCCTAATTTCGTGCCAACATACTGGAGATCGGCACTTACGACCATATAAGGCTTCAAAGGGTGCCATGCCGATACTTGAATCATAGCTGTTGTTGTACGAAAATTCGACTAATGGTAGATGAGCGTCCCAATTTCCCTTGAAGTCTTTAACACATGCTCGAAGCATATCTTCAAGAGTTTGAATGGTGCGTTCAGATTGACCATCAGTTTGAGGATGATAGGCGGTACTGAGATCTAATCGCGTACCCATAGCGGCTTGTACTGCTTGCCATGTTCATGAAGTGAAACGACCATCACGATCAGAAATAATGCTTAACGGTACCCCATGTCGGCTTACGATTTCGCTGATATAAATACGAGCAAGCTTTTCGTTCTTGAAATCTTCGCGGATAGGAATAAAGTGAGCTGATTTTGTAAGTCGGTCAATTATTACCCATATAGTGTCATACCCACCAGAAGTGCGAGGTAACCCGGTAATGAAGTCCATGGTTATATTTTCCCACTTCCATACAGGTATTTCAGGTTGGACCAGAAGTCCTGAGGGTCTTTGGTGTTCAGCTTTCACCTTGGAACATGTAAGGCACTTAGAAACAAAAACAGCAATATCCTTTTTCATTCCACGCCACCAATAGGTATATCGTAGGTCTTGATACATCTTATCGGCTCCTGGGTGTATAGAGTATCGCGTTTTGTGAGCTTCCTTCATAAGAATTTCACGAAGATTGTTGTGGTCAGGAATCCAGATACGATCTAGGTAGTACAGAATACCGTCAGATTTAGTTTCAATTTTAAGTTCAGCTCCACAGGACATCTCCTTTCGTACATCATCTTCCGTTACTGAAACATGTTGGGCTTCTCGTATTTGATCTTTAATGTCAGTTATGATTTGCGAACATAGAAGACGAATGGAGTTCGCATAACCCTTTCGACTAAGTGCATCGGCCACCACATTTGCTTTGCCAGGGTGGTATCGAATTTCACAGTCGTAGTCATTTAGAAGTTCGACCCATCTTCGTTGCCTCATGTTTAACTCCTTTTGATTGAAGATATGTTGAAGACTCTTGTGGTCAGTGTATATTTCACACTTAGTACCATAGAGATAATGTCTCCATATCTTAAGAGCGAACACAACGGCTCCAAGTTCTAGGTCATGGGTGGTGTAGTTCTTCTCATGCGTCTTGAGTTGTCTCGAAGCATAAGCTATAACTTTTCCTCTTTGCATTAGAACGCAGCCTAATCCTTGCCCTGACGCGTCGCAATAGACCACAAAATCATCACAACCTTCAGGAAGAGTGAGGATTGGTGCATCACAAAGTTTTTGTTTAAGTGTTTGGAAGGCTTCTTCTTGCTTGGGTCCCCATATGAAAGGTTTTCCCTTATGAGTTAAAGCCGTGAGTGGTACAGCAATGCGTGAGAAGTTTGAGATGAATCGACGATAATAACCAGCCAAACCAAGAAAAGATCTTACTTCAGTTGGTGTACGTGGAGCTTGCCATTCTTGTACCGCTTTGATCTTTGAGGGGTCGACATGTATTCCCTTGTCATTGACTACATGTCCAAGGAATTGCACCTCTTTTAACCAGAATTCGCATTTGGAGAGTTTGGCGTAAAGCTTTTCATTCTCTAGAAGTGTAAGGATGAGTCGAAGATGACGCTCATGATCAGACTTAGACTTTGAATAAATAAGAATGTCGTCGATGAAGACTATAACAAATCGATCAAGGTAAGGTTTGCAGACTCTGTTCATTAGGTCCATGAAGACTGCTGGAGCGTTGGTTAAACCAAATGGCATGACCATGAATTCATAATGGCCATAACGAGTTCGAAATGCGGTCTTTGGAACGTCTTCTTCATGTACTCTAAGTTGGTGATAACCAGATCGAAGGTCAATTTTGGAAAAGTAGCTGGCACCTTGAAGTTGGTCAAGAAGATCATCAATGCGAGGTAAAGGATAGCGATTTTTGATTGTTAATTTGTTGAGCTCTCTGTAGTCGATGCATATACGAAACGATCCATCTTTCTTCTTTACAAAAAGAACAGGTGCACCCCAAGGCGATGAACTAGGACGTATGAATCCCTTGTCAGTCAACTCTTGTAATTGACTGGCTAGCTCTTGCATTTCAGAGGGGCTAACCTATAAGGAGACTTTGCAACTGGTGTAGCACCAGGTATAAGATCAATACGGAATTCGACTTCTCTAACTGGAGGAAGTCCTGAAATGTCATCAGGAAAAACTTGCGGGAAATCTTGTACTACTGGGATGTCTTCAAGTTTCTTCTCCATGGTTCCCTTGTTGATGATATGAGCTAAAAACGCGACATATTTTTGCGAAGATATTTTTGGGCTTGAAGACAAGACAATAAGCTGAGCCCCTTCGACGAGGTTTCTCCAAGGATTCGAAGAGTCTGACCGTTTGAAAGAGGAATACGTATAAATTTTTCGCGACATACAACTTCTGCCTGATGTTGACTGAGCCAGTCCATACCAATTATGATATCAAAACTTCCCAGCTTCATAGGAATAAGGTCGACTGAGAAATCGTGGTCGTTTAAGGTGAGTGTACAGTTGCGTATAATAGAGTTTAATGAAACTGGTTTCCCGTTAGCAACTTCTACCGTTATGGATTCCATGAGCTTATCCCGATTTTGGTTTAAGATAGGTTCAAATTCTAAGGACACAAAACTTCTATCCGCACCAGTATCAAATAACATAGATGCATATCTACCATTTATAAGGAACGTACCGTTAACCACATTGCCGTCAGCTCTAGCTTGATTAGCGTTGATATTGAAAGCTCTTCCTCTTGCAGGTGGAGGAGCTTGGTTCGTTTGATTCACCGGGTTGGCTTGGGCCTGAGCATGAATAATGTTTACCAACCTTGGACAAGTGTTTCTGAAATGGCTTGGGTCTCCGCAATTGTAGCAAGCCCGCATAGGTTGACCCATAGAATAATTGGGTTGGTAATATGTTTGGGCTAAATGTTGGGCGGGTGGATATTGTAGGGGTTGTTGGGCTTGACCCATTAATTGTTGGTGCGTTTGGGTTAAAGGCTGGTGGCGGTTCGTTCGCTGAGGCATGCGGCAGGTTTGAACAATATGACCCGCGCGACCACAGCCGATGCAATGCTGGCAGGGTTAATCAGGAGAATGGTGATATTGGCAACGGTTGCATTTAGGTAACGGGCCAGAGTATGGTCTTTTGTATGGTGCAGGTGGAGGAGCGACTTGGGTAATGGGTGCAGCAGGAATAGGGGAGTTGGTTTGTGTAACAGCGAAGTTTCTGGTGTTGCGCTTCCTCTTGTTAGCGAACTTAGAGGAGGAGACGGAATGGTTTGATGTTTGACCCTCAACAGGGGCTTTCTTTTTCTCTTCTTTAAACTTCCCGTTGCAAATTCGATTCTCGGTCAGTTCAGTTGCTAGCTCCATAGCAGCTTCAAGTGTTACCGGTGAAATGCTGAGGACTGAATCTTGAATTTTCGAGGGAAGTCCTCGAATATAATGCTCGATCAAACGATAAGTTGGGGTAAACAGATTTGGAACCATTTGGTTCAACTCTAAGAACCTCTTGTTATAGGTGGTGTGATCCCCCTCCTTCTGCTTTAAAGAATGAAATTCGTCCTCCAACTTTTTAATTTCACTCCTAGGACAGAAACGCCTAGTCATGATTTCCCTTAACTCCTCCCAAGTTAAGGCCATTGCATCATCAATTCCCCTCTTCCCTTTTTCAGTATTCCACCAAGTGAGAGATACCCCAAATAGTCTCCCGGTGGCGTATCGAACCTTGCGATCCTCAGGACAATCGCAGTTGAGGAAGGTGTTTTCCATCTCCTCGAACCAATGTAGGAGAGCATTGACACCTTCGGTCCCTTCAAATTTAGGAGGATCACAAGACTTGAAATGTTTGTATGAGCACTTGCTGGTAGGAGGGTTGTCGATGTTCTGGTCATGTTGTTGGGGAGGGTTAGTAGGATTTGTAGCGAGAGCTTGTTATACTTGGACAACAATGTCAGGCAGTATCGTGGCCATTTGTTTCGTGATGTGTGTGGCCAAGCGTTCCCGAGACCTTCCTGATCTTTTACCCCTCGTTGTTGTCTGGACGACATCTACAGGAACATACATAAGAAGATTGTGAGTTTATGGAGTCTTTTTAGGTGTCATGTGTCTTTAAGAAAATGAAAATAACATAAATATCAATAATGCAACTACATCCATAGGATGTCTTGGGTTTGCTCATGTTGGGCCTCAAATGTCCCCCATACCTTCACCTGTATAGTCATGTTGGCCCCCATGGCTATTGGCTCGGTAGGATTCACATTAGTATTGGCGATTTAACACTCGCATCACCCGAATGCAAACCACAAAATATGTTTACGAGATGTATGGTCGGAGTGTGTCCAGGTGTAGACACAATGACAACTCAAAGTGGGGTTAGCTCACACGACGTTTGGTATAGCATGCTTTGGCCTAATAGGTACTTCGTACTCTCATCGTTAGTCCCCAGGTAGGCAAACTGGTCCTTTATTTTGGATTTATACGAATGCCAGCCTAGACAGGACGTTCCGACTACCGGTACTGGTACCCTTCCAGTTACTACATGCCCGTCATGAGAACTCACTTTGATGAGATTTGAAAACACAAAAATCATTGTAAAAGCAATCATGATGTGGTGTGTGCTTTCATGGATATGATGTGTTATGAGAATATGATTCATGATAGGCATTATATGATAATACATACTTATGAACATGCTTGCATAATATTGAATGTAACATTTAACATAAACATATAAACAACATGAAATTTGGCATGTAACACACAAAAATCTTATAAGTTTCTAATAAACTATAGTATAGGCTCCAAGGGTCTAATAACCTATCCTATATCCCTATAGTCATGGCTCTGATACCAATCTGTCACACCCCGACCCGCAGCGGAATAAAAGTCGGGGCATAATTGGGTTATCACCAAAGCTCATGATATTTACTAATATGTTTCATATTTATTAAAGTCAAAATTACATTCCCAAATATCCAAACATGTTCATACAATACAAAGAAAATAAACCAAACAAAACAATCCCAACTCTAAATCATTTTATTCTTCTAGTCCAATCCTAAATGTTTCTTGCTGCAGCTGGTTCACCTGTATCATGGGTAAAAATGGGGGTTTTTGGGTCAACATAAGTTGGCGAGTGAACCTTGTTAGATAAACATTTATTATTGATTTACTTATTAGTTTATCAATGAAAAATTGTGCATAATCATAAATGAGTAAATGTAAATAACCAAGCAGTAGCAATAGCAATCACAACTATAACATACAATAACACATGATAGCATACATTAACATACCAACATCATACGATAAATAACATGAATGAAACTGTGCGATCAAGGCTCAATCAAACGGAGCCGATCGTATTGCATGTACTGAAAATGATAAATGTCTGTGCGATCAAGGCTCAATCAAACGGAGCCGATCGTATGTGGGCACGCCAGGTTCACGCTCATAATGTAATGGGGAACATGCTCAACGCTCATAATGTAATGGGGAGCGGCGGCCTATGAAATTGCATGTACTGAAATAATAAATTGAATCTAACAATAACCACACAAACAGTTGTAACAAGCTGAATACACAAGTTCATGATATGATGTATGCACAATGGTTAAATATAATATATAGCAAGACACATGATACACCCCAAAACGTGATTAAAACGGGGAATTTGTAAAGGTTCACTCACATTGGGTGCGTTTGAACGGAGATGATGAGATGCGCACGAGTCGGGAGAGTTGAACAACGAGAATTACTAACCTAAATAATGACGGAAAAATATAGTAAATGAGTGGATTTTATTAAGGATTTTAATGGAATTTTTAGATATATTTTTGTGAGTTTAAGGCTATTTTCTATCTTTAAAAATATTATTTTTAAGTATTTTTAATTGATTTTTAAATTAAATTAAATAAATAAAAATATAAAAAAAATTGTTTATTTTTGCGTTGACCGTTGACCGTTGACTTGTTGACCTGTTGACCGGTTCGGTATGTGTGCATGTATGCGCTGGGTGAGACTCGAACCCGAGACCTCCCGTATGCGTGCACGCAGCTCTACCAACTGAGCTACGTGTCTAACCCGAAATAATCTTGTTTTTAATTATATTTATACACTAATTCGATTTATTCAAAATTCATTTGTTTTAAAAAAAGATTTTAAATCATCGAACCGGTGCCGCTAACCAGACTCGAACGCGTGACGTGCGAGTTAGTGTTGCACACAGTCCACCGCTGGACTGTGTGTCTAACCTGGTTAATATTTCGGTTTTTATTATACTTAACATCTATTTGAGTTAACCCGGTTCGGTTAGAAAAATAAAACATTTTTATAATAGAGAGGGTAAGGTTGGGACAGGATTCGAACTCGCGTCGTATGTGTGATTACAATCCACCGCTGGACTGTGTGTCTAACCCGTTCACTAAACTGATTTTTATTAGTCTTATAATATACCCTATCTTCGTCTTCTTCGTTAGACTTTACCCAGAAAACATATTCCGACTGTTTTGACCGATTCATGTCATATTCGATTTTCAAACATTATAAGTAACTTAAAGGTAAAGAATGGAGAGAGTTTGGGGGAAAGGATGTACCGATCAGTGTTGTTCACAGAATTCCGGCAGAGGTCCGTCGGTTCTGAAAGTGAACTCCGGCTGTTAAAATCAATTAACAGTTTTGTTCGATTATTTATGAAGTTGAGGCACTTAAACAAAGTTTAACAGAAGTTTGAAAGGTCATACCAGTTCTCGGTGTGTTTCCGGAAGTTTCAGTAAGTTTTCCGGCGAAGGTAGGAATTTCGACAAACGTTGACTAGGATTGATTCTGATGGTGGAGTTGTGTTAGTGACCGATTAATCACATGATCGAAACAGAAAGAGTCGAAAGAATTACCGTGTGGATGTGAGTCTCAGTTTTCCGACGAACTTGCAGAATTTTCCGGCGAGTTGATTTAAGCTTTCTGATGGTCCGAATGTATGACGAAAGTGAAATGGAAAGTCTGTATGATGTTTCTGAGTCGCGAGATGGGTCTTGATTGAAGTAATTTGGATTGTTGAATAGTTTCGGTTATAACACTCATCATTCTCAGAATTGAAGTAAATTCAAGTCTGAATTGATTAAAATCGTCGGTGAATCGGTTATAAACCTGAAATCGCGATTATTCAAACGTTTAGACGGTTGAATAGCCGATTTCAGTTTTTCAGTTGGCGTAACCGGTTTATCTGGGTTTGTATATAAGACTCATTTGTTTCCTAAAGTTGACAGAAAACAAACAAGTGGCGGAGTGGTTATGCGTGTGAATGTTAAACCTTTGGAGTTACAACCCAGCTGACCCGGGTTCGAGTCCCGGCAGCCCCATTAATTTTTTATTGCTTTATTTATACTTTTTATCACTTATAACTTTTATGGTTTAGTTTGTTTATTAATTATGTACCATTAAAAATTAAAATAAGCATAGTTAGGCAACGAACATTTATAACTGAATATTCGATTACAAACGGAGCGGGTTTTGGAAACCCGTTTTTGACAAATGTTACAAGTACCGGTTCTGTAAAATTAGAGAAGAAATAAATACACTTATACTGCCAATGTCGGCTATCAATCTGGATCTGGTGATCACCTCCAACGCACCGATAGTGTTTATATATAGGGTGTAGCGTAGCTAACCCACCACACCACCAATTCATCTTAAGTGTACCAGTCCTATCATAGCTAACCGTTACTCAGTTTGCACCTAATGTAGCTAGTAAAAAATAAAACATCAAAATTCTTTCCTTAATTTTTGTCCAAGAGGCCGAACTTGGATACCTCATCCAGGGTTGGCTGCAATGGATCCATAAGGGTAGTCTCCTTGTCGACCAAGTTATCGTGCATCGAGAGTCATCGGTTTAGTAGTGTTAGTTAGCATGGTAGAGGATTTTGCGAAGATGGGTTGCCTTACGTTGATTGGCCAAGATTTAGTTTTCCAGTTGCTTACATTACAAATCTAGTCCTCTAAGTTGTGCTATGCCCGGCTTCAAGTTTAAGAACAACTTATTGCGCGAGAAGACCTTCAAGTCAAGTTACAATGTTGAGGATAAACATAGAGACAATGAAAGAGTAATCAGGATTCGAGCTGGACAACCTTGTAGGACGAATCAATTTCCTGGTAGGATAAAAAATTGGGGTGGGTAACAACTGAGGAAGAAATTCATCAAAGAATCCTTTGGAAAATTTTGCAACTTGGGGTCTCTATACTTGATGTTGAAGGATGTGTCTCCGTAGATTATCGACTCATGTAGCATATCAAAGGTGTTGGGTTTGAACCTGAGTGTGTATAATTAAGGCAACAAACACCAGGAAAAAAATCCAGGGTGTATCAGAATTGGTAAGCCGAACAAGATGTAATTGGGGTCTAGCGCCCATCTGTAAGGTTACCAAACCCAAGATCTTACTCAATAAAGACAACCAACATGTGGGTGGAATCCACCTTGATCAACCACTGTAGGATGTAGAACAAGAATGCAAGATTTATGAGAGAAATCAAGAATACACAGAGTATTCTTGATGTAGGAGATGAGTGACATCACACACATAGTAGCCTCCAGACAAAACACACACAATGATTAGGGCACAGATTTCCACAAAAGAATCGCTATCTTGTCTATTCCACATAAAGGTATATATACAAGACAAACTCCGGACAACACATTGTCCGGAGACAAAGGCCCAAAGCCTAAAACCTCGGACTCCATAACATACATACCGGAAGTCGAACATAAACCCTAACAACTCTCCATATACTAAATTCTATCACAAAACTCTATCAATAAACTCTATGGATAAACTCTCTGGATAAACTCTATGGATAAATTATATGGACTAGTCCTTACAATAAACTCTATGGACTAGTCCTTACAAGACATTTACATAGAAGACCCTAGCAAATAGAAGACCTGCACTTATCACCCAAAGTGCATTAACAAACTCCCCCTTGATCAGTGCATGGTCTTCATACGGTCTTGAAATCTTCATCCTTGTTCCGAGTACTCGCTGCCTGCCCAAACCTTGTTCTTCATGCAGAACTGAACAACTTTTATATATTGAACAGCTAGCTCCCAATCTTCTTTGAGATACTGCAAAGGAAGACGACGAAGCTTTCTCAAGTGTTCTTCCTTCATATTTGCCAGCCAAACAGGATCCAACACTCTCAGAATCTCTTTCGTTGTGTCCTTCTTAGTGATCATAGCCTCTCCAGTTTTACCGTCTAGAAGCTAATAACCTGTAATAAAACTGGAACCAAGATTCGGAACTACATAATTTCTTTAAACAAAACCCGGAAACAATTTTAACTTACATTATAACTCAACCCTGCCATATTCAATTTCTACCCTCCTTTTTTAGTGACTTTTTCATTACACCTTTGCTTTAAAAAGATTTCACAACTGACTTTGATTAGACTCGCAACCCTTTTTTGACTAAATACACTAAGTACATGTCTGGATAAAACTTGCACGACCAAATTTTATTAAGAAAAGACTTAGCAAGAATTACCGGACCTGATGAATTAACACCTTATTAAATGAATGCTCACAACCCGACAGAGTGTTCAAAATATAACTCGCACATAGAAACAAGAAAACAAAATCTTTTTGATATTTTTCATTTTTGACAGAAAATTAAATCTATCCACTACGAGAAATATTTACACTAACTATGTTTTTGTGAAGTTGGAGCAAGGAGATCATATTGATTTTTATGTCGGCATCCAATCACAGAACTATAGATTTCTGTTTAAGCACTTAGTAAGATATTAATTGTTCAAGACGTTCAACGGTATTGTGGTCCACATAAACTTTAGCACGCTTTCGAACACTGCTTTCGACATATGCGTTAAGTGTATTAATTACTGACTGTAACTATGTAATCCCACCCCAGAATATACTCCCGTATCGAAACTACCAAACATTGTATCTTACAGGTGAGTATATATGAAAAATCTTTGTATCCGACTAGATGCGATGTCTTGAGAGCTCAGGTTAGTGCCACTGCACAGACAAAGAGATGAAGGCTCGACTTAAAGGTGGTGTACCATCGTTTGATATCTTTTTCTGCAGAATTTTTAGCAGTTGATTCTATGTACCCGGTGGTAACACAGATTTGCAAATTTGTACATCAGGTGATGATAACTTTAGAACATATCATCCGGTGATGATTGTTGAGGCAGAAAAGAAATCCACCAGGGGGTTTGCGCACAAACGAAGCGCATAGCAAAGCATTATACGAGGTCTAGGCCATTGCTCACACAATATTAGAAGACCAAGTATAATACCCCAGATATTTAACAAACATAAAGACCTAGTATCTCAGAAGTTTGGCAATTTTTCAAATGAAATTACGGTACCAAGACCATATATCCGAGGGATGCGTCACAAAAATTTCACAGTTCATTATGTTTATATACCAAAGGCCGGTTCTTATTTACGCGTAAAGCCTACCGAAGCAACATATGATGAAGCTGTTACAGTTAACGTTTATTATTATATATTACCATAGTCCTGCATCAGATACAATAACCAATGTACTATCATTTCTCCTATATCTCAAAAACAACTTCATTTTTCATTTTTCTGATGTTTTTGTATTTTCTTTAGAAAAAAATCCTATAACTAAGTAAAATATTTTTGGATTTTTGAACTTTGTAAAGCTGTAAGAACTGTATATGAAATTTAAAATAAATTTTCTATGCGAGTTTCTGAAAGCATTTTACTCTGGTTGATCATGCCGATCCTTTGGACCAGATCCTGAAACCTAGCCCGATCGAAAGTCTTAGTAAAAAGGTCGGCAAGATTATCCAAAGTGTCTACAATAACCACCTCGATTAAACCCTTTTCAGCACAATCACGAATAAAATGATGCCTAACATCTATGTATTTAGTGCGTGAATGATTAACCGGATTATCTGTTATGGAAATGGCAGAGTTATTATCCACCAAAATTGGAGTTCGAGTAAAATTCAAACTGTAGTCTCTCATTTGTTGTTGAATCCACAGAACCTGAGCACAACAGCTTGAAGCTGCAATATACTCGGCCTCGCATGTGGATAACGACATGGCAACTTGTTTTTTGCATTGCCAAGATGGTGAGTGTTGAGGGTACTATATTTTTTTGTTATTATTTTAAGTTCATTTAACGCATTAGTCAAGTTTTAAATTATAAAACACGATATTATACTAACACTAAACACACACTTGGGCAAGTGCAACCATCGTGAGCGTAGTATAGCGTTGGTAAGATACCGAGATCGTCCAAGTACACAAGAGCTTTTAATACCGGTTTATCGTCAACATCTAATCAATCTAAAATTTTTATAAAAGTTTCAAATATAAAATAAATCTAAAAATAGGAAGATAAATAAAATGAAATACAAATAGACAAGATAGAATCACTTGGATCCAACTTCTCTTTTATGTATCCTTTGATAGTTTTCGCACTTTCAGACTTTTTAAGAGATTATCTTAGTTATACTAGTAGGCCTCTCTTTTGAAGGTGACGTTACCCTCAACCCAGTGGTTTGAGTCAGCAGGGATACAATCCCAAAGGGTCAAAAATTGGAAGATAATTAAATAAGTTATTAATGCGAAAAGTGGTAGGCCCCTCTTTTGAAGGTGACGTTACTCTCGGCTAAGTGGTTTGAGTCAGCAGGGATACAATCCCAAGTAGCCGGCTTAAAATATTAATAGTAGTTTACATATGAGGGGTTTAAGCTATTCGCACCCCCACCATCCAATACCCATAGAGCATTGAAGGAGGCCCTAGTAAGCTAGAACCAAGTTCTCGCAGGATCTATACACTGAACGAGACAAGAACTTTACCAAACCACCTTTCTAACCCCCTTCCAAGTAGTTAACGTGCTTTATATAGACCGTAAAGAGACGAATGAGCAAATCAATGACATCATGAAAAAATGGTTAGCAAAATTCACTTTCAACATAAGAAACTAGTTATTAA
Source organism: Scalesia atractyloides (assembly GCA_947069175.1). Taxonomy (NCBI): domain Eukaryota; kingdom Viridiplantae; phylum Streptophyta; class Magnoliopsida; order Asterales; family Asteraceae; genus Scalesia; species Scalesia atractyloides. The sequence continues at coordinate 43,577,510 of CAMTDV010000014.1, forward strand.
ATCATTAATACATACCCAATTAAAAAGTGCCGAAAGATTAAAAACTAAAAGTAATACACAAAAGATTAGTCTTCACCAAGTGGTGTAAGGAATTTAGCCAAGCATGGCTTTTGTTTGACAAGAACCCTTACAATCTATCTTGGATCCTGAGACTCTTACACACTCTAAAGATGATAGATGGATGATGGTGGTGGTGTTGGTGTTGTGTTGTGTTGTAGTGGTGGTGGAGTGGTGACAAAATGAGAGAGAAGTGGTTTGCCAAGGGATGCCTTTTAAGGGAACCAAGCACCCCTATTTATAGTCAAAACAGTGGCCCAGCCACGGCCCAGTGTCCAGTGGGCACGACCCGTGGCCATCATTCTTCCCTTTCTTCATTAATTGCATCTGACAGCAGAGGGCCCCACACGACCACGTGGCCTCTGGGCACGGCCCGTGGTCAACTTTTCGCTGTACTATCTGGATTCTGCAAACTTATAGTTGACCACACCCCATGTTGGCCTGGGCACGGCCCCGTGATAGGCGTAGAAGCTTCTACAGGTTTTGTCTTGAAGTGTAAGGTCTGACCACGCCCCGTGTTGGATGGACACGGCCCGTGGTCTTCTTCTGTAACTTTGTTTTTGTCTTTTGGGGTGTTGCTGAGGGGTCAAGCATGGTTCGTTATTCCTTCTTTTCGTATTTATGTTGGTTTTTGCTGCTTATTTGCTTCTTTCGTTCTTTTATGTTCTTTTTATCCTGAAAATACAAAAGGAACAAAGAAACGTGCTTTTTCCAACATTAGTACTAAAAAGGGTTAGTTTTATGCCTTAATTGATGTAATTTATATGTTGCATTTTGCACACATCACAAGACACAAGACGGTTTCCAAGCAGTTGTGCGCCGCCAGAGGTTGATTTTCTGTTAACTGGACACCCTCGAAATCTGCATCAGCATATGCAATCAAATCCAGACCACCATCAACTGGATACCATAGACCAAGTTTTGGTTTCCCTTTCAGATATCAGAAAATGCGTTTGACTGCAGCCATGTGAGATTCCCTCCGAGTTGATTGGTACCTAGCACACAAACAAACAGAAAACATAATATCGGGACGTGACGCAGTCAGTTACATAAGGGAGGCGATCATTGCCCGATAGAGTTGGGTCCACTTCTGGATCCTTCTCTTTATCAGCCGTCAGCTTGTGATTCGTCGGCAGAGGTGTGTCGAAAGGTGAGCTATCTTCCAATCCGAATCTCTTGAGAATTTCGTGGACATACTTTGTTTGATGCATATACGTCCCTTCTTTCTCCTGACTGACTTGGAGACCAAGAAAGAAAGATAATTCTCCCATCGCACCCATTTCAAACGACATCACCTTCTCAAAATCATGACACAATTATTCATTTGAAGAACCGAATATTATATCATCCACGTAAATCTGTACAATCAGAAAATCTCCCCCTTTCTTCAAAATGAACAATGTGGAGTCGATCGAACTACGCTTGAATCCATGCTCCAATTCGATAAGGTCGCATACCAGGCACGAGGAGCTTGATGAAGACCATACAAAGCTTTATCCAACCGATAGACCTCATTGTCGGACTTAGGAGCAGCGAACCCAGGTGGTTGAGATACATACACAGTTTCTGAAAGCTTTCCATAAAGGAATGCACTATTGACATCCAACTGATAAACCTTGAAACGCATATGTGCTGCGAACGCTAGAAATAGACGAATTGTTTCCAAGTCGAGCTACGGGTGCGTAAACCTCTGTGTAATCAATCCCTTCTTCCTGATTGAATCCTTGTACAACCAATCATGCTTTATTCCTGACGACAACACCCCTGTCGTCCTTTTTGCACTTGAAGACCCACTTTGTGTTGATTGCATGTTGACCCTTCGGAAGATCGACCAAATTCCACACCTTTAATTTGTCGAACTGAGCTAACTCTTCCTGCATTGCCTCACAACATGAGCTATCTTTCAAAGCCATTTGATAATTTTTTGGCTCAACTTGAAAGATAAAGCATTCATGAAGGCTTAGATTGAAAATCGGTTTCTGCTTGATTTCTGTAAACAGAAACTGCATCTCTAAAAGACTTCTTCAAGTTTGCACTCCGGCATTTGGATTCCCAATAATATTATCAACAGGATGATAGATATTTGTTCTTGGAACATGGATAGCCGAGCTTGGAAATTGCTTCCCAAATTAGATCGAATCTCCCCCTCAGCACTTGCACTACTACTCACTTCAGAGTGACTGGGACCAGCTTCATTGGGGATCTGACCAGCAACAACATTGTTTACTAACGACGGTTCAGCACTGGATCTTCTGATGCGACATTCGAAGTCACGTTTGTTGGAATACTTGCCCTCCAGCTAGCATCCACTTCGTCCTTATCCACCAAATGCGTGTAGACGACCTCCAAATCTGCTTCTGTAACATCAGGGATATCAAAAGAATCAAATAATTTCTCATAGTCATACCCATTTTTAGGACCAAATTCGGATGGTGGAGGATCGTAACTTAAAGGAGTGATATCAAACACGACCTCCACCGCCCGTTTTTTAATGTTATAAACACGTTTATTTGGAGCTCCGTTAAAGTAACCCAGAAAGAAACCTATCTCTCCAAGTTCACCCATCTTAGGAGTATCCTTTGTTCGTTTGATAACACATTTGATCCCAAAAGGTTGAAACCCAGACAAATTAGGTTTCTTATTATTGAGAAGTTCATAGCAAGTCTTATCTTCCCTTTTGACCGTAAGCACATGGTTAAGCACATAGCATGTTGTGTTTACTTCCTCAGCCCAGAAGAAAATAGGTAATTTTGATTCAGAAAGCATAGTACGGGCCGCCTCAATAAGGGTTTGGTTCTTCCGTTCTAAAACTCCATTCTGTTGGGGAACATAAGGAGCGCTGGACTGATGACTATTCTCATTTCCCGACATAACTCATCCATATGTTGATTTTTAAATTCCGACCACTTGTCACTTCGGATCTTCTTAATAGGTAGTGAATGATTTTTCTCAAGTTGTTTAAAAAGATCTCTCAAAATCCCATATGTTTGATCCTTAGTTTTTAAGAAAAATACCCACAAGTATCGTGAGAAATCGTCGGTGACAACTAGACAATAGGACATACCACCAATGCTAGCAACATGGATAGGGTCGAAAAGATCCATGTGAAGCAATTCAAGTGGTTTTCGGATCGAGTTAACATATTTCGGTTTATGAGCTTTCTTTTGATTTTTCCTTTTTCGCATGATTCACATTTTTGTGCATATTAAACTACGTAAAGGAACCCCCAACACCAAGTCGTTTTTCACTAAGTTGTTCATTTTTCGCAGATGCACATGGCCCATTCGTCTATGCCATAAATAAGATTGATCTTCAGTCGCTTTTGATAGTAAACATGTCACTAGAGCAGATGAGTTGACCAAGGGCGCATGTCCATGACATATGCATTATTCACCCGTGGAGCCCTTATAACGATCCAATCTTCAGGAACATCAAATCTAGGACGGAAAACGAAGCAAGCTTTATTAGTGAACAGCATCGAATACTTGTTGTTGCAGATTTGAGATACCGACATCAAATTATGCTTTAGCTCTTTGACAAAATTCACTTTTTGCAGCGTAATCTTTCCATTTGAAACAGAACCTTCACCAGTGATATAACCTCCATTTTCACCAGCAAAGTTCATATAACCACCACGAATCGACTTGAGATTTTCCAACAACTCTTTATTTCCTGTCATGTGTCTGGAACAGCCACTATCAATATACCAAATATAGATAGCCCTCTTTAGCTGCTCCTCACTGCCAGCCATGAAAGCACAATCTTCATTTCCATGGAGTCATTTTCCAGCTTCTGTGCTTCTTCATCGGCGAATTTCTGCAGATCGACAGTTGAGATTTCAAATGAGAAGCTTTCACTTTCCCCCGAACTCGTTGTAGCTTCAACATTCAACTCATCTTCAACTTCAACAACTTTGCTTACTTCCATCTCTTCGCCCATTACTTCAGCAATAACCGCAAGCTCCTCAATGCTTGCTTCCTCCACCACTTCTTCACACATAACTTCATCAATGATTACAGCCATAAAGGCTTGAGAAACAATGGCTCCTGACAAGTCTTCTAGTGCACAACCCCAGTCATACGGTTCGGTCACTTCTTATAAAGGTTGAGCAACTAAGGCATGTTTGAAGAAGGAACAAGGTTGTCTGAAGTGTTTGATCGAGAATTTGAAGTAGATCCACCGTTGGCATTCGACTGATTGCTTAAGTTGTTTCCATTCTGAGAGCTACCTTCTCTATTAGTTCTTTCCATCTTCGGCTTTCGACAATCTCGGGCATAGTGACCATAGATACCACAATTGTAGCATTTCACCTTTGACATATCAATACCCATTCGTGTCTTGGTTTGACCACCTATAAACTTCTTTCCCGTCTTCAAAAGAAACTTCTTTACTCTTCTAACCAATAACGCCATATTGAGTTGAAGATCAAGTTCTTCCATTTCATCTTGATCAATTTGGTCAAAGTCTTCATCAAGACTGGATTGTTCGACAAGCTTCCCGAGACAAAAGTTCTCATAGGCCGTCATAAACGATGCTAGGAGACTCACGTTATCTTCTATCAACTTTAAACAATTTGGATCTAACTTAGGAATGTTGAAGTTCGTTGCTTGTGACTTTTGACTTCCACCCGAAGAGTACATTCCTTGATTTGAACTTGTAGTTCCACTTGAAACACTGGCGTTGGCATTGTTGCTTATAAAAGCCTGATGAGAAGCAGGATCTTCATTTCCAGAATATAGGGCAACACCAACACCACCTGTGTTTCCCTTATCCGTTGGCTTTGAAGCTTTATACAATTGGGGATCTTGAATCTTCTCAAAATCAGACGCTTGATCTTCCATGTTCCATGCATATCCTTTCAACTTCTGAATAACTTCTTCCAATGACAACTCTTCATAAAGAACACCTTCTCTAATCAACGCCGTATACATATTCCATTCTCTAGGAAGACAATTCAAGAATTTTTCAACCTTCTCAAATTCGGTGTAAATGCCTTCTTGACTTCTATCGAGTTCACTTAATAGATGATAAAATTTGTTCACAGTGTCATCGAAAGAATCATTCTTCAACGCTTTGAACACAACGAATTGAGTCTTCAATAGGTCTAAACGACGCTTCTTTAGATACATTCCCTTCGTAGCGCTCAATCATGCTATCGCATAATTCTTTCAAAGTGTTTCTTTTTTGAAAAGTATGAAGTATGGATTGGGTAAGAGCCATAGTTATCATGGACATAGCTCTTTCTTCACACTCGAAAAACTTCTTCTGCTCATCTGTCAGAGCTAGATAAGTGTCAATCGTTAATGTTCTAATCGGTGTAGCTCCACACCCTTTGACAATACACAACCATATCTTGATATCCTTAGCTCTCACATATCATTCAAAACCTTCCTTCCATTCAAGAAAGTCTAATTCGTTAATTAGAAGAGGAGGTTTGCCGCTGCTCCCCACTTCAGCATTGTGTTTGAGATTCTAAACCATTGCAGTGAGATTGTTCGCCATTGGAACATATTTGAAAGAACAAGAGAGTTCACAGAAGTTCACATTGGTTAACAGTAGGTTTTAAGCAGAGAGATTGACTGAAAAAGTTTCTAAGTTCAAAACTCGGAGAGAAAACACGGAGTGAAATATCTGAGAGTTATCAGAGTGTAAAACCCGGATCACAACCTGATGTAAAACAAACTCGGAACCTATAATCTCTAAACAAAGAACATGAAACTCGGACTACCATAAAATCGGAATATTTTAACAAACTAAACTCGGAACTAAAGTCAAGTTTAAAAGGCAAAATTCGGACAAGAATCTCTGAGCATAAACTCGGAAATTTGAGAGATAAAACTCGGACACACTTGAAAATTTTAAAAACTCAGACTTAACTTTGAAGCAAAACTCGGACCTACTTGAAAAGTTTTAAAAACTCGAACGGTTAAAAGGGTTTAAAACTCTACGTTTAAAACTCCTACCATTCAAAGGTTTAAAACTCTTACCAATGAAAGGGTTTAACACTCTTACAATTGAAAGGGTTTAAAACTCCTACAACTTGAAAGGGTTTAAAACTCTACCAGCTCAAAGAGTTTAAAGCTCCTACAACCAATAGGGTTTAATACTCTACCAGTTAAAGAGTTTAAAACTCCTACAACCAATAGGGTTTTAAAACTCCGACCCTTGCTTCCAGATTATTCCCCAATGTGACTTCACATTAGTTCACCAATACTCCGGAAAGACAAACAGTGAATTAAAAACACAGACAAGATTTTTGAAGATCAAACAAGGAATCTTTCACAAACCTCAAAAACACAGTGTGACACCAAGAAAACTCTGTAAAAACCTAGATGAAGATCAACACTAAAAATCACTAAACTATTCAAAATCCATCACCAAATCACTAGAAATGAATGAAGAATCAAGAATAAATCAAAAAAAACTCACAAAACAAACACTAAACCCTATCAAAGTTTGAACTTTTCTCACAAAATCTTCAAACTAAGAAACACCTACAGTAGTATGAGCACTCTGCTCTGATACCACTTGTAAGGTCACCTAACCCAAGATCTTACTCAACAAAGACAACCAACAGGTGTGTGGAATCCACCTGATGATCAACCACTGTAGGATGTAGAACAAGAATGCAAGATTTATGAGAGAAATCAAGAATACGCAGAGTATTCTTGATGTAGGAGATGAGTGACGCACACACACAGTAGCCGCCAGACAAAACACACACAATGATTAGGGCAAGATTTCCACAAAAAAATCGCTATCTTGTCTATTCCACATAAAGGTTATATATACAAGACAAAATCCGGACAACACATTATCCGGAGACAAATGCCCAAAGCCTAAAACCTCGGACTCCATAACATACTGGAAGTCCGGACATACATACATACATAACAAAAACCCTGACAACTCTCCATATACTAAACTTTATCATAAAACTCTAACTAGTCCTTACAATAAACTCTATGGACTAGTCCTTACAAGATATTTACATAGAAGACCCTAGCAAATAGAATACCTGCACTTATCACCCAAAGTGCATTAACACCATCTGCTATGGGTCCATTGCCTTAGTCACGAGTCAAGCTAACATGACAGAAAAAGTGTTAAATCATTTGTGATGTAAGGACAAAACAAAAGAATGATTGTGGTCTTTACGGGTAGAGTTGTTATAAGAGCTCTACAGACACTTCGAACTTATGCCATCAATTTCATTATTGTTCATCTGAAGGAAAACATCTAATCATTCTTCCACTAGGTTAAATTTTCCCCTAGTTCTAATTGGGGTATAGATCTAGGACTTGATCACATCACTACGCAAGCACAAACGAAGAAAATAACGAGTTTGAGTTGAAACAGTCATTAATCAGGTAAAATCAGATGATTTTCTCCATAAAGGGTGTTCAACAATTACTTGAAAACCTTTAGAGCTTGAAATCAGGCTGAGGCGAGTATCCAGTGGAGATGTCGGTATCAAGTGTCGAGATGCGGTCATCGCAGACCTATGAGAGGAGCTATATCTTTTACCTTCTCGATCAGTTGTAGTGTCTCTTAGGCGGTTATCAGGTGTTGATCTTAGTAAGGGGAAAAGGAATCCTTAATCACAGGTAAATAAAAATGTTGTTAACAATCTGGATCACGTAGCCATAGAGGTCAAAAGAGTTGTTCAAGCATGCCTAGGGGTTTTGTGCTGAACCATCGATCTTCATTATAGTCGAAGAACCTTCATACTAGTAGGCGGATTTGGAGGTCACGCTGAGAAGGGCTCCTATGAAATAATTGCGGGTAAATGCAAAGGTTAGGGTAATGGTTCACATGGAGAGAGGGGCTCCTATGAAATAACAATTCCCCTAATGTAAAGGATGAGGTAGTTACTTAATTCATCACGCTCAACTGTGAGCTAGCTAGTTTATCCCAGATTTTCCTACTGTCCTCTAGATAACGGATCAATTTACGAAACTCTGGTTGCAGGGTTGGGTATGCTAGTGTATCAATTAAGTTAGACTAAGGGTTTTCCATTGGACAAGTGATAGGATCAAGGAAAATTTTATAGTTGAAGCGCAAGGGGTAACGTATTAGTCGACAAAGAATTCTTCAAATGCCGATGTTGAAGGCATGCAAGAGATTCTATTAGATTTTCCGATTATGTTGACTTCTTGATGAATGCTTTGACAATATTCTTAAGTTCACTTACAATTCTTACTTGAGTGAAATTGAAAATAATGGATTTCCATAAATGGTAGATTAATAGTCAGTAAACATCCTCAAATTGATAGTTGCGTCTATCAATTGTTGAACAAGTTTCATGATACAAGCTAGTCGTTGAGTGGGTTACGAGAACTTCTACTAACAATGGAAGTTTAAATCTAAAGATTACGGGTTGGGGCCATTTATTCACACACTAGGTTTCACCAGGATTCACGTGCACCACAAATTACTATTATGTGTGCACCCATAATTATAATTTTGTTTGATGCTCACCCTAGTTCCTCCTGTCTTGTGTTAAAATGTCCCTTAGATTTGATTGTCAAGTATGGAGTGTTGCAAAAAAATGAAAAGGTCATCGAAAGTTTCGTTATCAGCCATATGCTGATCAACTAGAACTATATCAGAAGGAGTAGTTAGGAATCGTTAATCCGAGTATTCTCTCGAGTTGAAACACATAATGAGAGTCCAATCCAGTGGATCGTAGATGGAAACATGCACATGAATATGACACTGAGAGACGAAACTAGTTCATTGACATATGTTACTCGAAGAAGCAAAGTAATTGTTTTGTCGTCCGAGTAAGAAGAGGGTTCCAGTATGCAATGAACAATGCACTCTCAACTTCGTGGTCAATCTATCTTCCATAGAATATCGACTAAGTCACAAGTTCGTGACACGAATAGGTGATGACCTCTCTATATCCACGGACTTCTGCAGTGGTGTGTAGAGGTCCGCCTTCATGTGGTGTACCTCAGCGATGCCCACTGGTTCAGGCTTGAAGTAGAGTAGAGCTAATAAGGTCAAGTATGATTGTTGGTAGGTGGAGAAGGGATTCAGTTCTGACGAATCCTATTTGAAGAGATATGCGCCAACGTTGGGTGTCATCCCAAACAAGGACCTACGAAGGCTCCATACCCGATGGTACCGTTGGTAGGCTCAAGTCATGGTCTTCTTTGAGTCTATGGTGTGGGAATAGGTTCATATGATCATGATGCGAGAAGCTCCTCCAGAGGCTCCGTCTCACGGCCCTCAGACAGGAGTAGATGTTGTCTTGGCGACTCTACGGATGTCGCCACTAGGGATGATCTTGCAAAGAGATTGACGTGTTCCTCGTCAGTAGAGAGTGATGTGGATGATATCGACATACCCGCAATAGCAATGTATTTTAGATGCCATAGCGTATGCATATCATATATGAGTGTTTGTGTATGTCATGTATAAGTGTCTGTGTTGATGTAAGGCTATCATATATGAGTGATTTTGTATGTATCTATTGATGTAAGGCTAATGAGTGTCTAAGGCTATGGACTAAGTCTACTTTCTAATGCAAACCTAGTTCACTATAAACATTGGCTCCTTACCATTAGCGTGGGACTGATGTGAGATAGTCATATATGTAATGCATGCATGTGTGAATGTTACGTGAACATGTGTGTAGTGTATGCATTGAGAATGAGACACCATGCAATTTGGAGTGTAGTGTAATTGTAGTTTCTCAAAAAGGTTGTAGTCTACTAGCGGGGATTGCAATTTGGACTAAATCTACTTTCTAATGCAAACCAAGTTCACTATAACCAATGGCTCTTATACCAATTGTCACACCCTCAAATTCCACTAGCGGGGATTTACCACGAGGCGCGTGACAAACCAGCATCCAGCCATTAATCATGTTGAACCATTCATAAATAAATTATAATACTTAAATACCACATTCAACATGAATATTGATAATACTTTAATGTTTTAAAAATAGAAGTTTAAGTTCATCAGCCGAAGCTAAAATATAAAAATCAAGATATAATAAAACCCGTAGTTCTTAGTATGTTTAAAAGAAAGCAGTTTAATTGAGAAATAACACTCCAAGATGCATGTTCCAAGCGTGCCATACCTGGCGACCTACAAAAGCATGCTCAAATAACACAAAGTTATCAAGTTCACTAGTTTAATTTAACGAAAGTAATTGTAAATGCAAAAGTTATAAAAGCATGCCATGGGTAGCTAACCCACGGTTAAGCGACTAAACATGAAGTACCGTAAAACTAACTGGTTAAGTGATGTGCCCCACATCAATGTCTATCAACATTGATGTAAACAAAGAGTCAAAAGTTCACAATCGGCTCCCAGCATGGTGTGAGGTTCGTCAAACGTAATAGCGCTATCAACTAATACCTCGTTTGCCCGCGGCAACTGATTCGGTATAAAGTAGGACTTTCAAGATAGATGTTGTTTAATCCACTATAGACATGATATTAAACTAAGGCATTAAGAGAAAGAGTATTCCTACCAGGAATAAATGTAGTCCCAAACCAGGGATGCATGCTTTTAAGAGGGTATTTGGGGTTGAGTTTTGAAAATAGATTATGCGTTTTGAATAATCAGAATCAGATAATTAGCAGTAACAAAACGTATTGCAGAAAGATAGTGTTTGGATTTGATTATGTTGTTTGATATCACAATAATCAGATAATCAACTATTTGAGTGTTTGGAAAATATATATGTATATTAAAAAATAAATAAGCTTTGATCTCTACAAAACGTAAAAAATCAGTTTTTCTGGAATCTCGTTTTCCTGTAGTAAGGGGTGACCTACTTTTGGATTATCACGTTTTGATCTCTACAAAACGTAAAAAATAAGTTTTTATTAATTTTTTACCAAACACTCAAAATAGATTTTTTGCGATTTCAAAACACAATAATCAAAAAATCAGGTTGAAAAAGCAATCCCAAACACACCTAAAAAAGTAGCGACACTCACCATAGATTTGCTTGGTAAGAGTTAAGTAGCTAGGGGAAGTTATGGGCCAACACGTCCTGATATATTTACCATGTTGTTGTTAGTTAAGTTATTAGGATATCACAATGTGGTTTCACGTAGGTGTTTATCACACATGCTTGTACCTACTTAAATCAGTTTTCATGAATAACACGTATATTATCATGCAGAACATTTTACAACAAAGTCATGACAAGTTTCGGGCATACACATATTCCACGTAGTCACACATACATGTTCAATAACATTTATTCAGGTTACACATTCCAACAACGCTTTGCAAAACCCATTAGACACACTCTTACATATTAATACAAAGTATCATCAGTTTTCAGCTCAACATCAGATTCTCAGCCAGTTTGTGGATTTTATTTATAATACTAAATGGTGCAGAAAAATTATGATTATTTTAAGAGACATGTCAATTAGTCCATAAAAGGTTGTGTAGTTTTTTTGGTCCTGGACACTTATAGAAAGTTCGTAAAAAAATTTATTCCACACAAAGGTCAAAACTGTCATCTTCTGATGACAGCTTACGTTTTAATTTATAGAAAAATCTTCATTGATCCGACTGACAAAATTCCAGTTCTAGTGTCTCATAAAACTCGTATGGTGAACTATTGTAAAAATTTAAAGTCCTATCTCTACATATTGACCATGTTATAACCCTCGTCATAAGCCCCATTTTCTAATCAGAAATTCAGCCTTAACCTTTTGTTTCGTTTTAAACTTTTGAATGACCAAAACCCATTGCAAAAATGTGAAACCAGTTGGTTTTGAAAGTAAATTCTTTGAACTTAACTTTAGACTCAAAAATCATGTAGTTTCGTTCTATTTTGGCCGAGATATGGCCTTTACAAATCGGCACAAAATTCCGATCAGAAGTTGTTAACCTACTACACATATAAAAAACGTATACAAGATCATCATTAACATACTTTCGGCCATTCTAGCATTCATAAGCCATTGTGGGTCAGATTTAACACATATTCTATCAAAATCATGCTTCTATGTAAACCCTAATCTTGTTCATGCATACGTATTCAGTTTTCATGGAATCATATCTATCTGATTCCCATAACAAGCATACATCCAAACTCATACCTAACCGATTACCCATATACATGTATGAATTCATACAAATCATCAAACACATCATGTGGAGCAATACACATCCATATGATAACGGTTAAATCAAAGATTAGGGCTTACCAAGAGAGGAGATCCGAGAGATAAGAGATGAGAGATGAGAGCCGAGATGATGATGGGGCGGTTTAGGGTTGGGGAAGAATTATAGTATGGTTTTATATTTATTTTTTTGTATGTTAATTATCACATCTAGTCCCTCAAGTTTTAATTCTCTAAAACTTGTGTAGAAAGTTAAACAACCTAACTTTATGTATATGTACAAGACTAGTCCCACTAGTTTGTATTAAGTCTGTGTGTTTTAACTTGCCTAGAAAGTTAATAGAGAGTTATAACTTGGAAAGTTAACGGTGTCAACCTGAAAATGCCGGGTGTCACATCAAGTGCTTTAACTCTAAATTTTGTAGCTTCATGTCTTCATAACTGCTCGGAGTTTGAATCATAGAATTGCATCATCAATTTCGATGTTAGTATCAACATGTTCTTTCCACATAAAAAACTTGTAGCCGTATCTCTACTCAAGAAATAAAGGGATTCAGATTTAGCTTAAGAAAAATCAAATAGGGGAACTTACCGGATAAAGAGAACATCCATAAAATCGTGACCATTTCAAACACTCTTACGCCCTGCAACTTGATGAACTGCAAGCGTATTGTGGTGGCAGTAGAAGTTTCCATCCAAATCAACTTTAAAAATTTTTGGGTTTTTGTTGTCACTGCATGGAGATGTCAAAGATGAGCACATATCTTAGAACAATTTCATTCAATTGAAGAGAAATTAGCGTTTAAGGTTTGTTTTTCATGTGGATCGATACAAAGAAGAAATTAAGGCTTCAAAGGTTATGTTTTTAAAGAGATGTGTAAAGAAGAAGACAGGGATTGTTTTTAAACATCAGCCACATATTTTTTTAACAAAAAAGGCACATAAGTTGCCACGTCACTAAAAAATTCACATCGAAAAAAAAAAATAAAAAACTAACTGGGTTTGTGTTGTGTTAGTTTGAGAGTCTTGTAGGAAAACAATTCGAAAGTTGGGAGTGTTGTGGTACAATCGAAAGTTAAGAGTGTTATTAACCAATTGGTAAAAGTCTAGATTATTTAAATCCAATATCCCTTATAAAAATAAAAAGTATATGTATTATAACTCCTATATTAACTAATTATATGAATTTAAATAAATTCATACACTATAAAAATACATATATATTATAGCTCGTATATTAATCAATTTTGTAAAGTTCATGAAACATTCAAATTTTTATTATTAACATTTATAATTATTTAATATTGTTTACAAATATAATTTTTACATTTATTAATTTATAACAAACTTAAATCCAAATAGTTTTAAAAAATTATTTAGTTAAACAATATAAATATAAAATAAGAAACCAACTGAAAAGGTAAAGAAAATTACATGTATAAATGCATTACTCATATAAAATATCGATATTTAAAAGTTGGTTTCATGATAACGCTATAAATAAAACTTATCCATTGCATTACCTGAAGTTTTATTAGTTTTAAACTTTTTAAGCATTACTCATATAAAATATCGATATTTAAAACTTGGTTTCATTGATAACGGTTATAAATAAATAACTTATCCATTGCATTACCTGAAGTTTTATTAGTTTTAACTTTTAAGTGATTACAAGTAAAAAGGTCGCCCAATACTTATGATACGTGTTTAAGGTTGAAGTATAATTTTTTTGTAAAATGTTTGTAGCTAAGATGGTTGATCCACTTGAAGGTTTTTTTTTTTTTTTTTTTTGAATGGTAACAGGAATTGCTTTTATTATCAAACCAAAGCGTAACAAAATGTTAGGAAGTACACATACATAAAAAGAGAAAAGGGGAAAAAAACAAGAAAACTACAATTGCCCAAGTGCTCAATCAATTCTATCGAACTTCCTCCACTTCTCCTATATTGTATTAAAATCTTTGATTCGATTCGCCATCGAACTTCCTCCACTTAAAGCTAAAATAAGAAACTACTACGACTTCTCTTTCATCTCTGTCACAAAAATCCCAACCGCATATGGTCTAATATTATTGTTCATCATTTCATTTATTTATTTATTAAAGGGTTGCCATCATAAAAATTAAACATGCCTTTCATTTTCTATAAAAGAAAACTTTCAAATAAAATAATATTATTAAAGTCCACAAACCTATTAGTTAATTATATACATTATTGCAAAAATGACTAGTTTTATTTCTAGAACTAACTGTCAACAACTCATCAACTGCCGTTGGCAAGGCAAGGCAACACACAGAGCTGCAGATTCCACAGATATTCCAATTTCCATGGTTTAATTTACAGTTATCACACTCCAATATACGTAACATGCAATTACACCCTTTATCTTTCTCTTGTTCCAAGATTGTGCACAAACTTACCATTTCAACTTTAACTTTTTGGGCCCACAGCTGAATTATGGTGAAAAAGCCTAATGAGTTCCTTTAAGACCCAAACCTATCTTTTGTCGGTTTGTCCCCTTTTCTTAAACCCATTAACTTGAATGAATTTTAGACTAGTGGGTGTGGACTCGCGAAGGGTTGAGGAGCCAACGTGGAGGTTTTCTCCGTCGGAGAACACCGCCCTAGTGTGTATTTCAGTAACTTCGGGGCCTCAACCCCGTCCACCCCGATGAATGTTTTGAAAAGATGACTGTTGAACAACGGTTCTTTTTATAGAAAAATCAATTAATTATTATGTTTTACACTATATTTATCTCTTATTTATATCAAAAAACTCACGACTCTTTCCATCTTTTATATATTCTCCTCCTTCATCAATATCTTTTATATACCCGTCATGAGTTCTTCATCGGACAAGGAAAATGCTGGAATTTTTTCGCTTAGCATGATGCTTGAGACGGCGAAAAATTTTGCCGAGATGGAAGAAGATGGAGAAGACGAAGGAATTCACAACCAAGAACGAGAGCCGCTGCGTTAAATAGAAATCGCTGAGATATATTATTTGTATACAATATATATTTTTAAAGTTATTTGGTGTTATAAGTTTTGTTATTTATATTGTTTGGTATAATTAATTAAACTTATTTTTCAAACTTTATTTAAGGTACTCATGAGCGTTTGGTTGGTGACTATTTCGCTGAAAACTGTGTGTACATTGACGAACAATTTAGGTGTCGGTTTCGAATGAGTCGATGATTGTTCGTACGTATTGCCAATGATTTAGCTAATTATGATGAGTTTTTCACATTGCGCTACAATGCTAGAGGTAGAAGGGGTTTTACTACGTTTCAAAAATGCACTTCGGCACTTCGTCAATTAGCGTGCGGCATTGCTAGTATTCATTGGATGAATATTGAAAGATGTCCGCTAGAATGAGTCGGCATTGTTTATATGAATTTTCCAAGGTATTGTGAACCTGTATAGCAAGGTGTATTCGCGTAGACCAACGAAGATGGATATCAAAAAGCTTTATGCATTCCATGAAGAGAGACATCGATTTCCTTGGATGCTAGGAAGCATTGATTGTACGCATTGGCGATGGCATAATTGCCCTACTGCATGGTGCGGTCAATTTATGCGTGGTGATATAGGTTATCCCTCAGTTATCTTCGAAGTTGTTTGCTCACTAGATTTATGGATTTGACATGCCTTTTGGGGGTTGCAGGTTCAAACAATAATTTAAATGTTCTTGCAAGATCTGAGATTTTCGACGAGATCATTGGAGGTACGGGCCCTGATTCTTCTTTAATGCTCAATGGGGTGTCATACAAGCACGGGGATTACCTAGCCGACGGTATATACCCATCCTATGCGGCTATTGTTAAAACTATTCCAGAACCCAGTGACCAAAAAAGAAAAAAAAACTTGCGAAATGCCAAGAATCGGCAAGAAAAGATGTTGAACGGATGTTTAGTGTGATAAACGCAAAATGGGGGATAATACAACAACCAGCTCGTGCATATGAACCAAAAATTTGAGATACATTATGTATTCTTGTCTAATACTTCATAACATGATTATTTATTTAAGACGATGGTCGAGAAATATACGAATACGACCCGAAAGACATTCATGAGAATGTTGAGTCGGTTGACGAGGAACAACACCACTCAAATTTGTGGGCGCTACGCAATGAGCATGGGCATGGTGTGTGAATTTAATCGACTATAGCTAGAATAACTTCCGTGTCAATCCCGTTGATGACGAGTAAGGTGTTCGTAGGTTTAGGCCAAATTTATTTTATGATTTTAGTATGTAATTTTAGATGGTAATGTGTTTCTTTTTATTTGTAATTTTCTAGAATTTGTATGCAATTTTTATTTTTCTTAAAAATATTCGTATTTAAAATACATTAAACGAATAAAAATGTGTGTAAAAATAAAACACATTAAATAAAAAAATGGAAAGGGGAAGAAGGGGAAAACCACCCCACTATTAGGCTAAGGGGTATGAGGATCATGGTTGGATCATGATTTGCTACATAGGACCATTATTCATGCGCTACACCACCCCCTCATTAAATGAAGGTGGTTCACGTGGATTAAACCACGGCAACCACAACCCTCCCATTTGAAGATATTAAGACAAAAAAATAAAAAAAAATAAAGGAGATCGTGGTTTGGGTTATGACCGCACCTTTAGGGTAGTGATTTTAGATGATGGCTTAGAAGTGATGACATGACGTCTATGTGGAGGTGGTCATAAGGGTTATGACCACACCTTATAGCTTTAAAAGAAAATTGTGAGGTGGAAGGGAGGGTGATGTGGCGCTTATATGCACTTGGGGGAAGGAGGAACCACATCCCATAGTATTAATAAATTACATGATATAATTATAAATATAAGAAATATAATTGATTAATTATACATTTGAAGAACATATGTAAAAGGATTATATGATAAAATCACAAGAGTATTAAACTTTCATAATTATATTTTTATCCTATTTACCTTTATCATAATACAATTTTATGATATTATTCGTGTTATTGGATTTCAATTGGAATCTCCATCATTCATCTTTATAAAAATCATTTTTTTCTAAATTTCATCTCATTTTTCATTTGTGTCTCTATGTTGTTATTTCTTTCTCTTTCTTTCATGCTTGAAGTATGAATCGAAATACTTAAAATATAACCTTTAAAGGTTGATGTTAATTGTAAATAGAGATTCACTATTTCATTTTAGCAATAATATTAATTTTGAAGACGGAAATAAGGATTTGGATGGAAAAGAAAAATAGGTGAAAGCTCTAAAATTTAAAGATGAAGAAGAGGAAGACTCGAATGTGAATGTGAGTGATTAGTATCTATTAGGCTATGTGTTGTGGGTTTTATTGGGGACGCCAACTGTACCACCTTAGTTGGGCGTTAGGCACGCTACTGTAGAGGTGCGCAATCAAGGCATGGGGCGGGGGTCGCGTACGGGGCATGGGGAAGAAGCTGTTGGGTGCGTGGGAATCCTCAACCGTTGGATGAAGCCATTAAAAAAACAAAAAAAAATTAGATTCAAAGTAAGTCTATTCACCTTTTTATTTTAATTTTAAAAAACTTTTAATGTTACTAGTTTGAGTTAAACAATAAGATGGGTCAAGATCTTTTGATCATATAATCAAAGATTAAGGTCATGTGGTCCATGCTCACAAGTCACAAGGATCTTGTGCATGATCTAAAGTATTCGCAAACTAAATCAAGACCAAAATTGTAATAAGCATGATAGGTACTTATGATGTTAGAAAATCTTTTCTAACAAACCAAAAGTTATTTCCTTTGTTAACGCATAAAAAATAAATAATAATAAAAAACCTTAACTACAAATGTTACTCATATACACCAATGATTTTAAATATTCTCTCGTAATCGGGTTTGAATCTAGGACCTCCCATGTAAAAGGCATGTCTCTCTACTAGGGATGAGTTCAGTACCAATACCGGTACCGAATTTCCTAGTACATACCGAAAATACCGATATCAAATTTCGTCAAATATGGGTACTGGTACTGAAAATGTTCGGTACGATACGGTACCAGTATTTAAGGGTAAAATACCGGTACCGTACAGGTACCAAAACCACCAACAAGTTGGTACCGATTCGGTACCAAAAAAACCAGTACGGGAAATTCGGTATCGATACCAGGTACCATATGCTCATCCCTACTCTCTACCAAGTGAGCTAACCCCACGTTAGCGTATAAAACTAGAGTAAATTGCACAAAACATCCTTTATGTTTTCTCAAACTTGCAGGTTCCAGCCTTAATGTTTAAAAGTTGCTAAAAACAACCTTTAAGTTTATTTTTGTTGCGGGTTCAATCCTTTACAGCTAACCACGTTATTTTCTTCAGTTAAGTTCTCTCACATGATCAACCAAAATGACAAATATACCCTCACATGTTATGCATGTGAGGGAACTTAACTGAAGAAAATAACGTGGTTAGCTGTAAAG
The DNA here is from genome assembly GCA_947069175.1 of Scalesia atractyloides. Classification (NCBI taxonomy): domain Eukaryota; kingdom Viridiplantae; phylum Streptophyta; class Magnoliopsida; order Asterales; family Asteraceae; genus Scalesia; species Scalesia atractyloides. The sequence continues at coordinate 43,596,120 of CAMTDV010000014.1, forward strand.
GATTGAACCCGCAACAAAAATAAACTTAAAGGCTTTTTTTAGCAACTTTTAAACATTAAGGCTGGAACCTGCAAGTTTGAGAAAACATAAAGGATGTTTTGTGCAATTTACTCATAAAACTATTATCGATTTATATTGTTTTTGTTAAATGAAACAAATAAAACCAAGAGTTAAAAAATATGTAAATAATAAATAAGAACCTTGATTACTTAGATTTGAAGCTCTAGATGAAATAGCTCGGGTGTAACGATTGAGATAGACTATCTGTGCCATTATTAATTCGTTCAATTACAAGATCACATGGATTATGTACGAGGTTACAAATAAAAGCTTAAACTTATTTTAATTGAGTTGTTTTCCTCTTCGTTTTTTATGCAAGTATTGAATCATCAAAGAAAATCTAAATAGAAAAACAATTTAACTATCTAAAAGAAATAAGATTTCGTCATTTTTTTCATTTGATGGCTTGGATATATATATATATATATATATATATATATATATATATATATATATATATATATATATATATATATATTTCTTTTATGTATATTACATTTGCTTCATTGGTTTGTCATTTGTGACATTTCACCTATTTTCATTTCTACCAAACATAAAAAGACTTTAAATAGGCACGTGTTTAAAACCTAAAAAGTGGTTAATTCAGTTTAAATCTAGTTATTAGCGTTGTGCTTTCTTTATATTAATTAAGTAATGTGTATAATTAGTTTTGTTTTTACATACAAGCAGGATATAAGATGGCAAAAGGTGTTAATTATTTGACCAGTAAACACATTATCTTGTCATTAATAATGAATCATTAATGTCTTAATAATAATATGATTGGATGGCAATGGGCCTGGGATGGATCGGATATGGATAATCTCATACTCATACCGGTTGTAAAATCTTGTCTCATACCCTGCTCATTACCCGTCGGGTATTTGGCGAATATTTACCCGTCAGGTATCGGGCATATTCGCGGGTATTGTGTATACCGGTTAAGATTTTCATGTCTATATATTTTTACTTTCCTATATAATTTTATACTTTAAAATCTTTATAATATGTTAAATCATGATAATTAACATACATATCATCATCATCGTAATAATATTTGATATAGTTAAAAATGTATATATATTATATAATATCAATCTCAAAAAGTTATTTTGTAATTCGTAGCATATAAATATAAATAATATCATCAAAATATATATTTCAAATAAAAAAGTTTATTTTTCAAATAATAAAGCTACAAGAATGAAACATTACTAACATATATGAATACTTAAAAGTTTTCAGGTATATGTTTCAGTTATATAGTTTCGGGTAATCAATTCAGGTATGATTTAATCCCATACCCGTGAAACATTTTTTTTCCATGCCTATACCGGGCCCGATATACGTAAGTTATCAAATCAAATATACCCGTTGGACTAGGGTATTTTTGTGATATCCCTAGATGATGACAAACTCTTATACAAAAACCAAAACAATCACGTTTCAAGAAGAAAATTAAAAAGTATCTGAAAAGCTATAATAAATAACATCCTTACGTTGGCCTCATCTTCTCAAACTGACACAAAATATACAAAATAATTAGGAGACACTTAATTTATGTGTTTTTGGCTAATTTATTCTAAAAGCAACTTCTATATTTTCTAAGATAATTACATCACACTACATACAACATGTAGGATTTTAACTTACAATCTTCTTCTTGTGAAGTCCACTATTTACTCTAAGGATTTACCTTTAGAGACAACTGGTTTCTTATCAGAATTTATACAAACGAAATCAAATTGAAATTTAAACCATTTGTTAATGTTAGTTTTGAAAGGTGAACTTAAAATAATTATTTAAATACTTGAATGAAAAAGTATATAGTATATGTTCTTAAAATATAAGTAATAAGGTTTAACTTATTGAAGAAACATTAAAGAAATGAAGCGCTAGCAGGAAGCCAGAAAGGTTTGGTAGATGAAGTATTCCCAACTACCATCCACACCTACCAAAACCCAAAGCTGATGTTCAGGATGAATTCATGAAAAGTGAATACCCTATCCACCTCTTTTATGAGTGATCATTCTTTTTTTAAAAGGTAAAAATAGTTTGTTTTGAGTGTTTGGCCTTTATTTTTATAAAAGTAGGATTTATAATTAGATATTCTAGAACGCGTAGTCATATAACACTTAAAATATAACGAATCGAGCTTAGTTCATAATCTTTAAAACTCAAACCCTAAAATAATCAAGTGTTTGTGCTAGTAAGTTAGTAATACTGAAAATAGTTATTAATCATGTGGCACCTGTAGAATCGATATAAGTAGAGAATTGTGATAACGGCATAGTGACTTGTATAGTCACTTGTATGTGATGTTAGCCAAATACAATGGTAAAGAGAAAAAGAGGTGACTTATGTGGTTATGAAATCGTCTTCTATATCATACTTAAAACAATAAATGCATGTGTTTATATAATATCATCACTCTCTATTTAAAATTTATTTTAGAGTAAAATGTCTAAATGGTCCTTGTGTTTAGGCCATTTTTGTCACTTCAGACTAGAAATGAAACCTTTTTATATCTGGGTCCCTAAGATTTATTTTTGTTGCAATTTCATTCAATTGAAAAAATGGATTAGAATTTTATGTTAATTTCTCATCCATTTGTTGTTTCCCTCAATTTAAATGAAAGGTATAATAATTTATTTTATGCCATAATATATTTTAATTAAACGAGGAAAACGATAAAAAAGGATAATTTAACAGAAAATACTAAACTAGTTTATTAATTGGATGAAAATAGCAACAAAAATGAAACCTCAGTACCAGATACAAAAGATTTTATTTTTGGACTGAATTGACAAAAGTAACATAAACTCATAGATCATTTCAGCATTTACTCTTTGTTTTATATTCAACAACGTGCACTCCTCAATATTCTCGTAGCTAAAAAGCATATGAATGGGATACTTACAAACATCAATCACGGATACATTAATTTGTAGAAAAGCAAGTTGAAAGGAACATATTTGTAGAAATTGTTGATAATGATAGTATGGTTAGGTGGTAATTAGATTGAGTAAATGTAAAACGTTTAGAAAGGGGCAATTAATAACTTTATAGTAGTGGGCCTTGAATAAAAGTTTTGACACGTTCTTCTTCCATTAACTTGTTGGATTATAATCCCTAAGAAAATAATACTTTACTTTATATCAACTTACTTTAACTTTTAAAATTAATTTAAGAATATTGTTTACAACATTTCTTGTAACTAGTTAAACAAATATTCCAAAAAACAAAATAATATTTCCTAGATAAAAAAATTACAGCACTTTTTATTTCTAAATCCCATAAAATGTCTTTTTTTGGGAAATTCTAAATCTTTACATACTCTTTTTGGCTAATAGCACACTTGAATTTCCAAAAAAAATATTTTAATTATTTTACCAATAACTAGATGCGTTTATTAAACTACAATTTCATCTTTCTAGATACAACAATTAAAATTTAAACAAGTACTAGTTGTTAGGGACTTTGTTTCACAAGTTATTATAAAAAATTAGTTATATATCATATGAATTGAAACTTTGAAAATTCTAGTTTGTTAAAATAATTGGAATTTAATCGAACTTGTTCAATTAGAAGAATGGTAATAAATAATGATCTTGTTGAAAAGATTAACATATGTGAACGTCCAACAAAGTCCGGTCATTCGAGTAAACCCATTAGGCCATTAGCAGAAGGCCACCTGTGTCTCTGATCGCTGATAGTGTTGGTGTCGCTGCCCATCATGCAAGGTCACCTAACCCAAGATCTCACTCAACAAGACAACCAACAGGTGTGCGGAATCCACCTAATGATCAACCACTATAGATGTAGAACAAGAATGCAAGGTTTATGAGAGAAATAAAAAATACACAGGGTATTCTTGATGTAGGAGATGAGTGACGTCACACACACAGTAGCCGCCAGACAAAACACACACAATGATTAGGGTACAAATTTCCACAAAAGAAAACTTTTTCTTGTCTATTCCACATAAAGGTATATATACAAGACTAACACCAGACTCCATGACATACTTGGAAGCCCGGACAAAACATAGAACACAAAATAAGGACAAGAGAAATAATACATAAACCCTTTCTCTAGTCCTAAGCTAAACCCCTGACCTTTTTCCTAAACAGAAACCCTGACAAAGGCCTTGACACAAACTTGGACAAATTGTCCAAGGATAAACCTTGGACTAACTTTCAAGACATGTACAATAAAGACCCTAACACTTGGATGCCTTGCACTTATCACCCAAAGTGCATTAACAAACTCCCCCTTGATCAGTGCATGGTCTTCATGTGTCTTGAAATCTTCATCCTTGCTTCGAGTATTCGTTGCCTGCCTAGACTTTCTCTTTACTTGGACTTTGACTTTGTTGACCAGAACTGATACACAGTTACCCAGCGGGAGCCGCACTTACAGACTCCCCCTTAACTGTTGCTATCAGTTCTGTGTGGCATCAATAATCTTCAGTCACCGGATACTGCGCTTACAGACTCCCCCTAGACTGATGATATCATGCCTGCTATCAACTTTGGTTGAGGCTTGATCTTTCAGGTAGAGCATAGCAATCTTCAGCCCTTCTAATCAAAGACTTGCTGACGATCACTTAAATGGTAGCTTTGTGAAACCCGAAGAATCCAACATCAAACACTGTAGATCCTCCCCCTCAAACTTCTCCCAAATTAAATTAACACAAACCAACCTACAACCAAATGTAAGAACATCGCTCGATCCTTGATCTTCAAACTTAACCCACAGAAGAACGAAACGTCAGATTTTCAATGCCCAACTTTGAACGCTTCAAATTCTGCAAAGGCATGAAGTTCAGTTCGATAATTTAATAACAATCTGAACCTTGAAAAAGTACATCCACTATCTTGATCAAAGTCTTCAACTAAGTGTCTGAAATCATTTCATATCGAATCTTCAAGATCCAATCTCGTATCTTCACGAATCCACCAATTACCCGATTACTTTCATCTCCGATCTCCCCCTCAATGTAAGAACCCCTATTTCGAGAATCCGAGTAGTCACACCAACTTGGAAGAGGAACCAAGAAGACTAATCTTCCCTACTCTAACCGGCATACAATAAAGGCTCAATCTTCAAGTAGTTTCCAAACGAACAATTTGCTTCATCACGTCAACACTTGATCAAACCTCAAACAAACTTGACGAAACTTAATCAAACACACTAGCTCGAAACTTGTATCATGTTTTAACTTTCTGTACCGGCGAGAATAAAACTCATTTAATCTCACAATTGTAAACACGAACTTGTTTCACTATTGCACCACAAGCTTCGCACCACAACAAGGTTTATTGTCGCACCACGAATGTTGTACCACGAGCTTTTAGAAATTTACAAAGAAATAAGATATGTTAAATTTTTTACTCCCCCTTTTTCTTTGTAAATTTTCAAAGTTCAACCAAGTCTTATTATCTTCACCTCTCAAGCACGATAATAGTCCAAAATTGTTCCAAAATCCTAGTAAGGACCAAATCCGAACACCGAGAATCTTGAAACGCACACCATGGACCACCATTACCACGTCTTATCCCCACGAGCCAAAATCCTTTCTTAATCCGAACAACATAGTACCCAAGAACTGTACAATAATCCGAAACCGACTTCAAGTTTTCGAACTACACAAAATTCTGACGTTTAGCTAATTATCCAGTACCCCAGGTAACCCGGAACAACTAGAAAACTTGGAACTTGTAAAACTCGGAACTTCCGAACCACACAAACTTCAAAACTTAGGTAAAAATCCGGTACCCCAGGTAACCCGAAATTCTAGAAAATTTGGAACTCGTAAAACTCAGAAGCTCTTGAAACCTCGGATCAGATCATTTGAACAATTCTTAGATTACAAGGAAATTCGGAACAGACGAAAAAATCCGAATTTAACTTATAAATTCGGATAATACCAACTGATTAGAACTGAGAAACCCAAACACACATGAACTAACATTGCTAGACACTCGGAACACATACCAGGTTTCAGCAAAATCGGATAATATTGTTACAAAAACGCTACCCGGACATTAAAACTCGGATTGAAGGGGAACTTATACCTCTGACCACACGGAAGTAAAAACTCGGACCTTAAGTGACCAAACTCGGACCTTAAAGCTTAAAAATCGGACCTTGGTAACAGGGACTAAACTCGGACCTTAAGAGTTCTAATAAACTCGGATCAATTGACAATATTAGAAAACTCAGACCTTGGAACTATAAGAAACTCGAACCTCTTATACTTATCAAGGAAAACTCGGACCAAGTAAGAAGTGTAAAACTCGGACAAGCTCAAGAAACCAGCTTTCGGATTATCTCCCCACTGTGACTTCACAGTGGTTCACAATACCCCAGAAACACAAACACTAAATTTAAAACACAGACTATCCTTCCAAAGATCAAACAAGGATTCTTTCAAAACTCCAAGGCACAGAATGAACACCATGAACACTCTGTGAAATCCCAGATGAAAATCAACACTAAAAAACACTAAACTACTCAAAATCCATCACCAAATCACTAGAAATGAATGAAGAATCAAGAATAAATCACAAAAACTCACTAAACAAACACTAAACCCTATCAAAGTTTGAACTTTTCTCACAAAAACCTTCAAACTAAGAAACACCTACAGTAGTATGAGCACACTGCTCTGATACCACCTGTAAGGTCACCTAACCCAAGATCTCACTCAACAAAGACAACCAACAGGTGTGCGGAATCCACCTGATGATCAACCACTATAGATGTAGAACAAGAATGCAAGGTTTATGAGAGAAATCAAAAATACACAGGGTATTCTTGATGTAGGAGATGAGTGACGTCACACACACAGTAGCCGCCAGACAAAACACACACAATGATTAGGGCACAGATTTCCACAAAAGAAACGTTTTCTTGTCTATTCCACATAAAGGTATATATACAAGACTAACTCCGGACTCCATGACATACTTGGAAGCCCGGACAAAACATAGAACACAAAATACGGACAAGAGAATAATACATAAACCCTTTCTCTAGTCCTAAGCTAAACCCCTGACCTTTGTCCTAAACAGAAACCCTGACAAAGGCCTTGACACAAACTTGGACAAATTGTCCAAGGATAAACCTTGGACTAACTTTCAAGACATGTACAATAAAGACCCTAACACTTGGAAGCCTTGCACTTATCACCCAAAGTGCATTAACACATAATCAATTCCAAATGAAACCCATCGTATTATAGTAAAACTTTTGGCTCGCGCATGACATTTTGTCATAAATGAGACTACAACCGGCGTTCTCCACTAGAGAAGATTACCAGGGGTACCGCTAGATCACAACCCCGTTGGCAAAAGATTAATATATGTAATTTATAATTTGCTAATGAAAATAAGAATATGGTGATAGTGACAATGGTGGATGATATTATACATTCATTTACTTGAAAGAGTTTAAGAAACTTTAATTGCAATTTCAATTCTCTTCATTGTCACACTAAACATGATGTATATACTTAACTTCATATCATAAATAATACTCTTCCCTTTTTTTATAAAGATTTAGGTTACTACACCTTAAACATATATTACCAAACACACCATTAATTCTATGGTATCTTATTCAATCTTGGTGGTTGTGAGATTTAACCGTTACATATATATTTTATCTTAATATCTTACATGATCATTCTTAATTCTTAATATTCCTCACAATAGTTTAGATGCAAATTAATAATCAAGTCCTTTGATATTTGATAACCATTGTGTGAGTAAGAGAGAGGGAGAGGCACATGGCTCACATGGATACACACATTCATGGATTAACAAGGCTGTAAGTTGAGACTTTAATTATATACAAGTAAGTCAATCATGGATATATAACTGTACATCCATCAACTTCATGCTTCAATAATGGAGGATGGGTCCATCTCATCTATATCTTCCCTGGTTTTTGGTCCCAAAATAATGTTCTTAAATCTGCATTCTATATTTCTATAATTCTATTTTAATTTTCTAAGTTTCTAAACACCTAATTAACCCACAAATTTTATTAAAATTTCCAGTTTTTTTACTAACAAAATCATTGGTTTTTGTAATATGTGAACGTTACTCTGACATGTAGGCAAATAATATTCTGGTATTTGCTACTTACCTTGTTGTCTAATTAAAGTAAAATCTTTTAAATTATTTTTGTTTCCATTTATTTATTATTTTTCCATTATTATTTGTTAAAAGCTAATAAAGAAAAAAGGCTTCTTACCTTGCATTGCATTTATGGTGCTGCATCTTTGACAGCTATCCCCAAAGGGTACAAAACAACACCTTTCTGCAAATGTTGATCCTAATGTAACAACAACAAGAACAAAATACAAGAAAACATACAAGATTACACCTGAAAAATGTTCAAATCTGGAAGATGGAAGGGGCAAAACAGCAAGATCAATGTCATGTTTCAGCTCCAGTTTCAAGCAACCCAGGTATAAAGTTCTTGAATTTTCAATTTTTTTTTAAATTATATGAAATTAAATAAAAAATTTGAACTTTATTTCTGGGTTTGATTCAAAATTAAAATTTATCTCTGGGTCTGATGCAAAATTTAAATTTATTCTGGGTTTAGTGCAAAAATTAAAATTTATTTCTGGGGTTGGTGCAAAAATTAAAATTTATTTCTGGGTTTGATGCAAAACTTGAAATTTATTTCTGGGTCTGATGCAAAATTTGAACTTTATTTCTGGGTTTGATGCAAAAATTAAAATTTAAAAATTGCAGGTGCCAAAGATGAAAGGAAAAGGTTTGATGATAGCTTTGATTCCAGCAGAAACAGGGAAACCAATAGCCAAACTAGCAAGAACACCCATTGTTGATGGAACAGTTACATGGGCTGAACCTATTTATGAATTGGTTAAATTGGTTAGAAATCAAAAGACAGAAACATACAAAGAGAAAATTTATTACTTCAATGTGCAAACAGTAAGAACGTTTGAATTTTTTTTTTTTAATTTTAGTTTTAACAATAATTTTGGTGTAATGTTGGAAATGTGTGTGGATTGTCACAGGGATCTTCAAAATCAGGGTTTGTGGGAGAAGTAGGAGTTGATTTTGCTAATTTTGCAGAGACAACTGAACCATTTCAGCTTTCTCTTCCCCTCACAGCTGAAAGCACTGGTGCAATTCTACATGTAAGTCCTATATATTTAATTTGAAAAATTTACAACAGAGTGGCAGGTAAACGTGCAACTAGTTGCGACCCTTTCTGAATAGCAAAACCAATCCTACTGATGATATTAGATCTTACAATATAATCTCAATTTATATTAATTAAAAAAAGAAAGTAAATGTGATTTTTTTTTTAGTTTTTACTAATAGTTTATATGTCATGTGACAGGTTTTTATACAAAAGATGCAACGAACCGACGAATCGAGGTATAAGAAATGTAGTTGATTAATCTGATATTGGAGTGAATGTTATCATTTTCAAGGGTTTAATGTTGATTGATCTAATATTCGAGTTTCAGAGAGTTGGAAGAGAATGAATCTCTACAGTCGGAATCGGTCAAATCAAGGAATCAAGCAAGTGACTACAGTGAAAATGGGAACTCAAACGCTACGAGTAGAAACGGGGGAGAAAATATTGTGAAGCAAAGATCGATCACTGATTGGTCACTGGGTTCGCTTTCGGACAAAAGCATTGCTGATTTGTTAAACAGCCCAGAGGAAAACCACACTGAAGGATCGAAAGATGACGTAAACGCGTTAAAAAGTGAAGTTGCCAGGCTGGAAAGACAAGCAGAGTTAGCTGAGATGGAATTAGAATCTCTTCGTAAGCAAATATCGAAAGAGAAAAAACGATCACAAGATTTGTCAAATAAGTTTGAGGAAATCAAGGAAGAGAAAGAAGATCTCGAGATGGAATGCGATGAATTAAGGAAAGATTTAAAGCAAGAAAAAAGTTATAGGAAATCGAACAATGAAATGGCTAATGCGGTTAAAGATTTCGAAAGAAAATTGGAGGAAAAAGATAAAGAAATATCTCAGCTTTCTGAAGATATTGAGAACGTGTATGCCGAATTAGAGCGCGAAAAGAAAGAGAAAGAAGAGTTAAAGATCCATATCGAAGATATTACAGTCGATTATAAATATTTACTTCAGGAAAATGACGATATGTCTTCAAAATCTTTAACAACGATTAAAGAATATCGAACTCCAAGTGAAGAGATTAGAGGAAAAGATAATGAATCAGGCTTTGGAATCTCGAAATCGTTGGATACGAATGCTGAACTCGAAACTCATATCGATAGATTAGAGAAAGAGTTAGAGAAACAAGGGCATGATTTTGAAGACGATGTGCAAGATTTAATGAAAACCAAAATAGAGCAAGAAGAACGCGTTGTACAAGCGGAAGAGGCGTTGAGAAAGTCAACGTTGACCAACGCTGCGGTTCTCGAGAAGTCGAATCAAGAACTGTTATTGCTGAAAGATGCACATAAGCTAGAAGTACAGAAGCTTTATGACCAAATTGATCAGCAAGAAGAACAGATTGAGCGAATGTCTCTGGAGCTTGAAGCTTGTAGAAAGACCGGAGAAAATAACGATGATTTGGAAGAATGGGTTAGAGAGAGAGAGACGTTGGTTGCGGAAGTTGAGTCGTTGAAGAAGGAATCAACGAGTTGGACGAATTTGATGAGTGAAAAGAACGTTGTGATTAGAACGTTGAAGTCGGAACTAAAAGTGTTGAGAGGTGATCACAATCAACTGCAACAAAGGTTGTTGGTTATTGAGTCGGAGAAAGATAACTTACAGAAAGAAGTTTCGAGATTAGATCAAGAAAATCGGAAATTGGCCAAGGTAAATATATACATTCAGGTTTAATGTATAAGTCTTTAGATTTCTATAAAAAAAAATAGTACCTTTAGAGTGTAAATGGGTAAAATGTTAACTTACCGCGTGATTAATCTTCGATATGCAGGAAAGTAAAGTAGCTTTTAATGCCGCGACTAGCAAGCGTGATGAAAGCAGATCTAAACTGGAATCTGGAAAAACGTATGCACAATTAACTTAAATCTATTTCATAATATCAGTTATATTTGTTTTGCATCCGGCGGCATTTCGACAATTAGACCCATTTCCTTATGAACCGGTCGATCTGTGTTACGTTGTATCTCTAAAGGTCAGACAGGTAGAAATTAGCTCAAAGTGTAAAGTACATAGATAGTCCTTGTGGTTTTACAAAATTTTGATTTTGGTCCCTAGCTTTTCAAAAGTACACGGATGGTCCTTGTGGTTTGCACTTTGTAACGAATTTAGTCCACAACCATCAAATCTAAAGGTTTCCAGAGGTCCAAGTTAGGGACTAAATGCGTTACAAAGTGCAAACCACAAGGACCATCCGTATAAAACTTTTGGCAGAAGTTTGGGACTAAATGCGTTACAAAGTGCAAATCACCAGGACCATCCATGTACTTTGGAAAGCTAGGGACCAAATCCAGAATTTTGGAAAACCACATGGACTAACGTGTGCTTTACTCTAATGAATAAAGCTTTCTATCGTTTTATCCAAAAATATACATTATTATTTTTAACTGCTAATCATATTTGATACGCTAATTAGTTTTGGACAAAAAGTGCTTCGGGTCAACCCAACTCAACCAGTACCAATTTTTCATGAATTGATCCGAACCCATTTTGATGAATAAATTTCAATTTAAAAAAATGCGCAGTTTGTCGTCTTTACTGGCATCTAGTGATGCGTGGATATACACTTAATGACTATTTCTTTTGTGTTTTCTAGCAATGAGGGACGATGTTCGGAGCAGAAACTCAACAAATTATTAAGTGAAATATCAGCGTTGGATGAAAAGAACAAACACATGGAAACCGAGACTGAAAGAGATGCAAGAAAAATATTTAGAAGTCAGTCTAAGATTTGCTGAGGTGGAAGGTGAAAGACAAGAACTGGTAATGGCCTTGCGTAATCTGCGAAACGGTAAAGGGAAATAATACGATTGTAGATGCGCGACGCATAAAAGTGTAACAGTTATGAACAGAAAAATGATAAAGGTTACAAGTAATATTTTGTTTGGATATTATATCACACAGCATGCACAACCAATAACAAATTAAATACAACAAATTTTTTTTTGTATGTCTTTCATCTAATGTTGAGTAATGTAACTGCTAAGTAACTTAAAAATCTTACAGCAAAATGTTCAATGCATGCAACATTACAGTCTACCTTCAGAGTTTGATCAGTCTCATCACCCCGGATCGGTTTGGTTTGGCCCTCGATTTTGTTCGTCACAAAATTTAGCTTCCGTAAGTAATACAACCCATTTATACCAATGAGTGGGTCAATTAGGGTTATGTTTGATCTCTAACGGGTCAATTAGTAAACTCAATAAATGGTTGGTAAAGGAAGTGGGTTGAAAGTCTCACAAGGTTTATTTGTAATGCATAAAACCTCATAAACAATTTTATTCAAGAAATAGATTACTATTGGGATAATATGATTTTTATAGTCATATTAAGCAATATTTGGAAAACCCTGTGGAAATATGTTGATTTTGCGTATAATACTATCCATAATGGTTAATATCCCCTAAAGGACATTTCCGTCACATCAGTGTCATAACGCCCCTTCAAAAAATGTGTAATGGCTTTCCATTTTTTTCTTCTCGTTTGACGTTATACTAGAAACTTCCCTCCCTCTTCATACCCCTATAAGACCATCCGTAATGGTTAATGCCCCTTAAAGGGCATTTTTCGCCACATCAGCATCATAACGCCCCTTAGATGGTAATATTTTTGGGTGCAGAAAAGAGAAGTCATCAACTACCATAGTGATAGCACCATGATCGGAATCAATCATATCCCCTTTATTAGTGTGGGTGCCTAACTTGTCCACTAGGACGACTCAGCATCATCTGCGCATAACATATTTGGTTTTTACTAAAATACATTGACTTTTCGATATTGTCAGATACTTCAGCTTCTAAAATTCCAAAAACTATGCGAGTTAACAGTTTCCGGAGGATCCCATGTACCATCGTTGTTTTTCTCAAACTGAAACGAATACTCCATAGGCACGGCCTTTGTCTCTAGTTGACTTTGCAGCATATGTGATACGATACGATTCAGTATTAACTCATCAGATGAATGCGAACCAAATAGCTGCAAGTTAATTCTCAGGCAGCATATTGGTCATCTGATGATTCCATTATACCACCAAGGAATCGCACTTGCAAAAACGAAAAAAAAAATCATTAACAAATTGGTTGATAAAAGAATATTAATCGATGAAGAAACACATGAGCCTTAGAGGGTGTTTGGGTTACGTTTTGAAGTGATTATTTGATTATTGCGTTTGTAAAACATAAATAATCTAAAAAAGTGTTTGGATAAAAAGTGATTATCTGCCTCCAAAACGCAGTTTTGGAGAAGCATGTCTACATGCTTTTTCAACGCGTTTAAAGCATATCTATTTTGAAAACGCAACAGCAAACACCCCCTTAATATCTATAAAAACAGTTTCAAAGGAAGTGCATATATATTGTGACTGCTAATATCCGTCTCTAATAAAGACCGATCGAAGTATATGTCATCTGAAGTAGAGGAAGGCTGCAGCTTTAACTTCAGAAGTATTTTCTCAACAATCATCTGTTGTTGCACATAATCTATGCCCCTGAGCATATCATCAACCCAGTTGATATTTCTCATGTCTTTCTATATTAAAATTGATTCGGAACTTTAAAATAGAAGACTCGTAACGTTTAATATATATGGTAACACAAAGATAACAAAAGCTACTAATCATGTGGTTGCCAAACTTAAAGTGTTCAAATTAGACGGAGCTCGAGCCTATATGGGCTCGGCTTGGCGACACCCCTACATATGGTTTCTATTACAAGTAATAGTTTTTTTTTTTTTGAAATAACTAATGCTTCAAGAAAACAAAAGCATTTAAAATCCTTCTTTTCTCTTAGTCAAACCTAGAGTTGGTTTTTTGTACCCAGTTATGTGTGTTGTGGGATGTATTGGGGCATCAACCAATCCACCTCAGCGGGGCGCTAGGCGCGCACACAGCCACGGGGAGAGAGGGTGGGATGAAGGAAGTACACTGATTGATGGTTGAACAATGTTGTAAGGGAGATAGGGTGCCATGGGGCATGTTCACTATCACAATGTTTAGAGATGGGAAATATGAAAAGCCTTTGTGTCATACGTAACGCCTACATGACAACACTTTTTTTTCCCTGGAGGCCCTAATAAAGAACCCCTCAATCTCACATTTAATTAAATTGTTGAAGAGAAACTTGTGTCAAATTATGGTCTCATTTTTTTAATTTGATAATGATTTAGAAGAAACATGAATTATTAGTCAAATGGTCTTTGTGTCCAAATTAATGACAAGGAAGTCACAAGGAGAATTCAAAATAGGATGAGACTTTTTAAAGCGAATGATCTCTAGTTCAAGTGGTGAAAAGCTTGTATTTCTTTTGACAGATGTAGGTTCAAATCTTACTTAGTGCAGAGTGAGACACTGATGGTTAATGATAGGAGGCCCGGGGAAACCTAGGTTCGATCCTTGAGCCAAAACGGGTTTTACCAGTAATTTCACAGTCGTGCCTATGGGCGGGTAAGTTATCGGGTTTTCCCCGGAATTGGTGGTGGACTCGAATTACTGTCGGAGTACTTCGTTTAGTCTAGTGAATGCCCTGAAAGTGGTCGGGATTAATTCTGTTGGCCTTAAAAAAAGGATGCGACTTTTAAAGACATTAAGACACAATAAAGAGGATAATTAATAGCTTTGACAAATTCATCAATTTCAAGTGCCATAATTGTCAAAGTTTAAGGCACTTTGCATCAGAGTGTAGAGACGTAAAATTGTATATCCACATTATTCCACTCCTACTTAGGAAGCACCATAACACAGGAACTTTGCTAGAGTCTTATAATTGGAGTTTCATAAATAAAGAAGGTGCATCATTTGTCCTCATGGTAAGTGAAACTAAGGTAATTTCTATTCTTTTACTATCATGAATTAAAGAAAACAAATCATATAACTTCAAAAAAAAAAAAAAGAGTAAATTAGTAAGGATAAATTAAAACGCTTTTGAAAATATTTATATTAGTTTGACTTTGGACTCGAGCATTTAACATCTTTTGAAAATCATCAAAAGATTTGGGCCACCTCTTGGAAAGAGCCTTTTGGACATCCAAGTCTTCTTTGGTTGTCATTAGAGTTTTAACCAAATCATCTGAGACAGTTTTACAAAAGAGTATTTCATCTTTTAGCATAGATTTTTTTTTCTTCAAAAGAGTTTATCCTTACTACTTTAAATAATCTTTTGTTTTTTTTTTTGTTTTTTTAAACTAATATTAGTTTCATTTCACATCATAAAAAAATTTGTCAAGTTACATCAAAACAGAAGGTAGACGGGTAACAAGCTGCGCAGCCACTTGCTTCTGAGAGAATAAGAGTGTAGTTTTAGAGAGAGAATAGTGATTGGAATGCCGTTAGTGTTGTGAGCAGACTCCTTTATATAAGCATAGTTCTTAGCCTTTTGGGAAGCCTCCACAACAGCTCATCTTTTGTACGGGGTGAGTATTATCCTCTGAAATGTTGCTTGCGTGGTTTGTCCTTGCCTCTTTGTAGAAAGTTTGAATTGTAAATCTCTAGGTTTCTTTTGCACACTTTTGGATAAAGTCCCATCAATTTGACTTTGCAGTCTCGGGACTTATTGAGTGTATAGTAACCAAGCTTCCAGCTACTGGTCATCTGTGTAACTGCTTCCAGCTTTGCTAAGTGGGAGCTTCCGGGCACCCGTCGTCAATACATAAGCTCAATATTGTCAATTAAGGTTGAGATATTAGGCTTCCTTGCTATTTTCTAGTTACATTCATGATAGTAAAAAAAATATAAATTACATCAATTTTACCCGCCGTCAGGGCAAATAATATACTTTCTTGTTTTGAATAAAAGAAAATCTATACTAAAAGATGAAATATCTTTTTATAAACAGCCTCAGATGATAAAATGATAACTGTAGAAGAATTTGATGTCGACAATGCTATTATCAAGAGGTGGCCCCAAATCTTTTAATGATTTTCAAAAGATATTAAATGCTCAAGTTTTAAAGTAAAACTAAGTTTAGTATAGTATATAATAATGTAAATGAATCACCCACTACTATATTCCTTCAACATCACCATTGTAAGCAAAAGTTAGTAATGATCCTAAATTTCCAACTCTAAAAGTTGAACAAGCTAAAGGCATCTATATTAGTTTCACAAGTCAAACCAATTTCTAAAACTTATTTAAAGATATATAGTTTTATAGTTTTTGTTAAAGGAGATGCACAATTGTTTAACCATGAACTAAGGACCAAAGTGACATCAAAACTTTTAATAATATATTGTATGATAGGCTAAACATGGCCAAAGGCTTTGGATATAATAAATACAATCTTGAAGAACCTATTAATTAATAATTAGAAATAACCAACATGTGCTAATTGTCATATATCTGTTAAGTCTTGAACAAAAAGTAATTGGTTATTAATATCATAATCACACCAAAGTATTTTTGACATATTCAACCTCCATAGGAAGAGCTAACTATATTATTAAGTTTTTAAAAATAGTAATACCTTGAAGACAAAATTACAGAAAACAACCTTTATATATGCTTAAAACTACAGGTTTCACCTTTAGGTTTAAAAAGCTCTCAAACCAACCTTTTGCTTTAATTTTTTGTTACATGTCACAACCTTTAACACAAAGTGATTAGATGTTTGTAGAACATGGTGTAACTAAGCTTAAACATTACTTTAGTTCTACACAATCATCTAAAGTTGTTATAGAAGAATTAGAAGATGTAAAGGGTATGTTACTAATATTCAAAAGCCAATAAAGAAACTGAGGGTAACTAAAAAATTATTACTTGATTGGTCAAACCAAAGTGTCCACTAGTGTAATCTCGTCACCGAAGTGAACAAGACCGTTTTGATTAAATACTTAACAATAACCACAAAATTGGCGGTGTGCTACTCCTATAGCGCTATACATGTTAAGGTAGGCTTGTAAAGTTAATGACAAATAGTATCCAGTAAAGTATTTTAACATATTTCGTGGATTGAGTGTTTGCACAAGATTGATTGCATGCGTTTGTGTGCTTAATAATCATACATGATACATCCTAAAAGTGACTTAAAGCGGAAAAGGGTTCAAGTATACTCACGGTTTGTGAAGATAATCCACAAAAAGCGAGTGCGCGATTTGGAGGATGGATTCACCAAGTTATCCTAAAAAGGATAAACAAAGGTGTGTATGAGTTCATGGGAGATTGATGACGAGAAAGTATTCAGGAATTTGTAAGTAGGAAAATACATAAAAATATATCTTCCTTAGATTTAGACACCATTTTTAGTTAGTGTTTTTCATGAGTGGTGCACTCATTAGAAGTTCAAAACAAGGAGTCCAAGACTAAGATGAAATCCACCTTACCACAACATTCAACAATGAGTTGGTTAATATCATAGCTTGATTTTGTAGATTATATATATATATATATATACAGTTATATGTGTTTGCCCCGCTTGCGGTGTGCACATATAATATATATATGTGTGGGTGCTCGGGGGCAAAAATGAAATGGTACTAACTTTAACGTTATTTTACTAATTTCATGAAAATAACGTTAAAAGCGACGGATGGTTAGTCATGCATCATGTATTGGCGTTGATAGGTGAAAGACATGGGGGTACATGCACGAATTGATCTCTGTCCCGATTGTTTGAGTGTTATGTGCCTTAGCTCCAAGGCTTGATACAAAACTACAATCGAGTCGGGGTCTCACTGGAAGCAGCCTCTCTATTCCTATGAGGTAGAGGTAAGGTTGTCTACATCTACCCTTATCAGACCCTACCTTAGCTTTGCAATTGGTGGGATTTACTGAGTATGATGATGATATATATAGTTATATGTGTATATATATAGAGGCCGATTATTTTACAATACCCCTTATGCTACAAATTGTATGCGATCACCCCAGCCATTAGATCTTCTTTCTATCAAACCCGGATTTCGCAAACTTGGACATCTTCATAAACTCGTATGGGACTCACAAACTCGGGCTCACCAAATTGGTTATTCGCATGTTATATCTCAAAATCGCATGGCTTCACAAACCCGTACATGTTCATAACTAGCATGGACTCACAAATTGGTTGTTCGCATGTTATATCTCAAAATCGCATGGTGATAAACTCGGACTCACAAACTCGGATAATCAAAATGTACAAAATCTTCATGTTATACACTAATCGCGTATGCATCGTACGTTAAAGGATGTTGTACAATATTCTTCCTCTCTCTCTCTCTCTCTCTATATATATAATATATATATATATATATATATATATATATATATTAGGATGAGGTTATTGTAAAAAATGTTTTTTTGTGAGAAGGGTAAGAAAGAATCTAAACCATTAGATCTTTAATCTAATGGTTGAGATCTTGATGACAATCTTGTAAATAGCGTAACAATTAAAATAATTAATTTTCTAGATTAAGGGTATCAAGATAAAATTAACATTTTTAAATGTAGAAAGTCACATGCAATCCACATGCAAGTTCCCCCCTTCTTTTTTAAACGTCAATAACTTTTTACACGTAACTCTTTTTTTAAAAAAAATTACACCATAATAACGAGTATTTTTTATCTTTGATATGAGTACCATATTGTTATACTTATGTATAGAAAAAAATTACGTTTCGATTGGATGTTTTAGTCCATGATGTTTTTTCTATGTTCATACAATGGTGTTTTAATTGTATTGTGATTCACGACGTTGTGTTATACAGTAAAACACCATGACGTAAATAAGACACCATAGCATTGCAAATAATGAATTATGATTCAAGTCATGGTGTTTTAACATCTAGAGTATGTAACATTGTATTGTGATTACAGTTATGGTGTTTTAATATCTGGAATAGCAATAGAATCATTCTAAATGTTTAAAACACCACGACTGTATTATGATTCAATTCATGGTGTTTTTGGAATCTATATGGTGTTTATGCTTGCAAAAATAACAAAAATTGTGACAGATGTTAGAACACCATGGTTGTATTACGATTTAAGTTGTGGTGTTTATTGGAATTCGAATTCCCTAAAAATACTCCTCAAAAACGGTTACAAACATTTTATCTTTAATTAGAATTATTAGTAAAATTACCATTATAGCCTTAAATTAATAAAATGGATAGGGACATGTGTCATCACCAGAATCTTTCTTACCCTTCTCACACTTTTAGTCTTTTTTACAGGATCCTCTACATATATATATATATATATATATATATATATATATTAGTATGTATATGGTCATGTATAAGTCATGTATCGTCATGCAAGGGTAGGATGAATCCTTTAACCATTTAGTTCACAAATGCACAAAATCATCACATAGATGATCCAGATGCTCATGAATACTAGTACAACAATGTAAATAACTTATCTTATTCACCAACTAGCCTTGTGAGTTCAACTAGACGAGTGTTTCCAAACATGGTTATGATTGGAGACTTGGTGTAGTTTGTTCACTTTGTGTGCTTGAAAGCTAGTTGGTGACTTAAATTTTGATAGAAAGTATACTAACATGGCTAACATTTCCGAAACAAACATTAGTCCAGACCTATCCCACGAAGGAATTTGTTTGAAACTTGAAGATATTCCAAGAGATGAAGTAGGATGAACATTATTTGTAAAGTTTAAACAAAACAGAAAATAAACCTAATTTTAGACCTCAAAATGGTGATGTATCAACTTAGTTTACCTCGGTAAACTTGTGGTAACACTCCTAAAGGTAATCATAGGGAGGAGAAAGCAAGAAATCAAGAAGAAAGTAAGAAAACAAGTTCAACACTTACTGTTTTGAACTTGAGTACAATTTGCCTACACTTGAAGATTTTAAAGATTTGCGAGGATCTAAGAGTGATTAAAGAGAGTGAAAGGTGTTTAGGAAGTGTGGATGAGAGGTATTTATAAGTGGGTATTAGGGTTTGGGTATTAAAGAATGTAGTTGAGGGTTATGAGTTGGGGAAATGAGTTAAAACACCAAAATTCGCGAGCTGTCCAAACTTTCTGTCGTCAGACCTCCTTGCAGACCGCAAGGAGGGAGGCTGATGGTCTGCAAGGGACTAGTAAATTAAAAAAAATCATTTTTAACCCCTAACTTATATACATTATTATTCTATGTTGTAAATACAATGCTAAACATGGTTTTAGGGTTCCAAGGTGTATAAAAGCATGGTATAAGTATGATCATATTCCGAGAGGTTATAAACTTAAAGTATGGCTCAATTTTTGTATCAAAACACGTGTTTTGTGATTGTTTGTGTATTGTGTATGCATGAATAAACAAGTATGATTTAAACTGAATTTCTATTATGAATCAAAGTCTGGATTATAAGGATTGAAAATGAATACGAACACAAGCTTTCTAAAAATAGAAAGTACGAGAACACAGAACGTTACAAGTGAGAGGTTGATGTTTGCGCGGGTGGAAATCGGTGGTGTTAATGGCGACTGGGAAGGGGGTTTAAGGTTGGTAGCATGCCGATAATGGTGGTGGATGATGGATTTGGCGATTGGGGTGAGGTTGTGCATCATCGGGATGGGGTAAATCAGTTAGGGAAGAACATGGGTGGTGGTTGGCAACGATGAAGTGAGGGTTTTCGAGTGGGGAGTATATGTTGTGTGGCGGAGGTGAGTTAGGTTGTGGATGAAGGTGGTGCGATAGTGGGTGGGTGGTCTGACTGAGACACACAACTAGGGTTTAAGGGGTGGTGAATCGATAATGATGAAGGATGATGATAGGTGGAACACGGTGGATGGCGATGGTCAGAGATGGCAAATGTGGGTTATGGTGGATGTTGAGAGACGAAAAGCAGGTGGGGTTTGGTGCGAAGGTAGTCCACCAGAGGGTTATGATGGAGTTTGATGGTGGCGATAATGGTGGAAGGTAGTATGTTCATGGTGGTCATTGGCAGTTGTAGAGGGATGAAGAAGATGAAAAGTGGTAAGGGTAGGTAAAAGGATTGATTTGTCCTCCCTCATACGTAGGGCCGACCCTCAGAATTCGTATGCACTGTTCGAGCTCGAAAAAATGTGTCCCCAGGCCTTAACGAAATTGAGAATTGTGCTCACTAAAGGTCTAAACCTAATATCAAAGGGCCAATAACTAATCTAAACCATAAGAATAGTTTTGTAAGTGGGCCTATGTTGGTGTTTGTATGTGTATATCCTATTAAAAAAATTACATGTACATATCGGATTTTTTAAAAAATAACTTGCCATTCGAAGTATCGTGTCCTGGTTGATGGTCCTTCCCCCCACCCTCAGGGCCGCGCTTGCTCATACGACTTGCATGTGATTTGACTTTAACTACGCAGATTATCTGATTCCATGTTGATTTTATTACTATGTACATGTTTAAAAATGGGGTTTGATACTTTGATCCATTACTTAATAAATATTTGCCGTTAAAATAATTTTTTTTTAGAATAAAATAAAAAAATAAAAACTTTAATCACTCACAAAATACATTATTAGAGATTTCACCATAAATAATAATAATATTTTACAAACTAAACCCTATTTTTTTGAACAAAATTCACATACTCCCTGCTTGCGGCCGGTTTCCACAACTTAGATCTCTCAAAGGAAACCGTCCGGCCGCCCCTTTCCCTACCACCGCCGTAACTCACAATCACCGCCACCGCTATCCACCACAATCTGCCGCGGCCCTCCGCCCATCTGTTCTACTACAAGGTACCTAAACAGTCTCTCTACTGTTCCAATTTTCAACACCTAAATTCTTCAAACGTAAGTACAATCAAAGTTAGTTATGGTCAAAATCTGACCAGATTAACCCCTGTCACTTTTCATGTTCTCTATTGCTCAATTAGGTCACAAATTTGTTCGTTTCTGCCACATTTCACGCTCTTTATGTAGCCACACCAATAGTTTTAATGACGGAATTAACCGAATTGAGCAACACTTAAACAGTAGTTTTGCATATGATGAAACCCCAGAAGAAGATTCAGTTGATTCTGCTAGTACCAGTGGCAGATATGAAAAATTCAATAGATCAACTTTTATAAAAAATGCCAAAAATAATGCTACTTTAGCCTTAAAAGTATTACAACAAGACGGCCCCGGTTTCGATACAAAACTAGCTTTAGATCGGTTAGAAATCGAGGTATCGGGTTTACTCGTGCGCGAGGTTCTTATAGGGATCTTGAAGAACATGAATCATGTTAACCGAGAGCGGTGTGCTAAGCTCGGGTACAAGTTCTTTGTGTGGTCGGGTCAAAAGGAGAATTATAATCATACGGTGAACACGTACCATTTGATAATGCAAATATTTGCAGAAGCAGAGGAGTATAAAGCAATGTGGAGGTTAGTTGATGAAATGACGGAAAAAGGGTATCCTGTTACGTCGAGAACGTTTAATATATTGATATGTACGTGTGGTGAGGCGGGTGTGGCTAAGAAAGTTGTGGAACGGTTTATAAAGTCGAAGTCGTTTAACTTTCGGCCGTTTAGTCATTGCTTCAATGCGATATTGCATTCGCTTCTTGCTGTAAAGCAGTATAAGCTGATCGAATGGGTGTATCAGCAGATGTTGACCGACGGTTATGAACCGGATTCGTTGACGTATAATATTATTATGTATACGAAATTTCGACTTGGGAAATTGGGTCAGTTTCATAGTTTGTTTGACGAAATGAGCCGAAGCGGATATCCTCCAGACGTTCATACGTTTAATATTCTTCTTCACATTCTCGGTAAAGGAGATAAACCCGCAGCAGCGGTTGACCTTTTGACCCACATGAAGGAAGTTGGAATCGAGCCCAACGTTCTTCATTTCACAACGTTAATAGACGGGCTAAGCCGAGCTGGAAACATGGAAGCCTGCAAATACTTTTTTGACGAAATGGTCAATTATGGATGTGATCCTGATGTGGTAGCGTACACTGTTATGATCACCGGATACGTTACGGTCGGACAGTTAGAAAAAGCAGAGGAAATGTTTTCAGAAATGTTTAATAATGGGAAAATTCCGAATGTTTACACTTACAACTCGATGATTCGTGGGCTTTGTATGACAGGGAAGTTTGAGTACGCGTGTTTGATGCTTAAAGAAATGGAATCTAGAGGGTGTAATCCTAATTTTCTTGTGTATAGTACGCTTGTAGGTTATTTGAGGAAAGCGGGAAAATTTTCCGATGCTCATGAGGTCATAAAACAAATGGTGGAAAAGGGTCGGTATACGCATCTTCTTAATAAAATTAGGAGATATCGAAGATGTTAATGTTGTAATAGTATTTTGTTTGGGGTTCATACTTAGTTATGGTTCTTATATGATATATTTAACAAAATGAAAGCCGTCATTCTTTTTTCATCTTCTTTTGGGTCATGGTTATGCTGGCTTAGCTAGCGATTGTTATCTTCTCTTTCTTTTCTCGCTTGTTATTGTTTTGTGCAGGTTTAATGGTGTTCTTTTTGTATAATTTCCGTCAGAAATTGGTGGCATAAATCAAGCCCATGGCTACACTAGAAGTTCATGAAGGTATGCAACTATTGCCATTATTTTTTGCTGAAAGTAGTTTAACTTTTATTTTCATAATTATGTTTTTAATAGAAGTTATGCGTTTTCCTAAGCGCCTCTTAAAACCAAGGTGATAGATAATCAAATAAAGCTAGTTTTTTGCAATGTTTTTAGAACCGGACCGGACGTAAGAACTGCGAAGTGTCGTAAATATTATAAAAATTAATATAGTTAAATCTGAAAAAATATATAAAAAATGGTCCAACCCCTTTAAAAACCGGTTCGACCGGCCGGATTTCCGGTCCAACTGCCGGGTCACCGGTTCAACCTCCAGTTCAATGTTATTCCGGTCCAATACCTTGATCCGGGCCTGCCCAACCTCCGGTTCCGAGTCCAACCGGCCGGTCCGGTCCGGGTCTGAAAACACTGGTTTTTTGTTAAATAACCCATTACTGTTTGATCAATTCTTGGTGATGCCAAAAATTGAATATAATGTTATAGAATTAACATGATTGGGTGTCTCTGATCCAACTTAACATATTATATATGGTTAAAGCTAGTGTTTTGTTATATAATCTATTACTGTTTGATTTATTCTTGGTGATGCCAAAAGCTGCATATAATGTTATAGAATTAACATGATTGGGTGTCTCTGGTTCAACTTTGACATATATTATAAATGGTTATAGCTATTGTAGTAGTTGATGACACTTTACTTGCTTTAAATGACAAGTGCACCTGCCTCTTTACATATTTAAATGATTATTTGTGTGTATACATACCCTTTTCTTATATCTTATGGGCGTGTGTTTGTGTTTGACTTATTTTTATATATACTCACAAACACTTTATTTTCTTTTGACAATTCACAGTTTAGTGACATTGCTGGTGGATCCCACTACCTCAATTGCAAGTGTTTCATTCGTCTTCTTTGTGGTAAGAAAGTAGGTATGTACATTGGTGTTTTGAAAACCGCACCAGACACCAAACCAGTTGACTTACTGATTTGACGGTTCAACTGGTCTGACCCGGTCTTTAGGAGCGGACACTTTAGTTTAGTCAAATACCCGGTAGTTACAAGTTTTCCATCCTCTATAAATAGGTTTTTTTTTTAATTTGTTCCAAAAAAACAAAACTCCCTAACTAAATAAATGGTTTGCCGGTTCAACCCTTGGTGGCCCATTGCAGGCAAGTTGAACTGGCCGGTTTGACCAGCCAAACATGTCAAGTTTTTCAAAACCTAAATGTTTTTAATGTTCATAACCTGTGGCAAATCTTGAGATTTCCGACCGGAGGGTCGAAAATGTATATACCTAAAAAAATTATAAACCTGGGGGTCGAAAACGTATATACCTAAAAAATTCTATACGAAAACTACATACCGAACACTACTGAACGAAAAGTTCGGGGGGTCCCCCCCTCCTATCCTACACCCCTATTCATAACCATATATATTTTTTACCATTTCTGTCAAACCTAAACAAAGGTAGGCGATAATACTGCCTTCCCTCTCATAAGGTGGTCTTAGGAAGGGTGATATGAGGACAAAACTTGCGTCTGGTTGTAAACGAACTTCAGCGAATCGTTCGTGAACTTTTGGTAATATCTTCGTTTACATCGATTCATGGTTTTGTGTTGAAATTTTATGTTTAGTCATCAAAGGGTTTTTTATATTACTAATTTTAATTTTAATGTTTAGTCTATACCGTAATGTTTAAACCAGAAGCCCTAGTCATTTGAAGCCTGTATCTCATTGTAAAACTTAACTCAGTTGACATTTAGATCTTTGAATTTTTATTAGGATAATTATGTTTATGCTTTACTATATCGAACTTGTGACTTTGTTTTGGGATAATTATGTTTATTATTACGTCAAATGGTTAACAAAGTGATTGTCTCTAATGTTCAGGATTGAGAATGTTATTTATTTTTATTTTCTAAATGTTATGTGTGTTAACCATTTGGGAACAAGTTCAATTCTATAGTGAACGAACACGAATTTTTGTTAAGTTATATGTCTGTAAACAAGTTCAATCCTAAACTGAGCAAATATGAACTTTCCTATGGGTTAATTTGTTCAAAGCTCTATGCATCTATTTTAAAAGAAGGAATAATGGATTTTAATAATCCAAACTTTTAGTCATTGGCCGAAAATGGTCTCAACTTTAAAAATAACTGGTGGTGGTCCCAACTTTTCGTATATTGTAAACTAATGGGCTTTTACTAAAAAAACCTTAATTTCTTTTTATCTCCTTATCATTTTCGGCAACTTTTTCGTATAATGTAAACCAATGGACCTTTACTAAACCGAAAAGGATAAAGAGAAAAGGAAATTAAGGTTTTTTTAGTAAAAGTTTATTCGTTTACAATATGTGAAAAGTTGGGATCACTACCGGTTATATTTTAAGTTGGGACCGTTGCCGGTAGAGGTGCACAAAAAACCGTACCCGGAACCGGACCCGATAAAAAAATCCGGAACCGGTTTTTTTAATACCCGGGTATTCTATACCCGAAACCGGAACCGACCATACCCGTAGGGTATAGATAGGGTATGCATTTTGATCTCACTACCTGGAACCGGAACCGATCATACCCGATTAATACCCGAAACCGGACAAGAACCGGAACTGAAACCGATTATACCCAACTATACCTGAGACATAATTCTAATATCTTTCTTTTAAATTATTTATTTTATTTTTTTACATTATACAATGCATATTTAATAATAATAAACAAAAAATACGAGAAAATAGAGTAATAAAAACGCAATAGAGTATTAAAAATATGAAAATATATAACTAAAAAATTCGGAAATAGGGTATAGAAAACCCGAAAATAGGGTATTTTAATACCCGGTTTCTTAAGAATCGAAACCGAACCTACCCGGAACCGGGCACATAGGGTATGGTTTTTTGGTCAAATAACTAGAACCGGAACCGAACCGGTTATAGCAATAACCGGTTCCAACCCTTAAAACGAAAAACCGAAACCGGTTCCATAACCGAACCCGGTTATTAAAAATACCCGGTTTGTGCACCTCTAGTTATCGGCCAACGACTAAAAGTTTGAATTATTAAAATCCATTATTCCTTAACATCCCATTGAGAACCTACCTAAAAATTTTCTTGGAAACGTGTTACCACAATAAAAGGATGGTGTATGAGATTTTATTTTCCTTTTCTTTTAAATCAAATTATTAGAGTGTAATCTTTGTGCCAACCGGAGGAAGCTACGCGTGTCATTAGCATAGGAAGGGTAATTTTGTATTTTTTTCAAGTGAACTTATTTATCCCTTGATTTTCAGACGGCTATACCATGTTTATACGTTAAGATTTTATAAAAAAATTGCACTGTATTAATGAGCATTTCATTCTCTTTAATTCGAGCGACCTATTACAGAATTTTAAATACCCATTACTTTATGTGATTTTGAATATCCAGTACTCGTTACGTGATTTTGAATACCCAGTTCATCACTACGTGATTTTTGAATACCCATTACGTGATTACATATTCGATATGATTTGTTATAACTAATGTTATAACAATTATGCTTATTACATGATTACACATTCAATAATAAGGACTTGATTGTTTATGCTTTATTACGTAATTAAATCTCTAATATACGGCATTATGTGGTTATTATTGATCTGGCTAATGTTTTGTATATAATTTATCCTTAATATGGGATTATACTTGAAATATTGGGTATACAATATGAAATATTATGTATTGAATGTTTTGTTTTTACGTAATTACGTAATCACTTGGTGGGGTTTCACATAAATACTATAATGAAATCATGTAATCACGAAATGAGTATTCAAAATCACGTAGTCATGTATTAATACATAGTCAACTATTGTTATGTAATCACTTAGTGAAAAAAGACCAGAATACTCTTTCTTTATTTGTTTCTTTAATTGGTTGAACCTCATATTTATCAAAATGTCAGCGTTTAATTTTGAGCCATTGATCTTGGAAGATCAATGGATGAGATTCTCCCATGTACATCAAAAGCAAATTGTGTTTTGTATTTGGCCCTCTACCCAAATTATTATATACTAAAAACTACAATTAGTTATATCTTGTTTGGATATATTAATACGAGTTGAGTTATTCTATATAGGAGTATAAAAGTAAGAAGTGTAAGAAGGACATAGAGTGACAAGTGTCCATAATCTTGTCTATAAGAGAAAAAGAACATGTACATGCAAAAACCTAAACCCCCCACCACCACCCAAAAACCTAACCCCCCCAACCAACCCAAGCTAACTGTTAAAAACTAAACCCCAAAAAACCTAAAAAAAATCTAAAAAGCAAAAAAAAATGTAGTATTGTTTATAAAAAACGCACTTTATCGTCACTAATTTTTTTCCTTTTTAGTGACGATAAAGTAGCGATTATTTTAATAGAATATTGAAAAAAAATTTGTGTTTTGTTTTTTTTATGTATTTTTGGTTGTGTTCACATTGGAGAATATTCCTGCTTACCCTTCTTACAATAAGAGTCCTTTATATTTACATACTTAGCCAACTTTATACATTTGATTAATTATGTCAATGCCATTACACAAGGGTGTACCTACTGGCACACCAATTTGCCTATATGAATACCAAACCCTGATCAAACCTGCCTTTACCTACGCTGCGTATAGAGCTATACACTGCGTATACCTTGCATGTGTTTCAGAGCTTTGTTACCAATCATTGCACAGAAAACTAGTTTATATAGGCTGCGTATAGGTCTATACGCAGCGTATATAAACCATTTTGGGGTCATTTAGGTTGGGTTGAAGCATCAGTTTTTTACAAAGTTTATTTACGCTGCGTATAGACCTATACGCAGTGTATATAACCCTCATAATTTTTTTTGTTCATTTTGCTTATTTGTGGTATAAATTCTCACCCGGTTACAACATTAACTCATTTAAAATATATATCGAGTTAAAAATATATAATATTTTTTTATTGTTTACTCGATGTCGTCGGCCATGCGTCGAAAAACGTTAACTCGCCTAAAATGACGTCAAAATTTTTTGTTTAAAATAAATTATTATACCAAGTCTAGTGTCGTTCGAATACTATAAACGTTTGAATAATACACCGTTAATTATTTTTAAAAACTCCGTTTAAATTAATATACTATACCAAGTATGGATGTGGTTCGAATACTATAACTTTAAATATTATAGAGTTAAATATTTTGAAACACCCGGGTACTGTTCGAATATATTACACCGTTTACATATTATACCGTTTAAAGTGAAATACTATACTGTTTCAATACGATTGAATATAATATATACAACATAAGTTTGATATATATAACAAAAGTTTGTACATGCATAACAAAACTTTTAAAAAACATAAAAACGTTTTTGGATCGCCAACTCGTGAGTTATTAACCACGAGTCAATTAAGTCGCTTTTACTCATCGATTTCCCCACACCACCGATACTTTTTTCACTCGCCAATCCTCGATCGATCGCTCATTCATCCTCAAGTTACCCTCGCTATCTATCGCGCTCTATTCGTGTCAATTCTCAAGTCTTATTCTCGAATAAATTTCGGGACAAAATTTCCTAAAGTAGGGGAGACTGTAACAACCCGTTTTTTCGTAGCTCGTTACTCTCATTACGCCTAGCACCAGAGATTCGGATCATAATATAAACTATATCGCTTACTACGCTACATCGCATACTTTCGCACTACATCGCTTATTTCAAGACTATACATCGCATATCACTACACATTCACTCACAAACGCATTCGCTTATACAAAGAAAATCGCGTGATGTTCCCAAGACTACTCGCTCGCTCTCACATCAACACGACACTCACAAGACTTGGGGATTAAACGTGATTTATCACGCTTACGCACCAACGCCAATATTCACAAGCTCGGGAATTAACACTTGACACGCATATTACGTCGCTTATTTATTTAAAACGCATTTTATTTTAATTACCGCATTTAAAACGCTTAACACCTCGCTAGGACACTTAATGCACTTAACCTAAAAAAATTAATTTCGTACGAAAATGACCAATTTCGTACGAAAAATGGCATTTTCGCACGAAAAATGGCATTTTCGCACGAAAAGATTACCGGTCACTGCCACCCATCTCCTCTCGTATAAATACAACACTTAGATTCCCAGCTCGCTGCCATTTCGCACGAAATCACTACTACCCGCTTTTCTCTGATCCAAGTAAGAAGACTACGTTTTTCACGCGAATCACAACGATTTTACACGAGTTTATCTCCGATTTCATCTAAACTTCTTCTGTTTACGAAGACCTTCATCTTTTTCATCAAACTTTCTGATTTTAACTTAGATTTACACTTAACCGAGCATGTTTGAGTTAGCCTTGGCTTCTCAGATCTGAAACCCTGTTGTTTCAAGCTCACCAAGTGTTTATTCTAACAAAACTGTTTTATAAATCGATTTTTACACAAAAATGGATCAAACCGACAAATGTTTCGTTCACTAAGTAGTGGAGCGAAGCAGTGTCAAAAACAGCCTGAAATGGATTCGAAATCACGTTCGTTCCAACTCGAAGATTCAGTTCCGGTTGCACAAAGACGCCAGAACAGTCACTTGTGCAAACTGGACTGGCTCGCACGAATCACTTTGGGTTCGTACGACCCAGTCCGAGTTTCCACAAATGACTTACTCGCTCTAAAGACCTCTCCGGCACAAGGTTCGATCAGTGGCCTAAGGCTGGAGGGATGAACACTCGATTTCCTGAAGAATGACGCAAAAACACTCGATTTTGGACACAAAAATGGAATTTTCGCACGAAAAATGGCATCTTCACACGAAATCCATTTTCGCACGAAAACTCATTTCGTACGAATTTACCTGTTTTCTCGCACCGATCTCTGTCTCGACTGTTTCAACACTCTGGAAGACTGATGCACTTCCGTTTCTATGCGCAGGCTAAACCGACGCTCTTCTCACCTCTCCATAGCTCTCTCGGTGCTTGCTTTTACGCACACACTGTGAGTATACTTGACCTCTTTTAGCTTTAAACACACTTTTTGGGTGTAACATACGTTCATATCATAACACACAAGACGAACTAAACTGATTATCTCACGCGAAAATCCGTTACACATATTTACACATGATGCTTGATACATATATACTAGGACACTTTTTCATTAACTCCCACCTTAGCTAGTATGGTACTATAGATTGGCTGACACCCGACGAGGTCTAGTTAGGAAAGACACATCGCGCTTACCAGCCTTCTCGGAACTTAGCATGTGAAATTTGTCTTATTTAGTTTATATGTTATCTGGATCATGTTTATGTATATGGTATTTCGCGACACTTTTCTCTACTATGCTATTATATCAAAACATGTATGCTCGCCAATGTATTTTTGTATTGACATTATTTTAATGTATGTTCCAGGTTAAATGCAGACTATCTCGAATCACGATTAGGGCTCTCTAGAAACCCACATAAATCTAGTTGTCGGACTTATTGTTCAAGAATTATGTAATCTGTTTGGATTATTCTATGAATATTTGTTTGATTTTATGGGAAATTGAATCTTGTTAAATATTGCCATTTAATAGTCGTTATGGATTCTCTTGAGCAATCTGTTCGCTTAGTGTCGCGCCCCGATGATTCCGCCATCTGTTGGGGTGTGACAAATTGGTATCAGAGCCATAACTTTAGGGAATTAGGTAAATTTCCTAGTCTATAGTAGGAAACTATGTGCTTATTCATTGCTTG
Source organism: Scalesia atractyloides (assembly GCA_947069175.1). Classification (NCBI taxonomy): domain Eukaryota; kingdom Viridiplantae; phylum Streptophyta; class Magnoliopsida; order Asterales; family Asteraceae; genus Scalesia; species Scalesia atractyloides. The sequence continues at coordinate 43,627,565 of CAMTDV010000014.1, forward strand.
TGTGATTAAAACATTATCTTCTGACTTAAAATACTATACGAAGTCTTTCTTAAGACTTGGACACAACACACAAAGCTGCAACGATACTCGTACTTCACAAACGGGTCGATTTATCGAGATTAGGTGTGAAAACCGCAAACTCTCGACGAATCACTCACTCTGTGTATTCTGATTAGCACGAAATTCTCCGTTAAGTTAGGAGTGATGTCCACATCTTAACAGAAATTTCCCATTCTATTCGGTGGAAACCTCCTGATGGGTCCGGGAGGGAAACCACGATCTGGGATTCGAAGTTATAAAGTTAGGGGTGAAACCGGAACCTTGAAAACTCGTCCCACTCGATGATTTTCAAAGTCACCTCAGTCTCGACTATTTTGCGGATTTGGGGCGCGTAGTAACCGTAAGGGTAATGCCTTTAGCCGCGAGGCGGTGAGAGCATTTACCTATTAGGCCAAAGCGTGTTCCCAAACTCAACGAAATGATCGAATCACTTTGAGTAGTTGTTGTCTCAAAACCCAGGACGCTCTATTAATTTTAGCCCTGCAATCTTCGATTTTACGCATCATCGATTTTCATATGTTTCACGCACATTTCAACGAATTTTAAACTTTTAACATTTTCGATTTGTCGCTTTTCGCTTACCGCTTTTACCGCTTTCGTCTTACTATGTTAATGCACGGCTCACACAACCATCGCCCTCTAAAACAAGAGCTAATACTCGCAACAAAACTAAATCATAACAACACTCTTAACTGTGTCCTCGCGCTATACCTGCAAGTATATACGTATCTAAATACATACATATGTAGTATGTGTTACATATGCTATGTGAATACGTGAGAATCTAGGAAATGTGTGTTTTCCCATGTGATCTTAGAAATACGTTTTACTATATCAATTATAACAAGTTTTTAACGCGCTAAATCGCATCGCCATTTCAAAATCATTATGATCGAATCTCATTCCAAATCTCTTTGTATAGATGTCTTCGAACGCTTCCAACTCGCGACGTCAAGCCAGAAGAAACGCCGATAAGAGGATCGCCTCACTCATAGCCAAGGTTATTCCTCAAATCGTCACCCAAGATTAAGCCCTCAGCAATTCTCAGACATCGGAAGACTCTAAGACCGATGCAACAAAGTCTACTTTCTCCTACAAGCAGTTCAAAGTTTGTGGTCCAATAGCCTTCACAGGCGAAGAAGGTGTATCTCTGATGTTTCAGTGGTTCGATGCTATCGAGGTTACCCTATGTCAGAGTGGATGCCTGAGCATCTTCGTACCACGTGTGCTACAGGAGTATTTCAATCAAGAGCACTCGACTGGTGGGCAGCCGAGAGTAACAAACGCGGAAACGATGCAGCTTACGCGCTAATCTGGGATGAGTTGAAGGAGCTCATGAAGGAAGAATATTGCCCTCCCCACGAAGTGCAGAAGCTAGAAAACGAATTTTGGGATATCAAGCAAGTCGAAGGCGACAACGCCGGCCTCACAGCAAGGTTTAAACAGCTTAGTATTATGTGCCCGAGCCAAGTCGACACTCCTGAAAAGGCCATCAAAAAGTACCTTCGTGCTTTGCCTGATTGTGTGGGAGATTTTGTCAAAGCTGCAAGACCGGCTACCATCGAAGAAACCTATCAATTGGCCGCATAGATCAATGACAAGCGAGTCTTGGATGGATTCTTCTCCAAGAATCCCACCAAGAAGCTTAACCAAGCTACCATCGACGTATCCAACGACGCAGCACCACCGCAAGCCACTGTCGAGCCTAGCTGCAAGAGAAAGAGCTTGAGTCTCAAGTACTCAGCAAGTGCACCGCTTAACCCTGAACCTCTCCGAACGGTTGCACCTACCCCAAGACGTGCTTACACTGGAACTCATCCCTAGTGTCCAAAATGTACTTATCACCATCAGGCTGGAACCAACTGCCGCTATTGCAACAACTGTAACTGTTATGGCCATTTCACCAGCCACTGCCGCACAGGGCCACGACAACATGGGATGCCAGCACTTCTAGTGCCGCCGACTCAACTCGCAGCCCTAGCATCTGCCGCACCAGTAGCACCAGCAGCCGCAACCCCAGCAGCAGAAGTCGTCAACATCAACACCGACCAGGCACATAACAACGTTCTTAATGGTACGATTTTTGATATTAGTACTTATGCTTTATAATTGTTTTATCGTACGATGTCGCTTCAGCATACGATGACATCTCTCTCTCTCCCCCTCCCGAGTCATCGCACTTAGTCTAGGCTCACACACTAAATCTTATTACTACGCTGTATAGTATATCACGATATAATATGTTTTTACCCTAATATACGCCTTTAAAATAAGTTACGATAAACATGCAAACAACAAACTAGTCACGAGTGCACACGAGATTATCTTGGTGTCTGCATGGGGATCGTAGTGAGTTCTAATGGTGCCATAACGTTAAAAGTGTGGTTAAAGCATGGTGGGTACGCCGCTGGTACTTCCTATATATAAGCGTTTTAACCACGTTGACAAAGTGTGACATCTATTCACGAGACGGAGACGGCGTGGTCGAAGAATGGTGGATACGCCGCTGGTACTTCCTATATATAAGTGCTTTTGCCATGCTAACAAACTCTCGTGGAGAAATGCCATATGTAGTTGAACGTTATTAGACCTTTAATATTATGGTGACTATTTTCACATGCAAAACCCCTTCGCAAGGCATAACATCTCATCGCTTCTCGATCACACAAACGCTAGATTTGTCACAAATCTGCAGCAATGCAATCATACATTCGCTGGAATCTACCTCACTTCACTTATCCCTTTCCCTTCTCGACGCTTTCACGCTATCGCTTTGCTTATCCCTTTTCCCTTCTCGGCGCTTTAACGTTATCGTTTCGCTTATCGCTTTCCCCTCTCGACGCTTTAACGCTATCGCTTCGCTTATCGATTTCCCCTCTCGACGCTTTAACGCTATCGTTTCGCTTATCGCTTTCCCCTCTCAACGCTTAACGCTATCGCTTCGCTTATCGCTTCCCCCCTCTCGACGCTTTAACGCTTATCGCATCTCTCATTCTTACCACTTTGCTATTCAATCGCCGAACCATTCCCGCGCACTCTTATCACTAACCAAGTATGCAATCAGCTTCTCCGCGCAAGCTAGTTGGCTTACTATTCAAATTTGTCCAACCATTCACCGCTTGGATCAAAATCCATCCATGTCATGACGGCACACATGACATAATTCCACGGGATAAAGGCGGTATGGCTAAAACATGGTGGATACGCCACTGGTACTTCCTATATATAAGTGTTTTAGCCATACTAACAAACTTCCGTGAAAAGATGCCATGTGGGGTTCGACACTATTTAAGCTTTGTAATACCACAAACCCTTCACCGCATGGACCAAGGATATCAAAATCTATCCATATCATGTCAACACACCTGACATCGCTCCACAAGACGGAGGCGATATGGCTAAAACATGGTGGATACGCCGCTGGTACTTCCTATATATAAGTGTTTTATCCATATTAACAAACTTTCGTGGAAAGATGCCATGTGGGGTTCGACGCTAATTGAACTTTTTGATACCGTTAAAAAAATACCGTTATGTTTTGGAAGTAAATGGAAAATTTTCTAAATATTTGATTTTTATTAAAACCTTTGGCAAGTAAAATCCTTCTTACAATGTGAAATCGACTCAGCCTAACGCCACGTTGTGAGGAAATTTCTTTAAAAATCGAGTTTCGTTTAAAAGTCTTTTCGTAATAGTTTAACAAAACTTTTCAAAAACATAAAAACATTTTTGGATAGCCAACTCGTGAGTTATTAACCACGAGTCAAGTAAGTCGCTTTTACTCATCGATTTCCCTACACCACCGATACGTTTTCACTCGTCAATCCTTGATCGATCGCTTATTCATCCTCAACTTAACCTAACACCTTATCGCTATCTATCGCGATCTATTCGTGTCAATTCTCAAGTCTTCCTCTCGAATAAATTTCGGGAAGAAATTTCCTAAAGTAGGGGAGACTGTAACATCCTGATTTTTCGCACCTCGTTACTCTCGTTACTCCTAGCACCAGAGATTCGGATCATAATGTAAACTATATTGCTTACTACACACATCGCATACTTCGCACTACATCGCTTATTTCAAGACTATACATCGTACATCACTACACATTCACTCACAAACTTATTCGCTTATACAAAGAAAATCGCGTGATGTTCCTAGGACTACTCGCTTGCTCTCACATCAACGCGACACTCACAAGACTTGGGGACTAAAACATGATTTATCACGCTTACGCACCAACGCAATATTCACAAGCTCGGGAATTAACACTTGACACGCATATTACGTCGCTTATTTATTTTAAACGCATTTTATTTAAATTATCACATTTAAAACGCTTAACACCTCGCTAGGACACTTAACGCACTTAACCTAAAAAATATTTAGTTTCTTACGAAAATGACCAATTTCGTACGAAAAATGGCATTTTTGGGCGAAAAATTGCATTTTGGCACGAAAAATGGCATTTTCGCACGAAAAGATTACCAGTCACTGCCTCCCATATCCTCTCCTATAAATACAACACTTAGACATTCATTCCCAGCTCACTGCCATTTCGCACGAAATCACTCGTACCCATTTTTCTCTGATCCAAGTAAGAAGACTACGTTTTTCACGCGAATCACAACGATTTCTACAACGATTTTACACGAGTTTATCTTCGATTTCATCTAAACTTCTTCTGTTTACGAAAACCTTCATCTTTTTCATCAAACTTTCTGATTTTAACTTAGATTTACACTTAACCGAGCATGTTTGAGTTAGCCTTAGCTTCTCAGATCTGAAACCCTGTTGTTTCAAGCTCACCAAGTATTTATTCTAACAAAACTGTTTTATAAATCGATTTTTCCACAAAAACGGATCAAACCGACAAATGTTTCGTTCACTAAGTAGTGGAACGAAGCAGTGTCAAAAACAGCCTGAAATGGATTCGAAATCACGTCCGTTCCAACTCGAAGATTCAGTTCTGGTTGCACAAAGACGCAAGAACAGTCACTTGTGCAAACTGGACTGGCTCGCACGAATCACTTGGGGTTCGTACGACCCAGTCCGAGTTTCCACAAACGACTCACTCGCTCGAAAGACCTCTCCGACACAAGGTTCGATCAGTGGCCTAAGGCTGGAGGGATGAACACTCGATTTTCCGAAGAATGACGTAAAAACACTCGATTTTGGACACAAAAATGGTATTTTTCGCACGAAAACTCATTTCGTACGAATTTACCTGTTTTCCTCACACTGATCTCTGTCTCGACTGTTTCAACACTCTGCAAGACTGATGCACTTCCGTTTCTACGTGCAGGCTAAACCGACGCTCTTCTCACCTCTCCTCAGCTCTCTCGGTGTTTGCTGTTACGAACCCACTATGAGTATACTTGACACCTTTTCACTTTAAACACACTTTTGGGTGTAACATACGTTCATATCAAAACACACAACACGAACTAAACTGATTATCTCACGCGAAAACCCGTTTACACATGCAGCTTGATACATATATATACTAGGACACTTTTTCGTTAACTCCCACCTTAGCTAGTATGGTACTATAGATTGGCTGACACCCGACGGGTTCTCGCTAGGAAGGACACATCGCGTTTACCATCCTTCTCGGTACTTCGCATGTGAAATTTGTCTTGTTTAGTTTATATGTTATGTGAATCATGTTTATGTATATGGTATTTCGCGACACTTTTCTCTACTATGCTATTATATCAAAACCTATATGCTTGCCAATACATTTTTGTATTGACATTATTTTAACGTATGTTGCAAGTTAAATGCAGACTATCTCGAATCAAGATTAGGACTCTCTGGAAACCCACATAAATCTAATTGTCGGACTTATTGTTCAAGAATTATGTAATCTGTTTGGATTATTGTATGAATATTTGTTTGATTTTATGGGAAATTGAACCCTTTAAATATTTATGGATTCTCTTGAGCAATCTGTTCACTTAGTGTCGCGCCCCAATGCCGCCATCGGTTGGGGTGTGACACGCACGGCCTCTTGTACAGGAGGCAATACAGGAAAAACTGGTCACCGCTGGTACACCACTCCCGGCTCTTGTTTCGAGCGATGATCGAAGTGGATATCATCTTATGAATATACCTGCACAAAACAAAAAAAGTTAGTAAATAATAAGAAGATAATATTTTTTGACTCGTTACGGATTTCGACGCGTGTAACGGACGTACGCTCGTTACGGACGACGTCTTTTAACGACGATCTTATTTTCGACTAACGTTAAGGACCTACGCGCGTTACTGTTCGACTCGGACTAAATAAAAAAATTATTTTTTAACGGCGATATTAGTTTCGACGCTCGTTTGGGACCTACGCGCCTTAAGGTTCGACTTCGACTAGATAATAAAAATATATTTTAACGACGATCTTAGTTTCGGCGCTCGTTAAGGACCTACGCGCCTTACGGTTCGACTTCGACTACATAATAAAACAATTATATTTTAACAGCGATATTAGCTTCGGCGCTCGTTAGGGACCTACACGCCTTACGGTTCGACTTCGACTAAATAATAAAAAATATTTTTAACAACGATTTTAGTTTCGGTGCTCGTTAGGGACCTACGCGCCTTACGGTTCGACTTCGACTAAATAATAAAACAATTATATTTTAACGACGATCTTATTTGCGACTAACATTAAGGACCTACGCGCGTTACGGTTCGACTCGGACTAAAAAAATATATATATTTTAAGACGATATTAGTTGGGCGCTCGTTAGGGACCTATGCGCCTTACGGTTCGACTTCGACTAGATAATAAAAAAAATATTTTAACGACGATTTTAGTTTCGACTAACATTACAGACGTACGCGCTTTACGGACTACTTCAACTAACAATAAAAAAATATATATTTTAATGACGATATTAGTTTCGGCGTTCGTTATGGAGCTACGCGCCTTACGGTTCGACTCGACTAGATAAAAAAATATATTTTAACGACGATCTTAGTTTCAGCACTCGTTAGGGACCTATGTGCTTTACGGTTCGACTTCGACTAAATAATAACACAATTATATTTTAATGACGATCTTATTTTCGACTAACGTTAAGGACCTACGCGCGTTACGATTCGACTCGGACTAAATAAAAAATATATATTTTAACAATGATTGCGTTTCTAATTGTTGCCGCACAATGTTGAGCTCTTCTACAACATCAACCTTATCATCTACCTGTTTACAGGATAGTAAGTCAAGCTTACGCCAGAATACATCTAAGTCTCTCAGTTGTATCTTACGCCCTTCACAGTTAAATCAATACGGTGTGAGAAACAGCTAAAATCGTACTGAATAACAAAAGGTTTGTAGGTTTAATATATTTTACCTGTACGTCTGTACTTTTCCAGCCTACAAGCACACGTCAACCCACAACTAATCCACATATGGCAACCACATGATGCGTTGAGTTTTCGTAACACCTCCAGCTTCCTCGTTAGTTCTCCTTCCAGCAAATCAAGTGTTGTATGGGAAACCTTTCCACGTAGGTTGTCCAACAGTGGTTGTCTGTGGTGGTTCATGGTTTTTTTGATGCTTTCGGTGAAACTTTTTTGTATTCTCCTATATGAGTTTCAACTATATCAATGAAGGATCTCGCCATTCGCTCCAATGAACTCCTGTCTCGGACGTATCTTTTAAAATTTGCGTGCTGGCTCTCAACCCTGTTAGTGGTGCGCTGACCAAAGTTGCGACACCTATTAGTCCATGCAAAAACGAACATGTTTTTATAGTTATTGAGCCAGTTTTCGTAGGCATAATCAAAGACCCCTATGCGCCTTACGGTTCGACTTCGACTAGATAATAAAAAAAATATTTTAACGATGATTTTAGTTTCGACTAACATTACAGACGTACGCGCTTTACGGAATACTTCAACTAACAATAAAAAAATAATATTTTAATGACGATATTAGTTTCGGCGCTCGTTATGGACCTACGCGCCTTACGGTTCGACTCGACTAGATAAAAAAATATATTTTAACGACGATCTTAGTTTCAACACTCGTTAGGGACCTATGTGCTTTACGGTTCGACTTCGACTAAATAATAACACAATTATATTTTAACGACGATCTTATTTTCGACTAACGTTAAGGACCTACGCGCGTTACCATTCGACTCGGACTAAATAAAAATATATATTTTAACAATGATTGCGATTCTAATTGTTGCCGCACAATGTTGAGCTCTTCTACAACATCAACCTTATCATCTACCAGTTTACAGGATAGTAAGTCAAGCTTACGCCAGAATACATCTACGTCTCTCAGTTGTATCTTACGCCCTTCACAGTTAAATCAATACGGTGTGAGAAACAGCTAAAATCGTACTGAATAACAAAAGGTTTGTAGGTTTAATATATTTTACCTGTACGTCTGTACTTTTCCAGCCTACAAGCACACGTCAACCCACAACTAATCCACATATGGCAACCACATGATGCGTTGAGTTTTCGTAACACCTCCAGCTTCCTCGTTAGTTCTCCTTCCAGCAAATCAAGTGTTGTATGGGAAACCTTTCCACGTAGGTTGTCCAACAGTGGTTGTCTGTGGTGGTTCATGGTTTTTTTGATGCTTTCGGTGAAACTTTTTTGTATTTCTCCTATATGAGTTTCAACTATATCAATGAAGGATCTCGCCATTCGCTCCAATGAACTCCTGTCTCAGACGTATCTTTTAAAATTTGCGTGCCGGCTCTCAACCCTGTTAGTGGTGCGCTGACCAAAGTTGCGACACCTATTAGTCCACGCAAAAACGAACATGTTTTTATAGTTATTGAGCCAGTTTTCGTAGGCATAATCAAAGACCCCTATGCGCCTTACGGTTCGACTTCGACTAGATAATAAAAAAAATATTTTAACGATGATTTTAGTTTCGACTAACATTACAGACGTACGCGCTTTACGGAATACTTCAACTAACAATAAAAAAATATATATTTTAATGACGATATTAGTTTCGGCGCTCGTTATGGACCTACGCGCCTTACGGTTCGACTCGACTAGATAAAAAAATATATTTTAACGACGATCTTAGTTTCAGCACTTGTTAGGGACCTATGTGCTTTACGGTTCGACTTCGACTAAATAATAACACAATTATATTTTAACGACGATCTTATTTTCGACTAACGTTAAGGACCTACGCGCGTTACAATTCGACTCGGACTAAATAAAAAATATATATTTTAACAATGATTGCGATTCTAATTGTTGCCGCACAATGTTGAGCTCTTCTACAACATCAACCTTATCATCTACGAGTTTACAGGATAGTAAGTCAAGCTTACGCCAGAATACATCTACGTCTCTCAGTTGTATCTTACGCCCTTCACAGTTAAATCAATACGGTGTGAGAAACAGCTAAAATCGTACTGAATAACAAAAGGTTTGTAGGTTTAATATATTTTACCTGTACGTCTGTACTTTTCCAGCCTACAAGCACACGTCAACCCACAACTAATCCACATATGGCAACCACATGATGCGTTGAGTTTTCACAACACCTCCAGCTTCCTCGTTAGCTCTCCTTCCAGCAAATCAAGTGTTGTATGGGAAACCTTTCCACGTAGGTTGTCCAACAGTGGTTGTCTGTGGTGGTTCATGGTTTTTTCGATGCTTTCGGTGAAACTTTTTGTATTTCTCCTATCTGAGTTTGAACTATATCAATGAAGGATCTCGCCATTCGCTCCAATGAACTCCTGTCTCGGACGTATCTTTTAAAATTTGCGTGCTGGCTCTCAACCCTGTTAGTGGTGCGCTGACCAAAGTTGCGACACCTATTAGTCCACGCAAAAACGAACATGTTTTTTATAGTTATTGAGCTAGTTTTCGTAGGCATAATCAAAGACCCCTGCAATAATAAAATAACTAAATGTAAAAGTGTGTGTTAATATAATAAATTGTGTGAATCATTTGTTGAAGACACACTTACTTAAACGATTGGCAGCCGAGAGTCAGTTATACAATTTGTCCAAGTTGTATTCATACATAGGCTCTGAGGCAGACTCGCACACTCTCCGCCAGTACGACAAAAATTTCTCCCAATCTAATTTATTGAACTCTTGCCTGCAATTTTTAAATATATTTTGTTCAATGTGAAACCGGCATAGAAACCTAGGCACTTTTGGGAATACTTGTTTCCACGCGTTAATTGGAGGGATGAACACTCGATTTCCCGAAGAATGACACAAAAATACTCGATTTTGGACACAAAAATGGTATTTTCGCACGGAAAATGGCATTTTCGCACGAAAACTCATTTCGTACGAATTTACCTGTTTTCCTCGCACCGATCTCTGTCTCGACTGCTTCAACACTCTGGAAGACTGATGCACTTCCGATTCTACGCGCAGGCTAAACCGACGCTCTTCTCACCTCTCCTCAGCTCTCTCGGTGTTTGCTGTTACGCACCCACTGTGAGTATACTTGATACCTTTTCGCTTTAAACACATGTTTTGGGTGTAACATACGTTCATATCTAAACACACAACATGAACTAAACTGATTATCCCAGCGAACATTCGTTATACATATTTACACATGATGCTTGATACATATATATACTAGGACACTTTTTCGTTAACTCCCACCTTAGCTAGTATGGTTCTATAGATTGGCTGACACCCGACGGGGTCTAGCTAGGAAGGACACATCGCGCTTACCAGCCTTCTCGGAACTTAGCATGTGAAATTTGTCTTGTTTAGTTTATATGTTATGTGAATCATGTTTATGTATATGGTATTTCGCGACACTTTTCTCTACTATGCTATTATATCAAAACCTGTATGCTCGCCAATACATTTTTGTATTGACATTATTTTAATGAATGTTGTAGGTTAAATGCAGACTATCTCGAATCAAGATTAGGACTCTCTAGAAACCCACATAAATCTAATTGTCGGACTTATTGTTCAAGAATTATGTAATCTGTTTGGATTATTGTATGAATATTTGTTTGATTTTATGGGAAATTGAACCATTTAAATATTGTCATTTTAATAGTCGTTATGGATTCTCTTGAGCAATCTGTTCGCTTAGTGTCGCGCCCCGATTATTCGGCCATCGGTTGGGGTGTGACACGCACGACCTCTTGTACAGGAGGCAATACAGGAAAAACAGGTCACCGCTGGTACTCCACTCCCAGCTCTTGTTTCGAGCGGTGATCGAAGTGGATATCATCTTGTGAATATACCTGCACAAAAGAAAACAAGTTAGTAAATAACAAAAAGATAATATATTTTTGACTCGTTACGGATTTCGACGCGCGTAACGGACGTACTCTCGTTACGGACGTCATTGACTAAATAATAAAGATATTATATTTTAACGACGATCTTAGTTTCGGTGCTCGTTAAGGGCCTACGCGCCTTACGGTTCGACTTCGACTACATAATAAAACAATTATATTCTAACGACGATCTTATTTTCGACTAACGTTAAGGACCTACGTGCGTTACGGTTCAACTCAGACTAAATAAAAAATATTTTAACGATGATATTAGTTTCGGCGCTCGTTAGGGACCTACGCGCCTTACGGTTCAACTTTGACTAGATAATAAAAAATATTTTAATGACGATCTTAGTTTCGGCGCTCGTTAGGGATCTACGCGCCTTACGGTTCGACTTCGACTACATAATAAAACAATTATATTTTAACGGAGATATTAGTTCGGCGCTCGTTAGGGACGTACGCGGTTACGGTTCGACTTCGACTATATAATAAAAAAATATATTTTAACAACGATCTTAGTTTCGGCGCTCGTTAGGGATCTACACGCCTTACGGTTCCACTTCGACTACATAATAAACAATTATATTTTAACGAAGATCTTATTTTCGACTAACGTTAAGGACCTACGTGCATTACGGTTCGACTCAGACTAAATAAAAAAATATATATTTTAACGACGATATTAGTTTCGGCGCTCGTTACGGACCTATGCGCCTTACGGTTCGACTTCGGCTATATAATAAAAATATATATTTTAACGACGATTTTAGTTTCGACTAACATTACAGATGTACGTGCGTTACGGACTACTTCGACGAACAATAAAAAAAATATATATTTTAACGACGATATTAGTTTCGGGCTCGTTATGGACCTACGGGCTTTACGGTTTGACTCGACCAGATAAAAAAAATATATTTTAACGTCGATCTTAGTTTCAGCACTCGTTAGGGACCTACGTGCCTTACCGTTCGATTTCGACTACACAATAAAAAATAATATTTTAACGACGATCTTATTTTCGACTAACGTTAAGGACCTACGCACGTTACCGTTCGACTCGAACTAAATAAAAAATATATATTTTAACGACGATTGCGACTCTAATTGTTGCCGCACAATGTTGAGCTCTTCTACAACATCAACCTTATCATCTACCAGTTTACAGGGTAGTAAGTGAAGCTTACGCCAGAATACATCTACGTCTTTCAGTTGTATCTTACGCCCTTCACAGTTAAATCATTACGGTGTGAGAAACAACTAAAATCATACTTAATAACAAAAGGTTTGTAGGTTTAATATTTTTTACCTATACGTCTGTACTTTTCCAGCCTACAAGCACACCTCAACCCACAACTAATCCACATATGGCAACCACATGATGCGTTGAGTTTTCACAACGCCTCCAGCTTCCTCGTTAGCTCTCCTTCCAGCAAATCAAGTGTTGTATGGGAAACCTTTCCACGTAGGTTGTCCAACAGTGGTTGTCTGTGGTGGCTCATGGTTTTTTCGATGCTTTCGATGAAACTTTTTTGTATTTCTCCTATCTGAGTTTCAACGATATTAATGACGTATCTCGCCATTCGCTCCAATGAACTCCTGTCTTGGACGTATCTTTTAAAATTTGCGTGCTGGCTCTCAACCCTGTTAGTGGTGCGCTGACCAAAGTTGCGACACCTATTAGTCCACGCAAAAACGAACAAGTTTTTATAGTCTTTGAGCCAGTTTTCGTAGACATAATCAAAGACCCGTGCAATAATAAAATAACGAAATGTAAAAGCGTGTGTTAATATAATACATTGTGTGAGTCATTTGTTGAAGACACATTTACTTAAAAGGTTGGCAGCCGAGAGTCGGTTATACAATTTGTCCAAGTTGTATTCGTACATGGGCTCTGAGGCAGACTGGCACACTCTCCGCCAGTACGACAGAAATTTCTCCCAATCTAATTTATTGAACTTTTGCCTGCAATTTTTAAATATATTTTGTTCAATGTAAAACCGGCATAGAAACCTAGATGCTTTTTGCACGCGTTAATTAGGGCTAGCTCTTTATCTATGACTTTCACACGCGGCATCATACATTCCTGCAACATTGACTTGATCCGCTCAAGCACCCACACGAAGTTATCCCTTTGTTCCTTGCAAATAACGACATGTGCGACATAAAAATACTCGTTGGTCGTCAAACCCGCTACCTTTACAAATGGAATGTTGTAGATGTTTGTTTTGTACGTCGCGTCGATCAACAACACGTGCGGGAATGCACGCCACATAGTAATTGAATGAGGACGAACAAAGAAAAGCTCTGTTACAATGTCTGTTTTGAGTTCCTGTTAGGTGTCGTAAATTAATCGGTTTTCATGCAGCATGCTTTCTAGTGCCTGCATAGGAGTCTTTCCGTCCATATGTGACGCTCCAATTTTCTGTACCACATTTTGCACGTCTTTCTGAACATGGAGGCTATCGGGGAACTGTTTCTCAGGGTTTGAAATATGTTACGTGGCTCCATGTTTTGAGCAGTTAGCTGCTCCACCAGCTTGTATTCGACTTTAATAAATCTTCGCACATATGCGTGGCCCAACAGACTAGGCGCAGGTTCGTGGTTATGTTTCGAGTTGTCCACTTTCAACTCCCATGTGTCATTCGCCACGTCCCACGTAGAGACTAATGAAAATGGGCAACTAATTGTTTTGCTGCCAGCTTTCCTAACTGTTGATTTACTACGGTGTTTGCCACCTCGGTCGCACGCAAGCCATACCATCCCGGTACTACCACCAATATTTTTCGATCGGCGGGTAATAATAACGAAACCATTCTCCTTTCCCGTTGCTTGTACCCAATTCTTCATATTAGTTAGAGACATGAAACGCTAAAAAACAATTACGTTATTAACAATAATAGTATTAATAATACTTTACAATAGTACGTATTTAAACAATAATAATAACAATATTAAGAATTATAATAATAATTGTAATTTTAACATTAATAATAAAAACATTATAATTTTAAAAATAATAATAAAACATTATAATTTTAACAACAATAATAAAAACATTATAATTTTAACAATAGTAATAATAATTATAATTTTAACAATAATAATAATAATTTTAACAACAATAATAAAACATTATAATTTTAAACAATAGTAATAATAATTATAATTTTAACAATAGGGTAATAATAGTTATAATTTTAATAATAATAATATAATAATAATAATGATTTTTATAATAATAATGATAATTACAATTTTAACAATAGTTATAATAATTATAATTTTAACAATAATAATAATAATTATAATTTTAAAAATAATAATAATAATTATAATTTTAAAAATAATAACAATAATAATTATTATTATAATATTAACAATAATAATGATAATTATAATATAACAATAATACAAATATTAATGTGATACCTCGTTGATTTGAAACGGATTGCCTGGGGTAGAGGGTTGATAATCATCATACAATGATGTGTTAGGAGGCTCATCATCGTATCTACCGCATCCTCCGTATGTATCCGAACTATCTCATTACACGTAAGAAACTTCACCCCCGTATCCTCCGTATCTATCTGAACTTGTTGCACGTAAGAAACTTCACCCCCGTGTCCGTAATCCGGATGCGATTGCTGGGTCGGGTAATATGGTTCATCAACAAGGGCATTCTCAGCAACGTATCCTACGTATCCATCCAGATTACCTTGTTGCACGTACGGAGATTCATACCCGTATCCGTAATCCTGATACACTTGATGCGCCGGGTAATATGGTTCATCAACAGGTGGAGTCGGAGCCTCGTTCAAGTCTGGCAACTGTATTTTTTTGATCATCAGGGACGCCAGTCACAACCTCCTCCTCATTAGCATCATTTACTCTCCATGCGTCGTTAGAATAGTGATTAAAGAAATAATTCCCGTCCCAAAACGATGACATTTTATCTCAGTCGATCAATTAACTATATAGTGGAAATGAAGAATGCAATGTTTCTTTTGAATTCGTAGGCAGAGATGGATGTCTAAATACACTTTTGAATTCACAATTATCAGCCTCGTATAGCTCTATACTTCTCGTATTGCTTTATTCACATGCCTAGACAACATCGTATTAGTGTGAAATCTGTCTCACATACGCTGCGTATAGACCTATACGCAGCGTATAATGTACTGTACATACGTTTCGTATAGAGCTATACGCAACGTATGTGATAGATTTAACATGATACAAGGTTTGATTGTCTGGTCGTTATACCTATAAGTAATGTAGGTAAACAGTAAGTGTGGAGAGAGGCATGATTAGTGTATAGATAGTTTGATCCGTATACAAATAGAAAGGATTGTATGATATTTGACTACATGCATGAAGCATGCCGTCACCCATCGACAAGTCAACATCAAAACAAAATCGGGTAAGGGGATTAAAGGATATGGATATTATTTTATATTATCCATGATTACACATTTAGGATATATTTGACCTATTTTGGCCTTTTGGTGGTGGAATTAGTTATCTTTACCTAGGTGTTAAAAGATGAAAAGTTAAAATCGGTTGGGTTGTCAAACTAGTCAAAACAATTTGCGGTGTTGGTGGTTTATTTGGGCTTTTAAATTTATTTATTTTTTCAAACTGAAATTTTGTATTAAATTTTATAATGATATATATATATATATATATCCATAGTTAGTTGGGTTGTAATTTGTAAATTACGTCTACTCTCATCATAGAGTTAATCCAATAACTTAAAAATCATTTTACATTTTATTTAGCTAGACTACAACTTAAAACTTATAGGCTAGAAAAAACATATTTGTTAAACAAATCAACAATGTTAGAATCTTTTAGGATAACTCTGGAGCGGATCTACCTTGTGACAATAGGTAACCCTTGTTTCCTTTGATGCTACTGTGTGGTATTGTAAATTTTAGAAAAAAATTAACGTTTTTTGATTTTTCTACCCTTTTTTTAAACGTTTCCCTTACAAGGTTTTTCTAGGTCCACCACTACGATACACGACTTAAAATTTGGTTGCTTTTTTGAAACATCTAGAAAAAAAATCAAAATTTTAGGTTGAAGACGCCAAGACCCCACAAATTGAAAATAAACAACAGAAAATAAATAATAATAAAAAAAATTCAAAGATATGAAAGGTATTGGGACAGTTCAATGCTTGCAAATGAAGCTAACTAGATCATGTTCATACCCAAGAATCTTCAATCTAAACCGCCATTGCAGATCTGATCAAAACTCCATTCTAAGTTTCAATTTCATCAGTTTTTTTGAAGGAATTTATTTGATCTATAGAACAAAAACATTTGCTATATAAAAATATTTTTATAAAAAAAAATAGATTATTTTTTCTCTTCCTTGGGTTCTTTCTTCTTCTCCTCTTTCTTTTCTTCCTTCTTCTCTTCCTTCTTCTCCTCCTCTTTCTTCTTCTCGGGCTCCTTTGCGGGCCCGACCGATATAATATCCACCTTACCTACTTTTTTGAGCTTTTTCACCACTGCCACCGTATCCATCTCTCCGATCACCGTTAGCTTCTGATCTTTCACATCAGCTGCTATGGAATCAACACCTAAAACAAAAACATGATTGAAATTTTACTTCCTTTGACGTTCTTTTAACGAAAGGGACACCTCTCATCACAGCTTGTATCTTTCAGATCAACTGCTATGGAATCAACACCTAAACAAATATGATTAACTTTTACTTCTTCTAAGAAAAGGTGTCACACAGCGATCAGGTAGGGACACCTTTTATCACAATCTAAGGTGTCCTGATAGTAGTAACATGACACCTTATATATACAAGCTTTTTTGTATGATTAGTTAAATATGTTTACAAGATCAGAGATGATGAGCTGAAACCATACCATATATATCTGCAGCAGCTTCAATGGCTTTTTGCTTTGTTTTATCATCTGTCATGGTGAGAACTTTGAGGACCACCTTCTGTTCATCATATATCATACATAAACATGCAAGACATTAATGGTAAAACAAGATTAAAATTTAAAAAAGAGAAAAGAAAAATAGATTGGTGGGGATGAAGAAATTGTTGGTACCTGAGCCATCATGTGAGAGAGTGGGGGAGAAGAAAGTGGGAATTTTGATTTGATTTGTGAACAAAAGAATGAATTGAAATGGTTCGTCCTTTTTTTATTTATTTAATTTTTTGGTATTTTATAATGATGTTATTCGTATGACTACAGCCGTACAAGTTGCAACGTATCTGGTCATGGTGATTAATATATGGATGTGATTTTAATTAGAAGTTGTACATTCTGCATCGGTAGTTGTACTTGTCGCGTCTCGTATTTGGTTGCTGCGTAATATAATATAATATAATACATAAGAATCAGTGTTGAGTGTTATAAGGACTGTCAATGTTATAAAAAGTAATAAAGATAACATATTTAGTCATTCTTCATTTCTTCTAACCTTAACATTAATAAATATTGTGATTGGGCTTAAGCCCATTAGAGTTATACATTGGGGTGTCATTCCGATCTATATAAACCGATGTATATTATTTATTTTGAGATACTTAAATACATAAATGTTTATGGTATCAATATATTTTGATCTCTTCGTCATTGTTCCTTTTTCTTTCACGGGTATTATTCAATACATATCTCTCTCTAATCTTATCGAACGGCTCTTCACAAATCAACACACCTCCTTCATACACGATGACATACCCTTAACCAAACTAACTCTCAACTTCTCATCTTCAGTTTTTTTGTTACACATATGTGTTTCCTCCACACAAACTAGCCCCTCGAACATCCCCTTGTATCTTTCTTAGTTATCCCCCTGATCATCGTGGCTATCGATGTCTTAATCTTCACACCAAGAAGATTATCATTTCACACCATATTATTGTCTATGAGTCTTCGTTTCCCTTTGCCTCCTTTCCCGACACAATTTCCTTTATATGACTTTCTAGATTCCTTCTACTATACCTACCCCGTCTCTTGGCTCTTTCTTGAATCTTGTACTCATGATCCATGTTGTACGGGGTGAAACATTGAGATGATTTACCCACTGACCTTACATCACCATAGTAATCCTACACTCCATCTCAACCCGGGACCCCCTGATCAATGACATATAACATCCATTGCACTTGAACAAGATGCGTGATGTGCTAAAAGTAGTTTATTAATTAACAACTAAATCTAATCTAGACACTAAGTTATACTCTATACTCTCTAAAACTTCACTAAACTACTAACCGGCAAGTGAACCAATCAACTCTAGTAAAGCTAAGTAAGTCTGGAAATCAAACCCACGAGACTCTTTTGATCACGTAAACTAGACTCACTAGACCTATTGACTGACACAACTAATTATTTATATTTTGAGGGGGGGAGGTTTCTAAAATCCTAAAATTGCAATTAAATTGAATACTAACTAGACGAACGAATTAAGACACGAATTAGACTTTTGGTTTTACTCAGATGATGGTGAAATAACTACCTAAACTGTAATCCTACACAACTCGGATTGGCTTTTATTGGTTTGACTATGCTATGGAACCGGGATCTTGGAATACTAAACTCACTGGGTAACCGAACAGGACCCTCGACCCTTCTCGAGAAGACACCTATGGAGACCTAGCAAAATGTTATATTACTGGTTTTAATGGATTTCCTCACGGCTTTCCAATTATGTTACTAAAGTACCTTACTATGAAAATTACCTCACGGTCTAAAAGTCTAACGTAACTATGGTAAATTGATTTGACTCGATTGGCAAGAATTGCAAGGTAAACTAACGTGGTCTTTTCACAAAGATCCTAACTTTAGCGATCTAACAACCTAGACAAACCGATAATCTCTCACCTTATAGATTTTTAGATTAGTTAACCACCTAGACCTACTTGATTCACGAATTTACCTCCTATGGTGTATTGGCTAATTAACCATAAAGAACATAAACACGAATGAATATAATCTAACATGAACCTATTATATGAAAGACATTCATCAAGATACATGTGGAGACAATAAACGTGAAATCAAACAAATCTAGATTCTCATACACATCAAATTTATAATACCAAGTTTTCTACTTTATTAACAAACCATAAACAATAGTCAAAACCAATAAAAATCCAAACTTTCTTATGAAATCATCCTAGCCTAGGTAGTTTAATGTGTTTAGCCAAGATACATCATGAATAAACAAACAAAGATCAAAGAATAAACGGAAAACATGGTTCGAGTTAAAAAGAGTAGAAGAACGATGAAACCCAAATGCTTAAACACGAGCCACTCGATCTCCGACCTTCAAATCCTCAACCAAAGCTTAGAAATCTTCAATCCTAGCTCTTTGATCTCCAAAATTCGTCTAAATTTCTCTTAAATTCGTAGTGTTAGAGTTCTATCAAGTTAATGGTGTTTATATATGGAATTCCCAACTCAAACCCTGCTCCTGATCATAACTTTCTGCGAAAAGAGGCTCCTCGTGTCACGTGGGGAGCATGTGATATCAGGCCGCACGACGCAGCACGTGTAAGGTCAACATGGGTCATTAGCATCTCCTCGCTTCGTGCGGGGAGAGTCCTAATCCTAGTCGTGCGACGCGGCCAAGCAGATTTCCTCGATCTTTGTGTTGTTTCAGCTCTCATATTCCTTAACTCGAACCGGTGCTTGGTTGTTGACAAATACGAACCAGTTTCCGCCCTTTCCAGCTATTCTTCACTCCCGAAACATGGAAAACACAAATCGATCAGCAGTACACACATTCTAACTAAAAACGAAACTAAAACTAATAAAAACTATACAAAGTGTACTCGGAAAACAAATGTAATTTACAAATCATCAACTTAAAGCCCTAAACATAAAAGATAGAGTAGAAGATAAAGGAGAAACTCATTCATTCATTTCAATCAACACAAATTTTCATTATTGAACGAGTATACATCTCCTAGACAAGCTGGTTTAGATCACAAAGATCTAAATCCTAGTTTTCTCTCTCTACAAATTGTTCACTCAGAATTCTCTCCAAAAGCTATCTAAATCTAAACTACACACACCTGTGTATAGGCTAGACTACAAACCCGGACAAAACACATTGTCTGGGAAACAATACAAGAAATACAGAATTCATCACAAAGTCCAAACTATTTAATAACCCGGAACTACATAAGTATCCGGGTTTCATCCCTTTCCCGGATTACATAAAGTTGGACAATTCACAAACTCGGACATAGTGACTATCTCGGAACACCATAGTTCTGAGTTATACATTGTAATTCAGAGTAACTTCACTTTGCTTGACTTGGTTTGACTTCATTGACAATAACTGATAAAGCCACAGTTACTCGGCAGGAACTGCACTTACAGTATAAAGCTTACTTGGTTGCTAATGAAAAGAGTCAACAATCAGGTATTAATTATAATGAAACACTTAGCCATGATGCCAAACCGACCACCATCTACACTATTCTTAGTTTAGCAATATCTCGTTCTTTGCCAAGTCATCAGTTGGATGTGAAGAATGCTTTTCTTCATGGCTCACTTTGTGAAACAATATATATGAACCAACCCCCAAGGTTGTGGACTCAAGTCACCCACATTATATATGTCATCTTCAGACATCATTATTTGTCCTCAAAAAAAGGCTCCACGTGTAACATCCGTCGAAAAACGGGTTTTCAAAACCCGCTTCGTTTATTAATCAAATATCCAGTTATAAATTTTCGTTGCGTATTTAATGCTCAAATTAATTTTAAACAATACATAATTAATAAACATTTTAGAATTTAAAAACTATAATCATTAAATGGTAAAAACAAGTGCTAAAAAAATAAAATCAAGCTGCCGGGTTTTGAACCCGGGTCAGCCGGATCAAACAACAAACATCTCACCACTCTGCCACTTGACTCGTTTGTAATAACTATTAAAACAAATAATATTTATAATAAAACTCGAAATCAAATTCAGTAATCAGCGCGCCCAATCCGCAGTCGCCGGAATTACCGACGATTTCACGAGACTTCGACCGTTTCCTTTGACTGAACGCGTGTATTAACTTCGACATCGGTTATAACCGATGTCTAATCCCGCAATCCCAGTCATAACCGCTGGAAAAGTTTTGACCACGAATCAAGATCAAATTCGGACTCGATTCATTCTGTTTCTTCCCTATAAATACACACCCAAGTCTCTGGTAACCTTTTCGCTCAAAATCGCACAATTTATCGAAGTCTTAGCACTCGCCGGAGAAATTCTGCACTCGCCGGACTTTCACCGGAAAACCGAGACTTACACCAAATCGGTAAATTTCTCGACTTTTTCGTTTTCAATCCATTGTTAGACATATACTAACTTCAATCCTTTAACCAGAATCGGTTCCAGACGACGTTGCCGGAAATTCTGCACTCGCCGGAAAATCTCTGGAAATTCTGAAATCACACTGTAAATCGGTACAATCATCTAAACCCCCTGATATCTCTTGTTTAGTCACTTAATTTCACAACTCATTGATCAAAACTGTAAATTGATCCGCTCAGACGGAATTCACAAATCAGAGCCGACGACCCTTGCCGGAGTTCTGAGAAAAACATCCTGTTCGGTACATTCGAATCCGTAACTTTCTTTATCCATTACATTTTAATCAATTATATGTTCGACGAACGATTTAAACAAGAACAGTCGAACATCTTTGTCTGTGTCTTCATGAATGAAGAAGACGAAGTCGAACATTGTGTATAAGTTAATTAAAACAGGATATTAAACCGGGTTAGACACACAGTCCAGCGGTGGACTGTGTGCAATCACACAGCGCACGTCACGAGTTCGAACCTTACAACGCACCGACTTTCCGAATTAAAACCAAAATTTTTAAACTGAATCAGATAAAGTCACAGTAAGTTTATAAGAATAATATAAACTATAAGTTAAACAGATTAGACACACAGCCCAACTGGTTGGGCTGTGCGCTTACAAACCGAAGGACCCGAGTTCGACTCCGGGTCCCTGCAACCGGTTCGACATATAAACCCTTTTTAATATAAACCAAATAAATTAACATTTAAGTAATATATATATATATAATTAAAACATAGAATATTTCGGGTTAGACACGTAGCTCAGTTGGTAGAGATGCGTGCACGCGTACGAGAGGTCCCGGGTTCGAACCTCACTCAGTGCACACTCAACCACAGTCCGACCGGTCAACGGTCCGGTCAACGGTCAACGGCCGGTCAACGGTCAACAAAAGTCAAAATTTTTATATCTTTTTATTTACATTTAATTTAAAAATCAATTAAAAACACTTAAAAATAATATTTTTAAAGTTAGAAAATGTCCTTAAACTCACAAAAATAAATCTAAAACTCCTATTAAAGTTATGAATTAAAATTATTAATCTCAAATAAAATCCATTTATTTACCGAACCATTTCGTTATTATTTAGGTTAGTTTCTATCATGGTCAAATCCAAATTCGTGCGCATTCATCATCAATCCAAGAAACGCACCCACTGTGAGTGAATTCTTACAAATTCCCTTTTTATTCATGTTTTAGGGTGTATCATGTGTCGCTTAAATTAATTCGCTTATTCAAACTCGTGCCATTACCATTATATGATCTAAACTTATAATGTAAATATTGTTTGTTGTGATGTGTGTTTACATATTGTCAAGTTACGTGCAAATCATTCATTAGGCCATCAGTTCCTCGTGGGAGACGAGTTGAACATCGCGTGCCTCAAAATCATTCATTAGGCCCATCAGTTTCTTGTGGGAGACGAGTTGAACATCGTGTGCTTCAAAATCAATCATTTGGTGTATGTGTGTGCAATAATTAATATTATGTGTTTTGTGATTAAATTTACATCTACGTTTACTCATATGTGGTTATGCACTTTATTTTATAATCGATACAATAAACACGTTTAAATGTTTTCATAGGATTCACTCGCCAACTTTTTGTTGACCCAAAAACCCTATTTTTACACATGATACAGGTGGACAGGTTGAAGCAAGGGACACATAGGAAATTGCCTTAGAAGAAAAATAATGAAGTCTTGAAAGATGTATAGAACATGTTGTACTTGTATTATTGATTGTAATGATTCTCCTTTAAAAAAGAAATAATAAATATGAAACTTTATAATAAATGTCATGTGCTTTGATTAAAACCCAATCATGCCCCGACTACAATTTCCGCTGCGGGTCGGGGTGTGACAGATTGGTATCAGAGCTTTTGACTATAGGGATATAGGATAGGTTATTAGACCCTTAGAGCCTATACCATAGTTGATTAGATTTTAATTGTTTATGTGGTTACATGCAAACTCATGATGTTTATTTGTTTCATATTTATTACATACATAAATGCATGCAAACACTTCCACTATCATATTGTGTGATATTTAATAAGTTATACTTATTGTCAAACATAACATGCTTACATATAAATTCATCACGCATACTTCAATGTTCACATATTCAAGTCATCCTCATATTCCTTTATTCAAGATTTTGTCGCATTTTTCGTTTTTCAATCCCATCAAAGTGAGTTCTACGACGGGCATGTAGTAACCGTAAGGGTACAAGTACTGGTAGTCGGAACGTCCTGTCTAGGTTGGCATTCGTATAAATCCAATATAACGGACCAGTTTGCCTACCTGGGGACTAACGATGAGAGTACGAAGGACCTATTAGGCCAAAGCATGCCACACCAAACGTCGTTCGAACTAACCCCACTTTGAGGTGTCACCGTGTCCACACCTGGATGCACTCCGAATTTCATACGTTACATACATATTTCTCGATTTTCTCCGGGTTTTAGTGTACATTACCAGGCTAACACATGCGAACCATATGAAAGACCCGGTAATCATGGGGGCCCACATGATTACGAAGGTGAAGTATGGCGGCATGCAAGGCCCAATTACGAGCAAAGCCCAAGACATCCTATGGATGTAGTAAATTTATTATTCTTCATTTATTTTATGAATGTTCATTCCTAAATACGACAAATGATCACTAAAACGTCCAACTCATACTCTTGATACGTATTTCTTGTAGATGTCTTCTAGCCTCTCTCGTAGGAAAATGAAATCAGGAAAATCCCGCGAGCGCATGGCTGCCCAAATCGCTCAACAAATGGCTGCCGTAATACCCAACATCGTAATTCAAGTACAACAAGCCCTTACCGCTAATCCCGTCAACCCAAACCACCAAGAAGATCAAAACATTGTCAATCCTCCCCCAAAGCCACTAAATGCACCTTCAAGCATTTCAAATCCTGCGATCCTCCAAAATACGAAGGGACTGAAGGTGTCAATCATGAAAAGACGTTTCTGTCCAAGAAGCGAAATCAAGAAATTGGAAGATGAGTTCCATTCTTTGAAACAAAAAGAGTGCGATCACACCACATACAACAAGAGATTCCTTGAGTTAAATCAGATGGTCCCCAACTTGTTCACTCCTCTCTACCGTTTGATCGAGCATTACATTCGAGGTCTTCCTTCAAAAATTCAAGACCCTGTAATCAGTACCACACACTGCAACTTTGGAAGCAGCAATGGAGTTAGCTACAGAACTCACCGAAAACCGCATACGGAATAAGGACTTCAAGGTGGAGAAGAAGAAGGATAAAGCATCAATTGAAACCTCAAACTCCACCTAAACCGAATCCCCTTCTCAACCCATTTCTAAGAGAAAACGAGATGGGCAAAATTTTTGCTGTCACTCAACACAATCAACCAGCTTCACAAGCCGTACCCCTCCAAGCTATCCCAATCACTCAAATAGCACCCAACTCAACTTACCCAAATAAGAAACCTTACTTTGGACCTCACCCTCAATGCAACACATGTTTTTTATCACCATCCATCTACCTTACCTTGTCGACTATGTGCGAATTGTGGACGCTATGGTCATTTGAGCAAGGTTTGCCGCACCTCTCAAAACCAAACCTCACCCCCTACTCAAAACATGATCCAAACATATCAACAACCCCAATACCCCATGTTTCCATATGTTCGAGCTTGTTTTAATTGTGGCGACCCTACCCACTTTAGAAACACGTGCCCTCGATTGGTTAACATCATAAACGCCCAAGCTCAAGCAAACCTAGTTAACCAAGCAAATCAAGAAAACCTAACCACTAGGCCACCAGCAAGAGGAAGAGCTTACAACATCAACACTAACCCTATTGAAGATAATAACGGCCCAAACGAACCACCCAACTAGTCTTCCCTCACCAAAAATCTGGACTCAACTCCAACCGTCTAGTTTTTATGTTTCCTCTATGTTATCTCAATCTTTACGTATCTCAATTATAAATTTGAAATTTATGTATCCAAGAATCTTAATGCGAATTACTATTTCAGTTTTGTTTTATACTCATTGATTTAACATTCATAACATCATACATCTCGACGTATCTCAATCTCATCATTCAAAGAAGTTGGGTTGTATCTCACTTATACAAAGACTAACCCCTTCATCATAACAAACGAGAGAGGTACTGTCATCATTCAATCATGTATCCTATCAGATTTAAGACTCAAGCTTAGGTTGTTGTGTTTGTTTATGTTTTAGAGTCACATAGAACTAATCATAATTTACTGATAAAGCCAATGAAAACTTGACAAGAATATGGTGGATACGCCGCTGGTACTTCCTATATATAAGTATTCTTGCCAAAGGATCAGAGGCATTGTCAGGCGGTTATGAGAAGTTCCATGTAGGTTTTAGTAATGTCATGGTTGAAGTTTGTTTTATACTCAGTGATTTAGCATTCATATCACCATACATCTCGACGTATCTCAATCTCATCATTCAAAGAAGTTGGGTTGTGTCTCACTTTTACCTAGACTAACCCCTTCATCATAACAAACGAGAGAGGTACTGTCATCATTCAATCATGTATACTTTCAGAATTGAGACTAAAGTTTTGGTTGTTATGTTTGTTTATGTTTTAGAGTCACATAGAACTAATCATAATTTACTGATAAAGCCAATGAAAATTTGACAAGAATATGGTGGATACGCTGCTGGTACTTCTTATATATAAGTATTCTTGCCAAAGGATCAGAGGCATTGTCAGGGGGTTATGAGAAGTTCCATGTAGGTTTTAGTGGTAGAAGTTTTGTTTTAGGATATAACCTTATCTTTCCAAACATATCGATTCTCTCAAAACTCTTGTGCATGAGATCATACCTAGTCAATCAACTCTGTTTATCAATATTCCTTATCTTAGGCATCAAAAAGCGATTCCTGTAGCAGGGTATTCAACCCTTACTAGGAACGTTACCGCCTCAAATAAAATTTAAACTCTTACCCCCTTCGGAGTATGTCATTGTCAAAACCGCCCTCCTTTCGAGTCAAACATACCACTACTTAAATTTCGTGACGAAATTTCTAAAAGTAGGGGATACTGTAACATCCGTCGAAAAACGGGTTTTCAAAACCCGCTTCGTTTATTAATCAAATATCCAGTTATAAATTTTCGTTGCGTATTTAATGCTCAAATTAATTTTAAACAATACATAATTAATAAACATTTTAGAATTTAAAAACTATAATCATTAAATGGTAAAAACAAGTGCTAAAAAAATAAAATCAAGCTGCTGGGTTTCGAACCCGGGTCAGCCGGATCAAACAAACAAACATCTCACCGCTCCGCCACTTGACTCGTTTGTAATAACTATTAAAACAAATAATATTTATAATAAAACTCGAAATCAAATTCAGTAATCAGCGCGCCCAATCCGCAGTCGCCGGAATTACCGACGATTTCGCGAGACTTCGACCGTTTCCTTTGACTGAACGCGTGTATTAACTTCGACATCGGTTATAACCGATGTCTAATCCCGCAATCCCAGTCATAACCGCCGGAAAAGTTTTGACCACGAATCAAGATCAAATTCGGACTCGATTCATTCTGTAACATCCATCGAAAAACGGGTTTTCAAAACCCGCTTCGTTTATTAATCAAATATCCAGTTATAAATTTCCGTTGCGTACTTAATGCTCAAATTAATTTTAAACAATACATAATTAATAAACATTTTAGAATTTAAAAACTATAATCATTAAATGGTAAAAACAAGTGCTAAAAAAATAAAATCAAGCTGCCGGGTTTCGAACCCGGGTCAGCCGGATCAAACAAACAAACATCTCACCGCTCCGCCACTTGACTCGTTTGTAATAACTATTAAAACAAATAATTTTTATAATAAAACTCGAAATCAAATTCAGTAATCAGCGCGCCCAATCCGCAGTCGCCGGAATTACCGACGATTTCGCAAGACATCGACCGTTTCCTTTGACTGAACGCGTGTATTAACTTCGACATCGGTTATAACCGATGTCTAATCCCGCAATCCCAGTCATAACCGCTGGAAAAGTTTTGACCACGAATCAAGATCAAATTCGGACTCGATTCATTCTGTTTCTTCCCTATAAATACACACCCAAGTCTCTGGTAACCTTTTCGCTCAAAATCGCACAATTTATCGAAGTCTTAGCACTCGCCGGAGAAATTCTGCACTCGCCGGACTTTCACCGGAAAACCGAGACTTACACCAAATCGGTAAATTTCTCGACTTTTTCGTTTTCAATCCATTGTTAGACATATACTAACTTCAATCCTTCAACCAGAATCGGTTCCAGACGACGTTGCCGGAAATTCTGCACTCGCCGGAAAATCTCTGGAAATTCTGAAATCACACTGTAAATCGGTACAATCATCTAAACCCCTGATATCTCTTGTTTAGTCACTTAATTTCACAACTCATTGATCAAAACTGTAAATTGATCCGCTCAGACGGAATTCACAAATCAGAGCCGACGACCCTTGCCGGAGTTCTGAGAAAAACATCCTGTTCGGTACATTCGAATCCGTAACTTTCTTTATCCATTACATTTTAATCAATTATATGTTCGACGAACGATTTAAACAAGAACAGTCGAACATCTTTGTCTGTGTCTTCATGAATGAAGAAGACGAAGTCGAACATTGTGTATAAGTTAATTAAAACAGGATATTAAACCGGGTTAGACACACAGTCCAGCGGTGGACTGTGTGCAATCACACAGCGCACGTCACGAGTTCGAACCTTACAACGCACCGACTTTCCGAATTAAAACCAAAATTTTTAAACTGAATCAGATAAAGTCACAGTAAGTTTATAAGAATAATATAAACTATAAGTTAAACAGATTAGACACACAGCCCAACTGGTTGGGCTGTGCGCTTACAAACCGAAGGACCCGAGTTCGACTCCGGGTCCCTGCAACCGGTTCGACATATAAACCCTTTTTAATATAAACCAAATAAATTAACATTTAAGTAATATATATATATATAATTAAAACATAGAATATTTCGGGTTAGACACGTAGCTCAGTTGGTAGAGATGCGTGCACGCGTACGAGAGGTCCCGGGTTCGAACCTCACTCAGTGCACACTCAACCACAGTCCGACCGGTCAACGGTCCGGTCAACGGTCAACGGCCGGTCAACGGTCAACAAAAGTCAAAATTTTTATATCTTTTTATTTACATTTAATTTAAAAATCAATTAAAAACACTTAAAAATAATATTTTTAAAGTTAGAAAATGTCCTTAAACTCACAAAAATAAATCTAAAACTCCTATTAAAGTTATGAATTAAAATTATTAATCTCAAATAAAATCCATTTATTTACCGAACCATTTCGTTATTATTTAGGTTAGTTTCTATCATGGTCAAATCCAAATTCGTGCGCATTCATCATCAATCCAAGAAACGCACCCACTGTGAGTGAATTCTTACAAATTCCCTTTTTATTCATGTTTTAGGGTGTATCATGTGTCGCTTAAATTAATTCGCTTATTCAAACTCGTGCCATTACCATTATATGATCTAAACTTATAATGTAAATATTGTTTGTTGTGATGTGTGTTTACATATTGTCAAGTTACGTGCAAATCATTCATTAGGCCATCAGTTCCTCGTGGGAGACGAGTTGAACATCGCGTGCCTCAAAATCATTCATTAGGCCCATCAGTTTCTTGTGGGAGACGAGTTGAACATCGTGTGCTTCAAAATCAATCATTTGGTGTATGTGTGTGCAATAATTAATATTATGTGTTTTGTGATTAAATTTACATCTACGTTTACTCATATGTGGTTATGCACTTTATTTTATAATCGATACAATAAACACGTTTAAATGTTTTCATAGGATTCACTCGCCAACTTTTTGTTGACCCAAAAACCCTATTTTTACACATGATACAGGTGGACAGGTTGAAGCAAGGGACACATAGGAAATTGCCTTAGAAGAAAAATAATGAAGTCTTGAAAGATGTATAGAACATGTTGTACTTGTATTATTGATTGTAATGATTCTCCTTTAAAAAAGAAATAATAAATATGAAACTTTATAATAAATGTCATGTGCTTTGATTAAAACCCAATCATGCCCCGACTACAATTTCCGCTGCGGGTCGGGGTGTGACAGATTGGTATCAGAGCTTTTGACTATAGGGATATAGGATAGGTTATTAGACCCTTAGAGCCTATACCATAGTTGATTAGATTTTAATTGTTTATGTGGTTACATGCAAACTCATGATGTTTATTTGTTTCATATTTATTACATACATAAATGCATGCAAACACTTCCACTATCATATTGTGTGATATTTAATAAGTTATACTTATTGTCAAACATAACATGCTTACATATAAATTCATCACGCATACTTCAATGTTCACATATTCAAGTCATCCTCATATTCCTTTATTCAAGATTTTGTCGCATTTTTCGTTTTTCAATCCCATCAAAGTGAGTTCTACGACGGGCATGTAGTAACCGTAAGGGTACAAGTACTGGTAGTCGGAACGTCCTGTCTAGGTTGGCATTCGTATAAATCCAATATAACGGACCAGTTTGCCTACCTGGGGACTAACGATGAGAGTACGAAGGACCTATTAGGCCAAAGCATGCCACACCAAACGTCGTTCGAACTAACCCCACTTTGAGGTGTCACCGTGTCCACACCTGGATGCACTCCGAATTTCATACGTTACATACATATTTCTCGATTTTCTCCGGGTTTTAGTGTACATTACCAGGCTAACACATGCGAACCATATGAAAGACCCGGTAATCATGGGGGCCCACATGATTACGAAGGTGAAGTATGGCGGCATGCAAGGCCCAATTACGAGCAAAGCCCAAGACATCCTATGGATGTAGTAAATTTATTATTCTTCATTTATTTTATGAATGTTCATTCCTAAATACGACAAATGATCACTAAAACGTCCAACTCATACTCTTGATACGTATTTCTTGTAGATGTCTTCTAGCCTCTCTCGTAGGAAAATGAAATCAGGAAAATCCCGCGAGCGCATGGCTGCCCAAATCGCTCAACAAATGGCTGCCGTAATACCCAACATCGTAATTCAAGTACAACAAGCCCTTACCGCTAATCCCGTCAACCCAAACCACCAAGAAGATCAAAACATTGTCAATCCTCCCCCAAAGCCACTAAATGCACCTTCAAGCATTTCAAATCCTGCGATCCTCCAAAATACGAAGGGACTGAAGGTGTCAATCATGAAAAGACGTTTCTGTCCAAGAAGCGAAATCAAGAAATTGGAAGATGAGTTCCATTCTTTGAAACAAAAAGAGTGCGATCACACCACATACAACAAGAGATTCCTTGAGTTAAATCAGATGGTCCCCAACTTGTTCACTCCTCTCTACCGTTTGATCGAGCATTACATTCGAGGTCTTCCTTCAAAAATTCAAGACCCTGTAATCAGTACCACACCTGCAACTTTGGAAGCAGCAATGGAGTTAGCTACAGAACTCACCGAAAACCGCATACGGAATAAGGACTTCAAGGTGGAGAAGAAGAAGGATAAAGCATCAATTGAAACCTCAAACTCCACCTAAACCGAATCCCCTTCTCAACCCATTTCTAAGAGAAAACGAGATGGGCAAAATTTTTGCTGTCACTCAACACAATCAACCAGCTTCACAAGCCGTACCCCTCCAAGCTATCCCAATCACTCAAATAGCACCCAACTCAACTTACCCAAATAAGAAACCTTACTTTGGACCTCACCCTCAATGCAACACATGTTTTTTATCACCATCCATCTACCTTACCTTGTCGACTATGTGCGAATTGTGGACGCTATGGTCATTTGAGCAAGGTTTGCCGCACCTCTCAAAACCAAACCTCACCCCCTACTCAAAACATGATCCAAACATATCAACAACCCCAATACCCCATGTTTCCATATGTTCGAGCTTGTTTTAATTGTGGCGACCCTACCCACTTTAGAAACACGTGCCCTCGATTGGTTAACATCATAAACGCCCAAGCTCAAGCAAACCTAGTTAACCAAGCAAATCAAGAAAACCTAACCACTAGGCCACCAGCAAGAGGAAGAGCTTACAACATCAACACTAACCCTATTGAAGATAATAACGGCCCAAACGAACCACCCAACTAGTCTTCCCTCACCAAAAATCTGGACTCAACTCCAACCGTCTAGTTTTTATGTTTCCTCTATGTTATCTCAATCTTTACGTATCTCAATTATAAATTTGAAATTTATGTATCCAAGAATCTTAATGCGAATTACTATTTCAGTTTTGTTTTATACTCATTGATTTAACATTCATAACATCATACATCTCGACGTATCTCAATCTCATCATTCAAAGAAGTTGGGTTGTATCTCACTTATACAAAGACTAACCCCTTCATCATAACAAACGAGAGAGGTACTGTCATCATTCAATCATGTATCCTATCAGATTTAAGACTCAAGCTTAGGTTGTTGTGTTTGTTTATGTTTTAGAGTCACATAGAACTAATCATAATTTACTGATAAAGCCAATGAAAACTTGACAAGAATATGGTGGATACGCCGCTGGTACTTCCTATATATAAGTATTCTTGCCAAAGGATCAGAGGCATTGTCAGGCGGTTATGAGAAGTTCCATGTAGGTTTTAGTAATGTCATGGTTGAAGTTTGTTTTATACTCAGTGATTTAGCATTCATATCACCATACATCTCGACGTATCTCAATCTCATCATTCAAAGAAGTTGGGTTGTGTCTCACTTTTACCTAGACTAACCCCTTCATCATAACAAACGAGAGAGGTACTGTCATCATTCAATCATGTATACTTTCAGAATTGAGACTAAAGTTTTGGTTGTTATGTTTGTTTATGTTTTAGAGTCACATAGAACTAATCATAATTTACTGATAAAGCCAATGAAAATTTGACAAGAATATGGTGGATACGCTGCTGGTACTTCTTATATATAAGTATTCTTGCCAAAGGATCAGAGGCATTGTCAGGGGGTTATGAGAAGTTCCATGTAGGTTTTAGTGGTAGAAGTTTTGTTTTAGGATATAACCTTATCTTTCCAAACATATCGATTCTCTCAAAACTCTTGTGCATGAGATCATACCTAGTCAATCAACTCTGTTTATCAATATTCCTTATCTTAGGCATCAAAAAGCGATTCCTGTAGCAGGGTATTCAACCCTTACTAGGAACGTTACCGCCTCAAATAAAATTTAAACTCTTACCCCCTTCGGAGTATGTCATTGTCAAAACCGCCCTCCTTTCGAGTCAAACATACCACTACTTAAATTTCGTGACGAAATTTCTAAAAGTAGGGGATACTGTAACATCCGTCGAAAAACGGGTTTTCAAAACCCGCTTCGTTTATTAATCAAATATCCAGTTATAAATTTTCGTTGCGTATTTAATGCTCAAATTAATTTTAAACAATACATAATTAATAAACATTTTAGAATTTAAAAACTATAATCATTAAATGGTAAAAACAAGTGCTAAAAAAATAAAATCAAGCTGCTGGGTTTCGAACCCGGGTCAGCCGGATCAAACAAACAAACATCTCACCGCTCCGCCACTTGACTCGTTTGTAATAACTATTAAAACAAATAATATTTATAATAAAACTCGAAATCAAATTCAGTAATCAGCGCGCCCAATCCGCAGTCGCCGGAATTACCGACGATTTCGCGAGACTTCGACCGTTTCCTTTGACTGAACGCGTGTATTAACTTCGACATCGGTTATAACCGATGTCTAATCCCGCAATCCCAGTCATAACCGCCGGAAAAGTTTTGACCACGAATCAAGATCAAATTCGGACTCGATTCATTCTGTAACATCCATCGAAAAACGGGTTTTCAAAACCCGCTTCGTTTATTAATCAAATATCCAGTTATAAATTTCCGTTGCGTACTTAATGCTCAAATTAATTTTAAACAATACATAATTAATAAACATTTTAGAATTTAAAAACTATAATCATTAAATGGTAAAAACAAGTGCTAAAAAAATAAAATCAAGCTGCCGGGTTTCGAACCCGGGTCAGCCGGATCAAACAAACAAACATCTCACCGCTCCGCCACTTGACTCGTTTGTAATAACTATTAAAACAAATAATTTTTATAATAAAACTCGAAATCAAATTCAGTAATCAGCGCGCCCAATCCGCAGTCGCCGGAATTACCGACGATTTCGCAAGACATCGACCGTTTCCTTTGACTGAACGCGTGTATTAACTTCGACATCGGTTATAACCGATGTCTAATCCCGCAATCCCAGTCATAACCGCTGGAAAAGTTTTGACCACGAATCAAGATCAAATTCGGACTCGATTCATTCTGTTTCTTCCCTATAAATACACACCCAAGTCTCTGGTAACCTTTTCGCTCAAAATCGCACAATTTATCGAAGTCTTAGCACTCGCCGGAGAAATTCTGCACTCGCCGGACTTTCACCGGAAAACCGAGACTTACACCAAATCGGTAAATTTCTCGACTTTTTCGTTTTCAATCCATTGTTAGACATATACTAACTTCAATCCTTCAACCAGAATCGGTTCCAGACGACGTTGCCGGAAATTCTGCACTCGCCGGAAAATCTCTGGAAATTCTGAAATCACACTGTAAATCGGTACAATCATCTAAACCCCTGATATCTCTTGTTTAGTCACTTAATTTCACAACTCATTGATCAAAACTGTAAATTGATCCGCTCAGACGGAATTCACAAATCAGAGCCGACGACCCTTGCCGGAGTTCTGAGAAAAACATCCTGTTCGGTACATTCGAATCCGTAACTTTCTTTATCCATTACATTTTAATCAATTATATGTTCGACGAACGATTTAAACAAGAACAGTCGAACATCTTTGTCTGTGTCTTCATGAATGAAGAAGACGAAGTCGAACATTGTGTATAAGTTAATTAAAACAGGATATTAAACCGGGTTAGACACACAGTCCAGCGGTGGACTGTGTGCAATCACACAGCGCACGTCACGAGTTCGAACCTTACAACGCACCGACTTTCCGAATTAAAACCAAAATTTTTAAACTGAATCAGATAAAGTCACAGTAAGTTTATAAGAATAATATAAACTATAAGTTAAACAGATTAGACACACAGCCCAACTGGTTGGGCTGTGCGCTTACAAACCGAAGGACCCGAGTTCGACTCCGGGTCCCTGCAACCGGTTCGACATATAAACCCTTTTTAATATAAACCAAATAAATTAACATTTAAGTAATATATATATATATAATTAAAACATAGAATATTTCGGGTTAGACACGTAGCTCAGTTGGTAGAGATGCGTGCACGCGTACGAGAGGTCCCGGGTTCGAACCTCACTCAGTGCACACTCAACCACAGTCCGACCGGTCAACGGCCGGTCAACGGTCAACAAAAGTCAAAATTTTTATATCTTTTTATTTACATTTAATTTAAAAATCAATTAAAAACACTTAAAAATAATATTTTTAAAGTTAGAAAATGTCCTTAAACTCACAAAAATAAATCTAAAACTCCTATTAAAGTTATGAATTAAAATTATTAATCTCAAATAAAATCCATTTATTTACCGAACCATTTCGTTATTATTTAGGTTAGTTTCTATCGTGGTCAAATCCAAATTCGTGCGCATTCATCATCAATCCAAGAAACGCACTCACTGTGAGTGAATTCTTACAAATTCCCCTTTTTATTCATGTTTTGGAGTGTATCATGTGTCTCTTAAATTAATTCGCTTATTCAAACTCGTGCCATTACCATTATATGATCTAAACTTATAATGTAAATATTGTTTGTTGTGATGTGTGTTTACATATTGTCAAGTTACGTGCAAATCATTCATTAGGCCCATCAGTTCCTCGTGGGAGACGAGTTGAACATCGCGTGCCTCAAAATCATTCATTAGGTCCATCAGTTCCTCGTGGGAGACGAGTTGAACATCGCGTGCCTCAAAATCAATCATTTGGTGTATGTGTGTGCAATAATTAATATTATGTGTTTTGTGATTAAATTTACATCTACGTTTACTCATATGTGGTTATGCACTTTATTTTATAATCGATACAATAAACACGTTTAAATGTTTTCATAGGATTCACTCGCCAACTTTTTGTTGACCCAAAAACCCTATTTTTACACATGATACAGGTGGACAGGTTGAAGCAAGGGACACATAGGAAATTGCCTTAGAAGAAAAATAATGAAGTCTTGAAAGATGTATAGAACATGTTGTACTTGTATTATTGATTGTAATGATTCTCCTTTAAAAAGAAATAATAAATATGAAACTTTATAATAAATGTCATGAGCTTTGATGAAAACCCAATCATGCCCCGACTACCATTTCCGCTGTGGGTCGGGGTGTGACACCACGTGCTTGGTACTAGCGGTTTACCACTTATATGTGTGCTATTTGTTTGCGGAATAATCGTTTAGACTCTTCATCATTTCATGGCTATGATACAACTTTTCTTCTATTTTATGTGGATGGCATTATTCTTACGGGGTCCTCTCTTGACTTGGTACATTGCATCATCACCTTTTAAAGTTCTAAGTTTGCTATGAGTGACTTGAGACCTCTGCATTATTATTTGGGGATTACTAATACCCTTAACAAAGAGGGGATGTTTCTATCTCGAACCCAACATGCTTTAGACATCTTAGATCAAGCATCAACTTCTATTGTAAGCCAACTACTACCCCGGTTTACACTAGCTCTTAATTTGATCTTATGAGACCCCCGTTGAAGACTCCTCCTTATATCAGAGTCTTGTCAGTGCTCTACAATATTTTACATTCACCTGACCAAAAATTTCATATGACATTTGATGTGTATAAATTGAAACATATAAATTACATCAAATGAGGCATAAAACTAACTCTTTTCTAGTATTAGTGTTGGAAAAAAGACGTTTCTTTGTTCCTTTGGAATTTACAGGACCAATGAGCTTAAAGAATAAAAGAAGCAAAGAAGCAGCCAAAACCAACATAAATACAAGAAAAAGGAATAACGCGACATGCCCGACCCCTCAACAACAGCCCAAAGGCAAAAACAAGGAAACAAAAGCTGACCACGGGGCCGTGCCAAACCAGTCATGGGGCATGGTCAGCCCTTGCACTTAAAGACAAAGCATGCAGAAGCTTCTATGCCCACCACGGGGCCGTGCCCAGGCTACCTGGAGCGTGGTCAGACTCTAATATTTGCAAAATCTTGATAGTACAACGAAGAGTTGACCACAGGGCCGTGTGGGGCCCTCTACTGACAGCTGCAATTAGTGAAGGAAGAGAAGAATCCGGCCACGGGCCGTGCCCATTGGACACGGGCCGTGGCCGGGGTACTGTTCTGACTATAAATAGGGGTGCTTGGTTCACTTCAAAGGCATCCCTTGGCAAACCACTTCTCTCTCACTTTGCCACCATTCCACCACCACTGCAACACCAATACCCACCACCATCATCCATCTATCATCTTTAGAGTGTTAGTACTCTCCGGATCTAAGATTGATAGTAAGAGTTCTTGTCAAACAAAGGCCATGCTTGGCTAATCTTTTACATCACTTGGTGAAGACAAGTCTTTAATGTATTACTTTTGATTTTTAATCTTCCGGCACTTTTCAATTGGGTATGTATTATGACTTTAAAAACTAGTTTCTTACGTTGAAAGTGAATTTTCCTAACCGTTTCTTCATGATGTCATTGATTTGCTCATTCGTGTCTTTACGGTCTATATAAAGCGCGTTAACTACTCGGAAGGGGTTAGAAGGGTGGTTTGGTAAAATTCTTGTCTCGTTCAGTGTATAGATCCTGCGAGGACTTGGTTCTAGCTTACTAAGACCTCCTTCAATGCTCCAAAGGTATTGGATGGTGGGGGTGCGAATAGCTTGAACCCCTCATATGTAAAACTACTATTATAACATCAATCTGGCTTCTTAGGATTGTATCCTTGCTGACTCAAACCACTTAGCCGAGGGTAACGTCACCTTCAAAAGAGGGGCCTACCACTTTTCGCATTAATAACTTATTTAATTATCTTTCAATATTCCGACCCTTTGGGATTGTATCCCTGCTGACTCAAACCACTGGGTTTAGGGTAACGTCACCTTCAAAAGAGGGGCCTACTACTTTAACTAAGATAATCTTTTGAAAAGTCTGAAAGTGCGAAAATCATCAAAGGATACATTAAAGAGGAGTTGGATCCAAGTGATTCTATCTTGTCTATTTGTATTTCACTTTATTTATCGTTTTGTTTTAGATTTACTTTTATGTTTAAAACTTTTATAAAAAATTGTAACGATTAGACGTTGATGATAAACCGGTATTAAAAGCTCTTGTGTCCTTGGACGACCTCGGTATCTTACAAAAAAAAAACCTTTTTTTTCGAGTAACAGTTATCCATGCACATGTGCATACGTATGATAACTTCGACAAATTCCCTAATACATTATCAGTAGTAGACAATTGCACTTTAATTTAAAATACCATCCGTAATACACTACTTTTTACATGACCAATATTCAAAATGCACATGTGCATCATTATGTATAACCATTATATAACGTGTTTTGTTAAAAAAAGTTTGTGATTTTGAATGATGAAGTAGGCCCATATACATGTTTTTTGGTTAGTTATATCTAGTGGTTGATGGTTTGATTATAGTCATCACTTTATGATGTAATATATTGATTGGATGGTATAAATGGTGTTGATATACATGTAATAAAGTGAAAATATTTTTGGGTGTTTTTTGGATTTTTAAGGTATTACTGTTTGTGTTCACACTGGTTCTCGCGGTTCTCACAATAAAGGGTTGTTCCTAACGGATCCTTATCCTATATATTTAATTCTAAGCCGCCCACAGGGCCGTGGCCACTGACCACGGGGCTGTGGTCGGTGTGCAGACGGGTATAAACCCATTTTCTTCTCTCTTCTTCATTGTACCACGACCCGTTTCCCCGAAAAACCTCTGGTTCCTCCGCGATTTCCTGCCATTTTCCACGTTTTCATTCCGTTCAACATCCCGCAAGGTATGATTCTAACATCTTATTTAGTTAGTTTAACGATTTGTATGTAGAATAACATCGAAAATTTGGGGAAAATCTAGGGTTCTTGAACTAGAACCAAACGAAACCCTAACTTTTTGTTTAGATCTAGTAGTATTAGTTCACATACAAGTTATAGGGAGTAAATCAACCATTATTATTCATAGAATCACTAGATTTCTAGTATAAACCATGAACCCTTGTTTTAAAACCGAAAAAGATGAAATTGGTGGGGTAAACGGTTTGTTTTTTGGAAAAACAACACTTGGGGTTTCATTTTCGGGGAAAACCGCCCTTACTCAACCAAAAATATTCAACTTTTTGAAACCGGGTCGAGAATTGAGTTTTTGCAGTAACAGTAGCCTGACCACGGGGCTGTGGTCAGCGACCACGGGGCGTGGCCAGGGTTTGTGGATGAACACGGTGCGTGGTCAGCGACCACGGGCCGTGTCCAGCTTCCTGTTTTCATTTAATTCTGAAATTTAATCATAACGCACTAATTGTTCTTTGGTTCTCTTGTGCAACAATGGCCAACAAGTTTCTGAAATTCAAGTCTTTAGAATTGGAGTATCAAACCCGTTTTGAGATCCTCCAAACAGGACATGAAGAGGCACCAAGACAAACGTGCTACGACACCCTCGATGCTGTGGGACAAAGGGGTAGGCACAAAGATGCTAGTCATGGGGCCACTACGAACCGCTCTTGACACCAACTCCACTCCGTCTACGAGTATAACATGGAGTTCTATAGCACGTTCAAGTTCAAAGCCAAGGCAGACCCGTTCGATTCTGACGCTGTTGAGTTCAGATGCGCTGGGCAGTTGTTTGCCTTCTCCATGGCCTAATTCGGTGTGAACATTGGTCTATACACCGAGGATGAATCAGTTGAGGAAGAGTTAACGGGTGGTCTCTGTGAAATTCCGACCAACATGCGCCAAACTGCATGGGCGCTACTTGGAGATGGGGAATACGCTCCAAGCATCACCAAGAGTACACAGTTGCGGGACTCACTTTACTCTACATACACCGGGTCCTAAGCAACTCCCCCAGTAAATAGGGTAATAGCTCGACTGTGGTAAACCTCTGTGACCTCACTTGCCTCTACTGCATCCACAATCGTCAACCCCTTGATGTCACCTACCTACTCCTCAAGAACATGCACTTAAACTAGATGGCCTCTCCTCCCACACCAATCTTCTTCGGGGGGTGGATCTACAAGCTGTTCAAGAATTATGTCCACCGCTCCCGAAGTCATTCACCCAAGGTGTGAAGTCCAAGAAGGTCGATCTAGCCCAATGCCAGGCCATGAGATTCATCCAAGACATGGATGATGGGACTGTCCGCTTCCGGAATGCCCAAGGAAACACATGGGGCCTGGAAGAAGTCCTAGCCCTCCAAGACGAGCCCAACCGTCCTCCTCCACAATACCGCGGCTACCAAACGGGTTCTTCCTCTCAAGGAGCCGATTTTCCTAACTTTCAAAGTTTATTTGACCTTTTGCAGGAAAACCTTCTTTGTACCCGGAACACAGACAATGTAGCCAGCAACGCCAACACCAGGATTAGAGCGGTGGAACGCTCCATCGCTACTATGCAAGAAGGCATCACCTACATTCGAGGACACATGGCGAATCGTGATGAGGACGAGGACGACGATGAGGATGAGGACATGGACTAGGCAGTGACAGTGATGGTCGTGTGGTAGGTGACAGTTGCAGTTCCCAGATTAACTCTCTTCTCTCTATGAACAATTTGCCGGCCTGTGTGCCGTGTTGAACAATTTACTTTTTAGACATTCTTTTCTGCCTTTTCTTTTTAGTTCTATGTTTGTGTGATGATGGATTTGAAACAATCATAATTTAGGACTTGGGTATTGTATTATTGTGTTTTGTGTGGTGTGAATATTAGAAAAGCAGGTACATAGGAGGCTTGAGTGCACTAAGTATTAAGTGCAATATATTCCGGAAACTGGAAGTGAAGGCCAAAAACCTGAACAGTCGGCGATTGCAGACTACCACCACGGGGCGGTGGTCGTTCACCACGCCCCCGTGTCCACATCCCTAATTCTGCTGTTTGTCTGCATGATCTGACCATGGGTCATGGCCACCAGGCACGTCCCGTGGCCAACTTTCTGTAAGTTTCATTACTGGCACTCTGACCACGGGGTCGTGCCCGAACAACACGGGCACGTGGCCTGGTGCCTAGTATCATAAAAACTTGTTTTTAACACGCTTATTTTTGTACACATTAAGGACAATGTGTAATTTAAGTGTGTGGGGGGGGGGGAGCTAAAATCTTGAATCTTACAAGTCTTAATAACAAGCCTTACACAAAACTCGTATTGGAACCGCTAATCACCCCAAATCTTTTCAAATTTTTCATTTTTTACTTGTCTTGGTTTACTTTGGGAATAATAAGTTCTAAAAACAAGTTATGTTTTTACAAATTTACAAGCGATAGCGTCATGATAAAAAGAACCAAATAAGAAAATTATAAAAAAGCATGACAAATCTTTTTAAAATTTGATTGTATATACTTGTTCACACTATAAACTCATTCCCACAATAAGTGAGTTTTGAGCCTTTATCGAGCATACATACATACATCTTTAAACTAAATGCTCATTTTTCGTTTCTTGTGTGAATAGCCACTTGGTTCTTACGACTCTAGAACTTGCCAAGACAATACATTCCCGGTCCTTACCAACTTAAATCAAAGTAAGTAAATGACGGAGGCATTAGGACAAACCCTTTTTATTCAACACCATTATTTTCCTTCTTTTCACTCCCCCACCAAAAATACCCCTAGTTAACCCCGTTGAGCCTAACCCTTTTTATTTCAAAAACCCGTAAGACAAACACCCATTACCCACCAAAGCCTTTTTCTTTCAAACCCATTTGTTTTAGTAAAAAGCTCGGTTATCTTGTGACATAAGTAAAAAAAACATAGTTCTTGCAATAACCAACAAGTTCCTCAAAAATCTTGTTTGAAAATGCTTAGTTTCAATAAATGTTACAAAAAAAAAAACAAAAAGTTTTACGATAACCGACGCTTTTTACGCTTTTTGCCAGTTTACTAACTGCTAACCCAATCACCTACCCTTAGCCCAAGTCTAACCCTTTAAAAAGTCCTCCTGATATTTACAAAGTTTTATAGTTAAAGAGGAGGAGGTTTGATCGCTTGGCAAACATATGGTAGAAGTAAGTTCCATGTCGGAATCGAGTGTTATCACAAAATACATCTTCGGCCGAGTATTTGAGTGACTCGCCTGAGGTACGTGAACTTTTATATAAATAAATAGAATTTTAAAGAGGCATGTTATGCCCAAATAAATATTTTTTCTTAAAAATGTTCTAAATAAATCATTACGAATAAGATTGTAAATAAAATAAAAACAAAATTGAATAAAGATCTTGGATTCCCGACACTCTAGATAAGCCACAAAACTTCTTCTCTCCCTATTTCATTTGGGTGTGTAAGCCACATTTAAAGAGTTTTGCTTGAGGACAAGCAAAGATTCAAGCATGTGGATATTTGATGTGTATAAAATGACACATATAAATTACATCAAATAAGGCATAATACTAACCCTTTTCTAGTACTAATGTTGGAAAAAACACGTTTCTTTGTTCCTTTTGAAATTACAGGACCAAATGAGCTTAAAAGAACAAAATAAGCAAATAAGTAGCCAAACCAACATAAATACAAGAAAAAGGAATAACGCGACATGCCCGACCCCTCAACAAACCCCAAAGGCAAAAACAAGAAGCTGACCACGAGGCCGTGCCCAGCCAGGCATGGGGCATGGTCAGACCTTACACTTAAAGACAAAGCCTGCAGAAGCTTCTATGCCCACCACGGGGCCTTGCCCAAACCACCATGGGGCGTGGTCAGACTCTAAGATTTACAGAATCTTGATAGTACAACGAAGAGTTGACCACAGGGCCATGCCCAGGAGCCACAGAGTCGTGTGGGGCCCTCTACTGACAGCTGCAATTAATGAAGTAAGAGAAGAATCCGGCCACGGTCCGTGCCCACTGGACACGGGGCCGTGGCCGGGGTACTATTCTTACTATAAATAGGGGTGCTTGGTTCACTTCAAAGGCATCCCTTGACAAACCACTTTTCTCTCACTTTGCCACCATTCCACCACCACTACAACACCAACATCCACCACCATCATCCATTTATCATCTTTAGAGTGTGTAGTAGTCTCGGGATCTACGATTGACAGTAAGAGTTCTTGTCAAACAAAGGCCATGCTTGGCTAATCTCTTACAGCACTTCGTGAAGACAAGCCTTTAGTGTATTACTTTTGATTTTTAATCTTTCGGCACTTTTTAATTGGGTATGTATTAGTGACTTTAATAACTAGTTTCTTATGTTGAAAGTGAATTTTCCTAATCATTTCTT
This sequence comes from Scalesia atractyloides, assembly GCA_947069175.1. Taxonomy (NCBI): domain Eukaryota; kingdom Viridiplantae; phylum Streptophyta; class Magnoliopsida; order Asterales; family Asteraceae; genus Scalesia; species Scalesia atractyloides. The sequence goes on from CAMTDV010000014.1 coordinate 43,670,710, forward strand.
CATGATGTCATTGATTTGCTTATTCGTGTCTTTACGGTCTATATAAAGCGCGTTAACTACTTGGAAGGGGGTTAGAAGGATGGTTTGGTAAAATTCTTATCTCATTCAGTGTATAGATCCTGCAAGGACTTGGTTCTAGCTTACTAGGACCTCCTTCAATGCCCCAAAGGTATTGGATGGTGGGGGTGCGAATAGCTTGAACCCCTCATATGTAAACTACAATTATAACATTAAACCGACTTCTTAGGATTGTATCTTTGCTGACTCAATCCACTTAGCCGAGGGTAACGTCACCTTCAAAAGAGGGGCCTACCACTTTTCGCATTAATAACTTATTTAAATATCTTTCAATATTCCGACCCTTTGGGATTGTATCCTTGCTGACTCAAACCACTGGGTTGAGGGTAACGTCAACTTCAAAAGAGGGGCCCACTATTTTAACTAAGATAATACCTTGAAAAGTCCGAAAGTGAGAAAATCATCAAATGATACATTATAGAGAAGTTGGATCCAAGTGATTCTATCTTGTCTATTTGTATTTCATTTTATTTATCTTTTCACTTTTAGATTCACTTTTATGTTTAAAAACTTCTATCAAAAATTTAGAACGATAAACCGGTATTAAAAGCTCTTGTGCCCTTGGAAGACCTCGGTATCTTACCAACAATATACTACGCTCGCGATGGTAGCATGTATTTCCAGATGGCTTTATCCCTCTTTTCTTCTTCGGATGTGATTTATTCTGTTTGAGGATTTTAATTATCTAATTTCGCTGTGAGGAATTGATTTTACGGATAACAACTTTGATGATTTTGAAGAAATGATGTAGCTGAGCTTCGGCTCAATACCGTGCATGTAAGGTGTTCAAGAGTAGTTGTGCTGATCTTCATTGTCCTTTGTTGGTTGATGTTTTTAACTCTTTTTAATGTAAACCCCTTTAGCGTTTGGGGTTATTTAACCCCTTACTCTCTAAAATTTGTTGGCTATTAAATTGTGCATGTAAGGTGTTTGATGAAATGCTTTCATGGGCTAAATCTCAAGTTGGGGGTTGGTTTACGAATCCACCTAAGGTTGTGATGAATGTGTATTAGCCCTAACAGATATGGGGTTTAGAGAAGTGATGATGAGTTTCATCTTAGTTTCATCAAATTTTCTTTAGATTGTGACCATGAAGTGAAAAACAAAATTTGGTTTTACGACATGAGGCTTTGATGAGTGTATGGATGTGATTCAAAATCGGGTCAAGATCATCTTAGCGTGGCAGATTCTGAGGATGCTAGGTGTTCACCAACAACTTTTTTTGTAGCTATGTAATCTGATCCTTTTGCATCTTTTGCTTCTAACTTTTAGTACATTGATGTCATGATTAATGTTAATAAGTCATAGTCAAAGTACGTAAAATCAGGTCAAGATATCACAACAAACTTTTCGAGATTTTGGGATTTAAAATCACTCTAGAACTTGCCAAGACGATACATTCCCGGTTCTCACCAACTTTAACCCAAGTAAGTAAATATGGAGGCATTAGGACTAACCCATTTTTTATTCAACACCATTATTTTCCTTCTTATTACTCCCCTATCAAAAATCCCCCTAGTTAACCCCTTTGAGCCTAAACCTTTTCATTTCAAAAACCCGTATCACAAACACCCATTACCCATTAAAACCCTTTTCTTTCAAACCCATTTGTTTTGGTAAAAGCTCGGTTATCTTGTGACTCCCAAAAAAAAAACAACAACAACATAGTTTTTGCAATAACCAAACAAGTTCCTCAAAAATCTTGTTTGAATATGCTTAGTTTCAATAAACGTCACAAAAACAAAAAAGTTTTTATGACAAACGACGTTTTTTACGCTTTTCACCATTTTACTAACTACTATCCCAAAAATCACCTACCCTTAGTCCAAGCCTTACCCCTTCAACAGTCCTCTTGATATTTACAAAGGTTTATAGTTAAAGAGGAGGAGGTTCGATCGCTTGGCAAGCATATGGTAGAAGTAAGTTCCATGCCGGAATCGAGTGTTATCACAAAAATAAATCTTCGGCCGAGTGTTGAGTGATTTCCCCTAAGGTACGTGAACTTGTATATAAATAGAATTTTAAGAAGGCATGTTATGCCCAAATAAATATTTTTTCTTAAAAATGTTCTAAATAAATCATGACGAATAAGATTGTAAATAAAATAAAAACAAAAATTGAATAAAGATCCTGGATTCCACAAAAATTGAATAAAGATCCCGAGACTCAAGACAAGCCAAAAAACTTATTCTCTGCCCATCCCATTTGGGAGTGTAAGCCACATTTAAAGAGTTTGCTTGGGGACAAGCAAAGATTCAAGTGTGGGGATATTTGATGTGTATAAAATGCATTATATAAATTACATCAAATGAGACATAAAACCAACCCTTTTCTAGTACTAATGTTGGAAAAAGCACGTTTCTTTGTTCCTTTTGAATTTACAGGACCAAATGAGATTAAAACAACAAAAGAAGCAAATAAGCAGCCAAAACCAACATAAATACAAGAAAAAGGAATAATGCGACATGCCTGACCCCTCAACAGCACCCAAAGGCAAAAACAAGGAAACAGAAGCTGACGACGGGGTCGTGCCCAACCAGGCATGGGGCGTGGTCAACCCTTGCACTTAAAGACAAAGCATGCAGAAGCTTCTATGCCCACCACGGGGCCGTGCCCAGGCCACCATGGGGCATGGTCAGACTCTAAGATTTACAGAATCTTGATAGTACAAAGAAGAGTTGACCACGGGGCCGTGCCCAGGAGCCACCTATCACACCCCGACCCGCAGCGGAAAAGGTGATCGGGGCATGATTGGGTTTTCATCAAAGCTCATGACATTTATTATAAAGTTCCATTTTTATTATTTCTTTTTAAAGGAGAATCATTACAATCAATAATACAAGTACAACATGTTCTATACATCTTTCAAGACTTCATTATTTTTCTTCTAAGGAAATTTCCTATGTGTCCCTTGCTTCAACCTGTCCACCTGTACCATGTGTAAAAATAGGGTTTTTGGGTCAACAAAAAGTTGGCGAGTGAATCCTATGAAAAACATTTAAACGTGTTTATTGTATCGATTTTAAAATAAAGTGCATAACCACATATGAGTAAACGTAGATGTAAATTTAATCACAAAACACATAATATTAATTATTGCACACACATACACCAAATGATTGATTTTGAGGCACGCGATGTTCAACTCGTCTCCCACGAGGAACTGATGGGCCTAATGAATGATTTTGAGGCACGCGTTGTTCAACTCGTCTCCCACGAGGAACTGATGGGCCTAATGAATGCTTTGCACGTAACTTGAAAATATGTAAACACACATCACAACAAACAATATTTACAATATAAGTTTAGATCATATAATGGTAATGGCACGAGTTTGAATAAGCGAATTAATTTAAGCGACACATGATATACCCCAAAACATGAATAAAAAGGGGAATTTGTAAGAATTTACTCACAGTGGGTGCGTTTTCTTGGATTGATGATGAATGCGCACGAATTTGGATTTAACCACGAGAGAAACTAACCTAAATAATAACATAATAATTCGATAAATAAATAAACTTTTATTTGAGATTAATATTTTTAATTAGTGTTCTTAATGGGATTGTTAGATTTATTTTTGTGAGTTTAAGGACATTTTCTAACTTTAAAAATATTATTTTTAAGTGTTTTTAATTGATTTTTAAATTAAATAAATAAATAAAAAGAAATAAAAATTTTGACTTTTGTTGACCGTTGACCGTTGACCGGTCGGAATGTGGTTGAGTGTGCACTGAGTGAGGTTCGAACCCGGGACCTCTCGTACGCGTGCACGCAGCTCTACCAACTGAGCTACGTGTCTAACCCGAAATATTCTCTGTTTTAATTATATATATCCTAATTAATTGTTATTTTATTTGAGTTAATATTGAAATGATTTAAAAATGGCCGAACCGCTGCAGGGACCCGGAGTCGAACTCGGGTCCTTCGGTTCGTATGCGCATAGCCCAACCAGTTGGGCTGTGTGTCTAATCTGTTTAAATTACGGTTTATATTACTCTTATAAACATGCTGTGACTCGTTCTGATTCAGTTTTAAAAAGGTTGGTTTAAATTCTGAAAGTCGGTACGTTGTAAGATTCGAACTCGTGACGTTGGCTTTGTTTGCGCACACAGTCCACCGCTGGACTGTGTGTCTAACCCGTTTGATTATGTGATTTTAATTATACTTATGGTTATTCCTGACTTCGTCTTCTTCGTTTACAAACACCCAGATCAGAGAGTTCCGACTGTTTTGTTTAACTTGATTATCAAAACTTATAATTTGTTGAAATATAATTGTAAACGAGATTAAAGAACAGAATGTACCACAACAGCGTGTTTAATTCAGATTTCGGGCAAGGGGGCGTCCACTCTGATTGGTGATCTCTGTCTAAGCGGATTAATTAACAGTTTTGATCAATGAGTTGTGAAATTAAGTGATTAAACAAGAGATATCAGGGGGTTTAGATGATTGTACCGATTTACAGTGTGATTTCAGAATTTCCAGAGATTTTCCGGCGAGTGCAGAATTTCCGGCAACGTCGTCTGGAACCGATTTTGGTCGAAGGATTGAAGTTAGTATATGTCTAACAATGGATTGAAAACGAAAGAGTCGAGAAATTTACTGATTTGGTGTAAGTCTCGGTTTTCCGGTGAAAGTCCGGCGAGTGCAGAATTTCTCCGGCGAGTGCTAAGACTTCGATAAATTGTGCGATTTTGAGCGAAAAGGTTACCAGAGACTTGGGTGTGTATTTATAGGGAAGAAATAGAATGAATCGAGTCCAAATTTGATCTTGATTCGTGGTCAAAACTTTTCCGACGGTTATGACTGGGATTGCGGGATTAGACATCGGTTATAACCGATGTCAAAGTTAATACACGCGTTCAGTCAAAGGAAACGGTCGAAGTCTTGCGAAATCGTCGGTAATTCCGTCGACTGCGGATTGGGCGCGCTGATTACTGAATTTGATTTCGAGTTTTATTATAAATATTATTTGTTTTAATAGTTATCACAAACGAGTCAAGTGGCGGAGTGGTGAGATGTTTGTTTGTTTGATCCGGCTGACCCGGGTTCGAAACCCGGCAGCTTGATTTTACTTTTTTAGCACTTGTTTTTACCATTTAATGATTATAGATTTTTAAATTCTAAAATGTTTATTAATTATGTATTGTTTAAAATTAATTTGAGCATTAAATACGCAACGAAAATTTATAACTGGATATTCGATTAATAAAACGAAACGGGTTTTGGAAACCCGTTTTTTGACGGATGTTACAGTATCCCCTACTTTTAGAAATTTCGTCCCGAAATTTAAGTAGTGGTATGTTTGACTCGAAAGGAGGGTAGTTTTGACAATGACATACTCCTAAGGGGGTAAGAGTTTAAATTTTATTTGAGGCGGTAACGTTCCTAGTAAGGGTTGAATACCCTGCTACAGGAATCGCTTTTTGATGCCTAAGATAAGGAATATTGATAAACAGAGTTGATTGACTAGGTATGATCTCATGCACAAGAGTTTTGAGAGAATCGATACATTTGGAAAGATAAGGTTATATCCTAACACAAAATTTCTACCACTAAAACCTACATGGAACTTCTCATAACCGCCTGACAATGCCTCTGATCCTTTGGCAAGAATACTTATATATAGGAAGTACCAGCGGCGTATCCACCATATTCTTGTCAAATTTTCATTGGCTTTATCAGTAAATTATGATTAGTTCTATGTGACTCTAAAACATAAACAAACACAACAACCAAAACTTGAGTCTCAAATCTGAAAGTATACATGATTGAAAGATGACAGTACCTCTCTCGTTTGTTATGATGAAGGGGTTAGTCTAGGTAAAAGTGAGACACAACCCAACTTCTTTGAATGATGAGATTGAGATACGTCGAGATGTATGATGATATGAATGCTAAATCAGTGAGTATAAAACAAAACCTTCAACCATGACATTATTAAAACCTACATGGAACTTCTCATAACCGCCTGACAATGCCTCTGATCCTTTGGCAAGAATACTTATATATAGGAAGTACCAGCGGCGTATCCACCATATTCTTGTCAAATTTTCATTGGCTTTATCAGCAAGTTATGATTAGTTCTATATGACTCTAAAACATAAACAAACACAACAACCAAAGCTTGAGTCTAAATTCTGAAAGTATACATGTTTGAATGATAACAGTACCTCTCTCGTTTGTTATGATGAAGAGGTTAGTCTATGTAGAAGTGAGACACAACCCAACTTCTTTGAATGATGAGATTGAGATACGTCGTGAGGTATGATGATATGGATGTTAAATCAATGAGTATAAAACAAAACTGAAATAGTAATTCGCATTAAGATTCTTGGATAAATTTCCAATTTATAATCGAGGTATGTGATGATTGAGATATCATAAAGAAAACATAAAAACTAGGCGGTTGGAGTTGAATCTTGATTTTTGGTGAAGAAAACTAGTTGGGTGGTTCGTTTGGGCCGTCATTATCTTCAACAGGATTGGCGTTGATGTTGTAAACTCTTCCTCTTGCTGGTGGCCTAGTGGTTAGGTTTTCTTGATTTGCTTGGTTAACTGGGTTTGCTTGAGCTTGGGCGTTTATGATGTTAACCAATCGAGGGCACGTGTTTCTAAAGTGGGTAGGGTCGCCACAATTGAAACAAGCTCGGACATATAGGAGCATGGGGTATTGGGGTTGTTGATATGTTTGGATCATGTTTTGAGTAGGGGGTGAGGTTTGGTTTTGAGAGGTGCGGCAAACCTTGCTCAAATGTCCATAGCGTCCACAGTTCGCACATAGTCGACAAGGTAAGGTAGATGGATGATGATAAAAACAGGTGTTGCATTGAGGGTGAGGTCCAAAGTAAGGTTTCTTATTTGGGTAAGTTGAGTTGGGTGCTACTTGAGTGATTGGGATAGCTTGGAGGGGTATGGCTTGTCACGTTGGTTGATTGTGTTGGGTGACAGCGAATATTTGCCCATCTCGTTTCTCTTAGAAATGGGTTGAGAAGGGGATTCGGTTTGGGTGGAGTTTGAGGTTTCAGTTGATGCTTTATCCTTCTTCTTCTCCTCCTTGAAGTCCTTATTTCGTATGCGGTTCTCGGTGAGCTCTGTAGCTAACTCCATTGCTGCTTCCAAAGTTGCAGGTGTGGTACTTATAACAGAGTCTTGAATTTTTGAAGGAAGACCTCTAATGTAGTGCTCGATCAAACGGTAGAGAGGAGTGAACAAGTTGGGGACCATTTGATTTAACTCTAGGAATCTCTTGTTATATGTGGTGTGGTCGCCTTCCTTTTGTTTAAAAGAATAGAACTCATCCTCTAATTTCTTGATTTCGCTTCTTGGACAGAAACGTCTTGTCATGGTTTCCTTCAACTTTCCCAAATCAAAGTCATAGTATCTTCAACACCTCGCTTGGCCTTCTCTGTATTCCACCATGTAAGTGCTATTCCAAGCAAACGACCGGTAGCATATCGCACCTTGCGATCATCGGGGCAATCGCAATTTAGGAAAGTGTTTTCCATTTACTCAAACCAATGGAGGAGAGCGGTGACTCCTTCAGTCCCTTCGTATTTTGGAGGATCGCAGGATTTGAAATGTTTGTAGGTGCATTTAGTGGCTTTTGGGGAAGGATTGATAACATTTTGATCTTCTTGATTGATTGGGTTGACGGGATTAGCGGTAAGGGCTTGTTGAACTTGAACTACGATGTTGGGTATTACGGCCGCCATTTGTTGAGCGATTTGGGCAGCCATGCGCTCGCGGGCTTTCCTGATCTCATCTTCCTACGAGTGAGACTAGAAGACATCTACAAGGAATACGTATCAAGAGTATGAGTTTGACGTTTTAGGGGTCATGTGTCGTATTTAGGAATGAACATTCATAAAATAAATATAGAATAATAAATCTACTACATCCATAGGATGTGTTGGGCTTTGCTCGTAATTGGGCCTTGCATGCCGCCATACTTCACCTTCGTAATCATGTGGGCCCCCATGATTACCGGGTCTTTCATATGGTTCGCATGTGTTAACCTGGTAACGTACACTAAAACCCGGAGAAAATCGAGAAATATGTATGTAACGTATGAGATTCGGAGTGCATCCAGGTGTGGACACGGTGACAACTCAAAGTGGGGTTAGTTCGAACGACGTTTGGTGTGGCATGCTTTGGCCTAATAGGTCCTTCGTACTATCATCGTTAGTCCCCAGGTAGGCAAACTGGTCCGTTATATTGGATTTATATGAATGCCAACCTAGACATGACATTCCGACTACCGGTACTTGTACCCTTACAGTTACTACATGCCCGTCGTAGAACTCACTTTGATGAGATTTGAAAAATGAAAAATGCGACAAAATCTTGAATAACGGAAGTATGAAGATGATTTGAATATGTGAACAATGAAATATGTATGATGAATATGTATGTAAGTATGTATGTTTGACTGTAAGTATAATTCATTATGTATCACAAAATGTAATATTGGAAGTGTTTGCATTCATTTGTGTATGTAGTAAATATGAAAGAAATAAACATCATGAGTTTGCATGTAACCACATAAACAATTAAAATCTAATCAACTATAGTATAGGCTCTAAGGGTCTAATAACCTATCCTATATCCCTATAGTCAAAAGTTCTGATACCAATCTGTCACACCCCGACCCGCAGCGGAAAAAGGTGATCGGGCATGATTGGGTTTTCATCAAAGCTCATGACATTTATTATAATGTTTCATATTTATTATTACAATTTTAAAGAAGGTCATACAATCAAATCATACAAGTACAACATGTTCTATACATCTTTCTAGACTTCATTATTTTTCTTCTAAGGCACTTTCCTATGTGTTCCTTGCTTCATCCTGTCCACTGTATCATGTGTAAAAATGGTTTTTGGGTCAACAAAAAGTTGGCGAGTGAATCCTATGAAAAACATTTAAACGTGTTTATTGTATTGATTATAAAATAAAGTGCATAACCACATATGAGTAAATGTAGATGTAATTTTATTCACAAAACACATAATATTAAATATTGCACACACATACAACAATTAATTGTTTTTAGGCACGCGTTGTTCAACTCGTCTCCTACGAGGAACTGATGGGCCTAATGAATGAGTTTTGAGGCATGCGTTGTTCAACGAACTGATGGGCCTAATGAATGAGTTTTGAGGCACGCGTTATTCAACTCGTCTCCCACGAGGAACTGATGGGCCTAATAAATAATTTGCATACAACTTGACAATATGTAATACATAACAACAAAAAAATATTTACATTCTAAGTTTAGATCATATAATGGTATAGCACGAGTTTTAATTAACGAATTAATTTAAGCGACACATGATACACCCCAAAACATGAATAAAAAGGGGAATTTGTAAGAATTTACTCATAGTGGGTGCGTTTTCTTGGATTGATGATGAATGCGCACGAATTTGGATTTAACCACGAGAGAAACTAACCTAAATAATAACATAATAATTCGATAAATAAAGACTTCAAGGAGGAGAAGAAGAAGGATAAAGCATCAACTGAAACCTCAAACTCCACCCAAACCGAATCCCCTTCTCAACCCATTTCTAAGAGAAAACGAGATGGGCAAATATTCGCTGTCACCCAACACAATCAACCAACGTGGGAGACGAGTTGAACAACGCGTGCCTCAAAACAATCAATTGTTGTATGTGTGTGCAATATTTAATATTATGTGTTTTGTGAATAAATTTACATCTACATTTACTCATATGTGGTTATGCACTTTATTTTATAATCAATACAATAAACACGTTTAAATGTTTTTCATAGGATTCACCCGCCAACTTTTTGTTGACCCAAAAACCATTTTTACACATGATACAAGTGGACAGGATGAAGCAAGGAACACATAAGAAAGTGCCTTAGAAGAAAAATAATGAAGTCTAGAAAGATGTATAGAACATGTTTTACTTGTATGATTTGATTGTATGACATTCTTTAAAATTGTAATAATAAATATGAAACATTATAATAAATGTCATGAGCTTTGATGAAAACCCAATCATGCCCGATCACCTTTTTCCGCTGCGGGTCGGGGTGTGACAGGATGGCGGGGGTGTGAATAGCTTGAACCCCTCATATGTAAACTACTATTAAAACTCTAAACCGGCTTCTTGGGATTGTATCCTTGCTGACTCAAACCATTTAGCCGAGGGTAACGTCACCTTCAAAAGAGGGGCCTACTACTTTTCGCGTTAATAACTTATTTAATTATCTTTCAATATTCTGACTCTTTGGGATTGTATCCCTGCTGACTCAAACCACTGGGTTGAGGGTAACGTCACCTTCAATAGAGGGGCCTACTTCTTTAACTAAGATAATCTCTTGAAAAGTCCGAAAGTGCGAAAATAATCAAAGGATACATTAAAGAGGAGTTGGATCCAAGTGATTATATCTTGTCTATTTGTATTTCATTTTATTTATCTTTATATTTTTGTTTTAGATTTACTTTTATGTTTAAAACTTATAAAAAAATTGTAACGATTAGACGTTGATGATAAACCGGTATTAAAAGCTCTTGTGTCCTTGGACGACCTCGATATCTTATCAACACTACACTACGCTCACGCTGGGTGCACTTGCCCAAGTGTGTGTTTAGTGTTAGTATAATATCGTGTTTTATAAATTTAAAGCTTGACTAACGCGTAAAACAAACTTAAAATATCAATAAAATCATATCACGCTTAACGCACACCAACATTCAATAAGTGTGCCTATATATGGATGATCATAGAGTCGCGTTTTAATGCACTCAAACACATTCTCTATTGTATTAAAAACACTTTATATCATGGGTTTGATTATATGTTTCATCCACTTCTTGTCTCATAACATATTCTGACGATGATTAGGGGGAAGGGGTGTACAGATACATGTTGTTGGGTTATGTAAGATCTACTGATGATGAAAGCCAAAACCTAAGGGAACCATCTTCCCTACTTGATAGAATAGATACAATCACAAGACAAGAAGTTTCCCCTCTTGAAGGCTTCTCAAAACAACTGCCCAAACTACAGCTACATACAACAGCTGCCTTAAAGAATAAAGATCACAAGAACAAAGTTCTGGATTATTAAAGTGATGGTCAACAAGTTAACTTTCTAGATAACTAAAGCTAAGACTGAAAACTAGAAGATCAAGTCAAAGACCAGAAGTTCTGGATTTCCAGATGTGCTGGTTCTTAACCAGCAGTTCTGTGAAATCCAACAATTCTCACTATCTCTCTCTTATAGAGCAGTAGTTCAATGTAACAATGTAACTATCCATCAGTTTCATCAAGTGCTAGCAGTTACATTATTTAATGAGTTGTTAGGGGTCGCTTTCATGGTGACGTCACCAATAGTTCTCTCCTCCTATGTATAGTTCTTTGTATTCATTGTAAATTTTTAATGCTTAGAGCTGTTGTGCATAAGAACTAAGTAAGAGAGAGTGCACCTGATGAGAGTGAGTATTTTTTTGTGACAACCGGTTATCTTCGGTTTATTTACGTGTATACCAAACATTAAGACAATTAAAAATAGTGTTGTAAGACACAAATAAACTTAATAGGCCTTTGGAACGCCTAGGAACATTTATTCGGCTTCAAAGTACGCGAATGGTAAATTGCGAGAAAACTGACGAACGTTAAACGGTAACGAACTAACACCAGATGAAATACTGACAACGCTGACAAATACAAGTTTTATACATACATGTTATAAATATGAATTTATATTGCGAAATTATTCTACTCCCGAACACAACAGAACACACACGTGAACGAAACACACGACAATGAGAACGCACCGGCATCAAAACGAGAGCATTAGACTCGTTCAAACTGATATATTATGGCATGTTAAGCTTCCTAATCTAAATTTAATATCCGTAGTTGAAATCGGATTAAAAACGGACTAGAAACGACAACCGAAGCATGATACGCAAATTTAACGCAACCGGTGAAAATACGTGTCAAACACTGCCCTCCGACATAATTTTAAGTACTTTTGACTCTTGATAAATATATTACAACGCTCCACGAAGTTCGGGTGCGAAAACGGGCCGTGGGAACGTCATTGGGCCACGCAAGAGACTGGGCACGCACTAATGGGCCTTAGGTCCAACCCACGACCCTTCTCCGTCACCGAAAGGCGCGGCTGCTGCCCTTCTCCGTCAACGGATTAGGGTTCTGGCAACCCTTCTGACGCTACCTTTCCGGTGAGCCACACCCAACCAACCGAACCGATCATCTACCTCTCTCCCCATACTCACTCTTCTCTCCTCTGTTAAACAAATGGCTGACCACCACCATTTGGTGGCAACGCACGACAAGCAGCGGAAGCAGTCGTGTCTTGCGGTGACGGAGAAGGGTCGTGGGGCTAGGGGGTGTTTCAAGGCGGAGGGGGGATACGGGAACCACCACAGGTGGCAGCGGCGATGGACACACGGCGGCGACAAACGACGACAGAAACCGCCACACCGCCGACAGAAATGCCGAAATCAGACTGTGGAGGTGCGTGGTGGTGCATCTGAGTAGTGGCGGCATGGTGGTGTTTTATGTAACATCCGTCAAAAAACGGGTTTCCAAAACCCGCTTCGTTTATTAATCGAATATCCAGTTAAAAATTTTTCGTTGCTTATTTAATGCTCAGATTAATTTTAAACGATACATAATTAATAAATAAATTAGAATTTAAAATCTATAATTAAAAATTAATAATAAATAAGGAATAAAAAAATAAAGGAGACGCCGGGTTTCGAACCCGGGTCACCCGCTTCAACAAACGCACAACACACCGCTCCGCCACTTGCCTTCTTTGTTAATATACTGAAACAAATAATACTTAAATTAAAACTCGAAATCAAAATCCGGAAATCAGCGCGCCCAATCCGCAGTCGCCGGAAATACCGACGATTTCGCAAATCACGACTGTTTTTCTTTGACTGAACGCGTGAAATAACTTCGACATCGGTTATAACCGATGTCTAATTCCCCAATACCAGTCGTAACCGCCGGAGAAACCTTGACCACGAATCAAGACCAAATTCAGACTAAATGCATCCTGTTCTACCCTATAAATACACCCCTCAACCTTCCGGGAATCCTTTCGTTCAAGACCGCACACTATTTCGTAGTTGAAGTGCTCAGAAACTCGTCGCCGGAGAATTCCAATTTCGCCGGAATTGGTCACCGGAAAACCGAACCCATTTCATTTCTTTGCCTTACTCTAAAATAAGACTTCTAGAGCTCAGACAGAAAGCACCGCACTCACCTCGAACTTCTGGTAGAGCCTTTGTCGCAAGTTACAGTTCGCCGGAATTTCTTTCAGTCACCGGAACTTCATCGGAGATCACACCTGTTCGGTACAACATCCTTAAATCCTTTTCTGTTTAAATTATTTTCGTTATCAGTAATAATCAATCAACTAATTCAATAAGATTTGATTAAACAGTCGAGTTATGATTCTGGGTATTAATTCAGTCGAAGAAGATGAAGATTTAAACAGTTTATATGTACAATTAAAACCGGAATAATAACCGGGTTAGACACACAGTCCAGTGGTGGACTGTGTGCAAAAACAATAAGCACGTCTCGGGTTCGATTCTGTTCTTGTTTCGATTCGTCGCAATATTCAAACTTTTTTTTATAAGACTCAAATATGAAACTTGACAGTAAGTATATAAAAGAAATAAAAATCTTATATCTAACAGGTTAGACACACAGCCCAACTGGTTGGGCTGTGTGCACACGAACCGTAGGTCTCGAGTTCGAATCCTGCTTCTGTAACCGGGTCTGGCAATTATCAACGCTTTTTAAATAGAAACAGAAATGAATTAATCTAATTAGTATATAAATATATTTAAAACAGAGAATATTTCGGGTTAGACACGTAGCTCAGTTGGTAGAGCTGCGTGCACGCGTACGAGAGGTCTCGGGTTCGAACCTCACTCAGCGCATGAATAAACTGAATCCGACCGGTCAACGGTCAAAGTCAAAAAGTCAACATTTTTATATTTTTTTTAATTTTTTTTATTTATTTAATCAGAAAATTATTTAAAAATATTTAAAAATAATATTTTTAAAGTTAGAAAATGTCCTTAAACTCACAAAAATAAATCTAACAATCCCATTAAGAACACTAATTAAAAATATTAATCTCAAATAAAAGTTTATTTATTTATCGAATTATTATGTTATTATTTAGGTTAGTTTCTCTCGTGGTTAAATCCAAATTCGTGCGCATTCATCATCAATCCAAGAAAACGCACCCACTGTGAGTGAATTCTTACAAATTCCCCTTTTTATTCATGTTTTGGGGTGTATCATGTGTCGCTCTAATTATTTCGCTTATTCAAACTCGTGCTATTACCATTGTATGATCTAAACTTATAATGTAAATATTGTTTATTGTAATGTGTGTTTACATTCAGTCAAGTTGCGTGCAAATCAATTTATTAGGCCCATTAGTTCTCCGTTGGAGACGGGTTGAACATCGCGTGCCTCAAAATCATTCATTAGGCCCATCAGTTCCTCGTGGGAGACGAGTTGAACATCGCGTGCCTCAAAATCATTCAGTTGGTGTGTGCGTGTGTATTAATTAATATTATGTGTTTTTTGTGATTAAATTTACATTTACGTTTATTCATATTTGGTTATGCACAATTTTATACAAATAACCAACATAACTAATCCTTTCAAATGTTTAAAGAAGATTCACTCGCCAACTTTTTGTTGACCCAAAACCCTATTTTTACACATGATACAGGTGGACAGGTTGAAGCAAGGAACACGTAGGAAATTGCCTTAGAAGAAAAAAAAATGAAGTCATGAAATATGTATTTGAACATGTTGTACTTGTATGTTTATTGTAATGTTCTTCTTTAAAAAGGAAATAATAAATATGAAACTTAATAGTAAATGTCATGAGCTTTGATGAAAACCCAATCATGCCCCGATCACCATTTCCGCTGCGGGTCGGGGTGTGACATTTTACGGCGGCTCAGACACGGTGGTGCTCGGCCGGTGAGCAATGACGGCTGTTTTCATGCCGACAACTCCGGTGAGTGACTTTTTTAGATAAATTGTTGGTTTTGCTTAGAACGTAAGCATATTTCCTGGAATATTAGTAGTGTTGTGGTGGCAGACGATGGTCCAGGAAGAACAAGACCGGCGGCGGGGGTACTGATGACAGTCAAACTCAGTCAAACACCGGGTCAAACAAGACTTGGGTTCGGGTTACACGAAAAGCACAAGTTTTGGTTGGTTCTTGTCACGAGTCAGATTTGGTTCAGGTTAAACCCCGGTCAACGCGGTTAAACTCAGTCAAACTGGTCAACTATGGTCAACAAAATCAGATTTGGGTTCGGATCAACAAGTCGTCTCGGTGAGGTATAACGGGAGCGCGTGTTTAATTAAGTTTATAATTATTTAAATTTTTCTTCGTGAACTGAGCTCGACCCGACCGGTTAAAGTTTATACGTTGGCAACATTTTTGGGATAGGGGCGTAAGTTATTCATCTACCGGCCGACTATACGAAAGTTTTGAAGGGGTTTTATATATTTATATATATAAATAATAAGTTACTTATATAAAACTTAAAAATCATGACATCGTTATCTAAGTATCAGACATATAATATCTATATTAAAAATCGTGACATCGTTATCCAAGTATCAGACATATAATATCTATCATATATGATGTTTATTTTGAAAATGTTGTGTTTTGGAAAAATTTTATCGGCGACTTGTATTGCTGGGATCGTTATAAAAACAGGGGAAACTTTGCCCTTTTTTTTTGTAAAAATCCGATATACGAAACACGTTTTAATCTAAAAACGAAACCTATCGGGATTCAATGTATTTTATAAAAATAATATAAGTGTACATTTATTTTTTAAGACTCTTTTTAACTCTCAAAACAAGTTTATATCGTTTCAACAAATGCGGTTTACAAGAAAACGGAACTCGGAGCCTTATATCATATAAATATAATTACTTATCTTTAATTCAAATGTCTATTAAATATTCGACAATTATGTGAAATAAATATAATTATTAATATTTATTTCCAACGTTTACGACTCGAAAAGACTTTATAAAATAAATATAATTATTTAAATTTATTTCAAACGTCTATACGGGATGCGACGTGTTACCGACGATCTCCACATATATTATTAACCGGGTTGTTTTGATAACAAACAAACGAAGTCGATCCTAACAAAAACGATATAATTACTTTGATAATTATCCACGAGACACGAGTCTACTATTGCGGCTACGCGACGTTTATACACACACACACACACACATATATATATATACATCTACATATACATATGTACATCTTGCAGAAACCTACGACGAGTCGTATTATTATTCATCAACGTGTATTATTTTCATAATATATATTTGTTACATACACGTACTACCATTCGAGACGACTAACACGATTTTATAAATATATTTATTTTCTATATAAATATACATACTCTAAGCCTCTTGGAAACCAAGTTGCTCCAAGACCTAGTAGTTATCACCGACAACTAATGGATTAAACGAGTATAGTTATCGTTCCATCAAGTTAACCATCTTCCCATCGAATCTTTCAGTTAACGATTCGATAGAGCTCGATGACACGTAGTTTAGCAACATTTTAGTAGAAACTTATGAGTTTATTCCTTGACAGGAATGTTATAGATTGCATGTCTAGCGAGTTTACGTTTTGGAAACGGCATTGTGGATTGTATTATGCTAGCTTTGCACTGGATATCGAGGTGAGTTCATAACCTCCACTTTTTACAATTTTACATTTTTATAAATGTTTTTGAGGGTGGAAAGACATGCAAGTTTTGCAAACGCTTACAATATTTCGATGAACGAAAACTACATAATTCTAAACCATGTTGCAAACGAATTCCAACTAACTCAAATGGTTTATGAAAGGTTTATGCTAAACATACCGGTTTTATAAAACATAGGTGTATTTTTGAAAAATGCATGAGTTTCATGACTAGTGACGGGATTACTAATACAATTCGGGAACGGATTGTCCTACATACGGAACAATGGGACTGGATTGTCCTGCATACAAACAACGGGACTGGGTTGTCCTGCATACAAATAATGGATGGTTGTCCTACTTACGAACATCGGGACTGCGTTGTCCTACATACAGACGCAGGGACTGGATTGTCCTACATGCAAACTTAAGGACTGGATTGTCCTCTACTCAACCGTAAGGGCCCTAGGGTCCTTAAAACTGTACAGTGAAGTCCTCGTTACATTACGGAACTATTACCGCCTGCTAATCTACCGTCTTGAGTAAACGGTTCGGCGAGGCACTCTCTAGCTCGAGGTTGGTTATAGGCTCATGCGGGCATGTTGTCTTTTTCGTACGTCGACATTGACGGTTATAGAAGTTTTACAAGCACAATGTTTTTTAAATAACATACCGAGGAAAAATGGTTTTATTACATTTTCTCAACACTATTTAAACTGGCTACTAAAAAGATTTATTTCAAATCTTTTCAAACAAACTATGAACTCGCCAACTTTATGTTGATTTTTTAGCACGTTCTTTCTCAGGTTTCACTTTCAAACTATGGCACGCTTGGAATGGGAGAACCCATTAGGATCCGAGTACTTAGCGAGCGTTCAACTTTCTAGAAGTCTTAGCTTTTTAAATTTTCGATGTGCAATGAAGATACCAGTTGGATCATCCCGACTCTGATTTTTGTGGGTGTGACATTTGTACCTTGTGATTGTATTACATTCTTATCAATTTAATATGAAATTATTTTGCAATCATTCCCAAATCCAGTATGTTAGGTTGATGTGTATGTTTAATACTGTATGATTGAATTTATAATTTGTTCAAACTGTTTTATCAACAAAAAAAGCACACACACACACACTATACATACTCTCATATCCAACAATTGGAATCAGAGTCGTTTCACTGAATTAACTTCAGCATTGATTCATAAAATAAACTAGCTCAAATTGATAACTGATTGAGTGATCAAAGAACATTGAGAAGAATTAGAAAAATAATTAATTAAATGGATTTTTTGATACTCTGTTTTCCGAGCTACACTTAATAGAATTCGGAGATATGTCAATCACTCATGATCCTCACAATACAGGATCGACAAACAAGCCTCCGATGTTTATTCGTCATGAATTCAAGATATGGCAACGAATAATGGGTTCACTACATATCCCAACATAACACATGTTGGAGATCAATGGTATATGGCCCCCGTGTTCCTTTATTTTGAGTACCGAAACACCGGATGCTATAATTTCTAAAAAAACCACTAATTACTTCAAGCAAGATTTCCAAAATATGTAATAAATGAGAGTTGAGAGACACTTTGTTGCGCACATACTTACACTTGAGTATAGCTTGAGGATCATGTGGTGTGGTAAATGCCATTGGTAAAGTGTTTCCTATGGTTGTAATCTCTGTGTCTTCTCATATTCTTGGATGAGTTAATCTTATTAATATAGTATTTTTTATCTTATTTATACGTGTTTATCTTTTACTAATTCTTGGTTTATTATCTTTTGTGATAGGGTTACATGACCCCTTTGAAACTAAATTAACCTAACCACTTAATTAACCATATTAATTTAACCTAACTTAACTTGACTGAGATATACGTACGGCTTCTAATACCTTTAATCAGATCCGATGTTCTTGATAACCCTGGAAGGTGAAGCTTATTAATACACTCATTGTGTCTAACAATCCATATACTAATAAGAGAAATCCAAACTTGGCCTATCAAGACTATTATTATGTAGACTTCTATTACTGAACCTGATTCTAGGACAAGCTTCTGGTATCAAACCAAATCTTGGGGTAATAAAAGGCTTCTAATATTACATCAAGAATCTTTGGGAAAGCTTCAAGTAATGCACCAAGATTCGATTGTGGGGTAAAAGTTAAGATAATAAATTAATGTGGGAATAAGGCACTTCGGTGTAATACAAGATAACCGATGAAATGGGAACTATTTTGTTTATTCAGGTAACTTAATTAATTTAATGTCTGAATCACTTCGCTAATTTATTAAAGATCCCTAAACGTGATCCCTTTTGTAAGCTTGAATGCAAGCAACTAACTAATTAAGTTATAAAAGATAATACAACCAGGATAGCCTTAAACCAATCATGTTGTGGCATGTTGTTTACTAGTCGAAAGGCTAGGGAAGGTTCACTATGGACATATTTCCAGACCAGTCTATCTATATGTCGTGGCAAGATTGAGGAAGTTGGCAACCAGACTAAGGAAGCCACTTTTAATTTCCATAAAAGATTCCTCATTTTATAAAATAGACTATATTAATTAAGAAAGACTTATCAAAGAATTTTGTATTACTATTTTAGTCTACTAAACTAACTACAGATAGGGATGGTCATAATAATGAATCGTTGAGTAGGGGAACGCGTATCCTTGGATCGATATTTGGTTCTTATCCAAAGCTATACTATACCCATGGATTCTCTGCCCGTTGTGTGTATTTAGTTTAAATAAAAATCATTTTTATGAACTTAAAATTAGATAATCGTGTTCACAAGTTATTAATTAACACACTTAAGTGTGCTTAATATTATTATATTAATACACCTAATTCACACGACATCAACGACGTCAACCGGTCGAAGATTCCAATGAATTTACTTGATTTTTCACATGCAATGAAGGATTTTGAATTCCTTTAGTTAATGGAATTTGAAAGAATTTGTGCCCAATTCCAATTACTTTGTCAACACTTATTAAGATTATGTGAACTTAAAGGCTGGAATTCAAATTTCAATTCCATTTAATTTCTTTGGACGCCAGCGAACCAAACGCAATCAAGAGTATAAGGGGACGTTTAGTTCGCAGAACGTTTTGAAATTGGAATTTGTATAGGAAATAGAATTTGAAGGAATTGGATTTGGAATTTAAACATTCCAATTGGAATTGGAAACTGTTTGAATTAGAATCTCAATTCCATCGGGTTGTCAATGAATTGGTATCCATCACCCCGCACACACAACCCTGGTTCGGGTCGAAACGATACGGGTGGAAAAATACGGGTCGAAACAGTATTGGTCAAAACGGTTCGCGTCGAACGGTTCGATTCGAAACGGTACGGGTCAAAACCGTTCGCGACGAATCGGTACGGGTCCAAAACATTCGCGTCGAAACGGTTCGATTCAAAACGGTTTGCGTCGAAACGGTTCGATTCGAAACGATTCGCTTCGAAACGATACGGGTCGAAACAGGACGGGCCAAAACGGTTCGCGTCGAAATTGTTTGGGTTGAAACGATCAAGATTCCAATGAGTTTACTTTAATTCCTTCACATATAGGAAGAATTTTGAATTTCTTTAGTTAAAGGAATTTGAAGGAATTCATGCCTAATTCCAATTTCAATTTCATTGTCAACCAAACACATGATAGAATTGAGATACCAATTCCATCAAATTCTGTAAACCAAACATTATAATAGATGAAAGTCAGATTCCAATTCCCTTAAATTTATTGAATTCCTACGAACCAAACGCCTCACAATATGTTTTGAGTGAAGTCTTACACCTAGAGACGACACAACGGCTGTAACGCAAACATCATTAATGTCAACCATCGTTATAAATACATCTTCACCAACCTACATATATGTGCTCAATGCATATCTATTTTTCTATATCTTTTTTTTTTTGAAAGATTCATTTATTCACTGAGTGCCAAATATTTATTTTCGTGTTAAAGTTGGGTCACAATACTTCTCTGTTTAAATACTAACAATATATTTTCATCTTTAAACTTCGAATCAATAGTTAACCATTACTGAGTACTGGGCCTAAACTTTACTGCACCAAACATCAAATAATCATTTTTAATCTGAAAGCTGTAAAGCAATGTGTGCATAAACTTGTGATGAGGTTAATTCAGTCGTAGGGAAGATTCTTCTTTTCTCTTCCAAATACTACAAGTTGGATGGATATAAAGGGACAATATAAGTCAGTCAAAAATGCAAACATGTGAAATCAGATATTTATATTTTTAAGAGATTTTTTCCTAATTAAATTTACTAATAATAATTAAAGATAAGAGAATGATATGATAGAGATTATACCAAAATCTTAATTATTAATAGCAGTGTCGCACTCATATTTTTTCACATTTACATCACGTTTTGAAAATGTATGTTGAATTGGTGTCACTGAGTGAATAACAAATGAGTATCAAGTATTATAAAACGTAGAAAAAATTTCCTTACGTTGTTATGCGTCCCAGAACCATCAATAATGTTACAATGTTAAAACTTAGTATAAAGAAAGAACGAATGTTGTATTAGTTTTTTTAGAATTTAAAAAACTATTTATTAGAAAAAAGCTTTTATAATTTTTTCCACTAAAAGTTACCTGGAATCCTGGATATTTTCAGATGGGCTTAAATTCATTTTATTTATGATATCAGGCCCACCATTATCTCTAGTGAGAAGTAGGATTATTGATGAGCAATTATGTTATCTCTATCTGTAAGGGCTAAGACTACTATTAGCCCAACTAATTAATTTTATCTATGTTTATTTGTAAAGGAAGCAGATGAAGAGAGACGACATACTAGGAATTATTATTTAGGTAGGAAAGTTATACTATACGGTTGTGGCAATCAAGTTAGCATCTATTAGAAAAGTGGTGTGGTGCCAAAAAGTGTGAAGTGGGATGAGGCATGGAAGAGTGGCGTGGTGTACACGTGATATACACTTTTTGTATTTATCTTATATGTAAAAACTGAAACAAATCTATTAAATAAAAAACAAATCTATAAGCCACACCATATCACCATCGCCCACATCATCATCAACAACACAGAGCCCGACAAAATCTTGCCGCCCCCTCCCCCACGCTAGCCACAATGCCGCCTCCGAGGTGGTGCTCCGGTGTGGTTGTGGCTTCTACGCCACTTCCACACCTTATAGTCTTTGGTAGCCATTATAACCACCTAATTGGTAATGAATGGCTAGGATTAAAGAAGTCAACCCCTTCAATTTAAAAGAGGCGTGTGGGTTTTAAGAGAGGTACTATGGTTCGTCCAAGTGAATAATTTATCTCTCCTCCAATTCTTTCCATTTTTTAAAACGTTTATAACTTTTTCATACAACATTATTTTTTTTATAAAATTGCACCATCAAAACGAGTGTTATTATCTTTAAAACGAGTATGTTATTGCTATACTTTAAAAAAAAATCAAAAACCCAGATGCGTAAAGCACAATTGTAAAACCCAGATCGTAAAACGCGACTCACAATGGTAAAACCCAGATCATAAAACGCAATTCGAAAACCCAAATCATAAAACACAATTCACAATGGTAAAACCCATACCTTAAAACGTAATTCAAAAAACCCATATCGTAAAATGCAATTCAAAAACCCAAATAGTAAAACGCAATTCACAATCGTTAAACCTACATCGTAAAACGCAATTCAAAAAATTCAAAAACCCAGATCGTAAAACGCAATTCGAAAAAACCCAGATCGTAAAATGTAATTCAAAAAATTCGAAAACCCAGATTATAAAACGCAATGATTGACGATATTATTCAAATTTCTTATACAAATCGAAGCCGATTTCTTAGGATTTCCTGAACGATTGATGAAATTTGAATACTAGAGATACTAATCAACAATGGAATCGAGTGATTCGCTTCAAAATCAAGAGAGAGAGAGAAAATGAGAAAAAGTACAAAACTGAAATGGTTTTCTTCAAAAAAAAAAGTTGAAGAAACGTTGATTGATTGTTTGAATCATTGATTTATGAAGAAAATCGCACTAAGATGTAGTGCTTATAGATAGAGAAAATGAAGAAAATGTTGACAATGGTGGGTTTTGAAGATACAAAGAAAGATAAAGATGAGATGAAATTGACTAAAATATCATTCCTTCTTATTTTTCAATTTTATCAGGTGTAAGGCCAACATGATTTCTTACCCATTCTAGCAAGATCAAACTTCTTATTTGATCTTTGCCTGAAATTATAAAAAAGGGGCATCTTTATGCCGAATATTATATAATTTTTCCTTGCCATACCTAATAAAATATACTACATTAAATAGATTAGTTAGGCTTTGTTGGGAAAATGTTTTTAGTTTGTAAACAAGAAGTCCTGACTTTAATTTTTTTAACTTAACAATTTATATAACCCTCAAAAAAAAACTCTTTGCAATTGAGAGTTGTACTCTTTGTAGTATATGTTTTACTAGTTTTGTGTTGTTCTTTAGGCTTACATGGTTGTACCTCACTTTTCATATTTAAGTGGGTATTGGTTTTGTGAAGACTCGTTTGGTAAGACCACACTCTCTCCTCATGCCGCCTAACCCTATGAGCGCTGGATACAACCATCGTCTACGGTGGTTTCGGACACCGTTTACTACCTTGATATGTTTTTCTTGAAATTTCTGACACCCTCTTATTTTCAACTTTAAGATGATGCTTTGTTTGGTTCTAAACTGGACGATTAGGGTTTAGATTTTGATTTTGTGGAGTATTTGTACCATTTTGAACGTGGAGATCTGATTGCATGTCTAATCTCTAACATGCAATGCTGAAAACAACATGACCCGGTTCCTTTTCTGGGAGATTTGGTGTTTCATTTTTGCTGTTTGTCGTGTTTTTCTTTAGATTTTCGTTGTTTGTACCTCTTTAAACAGACTATAATTTATGTTCTATATTCCATGAAGATGAAACGAAACTTTCATCTAATATCTATACGATTAAGATTATTGTCACACTACAATCGATGGCGGAATCATCCGGGCGGACGTAAATAGATTGCTCGAGACATCATAACACTACTTGTGACAATATTTAATTCAAAACCGATTTCATTTCATAGATAATAATTGTCAATACATTACAAGGAAATAAAATACAACATGGAAAATTCAAAGTACAACAAGTTTAACATAATGAATAACATAATCTAGTATTTTTAAGTGCGTTTCTAGTGTCGTCCCTACTAGATTTCGTTATAGTCAACATCATCAACCTGCAACATGTTTAAAAGTATAGTTCAACACAAAAGCATTGCCGAGCACACAAGTTTTGATATAGCATATGTATGTAAAAAGTTTAAACAAAACCACATGGCAAAATTAACTAACTAGATTAATGTATCAAGGCATACAATTCTAAAAGTCAACCCAAAGTTTACCGCAAGAATTATAGACTTAACATGACCTCAAGAATACGGGCGGTGCGTTACAACTATAGCGCTATACATGTTAAGGGGATGCTCGTACGAAGTTAATGACAAGCGAATCACATAAGAATGTTCCAAGAATACAAATCATGTTTCACGTATTTTTGCATGTATAATGGATTGTTTGTGTTTGCATAATGTGTAAACGTGTTTGCATAATGTGTAAACGTGTTTGCATGTAATTTGATAAGTTAAACATATTGCACCCAAATGTGTAAAGCGTAAAAAGGGTGTTCGAGTGTACTCACGGTTTTGCAAAGCTTCCTTTGTAAATTCCGTGAAAAGTTGAATGGTTGGAGGATGGAACACCGAGTTATCCTACACGAGGAAACATAGGTGTGTGAGTAATTGGATTTTTTGAATGGAGGATTCGGATTTGGAATGTAAAGTACAAAAGTATGTATACACAAAAATAATCATCTAGTCTTAATACGCCCGTTTTTTGACACTATGACAACCCATATGGGTGAATGTGATTTCATGGGTTAAATTACCTATTAGAATCATAACACCGTGTTTAAGGCTTAGATGATATAACTATTGCCATGACAAGTAACCATAACGATTATTATCAAGGGTTCGGTTATGTATAAGTTTTATATATATATATATATATATATTATAGTACATAATAAGTCCAACATATATATCATAGATTTCATAGATGTCATGCATGGAGGTAGGAGGATAATCGTCCTTTAACCTCTTTCGTAAGATTCACCAATACACAAATTGTCACAAGAAAAATTCGGATGGTCATGAATGAAGTAATAAGAACGAAAAAGTACTATAATCACTATATCAAGTAGCCAAGTGAACATGAACCTGGTGAGCCACTTCCCACAAAGAAAGAGTTAACTAAGTGTAGGCGGCTAGACGGGGTTAGGTTACTTTCAAGCTAGCAAACCACTTGAGATTGGGATGGTAAAACATCAACTGAGGTGGTGGAATGATGGTAGTATAGCCAAGGCTTCCAAGTTATTCACACTCCTACCAAAGCACAAGTCTTGTCACAAGAACAAGCTTGGATGGTTTCAACACTTGTGGGTTAATAACAAAAAAAAATAGAAAGTTTGGAGGTAATTGACACCTCCGATTTTGTATGAAACAACCTTGGCCAAGCTCTCTAACCATAGTTTAGGTGCATGAGAGGCACAAGTTTGTAAGAGAAAACAATAGTTTAACAAAATTTTACAAAGATTTCTTCAAAAATAGAAAGTTTAGACCTCAAAATGGTGATGTTCCACCTTGGTTTTCCATGGAAAACATGTGGAAACACTCCTAGAGGTATTCCAAGCTTTGTAGAGAAAGAAGAAGTGAAGAAAATGGAAGAAAAATGAATATGAACTCACTTTTTGTAACTTAGATGATTCTGCCAAAACTTGATATTCCAGAGAATTAGAGAGTAATTTGAGAGTATAGAAGTGTTTGGAAAGTGAAAATGGTGTTGTGGAGGCTTAGTATTATAGAGAGGAGTTAGGGTTTTGGTGTTTAATGGAGTTTTAAGTTGATTAGGTGAATGGGAGGTGGAGAAGATGGCCAATCCTTGAGTTGGTAACAATATTATGCAGATTCAGGGGGTTGCGTCACGCGTAGGATAAGGGGGGGGGTCGCGCGATGCAACGCCTTCTATTTCTGGAACAAGTTTGATTTATTACGTTTTAGACCCCGAACTTCTTATTTAATGTTATTTCAAGCATAAACCTTAGTATTTACCATATTTTCAAGTATAATAAATGTGTGTAAGTATAAATCGAGTATAGAGAATGTATGTATGAGTGTTTGCACGTATAACAAGTATCAACTGCGTATAACTGATTAAATTACAAGTATAATGAGTATGTATAAAATATGAATTTCATTACGATCAAAGTCTCGGATTACAAAAGTTGTAATTGAAATACGAATACGATACGAATACAAGTTTTCATAAATAGGAATATCAATACACTTTCTAAATAAGAGGAATACTCAACGAAAAGATGTGGGTACTTAGTCTTCATATTGCTTTCGAGTTCCCAAGTGATTTCAACGCCCCGTTTGCCTTTCCATCGAACCTTGACTATGGGAATGCGATTGCGCCTAAGTTTCTTGGTGCCTCGGTCCATGATTTCGACCGGTTTCTCCACAAAATGCAAGGACTCGTTGATTTGTAAATCGACGAGGGAACTTGAAGTCCTTCTTCAGCGAGACACTTCTTGAGATTAGAGACATGAAACCTTGGGTGAACGTTGTTGAGTTCCTGAGGTAGGTCCAGTCGATACGCCACCATGCCAATCTTTTCGAGAATCTTGATAGGACCTACAAAGCGAGGAATGAGTTTGCCTTTCTTACCAAAACGAACTACACCTTTCCAAGGGGATACCTTGACAAGTACATGATCACCGACATTTAATTCCAAGGGTTTGCATCTTTTGTCAGCGTAACTCTTTGTCAGCTTCTAACTTTAGCCAGCCTGTCACAGATTTGTAGGATCTTGTCTGTTGTCTCTTGTATGAGCTCAAGACCAGTGATTTGAGCTTCTCCGATCTCATGCCAACAAATAGGAGAACGAAACCTACGACCATACAATGCTTCAAATGGTGCCATTTGAATACTAGCATGATAACTGTTGTTGACGAGAATTCTACCAAGGGTAAATGCGAATCCTAGTTGCCACCAAAGTCGATTATACAAGAACGAAGCATATCCTCTAGAGTTTGAATAATACGCTAGATTTGACCGTTGGTTTGAGGATGGAAAGCGGTACTCAGATTGAGATGAGTACCAGGAGCTTTTTGAAAAGTTTTCCAAAGACGCAAAAATGAAATGACCATCGCGGTCTGAGAAAGTGTAGATACGAGCCAATTTCTCGACTTTGTAGTCTTCACGAATGGGGAGAAAGTGTGCGGATTTGGTCAAATAGTCAATGATAACCCAAATACTATCGTGACCCGAGGAGGTACGAGGGAGTTTAGTGATGAAATCCGTAGCTATGCTATCCCATTTTCAGACAGGAATTTCTGGTTGGTGTTCGACTTTGGAACAAGGAAGGCATTTTGAAACGTAGACTGCGATATCTTTCTTCATGCCAGGCCACCAATAAGATGTACGTAAGTCTTGGGACATCTTGTCGGCACCATGATGAGTGGAGTATAGATTTGTGAGCTTCCTTCATCAGGAAGTCACGAAGGTTGTCACGATTAGGAATCCATACTCGATTGAGATAGTATAACATATCATCAGATTTGGATGTGAGTTGATTTTCAGCACCACACACATCTCATTGTACATGTTCTCGTTGATGGGCGAGTGTTGTGCTTACGAATTCGGTCCTGAAGATAAATTAGAATTTGAAAACAATGGATACTCTTCGCATGAGATTTATGACTAAGAGCGTCGGCTAACAGTCGCCTTACCTGGGTGGTAGCGAATCTCGCAGTCTTAGTCGTTTAACAATTCTACCCAACAACGTTGACACATGTTGAGTTCCTTTTGATTGAAGATGTGCTGAAGGCTCTTATGGTCGGTGAAGACCACACACTTGGTACCATAAAGGTAGTGTCGCCATATCTTCAGTGCAAAAACAACTGCACCAAGTTCAAGATCGTGCGTAGTGTAGTTTTGCTCATGAATTTTGAGTTCTCACGAAGCGTATTCGATAACCTTGTCTCGTTGCATGAGAACACAACCAAGACCTTGGTTTGAAGCATCGCAATACACGACGAAGTCGTCGTTTTCGTCGGGAAGAGCGAGGATAGGAGCATTACAAAGAATGTCCTTGAGCGTTTAGAAAGATCCTCTTGTTCGGAACCCCAAACAAAAGGTTTATCTTTTTAAGTCAAGGAAGTGAGAGGAAAAGCAATCTTGGAAAAATTCAAAATGAAGCGACGATAGTAACCAGCTAAACCAAGAAACAAACGAATTTCGGATGGGGACTTAGGAGCAATCCAATTCTTCACAGCTTCGATTTTCGTAGGGTCAACATGAATACCAAGTTCGTTGACGACTGACCAAGGAATTGAACTTCTTTTAGCTAAAATTCACACTTGGAGAATTTGGTATAAAGACGTTCGGTACGTAGAAGTTGGAGGATAAGGTGCAAGTGTCGCTCGTGGTCTTCTTGTGTCTTGGAGTAAATCAGGATATCGTCGATGAAGACGATCACGAAACGATCGAGAAAAGGTTTGCACACACGGTTCATCAAATCCATGAAGACCGCAGGTGCATTGGTCAAACCAAAAGGCATGACCACGAACTCGTGACCATAACGTGTGCGAAATGCGGTTTTGGGTATATCTTCTTCGATAACTTGATGTTGATGATAACCAGAACGGAGATCAATCTTGGAAAAGCACTTGTGCCTTGTAATTGATCGAAGAGATCATTAATATGAGGAAGAGGATATCGGTTTTCGACTGTAAGCTTGTTGAGCTCACGATAGTCAATGCACATTCGAAAGGATCCATCTTTCTTTTTGAAGAATAGGACGGGAGCGCCCCAAGGAGAGGTACTAGGGTGTATAAATCCTTTATCGAGAAGCTCTTGAAGTAGGCTAGATAGCACTCGCAATCCCGATGGTGCTAGATGATAAGGAGATTTAGTGGTGTGCGTTAAGCGTGATATGATTTTATTAATATTTTAAGTCCATTTTACGCATTAGTCAAGTTTTAAATTTATAAAACGCGATATTGTACTAACACTAAACACACACTTGGGCAAGTGCACCCATCGCGAGTGTAGTATAGTGTTGGTAAGATACCAAGGTCGTCCAAGGACACAAGAGCTTTTAATACCGATTTATTGTCAACATCTAATCAATCTAAATTTTGATAAAAGTTTTTAAAATTAAATCTAGAAATAAAAAGATAAATAAAATAAAATACAAATAGACAAGATAGAATCACTTGGATCCAACTCCTCTTTAATATACCCTTTGATGATTTTCGCACTTTCAAACTTTTTAAGGGATTATCTTAGTTATACTACTAGGCCTCTTTTTGAAGGTGACGTTACCCTCAAGCTATTCGCACCCCCGCTATCTAATACCTTTAGGGCATTGAAGGAGGTCCTAGTAAGCTTGAACCAAGTCCTCGCATGATCTATACACCGAACGAGACAAGAACTTTACCAAACCACCCTTCTAACCCCCTTCCAAGTAGTTGACGCGCTTTATATAGACCATAAAGACACGAATGAGCAAATCAATGACATTATGAAGAAATGGTTAGGAAAATTCACTTTCAACATAAGAAACTATTTATTAAAGTCATTAATACATATCCAATTAAAAAGTGTCAAAAGATTAAAAATCAAAAGTAATACATTAAAGACTTGTCTTCACCAAGTGATGTAAGAGATTAGCCAAGCATGGCCTTTGTTTGACAAGAACTCTTATAATCAATCTTGGATCCGAGACTACTACACATTCTAGAGATGTTAGATGGATGATGGTGTTGGTGTTGGTGTTGTAGTGGTGGTGGAATGGTGGCAAAGTGAGAGAGAAGTGGTTTGCCAATGGATGCCTTTGAAGTGAACCCAAGCACCCCTATTTATAGTCAGAACAGTACCCCGGCCACGGCCTCGAGTCCATTGGGCATGGCCCGTGGCCAGGTCTTTCTTTTCTTCATTAATTGCAGCTGTTAGTAGAGGGCCCCACACGCCCCCATGGTTTCTGGAGACGGCCTCGTTGTCAACTCTTTGATGTACTATCAAGATTCTGCAAAACTGATAGTTGACCACGCCCCATGGTGAGGTGGGCACGGGTCCGTGGTGGGCGTAGAGGCTTCTGTTTGTTTTGTCTGCACATGTGACGTCTGACCACGGCCCATGCCTGGCTGGGCACGGCCCCGTGGTCAGCTTATGTTATTCTTGTTTTTGTCTTTGGGGTGCTGCTGAGGGGTCGGGCATACCACGTTATTCCTTCTTCTTGTATTTATGTTTGTTTTGGCTGCTTATTTGCTTCTTTTGTTCTTTTAAGCTCATTTGATCCTGTAAATTCAAAAGGAACAAAGAAACGTGTTTTTTCCAACATTAGTACTGAAAAAGGGTTGGTTTTATGCCTTATTTGGTGTAATTTATATGTTGCATTTTGTACACATCAAATATCTCTACACTTGAATCTTTGCTTGTCCTCAAGCAAACTCTTTAAATGTGGCTTACACACCCAAATGGAATAGGTAGAGAAGAAGTTTTGTGGCTTGTCTTCAGTGCCAGGAATCCAAGATATTTATTTTAATTTTGTTTTTATTTTATTTACAATCCTATTCGTCATGATTTATTTAGAACACCTTTTGAAGAAAAACTATTTATTTAGGCATAACGTGCCTCTTTAGAATCCTATTTATTTATATACAAGTTCACATATCTCACGAGAGATCACTCAACACTCAGCCGAAGATGTATTTTTGTGATAACTCTCGATTCCGGCATGGAACTTACTTCTACCATATGATTGCCAAGCGATCAAACATCCTCCTTTTTAACTATAAACATTTGTAAATATCAAGAGGACTTTAGAAATGG
Source organism: Scalesia atractyloides (assembly GCA_947069175.1). Classification (NCBI taxonomy): domain Eukaryota; kingdom Viridiplantae; phylum Streptophyta; class Magnoliopsida; order Asterales; family Asteraceae; genus Scalesia; species Scalesia atractyloides. The sequence continues at coordinate 43,701,571 of CAMTDV010000014.1, forward strand.
TTTGACTTGGGCTAAGGGTAGGTGGTTTTTTGGGTTAATAGTTAGCAAAGTGGCGAAAAGCATAAAAAGCGTCGGTTGTCATAAATTTTTTTTTGCTTCTGTGAAATTTATTTGAACTAAGCTCATTCAAACAAGGTTTTCGAGGAACTTGTTTGGTTATTGCAAGAACTATTATTATTTTTTTATGTCACAATATAATCGCGGTTTTCACTAAAACAAATGGGTTTGAATGAAAAAAAATTTGGAGGGTAACGGGTGTTTGTTTTGCGGTTTTGAAACGAAAAGGTTTAGGCTCAAAGGGGTTAACTAGGGGGATTTTCGGTAGGGGAGTAAAAAGAAGGAAAATAATGGTTTTGAAAAAAAAATGGGTTAGTCCTAATGCCTCCATCATTTACTTACTTGGGTTTATGTTGGTAAGGACCGGGAATGTAGCGTCTTGGCAAGTTCTATAGTCGTAAGAACCAAACGGCTATTCACACAAGAAACGAAAAATGAGCATTTAGTTTAAAGATGTATGCATGTATGCTCGGTAAAGGCTCAAAACTCACTTATTGTGGGAATGGGTTTATAGTGTGAACAAGTATATATAATCAAATTTTAAAAAGATTTGTCATTCCTTTTTATAATTTTCTTATTTGTTCTTTTTATCACGATGCTATCGGTTGTAAATTTGTAAAAACATAACCTTTTTAGAATTTGTTATTCCCAAATTAAACCAAGACAAGTAAAAAAATGATTTTTTTTGAAAAGATTGGGGTGATTAGCAGTTCCAATACGAGTTTTGTGTAAGGCTTGTTACTAGGACTTGCAAGATTCAAGGTTTTAGCTTCCCCCCCCCCCCCCACACTTAAATTACACATTGTTATCAATGTGTCCAAAATTAAGTTTTTCGGTTGATTCGAATGTGTAAATGCATGTTAAAAACAAGCTTTTATGTTACTGGCACCTGGCCACGGGCCCGTGTTGTCCGGGCACGACCCCGTGGTAAGACTGCTAGTAACAGAACTTACATATGGTTGAGCACGGGGCATGCCTGGTGGCCACGGCCCTTGGTTAGGGTAACGCAGACAAAACAGTAGGTCAGGGGTTGGCCACGGGGCATGGGAAATGACCATGGCCCCGTGGTGGCAGTCTGAAATTGTTGAATTTCAGGTTTTGGCTTCTGGTTTCCGAGCTTAGATGGCACTAACGCATAGTGCATTCAAGCCTCCTGTGTACATGTTTTGCTATTCATTCACACCATACAAAACCTAACATAATGCCCAAATCCTAACTTACTAGCGTTTCAAATCCATCATCATCGCAAACATAAAACTAAAGGAAAATGCAGAAAATAAAAATGTCTAGAAAGTAAATTGTTCGACCAGGTCGCGCAGGCTGGAAATTGTTCAAAGAGAAAAGAGGGTTAACCTGGAAGCTTACCACACTACCGCCATCACCGCCGATCAATCCATGTCCTCATCCTCGTCCTCGTCCTCGTCCTCGTCACGATACGCCATGTGTCCCCGGATATATGTGATTTCATCTTGCAGAGTGGCGATGGAACGTTCCACCACTCCAACCCTGAAGTTGGCATTGCTAGCTACGTTGTAGGTGTTTTGAGTGCATAAAAGGTTTTCCTACAAAAGATCAGTCAAACTTTGGAAGTTAGGAAAACCTCCTCCTTGAGAGGAGAGTCCGGTTGGTAGTTGTGGTATTGAGGAGGGCGGTTTGGGTCATCTTGGAGGGCTAAGACTTCTTCCGGTCCCCATGTGTTTCCTTGGGCATTTCGGAAGCGGAATGAGCCGTCATCCATGTCTTGGATGATTCCCATGGATCGGCATTGGGCGAGATCTACCTTTCCCGACTTCGCACCCCAATGGAACGTCTTTGGGACGCGCTTGGCCACTTGGTTTAGTTGCATGTTCTTAAGGAGTAGGTAGGTGACATCAAGAGGTTGGCGGTTATCGATGCAATAGAGGCAAGTTAGCTCACGGAGGTTCACCACACCCGGTGGATGTATCGGTAAAGTGGGTCCCGCAACTACGAGCTCTTGGTTATGCTAGGATCGTATGCTCCGTCTCCAAGTTGAGCCCATGCCGTTTGACGCATGTTAACCTGGATTTCACGGAGCCACCCGTGAATTCTTCCCCAACAGATTCTTCTTCGGTGAATAAACCCACATTCACACCAAATTGAGCCATGGAGATGGAGAATAGTTGTCCGCCACATCTGAACTCGACCCCATCTGATTCGAACGGGTCCGCCTTGGTTTTGAACTTGAAGGTTCTATAAAACTCCATGTTAATTCGTAGACAGAATTGAGTTTGGTGTCAAGAGCGGTTCGAAGTGGACCTGTAACTAGCATCTCATAACGGCCTCGTTGTCCTACAGCCTTGAGGGTATCATAACATGTCTGCCTTGGTGCTTCTTCATGCCTTGTTTGAAGGATCTCGTAACGGGTTTGGTATTCCAACTCTGAAGAGTTGAACCTTAGAAACTTGTTGGCCATTGCTGCACAGAGGAATCACAGAAATGATTAGTGCGTTCAGATAAAATTTCGGAAGAAACTGAAAACAGGAAGCTGGACACGGCCCCGTGGTCACTGGCCACGCGCCGTGTTCAGCCATCCTTCCTGGCCACGCCCCGTGGTCAGGCTATTGTTACTGTAATTTTTCAAATTTTGACCCGGTTTCGAAAAGTTGAAAATTTTTGGTTGAGGAGGGGCGGTTTCCCCGAAAATGAAACCCTAAGTGCTGTGTTTCCAAAATCAATCCGTTTACCCTATCAATTTTAACTTTTCTGGTTTGAAAACAAGGGTTCATGGTTTATACTTGAAATCAGGTGATTCTTTGAACAATAGTGGTTGATTTACTTCATATAACATGTATGTAAACTATTACTACTAGATCTAAACAAAAAGTTAGGGTTTGATACGGTTCTAGTTCAAGAACCCTAGATTTTCCCCAAATTTTGGTGTTATTCTACATGCAAATCGTTAAACTAACTAGAGAAGATGTTAGAATCATACCTTGTAGACGTTGAACTGAATGAAAACGGGAATATGGCAGAAAATCGCAGAGGAACCAAAGCTTTTTTGGGGAAACAGGTCATGGTGAAATGAAGAACTAAGAAGAAAAAGGGGTTTATACCCGTCTGCACACCGACCACACCCCCGTTGGCCACGACCCCGTGGGCGTCTAAATATTATTAAATTTTTTTGTGCACGTGTGAGTGACCGTTTTCCCGAAAAAGGGTTCCCTTAGTTACTTTACCTATTCCAAAGCTTTTCCAATGTCCATCACCTACAAGACACGGTGTTAATTTACATATATGCACAAACCTTTGTCTAATCATACCTCACTTGCTTGTAGCGAAATATCTTCTTCGTCATCCTCAATGAATCCTTGGTAGAGCTTAAGCCGTTGTCCGTTGACCTTGAATGGAATGCCATTTTGAGATTTAATCTCGATTGCACCGTGTGGGAAGATATGGATGATAGAGAAAGGTCCGGACCACCTAGAATTTAGTTTTCCGGGAAATAATCAAAGTCGTGAATTAAACAATAGCACTTGATCTCCTTCTCGAAATTCATTAGTCTTAATATGTTTGTCGTGTAAGTTTTTCATACGTTCCTTATAAATTTCAGAGTTAGAGTATGCTTGATTTCTTAATTCGTCTAGTTCGTTTAATTGATAAAATCGATTTTACCGGCGGTTTCATGGTCTAAGTTTACGTTTTTTAATGCCCAGTAGGCCTTATGTGCTATTTCTACTAGCAAGTGACAACTCTTTCCATAGACAAGCTTATATGGGGTGGTACCTATTGTTGTTTTATAAGCGGTCCAGAAAGCCAATAAAGCGTCGTCTAATTTATCGGCCCATTCTTTTTTATTTAATCCTATGGTTTTCTCAAGTATTTCTTTTCAACCTCGATTGGTCACTTTGGCTTGTCCGTTTGTTTGAGGATGATATGCGGTTGAGATTCGGTGATAGACCCCATATCTTGTTAAAAAAAATTCAAGTTGATGATTACAAAATTGGTACCTCTATCACTTATCAATGCTTTTGGAATACCGAAACGAGAAAATAGTCGTTTCAAGAATCTTACCACAACTCTTCCATCATTGGTTGTAAGAGCTTCGGCTTCGGCCCATTTTAACAAGTAATCCACGGCCACAAGTATATACTTGTTTCCTTTTGATGGTGGGAAAGGTCCCATAAAGTCTAATCCCCACACATCAAAGCTTTTACAAACAAGAATACCAATTTGTGGCATTTTGTTTTGGAAGAAATATTACCTGATAGTTGGCATGCATCACATGTCTTGAGAAGACTTTGTGAGTCTTTATAAATGGTTGGCCAATAGAATCCTGAATCGAATACCTTTCTAGCGGTGCTAGTGGCTCCATGGTGTCCTCCGTTCGGACCTTCATGACAGTGGTGAAGAATCTTTCTTGCTTCGTTACCATGTACACATCATCGGATGAGTTGGTCGGCACAAATTCTGAAAAGATATGGATCTTCCAAAAAAATAATGCTTTACATCGGCAAAGAATTTTTTCTTTGATGATGTGACCATCCTTTCACTACGATCCCACTAGCCAAGTAGTTGGCGTAGTCGGCGTACCATGGTTCTTCTCGGTATTCCACCATTTCTAAGGAGATAGTTGGGAATTTTTCGTTGATGAGCTCGTCCCTAGTTGCTTCCAAAGCTGGATCTTCCAAGCCGGATAGATGATCGGCTGCAGTGTTTTCAGCTCCACTCTTGTCTTTTATTTCTATGTCAAATTCTTGGAGGAGTAGAATCCACCTGATTAAACGTGGTTTGGCATCCTGTTTTTTAAAGAGATACCGAATGGCTGCATAGTCCGTATAAACTATTGTTTTAGAAAGAACAAGATAAGAGCGAAATTTATCAAAAGCAAATAGTACTGTTAGTAACTCTTTTCGGATGTGGTATAATTTTCTTGCGCGTCATTAAGAGTTTACTAGCATAGTATATTGGGTGAAAATGCTTATCTTTTCGTTGTCCAAGACTGGTCCAACCGCAAAGTCACTTCCATCGCACATGATTCGAAGGGTAGTTTCCAATCAGGCGCTATCATGATTGGTGCATTGACTAGCATTCTTTTAGTGTAAGAAATGCTTGGTTGGTATCCTTGTCAAAGATAAATGGTGCATCTTTTATAAAAATTTTGTTAAAGGTCTTGAAATTTTTGAAAAGTCTTTGATAAATCGTCTATAAAATCATGCATGCCCTAGGAAACTTCTGATGGCTCTAACGAAGGATGGGGGTGGTAATCGAGAGATGGTGTCTATTTTAGCTCGATCAACCTCCATTCCTTCGTTTGAGATTTTGTGACCGAGTACTATTGTAACATCCGTCAAAAAAACGGATTTACCAAACCCGCTCCGTTTATTAACCGAACAATCAGTTAAAAATTTCGTTGCATATTTAATGCCCAATTTAATTTTAAACGATACATAATTAATAAGTATATTGGGTTATAAAAGTTTTATTTGAAAAAGTCTTAAAAATAGTGATTTAAAAATAAAATGCTGCTGCCGGGTTTCGAACCCGGGTCAGCCAGCGAATCAACAAGCAACTTATCTTTCAACCCTTCAACCACTGCGCCGCTTACGTTTCTTGTTCAAATTTGAAGACAATTAATTCATAACATGAGAATCAAATTCAAAACCGACGCGCCTATTTGCAGTCGTCGTAAATCCCGACTAACTCGCCATGAATTGACGATTTCTTCAGTTATAACGTAAATTTTAATCACTACATCGGTTATAACCGAGGCCTGAGTCCGCGACACAAGTTATAACCGCCGGAAAGTTTCTAACCGACGAATCAAGTCGGAAATCAGACCAAATTCATCGATGACCTGCCCTATAAATACCTCCTCGAACCTCTGCTAGCTTTTTCGCTCAAAATCGCACCTTTACCCGACGTAATTCCACTCACCGGAAAAGTTCTGTACCTCGCCGGAAAACCGAGCCCTTCACTTCTGAGCCTTACTGAACACCCAAAAGTTATACCGAAGCCACTCACATCCATCTCAAGCTCTCTGAAGACTCTCTGCCGCAAGACACACGTCGCCGGAAGTTTCTGCTGTCACCGGAGTTTCGCCGGAGAAACAGAGGAGTCCAGTTCGGTATACCTTACGCCTAATTTTTCATTCTCTTTATTTATCTCACCTGTAATTAACCTCAAAACACTAAGAGAACATGATTAAATCGACGAACCAGTCGGACTCCGATTCTGGTTTAGTCTAACGAAGAAGACGAAGTTTTCCGTTGTCTATATGTATAATTAAAATCACGATATAACTCGGGTTAGACACACAGTCCAGCGGTGGACTGTGTGCACATAAAACACGCTTACGTCTCGAGTTCGAATCTTGTTCCACGCACCTTCGCCTTAATAAAAATATTCCTTTTTTTTTAACCGAACCGGAGTCACTGCGTAAGATGTTAAGTTTAATAAAAACCGGAATAATAACCAAGATAGACACACAGTCCAGTGGTGGACTGTGTGAATGTTTAATCACAGGACACGAGTTCGAGTCCGGGCTACTGCACCGGTCCGGACAATTATTAAACTTTTTATTTAAGACAGAAATGAAAATATTTAGTTTGTATATAAGTATAATAAAAATCGGTTTATTTAACAAGTTAGACACACAGTCCAGCGGTGGACTGTGTGTTAACTCAACCCACAGGTCCCGGGTTCGAGACCTGTGGAGCGCCCCGGTTCGATGCTTTAAAATTGTTTTTAAAATAAATGATTTTCTGTTTAAATCAATTAATATATAAATATAATTAAAAACAGAAATATTTCGGGTTAGACACGTAGATCAGTTGGTAGAGCTGCGTGCACGCATACGGGAGGTCTCGGGTTCGAGCCTCACTCAGCGCACACTTACACACAATTAAACCGGTCAACAGTCAAAGTCAATGGTCAACGGTCAACGGTCAAAAAGTCAACATTTTTTTTATTATTTTTATTTATTTATTTTATTTAAAAATCAATTAAAAATACTTAAAAATAACATTTCTAAGGTTAGAAAATAGCCTTAAACTCACAAAAATACACCCAACAATCCTACTAAAATGGATTAATAAAATCCGTTTACTTACCAAACCATTATGCCATTATTTAGGTTAATTTCACTCGTGGTTAAAACCACTTCGTGCACATTCAACATCATCAACCAACGCACCCAATGTGAGTGAATCTTACAACTCCCCTTTTTAATTACACGTTTTGGGTGTGTCATGTGTCACAAAATTAACTCGTTTATTTAAACTTGTGCCATACCATATTGTTATCTAAACTTAGATTGTATATATATTGTTTGTAGTCATGTATTTCATTTTGTCAATTTATATGCAATTCATTCATTAGGCCCATCAGTTCCTCGTGAGAGACGAGTTGAGCAACGCGCGCCTCAAAACAAATCCATTATTGTTCGTGTGTGTATTATTTAGTTTATATTGTTTGTAGTTATATATTTTATATTGTCAAGTTTATGCAAATCATTCATTAGGCCTATCAGTTCCTCGTGAGAGACGAGTAGAGCAACGCGTGCCTCAAAACGGTCCATTATTGTTCATGTGTGTATTATTTAATATTAATTGATTGGTGAATAAGTTTACATATATTTTTACTCATGTGTGGTTGTGCACTTTATTTTACAATCAATTAAATAAACTTGTTCAAATGTTTTTCATAGGATTCACTCGCCAACTTTTTGTTGATCCAAAAACCCTTTTTACACATGATACAGGTGAACAGGATGAAGCAAGGAAAACATAGGAAATGCCTTAGAAGAAAACAATGAAGCCTAGATTGATGTTAGGACATGATGTAATAATGATTGTATAATTCCCTTTAAAATTGTATTAATGAATATGAAACGTTATAATAAATGTCATGAGCTTTGATGATAACCCAATCATGCCCCGATCACCTTTTCCGCTGCGGGTCGGGGTGTGACAGATTGGTATCAGAGCCATGACTATAGGGATATAGGATAAGTTATTAGACCCTTAGAGCCTATACTATAGTCTGCCTAAATTTTAATTGATTAGGTGGTTACATACAAACTTATGATATTTATTTATTTCATATTTGTTTATACTTACAGTCAAACATACATACTTACATACACATTCATTATACATATTTCAATGTTCATATATTCAAATCATTTTCATACTCTCATTATTCAAAGATTTTGTTGCAATTTTCAAATCTCATCAAAGTAAGTTATGCGACGGGCATGTAGTAACTGGAAGGGTACAAGTACCGGTAGTCGGAACGTCCTGTCTAGGTTGGCATTCGTATAAATCCAATATAACGAACCAGTTTGCCTACCTGGGGACTAACGATGAGAGTACGAAGGACCTATTAGGCCAAAGCATGCCACACCAAACGTCGTTCGAACTAACCCACTTTGAGGTGTCACCGTGTCTACACCTGGACACATTCCGAATCTCATACGTTATATACATATTTCTCGATTTTCTCCGGGTTTTAGTGTACGTAACCAGGCTAACACATGCGAACCATATGAAAAACCCGGTATTCATGGGGGCCCACATGATTACGAAGGTGAAGTATGGCGGCATGTAGGGCCTAGTGACGAGCAAAGCCCAAGACATCCTATGGATGTAGTAGATTTATTTTTCTATATTTATTTTACGAATGTTCATTCCTAAATGCGACCCATGAACCCAAAAACATCCAACTCATACTCTTGACATGTATTTCTTGTAGATGTCTTCTAATCTCGGCCATAGGAAGATGAGAGCAGGAAAAGCCCGCGAGCGCATGGCTGCCCTAATCGCTCAACAAATGGCTGCCGTAATACCCAACATTGTAATCCAAGTCCAACAAGCACTTACCGCGAATCCTGTCAATCAAGAAGATCAACACGTTATCAACCCTCCCCCAAATACCACTAAATGCACCTACAAGCATTTCAAATCATGCGACACTCCAAAATACAAAGGGACTGAAGGCGTCACCGCTCTCCTCCATTGGTTTGAAGAGATGGAGAACACTTTTCTAAATTGCGATTGCCCCGATGATCGCAAAGTGCGATATGCTACCGGTCGTTTATATGGAATAGCACTTATTTGGTGGAATACAGAGAAGGCCAAACGAGGTGTTAAAGATGCTATGACTTTAACTTGGGATGAATTGAAGGAAATCATGACCGGACGATTTTGCCCAAGGAGCGAAATCAAGAAATTAGAAGATGAGTTTTATTCGTTGAAGCAAAAGGAAGGAGACCACACCACATACAACAAAAGATTCCTCGAGTTACATCAAATGGTTCCCAATTTGTTCACTCCCCTCTACCGTTTGATCGAGCACTACACTAGTGGTCTTCCGTCAAAGATTCAAGACTCTGTAATAAGTGCCACACCTGCAAACTTGGAAGCAGCAATGGAGTTAGCTACAGAGCTCACCGAGAACCGAATCCGGAATAAAGACTTCAAGGAGGAGAAGAAGAAGGATAAAGCATCGACTGAAACCTCCGACTACACCCAAACCGAATCCCCTTCTCAACCCAATTCTAAGAGAAAAAGAGACGGGCAACTTTTCGCTACTATCCAACGTAATCAACCAATTTCACACGCCATACCCATCCAAGCTATCCCAATCACTCAAGTGGCACCCAACTCAACTTACCCAAATAAGAAACCATATCTTGGACCTCACCCTCGATGTAACACATGTTTTTATCACCATCCCCTTACCTTACCTTGTCGACTATGTGCAACTTGTGGACGCTATGGTCATTTGAGCAAGGTTTGCCGCACCTTTCAAAACCAAATCTCTCCCCCTACTCAAAACATGATCCACACCTATCAACAACCCCAATACCCCATGTTCCCATATGTTCGAGTTTGTTTCAATTGTGGCGACCCTACCCACTTTAGAAACACGTGCCCTCGATTGGTTAACATCATCAACGCTCAAGCTCAGTCAAACCCAGTTAACCAAGTAAATCAAGAAAACCCAATCCCTAGGCCACCAGCAAGAGGAAGAGTTTTTAACATCAACACCAATCCTGTCGAAGATAATGACGGCCCAAACGAAGATACCCAACTAGTCCTCTTCACCGAAAATCCAGATTCAACTCCAATCGTTTAGTTTTATATTTTTCTTTATGTTTTAGAATCACATAGAACCAATCATAACTTAAGGATAAAGCCAATGAAACTCTGACAAGAATATGGTGGATACGCCGTTGGTACTTCCTATATATAAGTATTTTTGCCAAAGGATCAGAAGCATTATCTGGCGGTTATGAGAGGTTCCATGTGTAAACTGTTTGAGTGATTATTGTTTATTATTTTCAGTACATGCAATACGATCGGCTCCGTTTGATTGAGCCTTGATCGCACAGACATTTTTCATTTTCAGTACATGCAATACGATCGGCTCCGTTTGATTGAGCCTTGATCGTACAGACATTTTTCATTTGCAGTACATGCAATACGATCGGCTCCGTTTGATTGAGCCTTGATCGCACAGACATTTTTCATTTTCAGTACATGCAATACGATCGGCTCCGTTTGATTGAGCCTTGATCGCACATACATTTTTCATTTTCAGTACATGCAATATGATCTTGTGGTTGTTGTATTTGTTGTAGAGTCACATAGAATTAATCATAACTTGCTGATAAAACCAATGAAAATTTGACAAGAATATGGTGGATACGCCGCTGGTACTTCCTATATATAAGTATTCTTGTCAAAGGATCGGAGGCATTATCAGGCGGTTATGAGAGGTTCCATGTAGGATTTAGTATGTTTTGGTTGAAGTTTGTTCATTATAAATTTCAGCGTATTCAATTTCATCATTTAAAGAAGTTGAGCTATGTCTCACTTCCACAATGACTAACCTCTCCATCACAACAAACGAGAGAGGTGTTGTCATCATTCAAACATGTATGCTATCAGAATATGGACTCAAATATTGGTTGTTGTATTTATTTATGTTCTAGAGTTATATCATAGAACCAATCATAACTCACTGATAAAACCAATGAAAATTTGACAAGAATATGGTAGATACGCCGCTGGTACTTCCTATATATAAGTATTCTTGTCAAAGGTTCAGAGGCATTGTCAGGCGGTTATGAGAAGTTCTATGTAGGATTTAGTAATTTCTTGGTAACTAATCATAACTTGTGGATAAAACCAACGAAAATTTGACAAGAATATGATGGATACGCCGCTGGTACTTCCTATATATAAGTATTCTTGCCAAAGGATCAGAGGCATTATCAGGCGGTTATGAGAAGTTCCATGTAGGATTTAGTATTGTCTTGGTTGAAATTTGTGTTACATTTATATCATCTCGCCATTTAAAGAAATTGGATTGTGTTCCATTTCTACATAAACTAACCTCTCCATCATAACAAACGAGAGAGGAACTGTCACCATTCAAACTTCTATGCTATCAGAATGTGGATTCAAATATTGGTTGTTGTGTTATTTATGTTCTAGAGTTACATCATAGGACCAATCATAACTTACCCATAAAACCAATGAAAATTTGACAAGAATATGGTGGATACGCCGCTGGTACTTCCTATATATAAGTATTCTTGTCAAAGGATCAGAGGTATTGTTAGACGGTTATGAGAAGTTCCATGTAGGTTGTAGTATTAGAAGTTCTGCTTTAGGATATAACCATATCCTTCCAAACATATCAAAACTCTTACGCATGATATCATATTTAGCGAATCAACTTTGCTTATCAATATTTTACCGTAGGCAACAAAAAGCGATTCCTGTAACAGGATACTTAACCCTTACAAGGGACGTTACCGCCTCAAACAAAATTTAAACTCTTACTCTTCTTCTAAGTACGTAACTGTCAAACTAAACACCATCATTTTTAGTCAAATATATCACTACTTAAATTTCGGGACGAAATTTCTAAAAAGCAGGGGATACTGTAACATCCGTCAAAAAAAACGGATTTACCAAACCCGCTCCGTTTATTAACCGAACAATCAGTTAAAAATTTCGTTGCATATTTAATGCCCAAATTAATTTTAAACGATACATAATTAATAAGTATATTGGGTTATAAAAGTTTTATTTGAAAAAGTCTTAAAAATAGTGATTTAAAAATAAAATGCTGCTGCCGGGTTACGAACCCGGGTCAGCCAGCGAGTCAACAAGCAACTTATCTTTCAACCCTTCAACCACTGCGCCGCTTACGTTTCTTGTTCAAATTTGAAGAAAATTAATTCATAACATGAGAATCGAATTCAAAACCAACGCGCCTATTTGCAGTCGTCGGAAATCCCGACTAACTCGCCATGAATTGACGGTTTCTTCAGTTATAACGTAAATTTTAATCACTACATCGGTTATAACCGACGCCTGAGTCCGCGACACAAGTTATAACCGCCGGAAAGTTTCTAACCGACGAATCAAGTCGGAAATCAGACCAAATTCATCGATGACCTGCCCTATAAATACCTCCTCGAACCTCTGCTAGCTTTTTCGCTCAAAACCGCACCTTTACCCGACGTAATTCCACTCGCCGGAAAAGTTCTGTACCTCGCCGGAAAACCGAGCCCTTCACTTCTGAGCCTTACTGAACACCCAGAACTTATACCGAAGCCACTCACATCCATCTCAAGCTCTCTGAAGACTCTCTGCCGCAAGATACACGTCGCCGGAAGTTTCTGCTGTCACCGGAGTTTCGCCGGAGAAACAGAGGAGTCCAGTTCGGTATACCTTACGCCTAATTTTTCATTCTCTTTATTTATCTCACCTGTAATTAACCTCAAAACACTAAGAGAACATGATTAAATCAACGAACCAGTCGGACTCCGATTCTGGTTTAGTCTAACGAAGAAGACGAAGTTTTCCGTTGTCTATATGTATAATTAAAATCACGATATAACTCGGGTTAGACACACAGTCCAGCGGTGGACTGTGTGCACATAAAACATGCTTACGTCTCGAGTTCGAATCTTGTTCCACGCACCTTCGCCTTAATAAAAATATTCCTTTTTTTTAACCGAACCGGAGTCATTGCGTAAGATGTTAAGTTTAATAAAAAACTGAATAATAACCAAGATAGACACACAGTCCAGTGGTGGACTGTGTGAATGTTTAATCACAGGTCACGAGTTCGAGTCCGGGCTACCGCACCGCACCGGTCCGGACAATTATTAAACTTTTTATTTAAGACAGAAATGAAAATATTTAGTTTGTATATAAGTATAATAAAAATCGGTTTATTTAACAAGTTAGACACACAGTCCAGCGGTGGACTGTCTGTTAACTCAACCCACAGGTCCCGGGTTCGAGACCTGTGGAGCGCCCCGGTTCGATGCTTTAAAATTGTTTTTAAAATAAATGATTTTCTGTTTAAATCAATTAATATATAAATATAATTAAAAACAGAAATATTTCGGGTTAGACACGTAGCTCAGTTGGTAGAGCTGCGTGCACGCGTACGGGAGGTCTCGGGTTCGAGCCTCACTCAGCGCACACTTACACACAATTAAACCGGTCAACAGTCAAAGTCAATGGTCAACAGTCAACGGTCAAAAAGTCAACATTTTTTATTATTTTTATTTATTTATTTTATTTAAAAATCAATTAAAAATACTTAAAAATAACATTTTTAAGGTTAGAAAATAGCCTTAAACTCACAAAAATACACCCAACAATCCTACTAATATGGATTAATAAAATCCGTTTACTTACCAAACCATTATGCCATTATTTAGGTTAATTTCACTCGTGGTTAAAACCACTTCGTGCGCATTCAACATCATCAACCGAACGCACCCAATGTGAGTGAATCTTACAACTCCCCTTTTTAATTACACGTTTTGGGGTGTGTCATGTGTCACAAAATTAACTCGTTTATTTAAACTTGTGCCATACCATATTGTGATCTAAACTTAGATTGTATATATATTGTTTGTAGTCATGTATTTCATTTTGTCAATTTATATGCAATTCATTCATTAGGCCCATCAGTTCCTCGTGAGAGACGAGTTGAGCAACGCGCGCCGCAAAACAAATCCATTATTGTTCGTGTGTGTATTATTTAGTTTATATTGTTTGTAGTTATATATTTTATATTGTCAAGTTTATGCAAATCATTCATTAGGCCTATCAGTTCCTCGTGAGAGACGAGTAGAGCAACGCGTGCCTCAAAACGGTCCATTATTGTTCATGTGTGTATTATTTAATATTAATTGATTGGTGAATAAGTTTACATCTATTTTTACTCATGTGTGGTTGTGCACTTTATTTTACAATCAATTAAATAAACTTGTTCAAATGTTTTTCATAGGATTCACTCGCCAACTTTTTGTTGATCCAAAAACCCTTTTTACACATGATACAGGTGAACAGGATGAAGCAAGGAAAACATAGGAAATGCCTTAGAAGAAAACAATGAAGCCTAGATTGATGTTAGGACATGATGTAATAATGATTGTATAATTCCCTTTAAAATTGTATTAATGAATATGAAATGTTATAATAAATGTCATGAGCTTTGATGATAACCCAATCATGCCCCGATCACCTTTTCCGCTGCGGGTCGGGGTGTGACAACTATTCCCTCCGTTACCATGAAATGACATTTTCCCAATTAAGGGCGAGGTTAGTTTCCTCACACCGGGACAACATCCGTTCAAGGTTATCAAGGCATTGGTCGTATGAATCTCAAAAGATAGAAAAGTCGTCCATGAAAACCCCCATGGTTTTTTCTATCATATCTTGGAAAATGGCCACCATGCAACGTTGGAAAGTTATGGGGGCATTACATAGACCAAAAGGCATGCGTTGATAGGCAAAAGTTCCATAGGGACATGTAAAAGTTGTTTTTTCTTGGTCTTCTAGAGCTATCGGTATTTGAAAGTATCCTGAAAAACCATCTAAAAACAACAAAATTTGTCACCGGATAATCTTTCTAACATTTGTTCAATAAAAGGTAAAAGGAAGTGGTCTTTCCTAGTTGCCTCATTTAATCTATGATAGTCTATACAAACTCTCCATCAGGTGACGGTCCTTGTTGGTATTAATTCATTCTTTTCATTACTTACCACCGTCATACCTCCCTTTTTAGGAACTACTTGAACGGGACTCACCCAAGGGCTATCAGAAATTGGGTAGATGAGCCCTGCATCAAGTAGTTTGATGACTTCATTTTTAACCACTTCTTGAACATTTGGATTTACTCTACGTTGTGGTTGTATTACCGATTTATAGCCATCTTCCATCAAAATTTTGTGCGTGCACATGGAAGGGTTTATTCCTTTTATATCTACAAGCTTCCATGCAATCACGTTTTTATGTTTTTTTTCAAAAGTTTAATTAATTTTTCTTTTTCTATACTAGTTAACTTTGAAGAAATAATTACCGGTAACTTACCATGCTCGTCTAGAACCAAGTGGTAGGTCTTTAAGAGACTCCTTATTCGTTTGCTCTTTATTTTGGTCCAGAACCAAAAAGGTTTGTTCAATGGCGTTCTCTTCTTCGACAAGTTGGTCGATTTCTTCTTCCGTATCGGGTGGTTCATCTTCACCTTCAATTAAGGGGTTGTCGTTGCCGAATGGGTACTTTATGGATTGGTCAAGATTGACATACCTTTTGTCGGCCCCTAATTGAATTGGTAGGTTGTTTTGCTTCTCATTAATCAATGCTTGATGGGTTTTCACAAAAGGTTGTCCCAACACAAGTAAGCATCATCGAGAATGATAAAGTCGGTTAGGACCACCGTTTGGTTTGTTTGCACTAACACATCTTCAACTACTCCTGCTGATTTCATCAATTCCGATTAGAGAGAAAAATGGGGATTTAAAGTGGAGAGAAATCACGAATATTCAATTTTTCGAAAATATAGTTAGGCATTATATTAACACAAAGATCCTTATCAATTGTAATATTACTAATAAAGGTGTGTTGAAAGAAACATGGAACCGGTGTGATGTTAATTTCAAATTGCTCATCTTTTATTAGCGTAGTTTGATCGTTTGTTAATTTAACCCTAACCATTTCGTCAATTTTAGTGTTAGTGTTTAACTCTTTTAAAAACTTCGTATGAGTTGGTACCAAACAATGATTTTCGAAAGAAGGTGACAAAATGCTAATTTTTTGAAAACTGGCTCTTATTTAAAATCATTGTTTTTGAATCTCTTTTGTCGTTTGGTTCATCTGTTGGTTTTTCACTTAGTTGTTCTTCATTTTTACTTCTTCAATTATTACTTCCTTAGTATGAACAGCCTCTTCCCTATCGCGGGAATTTCTTATTAAGCGTTCAAGATTTTTGAGACTTTGTATAAGGCTTTCGGCTTCGGGGATGATAGTTGCTGGTGTTTCGTGCAGTTTAGAGGGATACGTGTCCCGATCAAAACTTGACTTCGGAAGTTCAAACCTTGGTTCCTCATAGTGAGTATATGAGGTGGATGGTTGGAAAAAGTCACAATATTGTATCGAGTGGGATTCACCGCAAATGGTACAATATTCTTCGTCGTAATCATCCTCTATGTAGTAGTGAGTGTAATCTCTGAGTATTGATCCATAGGAAAATACTCAGCAGATTATAGAGTCTCGGGGTCAGCAAACAAGATTTAAAGACTAAAACAGAAACTCACCACGGCCCCGTGCTGAGCAGGCACGACCACGTGGTCAAATTATGTATCTGGGCGTTTGAAAATTCCCCGTGTTCAGCTTACTGTTTTGCTAAAAACTCCTAAAAATTAAAAAACGAGCGTGCAGTTTTGAAAAGGTTTTGAAAAATGATTAAGCCGTCGATTTTAAGCTTTCTTAAAATCCTTGTGTCCCGGGCAACGGCGCCAGAAACTTGGTATGCGTTAAGCGTGATATGATTTCATTAATATTTTAAGTCCGTTTTACGCATTAATCAAGTTTTAAATTTATAAAACATGATATTGTACTAACACTAAACACACACTTGGGCAAGTGCACCCATCGCGAGCGCGGTATAGTGTTGGTAAGATACCGAGGTCGTCCAAGGACACAAGAGCTTTTAATACCGATTTATCGTCAACGTCTAATCAATCTAAATTTTGATAAAAGTTTTTAAAATTAAATCTAAAAATGAAAAGATAAATAAAATAAAATACAAATAGACAAGATAGAATCACTTGGATCCAACTCCTCTTTAATATACCCTTTGATGATTTTCGCACTTTCAGACTTTTTAAGGAATTATCTTAGTTATAGTACTAGGCCCCCCTTTTTGAAGGTGACGTTACCCTCAACCCAGTGGTTTGAGTCAGCAAGGATACAATCCCAAAGGGTCGGAATATTGAAAGATAATTAAATAAGTTATTAATGCGAAAAGTAGTAGGCCCCTCTTTTGAAGGTGACGTTACCCTCGGCTAAGTGGTCTGAGTCAGCAAGGATACAATCCCAAGAAGCCGGTTTAATGTTTTAATAGTAGTTTACATATGAGGGGTTCAAGCTATTCACACCCCCGTTATCCAATACCTTTGGGGCATTGAAGGAGGTCCTAGTAAGTTTGAACCAAGTTCTCGCAGGAAAGGCAAAGTATTCCTTGCATAAGTACTTGTTCGCTTGGGTACATGACATAAGTTTAAGGCCTTTCGAAGGTTTCTCGCCATAGACATGCAAAGAATCACCATTAGGAAGAGGGAAACGAATGAACTTTTAAGAGCAAACGACTTCAGCACGAACTCGCCTAACCCAATCCATGGCTACTATGATATCGAACCTACCCAATTGCATTGGTATGAGGTCAATTGAAAACGTATGATCGTTAAGATTCAAAGAACACTTAGAAAGAACAGAATCAATAGTGACAAACTTTCCATTAGCGACTTCGACCGCGAATGATTTGGGCAACTTAGAACGTATACATTTTAACAAAAGTTCGAATTCAACGGTTACAAAACTTTTATCCGCACCAGTATCAAATAAACATGAAGCATAGACATTGTTAACGAGAAACGTACCGTTGATGACGTTGTTTCCGTTCTGAGCCTGAGCTGCAGTGATGACGAAGGCTCTACCTCGCGCTTGTTGCTGCTGCTGGTTGTTGTTGTTCCGTTGAGGGCAGACGTTGGCGAGTAGGGTCACCACATTTGAAACAGGCTCGACCAGGGGCTGCTTGAGGTTAGGCTTGGTTTGGTGCGGGGTTTTGGGTTACAACAACGGTTTGATGTTGGTTGGCTGGTGGTTTTGGGCCATAGCGGTAGTGGGTGGCTAAATGCCCAAGCCTATCGCAATTCGTGCATAGGCGGCATGGTGCTTGGATAGGGTGATGGTGATGGCATGTTTTACATTGGTGTTCAGTCCCAGTGTATGCCTTCTTTGGAAGCTCGGGGTTTGTTGGTGCAAACTATTTGATGGGTTGAGGGTTTGGCAGAGTGACTACCGCATAGTTTAGGCTCAAAGCCTTCCACTTCTTGCCCTTGTTGTTGTTTTTGGGTGGCTTGGGTGGGGTAGGTTCAAAAGTGGTTTTGGTGGTGGTTTGGTGCGCATTCTTTGATAATGCCTTGTTGGAGGCTTCATACAGAACGCAATTGTTGTTGAGTTTGGCTATGAGGCGATAGGTATCCTCGATGGTTTTGGGTGAGGCAGTGTCTACGAGGTTCATGAGTGAAGGGGGAAGGCAGCGAATGTACTTTGCAATGGCTTTGTCAACAATGTCGATTTGGCTAGGGAAAATCACACTCAGTTGTTTGAAGCGAGCTGTGAGGCCAGCGTTATCGTTCCCAACTTGTTTCAAGTTCCAGAATTCATTTTCGACTTTCTGGCGCTCTTGGGGAGGACAAAACTCGTCTTCCGTTAGCTTTCTGAGGTCGGTCAAAGGGAGGACATGAGCGGCATCGTTCCCACGAGCGTTACGCTTGGAGGTCCACCAATCAAGAGCTCTTGATCGGAAGACGCCCGTCGCGTTGATGGTACGCAGGTGATCAGGGCAACCACTTTGGAGGAATGTAACTTCAATGGCTTCAAACCATTGAAGCATCACAGTGGCGTCGCCCTCACCAAGTTTTCCAAAAGTACACAGATGGCTCTTGTGCTTTGCACTTTGTAACACATTTAGTTCCCATGATTTTTTTAAACTACATGGATGGTCCATTTGGTTTGCACTTTGTATTGCATTTAGTCCTTAACTTGAACATGCTAAACCCTTTAGAATTGTTGGTTGGGGACTAAATGCGTTACAAAATGCAAATCACAGGGACCATCCGTGTACCTTTGAAGAGCTAGGTACCAAATCCAAAGTTTTGGTAATTCACATGGACCATTCATGAACTTTTCTATAATTGATATATTTTTAAAATTTATCATCAGGTTAACCAATTAACTTTTTTTAACCCCATCATCGAGTCAGGTACTACCTTCGGGTTTTGGGTTCCATCTTAATTAGGTTCGGTATTCAGGCTCATATAAAAAAAGTCCCTAATATAATATTGTAAACAATCTAAATAAAATACATTCTTGATTTAATAATATATATATTTAAAATTAATACAATTTACTTGACTAAAAAAAATCTGTAACACATTACATTGTTTTTTACCATGAATACAAGATTCGTTAAAATAATTCACAAACAATACAAGAAATTCGAGTCCATGTTTACAAATTACAGGTCCGTAATTTATAAATTACTGAAAATATATCAATAAACAAACGATAGAAAGTGATGATCTCCAAATATTTTGAATTACAAAATCACATGATTGTACAAGCATGAGGGTTATCATCACTAAAGAGTGAGGCAGCGGCTTCATCTGATGCAATAGCAACCGAGTAAACCGAGGGGGTGTGGAAGAAAGCATGGAGATTATGTTGTGACAAATCCTTTCGCGATGTCAGATCATGATAGTATTGGTTAGCAATATGAGTCGGATACTTGTAAAACGAAGCAAAATGAGCATGACTTGGGTAGGGCCATGGCTCGACGGCTTTGCCTGTCCGCTTTATCGCTTTGATCACTTTTCTTTCGTCCAAGGCGTAACCTCTCACCACTATCTTTTGCATCTCCATTTCGATTTCAACTTCTTCCACACCTTTACAAGATTTAAACAATAATTTAAAAAAAATATTTAACATATTACAAAATGAAGACAAATATATGCTACTACTAGTCTTAGTCTTACTAATTAATATTAACTAGTATTAAGACCCACCGCGTTGTGATGGGGGTGTAAAACTATTTCAAATAGTACCAATGTCACACCCACCGCCAAGAGTTAACACGTATTAATGTGAAGAAATTATATCGTAACATAAAACATAGAAAATAATAACTAAGTCGACTTAGTACCCGCTCATTGCGACCAACCTGTTATGTTAAACGGGAAAAAAAAACGACGTAAAAACTTTCGTATGTTGCGTCGTCTTAACTCACAAATTTAGAACGAAATGTTAAACGAAACATAATAACGTTGAATCACGCATGTACGTTGCACCATGTTAACTCGCAACATTTAGAATGAAACGAAAAGAAAAAATTTACGAAATATGATAAGTATAGGGGACCAAAGTTGAAAGTAAAAAAATGTAAGATTAAATTGTAAAAGATAAAACTTTTGGGTTAGAAATAAATTTTGGATTAAAGTGTAATATTAATTTTTTTTTTGAAAACACCCATAAGCTTAGTGTACAACACCCCTAATGCATATACATGTTGCAATTTTTTTTTTGAAAATACCCTAAGCTTTATGTACAACACCCCAGTGCATATAATTAAAAGTGTAATATTTTTTTAAAACACCCCTAAGCTTAGTGTATAACACACAGTGTAATATTTTTTTAAAACACCCCTAAGCTTAGTGTATAACACCCCAATGCATATACATATTGGAATTTCTTTTATAAATACCCCTAAGCTTTATGTGCAACACCTCAATACATATATATGTTGAAAATTTATAGTATGTAAATATAGCCTATAAAGGTTAACAGTGTATGAAACAACTTCTTTTTAATAACATAAACGTTTCTTAGAGTTAATTACGTTTTCCGTCCATGTGGTTTATCAAAAATCACTATTTCGGTCCATTAATTTAAAAATTGCGAAAACAGTCCCTATGGTTTCACTTTCGTAACTATTACAGTCCAACTACACTAACGCATCCAGTTATTCCATTAGTTTACTATAATTACCATAATGCCCCTGTTATTAATATTAAAATTAAATAAAATAAAGAGTTAGTTACGTTTTTCGTCCTTGTGGTTTGTTAAAAATAACCATTACAGTCCATTAGTTCTAAAAATTGCCAAAACAGTACCTGTATCATTCATTGTACTTTCCACTCTCCCCATTTCTTCCGGCCACTAATTTCCCCCATCACACTCGACGTCAGTAGGAAAACTTGAGGCATATTGACGTCGGTGATGAAGAAAGTTAGGTGGCCGGAAGAAATGAGGAGAGTGAAAAGTAAAGTGAAGAGACAGGTACTGTTTTGGCAACTTTTAGAACTAATGGACTGTAATGGTTATTTTTAACAAACCAAAGGATGAAAAACGTAACTAACTCTTTATTTATTTTAATTTTAATATTAATAACAGGGCATTTGGTCCTTTCAAGTAAACTAACGGAATACTTGGATGGCGTTAGTGTGGTTGGACTGTAATAGTTACGAAAGTGAAACCATAGGAACTGTTTTCGCAATTTTTAAACTAATGGACTGAATATATGATTTTTGACAAACTACAGGAACAGAAAACATAATTAACTCTTTATATGTTTTAATTAATGCCAATGATGTGTGGTGGTGTTGAAAGCGCTCCCAAGCAAATCAATTTCAATTTTCCATCACTTGCACCCCTGTAGGTAGGTAGGTAGGTATAGTCAAAGAGGTGTACAAGGGGCAACTGTGAGACATCTGCTAGGCAAATAAAAGATTCGAGCATCAGCGACTTTCACACCTGCTACAACAGAAGAGGCAAATCAAATGGAAGCGAATAGTAGTCCAGTTCAAGAAGATAACACGGAAAACGGGGTAGATCTGCGGATGGTCGACGAGACCAAACGAATGTTTTACGAGACTACGACGGTACAGATGGGGACAGCAATTGGGATAGAGGTTAGTGGTTAAAAAATTATGGGGAAGAATTATGGAGCTGCAGAATTTGAATGGGTCAATTCGGATGGCAGATCAGGTGTGCATATGGGATCCACTGTTCTTTCGAAAGACAGATGTTCTTAGATCTCAAAATTTCCTAATAATCTCAGGAACGTTACAAGGTGGTGGTGATGGTAAATGTATACGCCCCACAAACACTACCGAGAAAGCGGGAACTTTGGAACACACTCTCGGAAAAATTCAGATTAATGGAGGATCTTTTGGTGATTATGGGAGATTTCAATGCAGTTAGAAGCCCGCAAGAACGTTTAAATCCGGTGTTCAATGCTGGTTGCGCAGAGGCCTTTAACGACTTCATAGAAGACAACGGACTCTTGAATACCCAATGGGTGGAAGGAAATTTACAAGAGTATCAGGGGACGGCGAGAAGATGAGTAAATTGGACCGCTTCTTAGTATCATGCTCTTTTTGGAATCAGTGGCCAGCTGCCGTTGTAATGGCACTACCCAGATGTGAGTCGGACCACAATCCTATCACACTGTCCACCACGGTATGTAACTTTGGATCTATTCCTTTTAGATTTTATAATTCTTGGCTTGGGAGGGTTGGATTAGATGAGGTGGTCATCCAGGGACTTCAAGATTCTAATCTTGTTGGTGCCCCAGATGAGAGGTTAGCGGATAAGCTTAAAAAGATTAAAATAGGATCAAGGGGTGGTTAAATATGGAACACATAAAAAATAATGTATTAAAAAATCAAGTGGAAACTAAAATTAGAACCCTTGAGGAAGAAATGGAGCATCGAGTTCTCAATGAGTCTGAGAAGCTGGAATGGGTCGATTGTAAAAAACAAATGCATGAGTTACTTCTAATTAAAGTAAACAGAAATCTAGGGTCAAATGGGCGGTTGAGGGTGATGAAAATTCAGCTTTTTTCCATGGGCTAATCAATAAAAGTAACATTGATAATAGAATAAGTGGGGTGAACATAAACGGGGTTTGGATCACTGATCCTGATAAAATCAAAATGGAAGCTAGAAAGTTTTTTGCCTTCAAATTTCGTGAACCTTGCGCAACACAGACCAAATTTTTTGGTTCCCAATTTAAAAAACTCTCAAATGAGGAGGCAAACGGACTCGTGGCTCCATTTGACGTCCTGGAAATAAAAAACACAATATGGGATTGTGATAACGATAAAGCCCCGGGGCCGGACGGGTTTAATTTTGGGTTTATAAAGCATTACTGGGAGATGCTTAAGGAAGATTTTGTGGGGATCATGAACAACTTTCACATCAACGGGTCCATCAGTCGTCGGTGCAGCTCTTCCTTTTTAGCTTTAATCCTGAAAGGAAGGGATCCCTCAACCTTTAACGACTTTAGACCTATTAGCCTAATTGGATGTATCTCTAAAGTTATATCCAAAATTTTGGCTAACAGAATTAAAAAGGTGATGGGCTCGGTGATAACGGAATATCAAACTGGTTTTTTATCTGATAGGAATATTCTAGATGGCCCGTTAATTCTGAATGAGATAATATCTTGGGTAAAGAAATAAAAAAGAAAGCTTTTGTTCTAAAAATTGATATTGAAAAGGCATTTGACTCGATAAATTGGAATTTTATTGACAAAGTAATGCAACAAATGGGCTTCCCATCAACTTGGAGGATGTGGGTAAGGGGTATACTGTCGTCATCAAGGGCATCGGTATTGATTAATGGTTCACCTTCGTCGGAATTTCAATGTTATAGGGGAGTCCGACAAGGTGACCCACTATCACCTTTTATTTTCATAATCGCAATGGAGGCGTTAACTGGGTTTTTACACAAAGCGGCGTCTATTGGGAAAATAAAAGGCATTTCATTTGCCAAATAATGGACCGGTAATAACACACATGATGTATGCGGTCGATGTTGTGTTTTTGGGAGAATGGGATGAAAGCTCTATTCGAAATATAATTCGGCTGATGAGGTGCTTCAATCTCATCTCCGGACTAAAAATTAATCATGACAAATAAATCTTTTTGGCATAGGGTTGGGTGAAAATACGGTTGAAGAAATGGCCGCATTATTCAATTGTAAGGTCGGGAGATTCCCATGTAAATACTTAGGAATATTGGTAGGTGCAAACATGAATCAAATTAGACACTGGAATGGGGTAATTGATTGCTTTAAATCTCGGCTTTCCTTATGGAAATCCCGAGCACTTTCGGCGGGGGGCAGACTAACTTTATTTAAAACAACACTTGATAGTCTTCCTTTGTACTTCTTTTCACTATTTAAAGCGCCGCAAGGTGTTTTGGATAAGTTGGAAGGCCTACGAAGAAGATTCTTTTGGGGAGGTAACGATGAAAAATCTAAAGAGGGACATTTTACCGGGTTCGTCTATATGTAAACTGTGTAATGACATGGAAGAAGACGCTGACCATCTCTTCACTGGATGTTACGTGACCGTGCAACTATGGCAAAAGATAAGTACTTGGTGCAGGATTCAACAGATTCAGGCGAGAAACACAAAAGAATTACTGAATTTACACAAGATAGAGATAGTTGATAAATACAAGAAAGAACTTATTCAAGTAATCTTTTTGTCAACTTGTTGGGAGATCTGGAAAGCAAGAAACAATCACATCTTCGGCGGCAAAAGAATAAATCTTGAAGCAATCTTCGGGGAGATTCAAGCAACATCTTTTATGTGGGTAAAGTCTCGGGCAAAACGGATAAGCATAGAATGGAGAAATTGGGTGAGGTTTGATCTGGAAAGATAAGGAAATAACTTACTGTTTTCAATTGTATGTAATTTGTCTGATCTAAGGTGTGGCTTAGTAGCTTACTAACCATTATATTGTAAAAATTTTGGTGATGAATGAAATGTTGTTGTTTGCCGTTCAAAAAAAACATAAACTTATATATTTTCTTTAACAGAATTCAAAATATACATATTCAAGAATCGAGATGCTTCCATTAATGATAAAGTAACTGATTTCTTTATGGGTATGTCTGCATTTTTCTTACATGCAGAGTAAATGTATTTAGACTAGTCAACACTTTTCTGGTGGTCAAATGCAGAAAATGGTATTGGACTTGGACCGGTCTAAGCGCAAGCTTCCATAGGCAATAACCAATAGCCCAATAAACATGTTTTCTATTTAATTTGAGTTACCTACACTATCAATTCAAGAAAACTACACAATGGATCCATATACAATACCAAAGAAAAAAGACAATGAGTCGTAAAAAAAGACACAATAACAAAAATACATGATCTGAAACAAAATTTTTTAAATTTACAAGCTAAAAATCGAAAAGCGAAAATCTATAATCTATGTCGTAGAGTTCGATGAGACGGTTCAATACCGCTAGAATGAGTTTAATTGAAGTCCATTTGATAACATTTCTACGACATCTTAGTTTTAGAAGATTGTATATTTAAACCTTTTCCTTATATTTATTCCACATTTTATAAAATCTTTGTAGCGTATAAAGAAATGCTACATACTAGATTATACGACACATAAAACACTTGAAAAAAAATACACGACGACACATCTTAAGCCATATAGAGAGTCAACTTTAAATAAGCCTGTGTAACGCTATGCTTGAGAGTTGAAAAAAAGTATGTTAAAGAGTTACATAATTAAAACAAAATTATGGTGGTTTTGTGGTTGAACTGTTTGAGAAAAAAAATAAATCAATGGGAAGAAGAAGAAGAGCTTACCTTTGAGTTTGAAAAGAGCTTTCTTAAGCTTAGAAGCACAGCCATGGCAATCCAAGTTTGGAACTCTCAATTCCACCACCTGCAACCATCCAACATTATTAAATTATATTATTTTCTTAATATCATATATTGTGTTATACACACATAATTGTATATGTATTATTATGTAATATATAATGGAGATATATACTTACAGACATGGTTGTGTGTGGAGCAAACACAGAGAGAGTAGTTTGGAGTAATAGAGTATGACTTAACACACAGAGGGATACCCTCTATAAATATGGGGTCTGAGAAGATATTCTAATACAATATAACAACGGTTATAATATTTGTAATTTCAGTTCATAATAATACAAGTTTTAATTTAATACAATAACTTAATAAATAGTTTCAAATATATATGAAATATCCCTTGATTATATTCTAATAAACAATATTAGTGGAACAAAATTTAATATTATCATTTAATCATTGTAAGTTGACTAATTGTTAAATTCTAGCAATTCAAAATAATTTCGTTTAAGTGATTATGTGGTAGGAGTGCAAGTTGAGTCAAGTTAAAGTGAAGCTTAGTTCATTAAATTTAACAGAGTTTGACCTTTTTTTAACGACAAGAACGACGTGCTAACCACCGTGACACCGAGTGTTGTGACCAAGGTCAACTACTCGACCGCCGCCAGCTCCTTACCCGCCCGAAGGCACAACAATTGAATAATCGGTAAAACCTCGTCTCTCAAACCAGAGTATTTCAAGCCTTAGCTCAATTGAGACTAAACTCGGTTATTATTTATTTAGACATATAACTATAATTTTTTGTTCTAATATATATTATTTATTTATCATAATTATATATAATAATACGAATTATGTAATATATTTGTTACACATAAGAAGCTAATATGTTTATGTAAATAAAATGACAATTCAATTTTTTAACCAAGTTATTTGAAGCCAAGACTTGGGTCTTTTACTAAACTAGTTTTAGTTTAGGTTTGAGTTAGGGTTTGAGGTCACTTTAAACTCAACTTGACTCAAGGTGGCCTCAAGCTTTTTTATCCATCTAGTTTTGAGTAGACCAAGAGCGGAGCGGCCCGGCCCGTCGACACCCTAGCTTTAAGTATTTTGGGTTGTGAAAAAGAACTGAGATATTATTCTGCTATAAGGATTTAATATCATAATTATTTTTTTCCTATCAAATATTGTTATCACAGAAGTACAGAACATAATTATTAGTCTTGTCATGAGGCTATAAAAGAAGTTAGAAAACGCAATAAAAAATTACTGAATAAATATCAAATAATGTATTATTATAAAAGTAGCTAAAGTTAATGGTTTAGTACTAAAAAATAAGAAGTTTTATAAAAATAATATTAAATAATCCAAAAGCTGTAGCACATTTATAGGGGTGGCGGGCCAGGAGCATGTTTGAATATTCAAAGGGGCACGGAGACAAAGCCAACAAATGGCTGGAATTGGGGAGCGCACGGGACCCAAGGCCCAACCCAAAAAGCGAACCCCCTTTCTATCTGGTTTTTCCCCAAAGCAAATATTGGTTATGGACTCACGGTGTTTACCTTGAAATCGTCCAAATCGACTATCGGTTCGGTTTCGTGGGTTTTACTTTTTGGTTGGTTGGTTTAAAATTTTCAAATCGTAACAAACAGCTTGATTTACGATTTATACTGAAAGCTGATAGTATAAAACCAGATTGGATCGTAAGATTTAATAATAAATTTAATGTATATTTAATGATTTATATTTTTTGTATTAAGCAAGTGAAAACTAAACTAGGTAAATAATACTTGAAGTGGAACTATTGGGCTTTATATGAGCTTATCCACCGTATGGGCTTAATTAAAATTTATAATGCGTCTGCTCAAACAAAACCTCAATAATTCTTGTCGGTAACTAGTTATCTTATTATTATTAACTTATTTTGATGTGATAACTAAACTAGAGATTAAACTATTTGTTTCCCTCTAGCCAATGATTCAGTGTGAAGTTTGACATCTAAGTGTATTTTTATTATGGGAAATTGGATTTTAATAATTTTATCTACAAGTGCTCGGTCACTTGTAGTCTTGTTTTTGAATATTTTCACTGGTAGTCTTACTTTTTAACTATTTTGTCTTCAACAGTCTTCAAATAAAAAAACTTAATGGAGTTAAGTTTCATTTCCAAATTACAAACTGATGTTTTAGGGCTTTAATCAGAACGAGGATACGAGTCGATTGATGTAAAACTTACATCGAAACGGTGCTCTAAACGACGAAAACGGTGCTTTCATTTGGGTGTTTAAACTTCCAATTAACAAAAATCAAGCCGTTTGGAGCACCGTTTTGAGATAAGTATTACATCAGTCGACTTGTATCCTCATTCTGATCAAAAGCCCTAAAACATCAGTTTGAAATTTGGAAAAACACTTAACTCCGTTAAGTTTTTTTAACCGAGGAGTGTTGAAGGCAAATAGTTAAAAGTGGGCTAAACAACATAGAGAACCATTTCCTTTGAGTAATCATAAAACTACTAGTTTAGGGGAACTTGTATACTTAGATGTTTGGGGTCTTTATAAAGTTCAAAGTAGGGAAGAACAACTTCTTTTTAACTACAGTAGATGATTACTCAAAGGATGTAGGTATGCTTAATGAAAACCAAACATGGAGTTTTTGAAAATGTTGTTGAGTTTGTGAATGTAACTAAAACCCAGTTTAAGAAAGAAATAAAATGTTTTAGAAGTGATAATTAGTCAGAATTTGTTAATTATCAAATGACTTTGTTTTGTAAAGATAAATGAATCATTCATCAAACTCCATGTACATACACACCTCAGCAAAATGAAATAGTTGAAAGAAAGCTTAGAAACTTGTTAAATGTTGCTAGGACTTTATTATTTCAAAGTTGTTTACCTGTTAGGTTTTGGTCTAAATGTGTATTGACTGCTGCTTATTTGATTAATAAGACTCCATGTTTTTGAAAATGTTGTTGAGTTTGTGAATGTAACTAAAACCCAGTTTAAGAAAGAAATAAAATGTTTTAGAAGTGATAATTAGTCAGAATTTGTTAATTATCAAATAACTTTTTTTGTAAAGATAACTGAATCATTCATCAAACTCCATGTACATACACACCTCAGCAAAATGGAGTAGTTGAAAGAAAGCTTAGAAACTTGTTAAATGTTGCTAGGGCTTTATTATTTCAAAGTTGTTTACCTGTTAGGTTTTGGTCTAAATGTGTATTGAGTGCTGCTTATTTGATTAATAAGACTCCATCTTCGGTGCTAGGTGGAAAAACTCCATATGAGTTGGTGTATGGGTTTGAACCTTTCCTTAATCAACTGTTTGGGTGTTTGTTTTAGTGTTAAATGAAATTAACAAACGTAGTAGTCGGGCTGAAAATTGTTTTTATTGTATACTCCAATGAAAAGAAAGGTTATAAAATGTATAGTTTAGATACTAAAAATGTTTTGTTTACCTGAGATGTAAAGTTCTTTGAAATGTTTTTCCATTTAAAGATAAGAATGTTTTAAAACAGTTTTGGTGAGATTACTACTTTAAACTGTTTTGACATGTATGAAAACACAAAAACACAACAGTTTCAAATTCCAATGATGCAGGAAAGGATCTTAGAGAAACAGAGACACATGGATCTCAGCAATCAGAGTTCAGTTGTACTGCACCTGTAGGCTTGGCTGTAGATAAGCAACCCAGTAGCAATGAACTTAAGATTATCGCGCTAAGCATGTGATACCTGTTATTGAAGAACAATCCACTTTCGAGGAACAATTAGTAAAGAAGTAGGAAACCAAAGCCAACCTAGAAGGTCAAATAGGAGTTATTCCTTCCCTAGAAGCCTTAGTGATTTATAGTAGAAGGAAAAGTTAAATATGAGATAGAAAAGGTAGCGAATTATTCTAACTTGTCTAGTGAACATAAATGTTACACTTCTTTATTAGATAAAAGTTGTGAGCCTAGGAACTTTCATAAGGCTACTAAGGATCCTAATTGGGTGTCAGCCATGATGAAGACATTAAAGCTCTTCATAGAAATGACACGTGGGAATTTAGTTTAATTGCCTCTCGGTAGAAGTGTAGTTGGCTGTAAGTGGATATACAAAACGAAATATAAATCCACTGGTGAAATTGAAAGGTTTAAGGGCAAGCTTGTTGCCAAAGGTTATAGTAAAAAACAAAGTGTTGATTCTGATGAAACATTTTCTCCTGTTGTTAAACGTGTGACTGTTAGATGTATCTTATCTGTAGCAGTTGAAAATTAGTGGAAATTGTATCAGCTTGATGTTAATAATGCATTCTTATATAGTAATTTAAATGAAGATGCTATATGTCCTTGCCTAATGGATATGATCAGAAGGAGGGAGGAATATGATTCGACCCGAAGTGTTAAGGCCATGGTGTTAGGGCCTCCAAACTGTATGAAGGCTACCAGACTCATGCCCCACTTAGAAGAACATGAGGTCCAAAGACTCCCCCTCAATATTTCAGCCACAATAGCAGGGTATAGGGTCGTCCGAATTGTAACGCCCTGCTATTTCAAACTTTCTATATTCGGAAAGTTCATGTTGTAATTCTATTATTGGAAACTTTTATAATTTTGTATTCATCTTTCAGTTGTAATCGTTATTTCGAGACTCGAATTATAATGAAAGACATGTTCTATTTTAATCATGTTCTATTTTATTATATCAAACTCATTTGTATTCTATATATATATGCTACTTGATCCGCAATACACGCAAACGTTTGATAAATTTACAATATGTGACTTACATGCTGAAATACGAAACTTATACGCGATGTTATACTTGATCATACCTGTTAATACTCATTAGTATGCTTGCATTTCATAAATAAACCTTGTATTATGCCTTTTATGCGAAAAACACCCTAAAACAATCAAAATACAACTTCAGGGACTAAAATTGTCAAAAATCAACAAAGTTTAGGGATTTTGCCCTCTGGCACCCCGCGACCTCCAAAGCCTTTCCCTCTTGCCCCCCGCCACAAGGAAAAATCCGCAGGAAGTTTAATTCTGGTCATGGATTGGGCAATTTGGTATTTGTAGGATTGTGCTTTCTTTATTAATTACGCACCAAACCAAACCCTAATAACTCCTTATAAAACCTAAGCCTCCTCCACACTTTCTCCACTTTGCAAACACTCTAATCTCTCTTTCAAACACTCTAAATCCAGTTGAGAAATCAGTAGCAAGGCAGATTCACTCAAGTTGCAAAAGTGAGCATAACCTCACTTATACTTCATCTTTTTCATTCATTCTTCTTTCAAACCACTTGGAACAAACTTGGGTATGATTCCATGGGTTCTCCTTAGAGAATCCAGGCCTGGAACTTCACCACAAAGGCTCCAAAGTGTACTAAACTTTCTATTTTGATTCTAAACCTTGTTAAACTTGTTCAAACTTGAGTTATCTCATCTCAAACCTATGTCCTAATGCTTACAACACTACTAGTGGTTGGTTAGGCTTAAAAATAAGGTTGAGACATGTCAAACTAGAGGTGAAAACCTCACAAACTTCTTGTTTTCAACTTGGGTTTACACCCACAAGTAGTGTCCAAGCTCAACTTGTGCATGTGTGATGATGGTCTAGCCTTGGCAACCCATCTTGAATCCACACACTACTTGATGTTTCATATTAGATTAGTTGTTGTTATTACTTAGTTATTGACCCTCCTTGTGTTTATAACACAAGTGTAGTGGTGAACATTCGAGGTGTCTAAACAGAAGCATGTTCTTCCTACCTCCTACATGAAATCCATGACACTAGAGGTACCTAAATGGAGACTTTATTCTCCTACTTCATGCTTGATTTATGATTTAAAAGTACCTAATCTAAGTATATTATATATGTATATATATATATGTGTGTGTGTGACAAAGACTTAATAATAACTCAATAGTTACTTGTTAAGAAACTCGTTACATCATCTGAGGACCATACACTTGTTACGATTCTAATGGGTCTTGAATCCATGAAAAAACACCAAACCCTTGAGGTTTCTATAATGTCAAGAACAAGTGTCATGAGTACAAGATGATTATTTTCATAACACTATTTTCATGTTATTTAAAACTCCGAATCTATAATCTCCCGTTAACTCCCAATACTCATACGCCTTGTTGCTTCTTGTAGAAGGACGAGGTGCACCAAGATAATCAACCCAACAACTCTCGGAATTCAAGTCAAGACTTGTAAAACCGTAAGTATACTCGATCCCGTTTTCCATTTAAAATTTCGGGTGCAACATGTACAAAAAACCATGAAACTAGTTTACAAATTACTCTATCCATTATAACATGATACTTGTTTATATAATCTATTAATGCATGCTATGTAGACTTGTGATATATGCTCATTAACTTTGCTAGCCAACCTTAACAATATAGCGCTATAGAAGTAACGCCCGCCGTATGCTTGTGGTGTAACATTCGTCGAAAAACGGGTTTCAAAACCCGCTTCGTTTATTAATCAAATATTCAGTTATAATTTTTCGTTGCGTATTTATTGCTTAAATAAATTTTAAACAATACATAATTAATAAATATGTTAGAATTTAAAAACCATAATTTATAATTAATAATAAAAAGTGAATAAAAAAATAAATTGGAGACGCCGGGTTTCGAACCCGGGTCACCCACAAACCCAAACACACAACACACCGCTCCGCCACACACTTCACTTGTGATGAACAAGGAAACAAATAACACTTAAGGTAAAACCAAAAATCAAAACCGGACATCAGCGCGCTCAGAACGCGGAATCGCCAGAGTAAGACCAAAACTCCGCAAATGTGGCCTTTCCTTTTGACTAAAACGCGATAACCGACTACGGCATCAGTTATAACCGATGTTTAACCGTCAAATTCGGTCATAACCGCCAGGAAAATCTTCAATCGCGAATCAAGACTCAAAAGGCGGACACAATTCATCCAGTTCTTCACTATAAATACCCACTCAATCTTCTGGAAATCCTTTCGCCCAGAACCGTGCACTTTTTCGAAGCTTTAGCTCGTCGCCGGAGAATTTCAATTTCGCCGGAACTTCGCCGGAATCGATCGTCAGAAAACCATATTCATTCATCAGTCGGTATAACTGTCTATACTTCTCTGCTATTTATACTTTAATCTTTCAAATCAATAATCAAAACTGTTAAAACAGTTCATACCGCCGGAAATCGCAAAATCAGAGCCGACTCTAGCCGGAAATTGAAGAAACCACTCTGAGTTGGTACATCATAATCCTTATCCTTCTTTTTCTATTCCAATTCAATCAAATTATAAGTGTTGTTGGTCAATTAAACAAACAATCGGCTTCACAGTTTCTGTGTTCTTATAAATGAAGAAGACGAAGTTGACTTGTGTATTAATATAATTAAAACCAGAAAACTAAACGGGTTAGACACACAGTCAGCGGTGGACTGTGTGCAATTATAACATTCAAGTCCCGAGTTCGATTCGTGTACGTATCCGGTTCCCGCAATAACAAAACATTTTTCTTTTAAGTTTAACAGTGCACCCCTCAGATAATACTTAAGTTTAATATAAATCTTAATTTAAATGGGTTAGACACCCAGCCCAGTTGGTTGGGCTGGGTGCAAATCAAAGCAATGGTCACGGGTTCGATGCGGGTTATACGCACCGGTTCTGCATATTTTAAAACCTTTTTAAAATAACTAATTTCTGAAATATTCTAGTTAGTATATAAATATAATTAAATCTGAGTTTATTTCGGGTTAGACACGTAGCTCAGTTGGTAGAGCTGCGTGCACGTATACGAGGGCTCCCAAGTTCGAACCTCACTCAACGCATATAAAAACACAGTCTGACCGGTCAAGACCCGGTCAACGGTCAACGGTCAAAAGTCAATTTTTTATTTCTTATTTATTTCTTTTTAAGTTATTTATTTAATAGAAAAATCATTTAAAAATACTTAAAAATAAGATTATTAAGATTAGAAAACTTCCTTAAACTCACAAAAATAAATCTAAAAATCCCATTAAAGAGCACTAATTAAAAATATTAATCTCAACCAAAATTTATTTATTTATCAAATCATTTTTGTTATTATCTAGGTTAGTTCTTCCCTCGTCAATCGAATAATAAATTCGTGCGCCTTCATCATCATCAAAGAACGCACCCATTGTGAGTGAATCTCTATCAATTCCCCGTTTTAATCATGTTTTGGGGTGTATCATGTGTCGTATAATTTTTTTTATCATATATATAAACACTTGTGCATACATCATATCCATGATCAAATGTGTATAAATTGTTGTGTGGTTTATATGTAGATTGAATTTATCATTTTCAGTGCACGCATTTCATTAGGCCCATCAGTTCCCCGTGGGAGACGGGTTGAGCATCAGGTGCCTCACAAGATCGGCTCCGTTTGATTAAGCCTTGATCTCACATTCATCATCATTCATATCATATACTCATCCAAAGTGGTTTGTGTTTGTTTACTTATATATGTTTGCTCACATGTGATTATTGCACAAATTTTCCATATTAAATAAAACAAGAAATTAATAACAATGTTTTATCAAGGTTCACTCGCCAACTTTTGTTGACCCAAAATATCCCCCGTTTTACATATGATACAGATGATCCAGCTGAGACAAGAAACACATAGGAAGGCCTAGAAGAATAAACAAGTTTAAGCTTTGGAATAGTTATATAGTTTCATTTTCTTGTAATTGTATGAATTTTGTTTTGGATAATTAAGTTGTAATTTGAATTAAATAAATATGAAACAATTTAGTAAACATTATGAGCTTTGGTGATAACCCAATTATGCCCGACTTTTAATCCGCTGCGGGTCGGGGTGTGACAGATTGGTATCAGAGATTATGACTATAGGGATATAGGATAGGTTATTAGACCCTTAGAGCCTATACATATAAAAATTCATGATGTTTATATGCTTTATGTTTATTTATACACTCAATGTTATGCAAGCATGCTCACAAATACATGTTATTATACAATGCTCATCATGAATCATATCCTCATAACATATCATATCCATGAGAGCACACACCTCACGATTACCATGATTTTTGCAATAATTTTTGTATTTTCAAATTACATCAAAGTGAGTTCTCATGGCGGGCATGTAGTAACTGGAAGGGTACGAGTACCGGTAGTCAGAACGTCCTGTCTAGGCTTGGCATTCGTATAAATCCAAAATAAAGGACCAGTTTGCCTACCTGGGGACTAACGATGAGAGTACGAAGGACCTATTAGGCCAAAGCATGCTATACCAAACGTCGTGTGAGCTAACCCCACTTTGAGTTGTCATTGTGTCTACACCTGGACACCCTCCTACCATACATCTCGCAATTATATTTTCTGATTTTCATTCGGGTGGTGCGAGTGTTAATCCGCAACACCAATGTGAATCCTACCAAGCCCAATAGTCATGGGGGCCCACATGACTACACAGGCGACGGTATGGGGGACATTGGAGGCCCAAACATGAGCAAACCCAAGACATCCTATGGATGTAGTTGAATTATTGTCAATTATGTTATTTTTCATTCTTTTTACGACACATGACACCTAGAAACTTCTTAAACTCACAATCTTCCTATGTATGTTCCTGTAGATGTCGGCTAGGCAACTACGTGGAGGTAGAAAGTCAGGAAGATCAAATGAACGCTTGGCCACACAAATTGCTAAACAAATGGCCGCAGTGCTTCCTGACATCGTAATTCAAGTTCAACAAGCTCTCACCGCAAATCCCATCTCCCTCCCAATCAAGAGGACCAGAGCGTCGCCAACCCTCCCTCCAAAAAGTGCTCCTACAAACACTTCAAATCTTGCGATCCCCCAAAGTATGAAGGGACCGAAGGTGTTACCTCCCTCCTTCACTGGTTTGAAGAAATGGAAAACACTTTCCTCAATTGCGATTGTCCCGAGGATCGCAAGGTACGTTATGCAACTAGAAGACTGTTTGGGGTAGCCCTTACCTGGTGGAACACGGAAAAGGGTAAACGAGGAGTTGAAGATGCCATGGCCTTAACATGGGAAGAGTTAAGGGAACTCATGACAAGACGCTTCTGTCCAAGAAGCGAAATCAAAAAGTTGGAAGATGAATTCCACGCGCTAAAACAAAAGGAAGGAGATCACACTTCCTATAACAAGAGATTTCTCGAACTGAACCAGATGATCCCTAATTTGTTCACCCCCGTGTACCGCTTGGTTGAACATTACATTCGGGGTCTTCCCTCGAAAATTCAAGACTCGGTCTTAAGCACTTCGCCTGCAACACTTGAAGCCGCGATGGAGTTAGCTACAGAACTCACTGAAAATCGCATTCGAAACGGCAAGTTCAAAGATGAAAAGAAGAAAGCACCCATAGAGACCTCAACTACAAACCACTCAGTCTCATCCTCAAAGTTTGCTGGTAAGAGGAAACGAAACAGCAAGAATTTTGCTGTCACTCAAACCAACCCTCCTATCACCGCTGCACCAATCACCCAAATCGCTCCCCCAGCTGCACCATTTAAAAAGCCATACACCGGCCCACACCCAAAATGCAACCGTTGTCAATACCATCACCCTCCCGAAACTCTTTGCCAACATTGCAACAGCTGTGGCCGTGCGGGTCACACTATTCAAACTTGTCGCACTCTTCAACGAATGAACCGCAATCAACCCCCAACCCAAACCCACCATCAGATAGTGGGTCAAGCCCAACAACCCTTACTTCTACCATCTGCACAACACATAGCCCAATCCCACTACCAACCCAACTACCCCATGATGCAACCCATGCGAGCTTGTTACAACTGTGGGGACCCAAACCACTTCAGGAACACTTGTCCACGCTTGGTGAACATCATCCATGCTCAAGCTCAAGCGAACCCAGTAAACCAAGCTAACCAAGCTCCTCCACCTGCCAGAGGAAGAGCTTTCAACATCAATGCCAACCAAGCTAGGGCTGACAACAACGTGGTCAACGGTATGTTCTCATCAATGGTAGTTATGCATCCATGTTATTCGATACTGGCACGGATAAGAGTTTTGTGTCCTTAGAATTCGAACCTATCCTCAACCAAACTCGTGATAATCTCATGGAATCTCTAACGGTGGAAGTTGCTGACGGAAAGCCCGTTTCATTAAATTCTATTATACGAAATTGTACCCTCACTCTAAACGATCACGATTTTCCAGTTGACCTCATTCCTATGAAGTTGGGAAGTTTCGATGTTATAATCGGTATGGACTGGCTCAGCCAGCATCACGCTGAAGTAGTGTGCCGCAAAAAGTTCATTCGCATTCCTCTTGCAGACGGTCAGAACCTACGTATTTTTGGAGAAACCCCTTTGAAAGGACTCAAATTAATGTCCTGCCTTCAAGCCCGAAGATATCTCCGCAAGAACTATGTTGCATTCCTAACTCACGTCGTCAAAAAGGGAAACAAGGAAAAGAAACTCGAAGATATCCCAGTGGTGAAAGAATTCTCACAAGTTTTCCCGACGACATTTCAGGACTTCCCCCTACGAGAGAAGTCGAATTCCGCATCGATCTTGTACCTGGCGCTACACCAGTCGCAAAATCTCCTTATAGGTTAGCCCCATCCGAAATGCAAGAGCTGGCCAGTCAACTGCAAGAGCTGACTGACAAAGGATTCATACGTCCTAGCTCATCGCCTTGGGGTGCACCTGTTCTTTTTGTGAAGAAGAAAGATGGAACGTTTCGCATGTGTATCGACTACAGAGAACTCAACAAGTTAACGGTTAAGAATCGCTACCCACTACCTCGCATTGATGACCTCTTAGACCAACTACAAGGCGCCACCTGTTTTTCAAAAATCGACCTTCATTCTGGTTATCATCAGCTCAGAGTGCATGAAGAAGATATCCCAAAAACCGCCTTCCGGACTCGTTATGGTCATTACGAGTTCATGGTCATGCCATTCGGTTTAACCAACGCCCCCGCTGTCTTCATGGATCTAATGAATAGGGTATGCAAACCCTACCTCGCCGTTTCGTCATAGTCTTCATCGACGATATTCTTATCTACTCCAAGTCTAAATCCGATCATGAGCGACACCTTCGACTCATCCTTACACTCTTAAGGACTGAAAAGCTTTACGCAAAGTTCTCAAAATGCGAATTCTGGTTAGGAGAAGTACAATTCCTTGGACATGTCGTCAATGACAAGGGAATTCATGTTGATCCTTCAAAAACTGGCAAGGCAGTGCAAGAATGGCAAGCGCCACGTACCCCTACTAAAGTAAGGTCATTTCTTGGTTTGGCTGGTTACTATCGACGCTTCATTGCCAATTTTTCTCGTATTGCTGTCCCACTCACGGCTTTGACCCATAAAGGAAAACCCTTCCTATAGGGACCTAAACAAGAAGAAGCCTTCCAAACTCTAAAGCAAAAACTTTGTGACGCACCTATCCTCACACTCCCTGAAGGTTGCGATGACTTTGTAGTATATTGCGACGCATCAGGGCAAGGGCTAGGCTGCGTATTAATGCAAAGAGGAAAAGTGATAGCCTATGCTTCTAGGCAACTCAAAGTTCATGAGAAGAATTACACCACCCACGACCTGGAACTTGGAGCCGTTGTGTTCGCTCTCAAGATATGGAGACATTACCTCTAGGGTACCAAGTGTGAAATATACACTGACCAAAAAGTCTCCAACATATCTTCAACCAAAAGGAGTTGAATATGAGGCAACGAAGATGGGTCGAACTTCTCAACGACTATGACTGTGAAATTCGGTATCATCCTGGCAAGGCAAACGTGGTGGCCGATGCGCTTAGTCGAAAAGGTTATGCGAACTCCATTCGTCTTCTATGTTCGCAAATCGTAACCGACATCAAAGATCGAATCCGAGCAGCTCAACATGTTTCTGTAACAAAAAATGACGTACGCGATGAGCTGTCATGTGGAGCTGAACTAAAAATCGAAACCAAATCCGACGGTATTCTATACTATTTAAATCGCATATGGATTCCTGATCGCGATAACCTTCGTGATTTCCTCATGATGAGGCGCACAAAACACGATACTCTGTACACCCAGGAGCCGACAAGATGTATCAAGACCTACGATACACCTACTGGTGGCCTGGCATGAAAAAGGATATCGCTGTTTTTGTCTCCAAGTGCCTTACCTGTTCCAAAGTAAAAGCTGAATATCAAAGACCTTCAGGACTTCTAGTCCAACCCGAAATACTGTATGGAAGTGGGAAAACATAACCATGGATTTCATTACCGGGTTACCTCGCACCTCCAGTGGGTATGACACCATATGGGTAATCATTGATCGTCTTACCAAATCAGCTCACTTCATTCCGATTCGCGAGGACTTCAAAAACGAGAAGTTAGCTCGTATCTACATCAGCGAGATCGTAAGCCGTCATGGTGTACCTTTAAGCATCATTTCAGACCGTGATGTTCGTTTCACTTCACGAACATGGCAAAGCCGTATAAACCGCCTTGGGCACACGATTAGACCTCAGTACCGCTTTTCATCCTCAAACAGATGGCCAATCTGAACGCACCATCCAAACCCTGGAAGACATGCTGCGAGCATGTGTCATAGACTTCAAAGGGAATTGGGACGCACATCTACCATTAGTTGAATTTTCGTACAACAATGGCTATCATTCAACTATCGGCATGGCTCCTTTCGAAGCTTTATAAGGTCGTAAGTGCCAATCTCCAGTATGTTGGCACGAAATTGGGGAATCACAAATCACCGGTCCAGAATTAATTCAAGAAACAACCGACAAGGTCATTCAAATTCGAAACAATCTTCTAGCGGCTCAAAGTCGTCAAAAGAGTTATGCAGACAAACGACGCAAGCCCTTGGAGTTTGACATTGGTGATCAAGTACTTTTAAAAGTATCACCGTGGAAGGGAGTGGTTCGTTTTGGCCAAAAGGGCAAGCTAGCACCACGCTACGTAGGACCTTTCAAGATACTCGAAAGAGTAGGTCCTGTAGCATACAAGCTTGACCTACCAGAAGAGCTCAACAGAATTCATCCCACATTCCACGTATCAAACTTGAAGAAGTGCCTCGCGATGAAAACCTCCATATTCCTCTAGAAGACATTCAGATCGATGAATCTATGCACTTTATTGAAAGACTAGTAGAAATCATGGACTTCGGAGAGAAGCGTTTAAGACGAAGTCGTATTCCAATTGTCAGGGTACGTTGGGAGTCAAAACGGGGGACCTGAGTTTACCTGGGAACGTGAAGACTCAATCGCGAAAAATACCCGCATCTTTTTCCTGTTACCAATACTACTTACATTTCGGGACAAAAT
Source organism: Scalesia atractyloides (assembly GCA_947069175.1). NCBI lineage: Eukaryota > Viridiplantae > Streptophyta > Magnoliopsida > Asterales > Asteraceae > Scalesia > Scalesia atractyloides. Next base: position 43,741,698 of record CAMTDV010000014.1, read on the forward strand.
TCCTAAAAGTAGGGGATACTATAACATTCGTCGAAAAACGGGTTTCAAAACCCGCTTCGTTTATTAATCAAATATTCAGTTATAATTTTTCTTTGTTATTTATTGCTTAAATAAATTTTAAACAATACATAATTAATAAATATATTAGAATTTAAAAACCATAATTTATAATTAATAATAAAAAGTGAATAAAAATAAATTGGAGACGCCGGGTTTCGAACCCGGGTAACCCACAAACCCAAACACACACAACACACCGCTCCGCCACACACTTCACATGTGATGAACAAGGAAACAAATAACACTTAAGGTAAAACCAGAAAATCAAAACCGGACATCAGCGCGCTCAGAACGCGGAATCGCCGGAGTAAGACCAAAACTCCGCAAATGTGGCCTTTCCTTTTGACTAAAACGCGATAACCGACTACGGCATCAATTATAACCGATGTTTAACCGTCAAATTCGGTCATAACTGCCGGAAAATCTTCAATCGCGAATCAAGACTCAAAAGCGGACACAATTCATCCATTCTTCACTATAAATACCCACTCAATCTTCTGGAAATCCTTTCGCCCAGAACCGTGCACTTTTTCGAAGCTTTAGCTCGTCGCCGGAGAATTTCAATTTCGCCGGAACTTCGCCGGAATCGATCGTCAGAAAACCGTATTCATTCACCAGTCGGTATAACTGTCTAAACTTCTCTGCTATTTATACTTTAATCGTTCAAATCAATAATCAAAACTGTTAAAACAGTTCATACCGCCGGAAATCGCAAAATCAGAGCCGACTCTTGCCGGAAATTGAAGAAACCACTCTGAGTTGGTACATCATAATCCTTATCCTTCTTTTTCTATTCCAATTCAATCAAATTATAAGTGTTGTCGGTTAATTAAACAAACAATCGGCTTCACAGTTTCTGTGTTCTTATAAATGAAGAAGACGAAGTTGACTTGTGTATTAATATAATTAAAACCAGAAAACTAAACGGGTTAGACACACAGTCCAGCGGTGGACTGTGTGCAATTATAACATTCAAGTCCCGAGTTCGATTCGTGTACGTATCCGGTTCCCGCAATAACAAAACATTTTTCTTTTAAGTTTAACAGAGCACCCCTCAGATAATACTTAAGTTTAATATAAATCTTAATTTAAATGGGTTAGACACCCAGCCCAGTTGGTTGGGCTGGGTGCAAATCAAAGCAATGGTCACGGGTTCGATGCGGGTTATACGCACCGGTTCTGCATATTTTAAAACCTTTTTAAAATAACTAATTTCTGAAATATTCGAGTTAGTATATAAATATAATTAAATCTGAGTTTATTTCGGGTTAGACACGTAGCTCAGTTGGTAGAGCTGCGTGCACGTATACGAGAGGTCCCAAGTTCGAACCTCACTCAGCGCATATAAAAACACAGTCTGACCGGTCAAGACCCGGCCATACGGTCAACGGTCAAAAGTCAATTTTGTATTCTTATTTATTCTTTTTAAGTTATTTATTTAATAGAAAAATCATTTAAAAATACTTAAAAATAAGATTATTAAGGTTAGAAAACTTCCTTAAACTCACAAAAATAAATCTAAAAATCCCATTAAAGAGCACTAATTAAAAATATTAATCTCAACCAAAATTTATTTATTTATCAAATCATTTTTGTTATTATCTAGGTTAGTTCTTCCCTCGTCAATCGAATAAAAATTCGTGCGCCTTCATCATCATCAAAGAACGCACCCATTGTGAGTGAATCTCTATCAATTCCCCGTTTTAATCATGTTTTGGGGTGTATCATGTGTCGTATAATTTTTTTTATCATATATATAAACACTTGTGCATACATCATATCCATGATCAAATGTGTATAATTGTTGTGTGGTTTATATGTAGATTGAATTTATCATTTTCAGTGCACGCATTTCATTAGGCCCATCAGTTCCCCGTGGGAGACGGGTTGAGCATCAGGTGCCTCACAAGATCGGCTCCGTTTGATTGAGCCTTGATCTCACATTCATCATCATTCATATCATATACTCATCCAAAGTGGTTTGTGTTTGTTTACTTATATATGTTTGCTCACATGTGATTATTTCACAAATTTTCCATATTAAATAAAACAAGAAATTAATAACAATGTTTTATCAAGGTTCACTCGCCAACTTTTGTTGACCCAAAATATCCCCCGTTTTACACATGATACAGGTGATCCAGCTGAGACAAGAAACACATAGGAAGGCCTAGAAGAATAAACAAGTTTAAGCTTTGGAATAGTTATATAGTTTCATTTTCTTGTAGTTGTATGAATTTTGTTTTGGATAATTAAGTTGTAATTTGAATTAAATAAATATGAAACAATTTAGTAGACATCATGAGCTTTGGTGATAACCCAATTATGCCCCGACTTTTATTCCGTTACGGGTCGGGTGTGACATGTGGTATTATTAAGTAAACTATTAAACACCCGTTTTATGACAATGTTGGGTAATCACAATTGCGTTAGACTTTGGCTTGATATATAATTACACATGTTTTAGTATGCAATCACCACTTATGTACAAGTTGCCATGTTGGATATGAGTTGAAATTATTCTTATTTATGCTATGTATCAAACTTGTATGCTCGCCAACATTTTTGTTATATATATATTATTTTAATACACGTTGCAGGAAATTAAGTTGATGACATGGAAGAAACACAACTAGGGTGGATTAGATACACGCCCAATTTTGATTATGTACTTCGTTTATGTTGAAATTGTTATTTGGAACTTGTTGTAATTTTATTCTCGAAACAATGTATTTCCCTTTAGTACAATGAAATTTGAGTTATTAAATATTGTCGCAAAGTAGTGTTATGACGTTTTGAGCAATTTGTTCGTCTCATCCCGATGTTTCCGCCATCGATTGGGGTGTGACAGATTGGTATCAGAGCCATAACTATAGGGAATTAGGAAAATTGCCATGCTCTTGACCTAGTCTATAGTTTAAGTGTCCGATTTTTTAGCATACTTTATTCATGTTTAAAAATGTTAGTTCTTCCTACTTTGCTTCTATCTCCTCTTTTGTCTAAATATTACAATGTGTCTTTCCTAAGACATTTTACACAAATTACACACTTGAAGACACTCTTATTACATCAACGAGACGATTTTCACCAAGATAGGCCCAATGGCCCGCAACTTTTGATGAAATCCCTCATTCCGCGTTTATGATTTTTACACGAAGTTACGCCATCAAGTTAGGAGTGATATCCACATCTTGATGGAAACTTCCATTTCAAACTCTAGTGGACCCTTACCAACGAGTCAGAATTTGCTCCTCGTTTGGTAAGTACCAACCACATTTAGGGTGCGATGTTATCAAGTTAGGGTGAAACCCGCACCTTGTTAACTAGTCCCATTACTCGATTTTCAATCTCGCCAAAGTCTCGAATTTTCGATCGACTAGGGACATGTAGTAACTGGAAGGGTGAATACCGTTAGTCACTTCTCGATGAGAGTATTCTACCTTTTAGGCCAAAGCATGTTTCCCTAACTCGAAAGAACTTTCGATCCACTTTGAATAGTCGACGTTTCTCTACCCGAAACATTCCGAAAGTTTTATTGAGCCTATCTTTTATGCTAATTCAATTTCAATGTGTTTATACCTTGAATGTTACTAGCTTCGATTCATTTACACAAGTTGCACTTATCTCGCAATCTCAAACAACAATAATCCTTCGTGAACAAACTAAATTTACACTCTTTTATGTCAAATTTGTGATTATATCATGTAAATTCTCATTTTGCCAATATAAACTATTTGAAACTATGTGTTACATGTTACATGCTAAATTATGCAAAATGTCTTCTCAAAAACATTATGATCAAGTCTCATCTCTTACCATTAACCTTGAAGATGTCTTCCAGCCGTCTTTCCAACTCCAAGAAGAGCTCAAAGTCAAGCGCTAGCAAGAAGAAATTGCTTGCGTTCATGGCGAAGCCAATGGCTCAAGTCATTCCCGACATTGTGAGCAAGGTTACCGCTACTACCGCCAACTCGTCTATCAACTCCAAAGCCGACCAACCTAAGCCTACCTCTTTCAACTACAAGCACTTCATCGCTTGCAACCCTAGGCCATTCACTAGCAACGGGGTGTCACTGCTATGCTCGAATGGTTTCAGAGCATCGAAGTGACATTCATCAACAGTGATTGTCCTGAGCACCTCAAAACCCGAAGCGCAACGGGCGTCTTCCAGGCTCGAGCTCTCGAGTGGTGGACGAACGAGCGTAACATCCCTCCAATGGAGAAGCCTATGCCCTACCTTGAATTGAGGTTAGGGAGATGATGATGTTGGAGTTTTGTCCTCCCCATGAACAAGAAAAGCTTGAGAATGAATTTTGGCACCTCAGGCAAGTGGGTGATGATAACCTTGGTTACACCACCCGCTTAAAACAATTAAGCATCATTGTTCCCCACCTCGTGAACACGCCTGCACGTGCCATTAGGAAATTCCTCAATGGCCTCCCTCCTGCCATACGTGATGCCATTTAAGCCTCCAGCCCCGATAACCTTGACCATGTTTACCGTCTCGCTGCCGAGATCAATGATAACCGCGTTCGTGATAAAACCAAACCCTCCAGCTCCACCAAATCTGCCAACCAAGCCACCACCAAACCTAGTGAACCCAAATCCCAATCGCGCAACAACAATGGTAAGAAACAAAATTTTCAAAACCAAAGTTGCAACGCGATCACACCAGCTGTTAACCCAAATCCCCCTCAAGAACCCGCTAGAAAACCGTACGTTGGGAATCATCCCAAGTGTACCATATGCCACCACCATCACCCAGCCAACATCGCATGCCGCCATTGCACAATTGCAATCGGTTTGGACATGTAATCGTTGCTTGCCGAAGTGGTCCTGCACCACAAGGCAACCAAAACTAGCAACCTCCCCAACACCAAAACCGTCATGCACCTGCCAACAATGTCCGAGCTTGCTTCAAGTGCGGTGATCCAAATCACCTCCGTCCCCAATGTCCTCAGATCAATCAAGAGCAACAACAGGCTCCCCGTGGTTGCGCTTTCAACATCAACGCAAACAAGCGCAACACAACAATGAAGTCATTAACGGTACGTTCCTTATCAATGGCTTATATGCTTCTTTACTATTTGATACTGGTGCGGATAAAAGTTTTGTATCCATGGAATTCGAACCAATGTTAAATTGTGCACGTTCTAAGCTTCCAAAATCTTTCACCGTCGAAGTTGCCAATGGTAAGTCCATCACCGTCGACTCTGTTCTTCGCGATTGTTTTCTCACCCTCAATAATCATGTGTTCTCTGTCAATCTCATACCTATGCAATTGGGTAGTTTCGATATCTTAGTAGGTATGGATTGGCTTCGTAAGAACCATGCTGAAATCGCTTGTCACGAAAAGTTTGTTCAATTACCTCTTCCGTCCGGTGACACTTTGCACGTCTATGAAGAAAGACTCTCAAAAGGTCTCAAACTCATGTCATGCACCCAAGCGAACAAGTACTTACGTAAGGAGTACTTTGCCTTTTTAGCCCACATTGTGGAAGAAAAGGGCAAGGGAAAGGACGTAAGTGATGTTCCAGTGGTGTGTGATTTTCCAGACGTTTTCCCCGAAGACCTTCCTGGTCCACCTCCTCCTCGTTCAGTTGATTTCCGCATCGATCTCATTCCTGGCGCTACGCCTGTTGCTAAATATCCTATCGCCTAGCACCCTCGGAAATGCAAGAGCTATCGAGCGAACTTCAAGAACTTCTTGATAAAGGCTTTATACGCCCTAGTACTTCTCCATGGGGCGCTCCCATTTTATTTGTCAAGAAGAAGGATGGTTCGTTTCGGATGTGTATCGATTATCGCGAACTCAACAAACTCACCGTCAAGAACCGTTATCCTCTTCCCCGCGTCGATGACCTCTTTGATCAACTTCAAGGTGCAACTTGCTTTTCCAAGATCGACCTTCGTTCCGGTTACCATCAACTCCGAGTCCTCGAAGAAGATATCCATAAAACCGCCTTTCGTACTAGATACGGTCACTACGAATTTGTATTTATGCCATTCGGTTTAACGAATGCCACGGTCTTCATGGACTTAATGAATCGGGTGTGTAAGTTATACTTGGATCGCTTTGTGATCGTATTCATAGACGATATCTTCATCTATTCCAAGACTCAAGACGAACACGAACGACACCTCCGCCTTATCCTCGAACTCCTTCAACGTGAACAACTATACGCCAAATTCTCCAAATGTGAATTTTGGCTAAGGAAGTTCAATTTCTCGGTCATGTTAGTGAACGAGAAGGGTATTCACGTCGATCCCGCAAAGATCAAAGCCGTAAAGAATTGGATCGCTCCTAAATCTCCATCCAAAATTCATTCTTTCCTTGGTCTAGCCGGTTATTACCGTCGCTTCATTTCAAACTTTTCAAAAGTCGCCGTTCCTCACACGTCTTTGACTCAAAAAGATAAACCTTTTGTTTGGGGTCCCGAACAAGAGGAGTCTTTTCAAACGCTCAAGGACATGCTCTGTAATGCTCCTATTCTCGCTCTTCCGGATGGAAACGATGATTTTGTTGTGTATTGGGATGCTTCAAAACGAGGCCTTGGTTGCGTCCTTATGCAACGGGACAAGGTTATCGCTTACGCTTCAAGACAACTCAAGATTCATGAGAAAAACTACACTACTCATGACCTTGACTTGGTGCGGTTGTTTTTGCATTGAAGATATGGCGACACTACCTTTATGGTACCAAGTGTGTGGTCTTCACCGAACCATAAGAGCCTTCAGCACATCTTCAATCAAAAGGAACTCAACATGCGTCAACGTCGTTGGGTGGAATTATTGAACGACTACGACTGCGAGATTCGCTATCACCCCGGTAAAGCGAATGTTGTAGCCGACGCTCTAAGTCGTCAACCTCATGCAAAGAGTATACATTGTTTCCAATTGTAAGTAACCTTCAGGATCGAATTCGTAAAGCACAACACTCATCCGTCAATGAGGACAACATGTATAATGAGATGAGATGTGGTGCTGAAGAACAACTCACGTCCAAAGCCGATGTATGTTATAACTATCTCAATCGAGTCTGGATCCCGAATCTTGACACCTTCATGACTTCTTGATGAAGGAAGCTCACAAATCCTGATATTCCATTCATCCCGGTGCCGACAAGATGTATCAAGACTTCGTACGTCTTATTGGTGACCTGGCAAGAAGAAGGATATCGCCCTCTATGTCTCGAAATGCCTCACGTGTGGCCGAACATCAACGCCCCTCTGGCCTACTCGAACAACCAGAAATTCCTGTTTGGAAATGGGAGAGTATCGCTATTGACTTCATCACCAAGCTTCCTCGCACGTCTTCTGGCCACGACAGTATCTTGGTCATCATTGACCGTTTGACCAAATCCGCGCATTTTCTTCCCATTCGTGAAGATTATAAAGTAGAGAAATTGGCTCGTATCTACACGGATGAAGTCATTTGTCGTCATGGTATCCCCATTCATTTCAGACCGTGATGGTCGTTTCACTTCGCGTCTTTGGCAAACCTTCCAAAAAGCTCTCGGTACTCACCTCAATCTTAGTACTACTTTTCATCCTCAATCCGATGGTCAAAACGAGCGTACCATTCAAACTCTAGAGGATATGCTTCGTTCATGCGTAATCGATTTTGGTGGCAATTGGGATTCACATTTACCGTTGGTAGAATTCTCATACAACAATAGTTGTCACACCAGTATTCAAATGGCTCCATTTGAAGCATTATACGGTCGGAAATGTCGATCGCCTATATGTTGGCACGAGATTGGTGAAGCTTAGCTCACTGGTCTCGAACATATACAAGAAACGAAAGACAAGATCTTGCAAATACGTGATAACCTACTCAAAGCTCGAAGTCGTCAAAAGAGTTACGCTGAGAAAAGACGCAAACCTTTGAAATTCAACGTTGGTGATCAAGTACTCCTCAAGGTATCCCCTTGGAAGGGTGTAGTTCGTTTTGGCAAGAAAGGTAAACTCGCACCTCGCTACGTAGGTCCTTTCAAAATTCCCGAAAGGATTGGTAAGGTTGCGTATCGATTGGACATGCCTGAAGAACTCAACAACATTCACCCTGTCTTTCATGTTTCGAACCTCAAAAAGTGTCTTGCTGAAGAAGGACTTCAAGTTCCGCTCGAAGATCTTCAAATCAACGAGACATTGCATTACGTGGAAAAACCGGTCGAAATCATGGACCGAGGAGTCAAGCAATTGAGGCGCAGTCGCATTCCTATCGTCAAGGTTCGATGGGAAGGTAAACGTGGCACTGAATTTACTTGGGAACTCGAGAGTGATATAAAGACCAAGTATCCGCATCTAATCGTTACATCTTCCTAAATTTCGGGACGAAATTTTCTAAAGGAGGGGAGACTGTAACGCCCTGCTATTTCAAACTTTCTATATTCGAAAAGTTCATGTTGTAATTCTATTATTGGAAACTTTTGTAATTTTCTATTCATCTTTCCGTTGTAATTGTTATTCCTAGACTCGAATCATAATGAAACACATGTTCTATTTTAATCATGTTCTATTTTATCATATCAAACTCATTTGTATTCTACATATATGCTACTTGATCCGCAATACACGCAAACGTTTGATAAACTTACGATATGTGACTTACATGCTGAAATACGAAACTTTTACGCGATATTATACTTGATCATACTTGTTAATTCTCATTAGTATGCTTGCATTTCATAAATAAACCTTGTATTATGCCTTTTATGTGAAAAACACCCTAAAACAATCAAAATACATCTTCAGGGACTAAAATTGTCAAAAATCAACAAAGTTTAGGGATTTTGCCCTCTGGCACCCCGCGACCGCCAAAGCCTTTCCCTCTCGCCCCCAGCTAGAGGGCAAAATCCGCAGAAAGTTTAATTCTGGTCATGGATTGGGCAATTTGGTGTTTGTAGGATTGTGCTTTCTTCATTAATTACTCACCAAACCAAACCCTAATCACTCCTTATAGAACCTAAGCCTCCTCCACACTTTCTCCACTTTGCAAACACTCTAATCTCTGAGAAATCAGTAGCAAGGCAGATTCACTCAAGTTGCAAAAGTGAGCATAACCTCACTTATACTTCATCTTTTTCATTCATTCTTCTTTCAAACCACTTGGAACGACCTTGGGTATGATTCCATGTGTTCTCCTTAGAGAATCCAGGCCTGGAACTTCACCACAAAGGCTCCAAAGTGTACTAAACTTTCTATTTTGATTCTAAACCTCGTTAAACTTGTTCAAACTTGAGTTATCTCATCTCAAACCTATGTCCTAATGCTTACAACACTACTAGTGGTTGGTTAGGCTTAAAAATAAGGTTGAGACATGTCAAACTAGAGGTGAAAACCTCACAAACTTCCTGTTTTCAACTTGGGTTTACACCCACAAGTAGTGTCCAAGTTCAACTTGTGCATGTGTGATGATGGTCTAGCCTTGGCAACCCATCTTGAATCCACACACTACTTGATGTTTCATATTAGATTAGTTGTTATTACTTAGTTATTGACCCTCCTTGTGTTTATAACACAAGTGTAGTGGTGAACATTCGAGGTGTCTAAACAGAAGTATGTTCTTCCTACCTCCTACATGAAATCCATGACACTAGAGGTACCTAAATGGAGACTTTATTCTCCTACTTCATGCTTGATTTATGATTTAAAAGTACCTAATCTAAGTATATTATATATGTATATATATATGTGTGTGTGTGACAAAGACTTAATAATAACTCAATAGTTACTTGTTAAGAAACTCGTTACATCATCTGAGGACCATACACTTGTTACGATTCTAATGGGTCTTGAATCCATGAAAACACACCAAACCCTTGAGGTTTCTATAGTGTCAAGAACAAGTGTCATGAGTACAAGATGATTATTTTCATAACACTATTTTCATGTTATTTAAAACTCCGAATCTATAATCTCCCGTTAACTCCCAATACTCATACGCCTTGTTGCTTCTTGTAGAAGGACGAGGTGCTCCAAGATAATCAACCCAACAACTCTCGGAATTCAAGTCAAGACTTGTAAAACCGTGAGTATACTCGATCCCGTTTTCCATTTTAATATTTCGGGTGCAACATGTACAAAAAACCATGAAACTAGTTTACAAATTACTCTATCCATTATAACATGATACTTGTTTATATAATCTATTAATGCATGCTAAGTAGACTTGTGATATATGCTCATTAACTTCGCTAGCCAACCTTAACAAATATAGCGCTATAGGAGTAACGCCCGCCCGTATGTTTGTGGTATTGTTAAGTAAACTATTAAACACCCGTTTTATGACAATGTTGGGTAATCACAATTGCGTTAGACTTTGGTTTGATATATAATACACATGTTTTAGTATGCAATCACCACTTATGTACAAGTTGCCATGTTGGATATGAGTTGAAATTATTCTTATTTATGCTATGTATCAAACTTGTATGCTCGCCAATATTTTTATTGATATATATATATATATATGTATTATTTTAATACATGTTGCAGGAAATTAAGTTGATGACATGGAAGAAACACAACTAGGGTGGATTAGATACACGCCAAATTTTGATTATGTACTTCGTTTATGTTGAAATTGTTATTTGGAACTTATTTTAATTTTATTCTCAAAACAATGTATTTCCCTTTAGTATCAATGAAATTTGAGTTATTAAATATTGTCGCAAAGTAGTGTTATGACATTACTTGCAATTTGTTCGTCTCATCCCGATGTTTCCGCCATCGGTTGGGGTGTGACACGAATAAATGTGGACGGGGGAAGTGGGGTAGAGGTGATATATGAACATTGTTTCCTAAAGTTTGACAGAGATATACAGGATGGACTGGAGGAAGACTCCATACCCTTGGTGGGTTTCAATAACATCATTTCACACCCTTTGGGAAAGATAAGACTCCTATTCAAGGTAGGGGAAGGTGACAGGGTACGAACCATGAGCTAACATTCACTGTGATCAGAGCCCCCATCAAAGTATAATGCGATTTTAGGAACACCAAGAATTGGGGACCTCTAGGCACAGGCTTCTACTTCTCACGGAGCTTTAGTATTTCAAACTCTAGTGGCCTAGCCCAGGTAAAGTCTTCCTATGAAGTAGTGTCATCGTTTTCGGAAGAAAGAGTTGGAAAGAAGTCCCGGGATTAGGGGATAGAAGAATGGGTCCTTAACGAAAGGTTCTTGAAACATGTGGTAAGGGTGGGAGAACACTTGAGCGACAAATGCAAAAGCGCCCTCAAGGAGTTGTTGCTTTTTAACATAGATGTTTTCGCATTCCAACACGGGGACATGTGTGGGATCCCCCCAAGCGTGACGGAACATCAGCTCGACAACCACAGCTGGATAAGGCCTGTTAAGCAAAAGAAACATAGTATGGTGCCTAACAAAAGATGGGCAGCTTGTGAGGAAACTAGAAAGCTCCTCAAGGCCGGCATAGTTAAGGAAGTCAGGTACCTCTCGTGGATCGCCAACCCAGTCATGGTTAGCAAGAAAGACGGTGGATGGAGGATGTGCATAGATTACAAGGACCTAAACAAGGCTTGTTCTAAGGATTGTTATCACTTACCTGAGATAGATGTCCAGGTAGACTCTTTGGCCCAGTACCTTTTGAAGTGTTTCTTGGATGCGTATAAACGATATCATCAAATACAAATGTCCCTGGAGGATGAAAAAAAGACGACATTTGTAACAGACAAAGGGACCTTATGTTACACTAAAATGCCCTTTGTACTCAAGAATGCGGGGGCGACTTATTAGAGGTTTATGAACGCGTTGTTCAAGGATCAATTGGGGAGAAACCTGGAGGTTTACATAGACGACATTGTCATCAAGAGCCTCACCGAGGCTGCCATGCTGGAAGATATTGCAGAAACATTACCATGCAGGAGGTCAACATGAAGTTAAACCCGGGAAAGTGCTACTTTGGAGTGGAGGAAGGGAAATTCCTGGGAGTAATAGTGACAAAAGGGGGGATCAAGGCAAACACCAAAAAAAACGCAGGCAATCGTTGAAATGAGGTCCCTCGGATCTCTCAAGGATGTTCAACAGCCGAATGGGAGATTAATAGCACTTAACCACTTCTTATCAAAGGTAGCAGGTAGAACGCTACCCTTCATGAAGGTCCTAAGGGCTTCCTTCAAACAAGAAAGTTCCGGTGGAGTCCCGAGGCTGAAGCAGCCTTTCAAGAAATGAAGGAGCTAATGTGTAATTTACCCACTCTAGCCACTCCCATACCTGGGGAAGACCTGCTGCTATACATGTCCGCATCCAAGACAACCATCAGTGCCGTAATGTTAGTGGAAAGATAGGGAAGCAGATTCCCATATGCTTCATCAGCCGGACACTCAAAGGACCGGAGGAACAATATTTGCCCATGGAAAAGCTAATGTTGTCAACTAATCTTCGCGTCAGGCTTAGAAGGTATTTTCAGGCCCATAAGGTTATCATACTCACAAACCATCCCCTCCAGAAGGTATTAAGGAGGCCGGAACTCTCTGGCCGACTCGCCAAATGGGCAGTCGAATTGGGGGAACATGCCATAGAGTACAGAATGAGAACATCTGTGAACGGACAAGTCCTAGAGGATTTTCTAGCAGAAGTCCCTGAGGAGGAAGAAAGAGAGCTCCTCAAGTGGAATGAGATGGAAGAGCAAGAAACAAAGAAAGAGGAAGAAGCGGTGTGGGATTTATACACCGATGGGGCTTCTAGAGAGGAAGGAAATGGGGTAGGCATCACCCTCGTAAGTCCAGAAGGGATTGAGCTGACCTATGCCATCACACTGGATTTCGAAAACACCAATAACACAGCCGAATACGAAGTGCTCCTCGCGGGGCTGAGATTGGCGAAGAAAGTAAAGGCAAGAAATGTTGTGGCCAATTCAGATTCACAGCTGGTGATCAAACAATATAATGGATAATATGATGCGAAGGATGACACCATGGCCCAATACGTAACTCACGTAAAGGAATTGGCCAAGATTTTAAACAACTTCAGGTTGGGATACGTCTCTCGATGGAGAAACAGGACGACAGAAGCCCTCATCAAATTAGCCTCGGTAGCCTCCGACCACCTGGCCAAAGAGGTGAAGGTAGAGGTCCTGACATCCCATCCATCTCCTATAAGGAAATCGTAAAAGATGAGAAAATCCTGTATGACCTTTATTTTTGAGTTCTCAAAGGATGGGAAGCCTAGAAGATCAAAGTAAAAGCCCTCCAATATGAGTTCATAGATGGGGAACTTTATCAAAGGTCATATCTGGGACCCTCCCTGAAGTGTGTAGAAGAGGAGGAAGCAAAGTATGTGATTCAGGAGATACACGAAGGGATATGCGGAATGCATTCGGGACCTAAGACGGTTGTGGCCAAAGCGATGAACGTTGGGTTCTATTGGAATCATATGTACGACAGTGCCATGGAAGAAATCAGGAAATGTGACAATTGTCAAGTTCATTCCCCATGACCCACCGCCATAAGCACCCCATGGTTCCAGTCTCAACATCGCAGCCCTTCCAGAAATGGGCCATTGACATCATAGGGTCGTCTCCAGAGGGCCCAGGCGGGGTGAAGTTTGTGGTAGTAGCCACTGACTACTTCACCAAATAGGTGGAAGCGAAGCCCCCGGCTAAGATCATGGGGAGCAAATGAAGAGGTTTGGTCTTAGACAATAGCATTTGTCGATTTGGAATTCCCCTAGAGTTGGCTAGTAATAACGGGGTTCATTTGCAGGAAAGCCCTTCAAGCCCTAGTGCGAGCAAATGGAAACAACGTCAAATCTTTACATCTGTTACTCATGCTCAAAGCAACAAATTGGTTGAAAGGGCGAATCAAAGCATGGCCAGGGGAATGAAAGGGAGATTAGGAAGAAAGCAAAAAGGCTGGCTAGAGGAACTGTCATTCGTCCTCTAGGCATACCGAACTACTCCCAAAACTTCCAACGAGGAAATGCCCTTCAGTCTGACCTATGGGACCGAGGCAGTTATCCTCGTCGAAATAGGCTACCCCATAACAAGGATGAAACTAAAGGACGCGAAAAACAAACAGGACCTCAGGACGAACCTCAACCTCTTAGAGGAAAGACAGGAGATCGCCGCCATTAGGAAACCATGTATAAGTAGCAGAGAGAAAAATATTACAAAGCAAGGATGCGAAAACTTAACATGGTCCCTAGGAATTTGGTTCTGAGAGACAACGAAGCCAGCTTATAAGAGAACACCGGGAAACTGGGGCCCAAGTGGGAGGGGGCCTACAAAATTAAGTGGGCCAACAGAAAGCGGACGTGTAAGTTGGAGACACTCCAAGGGAGAGAAATCCAAAGAACCTGGAACCTGATGTAGCTCAGGAAGTACTATGTGTGAGGAACAACCCTCAAAGACGAAGGTAGAAGGACAAAAGAGGAGGCCTAAGTGCCACTTTTGTAAAACAACTTGTAACCAAGTTCTCTCTTTTTTGTAATGATAATGTGTACTGGGGCACTGCCCCAACATTTTCGTAATGAATGGTTTACTTTATAATTATTCAAACACCTAAAGACTGTCAACACATAGTCTAACAACGGGGTAGTACACCGAGGCAGACATGCCCAACGACTACAAAGCCCACAAACAAATAATACATACAATATACACACGTGTACACACGCATAACAAACATGCTAATTAAGAAGCCCGACCGTGGAGCAGGACGAGGTCGACTAGTCCAAGGAGACAAAAACGATTTACTGCTACAATCACAAATTAGATCAACTGTCTTTTTGTAAACAAGCTAGAAATAAAATGTGTTTGAACACACACTGTTATAAACATGAAAAGAATATGACAACATGCCATTCAGGACCAAAGGCTCAAAGTACCAGCAGCACCCAACTCCTTCCTGAACGTGAAAACTGGGCCAAAGCTGCAAGCAACCCCGACCAAAGAAGAGAAGGGGGGGTACACAAACGCTACATACAAACATAAACAAAAGCAAAGCAAAAGGCATAAGCATAATACGTAGAAGATAGTTAGCAAGTCCTTAGAGAGCCCAAACACGAAGGCCCCCTAGCACAAAAACAAGTACCAAAATACGATGAGTAAAGTGTTAGATTACAACCACGTCGAACTGTTATTTAAGAAGAACCGTCTCCTGAAGGGGAACCACCAGAAACATGGTCAGCGGAGTCGAGCAGGGATTTTTTCTCATCCAGATACATTAAGGGGTTATCGATGATTTTTGCAAGAAGAGCTGGGGTTTTACCACTAAACTCCTCATCTAACTTGGCCAGCTGCTTCTTGCCTTTGGAGTTGTAGCAGGGGGTTTCCTTCCTCTTCAAACCCTAGGAAGAGAAAGAATACCCGTCTTTTAACCCCACCTGATAACCCACATCCCTGTAAGCCCTATAAATTCTTTCCAAACTACCCTTGAACTCTTCAGACTGGGCATAAGTAGAGAGGAAGCGTCCAAATCCCTCAGACAATATCCAGTGCGTTCTGCGGCTAGCTTCTGACCATCTTCTTGGGTAATCCCCAAATCAGCATACAAAACATTAACATCTGAGGCAAAAACAGAGTCAGCCTCCTTAAAGTGTTTCATATCTTCAAGCAATTGTTTCCGTTCAGCCATCCATCCAACTCGCTCTTTCTCCCAAGCCTTCTCTTTCTGATCTAGCAAAACCCTAACATTCTTGATAAGAAAAACAGCAAGAAGGCATGAGTTAGAAAAGGGGGGGAGGAGGAAGGAAAAGTGGGAAAAGGAAACACACCTCCTTCTCCAGAAGCTCTTGTTCAGGGCTTACCACCCAGCACCGAAGTTCAACAGCGGCAATCTGGGAAGTCTTTAGCTCGCTCATCAGGCCCTCATTCTCATCCCTCAAATACTGGACCCGTTGCAACATACTTGCGCCCCTAAAAAAGCTCTCACAGATAGACAAGCTGTATTGATCGTCAAAGATCTCCGGATCTAGGG
This sequence comes from Scalesia atractyloides, assembly GCA_947069175.1. NCBI lineage: Eukaryota > Viridiplantae > Streptophyta > Magnoliopsida > Asterales > Asteraceae > Scalesia > Scalesia atractyloides. The sequence goes on from CAMTDV010000014.1 coordinate 43,757,699, forward strand.
AAAATTCATAAAACTATGTGAAGGGGGAGGAGCATGGGCCATGAAATCTTGTGCAATCTCAAGGGTACCAACAATGGTGGAAGGAGTTATTTTCCTCCGGACAATGTAGGGAGCAGGAACACCTTCAGCAAACAAGGGGGCTAAAGGGCTACGAGGCCTGTAGGCGATTGGGAAGCTGAAATCTACTTTGACCATGGCCTAGGTAGGGGAAGTCGCAGTCACTGGTTCAATGTTTGTCGGGCTCTTCTCTGGATCTTCCCCTGCGCTTGTGGCAGTGCAGGAACTGATGGGATCACAATAGGAGCCCTGGAACTCCCCTACATGTATATAAAAAAAGGAAGGGGGAATAAGAAAAGCAGGGAATTAAGAATTGCAAAGGAAAAAACAAGGCAGGAAATTGTAACTAACTTACAGGAAAAGGCCCAGTAACAAGGCTGAAGGATGGACACAGAGTCTTCAAATGTCTAGACATAGAACCTTTAGCATTGACCGGAGGGGCCTCGAACACGGTTCGAGAAACTGGTTGAGACTTTTGGTTGCTGGCACTTCGTAACCTCAGGCGGATGTTGCAGGGCTCAGGGGCCACAACAACGACGTTGACCGTTGAAACTGGCTTGCGCTTTCGGGACCGAGGTGTGGCTAAATCCTATCTTCGCTGCTAAAATTTTCCACTAGATGGGAGTTCTGGGAACCCTCTGATCCCTTGGGAGAACCCCTCTTAGGAGAAGGAGTTCCACCTCCCAGAACCACCCCGGCATGGGAACCCCCAGCATCAGGAGTAGTCCCTCCAAGGACACCACCCATTTCTTGCTTTACCACACCCTTATCCACATATGACCCCCCTAAAATCAGCCTGCAGCAAACTCCATAGGGTCACCTCTGCAGAAACAAGCAAGAGCAAGAGATGACAAGATAGACAAAGCCAAAGATCTAAAACAAGGAACCATTAAAGAAAAAACTCATCCTTGCCTTCGTAGAAGGCTTTAGGACGAATCGGGTAGAAGGGGCTCAAGCCCACCATGGCAATGATTCCCTATGGAAAATTGAAGGCACAGGTAGGGTGCTCGTACATCTTTTGCCATAACACCTCCTCAGTCGCCGAAAGAGGAGGAACGCCGTCCTTTATCACTGCTGCAGGATCCCTTAAGGGAAGGGACTCGGAAATCATGGAAGGAAAGACAAAAATAAACCTATTTTTCCATTCCTTAGGATATGTAGAAGTAGGCATGAAGGAGTAGCAAGGGAGGGAGATGTTGTCTTTCCTCGTCTCAAACGTAAACCAGTCTCCGTCTGATCGGAGTCGGTAGAATCGTCGGAACAACGGCAAGGAGGGTTCGCCGGCAAATGCGGCACAGGAAAGCTCGAAGTGAACAATCCTCATGAAAGCCAAAGGGTGCAACTGAGAAAAGTTAATCCCATAGTGCTTAAAGAGAGCCATCTTAAAGGGATAAAGTGGATGCCGGACACCACAAAAAGAAAAAGACTGAATATAGATAACAATCCTCTCCGACGAACAAGTCGCCGGATCGTTAGGACTAGGGGGCCTTGGAGCAAACTCTGATGGGATTCTGTAAGAGGCAACAAAGGAATCCAACTCATCCCCAGTGATGATTGAGTTGATTGAAGATCGGCCTTTTCTACTCATATTGAGAGCCGGAGAAGAAGACCAGAGAGAAGTGTTAATAGGATAAATGTGAGGAGTAATGGAATTACAAGCTAGTCTAGGGTTTTTAAAGAAGCTTCTCCAATTAAGGCGGTAACTGTCTAATCACAAATTCAAGAATGACCTCTGATTTAATACACGTGGATAGAGATCATGAACCTTGACCGTTGGGTCAAAGAGTTTAAGCCGAATCGAGAACCGTCAGACGTCACCATCATTACGTAGGGCCCACTCCACAGTTGAAGCGTGATTACATATTAGTCCAGGCCCACATGTCTTGAGTCTCGTAGCCCAGGACTAGAGATGACTTGTCGACGAGGCCCTTTTGATTGGGGCTTCTCGTCTTGGGCTCATTTAAAATGGGCTTCCCAACAGACCAAGAATCTGTTATTTCTCCTTAATAAAGGAACGAGAGAAAGAGCGGTAAAGGAGAGGGTCTTGTCCTTGCACTATCATTAATTACCTACAACCAGAGAGAGAAAGGGTCACTGGAATCAGTATGATGAAGGTACAACCTTCATTTAATGCTCAAGGCATCACACCGATATGGGGTTGGCACATGTCTGAGTCTTGCAATGGTATCAGGATACCGTTAGATGGCATGGGGGTCTTCATCAAAATGATAAGCCATCCCCACTATATAAGATAAGCCCAACATCACCCAAGGTAAGCATTCAATTCGAGTTACGTTCAGTATACCCACACACTACATTAAATCCGAACATTCTCCGGATCGTATATAAGGCTCTCAGTCACGAATTCACACCAAGGATATTCCAGTGACTATAACTCACGGGCATAAACTCCAGATTCTCTGGCAAGCTTTCTTATTCTCACGCCGGAGCTTGGTTACGGATTCCCCCCCCCCCTTGGGTCCTCCGTGGCGAGACTAACGGTGTTCTATTATGTAGGTGAACAAGAGAAATCCATCAGAGCGTTGGCGAGCACAGGAAATAAACAAGAAAACGAGCAACTCCAAACCACAAAAAGCGAACCAAATGGGAATCGTGAACAAGAAAATATAAAACGTGCAGATAAACGGACAAGAGTCTTGAACTACAAAAGCAAACATGACGAGAATCATTAATGGCAAAACTAAAGGAATCGAACCTGATGAGATCGCTAATAAGCGTTGTAACCTATTTTTTGTTTACAAAATAAAGATTATTTTCTTTCATCCATTTTTATAATTATTTTTAGAACCAATATAATTATTTTATCTAATATTTTCTGATTGAGTTAGATTCAATTTATTTATCTTTTGAAAATTGTTGTTTATGATTGTATGAAACATGATATGAATATATAAATAATCACTAGGCTATCACCCGGGAACATCCTGGGCTAAGAAAATTTAATTTTCAATAATCAAATGAATATAAACAATATTTTGAACCTTTTAAGTTTCTTATTTCCTTCCCACCACAATTTATTTGTTCGGTTTTATTAGTATCCCAACTTTTCCTCCATGTGTATTCAAAGTTTTCATGTAAAGCTAATTACTTTTTAATTTATAATGAGATCTTAATATAAGAATGTCTCCTAAACCCATACAAAATGTTTTATTATTTATTTTTTAAATCATATTCTAAATGTTCTTACTTGAATTTACAACGAATTGCATTTATAAACATATTATAATCAACATCATATGTATTTGGTGAAACCTAAGATAATGTTTCTAATGTAACTATGAAGAAGAATTGGTGATATTTTATAGAACTAGTGATGTCACATGGCTATTGTGAGCTTTAGCCCAATCATGTTGATGATCTAAAGGTTTAGGGAAGTTAAAAAAAAACCTCATCAGAGGCATTTGAAGTACATGAGACAGTTGCTTCTTTGACTTTTTCCATGTGGTCAACCATTCCAATTATATTATATGGACAACTTCTTTTTTGAAAAGAAACGGAAATTTTCATTAATCAATCAAAACATACCAATTAGCAAGTTACTAAAATGGAAAGCATACAGAGCATGATTTAACTTTTACTTGGCATTTAAATAGTCAAATTAAAAAGTCAAGACTTTGTACTACTGTCAGTTGTGTTAATCTGTTGTAAAGCTATGTGGACACAAACGGCTTACCAATAGACCACTTTGTGCTAGAGCTACAGTTATCGGGCATTTCCAAGAGGGTCGAATATCACAAAGGACTCAGTTTTGGTTTGGGGAGATGCGTACACTCAAGTTACACTTCTCAAACGGCTTCTTTGTTACTCCTTTAACCCAGCCACTGTCAACATGGAGCTCACAAAAGAAACGACCATCAGCCTGCCACAAATAAATTAAAAATATACCTGGTAATAACAATTTTAAAACATAAATTCAAATGATGTGAAGATAATGTAATGAAACTTACCTGCTCGTGCCATCCAAGATAGGTTTTAAACTCACTCCGACAACACTTATTGAACTGTAACAATTCCAAATAAAAAAAGAGGAAAAGGTCAGTCCAAAGCGTAAAAACTGACTCGCCAATCTACTAAACAATTCCCAAACACTTTCATTAGCACATTGCTTTCCAATCGGTCCTGTTATTGCAGACCTGTACAAATAGAATGGATACAAACAACTAAACGATTTGAGATTTAAACTAAAGATGTTGTAAAGATTTATATACACTTGAACACATTACAAGAGTGATCACAAACTTGAAACTAAACGGTTTGAGATTTAAACAGTTCGGTTCAATTGGGCCCGGAACAAAAGTTTCAGGCCCAGGCCCAGGAGTCAAACTCAAACCTGCTGAAACTTGAACTGCAGCTGATGACGATTCACCAGCTAACGAATGACGCATTAAACTTATCCAAATCAAGGTACATAAAAAACAAATCTTCTTCAGTATCATCAAAAAATAGTGCCTTCAAACCCACCCACCACACCAAGATCGCTATCAAAGCTAATATCATCAAGTAGGGTCAGAATTTCCAAATGAGTGCGTCAATAAACCAAATTCCTAGGCGGGTTATTGAGCATGTTGCTAACGTCATGATTAAATTCCAACTATTTTATAGTTATATTTACTCGCTATTAATATTTAAAATATTAAAAAAAAACTTAAATCCCACTATTTATGGCTACATACCTATAGCGACCTTCGACCTATACGCTATTCGTTATAGCGACCACTATTGACAACCTTGTGAATGACGAGCTTGGTTTGACCACCATACCTAGACTATTTTTAATAAATAACCGTCTACTTATTCAAACACTAAGAACACATACGCTCACTATACAGTCATACAAGAAAAAATACCAAACTGTTAAAAAGTTATAAGATTTGAAAAAAACAAAACTTACCTTTGAATGGCGTAACTTGGAAAAAAAATAACCTTTACCAAAATTGACTTTGTCTGAGTTAAACAATGACATTGAAGAATCAAATACTTCACGCTTCAGCAATCAAATCTTAAATGAAACACCAAATTTTTAGAGATCCAAGATTTGTCAAGTAAATGTTAAGGATATATGATTTAAACAACAACCTATCTTCTCCGGCAGCAATGATCCGTCGTCAATTGGATATGCATCCCAATGGTTGATAAAACTATATTATTATTAATTGGGTACCGATCCCCTACCCTTGAAGCCGATATTCAGAATTGGATATGGATCCCAGTATCCTTGAAGCCCAGATTCAGGGGTAAAAAACTTTACAAAGCTGTATAGAGAAGTAAATGTCAACTAGCCAAATTGAACAATGTTCCGAATTTATTACAAATGTGAAGGTGGAAAGCAGACCTTAGAACACGCCAACCCTTTGCAAATGTGCAAGTGTGAGTGAAACGCGCATGTCCAAGACCCAGAAGGTTATCAAGAAGCAGTCCTTAGTCCACTGGTAGCTCCATTACAATCTATCCTTCATAATAAGCACGATAAACATCAAAATTTTTACTTCCATCAAATAGCATATCTTAAACTTAAAGCGGCAAAAAAACTATTTATTAGTAAACGAAATCGTGAAGTATCAATTCGTATATTTTTCTTCCATGAAACACAAACTTAGGGGCTGTTTGATAAATATATAAACTTGGGCATGTAAATTGGTTACCTCAACAAAATTGGAAATCTTTCTTTATAAGGTGGATGATGCCAAGAATATTCAAGTTAAATCCAACATCTTCTAACTTAATTTTACCATTTAGGTGATAAGTGACTGGAGTTAACAGTGGTAGAGGCAGCTCCAACAACTTTCCATATATTCTCTTTGGCAATCTTCTTCTTTGCTTCAAACAAATTGTATTTATAATGTAAGAAATATTTACCTTGGCAACATAGCGGTTAAAGTGTGTCTCGATTTTTTCCATAATCATGTTGTCCCTATCACCCCACAGTAAGTTGAATACAACTCCTATAAGTAACATTGTAAACAATTTGTTAGGAGGACAGAATCCAAGACTCTGGCTGTTTGGTTTATCCTAAAAAATGAAACATATCCTTGATTTTGGCCAAATGGTAAGCGGCACCTGATATCTATAGCTTTGATTTTAGCCCATCCACAAATTTCATGCAATTATCTGTGTCGAGGGGCATGCGTTATAGAGATTTGAAATAAACATAGATAGATAAATCAATAAGAAGCATTACCCTTTCTGCCACACCGTCCGCCTGATGTACGTATGCGGTGTAAGTATGCATCATTGTCAGGCTCTGTAGGATTATCAGCTAGAACTGGGAGATCATATTTAACCACCAGATTAACCTGATAATAATAATAATAATAATAATGATGATGATGATTCTTTATAAATCAAGCACTATGGTGAAGAGGTGTTATGCTACTAAAATTTATAAGCGATGTCATTTAGATCTTGTAGTTGTAGTTAAAAAAAGTAATTGCTTGTAGAATATTACTTGTATTTCCATGATCTGATCACCGATTACCTAATATAAATGTGATTAGCCCAATTTGCAGCAAGCCCAAATGAAAAATTGGGCGCTTAGCATGTTTTGCAGCAAGCTCATGGCTTAAACACAAAATATATATATTTCAAAAAATTGAAATACATCTCACGGTCCGGTCCGGTTGCATCCAGCATCCCAACAGCAATTCTGAAGTCTTCCTTTTAATGCTTTTTACCGAGAACCCAACTGTTTCTTCTGTTATTGTAAATGCTTCTTCTGTTCGTTTTAGACTGCCCTTGAAGACTTGCTATTGGTAACTGAGGTTAGGTTTTTTGGCCTTCTTTGATGCCCTCGTTTCGCCAGCCGCATATTATAGATGAGGTTCTCCTTAGTAACCTGCTAAATACCATCAGAAAATAATGAATAAAAGAACTTATATTCACAATGGAATTGACTTTGTTAGTGCGGACAACAATTTGATGGTAATTTTAGGTGCACAAAGTAACAAAATAACTGATGTCAACGAAGTATGGTTGATTACTTTGATGTTCATTTTCTCCAAGGCGACCGCATAATTCAAAATAACAATCTTAATGTACAGTTTATACCTTAAGCGGATTAGCCGCTCTATAGTCCGCTGCTACGGCCAACGATTGACCCTTTCATCAGCTTTGGCAGCATGATACGTTTTCTATGCAGCTCTTCGTGCACTTTCTGATTATGTACACAAAGACCCCATCATCAAAGATGGGTCACAGGACAAACAGGTCGGGTTCGGCAGGGTTAGCGAACTTTCTGTAAATAATTAGTGTCAACATTACTATAACGTTACACTTTTTGGTGTGCTTCCTGCTCAGCCCATTAGACCCAGTATTTTTTAGATATTTTCTATTTGAAAGGTTAAGAGATAAAATATAACGTCAATTGACTCGTTTCTTAAGTAACAGGTCAAATCACCGCCTCTAAAATAAAGAGGTTACAGTAGTTTATACCTGACTTTTTTGCGATATCATATGACAATTCCAAATTGATGGTAGGTGGAACTTTTAAATCTTTATTGCTAAAAAGTTGTACCACCTGTATGGTAGCCACTCTAGCGGATTAGCCGCTTTAATGTTCGTTGCTACCGCCCGCTTGACCCTGTCATCAACTTTGGTTGCATCATATGCTTTCCCTGCGGCTCTTCGTGCTTCCTGATTATGTACAAACACAAAGATCCCATCATCAAACTACAAATCTCATATAAATTGTAATATATATGACATTACTTGAACTGCATTAAGAACTTTTGAATGACAAACAACAATAGGGGATTCAAGGTGCATTGTAACTTATGAGCTAGGAACATCAAGAACAGGGTTTTACCAATTCCCAGATTAAGCCTCTCCGTTTCAAAACGAAGTCCTTATCGTTTTGCTTCATACCATTATCGTTTCTTTATTCATTTATTAATTTGATAGTATTTAGAATAAAAAAAAGCTATGTTCAAGAAAAGGGTTCAAGGGATAATTTTGTAATATCATTTAAAGTTGTTGGAATTAACTTATTATCCAGATACTTTCCAAGGCAAATGATTCATCAACATAGATATTGTGGATGAATCATTTGATTATTATATAAATCTGTAAGAATTATGCCTATCACATCCACAAAGTACGAATTAAGCTTATAAATCGGTTAGCACAAAAACGCAAAAGCTAACAGAGATATTGGCAAACCATCAAAGTGATTATTATATCTAAGAGAGTATTAAATTGGGAAAAAAAAAAAAAAACAACACACATAATTGCAACAATGTTGGCAAAAACTTGCCTTTTCCTTAATGTTGTTTGCTGCCATATTCCTATAACTCCAGCAACATCATATGGGTTGTCAACGTGTTATCAACCTCTGATTCTATAATCCTTGTGACCTAATCAGAGAAAAGAAAAGTGAAGAAGTTTATAAGCTTATAATCATGTTCACCATTCCTATCGGCCATCTTCAGTGACTTGTGTCAATTCGGTTGTGTGGATGTCCAGCGTTACACAAAAGCTTGTTGTGATATTAAAAATTGACCGCGATGTTTCAAATGTCACACCCCAACCCATGGCGGAATCATTGGGGCGCGGCACTAAGCGGTTCAGATTGTTCGAGAGAATCCACAACGACTATTTTTAAATGACAATATTTAAGCGTCAATTTCTCATACAGTCAACATACAATCATTTCATAATCATCACGAATTCATATATTCTCAAACAATTTCAAAGTCGATTACAATTTATTATATGTTTCTAAAGCAAAAACCCTAAGTCCAATTGCTGCGAAAATCATCCTCAACCTGTCACATACGTTAAAATACAAGTCAATACAATTAAGTAAATGTGAGCATATAGGTTTGCGTACATAATAGATATAAAAGTGTTTAGCATACACCGCATGACATACGTAAGAGAAGTGAACTATGTAACTACTCAGATTCAAGTAACCAACAAACCGTGAGTGCGAGGCACGTGAACAAGTGTCCACGTCCTAAAGAGAAAATAAATGCGAAATAAAAATGCGAGCCTTAACAACCCCGGGCCTCCGGGTGGCGGGTTAACCTCTAGCAAGCTATCATGTTAAGGGTGGCGTACTAGCAATCAAATAACACATACAATTCAGCATATTTCACGTATAGTCATGTATCAGCAGGTTGCGAGTAAGCGTTTGAGAGTCGTGTGATGTGATTTGATATATGAACGTGTAACACCCAAAAGTGCGTTTAAGCGTAAAATGGTTCACGTAAACTCACATTTGGTGCGTTAAGAGAGAGAGATGGGATCTGATGTGGATTGAAGGGAGCGCCGGTTAGGCCTGTAAGCGAACATAAGTGCATCAGTCTTCCGAATTGCTGAAACGGTTGAAATGTGGAGGAGCAGTAGAACAAGTTCGGGCGAAGTTGTACCAATTTCCTTTGGATTGGTACAAGTTCGGGCGAACTTGTCTGGTTTTCTTGGAAACTGGACAAGTTCGGGCGAACTTGCCTTGTTTTCTTGAAGTTGATACAAGTTCGGGCGAACTTGTATGGTTTCCTTAGAAACCGTACATATTCGGGCGAACTTGGCTGATTTTCTTGAGTTTTGGACAAGTTCGGGCGAAGTTGGTCACCATCTGGTGACAACTTCGAGCGAACTTGCTCTTTTTGGAGCGAACTTGACTGTTTTGGTCACCAAATCGTGCGTTTTCGCATCGTTTGCTGAGGAAATCGAGTGTCCATCCCTCCAACCTTAAGCTACTAAGCAAAACATAGGTTGAAGAGGTCTTTTGGAGCGAGTTTAGTCATTTTACAGAAACTCGGGCTAATCCGGGCGAACTTGATGGTTCGTACGGGTTAGTCCAGTTTGTGCAAAGTGACAATTTTGTCCTTGTGCTTCCGGATCTGATATCTTGCTTGACAACGCCTCGTTCCACTTCATAGTGAACGAAACATACGTCTTTAGTCCGTATTTTGTGTAAAAATCGATACTTTAAAAGGTTTTTCTTAGATCCAACACTTGGTGAGTTGAAACCATAAAGATTTTTAGCTTGGGAAGCCAAAGCTAAGCTCAAATACGCTCGTTTAGTGTAGATCTAAGTGAAAAGAAGTTTTATAGAAAAATATGAAGATTTTCATAAACAGAAGAGATTTGATGAAAACGAAGGCAATCCTTGTGCAAAATCGTAGTAGAAACGTTGTTGTTTGCATAAAAACGGGTTGATTCTTACTTGGAAATCAAAGGTTTTCGGTTTAGGGAGCTTTCGGGCGAACTTGCAGCAAGGAGAGCATGAATGGAGGTGCTGGGTATTTATATGTGATGAGGAATTGAGCTGGTGGAGATCAAGTTCGGGCGAACTTGGCCAGTTCTGTTGGAATATGTGCAAGTTCGAGCGAACTTGTTGATTTTGAAAAAATTTCTTATTGTTCACCACTGGTCGAGTTCGGACGAACTTGGGATACCCAAGTTCGGACGAACTTGGCCTGATGGCAAAGTTTCATTCGTTATTTTCGCGTTAGGTGTTCGTTTGGCGATTCTATTCGTATTAGATAGTTATGTTAAGTGTTCTAAATGATAAAATAATGCGATTAGGCGATGTCGAAGGCACAAGCGTTTATTAAATAATAACACACTCGGCTCTTAAAGTAACATAGTTACTTGTGATTGCGTTGAATTAGCGTTTAATAAGCGTTTAGATGTAATATAGTTGTGACAAAATGTATTTAACAAACATAAACCATTCCATTAATCAAATCTCGGATTACAATAACGGGTACAAACGAAATTGATGAAAAAAAAGATAACAACGAAAATACGAGTTGTTACAGTCTCCCCTACTTTAGGAAATTTCGTCCGAAATTTAAGTAGTGGCCGTAACAAAGAGATGTGGATATTTAGCTTTCATATCACTTTCCAGTTCCCAAGTGAACTCGGCACCTCGTTTGCCTTCCCATCGGACTTTCACAAAGGAATGCGAGAGCGTCGAAGTTTCTTGGTCTCTCGATCCATTGATTTCTACTGGCTTTTCCACGAAGTGAAGGGTCTCGTTTATTTGCAAATCCTCGAGTAGAACATGAAGATTTTCTTCAGCTAGGCATTTCTTGAGGTTTGAGACGTGGAAAGTCGGATGGACATTGTTGAGTTCTGCCGGTAGTTCGAGTCGATGGCCACTTTGCAATTCTTTCTAGAATCTTAAAGGGACCCACGTATCATGGCGCTAGTTTCCCTTTTTTTCCAAATCTGATCACCCCCCTTCCAAGGCGCAACCTTTAAGTGTACTGATCTCCAATTTTGAACTTTATGGGCTTGTGGGGTTTATCAGCATAACTCTTTTGGCGACTCAGAGCTTTCAAGATATTGTCCCTGATTTGGAGGATCTTGTCCGTCGTTTCTTGTAGTAACTCGGAAACGGTGATTTGTGCTTCTCCGATCTCGTGCCATGCAATAGGCGATCGACATTTCCTTCCATACAGTGTGACACCCGGCTATTTAGGCAGTACTGTACAAATGTAACACGTGTCATGAATGAATAAAAGGCTGTATTTGATTATTTATGATGTTTATATATGGTATTTGATGTGTTGGTAAATCCAAAGTTTGATAAAAATTATGTTGGCAATAGTAAGATAAATGCTTATCGCGTAACGGGTAAAATGCGAAACGAATGTCGGTGACCACCGAATAATGTTAAAATCGTAAAAATAGTCCGTTATGATTGAAATAATATATTTAATCATATTCGTAAGGAAAAATAATTTAAAACGCTAAGAAAATCTAGTTTAAGCGCGTACTACGCGATACTGCGCGTATCTGACAAAATACAGTCAACACAGCTAGTTCAGGGCAACTAATAATTATTATAGTAATAATTTGACAAGTTTATTTTTATAGAATGATAAAAATAATTTAAAACGCTTAAAATCTCTATTTTGCGAATTTAAGCGCGTACTGCGCAACACAGCGCGCATACTGCCAAATACCGACAACGTAGCCGGACCAGGCAAATAAAATATTGATTAGTAATATTTTAGTGAGTTTATTTTTATAGAGCATTGAAAATAATTTAAAACGCGTTAAAACGCAGTTAAAACGCTAGATAAACACCCGGTATCCAGTTAAATACCAGTAAATAACCTATATATGTGTAAGTATGTAATATGTATGTGTGTGTGCTCATAGGTGGCGGCCTAATGGCTGCCCACCTTTTTGAAAAACCTTCCATTTGGACAAGTGTGCACCTAGGGAAGATCATATAATGATTTTGACAATATACACACTCCATTTAACATGCAAGATCACCAAACACTTCATCTCTCTGTCTCCTCTCTCACTCTCGGCCGAAATACACACACCACACACACTACACCTCAAACTTTGAAGATCTTGAAGAATCCGTGTTCATACAATCCCATTTTAAGTGTTTTTGAAGAATCAAATGTGTTTTCAAGGAGTTTCAAACTAAAATCAAGCTTCATATCATCATCTTAATCAAAAACCCAACAAAAATCTTGAAGGTATAACTCTACTTTAAAAATTTATGTTCTTGACTTTTGATGATTATGGAAGTTTCTCTTGTTCTTGGACATAAACACTAACTTAAAAACAATAACAAATGGGTTTTCAAAGAAAATGAAAATGGATAAGTGTGTGTATGTATGTAGGGCCATGTATGTATGTGTGTATATATACATATGAGATTTTGAGATTTGATGTTTGATTGATTCTTGATGGATAAGGTGTTAAAAGTGAATGCATCTGATATTTAGAATGTTCAAAAACTTGTTTGAGGATTGACATGAGTATGTGAAAAGCATGAACATGAAAAGTTAAATTTGGAAGCATGTATGTATGTATATATATATGTCCGTGTATATATATGTATGTATATATGCATGCATGTAAAAATTGATGCTAGTTCATAAATATGTAGGATTTAGATTCTTACATTTAAGTCAATGATGAGATGATAATGATTTGAAGATTTGAATGTCATGGATAATATGAACATGAAATAAATGTATGTCTAGATGCATATTAGTACATGCAAGTTGAAAATAATATGTTATGGATGCATTAGGTGCTTGTACATGGACATGCATGTGGGTGTATGCACATAAAAAGATGAATAAATGATGTTATGATAAAAATGATTTAGATCATATTATACACCTTAAAAATAAGGTTATTTCATGTGTTAAAGTAGTATGAGACTTGTCATAAAGTTTACTAGCTTTGCATGTAGTACTTAGTGCTTGAAAAGTTGTAAAATACATGAAATCACATGATTCATGTGACCTACACAAAAATGCAATTAATCTGATTATAACCATCATTTTATTCAGTATATAAAAAGTATTGTGTTAAAATATGAAGTCATTTCGAGTTCGGATGGTTATGGTAACGTTTGACGCAAAACTATGCGTTAAAAACGGTAAAAATCGCCTTTTTACGAGGTTTTTACGAAACTGTTTTAGATCAGTAACTAAACTGATATTTTTGATATAAATATAAGTAATTTGACTTATATTAAGTTTATTTGGTGTTTGGTTGGTCATACGTGACTTCCGACGCCCGAAAACGTTACCGAATCGCTAAAATACGCATTTTTCAACATACACTAGAATGGGTTGTTCATGGGTGAACCTTATGTGTATAAATGTGTTATGTGATTTAAATATGTGTATATGATAATATGTTAAGTGTTGACATGATAGCGGGAATTAAGTCTATGCGTGTACGCTTGTATGTTTAAAACGGTAGAATCGGTAAAATCGCGATTAGTGTGTAACTTATTTTTCGAGCATGAAAATTTATACATAGGTTAAATTAATAAGTTATTTCATGTATGCATGATTTAAAAATGATAAAGTGTATGAGTTAACGAGATTTCGCGTGTTATGATATTGTGAATATGTGCACGTTTATGTATATATATTACGACGCGCAAATCATAGATATATAGTACCTATAAACAACTGATATAACATTAAGGTCACCAATAAAATCGTTCAGGTCGCAAAACCTTAAAAAATTATATATATTATATAAACTCATAAATATATATATTAATATGCCAACATAATCAAAATAATGATTTTTCGAGAAAATCTCAAAGTTATGTGAAAATTCTAAGTATTGGAGAAACTTAGGAATATTATGAAATATTGATTATTAAATCGTTCCTACGTATATTAGGACGTGTAGAATCAAATTGTGGGATCGCGCTATTTTAAACACGCACCCAAAGGTGAGTGTCTCTAAACCCCCCTCTTTTTACGGTTTTGTATATGTTTTGGGGGAAGAACACGCCTTAAAAGGGTTAAAGATGTTTTTGAATAAAACATACCTTTGCTTATACAAAATGTATATTTTCATGGAAAATATATGATTTTGATGATATTAATATGTTTCGGATAGAAACGGTTTTGTGAATAAATATGTTTCGGGGATGAAACGGAGATTTACGGTGTTTTAGAGAAAACGACCGTGTAGATTTAAAAATGCCTAAATCTAAAGTTGTGACGAATTGGCTCGGTCTCAAGAGAGTAAGTACCGGGTATGGTTTACGTTTCGGTGGGGACTTCGGGGAATTCGTAAAGCATGAAATATTAAATTTATCATTTTAGTAGGATATATATATTATTCATGAGGCAAGCGATATAGATGGCCCGATATGGGCGCATGCGCAAGTATTGTTGTTTAATCATTTAAGTATTGAACACGTAGAATTGTTGGTAGATCTATCGGGTTGACTACCCCGTCGTAGTCGGTCGCTCCGATCAAGTCAAACAACGAATTGATATTCTATTATAGTCTAGTCTTGATTATACCATTATTATTAATATATAGTTCACAATGTCTTGCAAACATACGAGTCTGAACATTTGATGCTATCAATTTAATATGTAAAACTTGGGAAGATGCTTTAGATTGGAGGTTTCGGGGAAATGCTTACGACGGCTGACCCATGGATTTTACTAAGGAAACAAATAAACTTTCGAAAATATTATTTGGATTTTTTGATAATAAACACGTAATTAGAAAGTTTTCCTGGTTTTAAATATGAATATGTGAGCTCACCCTCCTTTGTGTTGACACTTGATTTTAACGTGTTCTTCAGGTACTTGAGCATGGCTTCGGAAATTATGGCGTATCTTGTGGTTGTTGATGCATGGTTGTTTTATGAATGTTTTGGACTGTCACACCCTCAATTTCCACTTGCGGAGTTTTACCGCGAGGCGTGTGAACAAACCAGAATCTGAAACACTAGTACGTCGAACGACTCTACATGATTTGATTATACGTTTTGCAAAATCGTTCACTGTAGATTTTATATCAATTACCAATATTTAGCAGAGCATTATTTTTAAAGTTTGAGCGGAAGCATAAATAAGTAGTGATGCGGGCGCCAACACAAACGCCAAAACAAATGAAAAATCCCAAAACAATATTAATAAATGAGAGTCGATAAAGATGTCTTGTTCAATGCATGTGCGTGCACCTAGAGCTCCTAGCGTCCTGAGAAACATGTAAAGAAACAAGTGTCAACATTAAAGATGAGTGAGTTCACAGGTTTTCATAAATTCGTTTGTTCGGTTATAGTTTGTTCTCTCCGTTATCCCCAACCCGGGATAACGTATCAGTTCCATTATTCCAATCCCGGAATAATAAGTTGTTGCTTCCAATATTCCCAACCCGGAATATTAAGTTGTTGTTTCCATTATCCCCAACCCCGGATAATAAGTTGATGTTTCCAATATTCCAAACCCGGAATATTAAGTTGATCCGTAATTAAGTTCAATATTAATGTATATAGGTAGCTAGCCTAAAGTCATGTCACTAAGTGTTCGCGATCGAAGCTGACAGTTGTGCCTCCGTTTTGCTAGGCCTATCACATGACCATGGCGATGTTAGGCCAATCATACACCCGTTGACCATACCCGGTCGGCTAGCGCGACTAGCTCGGATGGGGCTCGTCAGACCCAGTAGTACTACTTATAATTCCCCCGCTATTTAACCCAAATACTAACGATCCGAGGAGATTGTCGAGGACTTAAGTGATAAAGCTGCTTAGTGCCCATAACATTACATTAACATTAACTTAGTTACCGTATAGTTATGTGACGTTAAATTCGTATAACGTAAAGAGTTTGAGTTTGAGAGTGTATACATGTTTCTCCCCCTGTTATTTAAAAACCGGATAAAGTTAGGGGCCGTGAACTCACCTTTATTTGCTCGGTTAGTGTAGCAAAGATGTTATAAGAGATGGGACCGCTAGTTGCGTCCTAACAAACCAATTAATTCCACGTCAGTGTGTAATCACACCAATACAAATTCCACACGCAATCTATTCACAAGGTGATACATACCAACAACATATCTAACACTCAAACATGCATGCAAGTATTCTCATGTGATCATAGTAATCAAACAACTCATCATGAACATATTTCAAATCCATGCAACACTTTAATGCATACAATCACAAGTTATCAACTTTCTGCTTAACACTCAATTATTCAGCTGTCTTCTAGGATTTTTATAAAATAGTTCTAACATTCCAAAAATTCCCATATTTTTACAGTAGGTGACATTTATACCATAGAAATTTATATAATTTTTCCAAGTCCTAAATCTTTACCAATTAGCCATAAATATTAATTCATTAAGCTGCAGTCAGATTTACTGCTTTCTGACTGCAGTCCACGGAAAAATTTATTTAAAAATCACTGATCGTCCGATTAACAAAATTCCAGTTGGAGTTGCCCGGAAATTTTTATACCTAGTTTCTGTACAAAAATCATGACTCAACTCTCTACTGATTTTAAAATCTAGCTTGATAAACAACCAACAAAATTCCAGAATTTTCACAGCTTTAGCTACTGAACTTGTTTAGCCCTTTAAAAATATCAAACGACTTCAGAAAATTATGAATCCAGCGCCGTTAGATTCCTTATTCAAATCTCTACGTTCTAGACATCAGAAAATCCGTTTTTCGACAACTAACGACCAAGTTACAGCCTGATAAGTCGGCTGTAACTATTACTCAGCAACTGATTCAGCATACCTTTATCATAATCTTGTGTAATCCCGTTCATGCGATTAATCTAGGCGATCTAAAACCGATTTCTAATCCTAGATTAATACTAATATTTCACCCATGCAATCCCTAGTTCTTACTTCTAGTTATTATAAACAAAACATACTTGTAACTTGTGATTTCCGAAAACAATTCTTCATATGAACAATGATCAAATCAGCCGATTACTTAACAGCACTTATACTCCGAAACTATACCATCATGCAGTCTGAGAACAGCAACAATCAACACACATATATTCGAAACAACTAATCATTCAAGCATATGTCCGAGACAACAAATCATTCAAGCACGCATATATATCCGAAACAACTAGACATTCAAGCATGCATATTTATCGGAGACAATACAATCATACGATCCGAACACAACAAAGTCACACACATGTATCCGAATATGGTCTTGTATCATATGATAAGGTAAACGAACCGTGATTAAGCTAAGGAATCCGGTGATCAAAGATTGCTTGCAACCGAGAGATCCGTGACCGAGAAAAGGATGTTGTTCGCGACTGGAAAGAATAGTGGGCTGCTTGTGATCGAGGAAGTGAGCAAGGGCTGAACTGGCGATCCAAGGAACAAGTAAAAGGGCTGTTTTGCGACTGAGTTGATAAAGGCTCCGGCTGCTGCTTGCTGCGACCGAGAAAAGAAGCAACTTTCTGCGATCGCAAGTCTGCCGACAGCAATGGAACTCTAGGGTTTTGTGTTGTTGTCAATGACACATGCATGATTTGTATTTATAGGCGCACATGATAAGGTTTACGGTTTGGGATAAGTATAGTGGCCGAGGATCTTGGGTTGCTTTGGTTTGGGTTTGGGTCTTGATCATGTGGCCGAGGACTAAAGTTGTATGCTATGGGTTTCGGTTTGGTTTTTGATCTTATTGCCGAGACATGTTTGGGCTTGTTCTCGGTTTAGGTTTGTGGTTTGAACTCAATATATCCGCGGTTTTGAACTTGATCTCGGCCGAGAGTGTTTTGGTTTAGGGTTTAGGTTTTGATGTGTGTTGGATTTGATCTTGGCCGAGGACTTGAGTTAATGTTTAAAACTTGTTAACTCCTAGAGTCACAAAGAATCACTTTGGTTCATGTCGCGGTTCGGTTCAGTTCGTGTACGTATCTACTCTAATGATTCAATTACTCAAACAATCACACAACGCACAACACGTATTCATTTAGTTCGTACACGTTCGTACACATAGCACGTAATTAGATTGACAAGTATTACGTTCAAGTTATCCGAAAAACCTGGGATATCACATGGACAAACATTTAAAACTTTGGGACCTATGTAATAAGATCCATAAGGATAAAAAACAACTTAACTGTGGTGTGGTTGTGGCGTAGTTTAAACTTTATGTTTTAAAAATTATGTGTTAATTAAGTTAAGTGTCCAACATTAACAATGCATCGTTCGACAAGATATTTATGGGCACCAACTTCCGTCACCATTACGTTTGTATTTCCGCTGCGACGTTTTTGGGCTGTTACATACAGTTCCTCAAAAGGTGCCATTTGAATACTAGTATGATAACTGTTATTGTATGAGAATTCTACTAAAGGTAAATGCGTATCCCAATTACCACCAAAATTTATAATGCACGCACGAAGCATGTCTTTGAGGGTGCGGATCGTGCGCTCAGTCTGACCATCGGTTTGAGGGTGAAAAGCGGTACTGAGATTAAGCGTAGCACCGAAGGCGGATTTAAAAGTCTCCCAGAGACGTGAGGTAAAGCGACCATCACGGTCAGAGATGATGTCACGAGGCATCCCGTGTCGACAAATGACTTTGGTGGTATAAATTTGTGCTGGTCGTTTAACCTTGTAGTCTTCTCGTATGGCAATAAAGTGAGCTGATTTAGTAAGACGATAAACGATAACCCAAATGCTATCGTGACCAGAGGAGGTGCGAGGGAGTTTCATAACGAAGTCCATGGCTATGCTCTCCTACTTCCACATCGGGATTTCGGGTTGTTCGAGCAAACCATAGGGCCTTTGATTTTGGCTTTAACTTTCGAGCAAGTTAAGCACTTTGAGACGTATAAAGCGATATCCTTTGTCATGCCCGGCCACCAATACTTAGGACGAAGGTCCTGATACATCTTGTCGGCTCCGGGATGAATGGAGTATCGATTTTATGGGTTTCAATCATTAGCAACTCTCGAAGTTTATCACGGCCAGGAATCCAAATACGATCGAGATAATAATAAATGCCATTTCGTTTAACTACAAGTTAGGTTTCAGCTCCACATTTCATTTCTTCTTGTAGGGCATTCTCATTAAAAAAGGCAAACTAGGCGGCGCGAAACATAATTTCGAGATTATTCTAAGCTTGAGAGTCATGAACACTATACACATAGCTTCGTCGGCTGAGAGCATCGGCTACGATGTTTGCTTTGCCAAGATGGTAGCGTATCTCATAATTGTAATCGTTGAGAACAACTGCTTTGCCAGGATGGTAGCGTAAAGGTCGTGTCGCCATATCTTTAATGCAAAAACAACTGCACCGAGTTCAAGATCGTGGGTTGTTGTAGTTCTTCTCGTGGATCTTGAGTTGTCAAGATGCATACGCGATAACCTTGTCTCGTTGCATAAGAACACAACCAAGACCTGGGCTAGAGGCATCGCAATAAACAACAAAATAGTCGCTCCCGTCGTGCAGAGCAAGTACAGGAGCGTTTCATAGCATACGCTTGAGAGTTTGAAAGGCTTCCTCTTGTTTGGAATCCCAAACGAAAGGTTTATCCTTATGAGTTAAAGCGGTAAGAGGTATGACGATTTTAGAAAAGTCGGTGGTAGTAACCCGCCAATCCAAGAAAAGAACGGATTTCAGATGCCTTCTTCGGCGTAATCCAACTCTTTACAGCTTCTATCTTTGCAGGGTCGACGCGAATTCCTTGACTGTTAATGATATGACCAAGGAATTGGACTTCATCGAGCCAGAATTCACACTTAGAGAACTTGGCATAAAGGCGATTTCCTTGAAGAAGTTCGAGAACTAAACAGAGATGCCGTGCGTGTTCGGCTCTCGACTTCGAGTAAATGAGGATATCATCAATAAAAACAATGACGAAATGATCCAACAAGGCTTTGCACACACGGTTCATCAAACCCATGAAGACCGCGGGTGCGTTTGTAAGTCCAAAAGGCATGACCACGAATTCAAAATGGCCATAACGAGTACGAAAGGCGGTTTTCGGAACGTCTTGCTCATGTACACGTAGCTGGTGATATCCGAAACGCAAATCAATCTTCGAAAAACAAGTAGCACCTTGAAGTTGATCAAATAAATCATCGATTCGAGGAAGAGGGTAGCGGTTCTTTATCGTGAGTTTGTTAAATTCACGATAATCGATGCACATTTGGAACGTCCCATCTTTCTTTTTCACGAAAAGAATGGGTGCGCCCCATGGTGAAGTGCTCGGGCGTATAAAGCCTTTATCAAGAAGCTCTTGAAGTTGGCTAGATAGCTCACGCATTTCAGATGGTGCAAGGCGATAGGGAGCTTTAGCGATAGGTGTAGCACCGAGGATTAGATCAATACGGAATTCGACATCATGAGTAGGGGGTAAACCAGGTTAATCGTCGGGAAAAACTTTAGGAAATTCACAAACAACAGGTACGTCTTTCAAGGTTTTCTTTTCCTTCTCCGGATTTACGATGTGGGCTAGGAAGGCAATGCATTGCTTGCGCAAATACTTACTCGCTTGGGTACATGATAGAAGCATCAACTTCTTTGAGGGTGTTTCAGCGTAAACATGCAGTTGATCTTCGTTATGAAGAGGGAAGCGAATCATTTTATCAAAACAAACGACTTCAGCACGATTTTCACAAAGAAAATCCATGCCTATTATGACATCAAAACTACCTAATTGCATAGGTATGAGGTCAATTGAGAAGCTGTGATTGTTGATTTCGAGAGTACAATCACGTAGAACGGAGTTAACGGTAACGGTTCTTCCGGTGGCGATTTCGACGTCGAAGGTACTTGGGAGTTTAGCGCGTTTACATTTTAAAAGCTTTCCGGATTCTTACGATACAAAACAGTTATCGGCTCCAGTATCAAATAAACAAGAAGCACAAATACCTTTAATGAGGAACGTACCATTAACAACATTGTTGTCGCTCTGAGCCTGGCGGTGGTTGATGATGAAAGCTCTTCCACGCACAGCCTGTGGTTGCTGCTGTTGCTGTGGCTGTGGTGGCTGTTGCTGAGGCTGCTGTTGCTACTGTTCTTGCTTCAGAACACGGTTTGGGCAGGCATTGCTGAAATGATTCGGATCACCACATGTGTAGCAAGCACGTGCCTGAGTTGCTGGTGCTTGCGGTGCCTGGTTAAGAGGAGCAACGTTGAGAGGAGCTGGCGGTGCTGTGAGGGCAGGGGGAGCTTGCTGACGTGGACCAGTACGGCAATGAGGCTTGAAATGACCATAAATGTTGCAGTTGGCGCAAAAGCGGCAGTTTCCTCCAACCGCGTGATGGTATATGCACTTAGAGCATAGAGGATAAGTTCCAGTGTACGCACGCTTAGCAGCGGGTGCCTTGGGAGTAGCAGTTTAGCGAGACTGGGAGTTCGACGCTGGAACCATTGCGCAGTTTTTGTTGTTTCCCTTTCACTTGCGGTTCTGGTTACTCGACTTGGAGGCTTGAGTGGAACGGTATTGGTACTTGGCTCAATAGTAGCTTGGCTGAAATTCTTGTTTGGGACTTTGAAAGCTCCAGCCAAGACTCGCTTGTCGTTGATCTCAGCTGCGAGTTGGTAAGTCTCTTCGATAGTAGTTGGCCTAGCCGCTTGAAAAAATCAGCAACACAGTCGGGGAGAGCGCGGAGATACTTCTTGATTGCTTTCTCGGTAGTATCTACCTGACCTGGGTAGATGAGACTGAGCTGCTTGAAGCGAGCGGTGAGACCAACATTGTCTCCACCGTTTTGTTTGATACCCCAAAATTCATTCTCCAACTTCTGGATTTCATAGGGAGGACATAATTCCTTAATCATGAGCTCCTTGAGTTCTTCCCACGCAAGAGAGTAAGCTTCATCGTTACCGCGCCTATTGCCAACATATATATAGAACTCATATACTATTAATATGCCAACATAATCAAAATAACTGACTTTTTGAGAAAATCTCAAAGTTATGTGAAAATTCTAAGCATTGGAGAAACTTAGGAATATTATGAAATATTGATTATTAAATCGTTCCTACGTATATTAGGACGTGTAGAATCAAATTGTGGGATCGCGCTATTTTAAATACGCACCCAAAGGTGAAGGTCACTAAACCCCCTCTTTTTAGGGTTTTGTATATGTTTGGGGGAAGAACACGCCTTAAAAGGATTAAAGATGTTTTTGAATAAAACATACCTTTGTTATATAAAATGTATATTTTCATGGAAAATATATGATTTTGATGATATCAATATGTTACGGATAGAAACAGTTTTGTGAATAAATATGTTTCGGGGATGAAACGGGGATTTTACGGTGTTTTAGAGAAAAAGACCGTGTAGATTTAAAAATGCTTAAATCTAAAGTTGTGACGAATTGGCTCGGTCTCAAGAGAGTAAGTACCGGGTATGGTTTACGTTTCGGTGGGGACTTCGAGGAATTCGTACAACATGAAATAGTAAATTTATCATTTTAGTAGGATATATATATTGTTCATGAGGCAAGCAATATAGATGGCCTGATATGGGCGCATGCGCAAGTATTGTGGTTTAATCATTAAGTATTGAACACGTAGAATTGTTGGTAGATCTATCGGGTTGACTACCCCGTCGTGATCAGTCGCTCCGATCAAGTCAAACGACGAATTTATATTCAATTATAGTTTATTCTTGATTATACCCTTATTGTTAATATATAGTTCGTAATATCTTGCAAACATACGAGTCTGAACATTTGATGCTATCAATTTAATATGTAAAACTGGGAAGATGCTTTAGATCGAAGGTTTTGGGGAAACGCTTACGACGGCTGACCCATGGATTTTACTAAGGAAACAAATAAACTTTCGAAAATATTATTTGGATTTTTTGATAATAAACACATAATTAGAAAGTTTTCCTTGTTTTAAATATGAATATGTGAGCACACCCTCCTTTGTGTTGACACTTGATTTTAACGTGTTCTTCAGGTACTTGAGCATGGCTTCGGGAATTATGGCGTATCTTGTGGTTGTTGATGCATGGTTGTTTTATGAATGTTTTGGACAAACTTTAAAACTTTGGGACCTATGTAATAAGATCCATAAGGATCAAAAACAACTTAACTGTGGTGTGGTTGTAACGTACTTTAAACTTTATGTTTTAATTAAGTTAAATGTCCAACATTAACAATGCATCGTTCGACAAGATATATATGGGCACCAACTTCCGTCACCATTACATTTGTATTTCCGCTGCGACGTTTTTGGGGTGTTACATACAGTGCCTCAAAAGGTGCCATTTGAATACTAGTATGATAACTGTTATTGTACGAGATTTCTACTAAAGGTAAATGCGTATCCAAAGAATTTTGAGATTTAAGTCCAATATTCGCGAAGCCAAAATTTTTAAATAAACATGGATTTTTATCATGTATGAGAACCATTACGTGTTATTGTGCATACGTGTTAATCTGTTTATTTGGGCCTTATGTGTTATTTTTCATTTGAACACACACTTACTTTGTACGGTTATATATGTCATAGATGTTGCACGAGCACGAGGTCATCAAGATTACTGACTCTGAGAGCGAGCCAGAATTCGAGACATCACCCAGATCCGTATTACCAGAGGTACCCCTCACGATTCCACGGTTTGTTGATGCGACCGAATTCGCTTCATCCTTCCAGGTTAACCCTGCTGCGTTCGCCAGCCAGGTTGACCCTCATTATGCTTTTACAAGCAACGGTTGGATTGAAGACGATGATGATGATGCTCCACCCTCGATCTACGAGACTGGGCAATCATCAGGTACCGTGCCAGTTATCGATGACATGGATAGAGGTGTTCCGTTGATTGGAGGATCTTATAGTATCGCACCAGCAATAGACGCTACCATTGTTACGGCTCAGCCATTAGAGCCATTGGACGTCTCATCTACTGTCGTTGTTGAGCCCACTACTGAGATCCCTCCACCAGTTGTTACCGAGTCGTCATTTCCATCGATCGAGTCGCACGCTCCTACTGCACCTCTTTTGGTCTACTTTCAACGTAGGAAGAGGATACGACCCACTGGAGACATCGCTTCAACTTCCAGAGCTGAGACTGCATCTGCTTCGAAGAAGCAGAAAGGAGTGTAGGTTAACCGATGCTCTCAATGCGACCATCAGGTTGGGGCCATACGCGGATATCTGGAGGCAACCAAGGGAAAGGTGAAGGATTTAGAAGGGAAGATGGATTGGTTCGATGAGGTTCTGGATCTAGATAACAGTGCTATGGACCAAATGCACTGGGGGATAGCAGAGTTGGAGGAGCTTGTGAGGAAGCTTCTAAAGTTTGTTGGTATGAAGAAGTGATTGTAGTTGTTGTTTGTGTTGTTTGTTTTGTATGTCTCTTTTGATAAACCCTTATATTGGCTTGCATGCCAAATTTTTGATATTTAGGAGGAAATTTCATCTAGACTTGTTATTGGTGGTTGATTATGTCACTCCAAATTTTGATTGGTTGTTGTACTATGAACAAGCTTTGTAATTTCCGTGATAAATGTCAATGATATGGGTTCTCTTTTGGTTAAATTATTCTCATTATTATGTGGATGCATGTGTATTATTTAGTCCACTTTATTTAATGATTGAAATATTTAAACAAAAGGTCTTATGTTGATATTATTATCGCAATAATAGACACGACAAGATGCCGCCAAAAGCGAGACAGGGTACTGGACTACCTACCACCCCGGAAGAGTTGGCAAAACTCATAGCCCAACATGTTAATACTGCCTTGGAATAGCGTGAATCCAACCAGAATATTGAGCAAGGACGTGGACGTGGTGCTCCTGAGCATGGTGATGATGGTATTCAGATTGGAAACCCGCAAGGTAATATAATGATCGGAAAAGTTTTAGTAGTTCCTGTGTTATGATATAATCAGAGCGTGATCTTGATTTTTCATTAACCTTGTAAACATTGCACGGATGTACGTATAAAACATTTCAGGGCTGTAACCCACGATCATTTACCGGTGCTGAAGGGCCTCTTGAAATCACTAGATGGATCGAGAAGATGGAGTCTGTGATGGCCATCAGCGGTTGTGCTGCTGATCAAAGGGTGAGGTTTGCTTCATGCTCATTTCTTGATGAAGCTTTATCCTGGTGCAACATTCAAGTTCAAGTTTTGGGCGAAGACGCTGCCTACGGTCTTACCTGTAACGAACTAAAAGAGATGCTTCTTAAGGAATACTGCCCGCGTAGTGAGATGCAAAAGATTGAGACTGACTTCTGGAATTTGACAATGGAAGGCTTGAATGTCAGAGCTTATACATCTCGGTTCAATGATTTGGCGAGATTGGTTCCACGAATGGTCACTCCTGAATACGTTAAGGTAGAGAGGTATATTTGGGGATTGTCGCCACAAATTCATAGTATGGTTACGTCAGCGAAGCCCACTACCTATCTGGAAGCTACTACTCTAACGAAATCATTGGCAGATGATCCAGCTTGCAAAAGTAGCCTTAACAGGAAAGAGGAGACTGGGAAGTCGTCGGGAAAAGTCAAGACAGATGGGAAATCTGACCGATCAGATCGTTCTGAGCCTAGATCTAGGGATTCGCGGAAGCGAAAGTCTGAGAGCTCCAGAAAGGATTCTGATGTGAAGCGTGAGAAGAAACGCTGTTCAGGGAAAGCATATGTGGCTAATTCTAGTGGTTCAAGGAAGGATAATGCCAGGGATGGCGGAAGTGGTTCAGGAAAAAGACTCACGGTGATGAGCAGGGAAAGTGTGCCAGATGTGGTCGAACTGGACATGTTACTCGCGAGTGCTATGCTAAGAGTACGTTGGAGGGTGTTAAGCTCGAGGGATGCTATGAATGCGGGAGCAGGGACACTACAAGAGGAACTGTTCGAATGTAAAAGGTCAGAATGCCAGGGGCATAGCTTTTGAGCTGAATGCTGGGAAGGCACATGATGATCCTAAGTGGTTACCGGTACGTTCCTAATCAATGACCATTCTGCGTTCGTACTATTTGATACTGGTGCTGACTTGAGTCTTGTTTCGAAAAACTTTGAACCATTTCTGTGTTCTCAAACAAGTAAGCTAAGTAAAAAGTACTCGATAAAATTAGCAAATGGAAAGTTGATAAACACTAGGGAAGTTATTCGTGGTTGTAGAATTCGGTTATGTGATCATAGTTTTAGTATCGATTTATTATCAGTGGAGCTGGGTAGTTTTGATGTAGTCGTTGGAATGGATTGGCTATCCAAGAACGAAGCTGAGATCATTTTGTTCGGAGAAACAAGTGCGGATACCTCATCCTGGTGGTGGTGAAGCTTTAGTTGTTCCCAGCGACCGATCGAGTCGAGTATCAGGAGTTGTTAGTATTATGAAGATGCACAAGATGTTGCATAAAGGCTATCATGCGTTCTTGGTTAACGTAGTGGATACAAATGCTGAAAGAGGGAAGATTGAAGAAATTCCTGTAGTTCGCGATTATCCGAAAGTTTTCCCTAAAGACTTTCCTGGATTACCCCCTGCGAGACAGATCGAGTTTAAAATCGATCTTGTACCTGGTGCTGCACCGATAGCAAAATCTCCTTACAAATTAGCACCGTCAGAAATGAAAGAATTGTCAAATCAGCTTCAAGAGTTATTAGACAAAGGTTTCATACGACCAAGCTTTTCGCCTTGGGGAGCACCTGTGTTGTTCATGAAGAAGAAAGATGGTTCCTTCAGAATGTGTATTGATTACAGAGAGTTGAACAAGCTGACTATCAAGAATCGGTACCCTCTACCGAGAATCGACGATTTGTTTGACCAGCTTCAAGGATCAAGCTACTACTCGAAGATAGACATGCATTCATGTTATCACTAGTTGAAGATTGCTGAGGAAGATGTTCCGAAGACTGCTTTTAGAACATGTTACGGCCATTATGAATTCTTAGTCATGCCTTTTCTCTTAACTAATGCGCCTGCAGTGTTCATGGATCTCATGAACAGGGTATGCAAACCCTATTTGGACAAATTCGTGATAGTATTCATTGATATTATACTAATCTATTCGTGAACCAAAGAAGATCATGAGCAACATTTGAAGATGATTCTGGAGCTATTAAAGAAAGAGAAGTTGTATGCCAAATTCTCTAAATGTGAATTTCGGATTCGAGAGGTGCATTTTCTCGGACATGTCATAAATGAGAAAGGTATACATGTAGACCCGTCGAAGATTGAGGCGATTAAGAATTGGGAAGCGCCAAAGACTCCCAGAGGTGCGACAATTCTTAGGACTTGTTGGGTATTATAGAAGATTCATTGAGAATTTTTCCAAAATAGTGCAGCCATTAACGCTATTGACCCAGAAGGATAAGAAGTTTGATTGGACAGAAAAACAGGAGAAAGCTTTTCGGTTGTTGAAGGAGAAGTTGTGTAGTGCACCTATTCTATCCCTGCCTGAGGGAAATGACGGTTTTGTTGTATACTGTGATGCGTCACGTTTGGGCCTTGGTTGTGTGCTTATGCAGAAGGACAAAGTGATATTCTATTGATCCAAACATCTGAAAGTGCATGAGAAGAACTACACAACTCATGATTTAGAGTTGGGAGCTGTTGTGTTCGCTTTTAAGATTTGGAGACATTATCTGTATGGCACGAAGTGTACGATTTACACATACCATAAGAGCCTCCTGCATATCTTTGATCAGAACGAACTCAACATGCGACAGCGGCGTTGGGTAGAGTTACTCAATGATTACGAGTGTGATATTCGTTATCACCCGGGAAAGACAAATGTTGTTGCTGACGCGCTCAGTAGGAAGGAGCGGGAGAAGCCACTGCGTGTGCGTGCTTTGGGTTTGATCATATAAACGAATTTGACCGATCAAATTCATTATGCACAGCGAGAAGCTTTAAGAGATAAGAACCTGATTAGAGAAGGTTTGAGAGGTTTGGAATGTGAACTGATACCAAAAGCGGATGAAGTGATGTACTACATGAACCGAGTTTGGGTTCCGCTTACAGGTAACCTACGTGAACTGGTTATGAACGAGGCTCATAAGTCCTGATATTCGATTCACCGAAGTTCTGCCAAGATGTATCAAGATATTAAGGAGTTATATTGGTGGCCGAATATGAAGAGAGATATTGCGGTGTACGTTAGTAAATGTCTGACATGCTCAGAGGCCGTCCGGGCTCCTGCAGCAACCAGAGATTCCTAAATGGAAGTGGGAGCATCTTGCTATGGACTTTATCACCAAATTACCCCGTACGTCACGTGGACATGACACCATTTGGGTAATTGTGGATCGGTTAACGAAGTCTGCTCATTTCTTGCCCATTAAGGAAACAGACAAGACGTAAAAGATATCGCAATTGTAC
The DNA here is from genome assembly GCA_947069175.1 of Scalesia atractyloides. Lineage (NCBI taxonomy): Eukaryota > Viridiplantae > Streptophyta > Magnoliopsida > Asterales > Asteraceae > Scalesia > Scalesia atractyloides. The sequence goes on from CAMTDV010000014.1 coordinate 43,786,319, forward strand.
CTCAACAAGATTGTAGCCCGACATGGAGTGCCTGTTTCAATTATCTCCGATAGAGATGGACGATTCGACTCCAGATTTTGGCGATCTCTTCAACAGTCACTGGGTTCTCGTTTGGATATGAGTACTGCATATCATCCTCAAACGGATTGTCAAAGTGAGAGAACAATATAGATGTTAGAGGACATTTTGAGAGCATGCGTGATTGATTTCGGTGGAAGTTGGGATACTCATTTTCCGTTGGCAGAGTTTTCTTACAACAATAGTTACCACGCTAGTATCAAAGTCGCTCCGTTTGAAGCTTTGTACGGAAGGAAATGTCGATCACCCCTTTGTTGGGCTGAAGTTGGTGAAAGGCAACTAACCAGACCTGAGCTTATCCAGGAAACCAGCGACAAGGTTGTCCAGATCAAGGAAATGTTGAAAGCTGCCGCCGATCAACAAAAAAGTTATGCAGACAACCGAAGGAAACCGTTGCAGTGTCAAGTCGGGGATCGTGTTCTGCTGAAAGTATCACCTTGGAAAGGTGTTGTTAGATTTGGGAAATGGGGAAAGCTAAGCCCATGGTATATAGGTCCTTTCAAAATCGCATCTCGAATTGGATCAGTCGCGTATAGGCTTAAGCTGCCGCAGGATTTGAGTGGAGTTCATGACGTGTTTCATGTTTCCAACCTGAGAAAGTGTCTGTCGGATGAGACACTAACTATACCCCCCGATGAGGTTCAAGTAGACAATAAATTGAGATTTATCGAAGAACCGGTCGAAGTTCTAGATGAGAAGATTCAGAGCTTAGAGGAGTAGGATTAAGTTGGTCAAGGTTTGCTGGAATTCCAAGCGTGGACCCGAGTTCACATGGGAACGAAAGGACCAGATTCAACGGAAATATCCACATCTCTTTAAGCCTAGTGCGAAAACGAAACCGTACAATAAGAATTTCGGGGACGAAATTCCTTAAACAGGGGAGACTGTGACACCCGGCTATTTAGGCAGTACCGTAAAAGTGTAACACGTGTCATGAATGAATAAAAGATTGTATTTTACTATTTATGATGTTTATATATGGTATTTGATGTGTTGGTAAATTCAAAGTTTGATAAAAATTATGTTGGCAATAATAAGATAAACGCTTATCGCGTAATGGGTAAAATGCGAAACGAACGTCGGTGACCACCGAATAATGTTAAAATCCTAAAAATAGTCCGTTATTATTGAAATAATATATTTAATCATATTCGTGAGGAAAAATAATTTAAAACGCTAAGAAACTCTATTTTTCGAGTTTAAGCGCGTATTGCGCGATACTGCGCGTATCTGACAAAATACAGTCAACACAGCTAGTTCAGGGCAACTAATAATTATTATAATAATTTGACAAGTTTATTTTTATAGAATTATAAGAATAAATTAAAACGCTTAAAATCTCTATTTTGCGAATTTAAGCGCGTACTGCTCAACACAGCGCGCATACTGCCAAATACCGACAACGTAGCCGGACCAGACAAATAAAATATTGATTAGTAATATTTTAGTGAGTTTATTTTTATAGAGAATTGAAAATAATTTAAAACGCGTTAAAACGCAGTTAAAACGCTAGATAAAACACCCGGTATCCAGTTAAATACAAGTAAATAACCAATATATGTGTAAGTATGTAATATGTATGGGTGTGTGCTCATAGGTGGCGGCCTAATGGCTGCCCACCTTTTTGAAAAATCTTCCATTTGGACAAGTGTGCACCTAGGGAAGATCATATAATGATTTTGACAATATACACACTCCATTTAACATGCAAGATCACCAAACACTTCATCTCTCTGTCTCCTCTCTCACTCTCGGCCGAAATACACACACCACACACACTACACCTTCAAACTTTGAAGATCTTGAAGAATCCGTGTTCATACAATCCCATTTTAAGTGTTTTTGAAGAATCAAATGTGTTTTCAAGGAGTTTCAAACTAAAATCAAGCTTCATATCATCATCTTAATAAAAAACCAACAAAAATCTTGAAGGTATAACTCTACTTTAAAAATTTATGTTCTTGACTTTTGATGATTATGGAAGTTTCTCTTGTTCTTGGACATAAACACTAACTTAAAAACAATAACAAATGGGTTTTCAAAGAAAATGAAAATGGATAAGTGTGTGTATGTATGTAGGGCCATGTATGTATGTGTGTATATATACATATGAGATTTTGAGATTTGATGTTTGATTGATTCTTGATGGATAAGGTGTTAAAAGTGAATGCATCTGATATTTAGAATGTTCAAAAACTTGTTTGAGGATTGACATGAGTATGTGAAAAGCATGAACATGAAAAGTTAAATTTGGAAGCATGTATGTATGTATATATATATGTCCGTGTATATATATGTATGTATATATGCATGCATGTAAAAATTGATGCTAGTTCATAAATATGTAGGATTTAGATCTTACATTTAAGTCCAATGATGAGATGATAATGATTTGAAGATTTGAATGTCATGGATAATATGAACATGAAATAAATGTATGTCTAGATGCATATTAGTACATGCAAGTTGAAAATAATATGTTATGGATGCATTAGGTGCTTGTACATGGACATGCATGTGGGTGTATGCACATAAAAAGATGAATAAATGATGTTATGATAAAAATGATTTAGATCATATTATACACCTTAAAAATAAGGTTATTTCATGTGTTAAAGTAGTATGAGACTTGTCATAAAGTTTACTAGCTTTGCATGTAGTACTTAGTGCTTGAAAAGTTGTAAAATACGTGAAATCACATGATTTATGTGACCTACACAAAAATTCACTTAATCTGATTATAACCATCATTTTATTCAGTATATAAAAAGTATTGTGTTAAAATATGAAGTCATTTCGAGTTCGGATGGTTATGGTAACGTTTGACGCAAAACTATGCGGTAAAAACGGTAAAAATCGCCTTTTTACGAGGTTTTTACGAAACTGTTTTAGATCAGTAACTAAACTGATATTTTTTATATAAATATAAGTAATTTGACTTATATTAAGTTTATTTGGTGTTTGGTTGGTCATACGTGACTTCCACGCCCGAAAACGTTACCGAATCGCTGAAATACGCATTTTTCAACATACACTAGAATGTTGTTCATGGGTGAACCTTATGTGTATAAATGTGTTATACGATTTAAATATGTGTATATGAAGTGTTGACATGATAGCGGGAATTAAGTCTATGCGTGTACGCTTGTATGTTTAAAACGGTAGAATCGGTAAAATCGCGATTAGTGTGTAACTTATTTTTCGAGCATGAAAATTTATACATAGGTTAAATTAATAAGTTATTTCATGTATGCATGATTTAAAAATGATAAAGTGTATGAGTTAACGAGATTTCGCGTGTCATGATATTGTGAATATGTGCACGTTTATGTATATATATTACGACGCGCAAATCATAGATATATAGTACCTATAAACAACGGATATAACATTAAGGTCACCAATAAAATCGTTCAGGTCGCAAAACCTTATATATATATATATATATATATATATATATATATTATATATATGTATATGAACCCATATAATATTAATATGCCAACATAATCAAAATAATAACTTTTCGAGAAAATCTCAAAGTTATGTGAAAATTCTAAGTATTAGAGAAACTTAGGAATATTATGAAATATTGATTATTAAATCGTTCCTACGTATATTAGGACGTATAGAATCAAATTGTGGGATTGCGCTATTTTAAATACGCACCCAAAGGCGAGTGTCACTAAACCCCCCCTTTTTACTGTTTTGTATATGTTTTGGGGGAAGAACATGCCTTAAAAGGATTAAAGATGTTTTTGAATAAAACATACCTTTGCTTATATAAAATGTATATTTTCATGGAAAATATATAATTTTGATGATATGAATATGTTTCGGATAGAAACGGTTTTGTGAATAAATATGTTTCGGGGATGAAACGGGGATTTTACGGTGTTTTAGAAAAAAACGACCGTGTAGATTTAAAAATGCTTAAATCTAAAGTTGTGACGAATTGGCTCGGTCTCAAGAGAGTAAGTACCTGGTGTGGTTTACGTTGTTCATGAGGCAAGCGATATAGATGGCCCGATATGGGTGCATGCGCAAGTATTGCTGTTTAATCATTTAAGTACACGTAGAATTGTTGGTAGATCTATCAGGTTGACTACCCCGTCGTGATCGGTCGCTCCGATCAAGTCAAACGACGAATTGATATTCTTTTATAGTCTAGTCTTGATTATACCATTGTTGTTAATATATAGTTTGTAATGTCTTGCAAACATACGAGTCTGAATATTTGATGCTATCAATTTAATATGTAAAACTTGGGAAGATGCTTTAGATCGGAGGTTTCGAGGAAAGGCTTGCGATGGCTGACCCATGGATTTTATTAAGGAAACAAATAAACTTTCGAAAATATTATTTGGATGTTTTGATAATAAACACATAATTAGAAAGTTTTCCTTGTTTTAAATTTGAATATGTGAGCTCACCCTCCTTTGTGTTGACACTTCATTTTAACGTGTTCTTCAGGTACTTGAGCATGGCTTCGTGAATTATGGCGTATCTTGTGGTTGTTGATGCATGGTTTTTTATGAATGTTTTAGACAAACTTTTAAAACTTCGGGACCTATGTAATAAGATCCATAAGGATCAAAAACAACTTAACTGTGGTGTGGTTGTGACGTACTTTAATCTTTATGTTTTAAAAATTATGTTTTAATTAAGTTAAATGTCCAACATTAACAATGCATCGTTCGAAAAGATATTTATGGGCACCAACTTCCGTCACACATTACGTTTGTATTTCCACTGCCTCAAAAGGTGCCATTTGAATACTAGTATGACTGTTATTGTACGAGAATTCTACTAAAGGTACATGCGTATCCCAATTTCCACCAAAATCTATAATGCACGCACGAAGCATGTCTTCGAGGGTGCGGATCGTGCGCTCAGTCTGGCCATCGGTTAGAGGGTGAAAAGCGGTACTGAGATTAAGCGTAGTACCGAGGGCGGATTTAAAAGTCTCCCACAGACGTGAGGTTAAGCGTCCATCGCGGTCAGAGATGATGTCACGAGGCGTCCCGTGTCGACAAATGACTTCGGCTGTATAGATTTGTGCTAATCGTTCAACCTTGTAGTCTTCTCGTATGGCAATAAAAAGAGTTGATTTCGTAAGACGATCAACGATAACCCAAATGCTATCGTGACCAGAGGAGGTGCGAGGGAGTTTCGTAACGAAGTCCATGGCTATGCTCTCCCACTTCCACGTCGGGATTTCGAGTTGTTTGAGCAAACAAGAGGGCCTTGATGTTCGGCTTTAACTTTCGAGCAAGTTAAGCACTTTGAGACGTATAAAGCGATATCCTTTTTCATGCCCGGCCACCAATACTTAGGACGAAGGTCCTGGTACATCTTGTCGGCTCCGGGATGAATGGAGTATCGAGATTTATGGGCTTCGATCATTAGCAACTTTCAAAGATTATCACGGCTAGGAATCCAAATACGATCGAGATAATAACAAATGCCATTTGGTTTAACTACAAGTTGGGTTTCGGCTCCACATTTCATTTCTTGTTGTAGGGCATTCTCATTAAAACAGGCAAATTGGGCAGCGCGAAACATAATTTAGAGATTATTCAAAGCTTGAGAGTCATGAACACTATACACATAGATTCGTCGGCTGAGAGCATCGGCTACGACGTTTGCTTTGCCAGGATGGTAGCGTATCTCATAATCGTAATCGTTGAGAAGTTCAACCCATCTGCGTTGGAGCATGTTCAGTTCCTTTCTATTAAAGATATGTTGTAAGCTCTTATGGTCGGTGAAGACCGTACACTTGGTACCATAAAGGTAGTGTCACCATATCTTTAATGCAAAAACAACTGCACTGAGTTCGAGATCGTGGGTTGTGTAGTTCTTCTCGTGGATCTTGAGTTGTCAAGATGCATACGCGATAACCTTGTCTTGTTGCATAAGAACACAACCAAGACCTGGGTTAGAGGCATCGCAATAATCAACGAAATCGTCATTCCCGTCGGGCAGAGCGAGTACAGGAGCGATGCATAGCATACGCTTGAGAGTTTGAAAGGCTTCCTCTTGTTTGGAATCCCAAACGAAAGGTTTGTCCTTATGAGTTAAAGCGGTAAGAGGTACAGAGATTTTAGAAAAGTCGGCGGTAGTAACCCGCCAATCCAAGAAAAGGACGGATTTCAGATGCATTCTTCGGCGTAATCCAACTCTTTACAGCTTCTATCTTTGCAGGGTCGACGTGAATTCTTTGACTGTTAACGATATGACCAAGGAATTGGACTTCATCGAGCCAGAATTCACACTTAGAGAACTTGGCATAAAGGCTATTTCCTTGAATAAGTTCGAGAACTAAACGGAGATGTCGCGCGTGTTCGGCTCTCGACTTCGAGTAAATGAGGATATCATCGACAAAAACATTGACGAAATGATCGAAAAGGCTTTGCACACACGGTCATCAAATCCATGAAGACCGCGGGTGCGTTTGTAAGTCCAAAAGGCATGACCACGAATTCAAAATGGCCATAACGAGTATGAAAGGCGGTTTTCGGAACGTCTTGTCATGTACACGTAGCTGGTAATATCCGAAACGCAAATCAATCTTCAAAAAACAAGTAGCACCTTGAAGTTGATCAAATAAATCATCGATTCGAGGAAGAGGGTAGCGGTTCTTTATCGTGAGTTTGTGAAGTTCACGATAATCGATGCACATTCGGAACGTCCCATCTTTCTTTTTGACAAAAAGAACGGGTGCGCCCCATGTGAAGTGCTCGGGCGTTTAAATCCTTTATCAAGAAGCTCTTGAAGATGGCTAGATAGCTCGCGCATTTCTGATGGTGGAAGGCGATAGGGAGCTTTAGCGACAGGTGTAGCACCGGGGATTAGATCAATACGGAATTCGACATCACGAGTGGGGGGTAAACCAGGTAAAATCGTCGGGAAAAACTTTAGGAAATTCACAAACAACAGGTACGTCTTTCAAGGTTTTCTTTTCCTTCTCCGGATTTACGATGTGGGCTAGGAAGGCAACGCATTGCTTGTGCAAATACATACTCTCTTGGGTACATGACAGAAGCATCAACTTCTTTGAGGGTGTTTCACCGTAAACATGCAGTTGATCTTCGTTAGGAAGAGGGAAGCGAATCATTTTATCAAAGCAAACGACTTCAGCACGATTTTCGCGAAGAAAATCCATGCCTATTATGACATCAAAACTACCTAATTGCATAGGTGTGAGGTCGATCGAGAAGTTGTGATTGTTGATTTCGAGAGTACAATCACGTAGAACGGAGTTAACGGTAACTGTTCTTCGGTGGCGATTTCGACATCGAAGGTACTTGGGAGTTTAGCGTGTTTACATTTTAAAAGCTTTTCGAATTCTTACGATACAAAATAGTTATCGGCTTCAATATTAAATAAACAAGAAGCATAAATACCATTAATGAGGAACGTACCATTGACAACATTGTTGTCGTTCTGAGCCTGGCGGTGGTTGATGTTGAAAGCTCTTCTATGCATAGCCTGTGGTTGCTGCTGTTGCTGTGGCTGTGGTGGTTTGCTGAGGCTGCTGCTGCTGCTGTTCTTGCTTCAGAACACGGTTTGGGCAGGCATTGCTGAAATGAGTCGGGTCACCACATGTGTAGCAAGCACGTGCCTGAATTACTGGTGCTTGTGGTGCTTGGTTGAGAAGAGCAACGTTGAGAGGAGCTGGCGGTGCTGCGAGGGAGGGGGAGCTTGCTGACGTGCGCTAGTACGGCAATGAGCCGTGAAATGACTATAAATGTTGCAGTTGGCGCAAAAGCGGCAGTTTCCTCCAACCGCGTGATGGTATGCGCACTTGGAGCAAGAGGGTGAGGTCTAGTGTACGCACGCTAAGCAGCGGGTGCGTTGGGAGTAGTAGTTTGGCGGGACTGGGAGTTCGGCGCTGGAACCATTGCGCAGTTCTTGTTGTTTCCCTTTCGCTTGCGGTTCTGGTTGCTCGACTTGGAGACTTGAGGTGGAGCTGTATCAGTACTTGGCTCAACATTCTTGGCTGAGATTCTTGTTAGGGACTTTGAAAGCTCCAGCCAAGACTCGCTTGTCGTTGATCTCAGCTGCGAGTTTCTAAGTCTCTTCGATAGTAGTTGGCCTAGCTGCTTGAACAAAATCAGCAACACAGTCGGGGAGAGAGTGAAGATACTTCTTGATTGCTTTCTCGGTAGTATCAACCTGACCTGGGCAGATGAGACTGATCTGCTTGAAGTGAGCGTGAGACCAGCAATGTCTCTACCGTTTTGTTTGATACCCCAAAATTCATTCTCCAACTTCTGGATTTCATGGGGAGGACAGAATTCCTTAATCATGAGCTCCTTGAGTTCTTCCCACGCAAGAGAGTAAGCTTCATTGTTACCGCGCTTGTTGTGCTCGGCAATCCACCAGTCAAGTGCCCTTGACTGAAAGACTCCAGTGGCATTGACAGTGCGGAGATTTTCAGGGCATCCGCTTTGCCTGAAAGTGACCTCGATCGAGTCGAACCAGTGGATCTCACTGACAATCTGAGGAATCACCTTGGCCATTTCCTTGGCCACAAAAGAGGCGATGCGTTTGTCAGGGTTGTTTGCGCTGAGCTGTGCGGCGTGTGTGAGATCCCATGGATGCCATTGCGATAGAGAGATTCTATAGAATGACACAAAGGGAATTTTAGACGAGATTGATTATAATGGGTTTTTGTAACACCTCGTGTTTTTACGTCCAATATTTTTCCGACACGTGTCCGGGAAATCCTCGTGTGCCGCATGACAGAACAGGAGGGACCAAAGTCGTTGAATCAATAATAATATTCATATATTATTTTATGAAAAGTAGTTGGGGGACCTAAATGAAGTTTTGGAAATTTTCAAGCTCTGGAGATCCCTTGCGGACCGCAAGGCTGTAGCCATACGGTCCGCAAGGCCATCTGTTACTATGGGCGCCTGAGGTCCTTACGGACCGCAAGGCCATCCGTAAGGACCTGCCAGCGAACAGAAAAGTGGCAGCAGCCTGTTCTGCCACCTTTGTCGAGTTTTGGCACCATCCTTGCATGCTTGCCATGTCTAGGGACACTTGTATTCGTCCCTTAACACCTGGTAACCTTCTGTGATCATTCATTGGCCATTTAATTGATGGAAATTGAGAGTGCAACACACTTTCTTCACCAACTTTCATCAAGTTCATCCTAGTGGAGCTCCTGATCACTCCTAAGCATTTCATTTCGTTCCTACCACTCATTTGGACCTAATGTAAGTGTTCAAATTCATAATTAGTAATTTCTTATAGCTCTTAGCTTAGAACAAAGTCTCGTCGTAATTACACCTGACTTTGTTCTAAATCCGTGAATACTCCATCATTATGAGTAACGAAAGTTCCTATACGTTCATATTAATGGTGTTAATCCCTCCAGAGGGCATCTCCAGATTTTCACAGATTCATGACCAAATGACGAGTCAACCGAAAAGTCAAATAAAGTCAAACTGACCAAATTTTTTAAAAAGCTAACTAATGATCTGGATGTTATAAAATATGTTTTGATGCATTAGCAACCTTAAAATAAGTGTTAGAACATATGTCTGCAGATTCGGCTCGTCAAGTTTTGTCTAGGCTCGGTTTGTAGCCAAAAGTCACAACAGTTGACTTTTTTTTACTTTTGGTTCTGACCCGTTTCGAGCCACGTTGCTACTGACTTTCGACCATTTTTAGACCACATTTAAGTATAGGATGGCCTCCTAAGGTTTCATCACTCGATTCATTAGAATCTGAGTTTTTGTATAAGTTCCATAATTTTTACTAAAACTTTGTAAAAAGGTCCTTTTTGTACAAATCTTGGTTTTAAACATACATGCATGTAAAAATAAGCTATAAACTAATTTATAAACATTATTTAATTATGTTAATGCCAAGAATCTGATTAGAATCTGAGTTTTTATAAAAGAATACATTTATAACATAAAAGGACTAAAAAGCCCTTTTCGGCATTTTAAGAAGATTAAACATGATTTTGTAATCAAGATAATATATTCACTGATGTAATAGGATAAGTAGAACCATTTGGGATATTCATTCATATTATAACCTGAATGAGGGCTTAAGATTCGTTAATTGCCGACAAATGACTAAATTACCCTTTTTCGCGTAACATGACTTTAACCAAACTTTTTATAACCAAATCTTTTACCTACTGATTAAACATGACAAATTACTTATTTTGGTTATATAAAACAGGTCTTAACCTCAGTTTATCTTAAACAATCGAATATAATGGCATTTAGCGACTTTGACGCCTTTCGGCGCATAGTATGGTTTAAAACCATAACTATGAGCCAAGACTTGCTACCTACTGATTTTAAACTTATTTTCAATATCTTAACAGTAAGTACAAATCCCGAACTCAGAATCCCAATTTTGGCTTCAAAGCTATGTGTGAATTACTAAAATTCCCTTACGGGACATAGGTTATTTCAAAATCATCAAACACACATATATTTAATATCCTACTGTTATAGTGTTATAAAATATGTATTTTTACATAATATTAACAACCTTGACATCAGATTCATTTAAACATATTTTATAAACCTTGAAATGACCAAAATGCCCTTGTAAGGCATAATTCGGTTTTAAATATACCTCGGACCTAGCTTTTTCAAAGCTACTGATTTTATAACATATTTTAAACGTATATTCATATGGAACTTGTATATGACTCTCTCGGTTACCCGTTTAGCCTATGTGTGTTCGGATAAGCTTACGTGGCTAATTTACGTACTTAAACCGAAATGGGTTTAACTTTGTCATTTCCCTATCAAAATCTATAATTTTTGTTGTTTTAACCATATTAGACAAGTTTATATACTTGTCGGGTCCAACTAACATCCTATTCGGTCACCGCTTAATCTAGCGTTATCGTACCGTATCTTATTTTAGCGTAAGACTAGACCGGTCCAAGTCTAGGACTTAATTAAGGACCCGTTAGCATTCTAATATTGGTTGTTAATTACCATCACTCCAGACTGAACGCCTTTCGGTAAACTGTACCTGTACTTGCTTTGATCTGCGACTGAGTTCTGACTTCCCGAATACTTAACTTCAGGTAAATACCTTACAGTGCCTCAAAAGGTGCCATTTGAATACTAGTATGACTGTTATTGTACGAGAATTCTACTAAAGGTACATGCGTATCCCAATTACCACCAAAATCTATAATGCACGCACGAAGCATGTCTTCGAGGGTGCGGATCGTGCGCTCAGTCTGCCATCGGTTAGAGGGTGAAAAGCGGTCTAAGATTAAGTCGTAGTACCGAGGGCAGAATTTAAAAGTCTCCCAGAGACGTGAGGTAAAGCGTCCATCGCAGTCAGAGATGATGTCACGAGGCGTCCCGTGTCGACAAATGACTTCGGCCGTATAGATTTGTGCTAATCGTTCAACCTTGTAGTCTTCTCGTATGGCAATAAAGGGGAGTTGATTTAGTAAGACGATCAACGATAACCCAAATGCTATCGTGACCAGAGGAGGTGCGAGGGAGTTTCGTAACGAAGTCCATGGCTATGCTCTCCCACTTCCACATCGGGATTTCGAGTTGTTTGAGCAAACCAGAGGGCCTTTGATGTTCGGCTTTAACTTTCGAGCAAGTTAAGCACTTTGAGACGTATAAAGCGATATCATTTTTCATGCCCGGCCACCAATACTTAGGACGAAGGCCCTGGTACATCTTGTCGGTTCCGGGATGAATGGAGTATCGAGATTTATGGGCTTCGGTCATTAGCAACTCTCAAAGATTATCACGGCTAGGAATCCAACTCTCTAAGATTATCAGGACTTGACCGTGTCCGGGATATCCTTGGCTCACTATAGTGCTAGTAATATAGCATGGCGTGTAGGCATACACTGGGTAATTGGTATCTGCTTTCTATGTGAAAGTTTAGAGTGGTGTGTCAGTCGATCAGGTCTCGATTTCTGTACCGGGCTCCATAAGTAAAAGCCTAACATGTAAATCTTATACAAGGTTTGTACTATCCCAAGTTATTTATAAAAATGTGCCAAGTGCACCTAAAACCATTTTCGAAAGGATTTTTAAAATGAGGCGGTTGAGTGTATTTACCAGTGTAAACTGACGTATTTTCAAATATTAAAATACAGGTACAAGTACGAAATAAGCCGGAAGCTGCGGAGCATTGACATTAAGGAGTTGCGACCTTAGAAGTTGAGCCTGTAGAGTCTATTATCTTTTGTGTATGTTATTTCCGATCCGTCTGTGGATCTTATTACAAGCCTTGATGTATATTGTGTTTCGAACTTTTGGACACTTATTGGTTTGTAATAGTTTATAATTATTCCAAGCCTTCCGCTTTATTGCTCTGAGTTGTAATTGGTTATGATGATATCAGCTGTACGTCACGATACTCCCCCGGGCCCACCGGAATACACGTGGAAATCGGGTGTGACAGTTTTGTTCGAATACTTATTATTATTATTATTATTCACATAAGGCACAAAACACGTAAGCACATATCCATGTAAGCACATAAGCACGTAAGCACATAATCACATAGGCACATAAGCACGTATGCACATATTTTGCACGTATTCACCCTTACTAAAACTTGCGTAGTGCGATATGAGATGCGAGTAGTATAAGCGTAATATAAGCGAAATAAGGGAGTAAGGCCGCGTATGAGGACATTCGCGTAAGAGAGTTGAGCGTTTTAGTTTGATTTGTGACTAATTAGCGTTTTAGATTACGAGAGCTGTGCGAGTTGTGCGTATCTTCATAAAGCAAAAGCGATAAAACGAGAAATCAATTCAAACGTAAAATCCACAAAATTTAAACACATAAATAATAAATAAACTCGATGATGCGTAAAATCGGCGATTGCAGGCTTAAATCAATTTGGAGCGTCCGGGGTTTTGAGACATCGACTACCCAAAGTGATTCGAAAATTCCCTGAGTTCAGGCACAAGATTTGTCCTAATAGACAAATGCTCTCGCCGTACAACGGTTAACGGCATTTATCCTTCCAGTTACGTCGTGCCCCGAGTCATCAGAATAGTCGAGACTTTAGTGAGATTGAAAATCGAGGAGTGGAATTTGTTATTAAGATGCGGGTTTCACCCCTAACTTAACAACTTCGTTCCATGTTTGTGGTTTTCACCAACGCGTCGGGAGTTCCACTGAAATAGAGATGGAGACCTTCGTCAAGATGTGGATATCACTACTAACTTAACGAAAGAATCTCGTGCAGTAAATAATACGCGGAGTGAGTGATCTTATCGGGTGTTCTTGGTTTTCACACCTAATCTCGACATAATCACTCGTTTGTGTTATACGAGTGTTTTCAAGCGTGTAGATTGTGTTAGCCTTAGGAAAGGCATGTAAGCATTTATGGCAAGTAATTTAAGCATTTAAGTCAAGATCGGTCAAATTGGGTACTTAAACTATAGACTATGTCGAACCTGGCAATTCTACCTAATTACCTATAGTTATGGTTCTGATACCAATCTGTCACACCCCAACCGATGGCGGAATCATCGGGGCGCGGCACTAAGCAGTTCAGATTGTTCGAGAGAATCCACAACGACAATTTTTAAATGAAAATATTTAAGCGTCAATTTCCCATACAATCAACATACAATCATTTCATAATCATCACGAATTCAAATATTCTCAAACAATTTCAAAGTCTATTATAATTTATTATATGTTTCTAAGGCAAAAACCCTAAGTCCAATTGCTGCGAAAAATCATCCTCAACCTGTCACATACGTTAAAATACAAGTCAATACAATTAAGTAAAGGTGAGCATACAGGTTTGCGTACATAATAGATATAAAAGCGTTAAGCATACACCGCATGACATACGTAAGAGAAATGAACTATGTAACTACTCAGATTCAAGTAAACCAACAAACCGCGAATGCGAGGCACGCGAAAAAGTGTCCACATCCTAAAGAGAAAATAAATGCGAAATAAAAATGCGAGCCTTAACAACCTCGTGCCTCCGGGTGGGGGTCAACCTCTAGCAACTATCATGTTAAGGGTGGCGTACTAGCAATCAATAACACATACAATTCAGCCGATTTCACGTATAGTCATGTATCAGCGGGTTGCGAGTAAGCGTTTGAGAGTCGTGTGATGTGATTTGATATATGAATGTATGTAACACCCAAAAGTGCGTTTAAGCGTAAAAAGGGTTCAAGTATACTCACAGTTGGTGCGTTAAGAGAGAGAGATGGGATCTGATGTGGATTGAAGGGAGCGCCGATTCAGCCTGTAAGCGAACAGAAGTGCATCAGTCTTCCGAATTGCTGAAACGATCGAAACGTGAAGGAGCAGTAGAACAAGTTCAGGCGAAGTTGTACCAATTTCCTTGGAATTGGTACAAGTTCGGGCGAACTTGACTGTTTGTCTTATAGATTGCACAAGTTCGGGCGAACTTGTCTGGTTTTCTTGGAAACTGGACAAGTTCGGGCGACCTTGCCTTGTTTTCTTGAAGTTGATACAAGTTCGGAGGAACTTGTGTGGTTCCTTAGAAACTGTACAAGTTTGGGCGAACTTGGCTGATTTTCTTGAGTTTTTGGACAAGTTCGGACGAAGTTGGTCACCATCTGGTGACAACCTCGAGCGAACTTGCTCTTTTTGGAGCGAACTTGACTGTTTTGGTCACCAAATCGTGCGTTTTTGTGTCGTTTGCTGAGGAAATCGAGTGTCCATCCCTCCCACCTTAAGCTACTGAGCAGAATATAGGCTGGAGAGGTCTTTTGGAGCAAGTTTAGCCCTTTTACAGACACTCGGGCTAATCCGGGCGAACTTGATGGTTCGTATGGGTTAGTCCAGTTTATGCAAAGTGACGATTTCGTCCTTGTGCTTCCGGATCTGAGATCTTGGTTGACAACGCCTCGTTCCAGTTCATAGTGAACGAAACATACATCATTAGTCCGTATTTTGTGTAAAAATCGATACTTTAAAAGGTTTTTTCTTAGATCCAACACTTGGTGAGTCGAAACCATAAAGATTTCTAGCTTGGGAAGCCAAAGCTAAGCCCAAATACACTCATTTAGTGTAGATCTAAGTGAAAGAAGAAGTTTTATAGAAAAAGATGAAGATTTTCATAAACAGAAGAGATTTGATGAAAACGAAGGTAATCTTGTGCAAAACCGTAGTAGAAACGTTGTTGTTTGCATAAAACGGGTTGATTCTTACTTGGAAATCAAAGGTTTTCGGTTTAGGGAGCTTTCGAGCGAACTTGCAGCAAGGAGAGCATGAATTGAGGTACTGGGTATTCATAGGTGAGGAGGAATTGAGCTGGTGGAGATCAAGTTCGGCCGAACTTGGCCAGTTCTGCTGGAATATGTGCAAGTTCGAGCGAACTTGTTGATTTTGAAAGAAATTTCTTATTGTTCACCACTGGTCGAGTTCGGGCGAACTTGGGATACCCAAGTTCGGCGAATTGGGCTGATGCTAAGTTTCGTTCGTTATTTTCGCGTTAGGTGTTCGTTTGGCGATGGTTCGTATTAGATAGTTATGTTAAGTGTTTTAAATGATAAAATAATGCGATTAAGCGATGTCGAAGGCACAAGCGTTTATTAAATAATAACACACCCGGCTCTTAAAGTAACATAGTTACTTGTGATTGCGTTGAATTAGCGTTTAATAAGCGTTCAGATGTAATATAGTTGTGGCAAAATGTATTTAACAAACATAAACCATTCCATAATCAAATCTCGGATTACAATAACGGGTACAAACGAAATTGACGGGATCCAAATGCCAAAATAAGTGTTTTCCCTCGTTTTCCCGCCAAAACATCAAATTAGTTGTATAATAAGAGGACATGTGTCTCAAACCTTATTTGTTTATATAATATATAGATATAGATATTTAATATTTATCACATGATATTTTTTACAGTTACTAAAAAAAGGAGCGCATTGGATAATGCAAGACCATGCATGTACCAACAAAATGTCTACGACTCTACATAAGTGCATTTTCATTGATAATAATACTTACAATAAGATGAATAATTTGTGTATAAAAAAAAAGAAAAGAAAACCTTGGTATACCAATAATAAATACCTTTTATTTCTAAAATAAACAATAACAATTATAGTTTTAGTTTATTTTTTATCAATTAATAAAAGTTCAAATATATCACCGACAGATTAAAAATAAAAAATTTCCACTTTAAGATCACTTGTGTTTCCGTTTGAATATCCATTTATCAGGAATTGTTTCCGTCTAGATCTCTAGTATCTAGTAAAGATTATATAAACATAAACAATAAATCATTCCTCGTTTTAGTAAAGATAATTTTGTAACGGTTCATAAACCATCATTAATTTGTGTAAATTTATTTTTGTAGTAGTTACGTTAGGAGATCAAGTCAATAACAATTTGATTAGAATTGATTTATATAAAGTCAATAATTCCGAAAAACTAATTTGATGGATCAATATTCGATTGGGACAAGTCGGGTGTTCAACAATTCTTTTTCTGTGCTTATTTTTTATTTACGGGTGTTCAACAATTCTTTTTCTGTGCTTATTTTTTATTTACTATATAAAGATGATGCTGATTGATGAGATATTGTATATTATTCGAAATTATGATAAACCTCTGCATAACATTCACGTTGATAAAATTATTAAATAGTAATAGATATATAACTAAGGGCCCTAATAATCATACATGATAAAAACTTATTTTCATATAGTGTATACGTGCCGTATAAACCATTAATTGGTCGTATACAATGTATACGATTGTTTTATACGGGCCGTATAAGTTTATACGACCCGTTATACATCGGGTTTCCTGTTTTTTTTTTTTTTAGTAGTAATTCACAAATTAAGGTTTCGATTTTCTACTTTTTAAGATTCAAATGTAAAAATTTGAATCATCCTTACGGTTACAAAGCACATCCATTCTCACGTTAAATTAATAACGAACTATTTTATTAATTGTTCGTTTGTTTCATTTTTTGATAATTTGTAATGACGTGAGGAATTAAATGCATGTATGGAATCAAGATAAAGCAGTCGGTATGTGTTCAGAGCGAATATGTCCGTCGGTGAATTGGAGAAACGAGGGGCTATGGGAACGGTGGTTACAGAAGCTATCAATGCTCACCGTGTGTGAGCCGCCAAACAGTCTTGCAAATTAGTCCGCAGTCAAAATTCAAGCATTCTGAACCCTATTCGGAAACAACCCAACAAACTATTGTAACTTTGATTACCAGTAATCACAACAAATGTATATGTGAGTTTGATTTGAATTTTGAAAAGAGGAAGACGTATTGGAGAAGATAAATGGTGATACAATGATTTTCAATAATGTACGAGTGTATTTGTATGGACATATTCGCTCTGAACACATACCGACAGCAAAGTTACTAGTTAATATTAAAAAGTTACAACCTTCTTTTCCTTCAATTTTCAGAACATTCTCCCCAAAACGAACCTTCAGTATCCGGAGTTTGTTAGGTTGTTTCCAGCTAGGGTTCAGAATACTTGAAGTCCATTGGGTTTAACAATGGTGAAGCAGTAAATGGGAGCGGTGGTTACGAAAGTGATGGCTATGGAAACGGTAACCGTTGGAAGCCCGACAAACAGTCTTGCAATTAGTCAGCAGTCATTAATTCTTCATGAACTCGAATTCGGGAAATTGTTCAGTAAATTTCACTTTGAACACATCAAGTATATATAACCAGGGTTTTTGAAAGATATGCTGATTCCAAATTCCAATGCCGTACAACTACAATACTACATTTTGAAAATCATTGTATCACCACCATTTATCTTCTGCCATACGTCTTCCTCCTTTCAAAATTTAAATCAAACTCACTGATCACATTATCCTGCTGTCGAAACCCTATTCTCATAAACTGCTTCACCATTGTTAAACCCAATGGACTTCACTTTCCGAACAATTTATAAGCAGCAGTGGTCTACTAGTCACCTTAATTCAAACTTTCTATCATCTCTTCCTCACCATTATCTTACAAACCAAACAATAATGAAGAATCTTCGTCCATACATGCATTTAATTCACTGACATCATTACGACCTGTATACAATTGTTGGGTTGTTTGCAGCTAAGGTTCAGAATGCTTGAAGTTTTATTATAAACTTTTAGATGGTGTTTGTAAGGTTTAATTGCCTTGTGTAACTTTGATTGACATCTATCATAATAAGTAATGCCTGCTGACTAATTGCAAGACCGTTGTGGGTGGTAGTTGTTACCATATCCATTATCCCCTTGGTGGTTTTTGTACTCATCCGCGCGTTGATAGCTTCCGTAACCACCGCTTCCATAGACATTCCTTGGTTTTCTGTACCCATCCCTGAGCAACATTTCGTTTCCCTCCGTATTTACCTTTTTCTTCTATAAATATATTACTACTCAAACAATGGCGACTAAACCCTTGAATCCCAACGCTTCTCCTTACAATCAGACGTGCAAGAAATTTATTCTCTCTTTAACTCATAAAACCCACTAGCAGAAGAACCCGACATGTCTTTTTATTTCTCATTAAGTAAAGCAGATGTTGCCTAAAAAATCTGTCAAAGCAATCTTTTTACTTTGAAACAAATACATTTGTTCGTTTGGGAGAATGTTCTGGAAATTGAAGGGAAAGGAAGGTTGTAACTTTTTAAGATTAACTAGTAACTTTGTAGTCGGTGTGTGTTCAGAGCTAGGGTTCAGAATGCTTGAAGTTTGACTGCTGTATGATTACTGACCCTAGTAACATTTTGTGATAGTCTAAATTGCAACTTTCATGATTACTGACCCCTGGTAACATTAAAGGCGTGATGGATACACTCCTGTAAATGCAAAAACTAAACAGATAACCAAAGTTTTTGTTCATCTCATTTTTTCAGTTTAAACTTTAAACCATTCACCTATCTTCACAAAGCAGCACTGTTTTTGTCAATATTCAAATTCTGTGATGATTAGAAACATTCCGAATAACTACACGTATGGAGGTATCGTTTGAATGCTGGATATGCATTTGTAAACTTTACTATTTCATAAGCAACTTGGAGGTTTCATGTGTCTGTAAAAGGAAAAAACGGGATTTGTTTCAAAATAAAAAGATTGCTGACGTCGGTCGTGCAAGAATTCAGGTGCTTCCAGTAATTTGTAAAATGACGTATAATAACAAAATACGTCAATCCTTTTTAAGTTTCTTCAAGCATTCTGAACCCTCACTGCAAACAACCCAACAAACTCTGTATACTGAAAACCTTCGGCAATAATACTCTCACACCCACCTTCGTCGCCACCCAACAAACTCCGGATGTTCGGTTTCAAAAAAAAATAAAAATTATATATATATATATACATATATATATATGTATATATATATATGTATATATACGGGTCGTGTAACATTATACGGCCTGTATACATATGTTAAAACCTAAAAAACCTGATTAAACCTCAAAAAATAAACTCATTTGGCCATATAACGTTATATTGCTCGTATACATGTGTGTGCGGATCATATAATGTTATAACATATCTCTGTGCAACAACATTCTATACGGACTGTATAAGGTTATACGACCCGTATACAGTAGGGATGTGAAAATAAGATATAGGGGGTGTGAATATAGAAGGGGCCATAAGTAATCTCACATACATATTAATTAACACAAGTTTTAAATAGTAAGGCTATAGGGTGTGGTCATGACCCTCATGACCACCATGATCTTCCACGTCAGCGCCATATCATCGCCCTCTCATCCACCATCCAAAACCACTATCGGGGTGTGATCATGATCCAAACCACCATCCACCCTCTTTTTTGTGTGAAATATATTTTATTTATTTTAAATAAACAATAAATAAAATTAAATAAATCTTAGTAATAAAACAGAATAACATTCAAATTAATAAAAAGAAAATAGCATCCAAATTTAAACTACATATTATAAATTAAGAAAAGAAAATTACTCATCGTTGTTAACCCGACCAAATTGCGAAACATGTTCAATCAAATCCGAATGAAGATGTTTATGCATAGTCTCGTTGTATAACGCCCACATGTTAGATTCTTGCTGCCCTTCATCAACTGGTACAACATTCTCATGAATGTTTTTAGGATCATATTCACATATAGCGTTACATTCGTCTTCGATAATCATGTTATGCAGCAAGATACAAGCATACATACAATATCTCAACGTTTTGAGTGTAAATGCTCGTGATGGGTTTGCAACTATGTGTCATTTTTGTCGTAGAACCCCAAATAGACGCTCAACATCTTTCCTAGCAGATTTTTGATATTTCTCAAATTTCTTTCTTTTCTCATCTTCTGGATAACGGTATATTCTATCGGCTAGATAATACATGTGCTTGTATTCTACTCCTGAAACCGAAAACCTAGAATCAGGCCCCATACCGTTAATGATATAACTGAAAATGTTCGGTACATACTGGTATTTGAAAATAAAAATCGGTAAAATATCGGTCCCGAACCAACAGTACCGGTACCGAAATTGCTAAAAAGTGGGTACCGAATCGGTACTGAAATAATTCGGTATGAGAAATTCGGTACCGGAATCGGTACCCAATAACATATGCTCATCTCTAATCAACATTGTGTATATGGTAATGAATTTGTGTTTTGAAAGTGATTATGTCATAATTTAATGATCAAAATCAGTTAATTGGTTGTAATAAAATAAAAATATAGTGAGGTAGATGGCCTTTGGATGTGCTCATGTTGATTTATTTTGTTTTGCAGTGTTCGTTGTTCATGTAGTTCTTTGGGTTTCTCTTTTAGTGCGCGGCGTTGTTCATGTTATAACTAGATGTGTTTTGTGTCTATTGTTGCTGCTAATTAAGAATGCGTTACAGTGCGTATGGATCATACTGAATGACTTAGCCAGTGATCAATTAATTAACAAGAGCATTAAATAAAATTTCTACAACTTAAACAAGCGTGACAAAAGGAACTGATGAATTAAAAACTGAATAACAAAAAGAGTGGCAGAAGTGACCTAATGAATTAAAAGTTGAATAAACAACATGTTATACTTGTCGTTTTGTTCTTTTTGTCGCGGCTGCTGCTTGTCGTCTTGTTTGGGGGAATAGAAAAGAGGGTTAAGGTTCTTGTTGCTAGTATTGCTGATGTTCTTGTTGTCATCTGCTAAAGGGTTTAGGGTTCTTGTTGATAGGTGGGGATGATGGAAGAACAGAAAATTGGAAAAAAGTTGTTTATATATTTATTGGTGCCAACCCTAGAAAATAGAAAAAGTGGGTTGTGGTTTTCGTGGTTTAATCCATGCGCACCACGACATGATGTTTCAAGGGGCGTTGTGTAGGTGTGAATCATGTTCCTATGTGGCAATTAATGGTCCAATCCATGTCCCCCATACCCTTCAACCTAATCGATATATTAGTAATTTCACATACATAAATTAACACAAGTTCCTAATCTTTAGCACACTTAAACTTTGTTGAATGAATATCTTCAATATGTAAATGAATTAGAAAATGGATATTATATTATAGCATACTAGCAGGGTGCCCGCGCGATGCGGCGGGGCGACATTTGCATTGCGGCACTTGTTTCTGGTAGTTTTCTTATTTTTATAATATTTATGATAACATTATTGTGTTAGATATATGTGATAAGTGTTACACATGTTTAGTAATTGTTAAATTTAGAATTTAAATTATCAAGTATCTCAAGAAACAATTGGTGTAATAAAGTAACACACGAATAAGAAACAATAAGTCTTAAACTTAATTAAAAGTTATATAAAGTAGCATACAAATAAGGAAAGATAAGTCTTAAACATAAAGTGTCAAGTACTTGAGGTTGAAAATTTATTAATCATACAGCTTAAACATCTCAAGGATCTAAGGATCTGAATATCTCATCCATATTGTCAGACCAACCATTTCTCATCATCGAGATCAACGTCCTCCGTAATTTCTTATATCACTTCCTGTTTGATTGTTACATGTAGCTTTTTACAACTAACTATTCTTATCTCTATGAGTCTTGGTTTAACTTATAATCCTAAAATAATGTAAATAGAATCTAGTTTTAACTTATAATCCCTAAAAAAATATAAAGATTGTAAATAATTTTTTCAACTAACTATTCTTATCTCTATATAGTATTTATCTAGTAACGATCGTAAATTTCTAGAGTATTATTATCTTACTTGTTACAAAAAAATGTTTATAAAAACTTTTTTTTTGAAAAAAACAAAATGATTTGTTTATAAACAAAAATAACAGTTTTATACTTGTAAAGTTTCGTTTTTTTAAGTTGTGACCTTTAATTGTTAAAAGTTTATATCTTTATTAACTTTATTTTTTTTAATTATTAAGAAATACAAATTATTCGAATTAACTACAATATTTTATAATTTCAGCTTTTGACTATATATAGATGTAATATCTATTTATTGCAACTTTAGGATATTAAATATAAAATAAATTTTATTATTCATACGATACGTCTAGATCAAACATAACAACTGAAAATGAAAAAAAAATGTAAAACACTTGATAGATTTCATATTGGACTGCATGAAATATGTTTTGCTCCTAAAATGACACTCGAGGTATTTTTAATTCGTTTTTCTGGTTTGTGCTTGAATCAGCAGTATCTTCTAATTCCTCTTCTTTGTCATTGTCCTCAGAATCATCTAAATTTATAACATCGCTCTATTTCCATTCAGAGAGTCTCTTGGATCTTTTCCTTTGAGCCTCATACTTCTGATCCTTAAAAATAAAAAAAATTGAATAAAAAGGTTAAAAATAGATTAAATAAATTTTAAAATTACCTCTTGACTAAATTCATATTAAAAATTAGACTTGTATGGACTAAACATTGCACCATAAGAAATAATATCAACACTATTATCACCATCATCCTACAATAAAACACGATATAATACCATAACGAACATGTTAATATGAAAGATTTATCGCAAAAATAATACTTAAAAACCAACAAAATTCATACTTTAGAAGCTTGTTCGACAATTGAGGTGTTTAAATTGGTGTGTTCATCGTTCAACTGAATCTAAAAAATCAAATAAGTTAGTATTCACATAAAAGTAAATAAAAGAAAACAATTATTCACTGTTGCGATACCTTAGAATTCTCAATATCGCATGCTTGGTTTTTCGCAACATATGCATTTAGAACTGGCTCCATTTTTTAACTTTGTTTAGCATTAATAGAAATGTAGAAATGTGAGTATTTGTTATGTATTATAGTAGTACATTAGGGTTTAGTTTTAGATTGGCCACACGTTTATTTAGGAAGTTTGTTGTGAGTTTTAACTTTTGATAATAAGATATCTATACTCTAGAAAATAGTCAGATTTATAATAATAAAATAAAAGGTGACACAATGCACTACTATAATAAGATATTTATACTCTAGAAAATAAGAAGTTTGTTGAAGTTTGTTGTGGCATGTTTTAAGTTTTTATAATAAGATGAGTAAATTGCACAAAAGTCCTTTAAGTTTCACCAATCTTGCTGGTTTCAGCCTTAATCTTTAAAAGTTGCCAAAACCAGCCTTTAAGATTAATTTTGTTGCAGGTTTCATCCTTTATCACTAACCCAGTTACTAATCTATGTTAAATGGCCTCACATGCATAGCATGTGAGGGTAAAACCATCTTTTCATCTCTCTCTCTCTCTCCACTTTCTTTATCTTCAACCTCCAAATCACCATAGCTTCAACCCTCCATTGTTGACAGCTTGAACGAACTGAGAAAGATAGAGTTTACTGTGATTAGGGAAATTCCCAGTGAAATTCCTTTCTTGTAAAATACGGGGTTTGTCTCGATAATCTGGTGTTTTCCATTTTAAACGGTCCTGTTAAGATTTCCGCTGCCAAATAAATACCAATACCATGGGTTTCTGTCCCGCGCTTCCGAACCGGCAAAACGGGTCAAGGGCCATGACAGTTTCTTCGGTAAAATACCCCCAATCGCAGGGGTTTGTTGATGAGAGTATGGATTTGGAAGGAAATAACAGGGAGTTGGATACCACCCCTGCTGACTTGGAGGGTTCTGAGCAAGCGATGGATGTGGTGGGTGTTCAGCAGTCAGCCGTCTCTGCTGCCCAGTCGTTGGTGAACAGGTAGGTGCTGTTGCAGGGGTCTCGTTTGACTCAGAGATGGAGGATGGTTTGGTGGGTAAAGGAGGTCTCATGGGGTTAGGCTCAGATGAACATGCTGCTGTTAATGCAGCTGAAGAGGCTGTGCAGAGTCAAAACCCAAAAATTGGAAGGAACGACATAGCTGTCAACAATGGAGGGTTGAAGCTATGGTGGTTTTGGAGGTCGAAGATAAAGAAAGTGGAGAGAGAGAGAGAGAGATGAAAAGATGGTTTTACCCTCACATGCTATGCATGTGAGGCCATTTAACATGGATTAGTAACTGGGTTAGTGATAAAGGATGAAAACCTGCAACAAAATGAATCTTAAAGGCTGGTTTTGGCAACTTTTAAAGATTAAGGCTGAAACCAGCAAGATTGGTGAAACTTAAAGGACGTTTTGTGCAATTTACTCTAATAAGATATATTTTAGTTTGATAGATATTAGGCATATTTAATAAAATAAAATGTGACACATAATATCTTCATTTTATGTCACGGTATTTATAATTCTTTTTTTTTTTTTTGCATAGGCGGGCACATGGGAACTTGTTACGATGTTTAAGAAGTACTCGTGTGAAGATGATGGTCGTTCTTTTTGTGTTTTGACATTGACAATGTTATTCAAGTGTTTTAAATATTGTTTTTAATGTTAATATTTGTAGGTCTGTTCATTCCTTGAATATGCAGTATGTAGTACTTTACATCAATTCTCTGTTAGGCAAAATAATTAACTGTGCAATAATAATTAGGGCAATAGCTTTACTTATTTTGATTTTTTTTAAAAGGTATTGTTTATGATCAGTTTAGGTTTGTTTAATCACTTGTACATTAAAGCATTATCAACTTGTACCTTTTAATCCGTGCGTCGATATTGAACAAGACAACTACCAAAACATCGACAAAAATGTGAAGGTCGCCATGCTATCTTTGGATTTTTTTTAAACATCATAGTTTATAAAATACGTCAAGAAAACGTAAAAAATGATAAGATTGTTGTGGAGGGGTTAAGTGTAACTAATTATCTATAATATGGTTAAAACTCAGGGATTTAAGTGTAATAAGTTTAGGGGTTTTAAAATAAATAATGTTTAAAAGACTAAAGTACCCTCATTTTAGGGGTCTATCTATAAATAAAGAAGGGGAAAAGTTCTTATTTTTGGTATCTTAAAATACCCCTCCCTTATGTATTATAATATAGTATAGATTAGATATATATAGAGAGAGAGAAATATAAATTGAAGGAGCGTGCCCCCTCCTAACCTACGCAGAGTGTAGTGTGTTAGTGTGTCTTTTATGGTAACTTACGTTAAGGTGTGGTGTGGCTTTGTTTTTTTAATAGTACACATATAAATTTAGGGGTGAGCAAAATAACCTTCATAACCAATAACTTAACCATAACCGATATAACTGAACCTCTATTAACTGATAACCGACATAATCAATGGTTATGGTTATGAAACTTTGTATAACCAACTAATCGGTTATGGTTACGGTTATGAAGCCTTGATTAACCAATATAACCGACAGGGCCGCCTTCCTAGTCAGTTGGACCCAAACTAGGGCTTGGGCCTCCCTAAAAATAGGGCCCCCATTTTCTAACATATATATATATATATATATATAATAGTGTATCTTACAATATGCCATAACGTACGACGCGTGCGTAATGGCAAAATCACGCGTTATGTTACCAAAAATGGAAATCGCATGTTCCAAAAATATCTCAAAATCGCATGTAGTAAAAAAAGTGATCTCATGTAATGAAAAAATGAAAGTCGCATGTTATAAACAAATTTCGCATGTTGATACTGAATCGCGTACGCGTCGTACGTTAAGGCATTTTGTACAATAACCGGCTTATTATATAGGGTGAGGTTCGTGTAAAGGGATCTTTTTCATGAGAAGTGTGAGAAAACATATGTAGGCATCGGGTTTTGGACATTGGCAGGATGTTTTGGCAAGAAAAACACCAAACATAACAATTTAAAACACAATGCAATGTATTATAGGCATGAAATTTAAAACACAATTAAAACACACCGCTTAACACTTTGAACACATTATTTAACGTTTTTGGTATGGTGTTTTAATTTTTAAGCCTAAATTCATTGCATTGTATCTTAAATTGTTTTGTTTGGTGTTTTTCTTGCCAAAACAACCCAAAACACTATGTCTAAATGCAAAACATGATGCCTACATGTCAATTTTTATGTCTTCTTATGAAAAATGTCCTTTATTATAGGAACCGAAAACAATATATATATATACACACACAAAATACTTATTTGATAATTTATTAGGTCAAGCCAATGTAAATTAGGCGGCAAATTAGGCGTTGTTTTTTGGAAATTGAATCCGCAAAGGCAAGCTGGAAAGTGGGCAAGCGTCCTTCCACAAATCGGCTAAATGGTGCTTCTGGGCTTCATTTCTTCAATATATCGCTATTGCGGCTTCCATTCTCCTCACTTTTGCTCCTATTTGATTATCATAAATCGAACTTTCTTCTGTGAATCGTGATTGGTGCTTCAATTCCTTGGATTTTGGCTCTGTCAGACTGTGCTTGGCTGCTTATTTGAACACAACTCGGTATGGCGTTTGCGACTTGCTAACTTGCTTCCATAGTTGAATTGTGTTATTGTGTGATTTTGGTTATTGCAATTTGCTTCAATTTATCAACAAGTTATAACACTTTTTTCTTTTATTCTTAATTTAACAATTAACAAAGTGATTTTACTTATTACCGTGACGTGTTATTGTGGTTGTGGCAATTTGCTTCAATTATTGCTTAAGTTCTTAACCCTTAAGTATACTACAAACTTTTTAGTTTATTAATGTCATTCTCAATCCCGGATAAAGGATGAGGGTTTATATAAAAGAGAATTGTGCCCAACATTTTAGTTCGCTTTAGGCCTTCAAAAAATTGAGCCGACCCTGATAACCGAAAACCGAACCGAACATGTAATTATAATTCTATATAATGGATTTATGTTTTACATTAACCATGTAGAGATTTTTTACTAGGATAAAGGTATGTTAGTAACAAAATGATCTTGACATAGTTCCCCATTATTTTAATGAAGAACTAATGTGTTAATCGTAATTTTTTTTGTTGAGAACTGAACTTATTAAAGGAAATTCCAGAGCGGTAGTTTAACTCAAAAGTGTAGTCTTGATTATTTCTTAAGAAAAGACTCAAACTAAGTCCAAACTGTGCACGCCCCTAACAACACCCATGTTTATTTCAAACCTTTCTTGGTTAATTAACCGAAATAACCAAAATGAACATAACCAACTTTATAACCGATTAACCGTAACCGAAGTTCGTTTTGCTTTTAGTTATTAAAATTCCATAACCGAAGTTAGTGGTTATGGTTATTATTAATGGTAAAAATCAAACCAACCAACCCATAAACACCCCCGACATATAATACATAGGGGACTAAAAACTCAAGGCTATTTCTTTCCTTTTAGACACGATTAATAATCCAATTAGTTGTTTTATATATTTTTTAATTTGTTTTCATTTATCTCCAACTTTTAAATAACCCTTATAGTATTTTACAATATATTAAATAAAATTTTAGAGCATCCACAATGTTGGCATTTAACTCGTTCGATACCTACGAGTGATGGTCCGGAACCATCTCTCGTCCAGTAACATTGTAGCTCTTAGTCCTTGAAAAGTCTAGGCTACCAGGCATCCAATAAACTTCTTGAGTGGACCCCTATGGTTGGTTTCAGCTTTACTTCATCTTCATCAATGAAAAAATTGAGGGATTTCAAGGATTTCTTGATGAAATTCTACGGTTCTCCTTGAAATTTGGGGAATTTTTCATGGAGACCAGGTGTTTGCAAATGTGAATGGAGTGGCAAATCGAGTCATAATCCGATAAAAAAATTGAGCCTCTTTGATTTATTTTGTTAATTTTAGTATTTTATTTGGTATTTATAGGGTTTTTGTTATTCAGTTTAATTTTAATTCGGAATTGATAATATATTAATTATATATATATATATAATATATATATATATATATATATGGGAGGGTTATCTTGAGAACGCTAAATATCACGAGAATCGTGAGAGCAAATGAAAAACCAATCAAAATCATTTTTTTTAATACAAACCTCAATGTAATTAAAATACAACATCAAAATAAGGATTTACAATATCATAATAATATATATATATATATATATATATATATATATATATATATATATATATATATAATGTAAGTATATGAGAAAACCCTTGTAATTGAGAAAACTTAGGAAACTCGAAGCTCCCGACATTTTTTTATTTTAAAAAAAATCACACATTTAATATACATGTTTTTAAGGGTTTTGAGCAAAAAAAACAAAAAAGCACCAAGTGGATATTTTTTAAAAAACTAAACAAGTTTTCAGGAACGCGACTGTAACATATGTTACACATGAATTTAACATATGTTACACAAAAACTTGTTTATTTTTTTTTTAAATCTGGTCGGCGCTTTTTTGATTTTTTTGCTCAAAACCATTAAAAACATGTATATTACATATGTAATTTTTTCCAAAATAAAAAAATGTTGGGAGCTTTGAGTTTCCTAGGTTTTCTCATCACAACTGGGTTTTCTATATATTATTTCCGTTATATATATATATATAAGGGGAGAGTTTAAATGAGAACGCTAAATATTGCGAGAACCGTGGAGAACAAATGAAAAAACCGCAAAAACCTGGTCAAAAACATTTGAAATTCAAAAATTCGTTTTACACTTATCATTATTATTCAAATACAATATTAGAAATTAAATTTACATATTTTAATTTACACGTATTCGGAAATAATGAAAATTTACACATGTGTAAAAATTTTATTAAAGTGATTTTGAAAGAAAATATGAATTATTTAAAGAGTAGACTCTTTTTTTAATGTTGTATTTTAACTATAATGAAGTTTGTATTAAAAGATTTTGATTTTGATTGGTTTTTTCATTCGTTCTCATGTTTCTCGCAATATTTAGCGTTCACAAGATAACCCTCCCCTATATATATAATATTATATATAGTATATTATATAAAAGGGATGGATCATGAGAAAACTAGTTTAAATGAGAAAACCAAAAAACTAACTAAAAAAGCAAAAAAAATAACATATCAATTTTTTTTGATTTTTTTTATTAAAATTCGCTACATATATTATATAAAAAAACTTTTTAAAAAAAATAAAAAAAAAGCATATAATGCACATGTGCAACATAAACATATAATGCACATGTGTAGTACACCTATAGTGCACATGTGCAGTACAAGTTTTTTTTTTAAGTTTTTTTATACATAAAATGCAGCGATATTTTATAAAAAATTGTAAAAAAAAATTGTATGTTTTTATGCTTTTTTTTGGCTTTTTTAGTTAGTTTTCTAGTTTTCTCATTTATATTAGTTTTCTCATGATCCTCTCCCTATATATATATATAATATACACACACAATATAGGTTTAGGTTCTTTTGGGAGGGTTTAAATGAGAACGCTAAATATTGTGAGAAGCGTGAAAATGAATGAAAAAACCACGAGAACTTGGTCAAAAACAATTGAAATTCAATTTTTACACATATGATTATTATTCGAATACAATAATAGAAATTAAATTTACACGTTTAAATTTATATGTATTCGTAAATAAAGAAAATTTACATATGTGTAATGTTTGTCGTTTACACATATGTAAATTTGTTGTATTTACACATGTGTGATGAACTTAAGGGTGATTTTGAAAGAAGGATAAATTAGTTAAAGAGTAAATTCATTTTTTTAATGTCGTATTTTAATTATAATGAGGTTTGTATTAAAAAATATTGATTTTGACTAGTTTTCTCATTCGTTCTCACGGTTCTCGCAATATTTAGCGTTCCCATGATAACCCTCCCACGCGCGCACACACAGAGGTTGGGATTCGGCTACAAATTCTAAAACTCCTAACAAGTGTTAAAAGTCATAAAACGCCATAATAACAACCATAAAACACACTAAAACCCCACAAAAAGCAGAGTGAAGATTACTAAAACACCATATCCAAACCCTAATATCCATAAAAACATCAAACACATCATCATAGAACTATATATAAAACATAACATGATGATCATCATAAAAGACAATAATGCTAGTCATTCGATAATAAGAGCGTTATCAGCCAAACCACATAAAAAACACACAGATATGGTGTTTTAGTAATCTTCGTTATGTTATTTGTGTGTTTTATAGTTAACGTTATGACATTTTACAACGTTTTACACTTTTTAGGAAATTTAGATTTTGTAGCCAAATCTTAGCCCTCTCTTCTCTCTCTCTCTCTATCTCTATCTCTTATATATATATATATATATATATAGGAGAAGGATCCGTTAGGAACCACCCTTTATTGCGAGAACCGCGAGAACCAATGTGAACACAACCAAAAATACCTAAAAATTCTAAAAACCTCAATTTTTTTGTGATGAAAAGTAGGTATTTTTTGGTTGTATTCACATCGGTTCTCGCAATTTGGGTGAGAACCGCGAGAACCAATGTGAACACAAAAGTAACCCACTACATCACCACCCAAAACCTAAAAAAACCTAACCCCCACCACCCCACCCAAGCTAAATGCTAAAACACTAAACCATAAAGCTAAACCCCCCCCCCCCCCCCCAAAAAAAAAAAAAAAAAACCTAACCTCCCAACCCCCAAAAACCTAAAAAAACTAATCCCCCTACCCAAACTAAATGCTAATAACTACATCCCCTAAAAACCTAAAAAATCTAAAAACCACTCAATTTTTTTAACATTTTTTATAAAAAAAATCGCTAATTTTCGTCAAAAAAACGATTTTTTTTGTGAAAAAATTTAAAAAATTTGGTGTTTTTTAAATTTTTTTAGGTTTTTTTGGGGGGTTTTGTTTTTAGCATCTAGCTTGGTTGGGGTGGGGGGGTTGGGCTTTTTTTAAGTTTTTGGGGAGGGGGGGGGTTTAGCTTTATGGTTTAGTTTTTTAGCATTTAGCTTGGGTGGGGGGAGGGGTTAGGTTTTTTAGGGGGGGTTAGATTTTGGGTGGTGATGTAGTGGTTACTTTTGTGTTCACATTGGTTCTCGCGGTTCTCACATAAAGGTGGTTCTCGCATGAACCTTATCCCATATATATATATATATATATATATATATATATATATATATAGGAAGGTTCATTTGAGAAGAATCTTCTTAAAAGAAAAAAAATAGATTAATCTAGACCCTATATTTTTTGATCAATGGTTATGAATCAATATACCATTTTTGTCCACTTTTAATTAAAGCTTTAATTACTAAGGGTAGTTATAGACAATTTGATCTAGAATTTTAATAAATATTTTTAAGAGTTACTCAAGTCTCTATTAATGCAATCATAATTTTCTCCTTCACCACCACTAATGTGCTGGTTTCTACACCAAATTTATTAGAAAGGACAAAATTATTTAAAATGTCGTGTCCTACACATATTTTATTATGAGTCACAAAATTATTTAAAAGTGTTTGAGATCCTACACATTTTGTATCCTACACTAAAATATTGTTTTAATGGTGTAGGAAACGTTGAATATGTAAGATCATGTGATGATTGTTTTTATTGTGTAGGGTGCACAACTATTTTATAAGATAGACTAATTAAATGATTAGAGTTCATTAAATTAAATATCAAAAATAAATAAAAGTCTCATTAAATGAGTTGTTCAAATTACCTTTATATCCTTTATTCTTTTTATTCTTAATTTGTAATTTCTTCTCATTTGAACTCTCTACTTATATAATATATTAATATATATATATAGGGAAGAGCTAAGTGAAAAACCCCATCTTTTTTAGAAAACTCTAAAAACCCAATAGCAACCATTGATTATGTTTCATCTAAGTAGATCAATGGTTCTCCTGTTTTAGGTAAATATTAGTTTTTAAATAATTCTTATATTATTTTAGTACAACTAAAGGGCAATTTGGGTAGTGAAAAATGTGTTTTTTGTGCTTTTGGACATTGAAAGTGATTTTCCAAAACCATCAAATCATCATATCACTTTCTCTTTCTCTTACCTCCTCCTCTTTCCAATTTCTTCACCCAATCTTGAAGACAAAGAATGAACACTCTTCAAAATCAGGAGAAATAAACAACAACCACCACCAGCAACCACCTCCTCCGACGAAACTCACCGGGCTTCTTCTCCGGCCCTCTCTCTCTTCAATTTTCAACTCATCTACAACCCTAGCCACGCCAATCTCTCTCCTCTCCGTCTAATTCTACAAAAAGCTTCAACCTTTAGAAGCAAATGAAGGGTCTGAATGTCTCTATAATTTGTTGTTTTAGAGAGAGAACGATGGAACGATGAATGTTTTTAGAGAGAGAGAGTTGATGTTTTAGATAGAGAAACAATAATCTTTATCAAAAGACACACGCACAAGTGTGTGTGTGAGAAGAAGGTTTGAAGATCTTCTTTGTGTTCATCGGACGGTTCTAGATCCGGTAAGCGTTCTTGAAATATCATTTAACAATTGTTTTTTTGTTGAAATGGTTGTTAATATGTTTTTGTGGGCTGAAAGTGTTCTAGTAATGGTTAATGTTCATGTATTTTAAATAAATCCAAAACTTTAGGATGAGATTTTGAACGGGTTTTTTTTGTTGATTTGGTTGCTTGTTTGGGGCTTTTGATCTTAACAATAATTGTTTTTTTGTTGGTTTGGTTGCTGGTTTGGGCTTTTGATCTGAACAATAAGTGTTTTTTTGTTGGGTTGCTTGATTTACAGAAACAACCCATAATATGTGTTAAGCACTGTTTAGAATGATATATAACGTGTGTTGATTTACAGAAACATATCCATAAAAGATATTCATTTGACAAGCTGGATGGATGTAGGCGACGTTAATTCGGGGACATTGAATAAGTCACATACTTTGGGAAAGAACTCTTCGTTCATTTATAACATGTGTTAGTGGTTCATGCTGTAACAGAACACCATGATGTAACCTGACATGTTTTCATGTATAACATGTGTTAAGCCCCTGTTAGAATGATATATAACGTGTGTTAACCTTTTATTAATTAAAAAAACAAGTAATATCTATTTTATTTTTGTTGATGTTTAAAATATCCGATAATATGGATACTAGGCGTAAAACTTGTAAAGTAATAAATGTACAAGTTAGTATGTAACGTGTAATATGAAACGAGTCATTTATGGTAACACATGTACCGGTAATTTTGGAATATATAATATGAAACGGATCATTTGTTTTGCACATTTTGGAATATATAACATGTGTTAAGCCTCTGTTATAATCTTTTCGTAACCTGACATGTATTCATGTATAAGCTAGTGGTTTACAAAACACCATGATGTGTATATACTGATCTAACATGTGTTACAATTTGTCTGTTCGAACATGTAATTGCTTAACATGTGACAAGGGTGAAAAATAGTCGACGGGGGCGATGAGTTTAATGGTGCGCTTAGTTAATATCGTAATCTTGTTGTAACCCCACTTGTATACATATGATAACATGTAAGCATCCATTATAACCCGACTTGTATTCATGTATATGAAAGTGGTTTGCAAAACACCATGATGTGCATATACTGATCGTAACACGTGTACAAGTTAATATGGAAACATACAAGTTAATATTGTAACATCGTATACCTGGGATAACATGTGTTAAGCCTCTGTTATAATCTTGGTTTAACCCAACATGGTGTCATGTATAAGCTAGTGGTTTCCAAAACACCATGATTTGTATATACATAATGTAACATGTGTTATGCGCCTGACATGTATAACGTGTGTTAAGCCTCTATTATAACGTGTGTTAAGACTTCCAGAATGGATGCATAAACTCCAATAGTAACTTAATAACAACATAGTATACCTGATATAACGTGTGTTAAGCCTCTTTTATAGCGTGTGTTAAGACTTCCAGAATGTGTTAAGTCCATACCGTTTTAACATCATGTACTAGACAAAACAATAAGAGTCTCACATTACATATTACTAGTAAACGAAAATACATAGCACTAAGAAAAATGGTGGGTCGTTTACTATACCCATAACCGTATACCTGATATAACGTGTGTCAAGCCTCTATTATAACGTGTGTTAAGACTTTCAGAATGGATGCATAAACTCCAATATAACTTAATAACAGCAGAGTATACCTTCTATAACGTGTGTTAAGCCTTTATTATAACGTGTGTTAAGACTTCAGAATGGATGCATAAACTACAATAGTAACTTAGTAACAACAAAAGTACAAACACGGGCACTCCAACACAAAATGTGTTAAGTCCATACGTTTTAACATCATGTACTAGACAAAACAATAAGAGTCTCACATTACATATTACTAGTAAACGAAAATACATAGCACTAAGAAAATAAGTGGAGCTTCCTTTGACAGTCTGCCACTCTGCCTTAGCTTTTCATCGGCTACCTTTGCTGCCTTAGCTTTTCAGCGGCTACCCTTGCTTTATTGTTTGGGTCGGTCTTGAAACGGTTTGTAAACATGTGGGTGTGCGTATGCCAGGGAAGTTATAAAAATGTGTTTTCATGTCACATGTAACACGTGTTACGTTGTACATGGGTTTCATGCACATGTAACACATGCATGTCCGAGAAGTTCAAACTATAACACGTGTTAGTTGTGTTGTGCTGTAACATAAACATGGTCATGATCCTTGAGCATCTGATCCACGTTTGACGAAACCAACGGTCCCAAGAATTGGATCTTATTTCCCTTGTATCCATCACCATCCTAATAACAAAAAGATAAGATAACCGTTAAGTCGTTAACCAGACCTAAATATTAACACATTCATAGCCAGAAAATTTTTTTCTCAAATAACATCACAAAAACAGTTACTATTTAGATCAAAAGCCCCAAACAAAGCAACCAAACCAACAAAAAACAGTTACTATTCAGATCAAAAGCCCAAACAAGCAACCAAACCAAGTACAACTTTTTAACACAAAAGTAAAAACCTGCAAATCACATAAACATTTATCCATTTTAAGAACCATTTTAACAAAAAATCATGTTTCATCTCTAAAACAGCCATTACACAAAAACCTATTAACAACCATTTTAACAAAAACATCAAGTGTGAAATGATTTTATAAAATAAAATACTCAAGAGACTTGTTGTTTCTCTCTCTAAAACAACAACTTTTCTCTCTCAAAACAGAAACTTTATCTCTCTAAAACACTTATAGGATCTAGAACCATGCGATGAACACGATGAAGATCTTCAAACTTGCTTCTCTCTATGTGTTCTTGGTTTCTTGATAAACATGATGAAGATTGTTGTTTCTCACTCTAGAAAGCAGCTTTCAACAAGCATGAGCACAACCGAGATGAAGATGACGACGTGAGATGAAGCATGAACACACCCGAAAACCAGCTTGAAATAAGCATGAACACACCCGAGATGAATAAGATGAAAATTGTCGTTTCTCTCTCCAAAACATTAGCTTTCTCTCTCTTTAACACCAAGAACAAGCTTCATCATGTTTGGGATCAGACGGTCCGGTGACATTAACTCATGCGTTGTTGGCGGAGTCTCCATGGACATTAATGGTGGAAGGAATATATGTTCCAGAATGAAGTTCATGAACTCTACTCAAATGTCTTTATTATAAGGTAAAAGATAAAGATGGAGGCTTTTGAAAGTACACTGGGAAGTGAGTTGTATAATTATGGTTTCAAATCAAAGGTAGCAAAGTAATCTTCTTAGGAAAGTAAGTTAGAAGTAAAAATACAATTATGCCCTTCTCTACAAAGGTAAGATGATTTTTTCTATGCACACGTAGATAAATGTGGACCATGCATTGGGTTTGCAAGGTTTTCCAAATTCAAGGTTTTTCCATATAACATTATCCTATATATATATATATAAAAATATATATATATATGGATCGGTTCAAATGAAAACCATCCCCAGTTGCGCGAGCTGCGAGAACCACTCTCCAACAATCAGAGCATGCCACCTATCCACTATTATTTTAAATCTTAAAGTTATTTTGATAATTTACCTAAAATGTCATGTCTTCTCTCTCTATCTCTCTTTAAAGTCTTATCAGACTTTTCTATCCATCAAAATGTCATATCTACTCTCATCTCTCTCTTAAAATCTAAAAAAAATTGTCTTTGGTAAAAAAATTGTATTTTGGTAAAAAATCTTTTATACATAATATTAATATTATTTGTTTTTAATGAAATCACTATTCTGTCTTTTTTTGTTTACTGTTTTATACCAAAAAGTTTAAAACCGGCGCGTATAAAAAGTTTAAAACGTGCGTAAAAAAAGTTTAAAACCGCGCGTAAAAAAAGTTTTGTGTCGGTGCGTAAACAAAAGTTCTATACCGGCGCGTAAAAAAGTTTAAAATCGCGCGAAAAAAAAAGTTTTAAATCACGCGCAAAAAAAACTTAAAACCAGCGCGAAAAAAAAGTTTTTGAACCTGCGCGTTAAAAAAGTTTAAAACCGGCGCGTAAAAAACGTTAAAAAAGAGGCGCAAAAAAAGTAGAAAACCGCGCGTAAAAAAGCTAAAAACCGCACGTAGAAAAATTATCCGAGAATTAAAATTAAAGTTTAAAACAAAATTAATAATTCATGTTTAAAAAAATTAACTGAGAATTAAAATTAAAAAATATATGAGAATTAAAAGAAAATCAAAAATTTATGTTTAAAACAAAATTAATAATTCATGTTTAAAAAAATTAACCGAGAACTAAAATAAAAATTATATGAGAATTAAAATAAAATCAATTATTGTCTTTTAATCTCATCCATCAAAATTAACTTGATCAATGGCTAATATTGGTTCCTACGGTTCTCACAACTTAAGGTGGTTCTCATTTTACCCATCCATTTTTTATATATATAAATTGAGGTTCCTGTAAAAAAGACCAAAAGAGTGAGAAAGGTAAGAAAGAATCTCAGCTACTAGATCTTTCCTTATCCGTTTTTTTAGATCATGGATATAATGGTAATTGTATTAATAATTCTAATTAAGGATACAATTAATGTGTAGTTATTTTAGGAATTCCAATTTTGAATTTTATATGATTATACATAAAATTTAATTCGCATGTATAAAATTCATATCAAATTTTAGTTAATTCGCAGGTATAAAACACCATAGCTTGAATCCAATATAGTCTTTTGAAAATATAAAACACCATCCAGATTCTAAAAACACCATGACTTGAATTATAATATAGTCATGGTGTTTTTTAATATCTGGAATGATTGCACATTATGTGTGGTGTTTACTACTATAATTCCAGTAGATCTTCTTCGTATGGTGTTTTAAATCTGTATTCATGGTGTTTTATACGTGCATTCTAATAGGTGTTCTTCGGACGGTATTTTACACCTACATTCATGGTGTTTTATACCTGCATTCCAGTAGTTGTTCGTTGCATGGTGTTTTACACCTGTATTCAGGTAGATGTTCTCGTACAGTATTTAAACCTGCATTTCAGTAGGCTGAACTATACGTAATTTTTTCTCTAAATAAGTATAGCACTATGGTACTCATATTAAAGTTAAAAAAACGCTCGTTATTATGGTGTAATTTTTTCAAAAGAAGTTTCATATAAAAAGTTATTGACGTTTAAAAAACACGGGGGAAGTTGCATGTGCATTAATGTTAGTTTCTTAATTTTAAAATATTAAATTTACAAACTAATTAATTTAATTGTTACACTATTTACAAGATTGCCATCAAGATCTCAACAATTAGATTAAAGATCTAATGGTCTAGATTCTTTCTTACCCTTCTCAAAAAAAACATTTTTTTACAATAACTTCACCCTACGTATATATATATATATATATATATATAATATATATGGATGGGTTAAATTGAGAACCAACACGAGTTGCAAGAACCGCGATAACTTTTTGATCTGAGACAAGTTTGGCCAAAAATTTTTTGCATAAACGTAGATGAAAATATTATAAGCACATCTGTAGAAAACAAATTTCGAGGTGGTAGTTTTTGTCACACCCCGACCCGCAGCGGAATAAGAGTCGGGGCATAATTGGGTTATCACCAAAGCTCATGAAATTTACTAATATGTTTCATATTTATTAAAGTCAAAGTTACATTCCAAATAATCCAAACATGTTCATACAATACAAAGAAATAACCAAACAAAATAGTTCCAAACTCTAAATCATTTTTTTCTTCTAGTCCAATCCTAAGTGTTTCTGGCAGCAGCTGGTTCACCTGTATCATGTGTAAAAATGAGGGTTTTTGGGTCAACATAAGTTGGCGAGTGAACCTTATTAGATAAACATTTATTATTGATTTACTTGTTAGTTTATCAATGAAAAATTGTGCATAATCATAAATGAGCAAATGTAAATAATCAGACAGTGGCAATAGCAATCACAACTATAACATACAATAACATATGATAGCATACATAAACATACCAACAACATACGATAAATAACATAAATGAAACTGTGCGATCAAGGCTCAATCAAACGGAGCCGATCGTATTGCATGTACTGAAAATAAAAAATGTCTGTGCGATCAAGGCCCAATCAAACGGAGCCGATCGTATGTGGGCACGCCAGGTTCACGCTCATAATGAAATGGGGAACATGCTCAACGCTCATAATGTAATAGGGAGCGGCGGCCTATGAAATTGCATGTACTGAAAATAATAAATTGCATCTAACAATAACTACACAACAGTTGAAACAAACTGAATACACATGTTCATGATATGATGTATGCACAATGGTTTAAATATAATATATATAACAAGACACATGATACACCCCAAAACGTGATTGAAACGGGGAATTTGTAAAGATTCACTCACATTGGGTGCGTTTGAATGGAGATGATGAGATGCGCACGAATCGGGAGAATTGAACAACGAGAATTTCTAACCTAAATAATAACGGAAAAATATAGTAAATGAGTGGATTTTATTAAGGATTTTAATGGAATTTTTAGATATATTTTTGTGAGTTTAAGGCTATTTTCTATCTTTAAAAATGTTATTTTTAAGTATTTTAATTGATTTTTAAATTAAATTAAATAAATAAAAATATAAAAAATTGTTTATTTTGCGTTGATCGTTGACCGTTGACTTGTTGACTTGTTGACCGGTTCGGTCAGTGAAATTTTTTGCGCCGGGTGAGGCTCGAACCCGAGACCTCCCGTACGCGTGCACGCAGCTCTACCAACTGAGCTACTTGTCTAACCCGAAATAATCTTGTTTTTAATTATATTTATATACTAATTCGGTTTAACCAAAATTCTTTTAATTTCAAAACATTTTAATTCAACAAACCGGTGCCAGTATCAGGTTACGAACGCGTGACGTGCGACTCAGTGTTGCACACAGTCCACCGCTGGACTGTGTCTAACCTGATTAATATCTCGGTTTTTATTATACTTAACAACTAATGGAGTTAGCCCGGTTTAGTTTTAAAGAAAAAGGCATTTTATTACATAAGGAGTGCGTGTATCAGGAATCGAACTCGTGACATGCGACTATGTTTTGCACACAGTCCACCGCTGGACTGTGTGTCTAACCCGTTCATATTACTGATTTTAAATAAACTTATAACTTAACTAACTTCGTCTTCTTCATTCAGATTACAGTCAACTGAATCACTAATCCGTTTCTAGTTTTTACGATTAACAAACATTCTTAAGGCTAAAATGAAATGGCAGAGACGGTGTTGAAAGTAACATACCGTAGGAATGATATATCACAGAATTTTCCGGCAATGCGTCGGCTCAGTTTTTGTGCACCTCAACTGAACCAAACAATTAACCATTTCGATTAGCCAATCGTGGAATTGAAGTGATAAACAAACGTTAACAGTGTGATTGAAGGCCCTTACCATTTCACAGACGAAGATAACGATTTCCAGAAACTCTCCGGAGAACTGGAATTATCTGATAACGGTGCCTGAATTCGATCTCAAGTGGATGGTTTGAGTTAGAAACAGCTTAACAACTGTTAGACTACGATGGTATTGAAGAACTTACCGATTTGAGGACAAATACGGTTTTCCGGCGAACCTTACAGAAATTTCCGGCGAGTTGATTTAAGCGTTCTGATGGACTGAAAATGTGATGAAAGTGAAATGGAATGTTTGCCTGATGTCTCTGAGTCGCGAGACGGGTTTTGATTGAGATAATCTGAACTTTGATTAATTTCGGTTATAAAAACCGATGATGCTGAAAATTGATGTTCAATCAATTCCGAATTGATTAAAATCGTCGGTGCATCGGTTATAAACCTGAATGTGCGATTAATCAAACGATTAGTCGATTGAATTGCCGATTTCAGTTACTCAGTTGGCGCAACCGGTTTAATTATATTTGCGCATAAAAGTTATTTGTTTCCTAGAAATGACAGATAATAACAAGTGGCGGAGTGGTGATGTGGGTGTGTGCTAAGTCTTTGGATTTATTAACCGGCTGACCCAGGTTCGAGTCCTGGCAGCAACATTTCTTTTTTTTATTTTTATATTGTTTTCACTTTTTATCAAATATAATTTTTATAGTTTAGTTTGTTTATTAATTATGTATCATTAAAAACCAAAATAACCATAAATACACAACGTGACATTTATAACTTGATATTCGATTACAAAACGGAGCGGGTTTGGAAACCCGTTTTTGACAAATGTTACAGTATCCCCTACTTTTAGGAATTTCGTCCCGAAATTTAAGTAGTTGAAGTAATAGGAAAAAGATGCGGGTATTTTTCACGCATTGAGTCTTCACGTTCCCAAGTAAACTCAGGTCCCCGTTTCGACTCCCAGCGTACCCTAACAATTGGAATGCGACTTCGTCGTAGACGTTTCTCTCCGAAGTCCATGATCTCTACTGGTCTTTCAATAAAATGCATAGATTCATCAATCTGAATATCTTCCAGAGGAATGTGGAGGTTTTCATCAGCGAGGCACTTCTTCAAGTTTGATACGTGGAATGTGGGATGAATCCTGTTGAGTTCTTCTGGTAGATCAAGCTTGTATGCTACAGGTCCTACTCTTTCGAGTATCTTGAAAGGTCCTACGTAGCGTGGTGCTAGCTTGCCCTTTTGACCAAAACGAACTACTCCCTTCCACGGTGATACTTTTAGAAGTACATGATCCCCAATGTTAAACTCTAAAGGCTTCCGTCGTTTATCTGCATAACTCTTTTGACGACTTTGAGCCGCTAGAAGATTGTTTCGGATTTGATGGCTCTTGTTTGT
This sequence comes from Scalesia atractyloides, assembly GCA_947069175.1. NCBI lineage: Eukaryota > Viridiplantae > Streptophyta > Magnoliopsida > Asterales > Asteraceae > Scalesia > Scalesia atractyloides. The sequence continues at coordinate 43,827,798 of CAMTDV010000014.1, forward strand.
GGTTTCTTGGATCAATTCTGGACCAGTGATTTGAGCTTCCCCAATTTCGTGCCAACATACTGGAGATCGGCACTTACGACCATATAAGGCTTCAAAAGGTGCCATGCCAATGCTTGAATGATAGCTGTTGTTGTACGAAAATTCAACTAATGGTAGGTGGGCGTCCCAATTTCCCTTGAAGTCTATGACACATGCTCGAAGCATATGTTCAAGAGTTTGAATGGTGCGCTCAGATTGTCCATCAGTTTGAGGATGATAGGCGGTACTGAGATCTAATCGCGTACCCATAGCGGATTGTACTGCTTGCCATGTTCGTGAAGTGAAACGACCATCACGATCAGAAATAATGCTTAACGGTACCCCATGTCGGCTTACGATTTCGCTGATATAAATACGAGCAAGCTTTTCGTTCTTGAAATCTTCGCGGATAGGAATAAAGTGAGCTGATTTTGTAAGTCGATCAATTATTACCCATATAGTGTCATACCCACCAGAAGTGCGAGGTAACCCGGTAATGAAGTCCATGGTTATATTTTCCCACTTCCATACAGGTATTTCGGGTTAGACCAGAAGTCCTGAGAGTCTTTGGTGTTCAGCTTTCACCTTGGAACATGTAAGGCACTTAGAAACAAAAACAGCAATATCCTTCTTCATTCCAGGCCACCAATAGGTATATCGTAGGTCTTGATACATCTTATCGGCTCCTGGGTGTATAGAATATCGCGTTTTGTGAGCTTCATTCATAAGAATTTCACGAAGATTGTTGTGGTTAGGAATCCAGATACGATCTAGGTAGTACAGAATACCGTCAGATTTAGTTTCAATTTTTAGCTCAGCTCCACAGGACATCTCCTTTCGTACATCATCTTCCGTTACTGAAACGTGCTGGGCTTCTTGAATTTGATCTTTAATGTCGGTTATAATTTGCGAACATAGAAGACGAATGGAGTTCGCATAACCCTTTCGACTAAGTGCATCAGCCACCACATTTGCTTTACCAGGGTGGTATCTAATTTCACAGTCGTAGTCATTTAGAAGTTCGACCCATCTTCGTTGCCTCATGTTTAACTCCTTTTGATTGAAGATATGTTGAAGACTCTTGTGGTCAGTGTATATTTCACACTTAGTACCATAGAGATAATGTCTCCATATCTAAGAGCGAACACAACGGCTCCAAGTTCTAGGTCATGGGTGGTGTAGTTCTTTTCATGCGTCTTGAGTTGTCTCGAAGCATAAGCTATACTTTTCCTCTTTGCATTAGAACGTAGCCTAATCCTTGCCCTGACGCGTCGCAATAGACCACAAAATCATCACAACCTTCAGGAAGAGTGAGGATTGGTGCATCGCAGAGTTTTTGTTTAAGGGTTTGGAAGGCTTCTTCTTGCTTGGGTCCCCATATGAAAGGTTTGTCCCTTATGAGTTAAAGCCATGAGTGGTACAGCAATGCGAGAGAAGTTTGAAATGAACCGACGATAATAACCAGCCAAACCAAGAAAAGATCTTACTTCAGTTGGTGTACGTGGAGCTTGCCATTCTTGAATCGCTTTGATCTTTGAAGGGTCGACATGTATTCCCTTGTCATTGACTACATGCCCGAGGAATTGCACCTCTTTTAACCAGAATTCGCATTTGGAGAATTTGGCGTAAAGCTTTTCCTTCTCTAGAAGTGTAAGGATGAGTCGAAGATGACGCTCATGATCAGATTTAGATTTTGAATAAATAAGAATGTCGTCGATGAAGACTATAACAAATCGATCAAGATAAGGTTTGCAGACTCTATTCATTAGGTCCATGAAGACAGCTGGTGCGTTGGTTAAACCAAATGGCATGACCATGAATTCATAATGGCCATAACGAGTTCGGAAAGCAGTCTTTGGGACGTCTTCTTCATGCACTCTAAGTTGATGATAGCCAGATCGAAGGTCGATTTTTGAAAAGCAATTGGCACCTTGAAGTTGGTCAAGAAGATCATCAATGCGAGGTAAAGGGTAGCGATTCTTGATTGTTAATTTGTTGAGCTCTCTGTAGTCGATGCACATACGAAACGATCCATCTTTCTTCTTTACAAAAAGGACAGGTGCACCCCAAGGCGATGAGCTGGGACGTATGAATCCCTTGTCAGTCAACTCTTGTAATTGACTGGCTAGCTCTTGCATTTCAGAGGGGGCTAACCTATAAGGATACTTTGCAACTGGTGTAGCACCAGGTATAAGATCAATACGGAATTCGACTTCTCTAACTGGAGGAAGTCCTGAAATGTCGTCAGGAAAAACTTGCGGGAAATCTTTTACTACAGGAATGTCTTCAAGTTTCTTCTCCATGGTTCCCTTTTTGATGATATGAGCTAAAAACGCGACATAATTCTTGCGAAGATATTTTTGAGCTTGAAGACAAGACATTAAGCTGAGTCCTTTCGACGAGGTTCCTCCAAAGATTCGAAGAGTCTGACCGTTTGAAAGAGGAATACGTATAAATTTTTCGCGACATACAACTTCTGCCTGATGTTGACTGAGCCAGTCCATACCAATTATGATATCAAAACTTCCCAGCTTCATAGGAATAAGGTCGACTGAGAAATCGTGGTCGTTTAAGGTGAGAGTACAGTTGCGTATAATAGAGTTTAATGAAACTGGTTTCCCGTCAGCAACTTCTACCGTTATGGATTCCATGAGCTTATCCCGATTTTGGTTTAAGATAGGTTCAAATTCTAAGGACACAAAACTTCTATCCGCACCAGTATCAAATAACATAGAGGCATATCTACCATTTCTAAGGAACGTACCGTTAACCACATTGCCGTCAGCTCTAGCTGATTAGCGTTGATATTGAAAGCTCTTCCTCTTGCAGGTGGAGGAGCTTGGTTCGCTTGATTCACCGGGTTGGCTTGGGCCTGAGCATGAATAATGTTTACCAACCTTGGACAAGTGTTTCTGAAATGGCTTGGGTCTCCGCAATTGTAAGCAAGCCCGCATAGGTTGACCCATAGGATAATTGGGTTGGTAGTATGTTTGGGCTAATTGTTGGGTGGGTGGTAATAGTATGGGTTGTTGGGCTTGACCCATTATTTGTTGGTGGGTTTGGGTTGAAGGCTGGTGGCGGTTTGTTCGTTGAGGCATGTGGCAGGTTTGAACAGTATGACCTGCGCGACCGCAGCCGGTGCAATATGGCAAGGATGATTAGGAGAATGGTGATATTGGCAACGGTTGCATTTTGGTAACGGGCCAGTGTAAGGTCTTCTGTATGGTGCGGGTGAAGGGGCAACCTGGGTAATGGGTGCAGCAGGAATAGGGGAGTTGGTTTGAGTAACAGCGAAGTTTCTGGTATTGCGCTTCCTCTTGTTAGCAAACTTAGAGGAAGAGATGGGATGGTTTGAAGTTTGACCCTCAACAGGGGCTTTCTTTTTCTCTTCTTTGAACTTCCCGTTGCGAATTCGGTTCTCGGTCAGTTCAGTTGCTAGCTCCATAGCAGCTTCAAGTGTTACTGGTGAGATGCTGAGAACTGAATCTTGAATTTTCGAGGTAAGTCCTCGAATATAATGCTCGATCAGACGATAAGTTGGGGTGAACAAATTTGGAACCATTTGGTTCAATTCCAAGAACCTCTTGTTATAGGTGGTGTGATCACCATCCTTTTGCTTTAAAGAATGAAATTCGTCCTCCAACTTTTTAATTTCACTCCTAGGACAGAAACGCCTAGTCATGATTTCCCTTAACTCCTCCCAAGTTAAGGCCATTGCATCATCAGTTCCCCTCTTCCCTTTTTCAGTATTCCACCAAGTGAGAGCTACCCCAAATAGTCTCCCGGTGGCGTATCGAACCTTGCGATCCTCAGGACAATCGCAGTTGAGAAAGGTGTTTTCCATCTCCTCGAACCAATGTAGGAGAGCAGTGACACCCTCGGTCCCTTCAAATTTAGGAGGATCACAAGACTTGAAATGTTTGTATGAGCACTTGCTGGTAGGAGGGTTGTCGATGTTCTGGTCATGTTGTTGGGGAGGGTTAGTAGGATTTGTAGCGAGGGCTTGTTGCACTTGGACCACAATGTCAGGCAGTATCGTGGCCATTTGTTTCGCGATTTGTGTGGCCAAGCGTTCCTGAGACCTTCTGATCTTCTACCCCTTCGTTGTTGTCTGGACGACATCTACAGGAACATACATAAGAAGATTGTGAGTTTATGGTGTCTTTTTAGGTGTCATGTGTCTTTAAAAAAAATGAAAATAACATAAATATCAATAATGCAACTACATCCATAGGATGTCTTGGGTTTGCTCATGTTGGGCCTCAAATGTCCCCCATACCTTCACCTATATAGTCATGTGGGCCCCCATGGCTATTGGCTTGGTAGGATTCACATTAGTATTGGCGATTTAACACTTGCATCACCCGAATGCAAACCACAAAATATGTTTACGAGATGTATGGTCGGAATGTGTCCAGGTGTAGACACAATGACAACTCAAAGTGGGGTTAGTTCACACGACGTTTGGTATAGCATGCTTTGGCCTAATAGGTACTTCGTACTCTCATCGTTAGTCCCCAGGTAGGCAAACTGGTCCTTTATTTGGATTTATACGAATGCCAGCCTAGACAGGACGTCCCGACTACCGGTACTGGTACCCTTCCAGTTACTACATGCCCGTCATGAGAACTCACTTTGATGAGATTTGAAAACACAAAAGTCATTGTAAAAGCAATCATGATGTGGTGTGTGCTTTCATGGATGTGATATGTTATGAGAATATGATTCATGATAGGCATTATATGATAAGATATACTTATGAACATGCATGCATAATATTGAATGTAACATTAAACATAAAACATATAAACATCATGAAGTTTGGCATGTAACACAAAAAAATCTTAAAATTTCTAATCAACTATAATATAGGCTCTAAGGGTCTAATAACCTATCCTATATCCCTATAGTCATCGCTCTGATACCAATCTGTCACACCCCGACTCGAGCGGAATAAGAGTCGGGGCATAATTGGGTTATCACCAAAGCTCATGACATTTACTAATATGTTTCATATTTATTAAAGTCAAAGTTACATTCGAATAATCCAAACATGTTCATACAATACAAAGAAATAACCAAACAAAATAGTTCCAAACTCTAAATCATTTTATTCTTCTAGTCCAATCCTAAGTGTTTCTGGCAGCAGCTGGTTCACCTGTATCATGTGTAAAAATGGGGGTTTTTGGGTCAACATAAGTTGGCGAGTGAACCTTATTAGATAAACATTTATTATTGATTTACTTGTTAGTTTATCAATGAAAAATTGTGCATAATCATAAATGAGCAAATGTAAATAATCAGACAGTGGCAATAGCAATCACAACTATAACATACAATAACATATGATAGCATACATAAACATACCAACATCATACGATAAATAACATAAATGAAACTGTGCGATCAAGGCTCAATCAAACGGATCCGATCGTATTGCATGTACTGAAAATGAAAAATGTCTGTGCGATCAAGGCTCAGTCAAACGGAGCCGATCGTATGTAGGCACGCCAGGTTCACGCTCATAATGAAATGGGGAACATGCTCAACGCTCATAATGTAATAGGGAGCGGCGGCCTATGAAATTGCATGTACTGAAAATAATAAATTGCATCTAACAATAACTACACAACAGTTGAAACAAACTGAATACACATGTTCATGATATGATGTATGCACAATGGTTTAAATATAATATATATAACAAGACACATGATACACCCCAAAACGTGATTGAAACGGGGAATTTGTAAAGATTCACTCACATTGGGTGCGTTTGAATGGAGATGATGAGATGCGCACGAATCGGGAGAATTGAACAACGAGAATTTCTAACCTAAATAATAACGGAAAAATATAGTAAATGAGTGGATTTTATTAAGGATTTTAATGGAATTTTTAGATATATTTTTGTGAGTTTAAGGCTATTTTCTATCTTTAAAAATGTTATTTTTAAGTATTTTTAATTGATTTTTAAATTAAATTAAATAAATAAAAATATAAAAAATTGTTTATTTTGCGTTGACCATTGACCGTTGACTTGTTGACTTGTTGACCGGTTCGGTCAGTGAAATTGTTTGCGCCGGGTGAGGCTCAAACCCGAGACCTCCCGTACGCGTGCACGCAGCTCTACCAACTGAGCTACGTGTCTAACCCGAAATAATCTTCTTTTTAATTATATTTATATACTAATTCGGTTTAACCAAAATTCTTTTAATTTCAAAAACATTTTATTCAACAAACCGGTGCCAGTATCAGGTTTCGAACGCGTGACGTGCGACTTAGTGTTGCACACAGTCCACCGCTGGACTGTGTGTCTAACCTGATTAATATCTCGGTTTTTATTATACTTAACAACTAACGGAATTAGCCCGGTTTAGTTTTAAATAAAAAGGCATTTTATTACATAAGGAGTGCGTGTATGAGGAATCGAACTCGTGACATGTGACTATGTTTTGCACACAGTCCACCGCTGGACTGTGTGTCTAACCCGTTCATATTACTGATTTTAAATAAACTTATAACTTAACTAACTTCGTCTTCTTCATTCAAATTACAGTCAACTGAATCACTAATCCGTTTCTTGTTTTTACGATTAACAAACATTCTTAAGGCTAAAATGAAATGGCAGAGACGGTGTTGGAAGTAACATACCGTAGGAATGATATATCACAGAATTTTCCGGCAATGCGTCGGCTCTGTTTTTGTGCACCTCAACTGAACCAAACAATTAACCATTTCGATTAGCCAATCGTGGAATTGAAGTGATAAACAAACGTTAACAGTGTGATTGAAGGCCCTTACCGTTTCACAGACGAAGATAACGATTTCCAGAAACTCTCCGGCGAACTGGAATTATCTAATAACGGTGCCTGAATTCGATCTCAAGTGGATGGTTTGAGTTAGAAACAGCTTAACAACTGTTAGACTACGATGGTATTGAAGAACTTACCGATTTGAGGACAAATACGGTTTTTCGGCGAACCTTACAGAAATTTCCGGCGAGTTGATTTAAGCGTTCTGATGGACTGAAAATGTTACGAAAGTGAAATGGAATGTTTGCCTGATGTCTCTGAGTCGCGAGAAGGGTTTTGATTGAGATAATCTGAACTTTGATTAATTTCGGTTATAAAAACCGATGATGTTGAAAATTGATGTTCAATCAATTCCGAATTGATTAAAATCGTCGGTGCATCGGTTATAAACCTGAATGTGCGATTAATCAAACGATTAGTCGATTGAATTGCCGATTTCAGTTACTCAGTTGGCGCAACCGGTTTAATTATATTTGCGCATAAAAGTTATTTGTTTCCTAGAAATGACAGATAATAACAAGTGGCGGAGTGGTGATGTGGGTGTGTGCTAAGTCTTTGGATTTATTAACCGGCTGACCCGGGTTCGAGTCCCGGCAGCAACATTTCTTTTTTTTTTATTTATATTATTTTCACTTTTTATCAAATATAATTTTTATAGTTTAGTTTGTTTATTAATTATGTATCATTAAAAACCAAAATAACCATAAATACACAACGTGACATTTATAACTTGATATTCGATTACAAAACGAAGCGGGTTTGGAAACCCGTTTTTGACAAATGTTACAGTTTTCGCCCAGGCGTAAAAAAAACTTGCATCAATCAAAACTACCACCTCGACAATTTTTTTTTACTTTTATTCTACAGATGTCTTTATACTTTGTTTCATTTACGTTTGTGCAAAAAAAAATTGGCACAACTCGCCTCGGATCAAAAAGTTCTTGCGGTTCTCGCAACTCTTGGTGGTTCTCATTTGAACCAAATCCTATATATATATATATATATATATAGGGTGGGGTTCGACTATAAATTCTATTTTTCCTACAAAGTATACAAAGTCATAAAACACCATAATTTTAGCCATAAAACACACTCAAAACACACAAATAACAAGTGAAGATCACTAAAACATAATATGCAAACCCTAACAGTCCATAAAAACTTCAAACACACCATCATAGAACTATAAATATAAAACACAACATGATAATTAACATAAAACACACTAATATTAGTGATTCGATAATCAAAGCCTTATCATATAAAACACAACACAAAACCCACAAATATGGCATTTTAGTAGTCTTCACTTTGTTATTTGTGGGTTTTTAGTGTGTTTTATGGTTGAGATTATGATGTTTTATGACTTTTTATACTTTGTAGGAAAAATAGACTTTGTAGCGAACTCCCACCCTATATAGACACACATATATATATATATATATACATATATATATATATATACATATATATATATATATGATAGATCATGAGAAAACTAGTTTAAATGAGAAAACAAAAAAAACTAACTAAAAAGGCCAAAAAAACATATTAATTTTTTTTTGATTTTTTAATTAAAAATCGCTATATATATTATATAAAAAAACTTTAAAAAAACTTTAAAAAAAATAAAAAAAAGCATATAATGTACATGTGCAACATAAACATATAATGCACGTGTGTAGTATACATATAGTGCACATGTGCAGTACCAGTTTTTTTTTTTTTTGAAAAAAAGTTTTTTAATACATAAAATGCAGCGATTTTTTATAAAAAATTGTAAAAAAATTGTATGTTTATTATGTTTTTTTTTTTTTGCTTTTTAAGTTAGTTTTCTAGTTTTCTCATTTATATCTAGTTTTCTCATGATCCTCTCCCTATATATATATATATATAGGTGAAGTATAGAGAGAAAACCCACTTGAGTTGAGAAAACATAAAAAAACCCTATGTAACATTTTTATTTTTTTCTAAAAAAAATAGGGAATGTAAGTTACATGTTAATGAACATTTTGTAACAAAAAAAAATAAAAAAGCGCCAAATGGTTTTTTTATAATTTTTTAAAAAATTTCAGTGTTTACAAAAAAATGCTAAAAATTGAATTTTTGTAATTTTTATAAATAAAATCCACTCGGCGTTTTTTATATTTTATTTTTTGTTACAAAACGTTTATTAACATGTAACTTACATTCCCTATTTTTTTAGAAAAAAATAAAAATGTTACACAGGGTTTTCTTGAGTTTTCTCAACTCAAGTGGGTTTTCATTTTATCCTTCCCCATATATATATATATATATATATATATAATATATATATATATATATATAGGGTATGGTTATATAGAAAACCCTAAAAATTTGAAAAAAACCCAACCTCCCGACATTTTTTTTGAAAAAAATAACACATGTAATATACATGTTTTTAAGAGTTTTGAGCAAAAATAAAAAATAAAAAAGCGCCGAAGGAATTTAAAAAAAAAACAAGTTTCGGCATTTTTGTCTAACACATGTTAGTCACAAAAGTTGCTGAAATTTGTTTATTTTTTTTTAAATAATCGTTCGGCGCTTTTTTGTTTTTTTACCCAAAACTCTTAAAAACATGTATATTACATGTGTTATTTTTTTCAAAAAAAAAATGTCATGAGGTTGAGTTTTTCAGGGTTTTCTCAAATTTTTAGGGTTTTTATCTAAACTTATCATTATATATATATATATATATATATATATATATATATATATATATATATATATATATATGGGGAATGATAAAATGAAAACCCACTTGAGTTGAGAAAATTCAAGAACCTTTGTAAAAACCCTATGTAACATTTTTATTTTTTTCTAAAAAAATAGAGAATGAAACACATATATATTTGAACAATTTTATATAAAACAAAACAAAAAAGCGTCAAGTACTTTAAAAAAAATTCTAAAAATTTCATGTTACATAATATAGAACCACTATTTATCGTAAGAACCACGAGAACCACTTGTAAACACAACCAAAATAAACCCAATATAAACAATGAACCCCCACCACACCACCACCCAAAAACCTAAAACCCTCACCCCTCATAAAAAAACATATAAACTACCCCCTGTAAAAAAAAACCCTAAAAAATTATTAATCAAAAGTTGTGACTTTAATGAATTTTTTTTGAAATTCTTTTTATGTTTTTAAGGTTTTCTAAGTAGTTTTGGTTATGTTCACACTGATCCTCATGGTTCTCGTCATAAATGGTAGTTTCTAAATGATCTTCACTATATATATATATATATGTGTGTGTGGGGGAGGGGGGGATGGTTCATGCAGAGAACCACGAGAGCTAAGGTAGGGTTCACCCCCACCCCCACAAAAAAGCTACACCCCATCAAAAACCTAAACCCTTCACTCCATCCTCTAAAAATCTAAAAAAAAACTAAACACCGCCCTAGAAAAACCTAAAATACAATATTAAAAAAGAATTTAATCTTTAGTTAATTCATCACCTTTCTCAAAAAAAAAACATTTTTAATTACTTTTTTACACATGTGTAAATGAAAAACTAATAGATGTGTAAATAATGTATAAATTTAATTTCTAATATTGTATTTAATTAATAAAGATAAGTGTATTTTTTTCTAAATTGAATTGTTTTTAACCAATTTTTCACGATTTTTTCATTCGTTCTTACGGTTATCGCAATATTTAGCGTTCTCAAGATAACTCTTCTCTGTATATATGTGTGTAAGTATGTGCGTAAATGGTTAAAATGTGTGCGATGATGTAGAGTTTGTAGGGGTTTTACGGTGTAGGAAAAGTGGGTGTTTTTTAAGGTGGTTTGTAAATATGATGTGACGCTGAGGTGACTATTTATATTGATTTTGATGGTTTGTATATTGTAGGTTCTCTTTTGGTTTAATTTTCTTAAACTTTCTAAACCGGTTGACTAATATTTTCCCTATATTAATTTGCAAAAATTATCCCCCTTACATATTTACAATTCATTTTTTTCTTTGACTCTTTGACTTTTTTTACTCTTCAATTTCTTTTACTTTTAGCTTTTTATTTTTATCTTTTACACTTTTAACCTCAATAGTTTTCATATTTTATATCACCCTTATAGTTTTCATCTTTTACATATTAGTAACAAACATTTTCTATTTTCAACCAAACACTTTTCCACTTTCAACTTTGGTCTCTATACTTTACACCTTTTACAAATTTGTCGTTTTATGATTCGTTCTAAATTTTGTCAACGCACGTGTGGTTCAACATTTTACGTCTATTTTCTACGGTTTAACAGCTCCATCGAAACTTGCGGGTCCTAAGCCGACTTAGTTATTAATTTCTGTTATACTTTTTAGGTTTTCTTTTTCGCATGCTATAGCATGTGTTAGTACCGTAACAAACCACTCGAATTCCCATTACGTCATTGCGTACCCGCCGCAATGAGGGGTCTAATCCCATAGTTAATATAAAAATAAATATAAAGTTTGAATTTAGCAATTTGTAGGGGAAGGATGGAGGGAGTCTTTTTCCATATTTGACACTGGAATGTCTTCTATGGGTTTCTCCATAACTCATTAACACATGGATTTAAATGCACTTCCTGTTACAATTCATTCTCTCTGTGTACAACAATTTTAATGAAACGCATGTTCCTCTTGCAGAATCCAATTTGATCACTTAACAGAATTATTGTTGTTGTTTATAATCAAATTGATCGAAAATGAGGCAGCAGCAGCAACAGTGGAGGAACTTTCAGAGGATTAGCAATTTAATTTCGAGATCGCGATTTGGAGGAATTCACAGGCATATCCTAGAGAACATCTGGCTGCCATTGTTGATCTGCTACAAAAATGCAGCTTCTAGATCATCTTTTCGATTTCTGTTTCTTGCAGTCTCCTTGTTCATCGGCATGTGTGTTTCAGTTCGGTTGCTTGCATTCACCGTATCGGTAATCCTCTCAGCATTTCTTCTTTTTCAGAAACCTTTGAAACTCATGTACGGCCATACGGGTGTACATGGCCCGGTTCTATCGGTTTTAGGAAAACTAAAACCGAACTGGCCGTGTTGGCCAACAGGTCAGTTTTCACAGTTTGAAGGTTCTATTGGTTTTGTCAGTTTTGCAGGTTTAGAAAAAAAAAAGTTATATCTTTAATTTGCATGAACTATCGACACTAACTTTATTATAAGATATTATTTTTTTTTTCAATTTCATCTTTGGATATTATTATTATTTTTTCAATTTCATCTTTTATATATTTAAGTGTCTTTAACTCATTTAGTTTTATTCAATTGGATTATTCTTATATTCGTTAACTTAATAAATAAAAACTTAATACACAGGTGTGTTTAATAGTTTTTTATTATAGTATTTTTTTAAACAATACCGACATCGGTACCGGTATCATCAAAACTGGTCTCTCGGTATTTATTTCTACGGTTTTTTATCGATATAAAACATGAGTTGTATCCTTTGATTTTTGGTATTGTAAACAATACCTAGTATTGGTACCGTACCAGTGTCTTAACATACCAAACCGATCCTGAATCCCCCCCCCCCCCCCCCCCCCTCCCCGTATAGCTCAGAAGAATCCTACTAGTTTTGTATAAAGTGAAAAAATGGTAAGAATTGTCCGTGATTATAATATGTACACATAACTTTATATTCCTACAAAAATATTAGTCACTTCAGTCATTTATAAGTTTCAAATCATAAACCGTCAAACTGTTAAAATCAAACTATACATAATTCAAAGCGATCAAACTTTCTGACTTTTTTGGGTTTGGGTGGTTAAGACGGTTTATCAACATACCTAATCTCAACTTTTGTTTTGATTTTATTGTTGTGTGTACCAGCCAACAGCTCAAAATTTTGGAGCTCAATCGTTACAACCCACAACAAAATCGAAATCCCACTCAACTGCTCGATGGGGAATCACACTCAAACATGCCCCAACAATTATTACCCAAAAAACTTCGTATTGCATGATGAAAAACAATCAGGACTCCCACACATGTGTCCGGATTTCTTCCGTTGGATTCATGAAGATCTACGGCCATGGAGTACGACTGGGATAACCGAAGAATCGGTCGAAAGGGCTAAAGGAGTGGCTGATTTTCGATTTATAGTATTAAACGGAACGGCTTATATTGAGCATTATAAGAAATCTGTTGATACAAGAGATGTTTTCACAATATGGGGATTGTTACAGTTGCTAAGAAGGTACCCCGGTAAGGTGCCCGATTTGGATATTATGTTCGAATGCTTCGATTTTCCACGTGTTCTAAAGAAGGACTACGGGCAGCTGAATTCCTCGGTGGTTCCATCACCGTTGTTTGGTTATTGTGGCGATGATGAGTCGTTCGATATTGTTTTTCCAGATTGGTCCTTTTGGGGATGGTAAATGTTCTGATGATGATTCCTTTGTTGTTGGATTAATGGCTCAAATTCATTACTCCAGGCCAAATGGGTCAAGCCTTGATTCATTTATATGTGAATAAAAATTTTTGACAAAATATTCAAGGCCCGCATTTACTATTTTGGCCACTTTTTAGGCCCAAACATTTCAAACCCATATGTAAAACCAAAACCTGACCCAAAAACAAACCACACACATACTTAAAATGAAAATTGAACAGCTGAAATTTCATTTTTGGTTTGGTTTGAGCATAAAACCGACTCATGCACACCCGTACCATCCTGGCTTGTTTTACTTTGTGTGATTGGGTAGATTTCTCTAACATTGATCTTGAATCTTTGTCGCAGGGCCGAAATAAATATAAAACCATGGGATTTATTGTTGAAGGATCTTGAAGAAGGCAACAAAAGGATGGAGTGGATAGACAGAGAGCCATATGCTTACTGGAAGGGAAATCCAAATGTTGCCCAACACAGGAAGGATCTCCTTACATGCAATGTTTCCGACACAAACGACTGGAATGCTCGTCTCTTATATTCAGGTTTACTTTATTTATAAACGTTATTTTTAACCAGAGGTGTCAGTTTCGACCCGGTTAGTTTTAATTAGTTAAATCAATATTGTTACCTAAAAGAAGCTGAATTAGAAGTTAAATATTTTATTATGGTAATTATAACAGCACGTTAAATATTATAAATAACTGACACTGTCAACCCATCCCGGTCTGAAATTCATATTGCAATATCACCCGTTTTTAATATCAGAGACCAAAGAAGCTTGATTTTAGTCTGTTTTTTGAGCGACCAACAAAGCCCGATTACCAGGGTAAATGGTAAACCCAATAGCAAAAGGTCACTCATGCCCATGAACACAGACAAAGAGCTTGGTGATCAGGTCCGCCACCATTCCAAAGGAAACTAACCCCCCCCCCCCCCCCAACTAAAGGCCCACTGTGGTAAAACCCCTGGTTCAACCCAAAGCATTTTGCTCCAGACAAGACCTGAACCCATGACCTCCACATTAAAAGGTCATGAAGTTGCCAATGCACCTGAAGACCATCAGAAATTTATTAGCCTATTACAATATCCTATTGTTTCTATCTAGATATAGGTTTTACATGATTTGTTAACCATCTACCATCCAGGACTGGGTTCAAGAATCAAAGCAGGGTTTCAAGGGATCAAAGTTGGCTGACCAATGCACCCACAGGCAAGAACAATTAATCTTTTGGCATCATATTGTATTCAATAATTACTTCTCAAATATATTCTGGCAGGTTTAAAATTTATATCGAGGGATCGGCATGGTCCGTGAGTGAGAAATACATTCTTGCGTGTGACTCGGTTACCTTATTGGTCACACCCCATTTCTATGATTTCTTCACGAGAGGGTTGATGCCCGGCCTCCATTACTGGCCCGTTAGGATGGATGACAAGTGTAGATCCATAAAGTTTGCTGTTGAATGGGGCAACAATCACGAGCAACAGGTATTATATATATGGGTTATGTGAATTGGGTAACACGTTGTCACTCGAAAAGGGTAACTTTTGCATGGGTCGAAACGGGTTGGTTGACCTGAAACAATTTTTGTCTGGAAATAATCACATTTTATTTATAAATCATCATCATCATCATACAAATCCCACCAATAGCAAAGCTAAGGTATGGTCTGAGGAGAGTAAGATGTAGACAATCTTACCTCTACACCGTAGGAATAGAGAGGCTGCTTCCAGTGAAACCTTATAAATATGTACCAGATTTCCAACAATTTTATAAAGTATTTAGGAGGTTTTATGCAGTAAAAAAAGGCATTTTGGGCTACTTTCAACCCGTTTCATTTGCTGACGTATTATTGATAAAACATAACTGGACCGACTTATTGTAAGCAAACGGGTCACATTATCTATGTATCTTCATGACAGGCAAAAGAAATGGGAAAGGCAGCAAGTAGCTTCATTCAAGAAGATATGAAAATGGATCATGTATACGACTACATGTTTCATCTTTTAACCGCATATTCAAAGCTCATGAAATACAAGCCGACGGTACCCCAGAACGCGGTCGAACTTTGTTCAGAGACAATGGCTTGCACATCAGAAGGATTTTCTAAGCAATTCATGGAGGAATCTACTGTAAAAGGCCCTGCAGATGCTAGCCCCTGCATCATGCAACCCCCTTATGACCCGCAAACTCTCAGCTCTATACTAGATACGAAACTCAACTCAATTAAACAAGTTGAAAATTGGGAAAAACAATACTTTGAACAAATGAACCAAGAGTAACGGTTTAGTTCATTTTGGAGAGTAGAGTACGCGTTGTATATTGTATACAAACAAAGTGGCCCGTTACGGGAAGTATCTAATGCTATGGCTTTCTTATAGTTTCTTGTCTTGTATTGTTCTTATAAAACTCGTTCACGCGGTTAGTAACATAGTAAAAGTATCTTACTATCTTAGTCAATGTACTTTTTTTTTATTTTACGAGAATCCGTTACGAGAAAACTCAAGCTACATACAAGTATAACACATACAACCTATGCAGTTAATGCAGTCTAACATCATCAAATAGTGGTCAGGGGGCAATATTGACGTATAGGTTATCACGGTGGGATATCGGTAATTTTAGCTCATGCAAAATTTATATATAAAACACAAAACATATACAATATTATTTTAATATCAAAAATCAAAACTCAAAAGTGCCAATATTTGAAACATGATCTAATTGTAAGCCATGAAATCTTCCTCTGAGTCCACATCAGACATCTAAAATAACGGTGAAATATCGGTCAAATAGCGCCAATAATAGCGATTCCACTATTCTAGACCGCTATTTTGGAAGGCCCGATAACCTATCCTACCGCTATTGACCGCTTAGCATACAACACCGGAATCAAACAGGAAACCCTAGATCATTAACAAAGAACTACAAATCAATATCCTCCCAATCTCAAAACTCAAGAAAGCATCGATGCACGCATACTGCACCTGCGCAGGCATAAGCCAGCGATTATCCCAACCGCTCATTGTAACTTTCTTGGGCTTGTTTATCTCCAACCCAAGAACAATACTCGCGAGACGCTTCAACCCCGAACTCTTAAGCTCCTTGACACCATACACCATCGCGGCCAACGTCCTTAAATCCACAGTCCTCCCAACCCTCAGGTAATAATGCTTCATCAGCTTCGCAACATCTTCATCAATTCCGACACCAACAAACGTGTAGTTAGGATTCGCAAGGAAGTTTAACAGCGAATAAGGGATTATGGGTGAGTGAAGTATTTGAAAAATGAGGCACCGGTTTCCAGCACACAGTTGGATGGTAGCTATGGGGTTTTCGCGGTTCCGGATATGGTTAGGACGCCACTCGACGTCTAGCCCGAAAACCACCAGACCGAGGGAGTCGAGGTGCTGTTCGGTATCGAATATCCAGTTGTCTACGGTGGATGATTCGGTGGTGACTATGGTGGAGATGGTGGTTTGGAAGAATGTGACGTCATAGAGCTTGTAGGTGTTGTCATCGAGTTTATATTGGAGGATTTTGATCGTCATTGATACCAGTGGATTGTTGAATTAATTAGAATCACTGCATAAACCGTATGGAATTTGATGTTTATGGTAATGAATAAAGCCCTAATTTATGAGCCCCAAATTTTATCAGGTTTATGATTATTTTGGGCAAAATCATCAACACAAAACTAATTCTGAATCGAAATAATACGTTGAGACGAAAAATTGAATATACCTGTAACTCAACTGTTTTTAGGGCACGCTCCGGAACGATGATTAGGCGACGAGATCAAACCATCATTATCTTTGTTATATTTTATAAATAATTATTTTTTAAAACCTAAACTCACAACCCCAAATCCCACTCCAATAGTAACGCTAGTGATAGGGTCAAGGAGCGTGGGATATAGGCAAATTTTACCTCTATCCATAGAGACAGAGAAGCTGCTTCCAAAAAGAATTCCAGCTCAAAAAAGAAAACATAGGAGCAAAAAGATATCATACAAGAAAACAAGCGGGTTATAAGGATAGGAAGCTACCAAATAACAAAAGGAATGAGAGAATAGCACATAGACATCTATAATCGCATAACACAAAATAAACACATAATTCATCAAAAGACAATCACATGCCAATTCCACCCTTAACCAAAGTTCGGCTACATATTGCATTATCCCTTAAAAGTCCTTAACCTTAATCCTACGTCTCCATAAACCCCTATCCTGGATCATGTTCTTAGAGAGGGGCAACTCTAAAAAATCATGTCTAATCCGCTCACTCCAAGTTAATTTAGGCATGCCTCTACCTTTTCTCCCTTTACACTGAAGGTTTTCACTGCTCGGACTGTCACACCCCGACCCGCAGCGGAAATGGTGATCGGGGCATGATTGGGTTTTCATCAAAGCTCATGACATTAACTATTAAGTTTCATATTTATTATTTCCTTTTAAAGGAGAACATTACAATCAACATACAAGTACAACATGTTCTATACATTTATCAAGACTTCATTATTTTTCTTTTAAGGCAATTTCCTACGTGTTCCTTGCTTCAACCTGTCCACCTGTATCATGTGTAAAAATAGGGTTTTGGGTCAACAAAAAGTTGGCGAGTGAATCTTATTTAAACATTTGAAAGGATTAGTTATGTTGGTTATTTGAATAAAATTGTGCATAACCAAATATGAATAAACGTAAATGTAAGTTTAATCACAAACACATAATATTAATTAATACACACGCACACACCAAATGAATGATTTTGAGGCACGCGATGTTCAACTCGTCTCCCACGAGGAACTGATGGGCCTAATGAATGATTTTGAGGCACGCGATGTTCAACCCATCTCCAACGGGGAACTGATGGGCCTAATGAATTGATTTGCACGCAACTTGACTAAATGTAAACACACATTACCACAAACAATATTTACATTATAAGTTTAGATCATATAATGGTAATAGCACGAGTTTGAATAAGCGAAATAATTAAAGCGACACATGATACACCCAAAAGCATGAATAAAAAGGGGAATTTGTAAGAATACACTCACATTGGGTGCGTTCTTTTGATGATGTTGGATGCGCACGAGTTTTGGGATTTGATCGACGAGGAAAACTAACCTAAAATAATAACGAAATGGTTCGGTAAATAAATGGATTTTATTTGAGACTAATACTTTTAATTAACAAACTTAATAGGATTTTTAGATTTATTTTTGTGAGTTTAAGGCCATTTCCTAACTTTAAAAATATTATTTTTAAGTATTTTTAATTTATTTTTAAATTAAATAAATAAATAAAAAGAAAATAAAGATTTTGACTTTTTGACCGTTGACCGGCCGTTGACCGTTGACCGGTCGGACTGTGGGAATGTTGTGCGCTGAGTGAGGTTCGAACCCGGGACCTCTCGTACGCGTGCACGCAGCTCTACCAACTGAGCTACGTGTCTAACCCGAAATATTCTATGTTTTAATTATATATATATATATATATACTATTTAGCTTGTTATTTTATTTGGTTTATATTAAAAAGGATTTATATGTCGAACCGGTTGCAGGGACCCAGAGTCGAACTCGGGTCCTTCGGTTCGTAAGCGCACAGCCCAACCAGTTGGGCTGTGTGTCTAATCTGTTTAACTTATGGTTTATATTACTCTTATAAACATACTGTGACTTGTTCTGATTCAGTTTTAAAAAGGTTGGTTTTAATTCTGAAAATTGGTGCGTTGTAAGGTTCGAACTCGTGACGTGCGCTGTGTGATTGCACACAGTCCACCGCTGGACTGTGTGTCTAACCTGGTTAAATATTATGTTTTAATTAAACTTATACACAATGTTCGACTTCGTCTTCTTCATTCATAAAGACACAGACAAAGATGTCCGACTGTTCTTGTTTAAATCGTTCGTCTAACATATAATTGATTGAAATGTAATGGATAAAGAGGGTTACGGAATCGAATGTACCGAACAGGATGTTTTTTCTCAGATTTCCGGCAAGGTCGTCGGCTCTGATTTGTGAATTCCGTCTGAGTGGATCAATTAACAGTTTTGATCAACGAATTGTGAAATTAAGTTATTAAGCAAGGGTTATCAGGGGGTTTAGATGATTGTACCGATTCACAGCGTGACTTCGGAATTTTCAGTGATTTTCCGGCGAGTGCAGGAATTTCCGGCAACGTCGTCTGAGACCGATTCTTGTTGAAGGAATGAAGTTAATATATGTCTAACAATGGTTTGAAAACGAAAGAGTCTAGAAAATTACCGATTTGGTGTAAGTCTCGATTTTCCGGTGAAAGTTCGGTGAATGCAGAATATCTCCGGCGAGTGCTAAGATTTCGAGAAATTGTGCGATTTTGAGCGAAAAGATTACCAGAGACTTGGGTGAGTATTTATAAGGAAGAAACAGAATGAATCGAGTCCGAATTTGATCTTGATTCGTGGTCAATGTTTCTCCGGCGGTTACGACTTGAATTGGGGGATTAGACATCGGTTATAACCGATGCCGAAGTTAATTCACGCGTTCAGTCAAAGGAAACGGTCGAAATTTAGCGAAATCGTCGGTATTTCCGGCGACTGCGGATTGGGCGCGCTGATTACTGGATTTGATTTCGAGTTTTATTATAAGTATTAATTGTTTCAGTATATTAACAAAAGACTCATGTGGCGGAGTGGTGTTGTGGTTGTTGTCTGTTTGTTGAACCGGCTGACCCGGGTTCGAAACCCAGCAGCCTCATTTATTTCTTTATTCCCTTATTTTTATTATTTATTAATTATGGTTTTAAATTCTAACATTGTTTATTAATTATGTATTGTTTAAAACTAATTTGAGCGATAAATCTGAAATGAAAAATTTTGACTGGATATTCGATTAATAAACGAAGCGGGTTTGGAAAAGCCGTTTTTCGACGGATGTTACACAGACTGGCGATGTAGCCTGCCTTCTCTTCACATGCCCAAACCATCTCAATCTCCATTCTTTGATTTTCTCTGATATACGAGCTACTCTTAACATTTCCCTAAAAACCTCATTTCTTATTCTGCTCGGACTGGTGATGTAGTCTGTCTTCTCTTCACATGCCCAAACCATCTCAATCTCCATTATTTGATCTTCTCCGATATACTAGCTACTCCTAACATTTCCCTAAAAACCTCATTTCTTATTCGATCTAGCCTTGTGTGCCCAGACATCCACCTCAGCATCCTCATCTCTGCTACTTCTATCTTGCGCGCATGTGTCTTTTTGATGGCCCAACAGTCTGTCCTACACAACATAGCATGTCTAACTGTAACCCTACAAAATTTTCCCTTAAATTTAAGTGAGAACCTTTTATCGCACAACACCACAATGGTTGTTCTCCACCTACACCAGCCAGACAGGATGCTATGGGCTACGTCACCATCTATCTCCCCATCCCCTTGAACAAACGATCCTAAGTAATTAAACTACATTACCCGCGGGACTATTTGATCCTCAATAGTGATCTAAGTGTCCTCGACGTCACCAGCACCACTGAAGTCACAATAAAGATACTCTGTCTTTGAGCGACTAATCCTTAAACCTTTGCACTCTAAAGCTGCTCGCCACTCCTCTAACCTTACATTCAGGCTTTGTTTAGTTTCTTTAACTAACACAATGTCATCTGCAAAAAAACATGAACCATGGAACCGGTTCCTGAATGGACTGAATGGACATTGACAACTCGTCCATGACCACCACAAAAAGAAACAGGCTCAACGCCGATCCTTGTTGGAGACCCACCTCCACCGGGAAGAACTCAATATCACCTACAGGAGCCTAGACATGGGTTTCAGTCGTACCATAAATATCCTTAAACTATCCTAAATCAATCTATGAGGCACACTATCGTATGCCTTTTCAAGGCCAATGAAAACCATATGTAGATCCCGTTATTTCTCCCTCTACTTTCCCATTAATCTCCATGAATATGTATCGCTTCCGTAGTTGACCACCCGAGCATGAAACCAAATTGATTTACTGTAACTTGAGTTTCTCATCTAATTCTAGTCTCAATTACCCTCTCCTAAAATTTCATAGTATGATCTAACAACTTAATCTCTCTATAATTTCCACAACATTAGGCATCTCCTTTCTTCTTGTATAGGGGCACTACAACGCTACTCCTCCACTGATATGACATTTCTCCATATTTGAAAATAAGATTAAACAAAGTAGTCAGCCATTGAAATACTTCCTCTACCAAACACTACCAGACCTCAATCAGTATGTTGTTCAGACCAACTGCCTTAGCCTTTTCTCATCATATCCTACTTTTAATAAATAATTTCAAATAACAAGACGTGGCAATATCTCCAACTCCTTATAAAAATTCTATGTTTTTTTACTAAAATTATAAAAAATGGCTATAAGTGGTTGGGACTTGTGAGTATAGTAGAGAGAAAATGTTAATGTTCATTTGTATATTTGAAGGACAATGTTCACCCTCTGTATTTTTTAATATATTTTGAAAGCGGTTGTGAGTGGATAAAAAAGAAAAAGGTAATGATAAAAGTTATAAAAATTACTATTATTATTTAATTAAAAGAAAAAAAATTAATCGCTTTGGGTAAATTTAATGGAATGGGTGAATACTCTCAAAAGCCAATTTTAATACCTAGAGCTTGTGAAAACAACCTCTTCGCTTTGAATATTCAAAACCAATTAAGAACTTAAAAACATGTAATTTGAATATTCAAAACCAATTAAGAACTTAAAGGACATGTAATAAACACCAACTTTACATCAACTATCACTTGATCAACAAGTTCGAGCTCGACATTCGAACTTAGTTTAATTAGGTATGGATTTCTAGACATGTATATATTACTTATATAAATATATCAGAAAATCACTAAATAACAATTTATTGTTATACTTATATGGAAGTAACTCAATAAGCATATGAGACATTTGACATCTATAACTATATAACTATGAGATACGTGAAACCATTTCGAATATGAATTTATTTGTACATTTCATTTTTCATAACTATGTCTTCATTCTCATACATAATTTTCTAACATTTTCTTAGATAGTATAAAACGCATTGCTTTCAAAGAGCATGAGAATAAATTTCCTTTTCAGAAAAAAATATATCAAATTGTCTTCAAACACGAATAATATGATCGATCGAGCTGATGGTAACGTTACTCTACGCTACACAGTTAATAATTCTTTTCGAGGAACGAAAAATACCCAAACTTTAAAATAATAATAAGATAAAAAAAACGAAAACCATCATGCGTACGCAATAAATTAACTCATCGAGCAAAGCCCCCCTCATCGAGGAACATTATTTAGAGGGCCCGTGATTTTATGATGTCGAAGCTCATCTCACTCGGGTCTGTAGCTTGCAACTCAACTTGGATTCCGTCTAGTTCCCTCTTGAATCGATCCTTCGAGCTCGCATACACCATCTTCATTCTCACTTTTGATGTATCTGGTGACCTATTTCATTTCAAACAGTTATATCTAGATTATGAAAATCAATAACCTAGCTACAAGTGTAAAAATAAGAACTATACTATCTTTTGATACCTAGTTCATATAAGCAAATTTAGAACAAGATATGATTAGAGCAGAACTAAGGGAGGTCAAGAGGGTCCCTTGACCCATGTCACTAGAATTTGTTGGATAAATTGTTTATATAAATATCCAAGTTTTTTTTTTAAATATGAGTTTGACTGTCTAGTTGTAACTGGTTGTGTAGAAAACCTTATAACGACCCCAGACTAAAAGGTTCTGATTCAATCACTGAACATGATGAAGATTAATGGGAGGACGTGTATAACATTACCAGGCGATGAAGAATATCTTGCTTTTCTGGCAATTTTCATCTGTGGTGAAATCAAAATCGAAGACAGCATAGCGACACTCATCAGCAGGAAGAGAGTTTGTGAAATCTTCATAGGTTTCATCATGGCCGCCGATCTTATCCACAATCACTTGTTGATCTACGATTTTGTAGGTGATGAATCGGTAGTTCCTTTTCGATTTTAACTCCAGAAATTTCAGCTTGCATTCATCGTTCACAGCCATTCCAGATGCCGCGTTCGCCTGATTAAACCAACACATAATCCAAACACATAAACCAAAGTGTAATTCATCAAAACCGATTTTTAGTTTGGTTTCGATTTTGTTTTTACCCAAAACTGAAAAACCCAAACGAAACTCATCATAAAACCAAGAATCCTACGTTTGTTATTGAATTTTTAGTTATAGTTTTTATTTTCGAATGTTTAATAATTTATAAAAAAAATAATAATAAGTGGAGTAGCCTAAAATTTTAGGCCAAAATGTGTAACAATCAATCATTCATTAATCAACAAAAGGTATTAAAAATTAGATCCAACGTAGAAAACCTAAAAAGCCCGAAAACAAACACTTTTTAAAAACCGAATTTTTGGTTTTTGGTTCGGTTTGAGCCCAAAACAGGGATCATCCAGAAGCCTGATCAATTGACAAATTTGGACGAACATGAAAACGAATGTGGAGTCCGTCAAATTGTCGGATGATGCATGAACACACATTATCATTAGGGGCGGACCTATGTTATAGGCTAGGTGAGCAGGCGCACCCTTGAAAAAAAAATAGTGTATTTTATAAGCAAAATCCTGATTAGTGTATTTTTAAGCAAAAATCCCGACCGCACCCCTTGAAATATTGGTTAAGACCCACATTCGCACCCCATAGTAAATAATTTTTGGGTCTGTCACTGAAATGTTGGTTAAGACCCACATTAGTGTATTTTATAAGCAAAAATCTCATGATTAACAAAAATCATTGAAAATTGTATGCAATAGGTCATGCGAGAAGCTAAATTTCTTCACAATGACCAATAAATCATCCGAAAACAATTAACCAAAGCGAAATCGATCAATTGTTGATTCAGATATCATTAACGTATAATGTGGATGTATAATAATATAATTGTTTTAGATATGTATCATGAATGATGAACAAACAAGCAGCTCCTTATTTGATCATATATGTAGAAATGCAAGATGAAGAAACATGTTAGAATGATTACATACCATGATTGGTTGTGTGATTGAAAGATTAACAGGATTGCAGAATGAAAAAGATCCTTGAAAACTGGAAAACAAATGAAACTAATATTTCTGTTGAGGGGAAACAACAGATTATAAGGGCCGAGAAATTGTCTCTCAGCCTCTTGTGCACCACCTTCCAATTCTCTTTTTATTTATATTTATTTTTCTTATGATTATTGATTCTTGTTTTATTATATTACGTTCAGTTATTAATTTTTTTTACTTGATATTTTATGCAAATGAGAAATTTGAACAATTTCTTAAGTATTCATGGAAATGTTATTAATCTGTTGATTTATGCTATTTTTGTCTTATTTTAACAATATAAGTATTATTTTTGCATGATCTTTCAAAATTACTCAGGAAAAATAAAAATATATAATGGAAATGTATTGACTTAGCGGCGTTGTTTGGCAACTTTTAAATGGTTAAGTGCTGAATCAGAAAAGGTCTGAACCATTAAGTACTGAACCAGTGAGATGTTTGAACCATTAAGAGCCAATATAATGCTTAACCGTTCAGAGGCAAATGACTGACCAATTCAGATAAGAGGTCTTAATCATTCAGACCTAGTATAATGCTTAACCATTTAGAGGAAAATGTTTGAATCATTCAAACATCTACTCATGAAACAAACAATCTCAACCATTAAATGTTGAACTAGTAGGAGCTATATTAAGAGCCTCATTAAGAACTAAACCATTAACAATCATTCAAACATCTGCTTACGAAACAAACAATCTAAACCATTAAATGTTGAACCATTAATTGCTAAACAAACAGCCTCTTAGTTAGATGTTATCTAAGGTTGTTGATGGACAACGAATGGGACCCAACTGGAATGGATTAAACTGAGATCAGAACCGGAAAAGGCAAAAAGACTAGCTTGTTAACCGGACCGGGTTCTTGAGTACGGTATTTAATCGGTCAAATCGGGTTGGAGTGAAAACGATTAGAAAATGGGCCTATGCTTTTGGGCTGATTCATAGCGAGGGTTAATGCATGTGGGCCCGATCAGCAAGTTAGCCTGGTATGAATGTTGGGCCATATATTGACAACAGTCAACAGCCAGTTGGGCCTTTTGGTTTAACGTTTTGAAAAAGAAAACATGTGCTATCAATTTGTCATACATTATTCCAATTATCATTGTATGACTTATAAGGCTCGATAAATAGGGCCATGGACAGAACCAGGAGTCTATTTCTGCCATATGTGTATCAAGATGGTCATCAGACTATCTTTAATGCGCCCAAACTCACCCCGTCCGAGCCACGTTGGAACCATCCAAATCTAGATGCATCGTTGGAGTCAATCGCCCAAAGTTATCCAAAAGGTGTGTGTCCGAAATAAAGGGCTTAGGTTATGTTGGTTATAGTGCCAATTCTTTGTATTTTTTTTTTGTTTTTTTTTTAATTTCACCATAATTACCCCAGCTGGTGTAACTAGAATTGACGCTCGCGCTTTGCGGCAAGGTAATTGAAGGTTGTTGGCGACGATGTATTTGTTTCATAATATATCGATGGTTATTATAGGTCATGCAGACTTTAATCTAAACAATGATAAAAATAAATAATCAACACACTTAATTGAACATGTCTAGAGTTAAAAATTATCTTTAACTATAATAAGGTAAATACAAAATGTTTATATTTGTTACTTGGTGTATTAAAGGGTTAATATAGACTATGCAAACTTTAATCTAAACAGTAAAAACAAGAAAGTAACATGATTAAGCAAACATGTCTAAAGTTAAAAGTTATCTTTAATTATAAAAAGTTAAATTGATAATAAGTAAAATAAAACAAATAAAAGAACAAAAATTTGTTAAAAGAAGAAAAAAAAACTTTATTAAGCTTCAAAGGCCGTATGATCACTCTATTAAAGTTCGGGGGTCAAAATGTAAATTGTTTATCGAAAAAAGAATTATGGGATTAAATTTTCGTATGATAAATCTATTAAAGTTTAGAGGTATGCGTAATCGTTTATAAAAAAATTATTAGAGTTAAGAGATTGTATGATAAATCTATAAAAGTTTAATGTTAGAAACGTAAATTAATTATAAAAGAAACATTAATATTATAGTCTTATAATTATCAATTAAACTATTAAGCCAAAAAAAAAACAAATGATATGTAGAATAGATTTAAGAACAAATAATATGTAGAATAATAAAACTCTTACCGCTCACATTTGGTATTGTTATTATACAGAATTATAAAAGAAACATTAATATTATATTCTTATAATTATCAATTTTAAGCCAAAAAAAACAAATAATATGTAGAATAGTTAAAAACAAATAATATGTAGAATAATAAAACTATTACTGTTCACATTTGGTATTGTTATTATATAGAATAATGTTGTTCAACTTTTTGCATGGATGGTAAGTGGTTTATGTTTATTCATGAAATGAATTTAGGATATGCAACAAATAAACGAACGAATTTTGCCAAATTTCTGTGTTTACAAACTAATATAATGATCATTATAAGCAAATTGTTTAATAGTTGTATCAGATGTACATTTCTATGTTTTTTTTATGTTTTTAAAAGCTTATATGAGGATGTTTGTATGGTTGAAGGTGAAATTAAGGTTTTTAAGAATTTTTAAAGATATGATGTGGCAGCTGACTAAGCAGTTAATGACACCTAAGGGCGTACTTAGCATTGGAGATAGTCTCATTATCAACAATTTACTTTTAGAAGAATCAAATGATAGGCACATAATTCATTTATAGAAAATGATTATCGTTTTCACTACATGACTGTTAACTAAACATCTATATCCTGGTTATTTATCTTTTATACTATCGTGTTGCATTAATTGATACCAATTGCTAGTTTCCTTTTTTCTAAATTAAATACTTATAAAAGTTGAGTAATCCACATATTTTCTTCCCAAACACTTCCTATTTCCTTCTCCTTCAATAACAAATTTGGGTTTTGTATTTAATAAAACATTTCATCGCCACACCAAAATCCTTAGGTGTGTGTTGTTGCTGTTGATTTAAGGATTCCAACTCTCAAAAATCTAAATTTTATCGAATATTATTGTTGATTTGAGTATTAACTAGAATTGACGACCCGCGCATTGCGGCGGGAATTTACATGGTGGACTCCCGTTTTCTCACGTTGTGTAGGATCCGTAAAACCCAAAAAGATTATCGCGAAAAGGTGTTGATAAAAACTAACGTGTAGGTGTGGCATTATTTCATTAACACATTGCTAGTTGAT
The DNA here is from genome assembly GCA_947069175.1 of Scalesia atractyloides. NCBI lineage: Eukaryota > Viridiplantae > Streptophyta > Magnoliopsida > Asterales > Asteraceae > Scalesia > Scalesia atractyloides. Next base: position 43,855,358 of record CAMTDV010000014.1, read on the forward strand.
GCATAATTACATAACACAACTTCATCATTTGCCCCCAAAGCCCAAGTTACAATCACCAAAACATCAAAAGATCGTAAAAAAATTTAACAATCACATACAACACAAACTTACAAAATTAAGAGAGGGATAATATATGATGAAAGAAGGGTTTTATTATGATGGGGAAGTGTGAACATGTGTATGAAGATGAACCATAAATTCAACTTTTTTTTGAAAAACACCCAAAGCCCAAGTTACAATCACCAAAGCTCAAACTTGTTGTTTATTTATAGTGTTGAAATAAGTTTCGTGCTTACCATAGAAAAATAAGGGGTTGTATTTTTTTTGGGTGATTCATAAAACCCAAATTATAGGGTTTTTAGATCTTCCACAGTTTTTTTATTTACTTTTTACTAAATTTTATGTGCCCGAAGTTTAGGAACGATCATGAATTGTATACGTGTGACTTATTTTTTAGAAAAGATTGGGATCAGTCATCATTATCTCCCATATATCGTTCCCACAATGACAGTTTATCTTATTTAAATTCCAGCCTCTAATTGGTTATGTATCCATATTTAGTTTCTGTTTTTAGTCTATAAATTAAAGGCATGTATGTAATATAAGATTATCAATCAGAATTACAATTCAATCATCTTTTTCATCTATTCACAACAACATGGTATTCAGAGCGGTGCATACGATCTTGAGATCAATCCGCTCATCATCTACCAAATTAATCTTCCTACAAACCACAAAACAAAGTCGGTTCAAAAATCTCATAGCCACCGAAACCTACAAACCACAAAACAAAGCCGTCCGTGAAAACCCATCTCCTTCAAACCACAAAACAAATCCGATTTAGAAATCTTCTCTACCGCCTTGTCACCACCACTAATACCACAAAACCCTAGCCGCCAAAACTACAAACATCACTGCTTCAAATAAACCAACTACCACCACCGCTGAAACCACCACACCACAACTCCCGACCACCAACCAAGCCCACCACCATAACCACAACCAACAACCGTCGGTAACCTATTCACAAACTCACCACCACCGCCTCTGTCTCTCGATATTGTTTTTTTTAAGGTGGGAGATAGAAGGGAAAGTTCGTCTCAGACCCTTCAACTTGATTGGTTGTTTTTTACTTTTTTAGATATTGGTTGTTCTTTGAGCGGCTGATTTTAAAAAGGCTATTAGGGTTTGAGAATTTCATCTCAGACCCTTCAACTTCTTCATTTCCAATTTTATCCCAAAATTTTTAGTTTTTTTTTTGCTTCCGTGAGTAATTAAAGGTTAATATGGTAGCAAATCGTGAAAAGGTAGTGCATCGTGGATATTTGATTCCGGTGCCACTGACACCATGACATTTGAACTTTCGGATATGAGTTCAATGACAAAACCTAAAAGAACCCAAATTCATACCGCAAACGGAGGAACGATGCAAGTAAAAAGAGGAGGAACAATTGAAATTTTACCAACTATGACATTGTCAAATTGCCTTTATGTTCCATCCTTGTCACACAAGTTACTCTCAGTTAGTCATGTTACCAAATAATTAAACTGCACGGTACTAATGCACCCTACCTTTTGCATCTTACAGGATATCAGGACGGTGTGATTATTAGACGTGGTATTGAGCGCCAAGGATTATACTACGTGGATGAGGTGGCTCAACTTGGTACTGTGATGTTGGCACATGGAACTGAAAACAGAGAAGCATGGTTATGGCACAGACGGTTAGGACATCCATCCTCTGGTTATTCACATCTTTTGTTTCCGAAACTCTTTTCTTCAAATGGTAAAATAGATTGCGAAACTTGTTTTCTTCCCAAAAGCCATCGAAAATCTTTCAAACCTAGCAATTCAAAAGTTGATTTGCCTTTTTCACTAATCCATTCTGATATCTGGGGTCCTACTCTCATTATAGGGGGCAAGGTCTTTGATTTTTCCTAATATTCGTGGATGATCGTATTCGCATGACATGGGTATATTTTTTGAAAACCAAATCTGAAGTTTATGAGAAATTTACCATATTTTATGCCATGATTTACACTCAATTCAAAAGGGGAATACAAATCATTCGATCTGATAATGGGAGGGGGAATTTGTCAATACATCCATGAAACAATTCTGTCAAACCAAAGGATTAGATCATCAAACCACTTGTTCTCACACCCCCGAACAAAATGGTGTTTCTGAACGAAAACAGTATTCTTCTTGAAATGACTCGGGCACTTCTAATTGAATCCCAAGTGCCTCCATCATTCTGGCCTGGGCGGTTGTAACCTCTGTGTACCTCCTGAATCGACTTCCCACCAATGCTCTATAGTTTAAGACTCCTCTAGATTGCCTATTCAAGTTTGCCAAAATTCCTCATCCTCTTACACTTGAACCACGAATCTTCGGTTGTACTGCATTTGTCCACATACCAAAAATCAATAGAAACAAACTCGGCCCATGTGCTGAGAAATGTGTATTTGTGAGATATGGGATCGATCAAATAGGTTATCGGTGTTATAACCCAAAAACTCATCACATGTTCACCACAATGAACTGTGACTTTCTTGAAACAAAATTATTTTATAACACCCAACTTAGTGGTTAGGGGGAAAGTGAATGTATAGACACTCTGAGTTGGCTAATTCCATCGTCAGAAGAAAGTAACAACAGAAGATCATCACAGTACTTTGAAACAGTCACCTTCAATCACAACCACACAATCTGCGGAGCATAGTGCCACTGAAGAAACTCCATCCAACTTGATACCTAAGGTAAGAAATACTATGAACCCTGAATTCCCTATATCTTCTAACATTATAATGAGATAATAGGGGAACACACAGAACTGGTAACAACAGAACATACAAAACATGTTGAACCGGTCACAACAGAATATACAGAGCATGTCGAACCAGTAACATCAGAGACAACAACAGAATATACAGAACATGTTGAACCAGTTGCAACAGAGACAATTGGAAGATACGCTATTCCTCCAAGGGCAAATAGAGGGGTTCCTCCAAAATGATACTCCCCCCGAAAAAGAAGCTCGAAGTTCAAAATATCCCATGGCAAATATTGCCAAGCAGAATCTATCACAAGAATCCAAGTCATTTGTTGTCTCCCTATACTCTAAAGAAACTCCAACCACTGTTGAGCAAGCACTCAAATCGATGAACTGGAGAGAAGCCATGAAATCAGAAATTGATGCCCTTAGAAAAAATGTCACATGGGAAAAATGTATCATTTCAGAAGGTAAAAAGCCCGTGGGATGCAGGTGGGTGTTTACTATAAAGCATAATCCAGATGGAACCATTTAAAGATATAAAGCATGGTTGGTAGCTAAAGGATATACACAAACATACTGAATTGATTATTCTGAAATTTTCCCCGGTTTCCAAAATCAACATGCTGGGATTCTTTTCTCTATAGCTTCAAACAAACAATGGCCACTCCACCAGTTTGATGTTAAAAATGCTTTACTACATGGGGAGCTTGAAGAAGAAGTATATATGGAAGCACCACCTTGATTCACCGAAGAATTTAAACTAGGAGAAGCTTGTCGTCTGAAGAAATCCCTATATGGTCTAAAACAATCCCCTCGAGCCTGGTTTGGCAGATTTACCTAGCTATGAAGAGATACGGATTCGAACAGAGCAACTCAGATCATACGTTGTTCCTTAAACGAATAGACAAACTCATGACCTGTCTAATTATCTATGTTGATGACATGATAGTTACTGGAAATGATGAGGAAGAAATAAAAAGGTTGAAGGCAAATCTATTTTCAGAATTTGAGATGAAAGACTTGGGAAGACTCAAGTACTTCCTTGGAATTGAAGTATTACGGTCGAGCAGAGGGATTTTCATTTGCCCGAAAAAATATGTTCTCAGCTTGTTAGCAGAGACGGGGATGATTGACTGCAAACCATTAGACACCCCTATGATTATGAATCAAAAACTCTTTATGGAGGAAGGAGCAAAGTTGACTGACAGAGGTAGATACCAATGGATTGTGTGAAAATTGATATATATGTCACACACTCGACCAGACATAGCCTATGTAGTGGAAGTTGTAAGTCAATTCATGCATCAACCCTAGGAACCTCATATGGAAGCAGTAATGAGAATCATTAGGTATATCAAGGGAACGGCAGGTCGCGATTTTTTATTCAAATCAAATGGTCATTTAGACACTCAAGTCTATACCGATGCAGTTTGTTACTTATTCAGGTATGTATTTGCAATTCTAATTATTCAGTTCTATAACTATACGTATGTTCCCTTCGGACCGACTTGAATAGGTATTTCACAGTTCATCTCTAATGATACTTTTTTAGTTGATGATATTTCATACATAAAATGAGAATGCTTTTCTCTTTTATCCTTATCAATGTGAGCATCTGATTCTTTTAACTTAATTTGCTAGATAGGCTCTTACGTGTTAGATTGTAGATTATTACCAAAACCAAATAGAACAATAATGTTTATTTATTTTTTTAATTCAAGTTATATATTTCGTTCTGTTGCATACTTTCCATTTTTGCCTACTTCGGTAGTTAACAAGGCATAAAATGCTTTGTTTCAGAGCAAGTTCCTATGGTAGGTCTCATCCCCTGTTTGTTTTAATTATTTAGTTATGCTAAAACATAATTTAACTTTATTTTTAGTAAAGCTTGAAAGTTACATCTGATTACACACCAGTCTTTGCTTAATTTAAGCACTACATCCATGGTGATTGCTATCTCTCATATAGAGGTTCCTAAATGTCTAAACCTTTTTGGTGCATCCATCCCATAACTAACAAAGCCTTTTTACCCAAGCTTGGGCATGTTGGCTATTGGTTCGTTGATTAGATAAAGTTCAGTTTTTTTTCACACGATTATGCACTAATAAGTGGACGAGTTTCTGATAAGCAACGAGTTAACTGATGTTTTGTAATGTGATGGTTGACGGTAGATCAGAGGCTCCATCGTAATGTTGCTCGCCTAATGATCAAAACATTTAGTAGAAATCTTCGACCTGAGCTCTTTTCTGGATACAAATTTCAACTTTATTTGCAAATGACTCCTTCTTTAGTCAATTTAACACTAGTTTGATACTTTGATCCATTTTGGAAATCAAATATTGTTTGGTCGGTATGTTTGGTCATTTGGGTGCACACACCAAAATCATATATTTATGTTTAGAGACAAATTCAACAGAAAAAAATCCTAATTTCAATTATTGTAATCATTTAGACCATAGAATTTTGAAAGCATGCATATGGACTATAATGTAACATTCAAATATATTGGGGTTAAAAACTTTAACATTATATGTAAGTTTTAATCGTGTCTATGGGGTTTAAGCATCAATGATACCACATGGTCCTGTAAGTGTTTTTTTTTACACGTAAGCTTGAACACCCTTCACTACAATGACCAATCATACTACACGCACGAGGGTCTTAGAGGGTATGTAAGGTGGCGACCGCACATGGCCCATGTTTTAGGGATTCCTTGGATCATCGAGCCTCACATTCCTGTCTAGTTTGTTTTTCAATTTGGTAGAGTTTATCGTTCAAATCTGGTTTAGGTTCATTTGTACACAAGAAAAGAAATTTGAAGGCAAATCATGGAGTGATAAAGAAGGAAATTTAGGGAACTTAGGAATTGTGAAAGAATCGATGGGTGGTTTCTTGTTGCAGGCACTGAAGTTAAATTTGACCAACTACACAACATGGTCGGTTATGGTGAAGATTGTCCTGAGTGCGAACGGTTTGCAAGATGCAATTATAAGGAAAGAGAGTAATTGAAGATAGAAAGAAGTTTATGGCTTTAGGGTGTCATCTTTCAAACCTTACAGGAAGATGCGATGATCCTGATAGCCAAGTATTTATAACTGAAAGATGTATGGGAAAATTAAGAGTATGTTATCTTGGTGCAGGATGAACTCAGAAAGCTTGTCTTCAAATGCTAAGAAGCGAGTTACATGAATTGAAGATTGGTGAAATAGAAAGTAATATGTAGTGAAGTTGGGTGGAGTACAATCAAATTTCAAGAGCTCGGGAGTAACACTGGAAGAAAAGGTCATGGTGAGAAAATTCTTGAACTCTATGTCGGGTAAGTATCTACCTATTATTTCTTCGATCGAGAAATTCACAGAAATCGAAACAATGGATCATCAATACATCTAGACATTTCTGATAAAATTGGACCAAAATGACTTCAGAAGTGAAAAGTTTCAGTGTCTAAAGGTTTCACCACTATCATTTTGGTCCAACTGGCTTAACCTATCTTTTTTTTTTTGGTTAAAATTTATAAGATTCATGAGACAATATTACATCTTATTTTGTGATATCCTTACGTAAACTTTTAGTTTATAACATTTACTCATCAATATTTCTCTAGAAATTTATATTAAATATTTATTGTGAAGTAGTTAAGGTTAATGTGTGTACATATAATGTGAAAAACACCTTACAAGATGTAGTACTTTTAAATTCAAATTGTCCTTAGGTATGTACATCCGTATTAACTTAGAACATGCTTAACATACAAGTACATTTAATACTTGTATAAGTCACTTGTAAGTATCTTAGATACTTCTAATACACCCAAATAGAGGCACATAATCAATTACAAGCGACCATTCGTGTTTTAGTCGTTCTTGTTGACATATTTCATTTTAATGGCTTAGAAAAACTTATTATTCGTACACCAACTTCTATGTAATTTTAATAGCTTAGAAAAACTTATTATTCATACACCAACATTCTATGTAGCTACTCAAATCAACCATTTTGACCCATTAACAATCTTAATTAGTTCAACATGTTCAAATATGGATTGAAAAAGATTTAACTAGCTTTCCAAACATGTATAATACGGTTTTTCTATGATTTTATATGATTTTTACAAAATCAGGATAACGACTTATTTTTAGCCTAAACATGTTGTCTTTTCAGCATAACCACTGGATTTGACGTTTTTGACCAATTTAACATCTGAACCAGGTCTTCATGTTCAAATATAAAATAAACTATGCTCGGAGGGCTTTTCAAGCATATATGGCTCGTCTACACAAGAATTTCAATAATTTTATACGATTTTTATGAAACAGTCATGTAACTCACTTCAATTCTAACTTTCTCTTTCTTTTAGGCATTTCTGCGAACACTTGGTGTGCGTACAGTATTTAAGGCATAATGTACATATACTTCATGCGTAATTTCCTACCTCATGGTATCAAACATCATATATCTTTTACCATTCATTCAATAGATGTCATGCAAAGAAAGACATAACATTCTTTGAATCTATTTATCAAATTGACCAAACATGATCATGGGTTACACCCAAAATTAAAATTCAAAACTCACAACCCAATTCCATGAAACTTCCTTCTACATGAGACTAATCAAGTCTACTTTCAAGATTAAACAAGAAAACACATTTCAATCAGGAATGGTAGCATGTGAATGTCACACCTGCTAAATCATCAGAGTTGGGCGTGATCTAACAGGTATCTTCATTGCACAGCGGAAGTATTTAAGTAATGCTAAGACTTCTAAAAAGGTGAATTCCCGCTAAGTACTCGAAACCCCGTGGGTTCTCCTATTCCAACTGTGCCATATTTTGATAATATAACCTGAGAAAGAAACATGCGAAAAATAAACATAAATTTGGCGAGTTCATAGCTTTTTGAAAAAGATTAAAAATAAATCTTTTTGATAACCGGTTTAGATGATGTTGAGAAGACGTAATAAACCATTTTCCTTGGTATGACTAACTGAAAATTTTATATTTGTAAAACTTGTATAATTGTCAACGCCCGCGTTGCGTTAACATTTGAGAGTTCGTATATAAAAATGTGGTATGTAACGCGTCAATGAACTTGATGATCATTAATGTTTTACAAGAACATTAATATGTGTGACGACATAGGAAGCACTCAACCCTAGATGATTTCAATCCGGTCCACCCAGTTGGGACAACAAAAACACTACATGTGGCCACACAAGGACCCATGAGTGGGGCTCGCCTACACCTGATAGATCTACCACTCTTGTTCCACGGTCTTAAAAAAATTAATGGCACTTAAGAGACACCCTATTCTTACATGATCTAACATTTCATTCCATAGCTAAACCATACCATCGAAACATCTATTTCCCCCCGAGAGTTATAAAATCGAAAACATTTAAGAGAAAAGGGGGACATGAACTCACAGAATCTTTGTGCCTCGCACAAGTGAAAATGGGCCTAGCCCATATGAGTTTAAAAGCAGGACCAACCACTCCTCTTATTTGTATGTAGGACAATCCTGTCCCGTTGTAACTATGGCAATCCCGTTCCTGTTTATGAAACTCATGCACGTTTTGAAAATACGTGTGTGTTTTGTAAAACCGGTATGTTGAGCAGAAACCTTTCGTAAACCATTTAAGTTAATTGAAATCCTTTCACAACATGGTTTAGAAATAGGAATTTTTTGTTCGTCGAAATTTTGTGTACTTTTTCAAAACTTGCATGTCTTTCCACCCCCCGAAGACATTTATAAAAATGTAAAATCATAAAAAGCGGGGGTTATGAACTCACCTCGATATCCTTGTGCAAGATAAACTGACTTGAATCATAAGCTTGCTATGTGTATGCTAATACTAAGGCATCCCTAGTAAATAGCAAAAAGATAAGTTTCTATCGGAGGGGATACAGTTATAATGTTCGTGACCGAGCTCTACCGAATCGGTAACCAAACGACTCTATGGAAGTGTTGTTAACTTGATTTGAAACAATAACTCTATGATCGTTTAATCCCATTTATAGTCAGGATAAATACTAAGTCTTGGAAACAACTTAGTTTACGAAAGAGTTCCTTTGCTGTGTATTTGTTCCTTTGTATATATGTATTTGTTCCTTTACATGTGCATTTGTTCCTTTGTATATATATTTGTTCCTTTACATGTGCATTCTGTCCTTTGTATATATTTGTTCCTCCGTATATGTATTTCTTCCTTTGAGTATATATTTGTTCCTTTACATGTGCATTATGTCCTTTGTATATATTTGTTCACAAATATAAATATTTGTTAAAAATAGATATCTTTAACGTTGAACATGTGTAAGTGTACATGTAAACAAGTGATTGTCTAAAATAATACATGTTGTAAACTCGTTTTAGTGAGTTATAAAGAGTCACCAAAATACATATCCACTTATATTTATTTTCTATAAAATCCTTCAAATCCCGCTATGGTTCGTTTGTTATAAGAAATCGTGTTTCGTATTATAGATTTTTATGAAAAACGGGCAGAGTTTTCTTTGTTTTTAGGATAATCCCGACAACATAAGTTGTCGATAATTTTCAAAATACAACGATCAAATGTAACAATATATTATTTTTCTCTTTTATGAAATCAAAACGCCAATTTCCCATCTATAATAAGTCCAATATATATATATATATAGATTATGTACGCATGTGTATATACAAGTGTAAGTAATATCTATTATAACGATTTCACTGGTCGGTTCGGTTTAGAGCTCGGTTTCGCGTTAAGATATCATTAAAATAACTATATAAAGTAATTGCGTTGTTAACATTTAACGAGTCTTGCGTTGACCGGTTGACTTAAGTTGACCGAGTTTGACCACAGTTGACCGCGTCGACCATGTTGACCGAACTTTGACCACAGTTGACCGAACCCGAATCTGACCGCAGTTACCATAGTTTGACCCGAACCGAAATCGGACCGTGTTGTCCGGGTTTGACCGAACCCAAAACTGAACCGAGGTATAAAAATGACCCAAAATTGTCCCTTGGCCATTGTTTGACCTGTTGACCGAGTTGACCCGAGCTCAAGAGTGTCCCGAAACATATTTTTCTCCTAAGACGAAAGTGTTTCGTCTGGACTCTACGGGTTACTAGGAGCCCAAAAATATATTTTTCGTTAGGAACAGATGGACGGAACCTTTCCAGAGCTATGCCAGAAGTCGGAATTTCACGGAGAATAACATTTCAGGAAAACTTGCTGAACCGTCTCTAACCACCCGATCTAAACATGCACGAAGTAAAAAGCCCAAAACGGGTTTGCCGGAGTTTGGGTAGAATGCCGCCGGAGTTGCTCTTGTGCTCAAACGGCTTTGAATCTTAAAAAACGGTCACCACCATCGCGCCGGGAAGGTTTGATTTAGTGAGGGTAGAGTATTGGATCGGAAAAATGTAACATCCGTCAAAAAACGGATTTACCAAACCCGCTCCGTTTATTAACCGAACAATCAGTTAAAAATTTCGTTGCGAATTTAATGCCCAAAATAATTTTAAACGATACATAATTAATAAATATATTGGAATATATAATTTATATTTGAAAAAGTCTTAAAAATAGTGATTTAAAAATAAATTAGTGCTGCCGGGTTTCGAACCCGGGTCAGCCAGCGTTTCAGCAAACAACTTATCTTCCAACCATCCAACCACTGCGCCACTTGTGTTTCTTGTTCAATATTGAAGACAATTAATTCATAACATGAGTATCGAATTCAAATACCGACGCGCCCAATTGCAGTCGTCGGAAATTCCGACTATCTCGCTAAGATTGGACGGTTACTTCAGTTATAACGTAATCTTTAATCACTACATCGGTTATAACCGATGACTGAGTCCGCGACACAAGTTATAACCGCCGGAAAGTTTCTAACCGACGAATCAAGTCGGAAAACGGGCCAAATACGTTGATGTCCCGCCCTATAAATACCTCCTCGAACCTCTGCTAGCCTTTTCGCTCACAATCACACCTTTACCGGACGTAATTCCACTCGCCGGAAAAGTTCTGCACCTCGCCGGAAAACCGAGCCCTTCACTTCTGAGCCTTACTGAACACCCAGAACTTATACCGAAGCCACTCACATCCATCTCAAGCTCTCTGAAGACTCTCTGCCACAAGACACACGTCGCCGGAAGTTTCTGCTGTCACCGGAGTTTCGCCGGAGAAACAGAGGAGTCTAGTTCGGTATACTTTACGCCTAGTTTTTCATTCTTTTTATTTATCTCACCTGTAATTAACCTCAAAACACTAAAAGAACATGATTTAATCGACGAGTCAGTCGGACGATAGTTCTGGTTAAATTCGACGAAGAAGACGAAGTTTTCAGTGGTCTATAAGTTTAATTTAAATCAAGATATAACTCGGGTTAGACACACAGTCCAGTGGTGGACTGTGTGCACAGAAAGCACACTTACGTCTCGAGTTCGAATCTTGTCCCACGCACCTTCGCCCTAATAAAAATGTTCCTTTTTTTTAACCGAACCGGAGTCACTGCGTAAGATGTTAAGTTTAATAAAAACCGGAATAATAACCAAGATAGACACACAGTCCAGTGGTGGACTGTGTGAATGTTTAATCACAGGTCACGAGTTCGAGTCCGGACTACCGCACCGGTCCGGACAATTATCAAACTTTTTATTTAAGACAGAAATGAAAATATTTAGTTTGTATATAAGTATAATAAAAATCGGTTTATTTAACAAGTTAGACACACAGTCCAGCGGTGGACTGTGTGTTAACTCAACCCACAGGTCCCGGGTTCGAGACCTGTGGAGCGCCCCGGTTCGATGCTTTAAAATTATTTTTAAAATAAATGATTTTCTGTTTAATTCAATTAATATATAAATATAATTAAAAACAGAAATATTTCGGGTTAGACACGTAGCTCAGTTGGTAGAGCTGCGTGTACGCGTACGGGAGGTCTCGGGTTCGAGCCTCACCCAGCGCACACAATTACACATGCGAACCGGTCAACAGTCAATGGTCAATGGTCAACGGTCAAAAAGTCAACATTTTTTTATTATTTTTATTTATTTATTTTAATTAAAAATCAATTAAAAATACTTAAAAATAGCATTTTTAAGGTTAGAAAATAGCCTTAAACTCACAAAAATACACCCAACAATCCTACTAAAATTGATTAATAAAATCCCATTATTTACCAAACCATTATGTTATTATCTAGTTTAGTTTCACTCGTGGGTAAAACCAACTTCGTGCGCATTCAACATCATCAACCAAACGCACCCACTGTGAGTGAGTCTTACAACTCCCCTTTTTAATTACACGTTTTGGGGTGTGTCATGTGTCACGAAATTAACTCGTTTATTTAAACTGGTGCCATACCATATTGTGATCTAAACTTAGATTGTATACATTGTTTGTAGTTATGTATTTCATATTGTCAATTTATATGCAATTCATTCATTAGGCCCATCAGTTCCTCCTGTGAGACGAGTTGAGCAACGCGTGCCTCAAAACAAATCCATTATTGTTCGTGTGTGTATTATTTAGTTTATATTGTTTGTAGATATGTATTTCATATTGTCAAGTTTATGCAATTCATTCGTTAGGCCCATCAGTTCCTTGTGGGAGACGAGTTGAGCAACGCATGCCTCAAAACGATCCATTATTGTTCATGTGTGTATTATTTAATATTAAATTGATTGGTGAATAAGTTTACATCTATTTTTACTCATGTGTGGTTGTGCACTTTATTTTATAATCAATTAAATAAACTTGTTCAAATGTTTTCCATAGGATTCACTCGCCAACTTTTTGTTGATCCAAAAACCCTTTTTACACATGATACAGGTGAACAGGATGAAGCAAGGAAAACATAGGAAATGCCTTAGAAGAAAACAATGAAGCCTAGATTGATGTTAGGACATGATGTAATAATGATTGTATAATTCCCTTTAAAATTGTATTAATGAATATGAAACGTTATAATAAATGTCATGATCTTTGATGATAACCCAATCATGCCCCGATCACCTTTTCCGCTGCGGGTCGGGGTGTGACAAAAAATGTTGCCGGAAAAACTCGCCAGAGTTTCTAGAGGGAGAGAGCAGAGAGAGTTGGGGTTTTAGATGGAGAGATATATGTGTGTGAGAAATGAAGTGTGTGTAGTGTGTGTTTAGGTATTTATACCTAGGGTTTGTGTGGGTTGGGACTAAAGCCCAATATCGCGTGTCTGGTGTTTTGCACGGCCCAAATACGAACTTCGTGGTATATTGTAATATGTATGTTTAGAGTCGAAAACACTTAAAATTATGTCGGAAGTAGATATTTGACGCGTTCGTTCGTCGTTGCGTTAAAATCGCATATGACGTTTCGGTTGTCGTTTCTAATCCGCTTTTCGATCTGATTTCGACTACGAATAATAAAATTCGATTATGAAGCTAAATATATTATAATCGGTGTGTTCTTACTGTCTCGTTGATCAAGACAATAAACGAGTCTGATGCTTCCGTTTCGTTGTCGGTGTGTTCTTACTGTCTCGTTTTTCGTTCACGTATGCATTTGGTGACGATTGAAAACATGATAATTCATCAAAACTAGATTATATGTTTAAAATATACGTATAAGAATCGTATTTGTCGGTGTTGTTAGTATTCATCCGGTGTCAGTTCGTTACCGCTTAACGTACAACAATTTTTTCGCAAATCACCATTCGCGTACTATATAGCCGGATAGACGTTCCTAGGCATACCAAAAGCCTATTTAAGTTAATGTGTGCCTTAAAACACCACTTATAATTGTCTTAATGTTCGTTATGCACGTCATTAAAACCCATTAATTGCTGGTTGTCACAGTGAAACATCTATAGTTCACGAAACCATTATCAAATTCAGCTTTGTGAATCAAGATTGATCACCAATAAATCTCCTCATGGAGTGAGATCATCGTCTAGGGCTGAAAACTCATACGTCATGGTGAAACACACTTGATTATCACCAAAATTCATGCAGCAAAGTTTCAATTGAGAAATCAAGCATCAATTTTGACCTATCTCTCTATCTCTCTTTTGCTCATCCATATCGCCATCTTCATCATCCAAAACCCAAGTTCTGATTTTGACTATAGTTCAGCCCTATTTTGACCCATTTTTATAACTTACAAAAAGTGACAAATGGTCCCTCAACTTAGCCCCATTGACCCTTATGAGTATTTAACCCCAAATCTAACTTAACTCTCAATATTTAACCAAGAGTTAATATTTTATTCACAATTATTTAACCTAGTAAATGTTTATAAACATATAATAGTCTTAAGAAAGTATATCACATTTCTTTTAGTAGTTACATCAGTTAATCGGATGATTAGACTAATTGAGTCCTTCATATTTTTAACACAAAAATCCCCAAGTTTAGATTTTCATAAAACTTTACCTTTTAACCTTTAAATGTGGACTAGCCTAGTCCTTACCGTTTCGGGTCCTGGTATGACCAACCTAGATTAATTAAGTCCCGGTAGCCTGTGCCTTTTATAAACTTTATCTTTTCCAAAGCATTCATTCACCTTTAATTAATATTAGATTAATTTTTTAAATTCTAATGTTTACTAGGTTAATCTTTACCACTAAGGGTATTTTACCCGCTCATCCCTTGTTAATTTAATTTAATTACCAAATTTGTTCTTGGGATGTTACTTGTTATGAAACATTTCATCCATTAAGTGTGACTAATAGGTATCAACGGCCACATGAATTTACTGTAAGTATAACCGTTTCTACTAATAGTCACATATTTCTATTGTAAGTCTAGCTAATAATGACTATTTCTAGACACACACACAAAAAAACTTGTAATTTTAAGTGTGGCTAATTGTTAAGTAAACACCACATGAAATTCTTTAATTTTAAGTGTGTTACTGTCTAACCTATGGTCACACATATTTTTTTTACCCATGGCATTTGCTATTATTTCGCCACACAATAAAAACAAAGCAACGAAGGTTTGGCTGATGGTTATGTACAGTCGCATAAAATTGTCTAATTTTAATTGTGGCTATTGTCTAACCTTCGATCACACATATTTATTGTGGTTCTATGTGGCCATTTTCATGTAATTAGCCATTTCATTTTCAAATTTTATAATATTAAAATAGCAATAAACACAAGAAAACCTAAAAACCACGTGATATTGACAATAATAAACCAAAATCCATACATAAGTTTTTGATTTAAATACTAAAGACATAAACTTTTAATCAAACTTATCTACAAAATTTGTAAAGGGACATAACTATACACATAAACTAAGAACTATCTCTAAGTTGCTTTCCTGTTCTTCTTACTCCAAATAGTTGCAAATGCTCAAATGGAGACAAACAAACAATGTTACAAAAACTTGAACTGTTAAAAGACATTGATAGGCAGAATAGTAACACTAACAAAAAAAGACTATTCAAAGATATGGCATGCATTATGAGATGAAATGGAATCTTCCAACACACCATCCATTGTCAAGACCATCCATTTTTTAATATTTTACATGTATGAATAATAAAAATATAGGAAAGACAATCATGTTAACAATGAAGGCAATCAATTAATATAGATTGATATGAAGTCTGATTCAAATTAGTTCGGATATAGGAAAAGAAAAATCTTCCATTTTTTTCAAAAAAAGGGAATGGGGATTTCCTTGAGACGGTCCCCAATCTTACCTGTGATCGCAAATCCCAATTTTTTATAGACACGCACATATATATGATGTATCTTTTAAAGATGTAACGTGTAACAACCCGACATTTTCCAAACGTCTCCGTTTTAACCGTTATTTCGTTTGTTACCGCTTGTACTTGAGATTCTGTTATTATAAAAGGTGATGTGTACCAAATGCAACATATAAATTACATCAAATGAGACATAAAACTAACCCTTTTCTAGTACTATGTTTGAAAAAGCACGTTTCTTTGTTCCTTTTTGAATTTACAGGACCAAATGAGGGTAAAAGAACAAACGAAGCAAATAAGCAGCCAAAAACCAACATAAATACAAGAAGAAGGAATAATGAAACATGTCCGACCCCTCAGCATCACCCCAAAGACAAAAATAAGAAAACAGAAGCTGACCACGGAGCGTGCCCAGCCAGGCATGGGGCATCGTCAGACCTTACACTTAAAGAAATAGCCTACAGAAACTTCTACACCCACCATGGGTCCGTGCCCAGATCACCATGGGGCGTGGTCAGACCTCTAAGATTTACAGAATCTTGATAGTACAGCGAAGAATTGACCACGGGGCCGTGCCCAGGAGCCACGGGGTCGTGTGGGGCCCTCTGCTGACAGCTGCAATTAATGAAGGAAGAGAAGAAGCTGGCCACGGGCCGTGCCCACTGGACACGGGGTCGTGGCCGGGGTACTGTTTTGACTATAAATAGGGGTGCTTGGTTCACTTCAAAGGCATCCCTTGGCAAACCACTTCTCTCTCACTTTTCCACAATTCCACCACCACTACAACACCAACACCCAAAACCATCATCCATCTATCATCTTTAGAGTGTGTAGTAGTCTCGGGATCCAAGATTGATTGTAAGAGTTTTTTGTTAAACAAAGGCGGCTAATCTCTTACATCACTTGGGGAAGACAAGTCTTTATTGTATTACTTTTGATTTTTAATCTTTCAGTACTTTTTAATTAGATATGTATCAATGACTTTAATAAATAGTTTCTTATGTTGAAAGTGAATTTTCCTAACCATTTCTTCATGATGTCATTGATTTGCTCATTCGTGTCTTTACGATCTATATAAAGCGCGTTAATTACTTGGAAGAAGGGTGGTCTGGTAAAGTTCTTGTCTCGTTCAGTGTATAGATCCTGCGAGGACTTGGTTCAAGCTTACTAGGACCTCCTTCAATGCCCCAAAGGTATTGGATGGCGGGGGTGCAAATAGCTCGAACCCCTCATATGTAAACTACTATTAAAACATTAAACCGGCTTCTTGAGATTGTATCCTTGCTGACTCAAACCACTTAGCTGCGGGTAACGTCACCTTCAAAAGAGGGGCCTACTACTTTTCGCATTAATAACTTATTAAATTATCTTTCAATTTTCCGCTTGCTGACTCAAACCACTAGGTTGAGGGTAACGTCACCTTCAAAAGAGGGGCCTGCTACTTTAACTAAGATAATCTCTTGAAAAGTCCGAAAGTGCAAAATCATCAAAGGATACATTCAAGAGGAGTTGGATCCAAGTGATTCTATCTTGTCTATTTGTATTTCATTTTATTTATCTTTTCATTTTTAGATTTACTTTTATGTTTAAAACTTTTATAAAAAATTTTAAAACGATTAGACGTTGACGATAAACCGGTATTAAAAGCTCTTGTGTCCTTGGACGACCTCGATATCTTACCAACACTATACTACGCTCGCGATGGGTACACTTGCCCAAGTGTGTGTTTAGAGTTAGTACAATATCGTGTTTTATAAATTTAAAAATTGACTAATGCGTAAAACGGACTTAAAATATTAAGAAAATTCCCTGGGGAGACTGTAACAACTCAGAATTTCGTTGACATCTTTTCTTTTATTATCGATTGTATCTATCCTTTGTAAATCTCGAGATTCGTTTATAAGAAAAGTTTATGTTAAATAATTACAATTATGTATGTCATATTGCATCTAATCGCTTATTAACTCGCATATCTCATCGCTACCTCATCGCAAACTCAACGCAAGTACTTATTTGGTATATTGGAATTATGTGGTAATATTAGTTTACGTGTTTATGCGTTATACGTGTTTATGTGGAATGGACTTATCATGGTTTAATCACTCGCAAACTCAGCAACCCGCTCTCACACGCTCGAATCGCTAAATCATACTATTACATCGCTTATAACGCTTAATATAACTATCTAATACGAACCGAATCACCAAACAAACACTTAACGCGAAATAAACGAAAAAAACCCAGCTTTTGGGTCAAGCTCGCTCGAACTTGGTGACCCCAAGTTCGGCCGAACTTGACTGGCCAAAGCAGAATTCCCCTTTTAACCTCAAGTTTGCTCGGACTTGTACAAGTATGTACAAGTTCGGCCGAACTTGACTGGTAATCCTTGAAAACCTAGCAAGTTCGCCGAACTTGCATAAAAACATACAAGTTCGACCGAACTTGACTCCA
Source organism: Scalesia atractyloides (assembly GCA_947069175.1). Classification (NCBI taxonomy): domain Eukaryota; kingdom Viridiplantae; phylum Streptophyta; class Magnoliopsida; order Asterales; family Asteraceae; genus Scalesia; species Scalesia atractyloides. The sequence continues at coordinate 43,873,284 of CAMTDV010000014.1, forward strand.
TCAGCTCTCATTCTTGCCTTCCCTTATAAATACTCAGCTCTGTTCTCTCATTTGAACTTGCTGCAGGTTCGCCCAGAGCTCTCAAACCCGAAATCCTTTGTTTTCTAAGTAAGAATCAAACCGATTTCAACTACAATGATGTTCAATGACGTTTTAGAACGATTTTGCACAAGGCATTGCCTTCGTTTTCATCAAATATCTTCTGTTTACGAAAATCTTCATCCTTGTCCATCAAAAGTTCTGTTTTCACTCAGATCTATACTAAATCTGAGCAAAACCTTTTAAAACCCTGATTTTACACCATTTTCGGACTAATGACGTATGTTTCGTTCACTTTTGAGTGGAACGAGGCGTTGTCGAAGCTAGAACTCAGATCCGGAAGCACAAGGACGAAATCGTCACTTTACGCAAGCTGGACTAACCTATACGAACCTTCAAGTTCGCCTGGATTAGCCCGAGTTTCTGTAAAATGGCTAAGTTCGCTCCAAAAGACCTCTCCGGCCTAAGCTTTACTCAGTGGCGGGTTGGAGGGATGGGCACTCGATTTCCTCAGCAAAAGACGCTAAAACGCAAGATTTTGGACCCGAAAACATCAAGTTCACTCGAGATTTCACTGATTTTGACAGCACAGAAAGTCAAGTTCGCTCGAACTTGCCTTCAAGGGGTCAAGTTCGGCCGAACTTGAGTGGAAATACTAAAAATTTACTTCAAGAACCCTCAAGTTCGCTCGAACTTGCAAAGTTTCTCAGGAAACTTCACAAGTTCGGCCGAACTTGTCTCACTCTTATCAAGACCTCACAAGTTCGACCGAACTTGTCAAGTTTCCTAGAGAAACTTACAAGTTCAACCGAACTTGACTCAAATCTCAGCAGTCCTGCACAAGTTCGCTCGAACTTGTATGTTTACATAAAAGTTCGCCCGAACTTGTCTACTGCCCAACCCAAACTAAACCGTTTCAGCAAATCAGAAGACTGATGCACTTCTGTTTGCTTACAGGCCGATCCGACGCTTTCCGCAACTCTCCTTAAATCCTCATCTCTCTCCTAAACGCACCGACAGTGAGTATACTTGACCCATTTTCGCTTTAATGAACTTTTTGGGTGTTACATACGTTCCTATATCAAAATCACCTCACAAATCAAACTGTTTATAACACGCCAATAATATGATTATATATGCTCAATACGTGATACTAGAAACATGTGACTAGGACTTATTTTCGTTAACTTGCTTCCTTAGCTAGTATGGTACTATAGTGTGGCTTACACCGGACGGGGTCTAGTTAAGATGGACGCGCAAGCCTTCTCACGGTAGTTAGCATGAGAAATAAGCCTATGTTTATCTGGTGATGTGTTCTATGTATCATGATATGTAATTAGACTATTTCGCGAACGGTTTCTCTATTATGCTAGTATTACAAAACCTGTATGCTCACATTTACTTAATTGTATTGACTTTTATTTTAACGTATGTAACAGGTTGAGGATCATATTTAGCTTGGACGCTTGGACTTAGTTTGCTTAGTATAGTTTGGTTATGTTAAAGTCGGTTTTTGTATTGAAATATAGGGGAAACCGAACCTTATTGTTTTAGGAGAAAATCATGTATTTCGTGACATTGTTGATTTGCGTATTGTTTAATAGTATGGGATATTAGACGTTAAAATATTGTTGATTAAATAGTGTTATGGAAATTTCTCGTGAGACAATCTGGTCGCCTAGTGCCACTACCCCGATGTTTCCCGCCATCGGTTGGGGTGTGACAGATTGGTAGCAGAGCCTATAACTATAGGAAATTAGGTAGAAATTGCCATCTTTTGCCTTAGACTATAGTTAGTATACCAAATCAGACCATTACGCATCGAATACGCGCCGAAACACTCAAGTTCGCCCGAACTTTAGGCCAAAATCAACTGAAATTGGTCAAGTTCGCTCGAACTTGACCTACATCAGTTAAGTTTGGCCTAAGTTCGCTCGAACTTGGCTATACTCTCAAAATCAGAAGTTCACTCACCGTACATGTTAAGTCCGCTCGAACTTGACCCTATGGTGCAAGTTCGGCGAACTTGATGTCCCCTAATTTTGTGATTTCAATCTCGAAAACTTTATGAACTGACCCGATCGTGCGAACAAGTCTTTTCCTACGAAGTGCTACTCCTCAAAGCGAGATGTTCCATTTGGTAGAACCGACAATCCGCACGAAACGGCCAACATACATAGCTTTTTCTAAAGCTACCACAACACACGATTATGAAGCGCTCGTATAACACAAAACGAGTGATCAAGTCGAGATTAGGCGTGAAAACCAAGAACTCTCGATAAGATCATTCACTCTGTGCAATCTCTCTCGCACGAGATACGTTGAGTTAGGAGTGATATCAAACCTCGACGAAAATCTCCATTCCTATACTCCTGATGTAATCGGTGAGCACAACCACAACTTGGAACTAGTCGTTAAGTCAGGGGTGAAACCCGTACCTTAGCGATGAATTCCATTCTCTGATTTTCAATCTCACAAAAGTCTCGGTTATGCCGATGGTTTGGGACACGTATTAACTAGAAGGGTAAACGTCATTAGCCGCTTGTGGTGAGAGCGTTTATATATTAGGCCAAAGCGTGGGTCCAAATTCAAAGGGTAGTCGGACCACTTTGGGTAGTCAACGTCTCAAAACCACGGACATTCCCAATTAATTTAAGCCTATAATCGTCGATTTTACGCATCATCGAGTTTACTAATTATTATTGTGTTTAAATTTATGAATTTTTGTTTGTTCGATTTCTCAATTTATCAACTTTACGCTCTCTCGTTACGCGCACTTCTAAAACATTAATAAACAAACGCAGATAACCCAACTCAACGCTTCGCTTACAACGCGCTACTTCTCTCGATTATTTCTCGTTATGCTACGATGTATCGCTATCTCTCGAATCGCGCCTTGCATTGTTATTATGGGAGACGAATACATGCAGGACATGTGTTCATAAGGTTTATAGGATTACGTGCTAATATGTGACAACGTGCTATGTGCTACGTGCTTACGTGACTATGTGACTTATGTGCTTATGTGAGTATGTGATTTTGTGCCTTGTATGAATAATAATAATAATAAATACTTAAACATAACTCTATTATAATCGAATCCAATCTAAATCCTTTGTGTAGATGTCTTCAGTAGGATCGCACATCCGGAGGAACCTTCAGCGTAGCAACGCTGACAAGCGTATCGCTACCATGGTAGCCAAGGAAATGGCTAAGGTCATTCCTCAGATCGTCAGTGAGATCCACGCGGTCAACAGCAACACTTCCGTGGACTCCAAAGCCGACATGCCCAAGCATTCCTTCAGCTTCAAACAGTTTAAGGGATGCGGACCACTCACTTTTACCGGCACGGACGGACCAAGTGCTATGTTCCACTGGTTTGATTCAATCGAAATCACCTTCCGTCAGAGTGGATGCCCCGAAGCTCTACGCACTATCAACGCCACCAGCGTGTTCCAGTCGAGGGCTCTCGATTGGTGGACAGCGGAGCGCAACAAGCGCGAGAACGATGAAGCTTACAGGCTCACTTGGGAGGAACTCAAAGAAATTATGGTGAAGGAGTTCTGTCCTCCGCTTGAGATTCAGAAGTTGGAGAATGAGTTCTGGGATATCAAACAAGACGGTCCGGACAATGCTGGCTTAACTACTCGTTTTAAACAATTGAACATCATTTGTCCCAGTCAAATGGATACGACCGAGAAAGCAATCAAGAATATCTGCGTGCTTTACCCGATTGCGTCACTGATTTTGTTCAAGCAGCCCGACCTGTCACTATCGAAGAAACCTACCAGCTCGCGGCAGAAATCAATGACAAGAGTTCAGGCTGGTTATTTTAAGTACAACAAGGTTGAAAATCAGGCCGTCACCGAATCAACAGCTCCATCCGATCAGTCCCGAGAGGCAAAGAACACTCGCCGAGGTCGCAAGCGAGAAAACCCAAGCAAGGACTTTGCTCTTACTGCTCCATCAAACCCTCAGCCGCTCCAGTGTGCAGCACCCAACGCACCGCCGGCAAAGCGTGCGTATACTGGCCCGCATCCTTTGTGCTCAAAGTGCACCTATCATCATGCAGTTGGAGGCAATTGCCGCTTCTACCAACTACAATATCTACGACTACTTCACTGTCAGTTGCCATTCAGGCCCTCGCCAGCCAGCTCCTCAGGCCCCAGCAGCACCAGCTTTACCAGCTCTTCCCCAAGCCAATCAGCAGCAAGCTCCAAGAGCACGTGCCTGTTACACGTGCGGTGATCCGAATCATTTCAGTAATGTCTGCCCAAACAAGCCTGTGAAACAAGAGCCGCAGCAGCAGCCACCACAGCCTCAGCAGCAACAACAGGTTGCACGTGGACGAGCTTTCAACATGAATCACCGCCAGGCCCAGAATGACAACAACGTTGTCAATGGTACGTTCCTTGTCAATGGTATTTATGCTTCATGTTTATTTGATACCGGTGCTGATAATTGTTTTGTATCGTTAGAATTCGAAAAGGTTTTAAAATGTAAACGCGCTAAACTCCCAAAGACTTTCAATGTGGAAGTCGCCACCGGAAAATCCGTCACCGTCACCTCTGTCCTACGTGGTTGTAATCTTGATCTCAACAACCATGTCTTCTCGATCAATCTCATACCTATGCAGTTAGGTAGCTTCGATATCATAGTAGGCATGGATTTTCTTCGTGAAAATCATGCTGAAGTTGTTTGCTTCAATAAAATGATTCGCTTCCCTCTCCCTAACGGTGATCAACTTCATGTCTACGGTGAAACTCCCTCAAAGAAGTTGATGCTTCTATCATGTACTCGAGCACACAAATGCTTGCAAAAGCGTTGTGTAGCCTTCCTCACGCATATCGTGAACCCGGAGAAAGAAAAGAAGACTTATAAAGATGTTCCCGTTGTTTGTGAATTTCCTAAAGTTTTTCCCGACGATTTACCCGGTTTACCCCTACTCGCGGTGTCGAATTCCGTATCGATTTAGTTCCCGGAGCTACTCCCATTGCCAAAGCTCCTTATCGCCTTGCACCATCCGAAATGCGCGAGCTATCAAGCCAACTCCAAGAGCTTCTTGATACAGGTTTCATAGGCCCGAGCACTTCCCCATGGGGCGCACCTATCCTTTTCGTGAAAAAGAAGGATGGATCGTTCCGAATGTGCATCGATTATCGTGAACTTAACAAACTCACGATAAAGAACCGTTATCCTCTTCCTCGTATCGACGACTTATTTGATCAGCTTCAAGGTGCTACTTGTTTTTCTAAAATTGATCTTCGTTCCGGTTATCATCAATTGCGCGTATTGGAAGAAGACATTCCAAAAACCGCCTTTCGTACTCGCTATGGCTATTTCGAATTCGTGGTCATGCCTTTTGGTCTAACCAATGCCCCGTGGTTTTCATGGATTTGATGAACCGTGTGTGTAAAGCTTTCTTAGATCATTTCGTCATTGTTTTCATCGATGATATCTTGATTTACTCGAAGTCGAGAGACGAACACGCGCGCCATCTCCGTCTAGTCCTTGAACTTCTTCAAGGAAATCGCCTTTATGCTAAGTTCTCTAAATGTGAATTCTGGCTCGAAGAAGTCCAATTTCTAGGCCACATCGTTAATAGCCAAGGAATTCATGTCGACCCTGGAAGATCGAAGTCGTCAAGAGTTGGATTACACCGAAGAATGCTTCCGAAATCCATTCATTTCTTGGATTGGCGGGCTACTACCGTCGATTCATCGCCGACTTCTCGAAAATCGCCGTTCCGCTTACTGCTTTAACTCATAAAGATAAACCTTTTGTTTGGGATTCCAAGCAAGAGGAAGCTTTTCAGACTCTCAAGCGTATGCTATGCAACGCTCCGTGCTCGCCTTACCCGACGGAAACGACGATTTCGTTGTTTACTGCGATACCTCAAACCTTGGTCTTGGTTGTGTTCTCATGCAACGAGACAAAGTTATCGCGTATGCGTCTCGACAACTCAAGATCCACGAGAAGAATTACACAACCCACGATCTCGAACTCGGTGTAGTCGTTTTTGCATTGAAGATATGGCGACACTACCTTTACGGTACCAAGTGTACGGTCTTCACCGACCAAAAGAGCTTACAACATATCTTTAATCAAAAAGAACTAAATATGCGCCAATGCAGATAGGTTGAACTTCTCAACGATTAGATTGTGAGATACGCTACCATCCCGGCAAAGCAAACGTCGTCGCCGATGCTCTAAGTCGACGAAGCTATGTATATAGTGTTCGTGACTCTCAAGCTTTGAATGATCTCGAAATCATGATTCGCTCCGCTAATTCGCTTATTTCAACGAGAATACTTTGGAGGAAGAAATGAAATGTGGTGCCGAAACTCACTCGTTGTTAAACCAAATGGTATTTATTACTATCTCGATCGCATTTGGATTCCCACCCGTGACAATCTTCGCGAGCTGCTAACGACCGAAGCTCGTAAATCTCGATATTCCATTCACCCCGGTGCCGACAAAATGTACCAGGACCTTCGTCCTAAGTATTGGTGGCCGGGCATGAAAAAGATATCGCCTTGTACGTCTCAAAGTGCTTAACTTGTTTGAAAGTTAAAGCCGAACATCAAAGGCCCTCTGGCTTACTCGAGCAACCCGAAATCCCGATGTGGAAGTGGGAGAGTATAGCTATGGACTTTATTACGAAACTTCCCCGCACTTCATCCGGTCACGATAGCATTTGGGTTATCATTGATCGTCTCACCAAATCTGCGCATTTTTTGCTATACGAGAAGACTTTAAGGTCGAACGACTCGCCCGAATCTATACCGACGAAGTTATATGTCAACACGGGACGCCTCATGACATCATTTCTGACCGAGACGGTCGCTTTACCTCGCGTCTCTGGGAGACTTTTCAATCCGCTCTTGGTACTAAGTTAAACCTTAGTACTGCTTTCCACCCTCAAACCGACGGTCAGACTGAGCGCACGATCCGCACCTCGAAGATATGCTTCGTGCGTGCATCATAGATTTTGGTGGTAACTGGGATACACATTTACCTTTAATTGAATTCTCGTACAATAATAGTTATTATACCAGCATTCAAATGGCTCCTTTTGAGGCACTGTATGGAAGAAAATGTCGATCGCCTATTGCATGGCACGAGATCGGAGAAGCACAAATCACCGGTCCCGAGCTGATTCAAGAAACGACAGACAAGATCCTCCAGATCAGAGACAATCTCTTGAAAGCTCAGAGTCATCAAAAGAGTTATGCCGATAAACGCTGCAAGCCCTGCGGTTCGAAGTGGGAGATCACGTTCTCCTAAAGGTTGCACCTTGGAAAGGAGTGGTCCGCTTCGGAAAGAAAGGAAAGCTAGCGCCTCGATACGTTGGTCCCTTTAAGATTCTGGAAAGGATCAGTAAAGTAGCCTATCGTCTCAAACTACCGGCGGAACTCAACAACGTTCATCCGACTTTCCACGTGTCTAACCTCAAGAAATGCCTAGCCGAAGAAAATCTTCATGTACCTCTCGAAGATCTGCAAATCAACGAGACTCTCCATTTCGTGGAAAATCCTGTCGACGATAATGGACCGAGAAACCAAGAAACTACGGCGCTATCGCATCCCTATCGTGAAGGTCCGATGGGAAGGCAACGCGGCGTGGAGTTCACTTGGGAATTGGAAAGTGACATGAAGGCCAAGTACCCGCATCTATTTGTTATAGCTACTACTTGAATTTCGGGACGAAATTCCCTAAAGTAGGGGAGACTGTAACAACTCAGAATTTCGTTGACATCTTTTCTTTTATTATCGATTGTATCTATCCTTTGTAAATCTCGAGATTCGTTTATAAGAAAAGTTTATGTTAAATAATTACAATTATGTATGTCATGTCGCATCTAATCGCTTGATTAAATCGCACATCTCATCACAAACTCAACGCAAGTACTTATTTGGTATATTGGAATTATGTGGTAATATTAGTTTACGTGTTTTTATGTGTTATACGTGTTTATGTGGAATGGACTTATCATGGTTTAATCACTCGCAAACTCACGCAACCCGCTCTCACACGCTCGAATCGCTAAATCATACTATTACATCGCTTATAACGCTTAATATAACTATCTAAAAAGAACTGAATCGCCAAACGAACACTTAACGCGAAATAAACGAAGAAAACCCAGCTTTTGGGTCAAGTTCGCTCGAACTTGGTGACCCCAAGTTCGGCCGAACTTGACTGGCCAAAGTAGAATTCCCCTTTTAACCTCAAGTTCAGTCGGACTTGTACAAGTATGTACAAGTTCGGCTGAACTTGACTGGTAATCCTTGAAAACCTAGCAAGTTCGCCCGAACTTGCATAAAAACATGCAAGTTCGACCGAACTTGACTCCACCAGCTCTCATTCTTGCCTTCCCCTATAAATAATCAGGTCTGTTCTCTCATTTGAACTTGCTGCAAGTTCGCCCAGAGCTCTCAAACCCGAAACCCTTTGTTTTCTAAGTAAGAATCAAACCGATTTCAACTACAATGATGTTCAACGACGTTTTACAACGATTTTGCACAAGGCATTGCCTTCGTTTTCATCAAATATCTTCTGTTTACGAAAATCTTCATCCTTTTCCATCAAAAGTTTTGTTTTCACTCAGATCTATACGAAATCTGAGCAAAACCTTTTAAAACCTTGATTTTACACCATTTTCGGACTAATGACGTATGTTTCGTTCACTTTGAGTGGAACGAGGCATTGTCAAAGCTAGATCTCAGATCCGGAAGCACAAGGACGAAATCGTCACTTTACACAAGCTGGACTAACCTGTACGAACCTTCAAGTTCGCCCGGATTAGCCTGAGTTTCTGTAAAATGGCTAAGTTCGCTCCAAAAGACCTCTCCGGCCTAAGCTTTACTTAGTGGCTTAAGGTTGGAGGGATGGGCACTCGATTTCCTCAGCAAACGACGCGAAAACGCAAGATTTTGGACCCGAAAACATCAAGTTCGCTTGAGATTTCACTGATTTTGACAGCACAGAAAGTCAAGTTCGCTCGAACTTGCCCTCAAGGGGGTCAAGTTCGGCCGAACTTGAGTGGAAATACTCAAAATTTACTTCAAGAACCCTCAAGTTCGCTCGAACTTGCAAAGTTTCTCAGGAAACTTCACAAGTTCGGCCGAACTTATCTCACCTCTTATCAAGACCTCACAAGTTCGACCGAACTTGTCAAGTTTCCTAAGAAACTTACAAGTTCGCCCGAACTTGACTCAAATCTCAGCAGTCCTGCACAAGTTCGCTCGAACTTGTATGTTTACATACAAGTTCGCCCGAACTTGTCTACTGCCCAACCCAAACTTAACCGTTTTAGCAAATCGGAAGACTGATGCACTTCTGTTCGCTTACAGGCTGATCCGGCGCTCTCCGGAACTCTCCTAAGATCCCTCATCTCTCTCCTAAACGCACCGACAGTGAGTATACTTGACCCATTTTCCGCTTTAACACACTTTTTGGGTGTTACATACGTTCCTATATCAAAATCACCTCACAAATCAAACTGTTTATCACACGCGAATAATCTGATTATATATGCTCAATACGTGATACTAGAAACATGTGACTAGGACTTATTTTCGTTAACTTGCCTCCTTAGCTAGTATGGTACTATAGTGTGGCTTACACCCGACGGGGTCTAGTTAGGATGGACGCGTAAGCCTTCTCACGGTAGTTAGCATGAGAAATAAGCATATGTTTATCTGTGTGATGTGTTCTATGTATCATGATATGTAATTGGACTATTTCGCGAACAATTTCTCTATTATGCTAGTATTACAAAACCTGCATGCTCACCTTTACTTAATTGTATTGACTTGTATTTTAACGTATGTAACAGGTTAAGGATCATATTTAGCTTGGACGCTTGGACTTAGTTGGCTTAGTATAGTTTGGTTATGTTAGTCGGTTTTTGTATTGAAATCTAGGGGAAACCGAACCTTATTGTTTTATGAGAAAATCATGTATTTCATGACATTGTTGATTTGCGTATTGTTTAATAGTATGGGATATTAGACGTTAAAATATTGTTGATTAAATAGTGTTATGGGAATTTCTCGTGAGACAATATGGTCGCCTAGTGCCACTACCCCGATGTTTCCGCCATCGGTTAGGGTGTGGACACTCCCTCACATACACACACTCCCCTTGCTGCCACTTCGCACAGAACATCTCCTACTCGTATTTCTCTGTTTCCCAAGTAAGTAACAACTAATTTTACACAAACCACAACGATTTACACGAGTTTATCTCCGATTCCATCCAAACTTATTATGTTTACAAAAACCTTCATCTTTTTACATAAAACTTCTGTTTTAACCTTGGATCCATACTTAAACAAGTATATTGGGGTTAGCTTTGGCTTCCCAAGTTAGAAATCTTGTTATTTCAACTCACCAAGTGTGTAATCCCAAGAAAACTGTTTTGCACTCGATTTTACACTAAAACGGACCAAAACCGACATATGTTTCGTTCACTAGATAGTGGGACGAACCGGTGTCAAAACCGTCATGAAAAGGACTCGAAATCTCATCCTTTTCAGGCGAAAACGCAGTTCCGGACGCACGAAGACGCAAGACAGTAAACTCATGCGAATTGGACTAGCTCGCACGAACTGACAAGTTCGTACGAACCAGTCCAAGTTCCCACAAGTGACTAACTCGCTCAAAAGACCTCTCCGGCTCTAGGTTTAATCAGTAGCTTAAGACTGGAGGGAAAAACACTCGATTTTTGGACACACAACAGGTCACTTCGCACAAGGAGCAGTTCGTGCGAACTGCCCAACTCGTACGTACTAGCCAACTCGCACAAGGCACAGTTTGTACGAACTGACTTTTTCTCGCACCGATCTCCGTTTCGACCGTTTATGTCACACCCCGACCCGCAGCGGAATAAGAGTCGGGGCATAATTGGGTTATCACCAAAGCTCATGATGTTTACTAATATGTTTCATATTTATTAAATTCAAATTACATCTCAAAGTTTCAAGTCAAATTCATACAATACAAGGAAAGGAAAAATTAACTAAAACAATCCAAAATCTAAACTGGTGTATTCTTCTAGGCCGCCCTATATGTTTCTTGCTTCAACTTGATCACCTGTATCACGTGTAAAAATGGGAAATTTTGGGTCAACAAAAGTTGGCGAGTGAACCTTGTTAAAAACATTTGTTATTGATTCCTTGTTGTAATTAATATGGAAAAATTGTGCAATAATCATATATGAACAAACGTATGTAAACAAACAATCACAAACACCTTGCATGAGTATATGATATGAATGACAATGTATATGTTGGCAACGTCTCGTTCACGCTCATAGGTAATGGGGAACGGACGGCCTATGATGATGTATGTGAGATCAAGGCTCAATCAAACGGAGCCGATCTTATGTTGGCAACGCCTCGTTCACGCTCATAGGTAATGGGGAGCGGCGGCCTATGATAATGTATGTACCGAAAATGATAACTTTAATCTAAACATTAACCACACAAACAATTGATATATATTGGCAACACATTTGATCATGAATATGATGAATGCACAAGTGTTTAATTGAAATAAATAAATAGCGACACATGATACACCCCAAAAATGTGATTAAAACGGGAATTGGTAGAGATTCACTCACATTGGGTGCGTTCGGTTGATGATGTTGAATGCGCACGAGTTTAGAGGATTGATCGACGATGAATAACTTTAATAACGAAAAGGTACGGTAAATAAGTGGATTATATTAACAATTTTAATAGGATTTTCTTTGGATATATTTTTGTGAGTTTAAGCCTATTTTCTAACTTTAAAAACGTTATTTTTAAGTATTTTTAATTGATTTTTTTAATTAAATAAATAAATAAAAATAATAAAAAAAATGTTGACTTTTGACCGTTGACCATGACTGTTGACCATTGACCGGTTCGGTCGTGAATATTATTGCACTGAGTGAGACTCGAACCCGTGACCTCCCGTACGCGTGCACGCAGCTCTACCAACTGAGCTACGTGTCTAACCCGAAATATTTCTGTTTTTAATTATATTTATATACTATTTAACTTAATCCGAAAATCATTTATTGAAAAAGGATTTAATTGTATCAAACCGGTGATCTCCACAGGTCTCGAACCCGGGACCTGTGGTTTAGTTTGGCACACAGTCCACCGCTGGACTGTGTGTCTAACCTGATTAATATTCCGGTTTTTATTATACTTAACATCTTACTGTGAGTTAACCCGGTTCAGTTTTAAAAAAAAAAACATTTTTATTTCTGAGGATAGGGTCGTGATAGGAATCGAACTCGAGACGTATATGTATTGTTTGCACACAGTCCACCGCTGGACTGTGTGTCTAACCCGTTTATTATCCTGATTTTAATTAATCTTAAACACTAGATCGAACTAATCTTCTTCGTTCAAAACACAGACAACGGTTAACCAAACTGTTTCTTGTTTAATTCGATTAACGAACATTATAAGCAATTGAAAGGTAATGAACAGAGAGGGTTTGGGGAAAGGATGTACCGAACAGGTGTCTTTCTCAGAACTCCGGCAAGGATTCGTCGGCTCTGTTTTGTGAACTTCGTCTGTTCGGATCAATTAACAGTTTTGATTGATTAGATATGAAATTGAGTTACTAAACCATGATTAACAGGAGGTTTAGATGATCATACCGATTAACAGCGTGAGTTCGGAAATTCCAGCGATTTTCCGGCGAGTACAGAATATCCGTCAACGTCGTCTGGGATTGATTCTGGGTGATGGATTGATGTTAGTAATGGTCTAACAATGGAATGAAACAGAAAGAGTCGAGGTATTTACCGTGTTGAAGTGAGTCTCGTTTTCCGGCGAAAGTCCGGTGATGGTAGAAAAGTTCCGGCGAGTGAAATTGCTTCGAGAATTGCTGTGATTTTGAGCGAAAAGATTACCAGAGGCTAGGGTGTGTATTTATAGGGAAGAATATCGATGAATTGGGTCCGATTTCTGTCTTGATTCGCTGGTCAATTATTCTCCGGCGGTTATGACTGAAGTCGCGGAACTGGACATCGGTTATAACCGATGTAAGAGTTAATACGCACGCTAAGTCAAATGAAACCGGCCATAATTGGCGAAGTCGTCGGGATGTCCGGCGACTGCGAAACGGGCGCGTTGTTGACTGATTTTGAAATCGAGTTTTGTTATTTGAATTAATTGTTTCGATATATCACTAAAGAACACAAGTGGCGGAGTGGTTTGGTGGATGTGAGTTAAGACTTTGAGGTTCCCGGCTGACCCGGGTTCGAATCCCGGCAGCGGTTTTTCTTTTTAATTATTTTATTTTTACTTTTTAACAATTATAGTTTATAAATTCTAATTTGTTTATTAATTATGTATCGTTTAAAATTAAAATAAGTCATAATTAAGCAACGAAAATTTAAAACTAATTATTCGATTAATAAACGAAGCGGGTTTTGAAACCCGTTTTTCGACGGGTGTTACAGTATCCCCTACTTTTAGAAATTTCGTCCCGAAATTTAAGTAGTGGTGGTAACAGGAAAAAGTTGTGGGTATTTCTCGCGCATTGAGTCTTCACGTTCCCAAGTAAACTCAGGTCCTCGTTTCGACTCCCAGCGTACCCTGACAATTGGAATACGGCTTCGTCTTAAACGTTTCTCTCCGAAGTCCATAATTTCTACTGGTCTTTCAATGAAATGCATAGATTCATCGACTTGAATGTCTTCTAGAGGAATATGGAGATTTTCATCGGCGAGGCACTTCTTCAAGTTCGATACGTGGAATGTGGGATGAATTCTGTTGAGTTCTTCTGGTAGGTCAAGCTTGTATGCTACAGGTCCTACTCTTTCGAGTATCTTGAAAGGTCCTACGTAGCGTGGTGCTAGCTTGCCTTTTTGGCCAAAACGAACCACACCCTTCCACGGCGATACTTTTAAAAGTACTTGGTCACCAATGTTAAATTCCAGGGCTTTCGTCATTTGTCTGCATAACTCTTTTGACGACTTTGCGCCGCTAGAAGGTTGTTTCGAATTTGATGAATCTTGTCTGTTGTTTCTTGTATTAATTCTGGACCGGTGATTTGAGCTTCTCCAATTTCATGCCAACATATTGGTGATCGGCACTTACGACCATATAACGCTTCGAAAGGTGCCATGCCGATACTTGAATGATAGCTGTTGTTGTACGAAAATTCAACAATGGTATATGAGCATCCCAATTCCCTTTGAAGTCTATGACACATGCTCGAAGCATGTCTTCAAGAGTTTGAATGGTGCGTTCAGATTGTCCATCAGTTTGAGGATGATAAGCGGTACTGAGGTCTAATCGTGTACCCAAAGCGACTTGTACGGCTTGCCATGTTCGTGAAGTGAAACGTCCATCACGATCTGAAATAATGCTTAACGGTACACCATGACGGCTTACGATTTCGCTGATGTAGATACGAGCTAACTTCTCATTCTTGAAGTCCTCGCGAATCGGAATGAAGTGAGCTGATTTTGTAAGACGATCAATGATTACCCATATGGTGTCATACCCACCAGAAGTGCGAGGTAACCCGGTAATGAAGTCCATGGTTATGTTTTCCCACTTCCATACAGGTATTTCAGGTTGGACTAGAAGTCCTGAGGGTCTTTGATGTTCAGCCTTGACTTTAGAATAGGTAAGGCACTTGGAAACAAAAACAGCAATATCCTTTTTCATGCCAGGCCACCAGTAGGTGTATCGAAGGTCTTGATACATCTTGTCGGCTCCGGGTGTACAGAGTATCGTGTCTTGTGCGCCGCTTTCATAAGGAAATCGCGAAGGTTATTGTGATCGGGAATCCATATGCGATCTAGATAATACATAATGCCGTCAGATTTTGTTTCAAGTTTAAGTTCTGCTCCACAAGATAACTCATTGCGTATGTCGTATTCTGTTATGGAAACATGTTGAGCTTCTCGGATTTGATCTTTGATGTCGGTTATGATTTGCGAACATAGAAGACGAATGGAGTTCGCATAACCCTTTCGACTGAGTGCATCGGCCACCACATTTGCCTTGCCAGGATGATACCGAATTTCACAGTCGTAATCATTAAGAAGTTCGACCCATCTTCGTTGCCTCATATTCAACTCCTTTTGGTTAAAGATATGTTGGAGGCTCTTGTGGTCAGTGTATATTTCACACTTGGTACCGTAGAGGTAATGTCTCATATCTTAAGAGCGAACACAACGGCTCCAAGTTCTAGGTCGTGGGTAGTATAGTTCTTCTCATGAGTTTTGAGTTGCCTAGAAGCATAGGCTATCACTTTTCCCCTTTGCATTAATACACAGCCTAGTCCCTGCCCTGATGCGTCGCAATATACTACAAAGTCATCGCAACCTTCGGGGAGTGTGAGGATAGGTGCGTCACAAAGCTTTTGCTTAAGGGTTTGGAAGGCTTCTTCTTGTTTAGGTCCCCATATGAAGGGTTTTCCTTTATGTGTCAAAGCCGTGAGTGGTACAGCGATACGAGAGAAATTTGAAATGAAACGGCGATAGTAACCAGCCAAACCAAGGAATGATCTTACTTCGGTTGGTGTACGTGGCGCTTTCCATTCTTGTACTGCTTTGATCTTTGAGGGGTCGACATGTATTCCCTTGTCATTGACGACATGTCCAAGGAATTGTACTTCTCTTAACCAGAATTCGCATTTGGAGAATTTAGTGTAGAGCTTTTCGGTTCTTAGGAGTGTGAGGATGAGTCGAAGGTGTCGTTCATGATCAGTCTTAGACTTTGAGTAAATGAGAATGTCGTCGATGAAGACTATAACAAAACGATCGAGATAGGGTTTGCAGACTCTGTTCATTAGATCCATGAAGACAGCTGGAGCGTTGGTTAGACCAAATGGCATGACCATGAATTCATAATGACCATAACGAGTTCGGAAGGCGGTCTTTAGGACGTCTTCTTCATGTACTCTGAGTTGATGATAGCCAGAACGAAGGTCGATCTTTGAAAAACAGGTGGCACCCTGGAGTTGGTCTAGAAGATCATCGATGCGAGGTAATGGATAGCGGTTCTTGACCGTTAATTTGTTGAGTTCTCTGTAATCGATACACATGCGAAACGTTCCTCTTTCTTCTTCACAAACAGAACAGGTGCACCCCAAGGCGATGAGCTAGGACGTATGAATCCTTTGTCGCTCAGTTCTTGTAATTGACTGTCCAGCTCTTGCATTTCGGATGGGGCTAACCTATAAGGAGATTTCGCGACGGGTGTAGCGCCAGGTATAAGATCAATGCGGAATTCGACTTCTCTCATGGGAGGAAGTCCTGAGATGTCGTCGGGAAAGACTTGCGGAAATTCTTTCACTACAGTATATCTTCGAGTTTCTTCTCTTTGTTTCCCTTCTTGACAATGTGAGTTAGGAATGCGACATAATTCTTGCGGAGATATTTTCGGGCTTGAAGACAGGACATCAGTTTGAGTCCTTTCGAAGGGGTTTCTCCAAAGATTCGTAGGGTTTGACCGTCTGCAAGAGGAATGTGAATGAACTTTTCGCGGCAAACTACTTCAGCATGATGTTGGCTGAGCCAGTCCATGCGATTATAATGTCAAAACTTCCCAACTTCATAGGAATGAGGTCAACTGGAAAATCGTGATCATTTAGAGTGAGTGTACAGTTTCGGATAATGGAGTTTAATGAGACTGGTTTTCCGTCAGCAACTTCCACTGTTATGGATTCCATAAGTTTATCAGAGTTTGGTTGAGGATGGGTTCAAATTCTAAGGATACAAAACTCTTATCCGCGCCAGTATCAAATAACATGGATGCATAACTACCATTGATGAGAAACGTACCGTTAACCACGTTGTTGTCGGCCCTAGCTTGGTTGGCGTTGAAGTTAAAAGGTCTTCCTCTACAGGTGGAGGAGCTTGGTTAGCTTGGTTCACCGGATTTGCTTGAGCTTGAGCATGTATGATGTTCACCAAGCGTGGACAAGTGTTTCTAAAGTGGTTTGGGTCTCCACAATTGTAGCAAGCCCGCATGGGTTGCATCATGGGGTAGTTGGGTTGGTAGTAGGTTTGGGCCGTATGTTGTGTAGATGGTAGTAGTAGGGGTTGTTGGGCTTGACCCATTATTTGATGGTGGGTTTGGGTTGTGGGTTGGTTGCGGTTCATTCGCTGCAGAGAGCGGCAGGTTTGGATGGTGTGACCTGCACGGCCACAGCTGGTGCAATATTGACAGGGGTGTTCGGGAGAGTGCTGGTATTGGCAACGGGTGCATTTTGGGTAGGGGCCGGAGTATGGCCTTTTGTATGGTGCGGGTGAGGGGGAACTTGAGTAATGGGTGCAGCAGGGATAGGGAAATTTGTTTGGGTGACGAAAAGTTTCTGGTATTTCGTTTCCTCTTGTTAGAAAACTTTGAGGAGTAAGTGGAATGGTTTGAAGTTTGGCCCTCAACGGGGGCTTCTTTTTCTCCTCCTTGAATTTACCGTTTCTGATGCGATTCTCGGTAAGTTCGGTAGCTAATTCCATAGCAGCTTCGAGAGTTGCAGGCGAAGTGCTGAGAACTGAGTCTTGAATTTTTGAGGGGAGGCCTCGAATATAGTGTTCAACCAAGCGGTATACTGGGGTGAACAAGTTAGGAACCATCTGGTTCAGCTCAAGAAATCTTTTGTTGTAGGAAGTATGGTCTCCTTCCTTTTGCTTCAGCGAGTGGAATTCATCTTCCAACTTCTTGAGTTGCTTCTTGGGCAGAACGTTTTGTCATTATTTCCCTTAATCTTCCCACGTTAAGGCCATAGCATCTTCAACTCCTCCTTACCCTTCTCGGTGTTCCACCAGGTAGGGCTACCCCAAATAATCTCCCGGTTGCGTAACGTACCTTGCGATCCTCGGGACAATCGCAATTGAGGAAGGTGTTTTCCATTTCCTCAAACCAGTGGAGGAGAGCGGTGACACCTTCGGTCCCTCATACTTTGGGGGATCACAAGATTTGAAGTGTTTGTAGGAGCACTTCTTGGAGGGAGGGTTGTCGATGTTTTGATCCTCTTGATTGGGTGGATTGATAGGATTCGCGGTGAGACTTGTTGGACTTGAATTAAATATCAGGAAGCACCGCGGCCATTTGTTTTGCAATTTGAGTGGCCAAGCGTTCGTTTGACCTTCCTGACTTTCGACCTCCACGTAGCTGCCTAGCCGACATCTACAGGAATATACATAGGAAGATGGTGAGTTTAAGGAGTGTTTAGGTGTCATGTGTCGTTTAAAATAATAAAATAACATAATCATCAATAATGCACTACATCCATAGGATGTCTTGGGTTTGCTCATGTTTGGGCCTCCAATGTCCCCCATACCATCGCCTGTATAGTCATGTGGGCCCCCATGACTATTGGCTTAGTAGGATTACATTGTATTGGCGGTTTAACACTCGCATCACCCGAATGAAAACCATGAAATATGTTTGCGAGATGTATGGTCGGAGGGTGTCCAGGTGTAGAACACAATGACAACTCAAAGTGGTGTTAGCTCACACGACGTTTGGTATAGCATGCTTTGGCCTAATAGGTCCTTTGTACTCTCATCGTTAGTCCCTAGGTAGGCAAACTGGTCCTTTATTTTGGATTTATACGAATGCCAAGCCTAGACAGGACGTTCCGACTACCGGTACTCGTACCCTTCCAGTTACTACATGCCCGTCATGAGAACTCACTTTGATGTGATTTGAAAATACAAAAATCGTTGTAAAAATCATATGAATTGTGAGTGTGTGCTCCCATGAATATGATATGTTATGAGAATATGATTCATGATAGGCATTGTATAATAATATGTACTTATGAACATGCTTGCATAACATTGAATGTAACAATAAACATAAAGCATACAAACATCATGAATTTTGCATGTAACACACAAACAATTTAAAAATTCTAATCAACTATAGTATAGGCTCTAAGGGTCTAATAACCTATCCTATATCCCTATAGTCATGGCTCTGATACCAATCTGTCACACCCCGACCCGCAGCGGAATAAGAGTCGGGGCATAATTGGGTTATCACCAAAGCTCATATGTTTACTAATATGTTTCAATATTTTATTAATTACATCTCAAAGTTTCAAGTCAAATTCATACAATACAAGGAAAGGAAAAATTAACTAAAACAATCCAAAATCTAAACTGGTGTATTCTTCTAGGCCGCCCTATATGTTTCTTGCTTCAACTTGATCACCTGTACACGTGTAAAAATGGGAAATTTTGGGTCAACAAAAGTTGGCGAGTGAACCTTGTTAAAAACATTTGTTATTGATTCCTTGTTGTAATTAATATGGAAAAATTGTGCAATAATCATATATGAACAAACGTATGTAAACAAACAATCACAAACACCTTGCATGAGTATATGATATGAATGACAATGTATATGTTGGCAACGTCTCGTTCACGCTCATAAGTAATGGGGAACGGACGGCCTATGATGATGTATGTGAGATCAAGGCTCAATCAAACGGAGCCGATCTTATGTTGGCAACGCCTCGTTCACGCTCATAGGTAATGGGGAACAGCTCACGCTCATAGGTAATGTGGAGCGGCGGCCTATGATAATGTATGTACTGAAAATGATAACTTTAATCTAAACATTAACCACACAAACAATTGATATATATTGGCAACACATTTGATCATGAATATGATGAATGCAACAAGTGTTTAATTGAAATAAATAAATAGCGACACATGATACACCCAAAAATGTGATTAAAACAGGGAATTGGTCGAGATTCACTCACATTGGGTGCGTTCGGTTGATGATGTTGAATGCGCACGAGTTTAGAGGATTGATCGACGAGGAAATAACTAACCTAATTAATAACGAAAAGGTACGGTAAATAAGTGGATTTTATTAACAATTTTAATAGGATTTTTTTTGATATATTTTTGTGAGTTTAAGGCTATTTTCTAACTTTAAAAACGTTATTTTTAAGTATTTTTAATTGATTTTTTTAATTAATTAAATAAATAAAAATATTTAAAAAAAATGTTGACTTTTGACCGTTGACCATGACTGTTGACCGTTGACCGGTTCGGTCGTGAATATTATTGCACTGAGTGAGACTCGAACCCGTGACCTCCCGTACGCGTGCACGCAGCTCTACCAACTGAGCTACGTGTCTAACCCGAAATATTTCTGTTTTTAATTATATTTATATACTATTTAACTTAATCCGAAAATCATTTATTGAAAAAGGATTTAATTGCATTCAAACCGGTGATCTCCACAGGTCTCGAACCCGGGACCTGTGGTTTAGTTTGGCACACAGTCCACCGCTGGACTGTGTGTCTAACCTGATTAATATTCCGGTTTTTATTATACTTAACATCTTACTGTGAGTTAACCCGGTTCGGTTTTAAAAAAAACATTTTTATTTCTGAGGATAGGGTCGTGATAGGAATCGAACTCGAGACGTATATGTATTGTTTGCACACAGTCCACCGCTGGATTGTGTGTCTAACCCGTTTATTATCCTGATTTTAATTAATCTTAAACACTAGATCGAACTCATCTTCTTCGTTCAAAACACATACAACGGTTAACCAAACTGTTTCTTGTTTAATTCGATTAACGAACATTATAAGCAATTGAAAGGTAATGAACAGAGAGGGTTTGGGGAAAGGATGTACCAAACAGGTGTCTTTCTCAGAACTCCGGCAAGGATTCGTCGGCTCTGTTTTGTGAACTTCGTCTGTTCGGATCAATTAACAGTTTTGATTGATTAGATATGAAATTGAGTTACTAAACCATGATTAACAGGAGGTTTAGATGATCATACCGATTAAAGAGTGAGTTCGGAAATTCCAGCGATTTTTCGACGAGTACAGAATATCCGGCAACGTCGTCTGGGATTGATTCTGGGTGATGGATTGATGTTAGTAATGGTCTAAAATGGAATGAAACAAAAAGAGTCGAGGTATTTACCGTGTTGAAGTGAGTCTCGGTTTTCCGGCGAAAGTCCGGTGATGGCAGAAAAGTTCCGGCGAGTGAAATTGCTTCGAGAATTGTGTGATTTTGAGCGAAAAAGATTACCAGAGGCTAGGGTGTGTATTTATAGGGAAGAATATCGATGAATTGGGTCCGATTTCTGTCTTGATTCGCTGGTCAATTATTCTCCGGCGGTTATGACTGATGTCGCGGAACTGGACATCGGTTATAACCGATGTAAGAGTTAATACACACGCTAAGTCAAATGAAACCGACCATAATTGGCGAAGTCGTCGGGATTTCCGGCGACTGCGAAATGGCGCGTCGTTGACTGATTTTGAAATCGAGTTTTGTTATTTGAATTAATTGTTTCGATATATCACTAAAGAACACAAGTGGCGGAGTGGTTTGGTGGATGTGAGTTAAGACTTTGAGGTTCCCGGCTGACCTGGGTTCGAATCCCGGCAGCCGGTTTTTCTTTTTAATTATTTTATTTTTACTTTTTAACAATTATAGTTTATAAATTCTAATTTGTTTATTAATTATGTATCGTTTAAAATTAAAATAAGTCAAATTAAGCAACGAAAATTTAAAACTGATTATTCGATTAATAAACGAAGCGGGTTTTGAAAACCCGTTTTTCGACGGATGTTACAGTTTAAGCACTATGGAAGACTGATGCATTTCTATTCCCACTTGTAGGCTGATCCGACGCTCTCCTCACCCCATCTCGCTCGTGTTTAACTGTTAAGCACGCACTGTGGGTATACTTGACCCCTTTTCGCTTTAACACACTTTTTGTGTGTTACATACGTTCTTTATAAAATGAACACTGCACACGACACTTAAACGCTTTAAACGCAAACCGCTCTCGCATGACTATACGTGAAACGCTGAATTATTGTGTGCTACACTTACGCTTGATGACTCGCACTACCACCCTTAACATTATAGTAGCTGTAGGTTGACCCGTCACCCGTAGGTTCGGGGGTTTTAAGGCATGCTTTACTTTACTTGTTTACGTGCATGGACACTTCGTGACGTGTCATGCATCTAACACGCGGTCTGTTGGTTAGCTTGTATCAATGCTAAATAGCTTACATGATTCACATGCTACGTTTATACATGCTGGTTTTGCGAAACGCTTTCATTACTATACTTATGTTAAACTTGTGTACTCACCTTTACATTATGTATTGATTTTTATTTTAACGTATGTAACAGGTTGATGGATCGTATACTGAAATGGATTAGGATTCTAGATACCCGCCTAATTCATCTATGTTTTTTGTTAAATTGTTTGATACAGTTTGTATTCCATTTTTTACTATTTGTATGGAAATTTTGTTTGATATTTATGAAATTGAACTTAATCTATTATTGTTGCAAAAATAATTGTTATGGATTCTCTCGAGCAATCTCGTCACTTAGTGTCACATCCCGATATTTCCGCCATCGGTTAGGGTGTGACATAACATAAATGGCCATTAATAGAGTCTTGGTGCAACTCAAATATTTTAATTTATTTACCCAAGATATACATATTTCTAGGTTGTTTTCTATTCTTATTGTTCCTTGTCTTGTTTCCATTGACCGATCCGACTGATTGAACTGGGAATCGGCACCGCCAGAGGTCCAATTACACCTGTTTGGCTCATTTTAAACCGGCCGGTTTTTCTCGGTCAATAGTCAAACCGCGGTGTGCTTAGACTTGATTGCATGGTTCCACCATTCCTTAGTTCCTTGCGAGTTACCGGACGACGACGAACTGACTTTACGGCAATCATGACTCTTCTCTTGTACGAAACCCACAGCTCATTAGTTGTTAAGGCAACCTTCGTTTAATCAAGAAGACCGAAGAGAGCCTAGAAAGAGAACATGGAAGAAGATGAATGGCCTGGTGGGTTTATGTGGCAAAATATTGAGGTTGAGTAAATTGAGAAATCCAGTTGTACGCATCTTCCCAAGAAACCCATATTTACTTAATTTAAATACTCTAAAATAACTAATATTTGTAACCATATACAGTTATACCTTGTGCTTTTGAGTTTTTTTTTTTTTTAAAAAACTTGACTCTTTTACTTTTAGCCAAATGCTTATACCTTTGGTAATTTTAACCCACATAATTTGTTTTCTTTTTAATGTTAACCCAAACCTTTTTCATTATTTGCAATTTAACCTCTCAACTTTTGTCCCCTATAGTTTTCATTTTTCTCAAATTTCCGTTTTACGTTTCATTCTAAATTATTTGGGTTAACACGACGCAACATCCATGTGTGTTAATGTTTTTACGTCCACTTATTAATCTTTGACATGTTCGTCGCAACACGCTGGGCCTAGGTCGAGTCAGTGTTGGTGTTTATAGGGGTGGTTTGACATTGGTGCTATTTGGCACGGTTTTACAACTTGCCGCAACGTGAGGGTGATGAATTTTAGTTAATATTATATATATATGCACTAAGAAATCATGCCTTATCCTATAAGAAATCTTGGACTTGTTTCTTTCTTCACATGCCTTCAAAATAGATGGGTTAAGTCAGTTGGACCAAAATGACAATGATGAAACCTTTAGACACTGAAACCTTTTTTTACGATTGCATCATACATTTAGACACTTATGATAAAATTATCCAAACCACATGAATCATTATGGCATTTTACTCTTTACGATATTAATCTTTTAAAAGAATAGTCATAAAGACATACAATAATTATCCTCTTACCACAACAAATAAAAAAAAATAAAAGAAAGACGAAGAGAAAAAAATATGTTGTATTTATACAAATCAATTGGTCCATCATATGTTTTATTTTAAGAAAACTTCATATTTTCATTTTCTTTTCGACGACGACATTTTATAACTCAATATAAAAATACAATTAGGGGCCAACATGAAAACTGGAACTCTCGAAAAAAGAAAACAACATTACACAATAATATTTCTAATGTTAAAATCCCACCATCTCACTCACGATAACGTACCGTAAGGGCTTCTATTCTTTAACCAAAAGTACGACTCTTCTTTTATCTCTTCAACCACTTTTGTGACCATAAACGGAGTGTCTTCAGAAAGCTTTGCATTACTCACTACTCCTATGATTTCTTTTGATAAGTTGTGTTTTCTCGATCAAAAATTTCTTTACAAATCATATATTATAAAACCCAATAAAAATAGTCTCACAAAATATATACGAACTTTTTTCAAATTAAATAATAAAAACGAGACCCATAAAAACGATCAAACTGTTGAAAATTGGAAATGAAGAAAACAATGATTATAGTGAGATAGATGAGCTTTCATTTCACCTAATTGCTTTGCTTTCATACAAAGATCTGATCATTACGTTCACTTGTGTGTTGTGATCTCATTATCTATGATTGATATTCCTTAGCTAAATTATGCATAAAGATATGTTCCATTCATCCATTATTATATGCCTGATGTAATGTATAGAACTTTTTAGGTTTCTTTTTTTTATTTGATATTTTATATGTATTTCAGTTTATTTTTTAAAATATACCGATCATTCTTTTCTATTC
This sequence comes from Scalesia atractyloides, assembly GCA_947069175.1. Taxonomy (NCBI): domain Eukaryota; kingdom Viridiplantae; phylum Streptophyta; class Magnoliopsida; order Asterales; family Asteraceae; genus Scalesia; species Scalesia atractyloides. The sequence continues at coordinate 43,897,805 of CAMTDV010000014.1, forward strand.
TTATTATGATAGCATCTAGAAAACATATAATATTATGCTCTAGTTTAATACATGTATTTTAAAATCATAAAATTTTCTATTAAAAACTTTTGTAACACAAATTTGAAACAAGAATGTCCAGCTTTTTTCTTTCACACTAAATGGATTATTCTTAGTGTATAGTATGTGACCTGACTTAATTGATCGGACATTACCTATCGTATTTTATTATAATATGTTATTATTGCTTATTAAACAACCGCAAGACCCAACCTAATGTAGTTACACTACACTGGGATGGGGGCCTGTAGAGATAACTTATAACTAGGCTTGGCCCATTAAGGTTAGAATGACCCATGTCTCCTATATAGGATGTCTTCACCTTATTATTAGGGTAGAAGACATGGAGTCGTCATAATTTTTATAGCTGAAAATATGGGATTCTTCTCCTACTAGCCATCTCAACTCCCTTATTTTTCTTTCTTCTCCATTGCAGATCTAGACTCAAGAGTTTGAATCATTCCCGCCATGATTCGATGTTTTTCCTTCATTGACGCCATCCGTAGGTTATATGACAAACTACATTTAGAATTTGAATATAAATACTAGTTTAAAATCTATTAATATCCATTTTAGGGTGGCCCATAACTTATTTGGCTTATGTCCAAAGTTTGCTTATAGTAAATCGGCTTTATATTGTCGTAAAACATAATATTTAGCTCTTTCCAAATCGATTTTCAACATACATATAATCATATTAAAGATAAACTAGTAATAAGACCCGCGCGCGTTGCGGCGCGGGTACGTCGCAAACGTCGAACGGATTAGTCCATACGTTATGTGATTCGTTAATCATATAAAAATGCGGTTTCAACGTATAGTACTGAAGTCAATGTAGTTTATAGAGGCGTTGCAAATGGATTAAAACGTAAAGAAAATCGAGTTTATACCGTACAATCATAACGTATTATACCATCAAGTCAAAAACGTATTATATGTGACCCGATTTATTTTTAAGAAACATATAAAATAACATACAAAATAAAGTACGAAACCGTATACAAAATTTACGTCAAAACGTAAAAAACAAAGTTTAAAAGTTAAGGGGTCAGTATAAAGCATATGTGCAAAGAGGTAAAAAAATGCAAGTTACGGGTAAAAAAGAAAATTCTATATGAAAAAAAAAGTTATGAATTACAAAACTAAAAATTAAAAATAGAAAATTAAAAGTCAAAGTGAATGTGGTCACCGACTTTCTATTTTAAGTAGTAGTAGTAATAGTAATTTAGTAAATATCTTTCAATATGTAACAAGACAAGAAAACAAGAAAATATCCCCTCTTTACATATAAAATTTCTACTAATTAATATTTTACCACTTTTAGTGACGATCAGTAGTGGACCTCTAGATATTTTTCATGTGGTGCGAAAATTTACAGAGATCATTTGTTTATCGCTATATAATAAATTCTTTTCGGTTCGTTGAATCAGGTCAAGTCAAAAGTTCATGGGTCTGGCTTTTGTTTCAATTATGGTCACGACTTCTATTTAAGTAGTAGTAGTAATTTAGTAAATATCTTTCAATAAACGAGACAAGAAAACAAGAAAATATCCCCTCTTTACATATAAAATTTCTACTAATTAATATTTTACCACTTTTAGTGACTGATCAGTAGTGGACCTCTAGATATTTTTTATGTGATAGTGAAAATTTACAGAGATCATTTGTTTATCGCTATATAATAAATTCTTTCGGTTTGTTGAATCAGGTCAAGCCAAAAGTTCATGGGTCTGGCTGTTGTTTCAATGGTTCGCTTCCTTTTTTTATGTTTTTTTTTCTTCTTTTGACATAAAAACTTAACGATTGCTATAAGCTTTAAAATCAAAATATTCTTTTAAAGAAACATTTTCACAATATTTTTTTTTTCGTTTAACATATATGATAAAAACTTAAGAAATGTTTTAAGTATTTTTTTTTTAATTTATACTCTTAACTCTTAAGAAACGTTTCACATAATTATAACATTTTTAAAATATATTAGAGCAAATAATATAAAGTAACAAAACACTAACTATATACTATGATAACCTCATAATTAATAATAAAAATTAAAGAACTAAAAGTATTTAATTAAGTAGAAAAAGTAAGTCTTAACAAGTTGGTTTAGTGATTAGTCACTTGATTTCTCTCCTTAAGGTCCAAGTTCAACTCTCACTAGCATCACTTTGAAGGAGGTGGCAATGAAGTTTAGGACTAGACTTTTTGGAGGTCGTCAGTTCGAAACCGAGCCGAACCGTGTTTTACCGCAGTGGCCTTCGAGAGGGCGAGTTTTCCTTGGAACTGGTGGCTCAGGTATGCATCCAACTCTGACCGTTATGAAGAAGGGGATGCATTTGCTCGCTTGAGGACATCCGATAATGCTTATCCGATTATTTATTCAGCCGTTCAAAAAATAGTAGAAAAAGTAAACTCTCAATAAGTTACTTTGTTTGTTGACTTTTGTCAAAAATTTAAAACAATCAATTCCAATAAACGTAGAAATTACGATTTCACCATTCATATATCCTTATTGGCTTAACTCATGCATCTTCATCCCTACAGAACGGTTCTGCAACTCACGCCATCTTATTTGGCCGGACTTTTTTTTATCAACCCTTTTCACTGTCCTTTCTCAGTTTCAAGGGGTGCGATTACACAATTCTATGGGAGCGGTCAGGATTTTGACGTACTTATAAAACTAAAAAATTAAAATTCAAGAGGTGCGCCCGCCCACCCACGGCAAGCCATAGGTCCGCCCCTAACTCTGATATAATTATAAACCAAAGAAAACATATCTTTTAATAGGAGAAAGGATTTTGTACAAGAGGAAATAATTGTACGAAGTATATGAGAGAATTTTGATCCTTGATTTGCAAGATCAACAATTGAGATTAAGTAGATCCAAATATAAAATTCACATAACTAGAAACAAGTGGAGAAAATGTCAAAACAAGAAAATCCAATATTGTTGACTCATAAACTCACTTCCCTTTAATTTTCAAATGACTATAATTTTTTCATACATATTTTTTTATAAAAATTACACCGTACTAACGAGCATTTTATTATATTTAATTCGAGCAACATTTTGTTATAGTTTTCTTTATAAAAATTGCAGGATTTTGAATACTCATGACGTGATTTTGAATACCCATTAAACGACTACGTGATTTTGAATGCCACTACGTGATTACATGATTTCAAATCAATCTATAATAACAACATAATGACGTATATTAGATATTTAGTCATATAATAAAGCATAAAAAAATTAAATTCTTATTATTGAATGTGTATTCACGTAATAAACATCATTATATTAACATTAGTTTTTTTTTAGGTAAAAGGTTACCCCGATGAATATTATATCAACAATCAAAACAAAACAAGTGAGGAACAGAAAATCCCTCAATTATCAAGTATGACATGCCATACTACAGTACACTAGCAATACAAACGGAATCAAACAAGCTAAAAGCTAAACACTTGACAACCAATGCAAAATAAAAAAACAAAAATGGGTATTCAAAGTGCTGTAAGTATATTTTTTTAGAAAACTATAACAATAGGTTGCTCGAATTAAAGATAATGAAATATCCGTTAATACAGTGTATTTTTTTTATATAAATATTAATGTATAAAAAAGGTATAGTCATTTGAAAAATAAGGAGGAAACTAGTTTAAGCAAAAAAGACCATCATACCATTCCCTCCTTAAGACTATGGGGCGTGGGAAGCCAAGAAGCGCCGGTTCAGCCACACAGGCCAACGTGGGTTGCGGCGTTGCCCCGCTTACGTGGGGCCGGGGGGTGGTGATGATGTCGATAACTAGGATTGGCTTGACATATATGACTGTTTGGGGTAGCTGTTGGCCCTAGCGGTTTAGCTAGGTAAAATCAAATTTTAAAAATCTTTACCAATTTTCACCTATAAATACTCATCCCAAACATCAATATTTTCACATATACTTTCTTAAAACCAAAACCAAACACAAATCTTCATCCAAAACCACACCAAAAAACGAAAATGGTTCATTGGACCGAGAGAAGGAAATAGTGTTAGTGACGTCGATCATTGACGCACAACGAACCCTACGTCATGGTCAAACCGCCTATTGGACACAAGTGTTTCAGCAATACCAACAACATGTCGGAAACGCGTGTCACAACCTAAACGCGTGTCAACATAAGTGGCATGAGCTAAAACTGAAGCTGGATCGGCTTAAAGTTTGCTTCGACCGTGTCCCTGCAGGCGACTTGACCCACGACGATCGAGTGGAGATCGCGAAGATTGAGTATAGGCACGACGGGAATGCAGAATTTCGTTATGTTCCCCACTTAATATATACCGTATTTTTAGGATTTAAATTGAAGTTTTTTTTTCATTTCTAGGATTTATTAAGTTAGTTTTTTAATTTTTTAGGAATTAATAAGTAGATTTTTTTTTAAATTTTTAGGATTTTATGTAACTTTTATTTTTAAATTAATATAAATGTGTGTTTTTATATAAAATGTCAAAATATATATATATTATATATATATTATATACACTTAAATGTCAATATATATATACACACACACTTATCCACATGTCAACCCACGCCGGTTATGCCATGCCGCTCCACACCCCAATTTTTTTGGGGTGACCTGGTGGAGCCTACCTCCGTCACATGTCGAACAAAGCCCCCAACCCAAGTCCCCACCCGCGGTCTGGGACTATGGGTGTGTAGGGGCTAGGTTGGGAGCATTGCTCGAGACGTGACAGATGTGGGCTCCACCAGTCCACACCCAAAAAAGCGGGACGTGGAAGCGGCGTGACCAGGCCGGCTGATGTGCCATGTGTTTTTTTTTAAAGTTGACAATTATACTATATACATTAAAACACATCATTAACTACAACAAACCTTTTATATTTTGTTTCTAGCCACATTTTTTTGTACTTTTTTTTTACCACTAACTAACATGTTTAGTTTAGTCTCCATTTTGCTTTTAATTACAATAATGTCATCTATACTCGTATATTTAACCTTTTATCTTATGGCATTTTTGTAATTTTCTCAGTTTTTTTGGTGGCATTTGTAACCATCCTACAAGTCACTTTATTTTTATTTTTTTTTTTTATTTTATGGTTTGGCCATAATGGTTTTGGTTCTTACACCTTAGACCCTTGCAAATTATGGTTTTTTAACCAATTTACATTCTTACCCCTAGGTTTTAATAAATTTATCACGCGTCCCATGAATTTTAGTAAAGTCATTTTTACTCCTTTAAACCAGCATTACACTACAACCCCCGACACTTTATATTTTAAACGAATTTTCGCTATGACGTCATGATTTTTTGCTTTCAAAAAAAGGTTGGTTCCCCGCTGCAACGCGCAAGTGGAAACAACCTAGTTATATAAAAACAAAACTTGTATTAATTTAGTAAAAAGTTACATAAAGACAATCAAAAATTTAAAAAACCTACGTGTTAAATCCTAAAAAATAAAAAAAACACTGCTTATTAAATCCTAAAAAAATAAAAATAATTACAAAGTACGGTAAATATTAAAGTGGGGATCCCACTTAAAATATGTATTCCCATCGTGCCTGTACTTGATCTTCGCGATCTCGACTCGATCGTTGTGGGTCAAGTCGCCCGCATGGACACGGTCGAAGCAACCTTTAAACCGATCCAACTTCGGTTTGAGCTCACGCCATTTATGTTGACACATGTTTAAGTTGTGACGCGTGTTGCCAGCGTGTTGTTGGTATTGTTGAAATGCTCGACCCCAATACGTAGTTTGACCGCGTTGTAGAGTATGTTGTGCGTCAACAATCGATGTCACCAGCGCTATTTCCTCCTCTTCGGTCCAATGCACTATTTTTCATTTTTTTGGTGTGTGTTTGGTGAAGAAGAATGAGAAAAAATGTAACTTGTGTTGAGTATTGGTTGAAGAAGAATGAGAAAAATATGTAATTTGGGTGAGTATTTATAGGTAAAAAATGTAATTTAAAAAAAAATGATTTACCATACAATAACCGTTACCCCCATCGGCTACATCGCACTGGCCAATCCAAGCCAGCCATGTCATCCCAGCCCTCGCCCCACGCCAGGCTTAATCCCCACGCCAGCAGGGCATCGCACTGTACAAAACGGTTTTTTTGGAAAACCGGTTTCGGTTAAAAACCGAACCGGTTTTTTTTATTCTGAAAACCGGTTGTTCAATAACCGGTTCCGATTAAAAACCGGTTCCGGTTAAAAACCGGTTTTTGTACTTGAAAACTGTAACTGGTTATAACCGGTTACAACCGGTTAGTAATCGGTTTCTGTAATAACCGGTTTTTTTAATTGATTGTATAACCGGTTTATTAACCGGTCAGAAAAAAACCGGTAAAATAACCGGTTCTACAGAAACTTGTGCAGAATATTTAAAACATGCTGTTTTTGCTGTTTGCTCTCCTTTTTAAGGCCTAAATGTTGTTTTTTTGTTTAAAATCATAAGAATTACAATATATAAAGGTTAAAATATAATAATACGATTAAGTTTTGGAACAAACGCTTACATAACAATGAAAATACAAAGTTGTTCGTTACAAACGAAATACATAAAGTTAAAATATTAATCCGCAAGAATGTCCACTAATATTTTTTTTAGTTGGACTAATTAGTATATCAAGCTTGATGAGCCTCGTTTAATCTTCTTCGCCCGAACCCGAACTCGAACTATTGTGTAGGAATTCATCTAGTTCAGCTTCTTCCTCGGTCGGTTGTTAGTTCGGCTACAACCTCGTCCTCGTACACTTCGCTTTCATAATCTAATTCTCTCTCGAGTGAGCGTATGTGTTGACATCTTTCCGCCGCATCCAAGTAATCTTTCAAGCAAATCGACATCTCAACCGCCTTTGGTGTTAGCTTTGTCCTCCGTATAGAAATCACCCTACCACTTATAGGAAAAACACTTTCCGAAGCTACGGTTGAAGCTTGGACCGTTAGTAATCTCAGGCCATTGTGGCTAGGATCGGAAATTGATCTTCCTTTCCTTTCCACCAACCCAACAAATAAAAATTTTTAAATTCTTGTGAAGTCATTGTTTGTAGAAAGTTCGACCCACCAACCGAGTTCGCTACCACTAGTGTTACCACGTTGCATTTGACTCGACTCATCTAACAAATTGTATAAACATACAAATCTTCATCCTCCATACTTGATGAACCTTCGCTGAAAGCGGCATCTCTCATTGAATCGTGAATGTGTGACGAGGTTTTACCATATTTTGTTACATAAACATCAAACATTTTTGAAAGTTGTTCGTTAAAACGAATTTTTGCGGCTTCGCCAAAGTTTGGTTCGTCATCGGTGTTTAAATCCAACTCGTTTGTCATTTTTAAAATCAAAGACCCGGTTCCAAAAATATTAAAGCAAGGGTTTAAAGCGGCAGCACAAGTGAAAACCGCGGGTAGTTCTTTAAAATATTTTCTTAGTTTTTCCTTCGTCGTAGCTAGCATATCACAATATGGTCTACCCCACCCCGACAATTCGTTTAATTTCCTACACATTTTAAAAAAAATTTGTGAAGTACCAATGAACTAGTTGGATAGTAAACTCCCGATAAAGTCTTTGTTGACGTTTTAAAAACTTGAAGCAATTGTGTAACCGTTTCAATAAGACCCCAATTCGATTGGTGGTAAGAAGAAACCTTTCCACGACTCGACAAAAGGTTATGAAATGATATTAAACTTTCCTTTTGCAAAATTGCATTTTCAAACATGGTGCAAGTCGAGTTCCATCATCAAGCGACGTCCCAATTGGGTCCTAAGCATAATCGACCCGTTTCCTTACACATTTTAATATATTTTGAATGTCTATGCGTGTGACCATATATATGACGTAACATTTTTTTGAAAACTTCTTTTTGAGTTTCAATAACCTTCAAGCCATCTTGACCGGCTAAATTTATGATGTGTGTGACACATCGACTATGGAAAAAATTACCCTTACAAATTGGATTGTACTTTAATATTAAATGCGTTACCGAACGCGTATTGTTTGAGGCGTTATCAAAAGCTATTGAAAAAATCTTGTTTTCCAATTTTTACGTTTTAATGCATTTGCCGATTGCTTTATATATAGATTCACCGGTGTGGGGGTAATCAAACAGTTTAAACAAAATCGTGCGTTTCATCATTTGCCACGTCGCCGGTTCAATCCAATGGGCGGTGACACAAATATACGAGTCGGGTGAACTGTGTGGTGCGGACTAAACGTCGCTAGTCAAGTTAACACCGGTTTCTAATTTTTCAAAATAAGAGATTAATTATTGTTTAGCATTTTTCCACAATCTTAAACAATCTCTTCTAAGAGTAGCACGACTTACATGGGTATATTGTCACACCCCGACCCGCAGCGGAAAAGGTGATCGGGGCATAATTGGGTTATCATCAAAGCTCATGACATTTATTATATGTTTCATATTCATTAATACAATTTAATGGAAATAAATTATACAACATCTTCTAACTATCAGTCTAAGCTTCTTGGTTCTCTTCTAAGGCATATCCTATGTTTTCCTTCCTTCAACCTGTTCACCTGTATCATGTGTAAAAAGGTTTTTTTTTTGGATCAACATAATGTTGGCGAGTGAATCCTATGGAAAACATTTGAACAATTTATTTAAATTGATTATGAAATATGTGCACAACCATACATGAGTAAAAATAGATGTAACTTAATCGGCAATCATAAAATGTTAAATGAAACACTCATGAATAATAATGGAAACAATTAAAGGCACGCGATGCTCAACTCGTCTCTCACGAGGAACTGAGGGGCCTGATGAATGAATTGCATAAACATGATAATATGAATAACACAACTACAAACAATATAAACTCAATGAAAACACACATGAACAATAATGAATTTGAATTGAAGCACGCGATGTTCTACTCGTTTCCCACGAGGAACTGATGGGCTTAATGTATGAGTTTCATGTAATTTGACAAACGGAATATAAGTAAATCACAACAATAAATCAATCTAAGTTTAAGTCACGATGTGGTATGGCACAAGTTTAAATAAATAAATTAATTATTTCATAACACATGACACACCCCAAAACGTGTAATTTAAAAGGGGAAATTGTAAGATTCACTCACATTGGGTGCGTTCGGTTGATGACGTTGATTGCACGCGAAGTGGTTTTAACCACAAGTGAGATTAAACCTAGATAAATCGCATAATGGTTCGGTAAGTAAACGGGTTTTATTAATCTATTTTAGTAGGATTGTTGGGTGTATTTTTGTGAATTTGAGGCTATTTTCTAACCTTAAAAATGTTATTTTTAAGTATTTTTAATTAAAATAATTAAATAAAAATAATAAAAAAATATTTTATTTTTGCTACAGTTGACTTTTGACTATCGTTGACTTTGACTATCGTTGACCGGTTCAGGCATATTGTTGTGCGCCGGGTGAGGCTCGAACCCGAGACCTCCCGTACGCGTGCACGCAGCTCTACCAACTGAGCTACGTGTCTAACCCGTTATATATCCGATTTTAATTACATATATATATTAATTAGAATTAACAGAAATCCTTTATTATTAAAAACGAATTAAATCTCAGAACCGGTGTGCTCCACAGGTCTCGAACCCGGGACCTGTGGGTTAGCGGACACACACTCCACCGCTGGACTGTGTGTCGCACTTGATTATAAACTCGGTGATCAATATACTTAACATATACTTAAAACAACCCGGTTCAGTTTGTGGAAAAAGGGATTTTTATTAAGGCAGCGTGTGAGGGACAATACTCGAACTCGTGACCATAGCTTTAAAAGTGCACACAGTCCACCGCTGGACTGTGTGTCTAACCCGGTAATTATCTTGATTTTAATTATACTTAACCATTACTGAACTTCGTCTTCTTCACCGGTTTTAACCGGAAGTGACGACGGACTGGTTCAAAATGTTGATTCATGTTTCTTTAGCGTTTAATGATCAATTACAAATGAGATAAAAGTAAAAAGGGAATGAATTTAAGCGTGAGATATACCGACTGGTTATACTCTGTTTTCCGGCAGAACTCCGGCGACAGAAACCTTTTTCCGGCGACAAACTTCTTGCAGCAGAGAGTCTTCCGAAAGGTTACAAAGGTGGTGGGTGACTTCGGTGAAGGTTTAGGGGGTTCAGTAAGCTCAGAGATTACTGATACGGTTTTCCGGCGAAGTATCAAGTATTTCCGGCGAGTGATTTTTCGCCGACAGAGGGTGCGATTTGAGTGTGAAAGACTTCTGGCGAGTTGTGGGTGTATTTATAGGGTAGCAACGAGATGAATGGGGTCTGAATTCGGTCTATATTCGAAGTCAACTGTTCTCCGGCGATTATGGCTAATGACGCGTTTTCAGACGTTGGCTATAGCTGTCGAGAGTTAATTGATTGATTAAGTTGAGCGAAAGCGTGTTTTATGGGCGAAGTCGTCGGGATTTCCGACGACTGCTGTTTGGGCGCAAGTTGACCGAGTTTGAATTCCGCACATAATTATTTGATTTAATAAATCCATTTACTTAACAGAAAATCAAAGTGGCGGAGTGGTTTACGGTGTGTGAGTTAAGTGTTTGGTTGAACCGGTAGAGACCCGAGTTCGAAACCCGGCAAAAGTAAAACATTTTTATTTTGATATTTTTTGACAGATTTTCAAAAACTAAATATATATCCCCGCATAATAATTGATTACGGATCGTTTAAAATTATTTTGGGCATTTAATTCGCAACGAAAAATTTGACTGACTGTTCGGTTGATAAACGGAGCGGGTTTGGTAAATCCGTTTTTGGACGGATGTTACATATATCGTGGTTGGAGAGTTCTTTGAACCATTTTTGTGTAGCGTTGGTTGTCGAAATGGTTGAACGGCAAACTTTCTTGGATTACAAACTTCGCCATTTCCACTCTAGTCACATCCAAATGGTACGCGAACAAGCTAGCGCCTTCACTCCCCATTGAAGCTTGACCACTAGTGTGTTGCTGTTTCAACGACTTGCAAAATGGTTTTTCAACGTGTTGTCTCAAGGTGGTGTTTGCCCCTACGGCGTAAAACCATTACAATGATGACAACGTGCTTTTTTCGTCCCGTTCGCCATCTCACACAAATCGAAATGTGACCAAACTTCGGGGTTGCGCTTCGTTGGAAGTACACGAACAACCGTATCGGTTCTAGACTCGCCAACATTGACCGAATCATGAGCACTAGAGCTTGCCATGCTTTTTGTAAGAGTTACCGAACATGAAAGTGAGCGTTAGTGAGCGTTTTTAAGAGATTTAGGAGATTAGAGAATGGTGTGATTGAACCAAAACACCCACCACCCTTTTATACTAATTTGGAGCTGCATTTTAGGCCCAAAAAACAAAGAAAACGGCTACTTTTCAGGTCCTAACGGTCATATGACCGTTTTTCTGATCTGGGCGTAAATAACCGGTTTTTATAACCGGTTTTTCATATCCGTTACCGGCTAACCGGTTTTCATAACCGATTTTTTAATAAGCGTAACCGGTTAACCGGTTTTTTTTTATCATAACCGGTTTTTGCAATAACCAGTTTTTTATGTTTAACCAGTTTTACAACCGGTTTTTTTATAACCGGTTTCCAAATCGAACCGGCAACCAAATTATATAACCGATTAATAACCGGTCAAACCGGTTAGTAACCGAACCGGTTACAAAAAAACCGGTTTTAAAAATAACCAGTTTCGTTTTTTTCGGTTTCAGTTGCGTAATCAGTTTTTTTGTACACCTCTAACAAGCATTGCTTGTCAACCGACATCCTACACCCGATAGTCTAAATTAGGAAAGATAAACGTCTGATAATGATTTTCACTTCTTTTACATGATATAGTGGTTTTAACTCTTTCAAGTACTTTCTTTTTCAACTTTTTTCAAATACTTTTTTTTCAACTTTTTACATCTTTATTTCTTAAGGCACCTTCGCAACAAAACATTCAAAATTCAAACAATTCCCCCTAAAAAGTTAACGGCACGTCACCGTCTCACCAATATCCGTCACAACCCCACAAAACCAAACGGCAATTAAACAAACTCCGTCACTCCAAATTATTTAAACCACCCCCCTTTCCGTCTTCTCCAATCTTCATTTCAGTTACAAAAATTCAAAACCCTAACGCTCTCTCTTTCCCTCTCTCTATACCCCCCACTTTCTCTCTCTAAAAATGCGCGAAATCCTCCACGTTCAGGGCGGCCAGTGCGGCAACCAGATCGGAGCAAAGTTCTGGGAGGTCGTATGTGCAGAGCACGGGATCGATTCAACCGGAAGGTACAACGGCGACAACGAACTGCAATTGGAGCGTGTCAATGTGTATTACAATGAGGCCAGTTGTGGAAGGTTTGTTCCACGCGCCGTGCTGATGGATCTGGAACCTGGTACGATGGACAGTCTCCGGTCAGGGCCGTACGGGCAGATATTCCGACCAGATAATTTTGTGTTTGGGCAGTCTGGTGCGGGGAATAATTGGGCGAAAGGACATTATACTGAAGGAGCGGAGCTTATTGATTCGGTTTTGGATGTTGTTAGGAAAGAAGCTGAGAATTGTGATTGTCTTCAAGGTATAATTTCGTTTCATTTCGTTTTGTTTATTGTTATTAATTTACTTTTGGATGATAATAGTCGCTTGTTATGTTTGGTGCGTTTTAGTTTTGATTTTGATGAGCATAGTTGAAGTTGTTATGGCTTGTTTTTATTATTGTATGATTTTAGGTTTTCTGAGTTGAATTGTTGCGTACATATCTGCTGATTTTTTTATTTTTACTTCTGGTTTGATGTTTCATGCACCGATTTAGGCTTTTATTGCTGTATGATCATGGTTGTAGAAATCACTATGCTTTAGTCTGGTGGTGGGGTACTGACTAGCGGTTAATCGGAATGGAATATATGTGTAATTTTCAAACTTATATAAATGCTAAATTTTCCAAAATGTTATATGTACATTTTAAAACTTTTTAATTGAATTGGACTAATAAGTATAATTTTTCAAATAGTTTAAACATTTTAACCAATTATAACTGCCTTTGACGGATTATCGATTTTCGGTTTGACTAGGTGAAATTTAATTGGTAAACTACAGATTACTGATTAATTGGTGATTAATTCTGTTTTTACAACAGTGTATAAGATCATGTGTTATGATCTATTGTTTTCAAAATCAAGTATTTTATTTATTTTTTCTTGAAGTGTTGTGTTTTATTATTAGGTACAATATTCTTTTGTTTAATAAGTAATTGTTAAGAATACATAAAGATATTGTTTGCATTAGAAAGATAGTTGAAAGGGTGATGATTTGGTGAGGATTGTGGTAATGTTGATACTGACTGCTGAGTGAGGAATTTGCTTTATTGGATAACGGGAATTGGATTTCACTTGATTTGGTAGTTTCATTGGCTAACTAAAAAGCAAGATAGCAGGTTATATTTAGTGCTTTGAGTAACTGCAATTGGATCCTACCCTTTTTTTTAACTGGATCTTAGAGCATTCACGTTCAACTAATCAAATTATGTGTGTGAGATTTTTAAAATATAAAAAGAATAAAAAAGGGTTGTGAGTGGAGGAGAGAAAAAATAGTACTCTTTATCTGTATATTTGGGGGGATAGTGTTCACCCATACACTTTTTTAATATATATTGAAATTAGTTATGAGTGAAGGAGAGAGAAAATATAATAAGGTATAAAAATATTATTTAATTAAAAATGAGAGAAAAAAAGTATTTGTTTTAGTGGAAATATATTGATATATGAGTTGTTGTTTAGTGGAATGTATGTATATTTTTAGTGGAAATATATTAATTTGCTAATTTCATACTGTCATCAATTGGTTAACAAGCTAAGATTATGGAATTAACAAGCTAACATTTGTTGGGCATACTTACATGCATCAACTTTTTACTGTGAATTGAAATTCTAATTATGGAATTTTAAGCACCTTGTCAGTACATTCTTGGTAAATTTCTGGTTAATGTTTTGTGATTGTTATAATCATTCGGGCTCTGAATCACCTTTAGAATGGTCTTTACCCCTTTTACATTTACTTATGCATTCCTTGATTATTTCAGGTTTCCAGGTATGCCATTCATTGGGTGGTGGGACCGGGTCCGGAATGGGAACCCTTCTCATTTCCAAGATCAGAGAAGAATACCCAGACCGCATGATGCTTACGTTCTCAGTCTTCCCATCTCCAAAGGTCTCAGACACTGTTGTGGAGCCCTACAATGCAACACTCTCGGTACACCAACTTGTTGAGAATGCTGATGAATGTATGGTGCTGGACAATGAAGCCTTGTATGATATCTGCTTTAGGACCCTAAAACTCACCACACCAAGCTGTAAGTTTACTAATTTACCTTACTTTTAAAAATTTCGATAAGTTTAATCTGAGTTTCTTTGCAGTTGGTGACTTGAATCATTTGATTTCCGCTACAATGAGTGGTGTAACTTGCTGCTTACGTTTCCCTGGTCAACTAAACTCTGATCTCCGTAAGCTTGCGGTCAACCTCATCCCATTCCCCCGCCTCCACTTCTTCATGGTTGGATTTGCACCCCTCACATCACGTGGGTCCCAGCAGTATCGCGCACTAACTGTACCTGAACTCACCCAACAAATGTGGGATGCCAAAAACATGATGTGTGCAGCTGATCCCCGTCATGGGCGGTACCTGACAGCATCCGCCATGTTCCGTGGTAAAATGAGCACAAAAGAGGTTGACGAACAAATGATCAACGTCCAGAACAAGAACTCTTCTTACTTTGTTGAGTGGATCCCCAACAATGTTAAGTCAACGGTTTGTGACATCCCTCCAACCGGGCTTAAAATGGCGTCTACGTTCATTGGTAACTCGACATCGATCCAGGAAATGTTCCGGCGGGTGAGCGAGCAGTTTACCGCTATGTTCCGTAGGAAGGCTTTCTTGCATTGGTACACGGGTGAAGGAATGGATGAGATGGAGTTTACGGAAGCCGAGAGCAATATGAATGATTTGGTTTCTGAATACCAGCAGTATCAAGATGCGACTGCCGATGAGGAAGGGTATGATTATGAAGATGAAGAGGAAGAACTTGCGGAGGATGCTTAATCGGAGGTTTTGTTTTGTTTGTTTGCTGTATGGTTTGATAGATCTGTCATCTGCTTAATGGCATGCAATTGGATTAACGTTGGTAGTTAGTTTACTATGGTTTGAAGTGTTACTAAGTTATTTCTTAGGAATTATGTGTTTTTGTTAAGTTGTTTTGCAGACATGATGATGATTGTGTGATACTCTTAAGTCATTTGCTTGATTACATCTTTCTTGTGTGCATATAAATATGGCTTTTTGAATCTGGTAATTATTCACCTCTCCTGTTTGCATTTGTTATGATTTCGGTTGTGTTGTATACTGTACCGATCATTAGACTACCATTGTGGTTCAGGTGAGCACTGGGATTCCTTCGGGAATATTGCTCTACCTGGCATTGACTGGACGCTGACTGGGTACTGGTTAAAGTCACTGCTGAAGCCTCATGACCCTGTTGTGGTCCAGCTTAGAAAAGTGGCTTTTGTGAGTTATCTTTTTTTATATATATAAAAAATGTAAATAAACAATACAAATTAAAACACAAACATAGGGTCCTCCACTATGACATAGTGGTTATTCCCATCTCGGTGAAGGCTTGGCCTGGGGTTTTACCAAGGTTCGAGTCCAAGGGGGCACAATTTTACCTATTCTACGGGGTTTCTGCGCATCAGGGGCGTGCTACGCTTTCTAGGGGTAGTCGAGTAGTCAGCCTTTGGACATAGCTCCGAAAGGGTGGGTTTACACGTGGAAAACAGTTAGCCGTTCAAAAAAAAACACAAACATATAATAAAACATAGAACATTAAACATAATAAAATAACATCAAACATTTTTTTAGAAGACACACATAAAGAAAAACAAATCTAGTCCCTCGTGCTTTGATCTTGTTCTATTTCCTTTGCGATACGCTCATAATCGGCTCGGTGATAGGTTGGTGAAGTCCTTGTTAAGAAAGTCCAAGTTCCTCCACCTTTGTTTCTCAATTTTCACTTGCGCAGTCGCCACATATTACTTGATATTTTTTGAATCTCAGCACAAAATTCATAATCGGCTTCTAAAGCTGTTTTTTTCCTGGTCCATTCCAGCTGGACAACGTGGTGCCTCTTTTTGCCGCTTCATACACGTCGGTGTTTAGGTCAATCCCTATGTAAGCATACGAACTACTAGAGGAGACGAATGCCCCAAACGAATTAGTTTTCGTACACTTTGACCACGAGTCGCCCATTTCATCTACGCTAATTAGCTCGGCCCATTTCGAACAATTTCAGAGAATTTTCCACAAAGAGTCCTAGTCAAACGTTTTCGTAATCTTGTATTTACGAAACACCTCTTGCTTCCATTCTTCGCAAGTGAATTGGTAAACTTGAAGATCATCACTCCCAGTTGGTCGCATTAATGACTGTTTCTGTTATGTAGATTCGTAAATAACCCAACGTATTTGTGAATTTCGTATCACTGTCTCGATGATTACGTGCCTCACTCCCCACCTGCTTGTAGAACAACTCTCGTATTTTATTCCAAAAATACTCTAAATCTTTGGATGTCCGCTACATAAAAAAATATTAAAAAGGTGTACGAAACCCAAAAGAAATTGAGATAAAAAAATATATAAAAAAGTGTACGGAAACCAAAAAAATAATGAGATAACATACCATCACATCGATCCTCCGATATTTCACCAAGCCCGACACAATGCAATTTTCTCTTCTTTCGTCCAAGGAGTCGTGACACATTTTGATCCGGACGTTTCTTCCGTCTTATTGGAAGCTCCACCTCTTCCGGTTTTCTTGAACCTTTTTGAGTTCTTTATTTTTTTGGCCTTGAACCGGATCGTCTTGTGTATCCGGAATAACAAAGTTGGGAGAAAGTGCTGGCATTTTACTCATGTTACGCTCCAACTCCGTGTTGTACTCGTCGGCTTCATTGGATTCTAACACGGGCCGGTAACAATTCTCGGGCCAGAAATCAGGATTCATTGTGTTTTTAAAAGGGGGTGGAAGATGGATATTTTTTTTAAAGGTAGGAGTGAAGAGAATGAGAGGAAGTGAGTGTTTTTTAAAAGGGTTAATTAAAGTGTTTAAATAGGTTTTAAAATAGGGTCTACATATTCACACACCCAAGTGCCTATTTACACACCTTCAAGACGCCTCGTCTAGGTCTATACGGGGCGTCTAGGCACTGTAATCAAGGGGCTCTGAGTGGGATGTCGGGCACAAAATTTAAGGGGTCTAGACTAGGCGTCTAGCAGGTTGGTGTTTTTTAATATCAATAACACTAATATTAAAAAAAAAAGAAAACAAAAAAAATTAAAATATACGCCGCATACAGGGTTAGACTAGGCGTCTAGGGTTGTTAAATGACTATTATACCCCTGAGTTAGGGCTAGACTGGGGGCAAAACAGGGCTTTAATGGTCTTTTGGACCACACTAGACGCCTAGTCTAGCCCTGCATGCGGCATATATATATATTTTTTTGTGTTTTCTTGTTTTAATATCAATAACACTAATATTAATTATAAAAAACTCATATTAATTATAATAACACTAATATTAATTATAAAAAACTCATATTAATTATAATAACACTAATATTAATTATATGATGCTTATACGAGACTTATACTATACGATACAATACAATACGATACGATATAATACGATACGAGACTATAGGATAAGATACAACACTTGTATAGGCATGTAGTGTAGTATAGGTCTCGTATAGGACTATAGGTGTGATTAGGTTCCGTATAGGCCTAGAGGCATATACAAGACCTATAGGGGACCTATACGAGACTTATACTATGCACTATACGATACGATACTATATAATACAATGCGATACTCTAGGATATGATACAACACCTGTATACGCCTATAGGCCTATACAAGACCTATAGGGGACCTATACGAGACCTACACTACACTATATGTTACGATACAATACGATACGAGACTATAGGATAAGATACAACACTCGTATAAATAGGTCTCGTATAGGACTATAGGTGTGGTTTAAGTCCCCTAGAGGCATATACAAGACCTATAGGGGACTTACGAGACTATACTATACACTATACGATACAATACGATACGGTACGATACTATAGGACATGATACAACACCCGTATACGCATATAGGCCTATACAAGACCTATAGGGGACCTATACTACAGCTACAGGCCTATACGAGTGTTGTATCTTATCATATAGTCTCGTATCGTATTGTATCGTATCATATAGTGTAGTATAAGTCTCGTATAGGCATTGTATGGGCCTATGGATGTAATATCGTATAACATAGTGTAGTAATGGTCTCGTGTAGGTCCCCTATAGGTCTTGTATATGCCTATACGTGACCTAAACTGCTATATGGGACCTATACTACACCTATAGGCCTATACGGGTGTTGTACCGTATCTTATAGTATCGTATAATGTAAAGTATAAGTCTCGTATAGGTCTTGTATAGGCCTATATAGGACCTATACTACACCTACAGGCCTATACGGGTGTTGTATCATATCCTATAGTATTGTATCGTTATAGTATAGTGTAGTATAAGTCTCGTATAGGTCTTCTATAGGCTTATACGGGACATAAATCACACCTATAGTCCTATACGAGACCTACATGACACATATAGGCCTATACAGGTGTTGTATCGTATCCTATAGGATCGTATCGTATTGTATCGTATCGTATAGTGTAATATAAGTTTGTATAGTGTAGTATAAGTCTCGTATAGGTTTCGTATAGTGTAGTAAAAGTCTCGTATAGGCATCGTTTAATTAATATTAGCGTTATTGAAATTAAAAAGAGAATAAAATAATAAAAGTATATGCCGCATACAGGGCTAGACTGGATGTCTAGTATGGTCTAAAAGACCATTATAGCCCTGTTTTGCCCCCAGTCTAGTCCTAACTCAGGGGTATAATAGTCTTTTAAACAACTATAGATGCCCTGTCTAGCCCTGTATGCGACGTATATTTTTATTTTTTAGTGTAGTTTATGGTTTGATGAAGATTCTTATTAAACTTTGACAATAGACACCATAATTATGTTGTCATCCCACTTTTACGGGCTTTAATGTCACCGATTGATAACGGAATATAAACGTTCATTTAATGTCTTGGCACTAATTTTTGTTAATACTTCACATCTAGACAGTTCAAGATCTAAAATTGTTTTTTCTCCGGTCCCTTCCAGCTGGACGACGTGGTGCCTCTTCTGCCGCTTCATACACGTCGGACGAATGCTGCTAGAGGTGCCCCGGACTACTAGAGAAGACGAATGCCCCAGACGGAATTAGTTTTTTGTACGCTTTGACCCCGAGTGCGAGTCGCCCATATCATCTACGCTAATTAACTCGGTCCATTTTGAACAATTCCGGAGAATTTTCCACATAATCCTAGTCAAACGTTTTCGTAATCTTGTATTTACTGAAACACCTCTTGCTTCCATTCTTCGCAAGTGAATTAGTAAACTTGAAGATCATCACTCCCACTTGGTCGCATTCGATGACTGTTTCTTTTATGTAGATTCTAAATAGCCCAACGTATTTGCGAATTTCCGATCACCATCCCGATATCATATCTTGATTACGTGCCTCACTTCCCACCTGCTTGTAGAACAACTCTCGTAATTTATTCCAAAATACTCTTAATCTTTGGATGTCCGCTACATAAAAATATATATAAAAATGTGTACGAAACCAAAAAAATAATGAGATAATATACCGGCACATTGATCCTTCGATATTTCAATGCAAACCCGAAACAATGCAATTTTCTCTTCTTTCGTCCAAAGAGTTGTGACGCGTTTTGATCTGGACGTTTCTCCCGTCTTTTTGGAAGCTCCACTCTTCCGGTTTTCTTGAACCTTTTTGATTTCTTTTATATTTTTGACCTTGAACCGGATCGTCTTGCGTATCCGTAATAACAAAGTTGGGAGAAAGCGGTGGCATTTGACTCATCGCTCCAACTCCGTGTCGTACTCGTCGGCTTTATCGGATTCTAACATGGGCCGGTAACAATTCTCGCGCAACTAATCGGGATTCATTATTTTTTTTAAAGGAGGTGGAAGATGGGTATTTTTTTAAAGGTAGGAGTAAAGAGAAAGAGAGGAAGTGAGTATTTATGTATGATATGTGTGATTGATCCATATTATTTTAAAATGACATATAATTGTCGATTTTTTAAGAACATAATATGTGAAATGTTTTGGCTGGTGTGACCAGCCCCAACAAATCTTGATATGTTTAGTTTGTGGTTTTTGAAATTGTAGTTTTGGTTTGGTGAAGATTCTTATTAAACTTTGACAATAGACACCATAATTATGTTGTCATCCCACTTTTACGGGCTTAATGTGACCGATTGATAGCGGAATATAAACGTTCATTTAATGTCTTGGTGCAATTAAGCAAGAAAATATTAACAAGTCTAAATCACCATAAATATTACAAGTCTTTATATTACAAGTCTTTAAGAAAATAATTCTTCTAGTCATATCATCTCCAAATTCTTCTATACCAATCATAATTGAACTTGTGAGTCTCCTTTTATCAATCCTCTGAAAACACATGCTAACACACAACATTAATTGTGACAAATCAAATCTCAAACGCATACAACCTAACTAATGTATGCTAGCCTCAGTTCTAATAAACTAAAAAATATGCCCCCGAGTAAAATGGATCTTCAATGCACCTAGCTTTAATGATACAATTCAAAACTTAGGGTAGGGGTGTTCTACTGGAATTTCATCACTCACAACATCCAATCAAGTTTCGTCACGTCATCGAGCTTTATTCCATCACTAGTGATGGATTTTAGTGGAAATGTCCATCACTCACCAACCCAACAAATTCTCTCACACCCCAACAATTTCCCTCAAATCATCACGCGTGATGGTGGCCACGCGTGCTCATATCCACGAGTGATGAGAAGCAGCGACGGTGGTGTATCACTTTTTATAACGAGTGATGGGTTTGTATAACGGGACGCCCGATCCCCCTAAGGACAAATAAAATAAATAAATTTAACATGAGACTCGGTAAATCACATTTACATGTATCCCAGTCCAAAAAAACAGATAAAACAAATAATTTTTATCACGAGACTCACCAAAGAAATCCTAAGTCCAAGTTGACATTATTTCTAAAAAAACTTGCTAAATCTTATTATTTCATTTTAGGCTTCCGGTTCATTCTAAATTCACCAGTTATTTATTTATTTTTTTTATTAGTTAACTTTACTGACTTTAATCCATTAGATTTTTTTACATCGAAAATTCCTAAAAATGGTTCTGCCAACACGGTGCATAGTGGGTAGTAGTTGATACAATCAGTATTACAAAAGTTAAACAGGCCAAAACGAATTTGTTTGAATCCATTCAGCTCTATTTTCACTTAGGAATCATAGTTTGAATATTCTAAGGTAGTAGAGTTTTAACCTCTAGATTTTGGACAAATTCGTCTGAATCCATTCGGCGGACAAATTCGTCTGAATCCATTCCGCTCTTATAGGCTGCTAGCTCGTATTTCTCCCATACGGCTAGTATAAGGTGTGTGGTGTGACAATGATTGATGTGCTAAAAAGTAGTTTAATAAAAAATAACTAAATTAACCTAATTATAGACTCTAAGTAATACTTTAGACTCACTTAGACACACTAAACTACTAACCGGCAAGTGTACCGATCGACTCTAGCATAGCTAATGTAAGTCCGGATATCGAATCCACGAGACTCTATCAACTACGTTAACGACTCTATCTAGACTATGATTGACACGGACATATTATTTGTTTGTTTGATGGGGGGGAGGGTTTCTAAAAATCTTAAGAATGCAATTAAAATAAAACTAATTACTAGATTATCTAGACGCGAACTAGGACAAAAGTTGTATCCAGTGATGATTTAGAGACTACCTAGGCTAGAATCCCTCTCGTTATTATTAAGACTTTTATAGGAAATTAATGTGATTTGGAACCGGGATCGTTATATTCTAAACCCTAAGAGATACCGAACAGGACCCCCAAACCTTCTCGGGAAGACACCTATGGACTCAAAAAGGGCCGTTAAGACTACCGGTTTTCTAGACTTCCTTTCGGTTACCTAGTTTCTAATAAAGTACCTTAATTTGATTAACCCCCTCTCGGTTGAAAACCTAAGGCAACTAATGACTTGGAATGGTTTAATAGACAAGGACTTGGTAAGTAAACTAGACTCGGCTTTTCTCAAAACCTAACCTAACGATTTACCAAACAAGATCTACTAACAATCTAACACTTTTCAATGTTAAAATTGGCAGAATATTAAAGTCCAAATTACTCTTGTTTACCGTTTCTATGGATATTGGCCACTTCACCATAAAAATACCCAAACCCGCTAGGACCCGAATAATTAACACAAGCTCATCATGAAAGACATTCAACAAAACTTGTATGAAACATTCAAACAATCATAAATCAGATTATAATACGCATATGCAGCAAACCAATAACAAAAGTCTTTAACTTTATTAGAAATCCAAAATCAACATAAAAAACCTATAAAAATCAAAACTTTAAACCTAAGTTCATCATAACCTAGGTAGTACAAAGGACTTAGCCAAACAAAGTCATGAAATTTATCAAAAACAGAGTATTATCAAGCACATAAAACATGGTCAAAGGAAAGAAACGAAAGTAAAGACACCCGAGTGGCAGAATTGCACCTAAGATGATCTCACAAGCTTCGAATCTTCAACCGGTAGCTTCAAGCACTCGAAAACGCTCCAAAAGATACTCAAAATTCGTCCAAGACTTTGCCAATTCGTAAGTTAGGTCAAACTTTGACCTAAAGAATGATTATATATGTTTCAGCAAGAATCCAGCAGCCTTACAAACTCTGAGCCGTAAAAACTACCCTACGCGTCACGCGTAGGGTTCTCAATAATACCGTCGCGTAGCGCGGTGCCGATAATCAACGAAAACAATATTTAATAGCTACGCGTTGCGCGTAGCCCATCACTTAAAGCCTTCGCGTAGCGTCTAGGCCTATTTTTGCCATATTTCATCGTTTTGCGTTCCGTTCCGTTCCATTCCAACTCGTCCCGAATCCAACCGTGAACTCTTTTCCAGCTGATTTCATCCGTTTTAAGCTCTTTTCAGCAACCGGGACCTGTACAAGCAAAAACTATCAAAATAAACTATTCTAACTACGAAACCGAAACGAAACGATACGAAAACTAAACAAACTTTACACGATAAATAGATGTATTTTACAATACATCAATGATCTTTATATTTTTTATTTCTTATTTCTTAAAATTTTTTTCCCACACTATCGTTTGGTAACTAAACGACCCTGAATGCTAATTTGTTAAACTGAGACAAAGTATTAAATTTATAATAAGGCCTTCAACTTAAGTGTGTTCTTACTAAACAACTTAATGACAACTTTTATGGATTTTATTTATTCCAAGAAGGCTCATTATATTTCTTTGGAGGGGTGAGCAAATTAACTGCTATAACTGATAACTAAATCATAATCAATATAATTGAATCGATTTTAACCAATAAACGACATATTGGGTTAACCGATATAACCAAAACCGAACCGAACGTATAATGTTAAGTTTATATAATGGATTTATGTTTTACCTTAACCATATAGTGGTTTTTCTACTGTCCCACATCGAAGGTTTAGGTATTATTTTATTTTTATTTTCGTTGAAAATTACTTTATTAAAAGTGATGTCATATCGATAGTTTAATAAAAGAGTGTAGTCTTTATTGTCTTATAAAAATAACCAAGCTAAAATCAAGATAGTGGTTTCATTTTTATATATTTTATTATAGGCTAATTGGTTTAATATTTTTGACTTTAGCTCAAAGTTAGTTTTAATTAAAGTTTTGGGTTAATAACAGATAGTAACCAAAACCGAAGCATAACCGGTTTCATAACCGAATAACTATAACCGAAGTTTGGTTACGATTATGGTTAAGTGAATCCTATAACAAAACAAACGGTTATGGTTATGATAATGGTTAATTGTAAAACCAAGCCAAACTCATCCATGCGCACCCTATTTCTTATCTTTTGAGCTGATTAGGTCTAAACTTTATAGCTGATTAATTCTAACTTTATAGAAAAGACGTTTAATTACTTTTTTAGATTAAATAAATTTAATCACTCAAGATAAAGTCCAAGGATTTAATTGAATATTCATCAAAAGTCCATAGTTTTTATTTAAATAATGGGCACTAATTGTTCAGATGTATTAATTCATAACAAGTTAATAAATCGTACCTTTTTGTTTTTTATGGGTCTTTTTTTCATATAAAACTTTATATTTTTCATCTTTAAATAAAACTTTGTTTTTTAATAGTTTTTGTTTTACCTTTTTTTTTTGTCATCGTTTGGTTGCTACTTAGCACGGTTTTATGGTAGTCATTTAGTTGGTTTTTTACCCCATCGAATTCTAATATATTTGATATAAATTAGACTTTTTCTACATTTTACTCAAATGAACCACGTGTGTTAGAAATTCGTTGTTTATATTTACGTTTTTTCCGATTTTGGTCGTCGCAACGCTAGTAGCATGGTTTTACGCCCTTGCCCCGCAACACGGGGGGTTTAAACTAGTTTTTAATTAATACTTCACATCTAGACAGTTCAAGATCTAAAGTACAACTTAGAAAAGAATTTTAAAAGCAATAGTTTTGGTTTTCAACAACCACAAGAAAGAGACAAATAACAAACATCCCAAAATAACGTCTAGACAGAATGAAACATTACCTACGTTGTTGAAACTAATCCCAAAATTAATTAGTTTTTTATACGCTACTTAAAATTAGAATTAGAAAATAAATAAACAAAGCATCGGTTTAATAAAAGTTTCAATACTAAAACCAACTATATTACTTAGAGATGTAACCCTTAAAAGCATTAATATCATATTCTATTAATTTCATCTTCTACAAGATTAACAAAAGCATGCAACATGATATCATACCTGTTGTATCTTTGTAAAACAAGTGCACAAACAGAACTACCCAAAAAGAAACATTATCACAAGAATAAAGATACCCGATTAACCAATTTTGAAGATTACACATCTAACTTGTTCTTCACATAATCCATGATGGTACAACTTAAGCTCCAAACTTGGGGACTTTGGCAGTCGAAATACGTGTAAGAAAGTGTTCCGCTACAATCCTCCTCTGAAATCTTCCCTGTCGCGGTTTTTGGAACAGAATCGGTGATGAACACCTTCTTAGGAACCTTAAAAGCGGCCAAATTCTTCTTGCAGAATCTTGACACCTCTTCCTCGTCAAGCCCCGACCCTTCTCTTGGTATCACCGCACAGTTTATCTGCAAATCGTTTCGTTTAGAAACATGTTTCATAATGTATTATATTTAACGCTAACACACCAGTCTAAAAAACAACAACATTAGATACTTTTAAATGTGGCAACAAATATCATTATAAAGTAGGTTTTTATTTATTCAAAGTTGTAATATGTGGTAGTACCTCTTCACCATATTTGTCATCGGGTACACCAAAACAAACAGCTTGAGCCACATCAGGGTGCGACAGAAGCACTGCATCCACCTCAATGGGTGATATCTTCTCCCCTATAAAAAAATTTCATCACACATCATCAACAAATCATATAAGACCATGTATGGGGGCTGACGCCTGCCCAGTAAGCACGGCGCTATCAGATCAACACACGTAACATGACACGTGTCAAGTCCAGATTTACTAACTTCACTTGTGGCTTGACAACTAACTCGATATTATTAATTACGTTTTTAAAAAGAATTTTGTGACATTGGAAATATCGACATCCACAATTGGTAAAGTATTATATCCACGGCATTTTTTAGGCGGTTTGTTTTATTAGCTGTGGACCCCACCTTCACATAACACATGAAAAAGGGTTTTAGAGATTATGTTTGTGATTAACAACTCATTCGAACACCTTCAAATCTTGTTTTATTGACAAATTAGTTAGTTATTTGTCATTTGTGACGACTTTGGCGTAAAATATTAGGTGTCACAAAAGCATATCCTTTTTTATAAAAGTTTAAAACATAAAATATAATAAAAAATATGAAATCCTATGCAAATGAAATTATCCTAAAAATATACAAATAACTAGAATAATCATTATTGTTAATTAGCGTTGTTGAATTAAAATTATCATTTTTAATAAACGGGTCAAACTAATCATTTTTCGAATGAAAAGTCCACCAGACGGGTACACAACAATATTAGTTTAATAATTAGTTATATGCAGCATATAATTACTCTACTTAATTGTGTATTTGGATTCATGAGTCAAAAAATAAAATAAAATAAATAAATAAATAGAAAATAGTACCTCCTCGGTTGATGAGCTCCTTGATCCGGCCCACAAGATGCAAATACCCATCAGAATCAAAATACCCGATATCACCCGTATGAAACCACCCGAATAAAAAAGCGGATTTATTCGCTTCCGGGTTATTCTTGTACCCGCTTGTAACGTTTGGGCCCCGAATACAAACCTCACCATTAGCCCCAGCTTTCTGCTCCACACCATTTTCATCCAAAATCGCCATTTCTTGACCCACGGGTTTGCCAACCGACCCGGGAACATGGGTCCGTTTTCGGGTAACGGGTTTGACGCCATGAGATGAGTTGCTTCCGTCATGGCGTACGCTTCCAAAACCGGCGCGTTAAACGCCTCCTCGAGCCGAGCTAATATGCTCGGCGCGAGCGACGCGCTGCAGCTCCGGATGAACCGGAGCTCGGGTAAACCGGTTCGGGTTTAGTTAAATGACGGTCTAGAATAATTTGGTGGATGGTGGGGACAGCTGTGTACCACGTGGCTTTGTATTTAATCATATCTGACCAAAACGACGTCGCGGAGAATCTACCGGCTGACGGTAGAGTCACAGCGGCTCCGGCGCCGAGTGAACTCAGTAACCCGGCGAGTAAGCCGTGAACGTGAAATAACGGGAGGACGATAACCGTCGAGTCCGACTCAGTGAGTTTATAAACGGATTTAATATTGTTAACAGAGGATGCGAGATTTAACTGAGTTAACGGAACGCCTTTAGGTCGGCTGGTGGTGCCGGAGGTATGGAGGAAAAGTGCCACGTCGGACGGCTCGTTGACGATATTATTAACAGAGTTACCGGAATCGGAAACGGTGGAGAGGTGAATACCGACGTCGTTTAACGTTGGTGGTTACGTGACGGATTCCGATCTTCGATGCGGCGGTTTCGGCAGCTTCGTTTCCTTCTTTAGCGGTTAATAAAAGTTTTGATTCGGAATCTGACAAGTAAAACTCGAATTCGTCGGTTGTGTAGGCTTGATTTAGTGGTGCTGCGGTGGCTCGTACTCGAATCACGGCAAGAAACATGATCACATACTGTAAAAATCATAATTTTTGAATCAATTTCAGATCATTTGAAAAAATTAGGGCATAATAACATGAATATAAGATTACGTACTGTAGAAATTGTAAAATATTCAGATTAATTGATAAATTTTGATTATATGCAGATTAATTGATGGAATTAGGACATGATAATATTAATATGTTACGTACCTCGACGGTGTTAGGGAAGGTGAGTGCAACGACGTCGTGTGGTTTAACACCGGCGGCAACAAGTGAGGCAGCGGCATGGTCGATTAACTGATTGAGACGAGAGTGTGTGATGTCGAACTTGCCGGAGACGGAAAGAGCACGGGGTCGGGGAATATTCCGGCGATGTGTTTGAGTGACCCGGTTAAGGTATCCATTTGAAGTTGAAAGATGTTTATATTGGGATTAAAAAGAAAGAGGAATGATGTGAGAAATGAATAAGGGGTGAGTTGGAATATATAAGAAGGTGAGTCGGCGAGTTGACGGAGGAGGAAGAAGGCCGAGAGGGTTCAGAGAAGGTGTTAATTGGGGAAGATGTGCAACGTGGAAGATGGTGTCACGTATGGTAACCATGCATGTAATCTATACCTAGTTTTGTGTATTTTTTTTCCTAAGTTTATGTAGCATTATCCCTAGACTTGGCGGGGCGCCCGTTGTAGAGTATCCATCACGCGTGATAACACGTGATACACCGCTGTTGTCGCCGATCACAACGCGTGGACTTAAGAACACGCTGTGGCTATCACGCGTGAAGATGTTTGTGGTGCTGTACATGTTCGGTTGTTTTTAAATGGTAGATGTTTGTGTGGTGAGTGATGGAGTATTTCCACTAAAATCTATCACTAGTGATGGAATAAAACCGATGACATGACGTATGTGATTGGATGTTGTGAGTGATGAGTGATGGGCGCTCCTACCCCTTTGAAAAGAAACACCTTGTTAACACATATTTATTATCAAAATCACAAAATTTGGGTGTTTGTGATTGAAAGTTAGGAAAATTGTTGATGGTTATGCTAGTGAAGTTGAGCCGAGTCTTGATCTTGGTCTTGGTCTTCTCTAGCTGATGGTTCAACTAGTGTTACTTTTCTAAGATGTGTTTTACAATGTCATAGACTGTTGTGCGCCAACCGCCTCCTTCTCGTAAACCAAGTTTTTGAGCCAACGTCCTTGTGTTGCCTATTACACGATGCTAATTGCCATCTCTTCGCCTTTTTACTTTACTCACTCTGCTAGTTTTACTCGTTATTCAATCATTTATGTGTTTTTCTCTATGTGAAACATGCTATTTCTATTATTAATTTATGTGTTTTGCTTTATGTGAAACATGCTATTTTTCTATTAAATTTAGAACTTGATAATTAAAATTATAATATTAAAAAAATACTAGTTTAAACAGATGAATTAGACAACTGTAATATAATGATTTCACAACATATCGTGTCAATTAAAAAAAGAAGTTTTTAATTTTTTATGTTCTGTGTCAGTTATTATTATTAAAATTATTTATTATTATCATTTTTTTCAAATTAGAAAAAATGTATTAATAATGGTCCAACTTGAGTGACGCGTCTATTAATAAAATAATATTGACAATGTTTTCAAACCGTTAATTTTGTCAATTATTTTAAGAAGAAAAATAAGATTTCCCTTTCTCGGTCTTTTGATGGCTCTTTCTTTCTTCCTGCTAAAGCCAAGTTGCCAATTGTAACCCCACACATGATTCGCTTTCCAAATGCGCATGTCTTATTGACCCTTCATTGCCAACACAAATAAAGATAATAATATTAAAATATATACTATTTCTAGACAGGATTATTATTAACTGTTAATTATTAATTTACTAACATAAAAAAAAAATCAACTTAATTTTTCATTTTCTCCTCTGTTAAACCACTCACCCAATTTATTGGTATTATGGTAAATGGGGAACAACCCAAAGTACCTAATTTGAAAGAATCAATTACATTCTCATAGCTCACTCTTACTCATTTAAAAAAAAATACCCATATCATATGGGATGTTGTTCGAAAAGAACCATTGTAGAACCCTTATTAATGAATCAAAATTTAATAAAAATTTTGTATATAAAAAAATTTATATGTGATTACACGACTGTACTATATTACGAGTTTCATAAAACTTCTTAGAAATTTAAAACATTTCAACATTATTATCGTTATTTAGTTTCGTAACGACTAACAAACTGAGGAAGCTTAAACTTTGATCTTGTTTGGTTCTTTGTTGAGCTTAATCATCCCCGGTGCTTCAAATCATTACCTATATTTCATAAATTATGGAATACGTTAGTTATAATAAGTTTATAACATATCTGAATAAACCCGAAGGCCCAAAAATAACAAAACAAACTTTTTGCTAAAAAACCGTCGTAAGCTACGGTTTTGTACCGTAGCTTACGGTACATGATTTTTGTTTCGATCAGCAGTTTCCTTGATTACGGTAGGCCACCGTAGCTTACGGTGGGCTGTTGCAACCTTTTTCAAGTTTGCAATTAACCCATTCAAACAGTCATATAAGGAATGTTCACCCATCAGTAGGAATGTTTACCCATCAATGGGAATGTTCATTCAGCCGTAGGAATGTTCACTTATCAGCATGAACATTCACTCAGCTGTAGGTGTCACACCCCAACCGATGGCAGAATCATCGGGGTGCGGCACTAAGCGGTTCAGATTGTCCGAGAGAATCCATAACGACTATTTTAAAATGACAATATTTAAGCGTCAAATTCCCATACAATCAACATAAAATCATTCCATAATCATTACAAATTCAAGTATTCTCAAACAATTCAAAAGTCGATAACTAATTTATTACAAGTTTCTAAAGCAAACCTTAAGTCCGTTTTGCAGCGATAACATCCTCAACCTGTTACATACGTTAAAATACAAGTCAATACAATAAAGTAAAGGTGAGCATACAGGTTTAATAGCATAATAATAGCGATAAAACGTTTGCGCATAACCAGCATGTAATACATAGAGAAAGTGAATCTAAGTAAGCTAACAATAATGATACATGCTAACCAACACGACTGCGATGTGAGTATGCGCGATACGTGTTCACAATAGCGAACACGCACGTAAAGTAAATTTGCGAGCCTTAACAACCCCCGAACCAATCAGGTGTTGAGTCCAAACATAGTATTATCGTTGCTAAGGGTGGTCTACAAGTCCTCATATTCACACATAGCAAACAAACATTCAGCGATTCACGTATAACATGCGGGAGCGGTTAGCGTTAAAAGAGTTTTAGCGTTGTGTGTAGTGTTTTTATATAGAGACGTATGTAACACCCAAAAATGCATTAAAGCGAAAAAGGGTGCAAGTATACTCACTGTCGGTGCTCAATAAAGAAACACGAACTGCTGTGGATTGAAGGGAGCGCCGGGATCAGCCTGTAAGTGAGAACAGAAGTGCATCAGTCTTCGAAATGCTGAAACGGTCGAAGTGTGAAGGAGCAGTGGACAAGTTCGGGCGAACTTGTACTTTAAGTACAACTTCGGGCGAAGTTGTGCTGGAATCTTTTGGAGAAGTGCAAGTTCGGGCGAACTTGTCACCCTTTACTGAAGTTTAGTACAAGTTCGGGCGAACTTGTCACCCTTTACTGAAGTTTAGTACAAGTTCGGGCGAAGTTGACCTGATTCCTTAGAATCAGTACAAGTTCGGGCGAACTTGGTGTTTTTCTTCAGATTTGGTACAAGTGGGGTGGACAATCTTCGAGCGAACTTGCTCATTTTTGGGACGAACTTGATGGGTTTTGGTCCAAAATCGTGTGTTTTCACGTTGTTTGCTGAGTAAATCGAGTGTCCATCCCTCCAACCTTGAGCTACTGAGCAAAACATAGGCTGGAGAGGTCTTTTGGAGCGAGTTTTAGCCATTTTACAGAAACTCGGGCTAATTGGGAGAACTTGTCGGTTCGAACGGGTTAGTCCAGTTTGTGCAAAGTGACGATATCGTCCTTGTGCTTCCGCATCTGAAATCTTGCTTGACAAACGCCTCGTTCCACTTCATAGTGAACGAAACATACGTCACCTAGTCCGTATTTTGTGTAAAATCAATGTTTTAAACAGTTTTTCTTAGATCTAACACTTGGTGAGTCGAAATCATCAAGATTTCTAGCTTTGGAAGCCAAAGCTAAGCCCAAATACACTCGTTCAGTGTAGATCTAAGTGAGAAGAAGAAGTTTTATAGAAAAAGATGAAGGTTTTCATAAACAGAGAAGTTTGGATGAAATCGAAGGTAAACCTTGTGTGAAATCATAGTAGAAAATGTTGTAGTTTGCATAAAACGGGTTGATTCTTACTTAGAAATTGAAGAAATTCGGTTTTGGGAGCTCTGGAGCGAAGTTGCAGCAAGGAGAGCATGAATGGAGGTGCTGGGTATTTATAGGTGAAGAGGAAACAAGGGGTCAGACATCAAGTTCGGGCGAACTTGTCACAAGTTCGGCCGAACTTGGCCTATTTCCCTTGTTTTGGTCAAGTTTGGGTGAAATTGGCACCCTGTTTCCCCCTGGTCAACTTCGGGCGAAGTTGGGGTGTCCAACTTCGGCCAAACTTGGCATGGTGGCTAAGTTTTGTTTTTATTTGATCGTTAGGTGTTCGTTCAGCTATTTGGTTCGTATTAGATAGTTATGTTAAGCGTTTTAGCGAAGCGTTAAGCGTTTTGAAATAATAAAATAATGCGATTTAGCGATTTGTGCGAGTGAGAGCGTTGCGATAGCGAGTATAACCAAAAATCATAAAACACACATAACACATAAGTAACATAATGTAACGTAATTAGCCACGATTCGAGTTTGTGTTGAGAGTTACGAGTATTAAGCGATTTAAATGCGATAAATAAGCGACGTAATATGCGTTTCAAAATAATTGTAAACTATTATAATAAATCTCAGAGTACAAACGGGTTTAGAAACAAAATAAACGGTAATAACAAAATTCGGATAACAATCTAAAAGATCGGGTTGTTACAGTCACCCCTAATTTAGGGAATTTCGTCCCGAAATTCAGGTGGAGGCAGTAACGAAGAGATGTGGACATTTAGCTTTCATATCACTTTCGAGTTCCTAAGTGAACTCGGCGCCGCGTTTGCCTTCCCATCGGACTTTCACAATAGGAATGCGAGAGCGTCGAAGTTTCTTGATCTCTCGATCCATGATTTCTACTGGCTTTCCACGAAGTGCAGCGTTTCGTTTATTTGCAAATCTTCAAGTGGCACGTGAAGATTTCCTTCAGCTAAACACTTTTTGAGGTTTGAGACGTGAAAATTCGGATGTACGTTGATGAGTTCTTTTGGTAATTTGAGTCGGTAGGCCACTTTATCAATTCTTTCCAGAATCTTAAAGGGACCCACGTATCGTGGCGCTAGTTTCCCTTTCTTTCCGAAACGGATCACTCCTTTCCAAGGTGAAACCTTTAAGAGAACGTGATCTCCCACTTCGAATTGTAGGGGCTTGCGGCGTTTATCGGCGTAACTCTTTTGACGACTTCAAGCCTTCAGGAGATTGTCTCTAATTTGGAGAATCTTGTCTGTTGTTTCTTGTATTAACTCGGGACTAGTGATCTGAGTCTCTCCAATCTCGTGCCATACAATAGGCGATCGACATTTTCTACCGTATAAAGCCTCAAAAGGTGCCATTTGAATACTAGTATGATAACTGTTATTGTACTAAAATTCTATTAAAGGTAAGTGCGTATCCCAATTACCACCGAAATCTATAACGCATGAACGAAGAATGTCTTTAAAGGTGCGAATCGTGCGCTCGGTCTGACCGTCGGTTTGAGGATGGAATGCGGTACTAAGGTTAAGCTTTGTACCGAGTGCGGATTGGAAAGTCTCCAAGAGACGTGAAGTAAAGCGACCGTCGCGATCAGAGACGATGTCACGAGGCGTCCCGTGTCGACAAATGACTTCGTCGGTGTAGATTCGTGCTAATCGTTCTACCTTATAGTCTTCTCGTATGGCAATAAAATAGCAGATTTCGTAAGGTGATCGGTGATAACCCAAACGCTATCGTGACCAGAAGAGGTGCGAGGGAGTTTCGTAACAAAATCCATAGCTATACTCTCCCACTTCCACACCGGAATGTCAGGCTGTTCGAGTAAGCCAGAGGGTCGTTGATGTTCGGCTTCAACTTTCGCACAAGTTAAGCATTTCAACACGTATAGAGCGATATCTATTAGTGCATATGTCTGTTTCCTACGTCATTGTATATCGAGTCTGAGTGATTAGAGCTTAATCTGTTAGAAACGAGGCATATTTATGTGTATTAAGGACCAATTCGCCCGGAAGCTACATGTGAGAACAAGTTCAGCCAAACTTGTTCTAGACAAGTTCGCCAGAACTTGTTGACCCTCCTAGCGAACTTGTGTTCCTATATATAGGTGCCTTGGGTTTTCATTTGTGAGAGGTAACAACTTTGGCACAGAGACGGCGAAGCTCTGTCGGATCCGGAACTTGAATGTATTGAAGATTATATGATCAATAAACAAACATTAAATGAATAATTCTTGTTATTCGATTAACACGTCATTAGTTTCCGCCTAATTGGACGTTAGATACAAATCTAGGTTCCTATGCTAAAGGGGACGGTCCTAACAAGTGGTATCAGAGTCTGGATACCTAGATTTGATGAAATGATCACAAGAATCTCTCTAATTCTACCTTATTTTACCATTTTTCTTATAATTTTCACATATTTGAAGAATTCATGGACAAAAGTTGCTAAAACTTGAATATGTCATGTAAAATACACTTGTGGTAAACCCTGAGAGTTTGGACATCAAATTCACACGAATTGATATAAAAAGGTCAAAAAACCATGTTTTGCAAACAAGGTTTGGCCGGACTTAACATCAAGTTCGACCGAACTTGATTA
Organism: Scalesia atractyloides; assembly: GCA_947069175.1. NCBI lineage: Eukaryota > Viridiplantae > Streptophyta > Magnoliopsida > Asterales > Asteraceae > Scalesia > Scalesia atractyloides. The sequence continues at coordinate 43,932,220 of CAMTDV010000014.1, forward strand.
AAATTCTCTAATTTTTAATCAAGTTCGCCCGAACTTGACTGTGATTTCAAGTGTTTTGTAACAAGTCCGCTCGAACTTAACTAATTTTCTTTCAAATTTTAACAAGTTCGCCCGAACTTGATTAAAACTTGTTGAAAACTTATCATAAGGTCGCCCGAACTTAGCAATTCTCTTGAAAATTGTTAGGATTGAACCTTTGGAAATGAACAGATGATACAAAGTCAAACACACCATCCGAGCTTTGATCCAATCATCAGAGGTTCTAATCGCTGATGAGTATTTACTGCTTTCATTAAACTCATTGCTTCCTATTCTCTGACAGAAGAAACTCCCAACCATTGATAGAAGATCACAAAAACAGAGGATAGCCAGCAGTGCTTAGTTTAGAATTAGTTTAATCAATATTACAGTGCTATACACTGATAGTTTAGTCTAAGCAGTGTTTGTAGTTAGTTACGTTTGTTAGCTGTCACTATCAACCCTGACGTCACTGAAAGACGATCAGTGGTTAGACAATTAGTATAAATAGGCGCTCAATGTAACAGTTAACACTTGTCTTCTTAAAAAGATCAATTTCGCATATCTTCTTCATTTCTTACTATCAAACGATCGTTATTGGGCTAAGGGGAGTTTGTGAATCACATGCGATAGTTTAATTACTTGAAAGCATGATGGTGATGAAAACAAACGACCGATTGATTGTTGTAAAAGTTTTCCATTAATCCGCTGCATTTATTTACTGTTTTCAATCATTTTCCATTACTTGAAACAAAAACAGCAATCAATTCAAACTTAGATCCTGACAATTGGTATCAGAGCTTGGTCAATCGATTTTGATTTAAATGTCAAATTGATTTGAACAGATCAGCTCTTTGTTGCTAATTTCGTTTGATAAGTTTTGCTTGAATACAGAGTTTTATTACTACAAAAGTTTTTTAAAACACAAATCTGTTGTAAACAAGAGAAATGGCACAAAACACACCGGAATCCAATATTGGATCCATGTTCAAACCACCTATGTTGAAACGAAATGAGTATTTTATCTGGCAACGTAGGATGGGTCATATTCTCGCCCAACAGAACACCGGATGTTGGAGATCCGTTGTATTTGGACCACATGTACCCATGGTTCCAAGGACAGAGGATCCCCACACTCAAGTCCTTAAAAAACTCGAAAATTACTCTGAACATGATTTCCTCAAAATCGAATTGGATGCCAAGGCTTTTAGCATCGTTGCTTCAGCTTTGCCCAATGAGATTTATGCGGGATTACTTCATTGTAATAGTGCTAAAGAGTTATGGGATGCTCTTAAAGAGTAATTCGGTGGTACTGAAGAGGTGATCGAGAATAATAGAGAGGTTTTAAATCAACAGTATGAAACATTTTGCCATGTTAAGGCGAGTCATTAACCCAACAGTTCGAACGATATAGCTGTCTCATCAGTGAGCTCAAATTGGTAAATGTGGAATTTCCAAATTCGACTGTCAATAGGCGTTTCTTGAGATCTTTACCTGAGAAATGGGAGACTGTAGGTTATGTCACTCGAACAGCTGTTGGTTACAAGGAAATGACCTTGACACAACTTCATGGTCGACTTCTAACTTATGAAAGAGAGTTGAACCAGAAAAAGAAGTTACAAGAGTCAGGGAAAATGACCGATGACTATACTCTGGGAAACACTGCTCTATATAGTCATGAGGAGGGGTCTGGCAGTGGAAAGGGTCAGAGTTTTGATCATTACATTGACTAACTTCTGGAAACAATTTCAACTCTGATCCCTGTACACCCAATTTAGCCTTTGCTGCAAATTGTGAAAGCCAAACCTCTGACAATCTGAGTTTTGAGATGAATGACCTACAACACTTTGAACCCACGGATTTGGAAGAGAGGGACATCCTACACCAGTTGGCACTTTTGAGTGTCAGGGCTAGTAAGTTTTACAAAAGAACTGGTAGGAGGTTTCCAGGATTGCATGGGGGGTTAGAAGTTGGGTTAGATAAATCAAAGATAAATTGTTTCAAGGGCAATAGGATGGGACATTTTGCCAGGGAATGCAAAACTCAAACTGCAGGACCAATTATTACACATCCTAGCCCCAATCCTCAAAGCACTGTCCAATATTCCCAGTTTTCCCCTGCACAACAAATGCAAAACACTGCTCATTTTGCAAATCCTGTAACAACTGTCCCTATTCATTATGTCCAAACCTCTGCTCCATAGATTCAATATGTTCAAGCACCACCTCAAGTGCATGTGCAACAAGCTCCACATGTCACTCAAACTACTCAAACTACTGCTACACCAGCAGAGGTTACACAACAAAGCTTCTTTACCCAAGGTTTGTTGACTGGAGTATTTTGCCTGAGGATTTAACTGATGAAAACTTTGCTCTCATAGCCAAAAATGATTTTGAAAATGAAAATTGGTGTTTAATGGCTCTTGAGACCATAGTTGAAGGTGATGAGTCTGTGGAACAGGAGTCAAAATCTGTTGTGGTTGAATGTTGTGAAGCAGTGGTTACACCAGAAGTTACACCTGTGGTTGGAATGAATGCTGTTGATGTTGAAAAAGACAATCTGTCTGACCCATGGGACACAGATGTGTGTGAAGAAGAATGTGATTTTGCTCTTATGGCTGCTTTGAATGCATCACCTCATATCCTCAAAGATCTATGTTCAGAAAAATGCATTATTGCTTTTGCAAACATAAAACAGGTGAATGAAAACCTAGAAATAAAATTTTAGAAGATGAACTTAAGTTTGAAAAACTTGCTAAAGATTTGAAAACAAAGTTAAGTGAAAAAGATTCTGAAATGAGTAGCCTTAGGCATGAATCACGCATAACCAAAGATCAGCTCCAAACTATGGTAGAAAAATACCAAGTTTGCAAACAGGAGCTAGAATCTACCCAGATCACTTGTGAAAAATAGGTAGAGTCTTGCAAAAATTATGAGCTTATGCTTGATGCTCAAGTCAAGAGCAACATAAAGTTTGGTATAGGCTTTAGGGAATATGACCATGCTTGTGAAAATGTTGCAAAAATTGACCCTGAGCTGGTTGAAATAGTCCCAACAAACTTGTCTGGTGAAGAAATTAAAATTACTGATAAAAAAGGAAACAAAATTGTTCTTGAAAAACCAGAGGTTTTACCAAAAGAAAAAGAAATTGAAAAATATCAGTTTAAACCAACCTGGTCAGATGAATGTGATATTTTGGAAAACTTCAAGCCAATGGACTTTTCAACTCTTGATGGTATAAAAGCACCAAAAGCATTGGTGATCCCTATCAAAGACTTGCCAGCAGAGGTTACATCATCTGCTCTCAAAAAGTCTGTTAGGAAAAGGAAAGAAAAGGTTAAACACTTGTTTTTTAAATTTTGTGAAAAGAAAAAATCATGATATTGCAGACTGTTTTCTTTCGAAAGCTAATGATATAAACAAAACCTGTGTTATACATAAATCTCCTAGATGCGCCATTTGCAACAAAACAAATCATCCAACACAAGAGTGTGTCTATCTAAAAACCTATCATCAAAAGGTAAAAGAGATTAGAGAAAAAGCTCTAGAAAGAGAAATTCAAGTAATAGATGCACCTCCATCAAACCAGTTTCCAAGAGGTAGAAGCCAGCCTAATTACCAAAAGGTTCCTATGACCTATGAGACTTACAAAAAGTCTTCTAAGCGAAGGGTAAATAGGCATCCTCATGGTTACCAACAGTTGATAGGAGGTAGCTCACAGCAGTGGTTACAAAAGCTTGAACTAACCACTGCTCATCAGTCTGAACTTGAGTTTGGATCATCTGATACCCCATCCAAAGCTATTTTGGCTTTGGAGACCCACCTGAACTAATTATTTCAAAACATGTGCAGGGAGCTTCTGCTTGCCTTGACAGTCTTTGGTATGTAGATAGTGGAGGCTCTAGGCACATGACAGAATGTAATTCCTGCTCAGAGATTTAAAGCTCATGGAGGGGGTGATATATCTTTTGGGTATAATTCAAAAGGGAAGGTGTTAGGGTCAGGATGTGTCTCAGCAGGAAAATTCAAGTTTGAAAAATGTGAATCTCATTGACAATCTAAAATTCAACCTTTTAAGTGTCTCACAGATGAGTGATAAGGGTTATAGTTCCTTTTTCACAAAGAAAACTTTCCAAATAGTAGGGCTAGAGGTTGTCAAAAAGATTGATAAAATCATTGCAGAGAGCAAAGCACAGTTGACTGCTCATAGAGTAGGAAATGTGTATGTGGTTGATATGGTAAAGGATAATCCAATGTCAAATGCATGCTTGTTCTCAGTTGCCTCAAGCAAAGAAACATAGCTATGGCATAAAGGCTAGGACACACAAATCTAAAAACCATCTCCACTCTCTCAAAACAATGCCTGGTTCGAGGTTTGCCCTAAAAGCAATTTACTTGTGAAGAGCATTGTATTTCCTGTTTAAAAGGTAAACAACATAAAAGCTTTTACAAGTCAATTGAGGAGTCCAAAACAAGTCAGTGTTTACAGTTGCTTCATATGGACTTGTTTGGACCTGTAAAAATCATGAACTTAAAACACAAAAGATATTGTCTGGTGGTAGTTGATGATTTTTCCAGGTTCAGTGGACTTTCTTTTTACACTCTAAGGATGAAACAGCAAACATTTTGCAAAACTTTGTCAAACAAGTTGAAAAGCAATTTGATCTTCCTGTAAAAATCTTTAGGAGTGATAATGGGACAGAGTTTAGGAACAAGGAGTTGGATGCATTCTGTGAGTCAAAAGGGATTGTTAGACAATATAGCATCCCTAGAACTCCAGAACAAAATGGGGTTATTGAAAGGAAAAAACAGAACTTTAATTGAATCAGCAAGGACCATGCTTGCAGACTCAGGTTTACCTTTGTCTTTTTGGGCAGGGGCTGTAAACACTGCTTGCTATGTCCAGAATAGAGTTTTGATAAACCCTAGGCATCAAAAGACTGCCTATGAATTACTTTACAAAATCAAACATCTGATCTCTTATTTCAAAGTCTTTGGCTGCCCATGTTTCATTCTAAACATCAAGGATTCAATATCCAAGTTTGCAGCCAAAGTTGACTGTGGCTATTTTCTGGGATACTCAACCACTGCCAAAGCCTACAGAGTTTTTAACTCTAGGACCAAGTGTGTTGAGGAAACTCTAAATGTGAAGTTCAATGAACTCTCATCTTTGAAAATCCCAGCAAATGGACCTGCTAAATTGTTTCATTTGTCTAAATTTACATTTGAAGATGTGCCTGTCAAGACTAACCCTGCAGGTACCCCACAATCATCATTTCAAGAGCAAGGATATGATTGCATTCTTCCAAGTTTCAAAATCATTCCTACAGGCAGAGGAGCAGATGTTAGTAGAAATAGTGAAAACTCTGCCAGTTCAACAATGATTAATACTCAAACCTCTGCCAGCTCTCAAAACCAAACATCTGTTGATAAAAGTCCACAACAAATGGACAAAAATCAACCCACTTTCACATCCATACCACCAATTCCTCCACCACCTTTCCAATCAGAGGCTGGACCATCAAATTCATCAGCAGGGGTTAACTCAGATGATACACATTTGCAAGCTTCTCCTCAGAATGCCATTGTTCCATATCAAGGTGAATTGATTTTCCTCAAAAGCCATCCATTGCATCAAGTTATTGGCAACATCAATGAGGGTGTGCTCACAAGAAGCCAGGCCCAAAACATTTGTCTTTTTGCTGGTTTTCTATCACTCACACAGCCTGTCAAGTACCAAGAGGCACTGAAAGACAACAGCTGGGTAGAGGCCATGCAAGAAGAGCTCCTACAGTTCAAAAGACAACAAGTATGGGAACTTGTACCACTGCCAAAAGATGTGAGTCCCATCGGCACAAAGTGGTTCTTCAAGAACAAAACTGATGAAAGGGGTATTGTTGTCAAGAATAAAGCAAGGCTCGTGGTTCAAGGCTACAGACAGGAAGAAGGGATTGACTACGATGAAACTTTTGCTCCTGTAGCAAGGTTAGAAGCCATTCGCCTGTTCTTAGCTTTTTACTGCTAACCACAACATCAAGGTGTATCAAATGGACATCAAAAGTGCATTCCTGTATGGAAAGATCAAGGAAGAAGTATATGTTTGTCAACCTCCTGGATTTGAGGATCACTTTCATCCTGATCATGTCTACAGGTTAAACAAAGCACTGTATGGTCTAAAACAAGCACCAAGAGCCTGGTATGAAACTCTATCCACTTTTCTCTTATCCATTGGTTTTACCAGAGGTAGGATTGACAAAACCCTATTTTTAAAATGGAAAGGAAAAGATTTGATGCTTGTCCAGATTTATGTGGATGACATCATTTTTGGATCCACATGCACTGCCATGTGTGAAAAGTTCAGAAAACTAATGGCAGCAGAGTTTGAGATGACTGCAATGGGTGAGTTGCAATGTTTTCTTGGTTTACAAGTCAAACAAATGCAAAAAGGCACTTTCATTCATCAAAATAAGTATGTGAAAGAACTACTTAAGAAATTTGATATGGATGATTGTAAACCTTGCAGCACACCCATGGCAACATCCAAGCTAGTCACTGTAGATGGCAGAGATGACCTTGTTGATCAAACATTGTATAGAAGCATGATTGGGTCTTTATTGTACCTAACTGCATCAAGGCCATACATTATGTTTGCTACATGTGTCTGTGCCATATCACAGTCAATGCCAAGAAAATCAAGTTCATTGTTGTAAAAAGGATTTTCAGATACATAAAAGGTGCTCCCACACTTGGTATCTGGTATCCAGCTAATGGTAGCATTGAGCTTGCAGGATATTCTGATAGTGACTTTGCTGGATGTAAAACAACAAGGAAGTCCACATCTGGGGGAGCCCAATTCCTAGGAGATTTCCTAGTGTCTTGGCAAAGCAAAAAGCAAGTTGCAGTATCCACATCCACTGCTAAAGCAGAATATATAGCTGCTGCAAGTTGCACTGCTCAAATTTTATGGCTTCAAAATCAACTTCTGGATTTTGGTGTGGCTACCTTGAGGACTCCTCTCAAAATTGATAGTCAAGCAGCAGAAAACATCATCAAAAATCCAGTTTCACATTCCACCACCAAGCACATTGACATCAGACATCACTTTGTGAGGGATTGCTACGAAAAAGTTCTGATTTCTTTACCACATGTCCATTCCAAGGATCAACTAGCAGATGTTGTTAACAAAAGCACTTGATGCTTACACATTTGAGAATTTGATATCTAGGCTTGGAATGCTAAACATGGATTAAAAACAAGTTTTCTTGTGATCCATGTGTAAATAGCAATAAAATGTTTTTAGAAAATCATAAATTCATCCTTCAAAATATTTAAAATTGAATTTTTCAATAAATCCTAAGTCTATTCAAAGCTCTGACAGCACAAAAACACTGTTGTCTAGAAAAATCTATCCACTGATGCAAACCTCTGATAGTGTTTTAAAATGGTCACAACCACTGGCAGTTTTGCTCTAACAGTGGTTAGCCAAACAACTGTTTTCCATTGTCAAACAAAGGTTACACGTGGACAAATGTTATTCGACAGATGTTGCATCAGACGCCACGTTAAGTGCACTTTTTGAAAAACCCTATAAAACCCTGTTCTTATCCCCAAACAGAGGTTTCACTTTTCTTGTGCGATTTGAAATTTTTCGAAGCCCTTTTCTCAAAAATCTTCCAAAATCATGGCTCCTAAAACCAAATCAAAAAAGAAATCGACACAAGAACAAACCCCCTTTATCCTAATCATCAATACACCACATAATTACACTGCTATTCTCGAAGAAACCAATGCAAACACTCGCTATCATCCAATGATACGGATTCTGAAAGAATCAAAATTTAAGCACATGTTGGAAGTCAAAGCCCCAGTTTACATCGACTCTTTAAGAGATTTTTGGGAAAATGCTAAAGTAGACTCATCCGCTGATGGTGTGCCCTATTCCATCACTTCCAAAGTTGGTGGCACAAAAATGAAAATAAGCCCACAATCTATCTCCCAAGTTTTCATGTTAAATGATATGCAACATCGGGTATCATTTCCTTTGAGGGAGATGCAGCATGAGTTTGTTGAAAGAGGTTACACCGGGCAGTTGAAAGGTATGACAATCTTCAAACCCAATTTTCCTGCAGAGATGACATTCTTTTTTCACACATTGCTTACCTGTGTCTCTGCGAAAACAACTGCTTTTAATGAGATTCCTTTAAACATGCAATATCTGGGATTTGCAATATTAACTGAATCTGATTTTAATCTTTCCTAGTTATTATTCAATGATCTCATTACTAATTTTATAAACATTGAAAAAAGAAAAGTTTTTTTTGATACATCCTCGTTTCTTGAGTGTTTACTTGCAAGATCAGATCAAATCTAACGCAAGTAAACAAGGCGCAGTTACCAACCCTGGCAGCCTAAATCATGAAACGTTTACACGAATAACAAATCAAGACAAAGTTTCCAAAACAGAAGCAGAGGAGGCTGAGCCTATTTTACAAGAACAAAATGTTCAAGCTCAACCTTCGGCTGCTGAGCCTGCTGCTCTAGGTGATCAGGGCATCACAACCATTGCCCTGAAACCCACACCTAAAATCTCCAAAAAGAAACCATCCAGAGCATCCCGAAAACCCACCAAACCCAAAAAGGGTCCTCTGGAAGATGAGATCCTAGAGGTTAACCCTGTGACAACACCAAAGTCACAAAACTGCTGCTACTTCTTCACAGCGGATGATTCAAAGATCTCAACCAGGCTATGAAACTCCTCCTGCATCCTCACAAAAGGACCTGGTTGTAGGCACAAGGACACCAAATTATGAAGCTCTAGGATCACTTGGTTCTATCTTCCACAGCCCCTCTACGAGGGCAATGTCGCTTTCTACACAACCACTCTCACCAATGACATCCCTTCCACCAACAATGTTACCCTTGCTGAATGCAATAGATATTGAGCAGACATTATCCAACACTTCTCACAAACTCATCAATGAGAATATACTTCAACCAGAAGCTGGGTCTGACTTATTTCTAATTGCTAGCCCATCAGCAAATGAAGAGGCTACATCCCTTGGGTTACATGTAACCCTTGGTGATAGTTCAACAAAGGCAGCCACTACAATTGCTGAACTCCCAAGTTCTTAATTGGACAGTGGTTACATAGCTAAGTCCTTGTTGAAGGCAACCACTGCTGAGGCTACTAAGGTAACCTCTATTCTAGTGGGAAGTCTCTAGAACCAAGACAAAGGGGCATCTAAGATTGAAGCAAGTGGCAAAACACATGCTCATGATATCTTAGATAAAACTACCACATATGGTAGGAGTTCAGATGATCCTATTAAGTTAGGCGATGAGCTAAAATATCAGAAATTGACGGAGAGGGTTACCAATGTTGAAACCACTGTTGATTAAATTAAAGATCTTTTGAAACAGTTGATCACTATTCAGAGTCAACCCCCTGTTCCAACCACCACTGAGCTTAAATCTACAATAAATCCAATCTTTCAACGGGAAAAACATTTCCTGGAGCAAAAACATAAGCATCAGATGATGGAAACTCAGGAATATGGTTGATGCAAGATACAATGATACTGCTGCAGACATCAAGGCAATCAAAGCCCACTTGCTTACCACTACTGGTAAATCTCCTCCCACTGTCATTTTTGTGAGTCCAGATGAAGCCAAAAAAGGGGGAGAAACCTTTGGGAAAATTAAAGTTGAAGATGGATGATATAAAGGCAAGGCCTACAGTGAATATCCCTAAGCCAGATGGATCAAAGAACCTGACACAACTGAAGGAATCCTGGAAAGGGCAAAGATGTCTTATAAGAAGACTGTGTTTGATGAAGGCAAGGTGCTGGTTGAGAAAAAGATTGATCAGTAGTTAGAAAAGGGAGAGACTGGTACCTCAACAAAGAGGAGATCTTCTATAAAAGCAAGACAACCAGAATCCACACCTCTCAAAACTAAAGTTGCTACCAATCCAACCACAAAAACCTCTGTCATCACAAAATCAACCACATCTTCTCACACAACTCCTATATCCACCCCAACAGATGTTACATCAACTGTTGTGTCAACATCTGTTGACACAGTAGAGGTTGTATAAGATGTTATCACAACCACTGCCATCCTCACCTTTCCCACTTCCACACAGCAACTACCAACACCACCCAGAATTCCAAGCCATCCATCGTCACCATCAATCAGTTTTAAGAGGAGGAAGGTTACAAAGGTCATAATGAAGAAAAGATCCCAGCTCCTTTGCCTCTTGCATCTGCACCAATGTTAAACCTAACCTCTGCTTCCCCAACCACAACATCTGCTCCTTCAAAAGAAGTGGTTCCTGCAGCTATAAAGTTTCCTTTTGATTTGCCGCAGTTAAGAAAGAAATCATATCTTTCTACGCTGAAGAAGATCCAGACAAAAGAATTTCCCATCTCTTCAAGGTTATCTAAAGCCTGCAAACATTGATCAGTATCTGGAACTCAAAGAAAGGCAGACATAGGATATTGCTAAGAAGTTGTCTAAAGGCAAAAGTGATAGAGAAGTGCAGAACCAACTCCAGTTTCAGCTGAGCAAAGTCCAATCACTGGAAAGATTTTCAAAGAATTTATCAAATAAAATTTCTGAAGTAGATGATAAATTTTTGAAAGAAAGGTACATCTCTCATATCATGGAAACCAAGAAATATGTTGCAACTAGGGCACAGTTCAAAGATTGGTCAGTGAGTGAACTTCAAGAAGAAAATGCAAGAATAGAAGAACAACTAAAAGATCCTCACAACAAACTTACATGCCCAGATTGGAACAAATACAAAAAGAATATACCTGAAAAGACCCTGAAGCTCAGAAGAATGAAAGAAGAGCTAATTCAAAATCATTATGGGTCAAAGAACCAGGTAATGAGATGGGGGGGGGAGGAGTTAATAGTGTTGGATACCTACAAGATGCTAGAAGCCAGAAGGAAAAACGATCCATCAATGCCTCCTAAACCTGATTATACCAAAGAAGATGCTGCTCTTAGAGCCCAACTCTCTAAAAAGCCCAGCTCAACATCTGCCCAATCCACACTTGCCTTGCTAAAATGAAAAAGGCAAGAGGAGATGTCAGAGAAGGTTGACAGAGAGTTTGAGGAAGTATTCATCAAGGAAGGTATCAAAAATATGATGCAATATCCAACATATGATAGAAGTACCAAGTTGGCAGAAGATCTGACAAGAATAGCTCCTTTTTCTAACCTCAGCAATAAAGGCTCCTTCAAGAAAGCCTCCAGACCCAAAAATTCTAAAGTGGAAGGTCAACAAAGACACCCACGAATTGACTCTGCTCAAGTCTGATGGTAAAGCCACTAAACTATCCATGGAAACTGCTTATGGGCTTACAGTAGAAGACTTATACGAACTACTAAGTTTAGAGCTTGAGAAGGATGCTGACGACTTAGAATTTCTTAACTTTGAACTACAATTCAAGGGTCAAATAAGAGAATTCTTTCTGAGGAATAAAGATCAAGAATAAGGTGTTTTTGGCATCATCTGTTCCAGGGGAGATTGTTGGGATTGAACCTTTGGAAAGGGATAAATGATACAAAGTCAAAACACACCATCCGAGCTTTGATCCAACCATCAGAGGTTCTAACCGCTCATGAGTATTTACTGCTTTCAATAAACTCATTGCTTCCTATCCTCTGACAGAAGAAACTCCCAACCGCTGATAGAAGATCACAAGAACAGAGGATAGCCAGTAGTGCTTAGTTTAGAATTAGTTTAATTAATGTAACAGTGCTATGCACTGATAGTTTAGTCTAAGCAGTGTTTGTAGTTAGTTACGTTTGTTAGCTGTCACTATCAACCCTGACGTCATTGAAAGACGATCAGTGGTTAGACAATTAGTATAAATAGGCGCTCAATGTAACAGTTAACACTTGCCTTCTTAAAAAGGCCAATTTCGCATATCTTCTTCATTTCTTACTATCAAACGATCGTTATTGGGCTAAGGGGGAGTTTGTGAATCACATGCGATAGTTTAATTACTTGAAAGCATGATGGTGATGAAGACAAACGACCGATTGATTGTTGTAAAAGTTTTCCATTAATCTACTGCATTTATTTAATGTTTTCAATCATTTTCCATTACTTGAAACAAAAACAGCAATCAATTCAAACTTAGATCCTGACAAAAATCAAACATAAGTTCACCCGAACTTAATCAGGGAGAAAATTTCCAAAAGTTAAACACAAGTTCGCCCGAACTTGTGTAAATTCAAAATCTGATTTTTCAAAAACATAAGTTCGTCTGAACTTGTGTTAAAATCAATCTTATTTCTCACAAAACTGCAAGTTCGCCCGAACTTGTCAGTGTACTGATAATTTTTTGAAGTTTGTGAACATGTGTTTTCAGGTAAAATTTGTCTGTTTTTCAAAATGGAAGATCTCCATAACGCATTTGCTGCTGGAGTAGCTCAAGCTTCAACGTCAACGGTTAATCAGATGAATCTCGACAACGAGATGGGTACTACAACTAAACCACCGAAGCTAATGAGTATGGACGAGTTTGAAGATGGAAAGAGAAGTTTGTAAACTGGGTACAAGCTAATCAGTTCCATAGCTGGGTTGCAGTAGAGAATGGGTACAAGTGGCCAAAGGATGAACGCGAACAAGATCTACCATTGATCAAGTTTTCACCTGCTGATAAAGAGGCGTATGTGGCCGAAAAGAAAATGATTAGTCTTATTCAACAATCTGTGATGGAAGATATTTTGATACTGTTACCAGAATGTGAAACATCACAAGATTTGTGGCAAGCTCTTTGTGACAAATTCAAAGGAAGTGATGAGATGATAAAAAGCAAAAATCCGTTAATTAGAAAAGAATTCGAAATCTTCACGATGATTAAAGGAGAGACGATGAAACAGATGATTGACAGATATTGTCATCTAATGGTCCAGATGCGAAGGCACGACATCAAGAGAACTACAAAAGAACAGATAGAAAAATTGGCTGATGCACTTCCCGAGGGAGAGTGGTTAACTTACCTGATAATTTGAAGAACAGTCCGGCTTGGATGCATTTAAAGTTGTCATCTTTCATTGACAAACTAGAAGGTCATGAAATGGAGCTGTTAAGATTGCAAAATCAAAGAATGCAAACGTTGTTCAAGATGTCGGTGTGTATTATAAAGGAGGTGTTCAAGATACTCCGATTCAGTGTCCGAAAATTCAAACAACATTCAGTGCTAATATGAATTCCATGAATTATTCGTCACAGAATCAGAGTTCTCCAAACACTGGATATTCAAGCACGGGTTCAAATTCTTCGTTCCAAAGTCAGAACAATCAGTCGTATCAGACAAACCAATCCAGTTCTGATCCGAATGTGTTTCAATGCAACATTGCCGTTAACTTGAAGAATGTTTTCCCGGAGAAAGTGGCTAAATAACACATAGCACTTCTTGCTACTGTTCTGGAATCGTATGAATACTTAGTTGCTGGAAAGATCAGAAATCCTGAAATGATTGCTGAGGATTACGATCTGGTGGACGAAGAAGAGCTGGAGCTGATGGACATTAAGTGGAGTCTGGCCTCGATCATCAGAAGAGTTACCAAATTTGTAGCGCTAACCGGAAGAGATATCAGCAATTCAAGCAACAAGCTTGGTTTTGACAAGTCAAAAGTCACATGCTTTAAGTGCCGACAAAAAGGGCATTTCAAACGAGAGTGTACAAACCAAGAAGTAAGTGGCAATCAAAATCCTTTTGGAGGAAATGATTACTACAAGAAAGCACTGCAATACAAGCCATTTCCAAGAAAAATTGAAGTTCAAGATCAATCATCCAACACCATAGAAAAAGCCATGATTACTTCAAGTGACAATGAAAGTTTTGATTGGAACAAGTATATTAACAAGAAAACTGGAGTCACTCTTATGGCTGAGATCATGGAAGAGCAGGATATGTCAGCTGAGAATGAAGCGCTGAAGAATGCAATTCTAGAGCAATACATGCAACAATGAGAGGAAGAAGAGATGATTTATCTTGAAGAACAAAGGAAAAATGCAATGAAATCAAAGGCTGAAAAGGTAAATTATGAGGTAAAAAACATTGAGAAGGAAATTGTGAAAGTTGTGGAGGTTGAAAAACCTTGCACAAAGTGCACAAATCCTTGTGAACAATGTGCTGAAAAGTCTAAAATCATAAGCGAAATGACTGTGCATAATGAAAAATTTTGCTATGATTACAGAACAATGAAAGAAGCATATGAAAAAATAAAAGGTACTTATTGTAATGTCGAAAAAGCTAATCTAGAATTAAGTGCTAATGTTACAATGTTGAGTGCAACTGTCATTGAAAAACAAAAAGCAATTAACATGTACATTGACACAATTGCTGAAACAAGAAGAGATCTTCAAGAGATGAAGATAGAAACGTAAAGGGTAAGGCAATTGTTAAAAAGTTACATCACAAACGCATATGTCATTGATCACATTCTTCCTACAATTAAGTCGGAGGAAAATGTTGATAAACCAAAAAGTAAAAAATGTAAAGAGTATGGAAATGTTCCACCGACACTACTTGCGAGTTACTGTCGCAAGAAAGAGGATGGTATTGAAAAGGAAATAAACATAACGCTTTTATCTGAAACCAAAGATCAATTGCCTGAGAACATTGACGTAGTCTATACGAAAACAAACAATGACAGTGAAGCGGTTGTGAAAAATGTGGTAAAGAATTTCTTAGGAAATAATTCCGACGGCAGCTCTGTAAGCGCCAATTCAAGTTTGAACAACTCTGAATCACAATCCGAAGATGACGATACATCGTCTGAAAATGATCTAAGTGATGATCCTAACGTTGTTATGTACAAGGTTAAGGAATCTGATAGATTATATTTCAATGATAGTTTTCCGATTCCGAATGTGAAAGAAGATCAAATTGACAAATTGTTCAAACTTGTAGAAATTTCGTCAGATGATCTTGAGTAAATGAGAAAAGATTTTATCGAAACCCAAAAGGAATTTTAACAACTACCGAAAGAATGGTGGTGATTTTCCTGAGAACAGGAGAGCAGGATTGGGTTTGGAGGAAAATGAAGATGAGCCGAAAAGGAACCAGAAGTCGCCATTCCATGAATACAAAGGTAAAAACATGAAGTTTGTGTATGGGACAAACACGGTTCAAGAAGAAGGTTTGATCGGTAAGCAATCAAATGATGAATTCAAGAAAGAGAAAGAACTTCGGGACAAGGCTAAGTCCACAAGTGGAGTAAAACCCACTAGTAGACATGCTTGTGATACTCGGACTTGCTTCAAATGCAATGAAGTTGGTCACATTGCTCGCAAGTGTCCGAAGTCTAAGACTGTGTATCCGCGAAGAAAAATATTGTCAAAAGATGAAAAACAAAAACAACCAAAGATTGTGAAACTAATCAAAAGGTTAAATAGAATCAAAGAATCTAAAATCGAAGAGAAACCTAAGTGTGAATCAAAGTTTGAAAACTCAATTTTTGAAAAAGGTGAAACTTCAAAATTAAAAGAAAATACAGATTCTAGATTCTATATCAAAAAGACAAGAAGTAAATCACAATCATGGGTTGTGAAGAAAGAATCTTCGTCATCAGAAAGTGATAAGTCTGTTTCTGTAGAACTAAAAGTGTCAAATCAAATGAATCAGAAATTAAAAACGATCTTTCAAAGTCAAAATTCTTAAAACAAACAAAGGTCGAAAAGTCTTCAAAATTAACATCGGACGCAATGTTTGATGATGATTTTGATTACTATGATGAATTTGAAAGTGATTACGATGATCTTTATCAAGTTCAACCCAAATCCACAAAGGTTTGGGTTTCACTTTTCAAGTAGTTACTTTCATGTGCAGGGCTCTAAAAGATCAACATTGTCAGAAGTAGAATCTGGATAATGGAGCTTATGTTACTTAACTTAACTTATTTCGAAAATGTCATATCTTTGTCATTTTGAGGGGGAGTAGTTGAAAAAGAAAAATTTGTCAAGAAAAAATTGTGAAAATCCACAACGTTGAACAAAACACTGAGTTTATGTCAAAACCATTTATTCTTTCATGTAAATGATGTTAATGGTTTATCTGTGTTACAGATACAAATGCAGATGTTAAAAAAGGATCGGACGACGAGTTCTCGTGATCCTCATTAGTTTGTTATCGTTTTAGAATTGAATTTCTTAAACCTAAAATCCAGAAATATGTTTTTGATTTTAGGGGGGGGGGGTAAGAAAAACATTTGAAAAATCAAAAACATATGAAAAAGTTGAAAATTCAAAAACATTTGAAATTCAAAAAGTACAAAAACATTGAAAAAGACAAAAAAGATTTTGGGTAAAAAAGGAAATGATAGTACATCAGTGGACTATCACAGTATGCTAAAGAATTGTAAAGTTTAAAAGTGATAAACAAGTCTTACTGTGGATGTGTCGATAGGCTTTACACGTTCAGTAAATTGTTTCTGAGATATAAACTAAATTTTACAACTGCTTAATCTTGTGAATTAACATCTCTCGGATACATGGACTTAGTACTCCGAAATTTCGTTTGAGAGATTGTCTGATTCTAAGAAACAAGGCCTTTATAGATAGTTGATATCTGGGGTATTATACAAGTTCTTCTGATTATGCGGAAGCAATAGCCTAGAACTTCTATAATGCTTTTGCTAAAAACCCTAAATTGCATGCAAAGCTGAAAAGAATAGAAAGATCTAATCATTTGCAATGCTTAAAAGATTCCATTTTGGAACAACACCTTAAAGACAAGCCTTCATCTCTTTGTCTGTACGGTAGTACTAACCTAAGCTCTCAAGGCCTTGCAAAACCCTGATGCAGATATCAATTACGCTATACTCACCTATAAGAGGAAATCTACGGAATTTTGATACGAGAGTATATTCTGAGATGGAACCATAGTTAAGTCAAGTTTCATAATTCATACCTAACATATCTTTGAATAATTGAGAAATGTGTCGAAGTTTAAGTGGACAAACATATCGACAATCTTGGTAAACGAGTTTAAAACTTAAAGTCTCAAAAAGGTCAACGGTACTAGTGATAAGTCTCAATCAACTGACATGATCCTTAGACACGAATTCACAAAAATATGTTTGTACATAGTTTACTTTGTTCTGTACATAGTTTATTTGCTTTACAGATTAAAATCAAAAAGATTTTCAGTGTGTTTTAGCATAAACCTTTCTAAAAATTCAAAAAGATTTTGTTTCTTCATTAGTTTTTACAAGCCAATGATGGAGAACGGTTCTTCGAAGTCTGGTAAGGTGCGATAATGGTGAAAATCTTAATGACATTTGTTGAAAAATCAAAATGATCAAAAGTGTTGAAAAAGTTTATTAAATTGAAACTTTAAAATTGAAGAAAACTTTAAGTTTGTTCACAACGGGTTGAACCAAGGTCATTAACTTGGACTTGGTAGACAAAGGTTAATCAAGTTCATTAACTTGGACTTGATCAACTAAGTGGATTTCATAATTAAAAATCATATGAATGGTCATGGTCTTAAATGTAAAAGTGTTCAAGGTCATTAATTTGAACTTGAATAACTAAATGATTTGAAAGATGAAAAATGAGATTAAAATTTGAATTGTTGATGTTACAAAATTTCAAAGTTTGAATCTGAAATGATTATTTGAATGTCTAAGAATTTGCAACAGAAACAAAGTTTTAGGGGGAGCATAGCTCACAGCAAGGGGAAGTTTGAAGATTAAAGCATAAAGCAAGAGGGAGCATGGTGTTTAAAGTTTTATCAAGACGAGCTCAAGAAACAGAGGAGATATGAAGATCAAGATGTTAAAGTTTATTCACGGATAAATATAAAGACTCAGGAGCTTATTTGAAGTCAAATGACTGCGACAGAATGACTACATCATCATCCAAGGGGAGTTGTTAGTGCATACATCTGTTGCCTACGACATTGTATATCGAGTTTGAGCGATTAGAGCTTAATCTTTAGAAATGAGGCGTGTTTATGTGTATTAAGGACAAAGTTCGCCCGGAAGCTACATGTGAGAACAAGTTCGGCCGAACGTGTTCTAGACAAGTTCGTCCTAACTTGTTGACCCTCCTATTGAACTTATGTTCCTATATATAGGTGCCTTGGGTTTTCATTTGTGAGAGGTAGCAACTTTGGCACAGAGACGGTGAAGTCTGTCGGATCCGAAACTTGAATGTATTGAACATTATATGATCAATAAACAAACATTAAATGAGTAATTCTTGTTATTCGATTAACACATCATTAGTTTCCGCCTAATTGGACGTTAGATACAAACCTAGGTTCCTATGTAAAGGAGGACGGTCCTAACAATATCCTTTTTCATCCCCGTCCACCAATACCTGGAGCGAAGGTCCTGGTACATCTTGTCGGCACCGGGGTGAATGGAATATCGAGATTTATGGGCTTCGGTCATTAGCAATTCTCGAAGGTTATTACGGCTAGGGATCCAAATACGATTCAGAAAATAATAGATCCCGTTAGACTTATTCTCCATCTGGATTTTGGCACCACCAAGGTGTTCTCAATGAAACATGCGTGCTGGGTTTCGCGAATCAGGGTTTCAGTTTGTTCTAGGCTTGAACGTCATGAGTGCTATACACATAGCTTCGTCGACTGAGAGCATCGGCTACAACGTTTGCTTTGCCAGGATGGTAACGTATCTCACAATCATAGTCGTTGAGAAGTTCAACCCATTTGCGTTGACGCATGTTTAGTTCTTTCTAGTTAAAGATGTGTTGTAAGCTCTTATGGTCGGTGAAGACCATATACTTTGTACCATAAAGGTAGTGTTGCCATATCTTTACCGCAAAAATGACTGCATCGAGCTCGAGATCTTGGGTTGTGTAGTTCTTCTCGTGGATTTTGAGTTGTCGAGACGTGTACGCGATAACTTTGTCTCGTTGCATGAGAACACAGCTGAGACCTAGGTTAGAGGCATCGCAATAAACAACGAAATCGTCATCTTCGTCGGGAAGTGCGCGAACGGGAGCGTCGCAAAGCATACGCTTGAGAGTCTGAAAGGGATTCCTCCTGTTCCGAACCCCAAACAAAAGGTTATCCTTATGAGTCAAAGAGGTAAGAGGTACGACGATTTTTGAAAATTCGGCGATGAATCGGTGGTAGTAACCCGCTAATCCGAGGAAAGAACGGATTTCGGACGGATTCTTTGGAGTATTCCAACTCTTTACAGCTTCAATTTTGGCGGGATCGACGTGGATTCCTTGGTCATTGACGACGTGACCAAGAAATTGAACTTCACTAAGCCAAAATTCACACTTGGAGAATTTGGCAAAGAGACGGTTTCCTTGGAGAAGTTCGAGAACTAAACAGAGATGTCGCGCGTGTTCGGCTCTCAACTTCGAGTAAATAAGAATATCGTCGATGAAAACAATGATGAAATGATCCAAAAAGGCTTTGCACACACGGTTCATCAAATCCATGAAGACCGCGGGTGCGTTTGTAAGACCGAAAGGCATGACCATGAACTCACAAGGGCCATAGCGGGTAGGAAAGGTGGTTTTTGGAACGTCTTGCTCATGAACACGTAGCTGGTGATATCCGGAACGTAAATCAATCTTGAAAAACAAGTAGCACCTTCGAGTTGATCAAACAAATCATCTATTCGGGAAATAGGGTAGCGGTTCTTAATGGTAAGCTTGTTAGTTCCCTACAGTCGATGCACATTCGGAACAATCCATCCTTCTTTTTCACAAAAAGGACGGGTGCGCCCCAAGGTGACGTGCTCGGGCGTATAAAGCCTTTATCAAGAAGTTCTTGAAGTTGGCTAGATAGCTCGCGCATTTCGGAAGGTGCAAGGTGATAGGGAGCTTTAGCGACAGGTGTAGCACCAGGGATTAGATAATACGGAATTCGACATCACGAGTAGGAGTAACCAGATAAATCATCGGGAAAAACTTTAGGGAATTCACAAACAACAGGTACGTCTTTCAAGGTTTTCTTTTCCTTCTCCAGGTTCACGATATGGGCTAGGTAAGCAATGCATTGCTTGCGCAAATGCTTATTTGCTTGAGTACATGAAAGAAACATCAACTTCTTTGAGGGTGTTTCGCCATAAACATGCAGTTGATCACCGTTTGGAAGGGGAAAACGAATCATTTTATCGAAACAAACGACTTTAGCACGATTCTCGCGAAGAAAATCTATGCCTACTATGACATCAAAACTACCTAATTGCATAGGTATGAGGTCGATCGAGAAGTTGTGATTGTTGAGTTCGGGAGTACAATCACGAAGAACGGAGTTAACAGTAACAGTTCTTCCGGTGGCGATTCCGACGTTGAAGGCACTTAGGAGGTTAGTGCGTTTACGTTTTAAAAGTTTTTCGAATTCTAACGATACAAAACAGTTATCGTCTCCAGTATCAAATAAGCAAGAAGCATAAATACCATTAATGAGGAACGTACCATTGACAACATTGTTGTCGTTCTAAGCCTGTCAGTGGTTGATGTTAAAAGCTCTTCCACGCACAGCCTTTGGTTGTTGCTTGTTGCTGAAGCTGCTGCTACTGCGGTTCTTGTTTCACAACACCGTTTGGGCAGACATTGCTGAAATGATTCGGGTCACCACATGTGAAGTAAGCACGTGCCTGAACTCCTGGTGCTTGTGGTTCCTGGTTGACTGGCATATCATTAAGAGGAGCTAGCGATGCTGCGAGAGCGGGAGGAGCTTGCTGACGTGGACCAGTGCGGCAATGCGCCGTGAAGTGCCCATAGATGTAGCAGTTGGCACAAAACGGCAGTTTCCTCCAACCGCATAATGGTAGGTGCACTTGGAGTACAGAGGGTGAGGCCCAGTGTACGCACACTTAGCAGCGGGTGCATTGGGAGTAGCAGATTGGCGAGAATGAGAGTTCGGAGCGAGGACCATTGCGCAGTTCTTGTTGTTTCCCTTTCGCTTGCGATTCTGGTGATTTGACTTGGGGGCTTGAGGTGGAGCAGTATCGGTGCTTGGCTCAATAGTAGCTTGGCTGAGATTCTTGGTCGTGGTTTTGAAAGCTCCAGCCAAGACTCGCTTATCATTGATCTCAGCTGCGAGTTGGTAAGTGTCTTCGATCGCAGTTGGCTTTGCAGCTTGAACAAAGTCGGCGACACAGTCTGGGAGAGCGCGGAGATACTTCTTAATAGCTTTCTCGGTAGTATCCACTTGACTTAGGCAAATGAGGCTGAGCTGCTTGAAACAGCGGTGAGACCAGCATTGTCACCACCATTTTGCTTGATACCCCAAAATTCATTTTCCAACTTCTGGATTTCATGAGTTGGGCAGAACTCTTTGATCATGAGCTCCTTAAGTTCTTCCCACGCGAGAGAGTAAGCTTCATCGTTACCACGCCTGTTGTGCTCGACGGTCCACCAGTCAAGTGCCCTTGACTGAAAGACTCCAGTGGCATTAACAGTGCGGAGATTTTTAGGGCATTGTCTGAAGGTGACTTCAATCGAGTCGAACCAATGAAACAATTTGGTTGGTCCATCTTCACCGGTGAATGCTGCTGGACCGCAGGATTTAAACTGCTTGAAGCTGAAGCGAGATTTCAGAGCATCGTTCTTGGAATCAACTGATGAGTTGCTGCTGACCGCTTGAATTTCGCTGACAATTTACGGGATTATCCTAACCCTTTCCTTGGCTACAAGAGAGGCGATGCGTTTGTCGACGTTGTTGCGTTAAGCGGTACGGCGAGTGTGAGATCCCATGGTTGCCACTGTGAAAGGGAGATTCTGTAAGAATGACACATAGGGAATTCAGACGAGATTTGATTATAATGGGTTTTGTTCAAATATTTATTATTATTATTATTATTGTTATTATTATTATTATTATTATTATTATTATTATTATTATTATTATTATTATTATTATAAGGCACAAAACACGTAAGCACGCATAGCACATAAGCACGTAAGCACATAATCACGTAAGCACATAAGCACATAAGCACATATTTTGCACGTATCCACCTTAGCTAAAACTTGTGTAGCGTGCTATGAGATGCGAGGTATAAGCGTTAATAAGCGAGATAAGCGAGTAGCACCGCGTATGAGGACATTCGCGTAAGAGAGTTGAGTGTTTTAGTTTGGTTGGTGATTATTTAGCGTTTTAGAGTGCGAGAGCTGTGCGAGTTGTGCGTATTTTCGTAAAGCAAAAATCGATAAATCGAGAAATCAATAAAACAAGAATTCGATAAAGCGTAAAATTCTCAAAATTTAAACACATAAACAATAATAAAACTCGATGATGTGTAAATCGGCGATTGCAGGCTTAAATCAATTTGGAGCGTCCTGGGTTTTGAGACAGCGACTACCCAAAGTGATCCGAAAATTCTCCGAGTTCGGGCACACGATTTGGCCTAATAAACAAATGCTCTCGCCGTACAACGGTTAACGACATTTATCCTTCCAGTTACGTCGTGCCCCGAGTCATCGAAATAGTCAAGACTTTGGTGAGATTGAAAAATCGAGGAGTGGAATTAGTTATTAAGATACGGGTTTCACCCCTAACTTAACAACTTCGTTCCATGTTTGTGGTCTTCACCGAACACTCGGGAATTCCACAGGACTAGAGGTGGAGATTTTCGTCAAGGTATGGATATCACTCCTAACTTGACGAAAGAATCTCGTGCAGTAAATAGTACGCGAAGTGAATGATCTTATCGAGAGTTCTTGGTTTTCACACCTAATCCCGACACAATCACTCGTTTGTGTTATGCGAGCGTTTTCAAGCGTGTATATTGTGTTAGCATTAGGAAAGGCTTGTAAGCATTTATGGAAAGTAGTTTAAGCATTTAAGTCGAAGATCAGTCAAGTTGGGTACTTAGACTATAGATTAGGTCGAACATGGCAATTCTACCTAATTCCCTACAGTTATGGCTCTGATACCAATCTGTCACACCCCAACCGATGGCGGAATCATCGGGGCGCTACACTAAGCGGTTCAGATTGTCCGAGAGAATCCATAATGACTATTTTAAAATGACAATATTTAAGCGTCAATTTCCCATACAATCAACATAAAATCATTCCATAATCATTACAAATTCAAGTATTCTCAAACAATTCAAAAGTCGATACCTAATTTATTTCAAGTTTCTAAAGCAAACCCTAAGTCCGTTTTGCAGCGATAACATCCTCAACCTGTTACATACGTTAAAATACAAGTCAATACAATAAAGTAAAGGTGAGCATACAGGTTTAATAGCATAATAATAGCGATAAAGCGTTTGTGCATAACCAACATGTAATACGTAGAGAAAGTGAATCTAAGGAAGCTAACAATAATGATACATGCTAGCCAACACGACTCGATGTGAGTATGCGCGATACGTGTTCACAATAGCGAAGACGCACGTAAAGTAAATTTGCGAGCCTTAACAACCCCCGAACCAATCGGGTGCTGAGTCCAAACTATAGTACTATCGTTGCTAAGGGTGGTCTACAAGTCCTCATATTCACACATAGCAAACAAACATTCAACGATTCACGTATAACATGCAGGAGCGGTTAGCGTTAAAAGAGTTTTAGAGTTGTGTGTAGCGTGTTTTGATATAGAGACGTATGTAACACCCAAAAGTGCATTAAAGCGAAAAATGGTTCAAGTATACTGTCGGTGCTCAACGAAGAAACACGAACTACTGTGGATTGAAGGGATCGCCGGATCAGCCTGTAAGTGAGAACAGAAGTACATCCGTCTTCCGAAATGCTGAAATGGTCGAAGTGTGAAGGAGCAGTGTACAAGTTCGGGCGAACTTGTACTTTAAGTACAAGTTCGGGCGAAGTTGTGCTAGAATCTTTTGGAGAAGTGCAAGTTCAGGCGAACTTGTCACCCTTTACTGAAGTTTAGTACAAGTTCGGGCGAAGTTGTATCTGATTCCTTAGAATCAGTACAAGTTTGGGCGAACTTGGTGTTTTTTCTTCAGATTTGGTACAAGTTCGGGCGAAGTTGGCACCAATTTGGTGACAACTTCGAGCAAACTAGTTCATTTTTGGGGCGAACTTGACGGGTTTTGGTCCAAAATCGCGCGTTTTCATGTCATTTGCTGAGGAAATCGAGTTTCCATCTGTCACACCCCGACCCGCAGCGGAATAAGAGTCGGGGCATAATTGGGTTATCACCAAAGCTCATGATATTTACTAATATGTTTCATATTTATTAAATTCAAAATTACATCCTCAATATTCCAAACATGTTCATACAATTACAAAGAAAGATAATCAACTAAACAATCCAAAGTCTAAACCGGTTTATTCTTCTAAGCATCCTATATGTTTCTTGCTGCAGCTGGATCACCTGTATCATGTGTAAAAATGGGGGGTTTTGGGTCAACATAAGTTGGCGAGTGAACCTTGTTAGAAAAACATTTATTATTGATTTCTTGTTATATTTATTATGGAAAATTGTGCAATAATCATATGTGAGCAAACGTGAATAATCATACAATAACAATAACCATAACAAACAATAACATACAACAACAAACCAACTTGCATGAATATATAACATGAATGATACTGTATATGCAGGGTAACGTCACGTTCACGCTCATAGGTAATGGGGAACGGACGGCCTATGATAAATGTCTGTGCGATCAAGGCTCAATCAAACGGAGCCGATCGTATGTTGGAAACGCCTCGTTCACGCTCATAGGTAATGGGAACAGCTCAACGCTCATATGTAATGGGGAGCGGCGGCCTATGATAATGTATGTACTGAAAATGATAAATTTAATCTAAACAATAACCACACAAATAGTTGATACATATTGAATACACTTTTGATCATGGACATGATGGATGCAGAATTGTTTAAATGTAAATAATGATAAGACACATGATACACCCCAAAAACGTCATTAAAACGGGAATTTGTAGAGATTCACTCACATTTGGTGCGTTTGGTTGAAGATGATGAATGCGCACGAGTTTAGAGGGTTGATCGAAAGAGGATTAACCAACCTAAATAATAACGAAAGGTATGGTAAATAAGTGAATTTTATTAATAATTTTAATAGGATTTTTAATATATTTTTGTGAGTTTAAGGCTATTTTCTAACTTTAAAAACATTATTTTTAAGTATTTTTAATTGATTTTTAAATTAAATAAATAAATAAAAATATAAAAAAATGTTGACTTTTTTTGACTTTGACCGTTGACCATGACTGTTGACTTGTTGACCGGTTCGGTCGTTTATATTGTTGCACTGAGTGAGGTTCGAACTTGTGACCTCCCGTACGCGTGCACGCAGCTCTACCAACTGAGCTACGTGACTAACCCGAAATATTTATGTTTTTAATTATATTTATATACTATTTTAATTTATTCAAAATTCATTTATTTTTAAAAAGGATTTTAATCATCGAACCGGCGTGCGTAAACAGGTCTCGAACCCGGACCTGTGGTTTAGTGTTGCACGCAGTCCACCGCTGGACTGTGTGTCTAACCTGGTTAATATACTGATTTTTATTAAACTTAACATCTCTCTGTGAGTTGATCCGGTTGAGTTAAAAAGGAAACATCTTTATTACAGAGAATGAGATTGCGTCAAGGATGGAATCGCGACGTGTGATAAATGTTTACACACAGTCCACCGCTGGACTGTGTGTCTAACCCGGTTTAATATCTCGTTTTAATTATACTTATACAATAGTTCAACTTCATCTTCTTTGTTCAAAGATACAGACAACGATTATTCAACTGTTCTAGTTATATTCGATTGACAAACATATAATTGATTAAAATGAAATGGACACGGAAGGTTTTGGGAACGAACATACCGGAAAAGTGATCTTTTCAGAACTCCGGCGAAGTCGTCGGCTCTGTTTTTATGAACTTCGTCTGAGCGGACCAATTAACAGTTTTGATTAGCTAGATGTGGAATTGAAGTACTAAACAGGAGTTATCAGAAGGTTTAAAAGATTATACCGTTTCACAGCGCAATCTAGGAATTTTCAGAAGTTTTCCGGCGAGTGCTGATTATCCGATATCGTCGCCTGGAACTGATTCTGATTGAAGGCTTTGAGTTAGCAAAAGCCTAACAACTGATAGAAGATGGAAGAACTGAGAAACTTACCGTTTTGATGGAAGACACGGTTTTCCGGCGAAAGTCCGGCGAGTTCAAAAAGCGATTCCGACGATCAGAAATTTGAGTAAAAGTGAAATTAGAGGTTCTGTGAATGTTACTGAGTCGCGAGATGATGATTTTGTTGAAGTAAATCAGGAAGTGAATGTTTTCGGTTATAAAAACCGAACATCACATGAATTCAAGTTCATTAACGCCTGAATTGATTAAGAATGTCGGTTTATCGGTTATAATCAAGAATCCGCGAGCACTCAACAGTCCTTGGACGTTTGATAGCCGATAACGGTTTCAGTTTGGCGCAAACAGATTGATTCATGGTTGAAGTTATGTTTTAATTGTTTCCTAGAATTCACAAAGACATCATGTGGCGGAGTGGTTGGATGAGTGTAAGTTAAGTTGCTAGGCTTCCCGGCTGACCCGGGTTCGAATCCCGGCAGCCTGTTTTTCTTTTTATTTATTTTATTTTTACTTTTTAACAATTATAGCTTATAAATTCAAAATTTTTTATTAATTATGTATCGTTTAAAATTATAATAAGTCATAAATACGCAACAAAATTTTTATAACTTGATATCCGATTACAAACGAAACGGGTTTGGAAAACCCGTTTTTCGACAAATGTTACAGTATCCCCTACTTTTAGAAATTTCATCCCGAAATTTAAGTAGTAGTGGTAACAGGAAAAAGATGCGGGTATTTTTCGCGCATTGAGTCTTCACGTTCCCAAGTAAACTCAGGTCCCAGTTTCGACTCCCAGCGTACCCTAACAATTGGAATACGACTCCGTCTTAAACATTTTTCTCCGAAGTCCATGATCTCTACTGGTCTTTCAATGAAGTGCATAGATTCATCGATCTGAATATCTTCCAGGGGAATATGGAGGTTTTCATCAGCGAGGCACTTCTTCAAGTTTGATACGTGGAATGTGGGGTGAATTCTGTTGAGTTCTTCTGGTAGATCAAGCTTGTATGCTACAGGTCCTACTCTTTCGAGTATCTTGAAAGGTCCTACGTAGCGTGGTGCTAGCTTGCCCTTCTGGCCAAACGAACTACTCCCTTCCACGGTGATACTTTTAAAAGTACATGATCACCAATGTTAAACTCCAAAGGCTTCCGTCGTTTATCTGCATAACTCTTTTGACGACTTTGAGCCGCTAGAAGATTGTTTCGAATTTGATGGATCTTGTCTGTGGTTTCTTGAATCAATTCTGGACCGGTGATTTGAGCTTCCCTAATTTCGTGCCAACATACTGGAGATCGGCACTTACGACCATATAAGGCTTCGAAAGGTGCCATGCCGATACTTGAATGATAGCTGTTGTTGTACGAAAATTCAACTAATGGTAGATGAGCGTCCCAATTTCCCTTGAAGTCTATGACACATGCTCGAAGCATATCTTCAAGAGTTTGAATGGTGCGTTCAGATTGTCCAGCAGTTTGAGGATGATAAGCGGTACTGAGGTCTAATCGTTTACCCAAAGCGGCTTGTACGGCTTGCCATGTTCGTGAAGTGAAACGACCATCACGATCTGAAATAATGCTTAACGGTACACCATGACGGCTTACGATTTCGCTGATGTAGATACGAGCTAACTTCTCGTTCTTGAAATCTTCGCGGATCGGAATAAAGTGAGCTGATTTTGTAAGACGATCAATGATTACCCATATAGTGTCATACCCACCAGAAGTGCGAGGTAACCCGGTAATGAAGTCCATGGTTATGTTTTCCCACTTCCATACAGGTATTTCAGGTTGGACCAGAAGTCCTTAGGGTCTTTGATGTTCAGTTTTTACTTTGGAACATGTAAGGCACTTGGAAACAAAAACAGCAATATCCTTTTTCATTCCAGGCCACCAGTAGGTGTATCGAAGGTCTTGATACATCTTGTCGGCTCATGGGTGTATAGAGTATCGTGTTTTGTGCGCCTCATTCATAAGGAATTCACGAAGGTTGTTGTGGTCAGGAATCCATATGCGATCTAGATAGTACAGAATACCGTCGGATTTAGTTTCAATTTTAAGTTCAGCTCCACAGGATAGCTCCTTTCGTACGTCGTCTTCCGTTACTGAAACATGTTGGGCTTCTCGAATTTGATCGTTGATGTCGGTTATGATTTGCGAACATAGAAGACGAATGGAGTTCGCATAACCTTTTCGACTGAGTGCATCGGCCACCACATTTGCCTTGCTAGGATGATACCGAATTTCACAATCGTAGTCATTAAGAAGTTCGACCCATCTCCGTTGCCTCATGTTTAACTCCTTTTGGTTGAAGATATGTTGAAGATTCTTGTGGTCAGTGTATATTTCACACTTAGTACCGTAGAGGTAATGTCTCCATATCTTAAGAGCGAACACAACGGCTCCAAGTTCTAGGTCGTGGGTGGTGTAGTTCTTCTCATGAGTTTTGAGTTGTCTAGAAGCATAAGCTATCACCTTTCCTCTTTGCATTAGAACACAGCCTAGTCCTTGCCCTGACGCGTCGCAATAAACCACGAAGTCATCACAACCTTCAGGAAGAGTGAGAATAGGTGCATCACAGAGTTTTTGTTTAAGGGTTTGGAAGGCTTCTTCTTGTTTGGGTCCCCATATGAAGGGTTTTCCTTTATGTGTTAGAGCCGTGAGTGGTACAGCGATGCGGGAGAAATTTGAAATGAAACGGCGATAATAACCAGCCAAACCAAGGAATGATCTTACTTCGGTTGGTGTACGTGGCGCTTGCCATTCTTGTACTGCTTTGATCTTTGAGGGGTCGACATGTATTCCCTTGTCATTGACGACATGCCCAAGGAATTGTACCTCTTTTAACCAGAATTCGCGTTTGGAGAATTTGGCGTAGAGCTTTTCATTCCCTAAGAGTGTAATGATGAGTCGAAGGTGTCGTTCATGATCAGACTTAGACTTTGAGTAAATGAGGATGTCGTCGATGAAGACTATAACAAAGCGATCGAGATAGGGTTTGCAGACTCCATTCATTAGATCCATGAAGACAGCTGGAGCGTTGGTTAGACCAAATGGCATGACCATGAATTCATAATGACCATAACGAGTTCGGAAGGCGGTCTTTGGGACGTCTTCTTCATGTACTCTGAGTTGATGATAACCAGAACGAAGGTCGATTTTTGAAAAACAGCTGGCACCTTGAAGTTGGTCAAGAAGATCATCGATTCAAGGTAATGGGTAGCGGTTCTTGACCGTTAACTTGTTGAGTTCTCTGTAGTCGATGCACATGCGAAACGTTCCATCTTTCTTCTTCACAAAAAGGACAGGTGCACCCCAAGGCGAGGAGCTAGGACGTATGAATCCTTTGTCAGTCAGCTCTTGTAATTGACTGGCTAGCTCTTGCATTTCGGATGGGGCTAACCTATAAGGAGATTTTACAATTGGCGTAGCTCCAGGTATGAGATCAATGCGGAATTCGACTTCTCTCACGGGAGGAAGTCTTGAAATGTCGTCAGGAAAAACTTGTGGAAAATCTTTTACTACTGGGATGTCTTCAATTTTTTTCTCCTTGGTTCCCTTTTTGACGACATGAGTTAGAAATGCGACATAATTCTTGCGGAGATAATTTCAGGCTTGAAGACAGGAAATTAACTTGAGCCCTTTCGAAGGGGTTTCTCCAAAGATTCGCAGAGTCTGACCGTTTGTAAGAGGAATGCGTATAAACTTTTCGCGGCATACAACTTCGGCATGATGATGGCTAAGCCAGTCCATACCAATTATAATGTCAAAGCTTCCCAACTTCATAGGTATGAGGTCAACTGGAAAATTGTGATCGTTTAAGGTGAGAGTACAATTGCGTATAATAGAGTCTAATGAGACCGGTTTCCGTCAGCAACTTCCACCGTTATGGATTCCATGAGTTTATCACGAGTTTGGTTGAGGATGGGTTCGAATTCTAAGGACACAAAACTTTTATCCGCGCCAGTATCAAATAACATGGATGCATAACTACCATTGATGAGAAACGTACCTTTAACCACATTGGTGTCGGCCCTAGCTTGATTGGCGTTGATGTTGAAAGCTCTTCCTCTAGCAGGTGGAGGAGCTTGGTTAGCTTGATTCACCGGATTTGCTTGAGCTTGAGCATGTATAATGTTCACCAAGCGTGGACAAGTGTTTCTAAAATGGTTTGGGTCTCCACAATTGTAACAAGCCCGCATAGGTTGCACCATGGGATAGTTGGGTTGGTAGTAGGATTGGACTATATGTTGGGTAGGTGGTAGTAGTAGAGGTTGTTGGGCTTGACCCACTATCTGATGATGGGTTTGGGTTGAGGGCTGGTGGCGGTTCGTTCGCTGAGGTATGCGACAGGTTTGAATGGTGTGACCTGCGCGACCACAACCGGTACAATGTTGGCAGGGATGATCAGGAAAGTGATGGTATTGGCAACGGTTGCATTTTGGGTATGGGCCGGAGTATGGCCTTTTATATGGTGCAGGTGAGGGGGCAACTTGGGTAATGGGTGCAGCAGGGATGGGGAAATTTGTTTGTGTGACAGCAAAGTTTCTGGTGTTACGTTTCCTCTTGTTAGCAAACTTTGAGGAGGAGGTGGAATGGTTTGAAGTTTGGCCCTCAACGGGGGCTTTCTTTTTCTCATCTTTAAATTTACCGTTGCGAATTTGATTCTCGGTAAGCTCGGTAGCTAGTTCCATAGCAGCTTCAAGTGTTGCAGGCGAAGTGCTGAGAACTGAGTCTTGAATTTTCGAGGGAAGGCCTCGAATATAATGTTCGACTAAGCGGTAAACTGGGGTGAACAAGTTAGGGACCATTTGGTTCAACTCTAAAAACCTCTTGTTGTAGGAAGTATGATCTCCCTCCTTTTGCTTCAACGAATGAAATTCATCCTCTAACTTTTTGATCTCGCTTCTAGGACAGAAGCGTCTCGTCATGATTTCCCTTAACTCCTCCCACGTTAAGGCCATTGCATCTTCGATTCCTCTCTTACCCTTTTCGTATTCCACCAGGTAAGAGCTACCCCAAATAGCCTCCCGGTTGCGTAACGTACCTTGCGATCCTCGGGACAATCGCAGTTGAGGAAGGTGTTTTCCATTTCCTCAAATCAGTGGAGGAGAGCAGTGACACCTTCGGTCCCTTCAAATTTCAGAGGATCGCAAGACTTGAAATGTTTATATGAGCACTTTTTGGAAAGAGGGTTGCCGATGTTCTGGTCTTCTTGCTGGGGAGGATTGTTGGGATTTGTGGCTAGAGCTTGTTGGACTTGAACTACAATATCAGGAAGCACCGCGGCCATTTGTTTTGCGATTTGGATGGCCAAGCGTTCGTTTGACCTTCCTGATCTTCTACCCCCTCGTTGTTGCCTAGTCGACATCTACAGGAATATACATAAGAAGATTGTGAGTTTATGGAGTCTTTTTAGGTGTCATGTGTCTTAAAAAAAATAAAAATAACATAAACATCAATAATGCAACTACATCCATAGGATGTCTTGGGTTTGCTCATGTTGGGCCTCAAATGTACCCCATACCTTCACCTGTATAGTAATGTGGGCCCCCATGGCTATTGGCTTAGTAGGATTCACATTGGTATTGGCGGTTTAACACTCGCATCACCCGAATGAAAACCATGAAATATGTTTACGAGATGTATGGTCGGAAGGTGTCCAGGTGTAGACACAATGACAACTCAAAGTGGGGTTAGCTCACACGACGTTTGGTATAGCATGCTTTGGCCTAATAGGTCCTTCGTACTCTCATCGTTAGTCCCCAGGTAGGCAAACTGCTCCTTTATTTTGGATTTATACGAATGCCAAGCCTAGACAGGACGTTCCGACTACCGGTACTTGTACCCTTCCAGTTACTACATGCCCGTCATGAGAACTCACTTTGATGTGATTTGAAAATACAAAAATCATTGCAAAAAAAAATCATGGAAATGATGTGGTGTGTGCTTTCATGGATATGATATGTTATGAGAATATGATTCATGATAGGCATTGTATAGTAATATGTACTTATGAACATGCTTACATAACATTGAATGTAACATTAAACATAAAACATATAAACATCATGAATTTTGCATGTAACACACAAAAATTTTTAAAAATTCTAATCAACTATAGCATAGGCTCTAAGGGTCTAATAACCTATCCTATATCCCTATAGTCATGGCTCTGATACCAATCTGTCACACCCCGACCCGCAGCGGAATAAGAGTCGGGGCATAATTGGGTTATCACCAAAGCTCATGATATTTACTAATATTTTTCATATTTATTAAATTCAAAATTACATCCTCAATATTCCAAACATGTTCATACAATTACAAAGAAAGATAATCAACTAAACAATCCAAAGTCTAAACCGGTTTATTCTTCTAAGCCATCCTATATGTTTCTTGCTGCAGCTGGATCACCTGTATCATATGTAAAAATGGGGGGTTTTGGGTCAACATAAGTTGGCGAGTGAACCTTGTTAGAGAAACATTTATTATTGATTTCTTGTTATATTTATTATGGAAAATTGTGCAATAATCATATATGAGCAAACGTGAATAATCATACAATAACAATAACCATAAAAAACAATAACATACAACAACAAACCAACTTCCATGAATATATAACATGAATGATACTATATATGGTGGCAACGTCACGTTCACGCTCATAGGTAATGGGGAACGGACGGCTTATGATAAATGTCTGTGCGATCAAGGCTCAATCAAACGGAGCCGATCGTATGTTGGCAACGCCTCGTTCACGCTCATAGGTAATGGGGAACAGCTCAACGCTCATATGTAATGGGGAGCGGCGGCCTATGATAATGTATGTACTGAAATGATAAATTTAATCTAAACAATAACCACACAAACAGTTGATACATATTGAATACACTTTTGATCATGGACATGATGGATGCACAATTTTTAAATGTAAATAATGATAAGACACATGATACACCCCAAAAACGTGATTAAAACGGAGAATTTGTAGAGATTCACTCACATTGGGTGCGTTTGGTTGAAGATGATGAATGCGCACGAGTTTAGAGGGTTGATCGACGAGGATTAACCAACCTAAATAATAACGAAAGGTATGGTAAATAAGTGAATTTTATTAATAATTTTAATAGGATTTTTAGATATATTTTTGTGAGTTTAAGGCTATTTTCTAACTTTAAAAACATTATTTTTAAGAATTTTTAATTGATTTTTAAATTAAATAAATAAATAAAAATATAAAAAAAATGTTGACTTTTTTTGACTTTGACCGTTGACCATGACTGTTGACTTGTTGACCGGTTCGGTCGTTTATATTGTTGCACTGAGTGAGGTTCGAACTTGTGACCTCCCGTACGCGTGCACGCAGCTCTACCAACTGAGCTACGTGTCTAACCCGAAATATTTATGTTTTTAATTATATTTATATACTATTTTAATTTATTCAAAATTCATTTATTTTTAAAAAGGATTTTAATCATCGAACCGGCGTGCGTAACAGGTCTCGAACCCGGGACCTGTGGTTTAGTGTTGCACGCAGTCCACCGCTGGACTGTGTGTCTAACCTGGTTAATATACTGATTTTTATTAAACTTAACATCTCTCTGTGAGTTGATCCGGTTCAGTTAAAAAGGAAACATCTTTATTACAGAGAATGAGATTGCGTCAAGGATGGAACTCGCGACGTGTGATAAATGTTTGCACACAGTCCACCGCTGGACTGTGTGTCTAACCCGGTTTAATATCTCGTTTTAATTATACTTATACAATAGTTCAACTTCATCTTCTTTGTTCAAAGATACAGACAACGATTATTCAACTGTTCTAGTTATATTCGATTGACAAACATATAATTGATTAAAATGAAATGGACACGGAAGGTTTTGGGAACGAACATACCGGAAAAGTGATCTTTCTCAGAACTCCGGCGAAGTCGTCGGCTCTGTTTTTATGAACTTCGTCTGAGCGGACCAATTAACAGTTTTGATTAGCTAGATGTGGAATTGAAGTACTAAACAGGAGTTATCAGAAGGTTTAAAAGATTATACCGTTTCACAGCGCAATCTAGGAATTTTCAGAAGTTTTCCGGCGAGTGCTGATTATCCGATATCGTCGCCTGGAACTGATTCTGATTGAAGGCTTTGAGTTAGCAAAAGCCTAACAACTGATAGAAGATGGAAGAACTGAGAAACTTACCGTTTTGATGGAAGACACGGTTTTCCGGCGAAAGTCCGGCGAGTTCAAAAAGCGATTCCGACGATCAGAAATTTGAGTAAAAGTGAAATTAGAGGTTCTGTGAATGTTACTGAGTCGCGAGATGATGATTTTGTTGAAGTAAATCAGGAAGTGAATGTTTTCGGTTATAAAAACCGAACATCACATGAATTCAAGTTCATTAACGACTGAATTGATTAAGAATGTCGGTTTATCGGTTATAATCAAGAATCCGCGAGCACTCAACAGTCCTTGGACGTTTGATAGCCGATAACGGTTTCAGTTTGGCGCAAACAGATTGATTCATGGTTGAAGTTATGTTTTAATTGTTTCCTAGAATTCACAAAGACATCATGTGGCGGAGTGGTTGGATGTGTGTGAGTTAAGTTGCTAGGCTTCCCGGCTGACCCGGGTTTGAATCCCGGCAGCCTGTTTTTCTTTTTATTTATTTTATTTTTACTTTTTAACAATTATAGCTTATAAATTCAAATTTGTTTATTAATTATGTATCGTTTAAAATTATAATAAGTCATAAATACGCAACGAAATTTTTATAACTTGATATCCGATTACAAACGAAGCGGGTTTGGAAAACCCGTTTTTCGACAAATGTTACACCATCCCTCCAACCTTGAGCTACTGAGCAAAACATAGGCTGGAGATGTCTTTTGGAGTGAGTTTTAGCCATTTTATAGAAACTCGGGCTAATCCGGGCGAACTTGTCGGTTCGTACGGGTTAGTCCAGTTTGTGCAAAGTGACGATATCGTCCTTGTGCTTCCGGATCTAAGATCTTGCTTGACAAACGCCTTGTTCCACTTCATAGTGAACGAAACATACGTCACCTAGTCCGTATTTTGTGTAAAATCAATTTTTTAAACAGTTTTTCTTAGATCTCACACTTGGTGAGTCGAAATCATCAAGATTTCTAGCTTGGGAAGCCAAAGCTAAGCCCAAATACACTCGTTCAGTGTATATCTATTATGTGTCATAGTAGAAAACGTTGTAGTTTGCATAAAACGGGTTGATTCTTACTTGGAAATCAAAGAAATTCGGTTTTGGGAGCTCTGGAGCGAAGTTGCAGCAAGGAGAGCATGAATGGAGGTGCTGGGTATTTATAGGTGAAGAGGAAACAAGGGCTCATACATCAAGTTCGAGCAAACAAGTTCGGGCGAACTTGTCACAAGTTCGGGCGAACTTGTCACAAGTTCGGGCGAACTTGTCACAAGTTCGGCCAAACTTGGCCTATTTCCCTTGTTTTGGTCAAGTTTGGGTGAAATTGGCACCCTGTTTCCCCCTGGTCAACTTCGGGCGAAGTTGGGGTGTCCAACTTTGGCCGTACTTAGCATGGTGGCTAAGTTTTGTTTGTTATTTGATCGTTAAGTGTTCGTTCGGCTATTCTGTTCTTATTAGATAGTTATGTTAAGCGTTTTAGCGAAGCGTTAAGCGTTTTGAAATAATAAAATAATGGATTTAGCGATTTTTGCGAGTGAGAGCGTTGCGATAGCTAGTATAACCATAAATCATAAAACACACATAACACATAAGTAACATAATGTAACATAATTAGCCACGATTCGAGTTTGCGTTGAGAGTTGCGAGTATTAAGCGATTAAAATGCGATAAATAAGCGACGTAATATGCGTTTCAAAATAATTGTAAACCATTATAATAAATCTCAGAGTACAAACGGGTTTAGAAACAAAATAAACGGTAATAACAGAATTCGGATAACAATTTGAAAGATCGGGTTGTTACAGTAGGAATGTTCACTCATCAGCAGGAACGTTCACTTAGCTATATGAATGTTACTTATCAGTTGAACTTCCATTTTAACGTAAAATTTCCATATTTCTTCAATACTTATCCGTTTCTCGCTTAACTTGTTTCTAAATGTCCGTAAAATGTTTACCTACATATTTAACTAGAAATCCTTAACCCAGATTCATAACTTTTATGAATTACGCAACCATTACCTGATTTATGTGCATCCGTTAAGGAATTTAAGCACTTAAACTTCAATCTTGCTTTTTTTCTTTCCTTACCTCCTATTTCCACACTAAGACTTCTATATATCTTCCACCACAACTATATTTGTGATGGATTTGTTATAGTAAAATCATCTATTCCGAATTCTACCATTCTGTTTGACAATTTAGAAAAAAGACCCGTTAAGAGGTATTAAACCAAAGGGCTTATGCTTTTCACTTTTACACTACCGAAAGGGTCTACTCAATTATAAAACTCATTCTTAAACTACTCTTAAGGGTCGTTTGCTTGATTTACCATTCGAGTGCGTTTTGGTCAACTTTAGCCTCTTTTTTACGACAAATGGCTTTTAACAACATATTTTGACCAAATGTACACATTTTTACCGTAATCTATTTAAAATCGAACATAGTGTCTAAAATTTAAATCATTAGATTTACCTTACTTTAGGTAATCCAATGTTCATTCATGGCTTGTTTAACTCTCATCGGACCTTAAGTCCTCAATGAGAGTTTGACCCATTACACATACCTGGCTCGGGTCATAGCATTAACCCATTTAAATACCTTGCACTATTTATTACTAATTAATAGCAACGCAAACCATACGCTATTTCTCTCGTTTGGCCTAATGACCATTTTATCATTATGAGATGACATCTATTTACCATCTCACTATTTAATTTGTTTCGGTTTCTACCGTATGATCATATTACTTAAAGTCTTTTCTTAATTCGTTCGTCCCATTATGGCTTACGCCATATGGTGTCTTTTTTTCTTCAAAATTCAATATTTATTTGTCAACTCGTGACCAAATTACCATTTTACCCGTTATAGTTTACACCATGAGGTAACTTTTCAAAACTCTCTGTTTATTCGTCATTACATGACTAAATTACGGTTTTACCCTTTTTACCATTAAATATGGTTTATTACTATTTTCACTTGTTCCGACTCGTATTGATTCGCGTCGGAACATCGTATTTCAAAATCCCATTCCAAATACCTAATCGTTTATTCTTAGTCAAATATATAAGTAGACGTACTACTTTAAAGATGTAAGCTTCACTTACCTTGAAATTCGATTATGTTTTCCACGCGTATTAGATCCGTTTGACCCGCTTTTTCCCAAACTTCCACCTAGTTTGTCAAACGTCAAACTATCATTTGTCATTCGCAAGATGATTAGATTAGTCATCATTTATCATGACTATTCCACCATATGGATTTTATATCTAAATTAACATTCGATCTTATTATAGGTCAGTTTGACTTTTAAAAGTCAACTGCCTATTTACACATACAAACCCACAAATAAGTTTAACAACTCATTTAGGCATTTCGTTAATTACCCGGTAAGCACTATTCTTAAGCCACCATTATAGCTACGTTCCCTAACCAAGTTCACACAATTGTTAATATCAAGTTAACATTGTTTCTACCATCATATGCTAATCTATCAATTATTATACAAGAACTTGGAATTGTTTCATTATCACAAAACAACCCATTTCTTCATATGTGTGAAATCTATCCGAACATCAATTTTTGCCAAAGACTTTAAACATTCTCATACACATGATGATTTCTAGCATCTAATAACATGAGTATTTCATCAACTCAATCATATCATAAAAACCCACTTCATAGTCTACTTGTTAATCACTTACAAGTAACCTTATATCACATTTCATAATTTCCTTATGTTTAACGAAATTTAGCATACATCTATGCCTAATTTCATCTTTGGATCATCATCCAACAATCTAATTGCAAGTAATCTACTTGTCTCAAATTACAACTTTCAGCAATCTAAATTTTAAGACATACCTTATAATCCCCTTGACCAGGTGATCGTTAAAATGCATTCATGCATTGATTTGGGTCTCGAATTGATCTTCAATTTGGTGGACTAAGCTTGAACAAGGGTTTTGCCCTTGTTTTTTCTCCTGAGGATCGACCAACACACACACACTATGTGTGTTATGTTTTAAAACACAAGTTTTCTTTTTGGCAGCTTTGGTCCCTCAAGTTTAGTTTTGATTAGATGAGACTACAACTCATTGTTTTATTACTTATTTACATGTTATTAACTAGGTAAATTTGTTCCTAGTTATTTTATTTACGGGTTCACTTTTACCACTAACGGTATTTTACCCGCTCTTTAATGTTAATGTGGTTTGATTACCAAACCCGTTTTTGGGGTGTTACACCCATTCACTTTACCCTTTTGCCATTCCAGCTATAGCTGGGTGGTAGAGGCTTTCGCCTCTTAGAGAAAAGACCAGGATTTAAATCCTGACATGAGGTGTAATTTAGTATTAATTGGTGTAGTTTAGGAGTAGAAGTTATGTAACCTTTGCCTTCAAAAAAAATTCACTTTACCCTTTCACCTCGATTTTCGCAAACTTGTATGTCAGGTAGTAGTCATTGAAATTACAAACAAAATTTCACCTCACTTCTCACAAACTCGTATGTCAGGTAGTAGTCATTGAAATTACAAACAAAATCACAAACCGATCAAGCTGATCAATGAAACCAATAGTGCCCTAAATACACTTAGATCCTTTTAACTCTACATTGAAACTATGGTGTAGGTTATTAGCACGATTATTATAACTGATTGGTTAGTGGTGATCCTACCTACAAGGTCGAGGGCAAACGACTTCACATGTTATAAAAACTTGATTTCAATGATTCCAATTTTTACTTATTGGTCGAGATTAATCTCCACTTAGAAAATGTTTAATAATAGTCTTAACTTTGAACATATTTTCCTACAACGATCTCATACTAAGTAAAAGTTAACTTAGTTTTTATTAACGTGGACCGCTTATGTGGCAAACAAGTCAAAGTTTTGATGACATGAACTGCTTAGTAGCAAATAAGTCAAAATTTTGATGACTTAGATTGCTTATGTGGTATAGTTTTAATACCGTGAAATGCTTACGAGATTGCTGAAGGAAAATATGTTTAAGGTTGTGACTGTTGGTAAACATTTCCTGAGTCAGGACTAATCGCGGCCAATAAATCAAAGTTGAGACTATTAAAATCCATTTTCTTTTAACTAACGTATAATATTTTTAATGATGGCTGCTGTTATTTTGTTACGTGATTGAAATAAATACAGATAAATAATTAAGTGAATAACTTTATATATGTCTAAGCTGTTGATGTTTCTTTCTTTATAATCCATGAGGTTTGAACATGTTTGTCATTTTCATCCAAAATATTTTTTTTACAATATAGTCCTTTACTTTGAAATTTTTTGCCACTTTCATCCAAACATCTAATTTACTTTATTTTTTCTATCAACGATTTGGATGAAAATGACAAAAAAATTCCAAATCTCAGGGACGATTTTAGCAAAAAAGTCAAACGTTTGGATGAAACTGGCAAAAAATCCCATAAGCAAAAAAGTCAAACATATGGTATAAAAATTGTTTTGGATTAAAATGACAAATATACCCAAACCTCAGGGACGATTTTGGCAATTTACTCTAAATTCTTTTTTTTCTCTTTTCTCGACCATGTTGCAAATAAATTTTTAATATATCTTTTTTTTTCCTTGTCAATGTCCAAATTAACATCTTCTTCAACTGTATTTTACAAAACATATTCTAGAAACATTTTCTAAGATGTTTTCTACAATATATCTAAGGAATATTGGATTTTAATAATCCCAACTATTCGTCGCTGGCCGCCATTAGTTCTAACTTCAAAAATAACCACTGGCATTCTTAACTATTGACACATTGGCCACCAATGGACCCTGACTAACAGAAGCCTAACACTGTTAGTCTCTGGTCGCGGAAAACCGTTTTTGGCTAAAAAAGGTTTCTAAAGGTCCGATCTAAGGTTACAAAGAGGTTGGGATGAAGATATGTTTTCCGGCCAAAAAGAAGTTTTCCGGCGAAAAAATGAGTTTTCTGGTGACTTCAATAGTTGGGGCTTTTACTAGAAAAAGGTTCCCCAAGATCCGTAATAAGGTTACAAATAGGTTTGGGAAAGAAATGTTGAGTTTTCCAGCCAAAAACGTTTTTCCGACGACCGAAGACTAACGACGTTAGGGTTCTGTTAGTCAGGGTCCATTGGAGGCCAATATGTTAATAGTTGAGACTACTAGTGGTTATTTTTTAAGTTGGTATTGTTGGCGGCCAATGACGAATAATTAGGATTACTAAAATCCAATATTCCTATATCTAATAATAGTTTTTGAAGGTTTTTTACTTTCTATGTATTTAAAAGTTTATATTTTATCATATGATCCAACTCAAACAAAATTTTCTAACGTCAAGTTGATCATAGACATCTGAGCACCAAAACAACCATCCTTAGTGGAAACCATTCTTGTTGATGTGAAAATTTCTACACCAATTTTGTTCATCTTAATTACAAATTATATAGTCTTATACTCTTATATGTATAAATGGGAGGAGGATCAAATATAAACCACATTTCACATACAAACTGTAAGAGCTATTTAAAAAGTGTCAAATGACATCCAACTAAGTATAGAGAAATGATAAAATAATAACCTAGATAATATCAATTATATTGAATTCCCTATAGTTATGATAACAAGCAATTAATTCTTTATTTGGATCTTCCTCTTGTTTTCAATGTGCTGATTAAGAAAAGTGCTAATATCATTCACATATGTGCTAAAATCAATTATCTTGATTAATTTTCATGTGTTAATATAATTTAAAAGTGCTACTTCTATGTATGTATTGTTTTGGTATGTGCTAATTTAACTTTTTTGAAGTGCTAGGATCTGGTTTTACGATTTGTAGGATAAATATGGTTTGTACCGGAACCAACTCCGTCCTGGTTTTGCATACTTGAAATGCCGCTTATCAAATTTTAACAAACTTAGAGCATTCTGATGTGCTAAAAATAGTTTAGTAAAAACAACTAAATTAACCTAACTTTAGACTCTTAGTAATACTCTAGACTCACTAAAAACACACTAAACTACTAACCAGCAAGTGTACCGATCGACTCTAGTATAGCTAAAGTAAGTCCGGATATCGAACCCACGAGACTCTATTGATTTAATTAACTACTCTATTTAGACTCTGACAGACACGGACTAAAATATTTGTTTATTTGATGAGGGTGATTTCTAAAAATTCCTAATAAAGCAATTAAAATTAAACTAAGAGTTAATTACTGTTTTCGTCCCTGTGGTTTGTCAAAAATCACTATTTCAGTCCATTAGTTTAAAAATTGCGATTTCAGTCCATATGGTTTCACTTTCGTAACCATTTCAGTCCTTGTGGTGTCACTTTCGTAACCACTTCAATCCATTTATTCTGTAAGTACAGGGACTGAAATGGTTGTGAGGTGGACTGAAATGGTTACGAAAGTGAAACCACAGGGACTAAAATCATAATTTTTAAACTAATGGACTGAAATAGTGATTTTTGACAAACCATAGGGACGAAAACAATAATTAACTCTTAAACTAAATTAACTAAGTTAACTAAAGAATACAAATTAACCTGGACTTTACTCAAACGGTGAAAGCACTACCTAGACTCGAATCCTGGTTGATTTTAGTAACGATTTTATTTGGAAGTTGATTAATGAGGAACCGGGATCATAAAATTCTCACCTCTCGGTATATCTACTTGGACCCCTAACCCTTCTCAAGAGCAAGCTATAGCACCCTCGAGGTTGTTGAGATTATCGATTATTAGACTCTCTGTCGAGACACCTAATGGGTTTATAAAAGTATCCTACAAGGCTCACTCACTGTCGAGATCTAAACCAAGGATAGACTCATTTTCTTAATTGGACTTGCTAGACAATAGCCAATGGGTTTACTTCCTATAAAGCTCCTACCTTTCGGCTTAATGACTTAGACCTAGCAATAACCTCGCACCTTGCAGCTATTGACGATTAGTAGAGCACTTGATTTTATAAGATTACCAATTATTGCTTTTAAGGTTAATTGTGCACGAGAACCCTAAAGACTCTAGCTTTATTACGTGATATAGATAGTCACCAGAAACTAGAACCTAACATGACTCTATTATGTGATAAAGACCGTCACCAAGATTCATGTAAAGCAATAAATAATAGCCAAACAATATCAAGTACGCAAGCACACCCAATTAATAGAAAAAATCGTTTACAACTTATAAACAATCCTCAAAAATCACAAATCCATAATAAAAATCGAAACTTTGTCAATCATTCATCTAGTCTAGGTAGTTAAAAAGGCTTAGCCAAACAAAGTCATGAAATCCAAAGAAAACAAAGAGTATTCAAACAACTAAACATGGTAAAGTAAGAAAGTAGCGAAAGTAAGGACACCCGAACGTCACGAATGCGAACCGAATGCTTCCTTGACTTCAATCTTTAATCCAATAGCTTTGAATGCTCGAAAACCTCTGATTCCATGCCTCAAAATCGCCCAGGTTCTTGCTAATTCGTAGCTCAGGGTTTTTTTTAATGATAAGATTATGTTTATATATAATTCTGCAGCAAATCCATGACCCAACTCTTATACATTTGCAGATAACACCCTCTCGCGGGCCGCGAGAAGGGTAACCCATGTGATTCACGGCCGGTGACCGCCAGAATGACATCAGCAACAATAATAGCCTCTCGCGGGTGGTGAGAGGCACTCCCCTAACAACTCGCGGCCCGCCAGAAGCTCTGAAATCAACAATTTCGACTCGTTTCAGCTCCCGAGCCCTCCAATTCATTCCAGGACTCGATGTTTTCGTATTTTAACTCGTTTTCTTCACTTTTCAGCTGTTTTAAGCTCACAAGACCTGCAAAACACAATTGAATCAAAAATCTAACTATTCTACGGAAAACGAAACTAAAACTAATAAAAACATACAAACTGAACATGATAAACTGCTGTATTTTACAATACATCACATTCGCAATGAAACCCTTAAAAATATGTGAGAGGGTTTAGTTATATTATGAGGAATGGTTGGTAGTGTTTTTGAGTGGTTGTGTGGGAAAGTTACTGTTTATCTATAAATATATGGGAAAAAAATTCCGGAGAGAGAAAATTGTATAAATATTTTAATATTTTTAGAAAGGGATAATCACGAAAATAGCCTTGACCACGTCGTCTTTTCCAAAATGGTCATTTGACATGACTCCAAGAGCCGTTTCACGAATCCACCCTGCTCAAAATAAAAGTTGAGAACTTTCCTCACGACCAATCATCTATTGCCACGTGTTCACTGGAATGTTTCTATCCCACTGGACTGGAATGTTCAGTCCCTGTCTTCATCACATGCACCTCTGTTCAGTCTCTGTCTTCTGCCCTAATATGTCTCTATCCACTCCCACCCTACTCCCTTCTCTTCTTCACCGAGCACCACCACACTGCAACTACCACCACCCTCAACGAGCACAACCACCTCCACCCAACACACAACCACCACCCGCCCTCACCGTGAGTACCACCATCCTCCACCCACCACAACCACCACCCTCACCGAGCACCACCACCCTCCACCCACCGCAACCAACCACCACCCTCACCGAGCACCACCACCCTCTACCCACCTCTTGAAGCATATGTGCAAATCGAAGTTCAAGTCTTTATGCTGGTAAATGTGGTGTAGCTCCCCTGTATCAAGTTTTGTTTGATTTGTTGTTCTGTATATAAAGGAGATAGAGAGAGAAAGATGAGAGAAATGGTTAGGGTTGGCAAGAGAAAGTGAAAATTTATACAAAGCTTTGTTGTTCTGCATATCTTCTTGAAAGAGAGAGGCTGAAACAAGATAGAGAGAGAAAGAGGAGAGAGAAAGAGACTCAGAAATTTCAATAGAAAGAGAGAGAGAGAGTGAGGGGACAACAGTGAACACGTGGCAATATGTGATTGGTCGTGAGGAAATGTCTTAACTTTTATTTTGAGCCGGGTGGGGATTCATGAAACGGCTCGTGGAGCCGTGTCAGATGGCCATTTTGGAAATGACGGCGTGGTCAAGACTATTTTGGTGAT
Organism: Scalesia atractyloides; assembly: GCA_947069175.1. Taxonomy (NCBI): domain Eukaryota; kingdom Viridiplantae; phylum Streptophyta; class Magnoliopsida; order Asterales; family Asteraceae; genus Scalesia; species Scalesia atractyloides. The sequence continues at coordinate 43,976,484 of CAMTDV010000014.1, forward strand.
TTTCCGTTTTAGAAATGGTTGAGAGTAAAGAAAGAGAAAAAGTAATGATAAAGGTATAAAAAATATTATTTAATTCAAAATGAGAGAGAAAAAGTAGTTATTTTTAGTGAAAATATATGGATATATATGGATTTCATTGTGAATGTTGTTAATAGATTCTATTTATTAACAAGTACGTGCATATAAGCATATAAAAAATAGTGAACTTGTAAATTCAAAATGATTTGTTGAATTTTTTACGATAACTAGTTAGATGTCTCACCCGCGTTGCGGGGCGGTGGCCGAATAATGAGCGAGTGTTAGGCAATTCATTGACACGGAAAACAATTAAATCAAGTAAACGAATAAAAACATAACACTTTTATAGTTTTGCTAAAAAAACTAAAACAATGGCAATACTGTTATTCTTAACTAATGGAAAGTTATATTTTTTCACTGGTATAAAATCGTAATTTGCCAAAAGCTAAAGTTATGCCAATTCTGGAAATTGAAACCAGGGGCAAAAGTGTAAATCAGCGCAAGGGCGAATTCATACTTTTGAACGTATGGCAACCACGTAATATAAATTTAAATTAAAGGCATAACCGTAATTTTAGGTGGGAGGCGAAACCATATTTTTATTTGAACCGAGGGCATAATCGTAATTTTGAGTTGGAGCTAACAGTGTAATCTTATTTTGAACAGGGGCAAAAACGTAATTTTTAACTGAGGCCGAAATCATAATTTTTTAACGGGGAAAATCATAATTTTAAGATGGGTGCGAGAACATATTTTCTTCATTTGAACAGGGGTGAAAACGTAATTTTGAGCTGAGGGCGAAATTGTAATTTCAAGTCATGGGCGAAATCATTATTTCTGGCTGGGGCCAAAAGCGTAATTTTATTTTGAGCAGGGGGCACAATCGTAATTTTAAAGTGGGGGGCGAAATCGTTATTTTTGGCTGGGACCAAAAGCGTAATTTTATTTTGAGCAGGGGGCAAAATCGTAATTTTAAAGTGGGAGGCAAACCCGTAATTTTACATCGTAAACAAATAATAAACGGTTGGTTTAATGAGGGAGTGCCATGCCAACTGCCTGACAGTATTTCGGGGGCAAACCCGTAAATTTACAACGTAAGCAAATAATAAACGGCTGGTCCAATGGGGGAGTGTCATGCCAGCTGCCTGGCACTATTCCTTTTTTTTTCAGGTCGTAGGCGAAGTCGTAATTTTTGGCTGGGGCCAAAAGCATAATTTTATTTTGAGCAGGGGGCAAAATCGTAATTTTAAAGTGGGGGCAAACCCGTAATTTTACTGTATAAACAAATAATAAATGTTTAGTCCAATGAGGGAGTGTCATGCCAGCTGCCTGGCACTATTCCGGGGGCAAATCCGTAATTTTACAGCGTAAATAAATAATAAATGGCTGGTCCAATGGGGTGTGCCACGAAACAACTGGTCCAATAGGAGTGGTACAAGGGGAGTGGTACGCCAGCTGCCTGACACTATTCCCTTTTTTATTATAAAAGTACTGTTCATTATTGTATTGATAAATGCGTGTTAAAAACAATAATATTAAAATACCATATGGAAATAAATAAGGAATTTAAAAATAATACTATAAAAGGAATTTAAAAATAATACTATAAGAATTTGGTCTTGATGATGAGTCTGACCCACGTTCATTCTATGTTTCGGATTCAATATTGGTTCAAACTACGGTATCATCGACTCTTCTACTCAAAAGAAGAATTCATAATTATCTAATTAAAGAAGAATTGATAATAAATAAAACTTTATTATCTAATTAAATGTTGGAATAATTATATTAAATAATTAGCCAATATACATTTTTTGGATGGCAAAAAACTAATAAAGTGAAAATGATACCTAGGATCGGACGAATATTTCGATTTAGAAGGGGCCCGTATAAAAAAACAAGAATTTGTTATAGTAGAAGTCGGGCCACACGTTAACTGATTGTGCACATACGGAACCACCCCTTACCCTCCTTTTCGATTTAATCTTTACGTAAAGAAGTTGAAACTAGAAGTTACTTGGCTTAACCAATTTTCCATAAAATTTAAATGGAAATATAGATGACATGGTAAAATAACACTAATAAAGAAAATAAAATTATATGTTTTGTCTTTTACCTTAGTACCATTTATTAGGTAAAAAAAAATAAAATTATACGTTTGTCTTTTACCTTAATACCTTTTTTCAGGTGGTGTTTTTTCATGTGAAATTGACGAGTTTTGTATTTAACGTTTTAAAATCTTGCATCTTACGTCATATGGCCCAAACATAGTTAATTTTTCTTGTTAAATCTGATCATGTGACCCCATATAAATGTATTTTTGTCTTTTCACATCCTAATATATTAATAAACTTTTTTTAAACATATAAAACACATCCACCCCTTCTCATCCACACTATCCTTTCTCCCTCTCTCTAAAAACCCGGACACCCCCTCTCCCTTTAAAATCCCACCGCCAGTCCGCCACTCATACACCACCACACATCCACCACCGCCCCCCAACTACAACCACCCTTCATCATCCTAACCAACACCACCATCCTAGACCCCACCGTCAACATCACCAAATCAGTCCCCTGTTCAGACCCACACCCATCCAGCCACCCACATACATCGTCGTTCATCAAAACCCGATAAATTACCCACAAATTATATCAAACAATCACAAATCGCTATACAAATTTTACAACTTACAATGCACAATCGCGATTCCGAACACACAAAACAACAAATCAAAATAAAAATCGACAGGGACTTGTGGTTTAGGAGGTTAATTTTGTGCGATCGTCTTGTAGATATCTCTTCGTTTCTCGAATACAACAATGTTGGAAAATACACTCTGATTTGGGGACGCTCATGCAATAACCATTGTTAGTTTACGCATCTGATTTGGGGTTTCTATGGTGGGTTTGTTGGTGGTCAGATGAGGGTCTGGTAGGGTTGGTGGTGGTCGGCAGGTGAGGGTTGTGGTTGACAGAGAGGAAGGGATATGGAGAAGGTCTGATGTGGCTGGTTGTGACGGGTTACTAAGGTGGTCTGATGATGAAGAAGATGATGTTGGTTGTTGTCCGATGAAGAAGATGGTGATGGTTGTTGTAACGCCTCGCGTTTTGATACTTTCTACTTATGGCAAGCTAGTGTTGAAATTCTATTTTGGGGAAACCTTTGTATTCGTATTCGTCTTTTCATTATAAGCATTTTAACCGAGACTTGAATCGTAATGGAATAAACATGTTTATCATTGTACTTGTTACACACATTCATACATATTATACTTGTTCCTACAATACATACACATGATACACATTCACGAATACATGAAATACTTGACAGTACGCAACATTTATACGATTATGCATGCTTTATACTCGATGTTTATACTCGATCTCAATCATACCATACTTGTTTATACACTTAAGACATGTTACTTAGTCTCATAATACAATAACATGTCCCAAAAATGCCTTAGAAAGGCATTAAACCCGTAACATAACCACCAAATAACAAAAACTGGGATTTTACCCGGACTAGACCCCATGCGGACCGCATGGGGGAGTGGATGCGGTCCGCATCCATGTCTGAGCGGGCAGAAACTTTCAAAACTCGCGTTTTGCACGAATCCCACACTTCTAACACCCTCCAATCACCTCCAAAGCTCATTAAACACCCTTCAAACCAACCCTAATCACCCCTCTATAAAACCCAAGATTCTCCACCCATTTTCCACTTTCATAACTCATTCATCTCTTCTAAATCATCTCAAGAACACACATAACTTCCAGATTCGGGCAGATTGTGTAAGCTTCACAAAAGTGAGCATAACTTGCTCAAAACTTGACCTTTTCACTTGATTCTTCTTCCTACTTTGGATAATCTTTGGGTTGAATTCCTAGGGTTCTCCATGGAGAATCCAAACAGGAAATGCCCCGAAATTGTCCATAAACTTTCAGTTTGAATCAAAACTTTTCAAAACTTGTTTATGTTCATCCAACTTGAGTTAATCTCATCTCAAACCTATGTCCTATGCTTACAACACTTCTTGTGGTTGGTTAGGCGTAAAAACAAGGTTGAGACATTCAAACAAGAGGAGTTATCCTCACAATAATTCGGTTTTCATAGAGCTTCAAGCTCACAAGTGGTGCAAGTTCATAACTTGTTCATGTGTGTCCACCTTGGTTAGCCTTGGCTATCCTAAACTTTGAGACCACACATCACTTGATGATTTTCATCATTATCTCAAGTAGTATACTAGCTCTAAAGTGTCACAACCCCGACAAGTCGTTGACATGTGTCCTTGTGTGCTCTCCGGGTTGTATTCACTTGGCTACTTGATATCATGGTGACACACTTTACTATTCTTGTCATTCACATTCTTGTTTATGTTATTCATTCATGACCCTCCTCGATTGTCCATGACAACTTGTGTAGTGGTGAATCGTATAATGAGGTTAAATGGATGTTCATCATCCTACCTCCGTGCTTGACTTACTTGAATATTTAGAGGTACCAAAGTGGATGGTTCATCCTCCCACCTCCTACATGATATTATATGAATATGTATATACTATGGACTATAATACTATCCTAAAACCGAAACCTTGATAATGACTAAATAATCACCTATCAAGTTATTAAGTTTATCACTAAAGTACATAGTTCCCTGTCACGATTCTAATAGGTCTTGAGCCTATGAAACCATATTAACCCCTTTTCGGGTTATCATAGTGTTAAGAACAAGTGGTATGTCTTAGTGAATATTTTCATACATAATACTTTAACCCTTATTTCCGTAATCTTGCTCGAATAATCCAAATCTACCGTTGCACTTCTAACTAATGCCTATGTGCTTTTTGTAGAAGGACAAGGTGCCAAACTCTAAATATCACAACAAAGCTCTCGGGATTTCTTATGTGGAACGCTTAGGAAAACTGTGAGTACACTCGACCCCTTTATCGTTTTAAATCACTTTTAGGTTGTAACATGTTTACCTATCAAAATACACATATCACAAACTCATGCTTTACATGCTCAATCCTTATACATGAATACTTGTTATGCCTAGATACATGCTTGATTACACATGCTTGATCATTAACTTAGCTAGCCCAACTTATCATATATAGCGCTATAGGAGTAGCACGTCGCCCGTCGGGGTTATGTTAAGATATTCATTCTCATTTTAGTCTTGCCACTTTTGTGGCAAGGGAAACTCGATCTCATTAAAACTTTTGTGGAAACTTGGGGTTTGATCTAGTATTGCATGATTAGTATGAACTTTGCTTACAATTACCATAGGGATTCGAGTTACACTTTTATACTTATGCTATGTATCACCAAACTTGTGTACTCGCCTTTGCTTTTGCATTGAACTCGTATTTTTAACATGTTGCAGGTTGATGAAGATTTTGACATGAAAATTGGAGTAGTGATGATGCTTAGATACACATATAGACGTTAGGTTTATAAACTGTTCTATCAAATTTTGCCTTGTTATTGTTGTATTTGAAATTCCTTGTATTGTATGACAATGTTATTATAAATGAAATATGGGTTTATTTAAATATTGTCACCAATTAGAATTTATGAGCGATTAGCAATCTCGTTTCGTCTCACTCCGATGTTTCCGCCATCGGTTGGGGTGTGACAATTGTGATTTGATATATATATATATATATATATATATATATAGGGGAGGGTTATCTTGAGAACGCTAACTATTGCGAGAACCGTGAGAACAAATGAAAAAACTAATCAAAAACAATTTTTTTTAATACAAACCTCACTGTAATTAAAATACGACATCAACATAAGAATTTACAACATCAAATAATTCATTCTCCCCTCAAAATCACTCTTATTAGATTTTTTACATATGTGTAAATATAACAAATTTACACATGTGTAAAAAAAATTATTTACGACTTCACGTAAATTTAAACATGTAAATAAAATTTCTAACATTGTATTCGAATAATAATGATAAGTGTAAAAAGAAATTTTGAATTTGAATTGTCTTTAACCAAGTTTTTATGGTTTTTTCACTCGTTCTCATGTTTTAAACCAAATTTTCATGGTTTTTTCAACTCAAATAAGTTTTTATTTTATCCTTATATACATTTTATCCTTATATATATATATATAAAGGATAAAATGAAAACTTATTTGAGTTGAAAAAACTCAAGAAATTCTTGTAAAACCTTATGTAACATTTTTATTTATTTTTTCTAAAAAATAGGGAATGTAACATACATATATTTGAACATTTTTGTAAACGAAAAACAAAAAAAGGTGAGTAGTTTTTTTTAAATGTTAAAAATTCTATGTTACATAATATATATGTCCAAAAAAATTAACATATAGATTTTGAACATTTTTTAAAACTAGTCGGCGCTTTTTCACAATTTTTTATAAAAGTGTTCAAATACATGTATGTTACATTCCCTGTTTTTTTATAAAAAAATAAAAATGTTACATAGGGTTTTCTTGAGTTTTTTCAACTCAAGTGTGTTTTCTTCCTATACTTCACCTAGGGTGAGGTTCCTGTAAAAATGACTTTTTTTCGTGAGAAGGCTTAGGAATTGACATTTAGGCATCATATTTTGGACTTAGGCATGATGTTTTAGGTTGTTTTGGCAAGAAAAACACCAAACATAACAATTTAAAACACAAATAAAACCCACTATTTAACGTTCTTGGCATGGTGTTTTAAGTATTAAGCCTATAATTCATTGCATTGTGTCTTAAATTATTATGTTAAGTGTTTTTCTTGCCAAAACAACCTAAAACATAATGCCCAAGTCAAAACATGATGCCTACATGTTAATCCTTATGCCTTCTCACGAAAAATGTCATTTTTACAAGATCCTAACACTTCAGCTATATATATATATAGGGAAAGGGCGTAACATGAGAACCGCTTTGAGTTGTGAGAACCATGTGAACTAGGCATTTAAAAAAATCTAAATCAGTAAAAAAAATGTCGCATGCAAAAATTTACATCGGTTGTAAAAAAATTAAATTGTCGTAAACAAAATTTACATTAAGCGTAACTACCGACTCGGCATTTTTTTGCTTTTCTACAGATGTGTTTATAACATTTTCATCTACATTTGTGCAAAAATAATGGCCTGTTGAGATTGAGCCCTACAAAAGAACAGATGATAGAAAGTCAAAATATCTATTAATCTTTGATCCAGAATAAACATAGTTTACAAGGTATGCTGCCATATACCAAAGACTGTTAAGAAACACTGATGAAGACAAAGCTCTGCTATGAAGATAATATCTGTTGATGGGAACCTCTAATGAAAACCAACAGAGTTTAGAATAGCAGTGTTTATCAATGTAACATTGTCAAGATAGCAGTGTTTATCAATGTAACAGTGTCAAGATAGCAGTGTTTAGTGTTAGTAGGGTTTATAGTTTGTTATTATGTTAGATGTCACTTTCATGCTGATGTCATCATAAAGATGCTCAGCGGTTTCGCATGTACTATAAATAGAACAGTGCATGTACTGTTCTATTCGATCATTTCCATTTGCTTAATCAAATTACTCTCTTCTTACATTCTAAATGAACAATCAGTGCTCTTAGGCTAAGGGGGAGATTGTGAATTACATGCATACGTGATTACAATTACAAAAGCATGATAGTGAAAACAATCTCTCAATTATTGTGAATCAAAGTTTATCATTCCGCTACATTTACATCTTTTTATCATCATCCATTATTTTCATTTAAAAACTTTTACAACAATTTAAAACTCAGATCCTAACAATTTGATGTAGAGTAGAAACGATAAGTAAGATCAATCACGTTGATTCTATGAATACCCGTGATGATTGTCCCAACCCCAAAATTCAACCCAAAGGGCACGGAATTTGAAGTGAAAAACTGTTTTTTTTTCAAACTGAAATCCGATCATTATCACCTCATAACCAACATATTAATAGAGTTATAAATTCGAAACAGGCAAAAAACTAAAACAAAACAAAAGTAGGCAAAAAGCCCAAAAAACATAAAAATGAAAAATACTCATAGAAATAAGCCTTTTTTTGGACCCGAACGTCCACCCAAACCGCCAAAGGCGTTTGCAGCAAAATGGGATTTTTCCTCATGATCGTTTTGACTAGTCGCACGCCCAAAACGGACCCCCGTAGCCCAAGTTAGAGCCATTTTAGTGAAGCCCCATTTGTCACGCGATCTTGGGCCTCCAAATATAACATGGCCCGCTCCTCCACACTTGGGCCCGCATCATTCCCCTGGGTAGACAAAATTCAACCTCGAATTACCAACAGGTTCATCATCAGAAGAATCCCCATAATAAGGCAACAAATGCCTCACATTGAATACATCAGAAAAACGAATGTGACTAGGCAGCTTTAGACGATACGCATTCGGGTTGATCTTCTCCACAATTTCAACTGGTCCAATCTTCTTAGCTGATAACTTGTTGTATTCTCCAACGGAAAAACGATCTTTAGTCAAAACAGCCCAAACAAAATCACCTTCCTCGAAGTCAACATGTCTACGTCTCTGATCAGCAGCTTGTTTATACTTCGAATTAGCTTGGGTCAAATTATCATAAACAACCTTATGTACCTAATGTAATCCTTCCACAAAATCTTGAACCCTCTTTGGGACAGGCCCAGAAATAGAAAGTGACATCAAATCAAGTGGTCCCGGGGCTGACATGAATAAACCACCTGATACGGGCTAAATCCGGTGCTCCGATTGACAGCATGATTATGGGCAAACTCAGCTTGGCATAACTTTTGATCCCATGCCTTCACATTATCACCAACTAAACACCTCAGCAAATTACCAAGTGACCTATTAACAACTTCAGTTTGGCCATCAGTTTCGGGGTGATACGCACTGCTGAAGTTGAGTTGAGTGCCCACCATTTTCCACAAACTACGCCAGAAATGGCTCAGAAATCGAGTATCCCGATCAGACACGATAGAAGAGGGTAGTCCATGCAAACGGTACACATCTCGAAGGAAGAGTTGGGCCACATTAACAGCATCAGTCGTCTTCTTGCAAGGAATAAAATGGACCATCTTAGACAACCGATCCACCACCACAAAGATAGAATCATTACCCCTCTGAGTACGGGGTAACCCCAACATGAAATCCGTACTAATATCAACCCATGGTTGTGAGGGGACAGGCAAGGGCATATAAAGACCTGCATTAGTAGCTGTGCCCTTTGAAACCTGACAAACACGACACCTTTTCACATAACGGTCCACCTCTTTCCTTATAGTAGGCCAAAAATAAGAACCTACAACCAGTTGTAAAGTACGATCACGACCAACATGCCCTTCACCATGTAACTCCCTAATAATCTGCAAGCGAAGACTAGAATTAGGGATACATAGTTGATTCCCCTTGAACAGAAAACCTTCATGTAACAGAAAGTCTGACTTTTTCCCAGTACCCACATCCTGCAAAATAACTGAGGAAAATGGGTCAGTGGCCAACTGCTCTCGAATGACCTCTAGACCCGGCACAACAACCTTCATGGATACAAGCAGATTACTCCTCCTGCTTAGGGCATCAGCAACCCTATTTGAAACACCAGTCTTGTGCTTGACCACAAAAGTAAACTTCTCAAGAAAGGCCAACCATCGCCCATGCTTATGAGATACCTTGTCTTGAGTACGAATATGCCTTAGGGAATCATGATCAGTGAATAAAACAAACTCTTTATGAAACAAATAATGATGCCAGTGCTTTATAGCTTGGACCACTGCATAAAACTCCAGATCATAAGTGTTGTACCTCAACTTTGGCCCAGATAACTTCTCACTAAAATAAGCAATAGTCCTACCACCCTGACTGCATAAAACTCCAGATCATAAGTGTATGTCCAATTCCGACATTTGAAGCATCAGTATGAAGTTCAAAAACTTGAGAAAAATCAGGCAATACCAGAATCGGTGCTGAAGTGAGCTTGTCTTTCACAAGTTGAAAAGCCAACTCTGCCTCTTCTGTCCATACAAACGTCTTCCCCTTTATACAATCTGTCACCGGGGCCATAATAGAGCTGAAATGAGGAATGAACCGCCTATAGAATGAAGCAAGCCCATGGAAACTACGAACTTCAGTAATGGTAGTAGGAGTTGGCCAATTTCTAACAGCCTCTACCTTGGATTCATCAACCTGTATCCCATCACCAGAAACAACATACCCCAAGAACAAAACCTTAGAGGTCATGAACACACACTTCTTGATGGCTGCATAGAAACTGTCTCTACGAAGCAAAGTCAAAACCTGCCTCACATGCACAACGTGGTCACTGAAAGAAGCACTATAGATAAGAATGTCATCAAAATACACAATCACAAATTTCTCAATGAAGGGCCTAAGCAACTGATTCATCACACGCATAAAAGTACTAGGTGCATGTGACAAACCAAATGGCATCACCAACCACTCATACAACCCTTCACGAGTCTTGAAGGCAGTCTTCCACTCGTCACCCGGCCTAAGACAAATCTGGTAATACCCACTCTTCAAATCTAACTTTGTGAAAATAGTAGCACCACTAATCTGATCAAGCAAATCATCAAGTCGAGGAATAGGAAACCTGTACCTCACAGTAATCTTGTTGATTGCTCAGCTGTCAACACACATACGATAGGTGCCATCTTTCTTTGGAGTCAACAAAGCAGGAACAACACAAGGGCTCATACTTTCGCGAACATGACCCTTAGAAATCAACTCTTCAACCTGCCTCCACAACTCCTCATGCTCACTAGGGCTCATTCTGTAATGTGGTCTGTTGGGCAACTGTGACCCAGGCTCCAAGTCAATGTGATGTTGGATGTCACGCAACGGTGGCAATCCATCAGGCAACTCATCAGGGAAAACATCAGAAAACTCCTCAAGCAAAGGAAACATAGCATCAGGAATTTCAAATTCCTCAGGCACCGGATTCCCCATCAACACAAAAACACTATCCCCCTCCTCCAGTTCATCTTGAAACTGGCAGAGTGCCTGAATGTTTTGTGGTTAACTGTTTAGGCTTGGTAGGAACAAGAGTGATCTTCACACCGCCAAACAGAAAATTATACGTATTAGATCGCCCATTATGCTCTATGTTCCGCTCGTATTCCCAAGGCCTACCCAACAACAAGTGACACGCATCCATAGGGACCACATCACACACAACATCATCTTTGTATGTGGACCCAATAGAAATGGAAACAAGGGCTCGCTTAGACACCGTGACCTCTCCACCCTTCTTGAGCCACTGAAGCTTGTAAGGCTTCGGGTGACTCTCTGTCTTCAGAGACAACTTCTGTACCGCCTCTTCAGATATCAAATTATCACAACTTCAGAATTAATAACGAACTGCATACCTTCCCCAAAATGGTACATGTTGAATGGAAGATATTATGCTTGAGCCAATCATCCCCATCTGCCTTTGGTGTATAACAAGAACGTCTAACCACTAGGTTTACCCCAACATCACCGGACACAAACTCTTCCTCGTATTCAGTTTCTTCATCATACATCAGGGTATTCTGTATTCTTCATGTTGTTCATCCTCAGACTCGGCAAACAGGTGTCGTTTACAAGCCTTTTTACACTCAGCTTGTCGATGGCCCGTTTCACCACAACTGAAACATCTCGGACCACTAGCCCCTTTAGAGGCTGACCCGGTTTTGTTACCACATGGTATCTGTTGGCTAGGCCCCCCGCGAGGTGCCCCACCACCCGACTGTACATTTCACCCACTAGGGGCGTTAGAATACGAACCACTCGACTGTCGGTTTTGCTTCTCAAAGGCCAACGCCCGTTGGTGTGCCTCAGCAATGGTCAATGGATCAAAAAGATTCACTGACTCCATGATTTGCACCCTCAAACCCCCAATATACCGAGAAACAAGTTGCTCCTCCGCCTCTTGAATATCGTTCCTGGCGATCAACCGGTAAAACTCGGTTGTATAATCATCAACCGACTTAGCCCCCTGCTTTAAGTTCTGTAGACGCTGGTACATCAACCGTTGAAAGTTATGTGGTAGGAAGTTGGACCGCAAGCACTTTCTCATCTTGGTCCATGTCACAATTCTCGATTTCCCTAGCCTTTCTCGTGTAAGCTTCAATTGCTGCCACCAGGCAGAAGCCCTACCATGCAATCTGGTAGCAATCAAAGCCACCGCTTATTCTCAGGAACCTCCTTGTAGTAAACACTTCCTCGACAGTGGACAACCAATTGATGAACCCCTCCGGGTTCAAACTAGCCCCATCGAATTCCGGAATATCAACCCTTATCCCAGAATCCCACCGACGGTTGCCCTCTCCTAGGCCTCCCCAAACCATCGCCAAACGGATTACTGAAATCCGAACCATACCCATCATTGGGTTGCTGCCTCCTACGATTCATCAAGCCTTCCATCCAGTTAGTCAACTGATCGACCACCTGGTCCAATACGTTGATCCATTCGGGCCAAGAGCCGCTGCTCCAACTCCCGCTCATAAACTTCATCGAGTCTGTTTCTTCTCGGAGGCATTTTGAGCCAGGAATTCGGCTCTGTACCAACTGATGTAGTGTAGAAACGATAGGTAAGATCAATCACGTTGATTCTATGAATACCCGTGATGAACTTGTCCCAACCCATTACAACGAATTCAAGTGAAAAACTGTTTTTTCCAAAACTAAAATCTGATCATTATCACCTCATAACCAACATATTAATAGAGTTATAAATTTGAAACGGCCCCAAAATACTACTTGGGCCAAAAACTAAAACAAAACAAAAGTAGGCAAAAAGCCCAAAAAAACATAAAAATGAAAAATACTCATAGAAATAAGCCTTTTTGGTCCGAACGTCCACCAAAACCGCCAACAGCGTTTCCTCACGATCGTTTTGACAGGTCGCACGCCCAAAACGAACCCCTGTAGCCCAAGTTAGAGCCATTTTAGTGAAGCCCCATTTGTCACGCATCTTGGGCCTCCAAATATAACATGGCCCGCTCCTCCACACTTGGGCCCGCATCACAATTGGTATCAGAGCTTGGTCAATCAAATTTGATTTAGCAATCAATTTATTTGAATAGATCAGCTCTCATTGCTAATTCGTTTGTTCGTTTGTATTAAAAAATAGTGTTTATTTACATTTCAAAGTTTTTAAACAAAATCTGTTTGTAAACAATCAGAATGTCTCAAAATTCACAGGATCCTCATAACAATGGTTCCATGTTTAAACCACCGATGCTTGTCCGATCAGAGTATACTTGCTCAGAAAAATACCGGTTGCTGAAGGTCAGTTGTATTTGGACCTCATGTTCCAATGGTCCCAAGTACCGAGGACCCAAAAATTCAAGTGCCTAAAAATACTGAAAATTACTCGAAGCAAGATTTCCAAAAAATTAACTAGATGCAAAGGCTTTTAGCATTGTTGCTTCAGCTTTACCAAACGAAATCTATGCTGGCCTGTTGCATTGCAACAGTGCAAAGGAGTTATGGGATGCCTTGAAAGAGCAATTTGGTGGAACTGAGGAAGTAATTACAAACAACAGAGAAGTTTTAAACCAACAATACGAAACGTTTTGTCATGTCAAAGGAGAGTCACTAACCCAACAATTTGAAAGGTTTAGCTTCCTCATTAGTGAGCTTAAACTAGTTAATGTTGAGTTTGCAAATTCGACTCAAAATAGTCGTTTTTTAGATTATTACCAGAGAAGTGGGACACTATAGCTTTTGTAACTCGAAATTCTGTTGGGTTTAAAGAAATGAGTCTAACACAGCTTCATGGTAGGCTCCTCACATATGAGAGAGAGTTGAACCAGAAAAATAAGCTACAAGAATCTGCAAGGTGGCCGATGGTTATACATGTGGTAGTACAACACTCCTTGGCCAAGAAGAAGCCACTGACAGTTGTAAAGATCAGAGATTTCATTAATATAACATCTGTGGGTAATTTCAACTCTGGTTCTTACACACCTAACTATGCATTTGCTGCTAATGAGGAAAGCCAAACTTCTGATAATTTATCCTTTGAGTTGAATGACCTTCAACATTTTGACCCTTCAGATTTAGAAGAGTTGGATATTTTGCACCAACTTGCTTTATTGAGTGTTAGAGCTAGCAAGTATTACAAGAGAACTGATAGGAAGTTCCCAGGGTTGCATGGAGGGCTAAAGGTTTGGTTGGATAAGTCAAAAATTAAATGCTATAAGTGTAGCAGACCAAGACACTTTGATAGAGAATGTAGATCTCAAACATCTGGACCAATTGTCACACATCCTAGCCCTAGTCATCAGAACACTCAAAGCACTGCTTACTATTCCCAATATACCCTTGCTCCTCATATGCAAAACACTGCTCATTTTGCACACCCTGCTACTATTGTTCCTGTGCAATATTTTCATACCACAGTCCCTCGTATTCAATATGTTCAAGCACCAGCGCCTCAGGTGCAAATGTAACCTGCACCTCAAGTTACTCAAACCAGTACTCTGGCAGAAGTTAATCAACAGAGCTTTTTCACTCAAGGCTTTGTTGATTGGAGTAGTTGGCATGAGGATCTAACTGATGAAAAATTTGCTCTAGTAGCCAACACTGATTTGAAACAAAATGATTTTTTGCTTTATGGCACTAGATACAATAGTTGAAGGTGATGAATTTGAGGAAATGATATCTAAGTATGATGAGTCTGATGTTCATGATGAAAACAGTTGTTACAAAGAAAATGTTGGTGAAGAATTGAAACTTCTATCTGACCCATGGGATGCCAGTATATGTGAAGGTGAATGTGATTGTGCCATGATGGCTGCTGCTAAGGTATCTCCTCAGATTCTTAAAGATCTACGTTCAGATAAACGCATAATTGGTTTTGCTAACATAAAAGAGGTGAATGAAAATATTAGAAACAAGATTTTAGATGATGAAATGCAATTTGAAAAACTTTCAAAAGAGTTGAAAACAAAATTGTTTGAAAAAGAGTCTGAAATCAGTAGCCTAAAACATGAGGCTAGCATAACCAAGGAACAACTCCACACTACGATAGAAAAATATTAGAGTTGCAAAAAGGAATTGGAATATACCCAAATTACTTGTGAAAAGTGGGTAGAATCATGCAAAGGTTATGAAGTGATGCTGGAAAACCAAATCAAAAGTAATATTAAATTTGGCATCGGGTTTAGAAAAAATGACCAAGTTTCTGAAAATATTACTGTAAATTATTTTGGTTTGGTGTGATTCCAACAAACTTGGCTGGTCAAGAAATCAAAGTCACTGATAAAACTGGAAAGAAAATTGTTTTAGAAAGACCTGAAGGGTCTTCAACTTTTGAGGAAATTGAGAAATATCAATTAAACCTACATGGTCTGATGAGTGTGACATTCTTGAAAATTTCAAACCAATGAATTTTACAACCACTGATGGTGTCAAAGCACCAAGTCAAGATCATATCCTTAAAAGATATTCCAGCAGAGGTTATACCATCTGCCGATAAAAAGTCAGAAAAAGGGAAAAAGAAAGAAAAGATCAAAAACTTGTTTTGTGATTTCCGTGAAAAGGAGAATCATGTTACTAAAAACTGTTTTCTTCTAAAAGCACATGACATTAACAAAACAAGTGTGATAATCGATTCTCCAAATTGCACCATTTGTGAAAAAAAAATCACAAAACTCAAGAGTGTGTTTATCTCAAAAACTTTAAAGTTTAAAAAGGTGAGTATAAATCCAAAACACTAGAGAGTTCAAGGATGAGTACTTCAAAAGGAAAATCCAAACAGACCTTTGAGCCTGTTCAAACATCTGTTACCAATAAATTCAATGTAACCCCTGCTGCTAGAGAGGTTCAGGTAACAGACGCTCCACCTTCAAACCAATATCCAAGAGGGTATGGCCAACCTGCTTATAAGAGTGTACCTCTTGGCTATGAGGTCTACAAAAGACAACCAAAACCAAGGGTTAATAGGCATCCTCATGGATATGAGCATCTGATAGGAAATGATTCACAACAGTGGTTACAAAAATCTGTTCAAAACACTGACCATTCTCCTGAATTTGAGGCAGGATTGATTATGACCCCATCTAAAGCCATTTTGGCTTTGGAAACTCACCTAAACTAATTGTTTACTAATGTGCAGGGAGCTTCTACTTGCCTTGATAGTTTATGGTATGTAGATAATGGAGTCTCCAGGCACATGATAGAATGTAGAGCCCTTCTCAAAGATTTCATGGCACATGGAGGGGGTGACATATCCTTTGGTAAAAATTCAAAAGGGAATGTGTTAGGGTTAGAGACTGTTCAGGCTGGGAAACTCAAATTTGAGCATGTGAATCTCTTTGACAATCTAAAATTTAATCTGCTTAGTGTCTCACAAATGAGTGACAAAGGATATGGGTCCTTCTTTACTAAGAAAACTTGTCAAATTGTTGTGCCAGAAGTAGTTAAAAAGATTGATTAAATAATAGCTGAGAGCAAAGCACAACTTGTTCCTCATAGGAATGGCAATGTGTATGTGGTTGATGTGTTGAAAGATAATCCAATGTCCAATGCATGTATGTTCTCAGTTGCTTCAAGCAAAGAGACAAAACTGTAGCATAGAATACCTGTCATACAAATATTAAGACTATCACCACACTCTCCAAACAAAATCTTGTCAGAGGTTTACCCTCAAAAAAATTCACTTGTGATGAACATTGTGTTTCCTATTTAAAAGGCAAACAACATAAAAGTTCATACATATCAATTGAAGAGTCCAAAACAAGCCAATGTTTGCAGCTACTGCACATGGATTTGTTTGGTCCTGTAAAAACATGAGTCTCAAATATAAAAGATATTGTCTTGTCATTGTTGATGATTTTCAAGGTTTACATGGATCTTCTTCATGCACTCCAAAGATGAGACTGCAAGCATCTTGCAAAATTTTGTTAAATAAGTTGAAAAGCAATTTGACCTGCAGTAAAAGTCTTTAGGAGTGACAATGGCACAAAATTTAAAAATAAGGAGTTGGATGAAGTCTGTGTGTCAATAAGGATTGTTAGGAATATAGCATCCCAAGGACACCAGAACAAAATGGGGTGGTTGAAAGGAAAAACATAACTTTAATTGAGGCTGCAAGAACTATCCTTGCAGACTCAGGTTTACCCTTGTCTTTTTGGGCAGAGGCTGTAAACACTGCTTGCTATGTTCAGAACAAAGTCTTGATTATCCCCAAGAATCAAAAGACTGCTTATGAAATTTTGTACAAGATCAAACCACTGATCTCATATTTCAAAATCTTTGGCTGCCGGTTATTTTGAGCCTGTACTAACGTGAGACGTGTTATGAATAAATAAAAGGCAAAATTTTATTGAATTTGAAATTATTTGACGTTATTTGATTTGATAATAAATTTAAAATTTATTAGGAATTATGTTGGCAATTTTAAGATAAACGCTTATCGCGTAACAGTTAAAATGCGAAACGAACGTCGGTGACCACCGATTAATGTTAAAATCCTATAAATAGTCCGTTATGATTAAAATATTATATTTAATCATGTTCGCGAGGGAAAAAATAAACTAAAACGCTTAGAAACTCTAATTTTGGAGTTTAAGCGCGTACTGCGCAACACAGCGCGCATACTGTCAAATACGGGCAACTCCACTAGTCTAGGCAAATGAAATATTATTCAGTAATATTTTGGTGAGTTTATTTTTATAGAGCGTTAAAAATAATTTAAAACGCGTTAAAACGAGATTAAAACGCTAGATAAAATACCCGGTATCCAGTAAAATATCAGTTTAAAGCCTACATATGCAATATATATGTATGTATGCGTGTATATATGTGTTGTATGGAAAGGAGCTGGCGGCCATAGAAGGCTCCCTCTCTCCTCTCTCTTCCACTTGTTGGCTTGGGGATTTGTATATGATGATTAGTGCCTTACAAGATCTCCTAAAATCTTACAATATCCAAGAAACATTTCAAAACACTCAAACTCTCTCTTTCTAAGCTAAGCTCGGCCGAACATCCCTTCATCCATATCCATTTTCAAATTTCAACCTTTACCTTGGAGAATCAAGTCCATTTCAAGCTTGTTTCAAGGTGTTTTGAAGATCCTAAGGTGTTTCCAAGCAAGAATCAAGCTCCATGCCATCAAATTTTGCTAAAAACCCATCAAAATCTAGAAGGTATAAAATTTACTTTAAAAGCTTTGTTCTTGATTCTTGATGACTTTGATGAAGATGGAGGTTTCTCTTGTTCTTGGATTTAAACATAAACTTGAAACTAAAAACAAATGAGTTAGGAAAGAAAATAAAAATGGACAAGTATGTATATGTATATATAGCCGTATGTATATATATGTTAGAGATGAGTTTTGATTTTCATAGATTCTTGTTGATGTGATTCATGGAAGTTGAATGCATGCATGATTAAAATGGGTTTTTGTAAAAGTTCTTATGATTGAAGAAGAATATGTAAAAGTGGGTTTTTTGGATGTATGTGTGCACATGTGTGTGTGTCGTGTATGTGTATATGTACACATGCATGTGGGTATTTGTCTCATGTTCGTAAATATGAGAATGTTGCATGCATTTAAATCTAGATTATTAGCTGATGATTGATGAACATGTCTTGGATTATATGAATTTAATACATGAAGATGCATATTAGTTCATACAAGATGATGATGATGTAAATTGAATGCATTAGATGTTTGTACTTAAGCATGCATGTGGATATATGGTCATGAAATGATGAATAAGATATGGTATGATAAAGATGATATTCATCAGGCCCTAAACACTAAAAATAATAATTTTTGAAGTGTTAAAATAGCATGAAACTTTGTCATAAAGTTTACTAGCTTGCTTGTTGTACATTGTGCTTAAATGAGTTGTAAAATATGTGAAATCACATGATTTAAGAGTCTTACACAAAACTGCACTAATCTGATTATAAGCATCATTTTAATCAGTAAATAACATGGATTATGTAAAATATCAAGTCATTTCGATTTGGGATGGTTATGGTAACGTTTGAAGCAAACCTATGCGTTAAAAACGGTAAATATCGTCTTTTTAAGAGATTTTTATAAAACTGTTTTAAATCAGTAAGTAAACTGATATTTTTGATATAAATATAAGTATATTAACTTATATTAAGCATGGTCTCAAAAGAGTAGTACCGGTTATGGTCTACGTTTCGGTGGGGACTTCGGGGAAATTCATACAACTCGTTATATTAAATTTATCATTTTAGCAGATATTATCCTTAAGGTTGGCACCTTGGGTGATCCATTGCGGGCACATAGCGCAAAATTAGCCATATAATCATTAATACCGATATGCGTGGAATTGTTGGTAGATCTATCGGGTTGACCATCCTGTAGTGACCGGTAGCTCCGCGTCAAGTCAAGCGAATTTTATATTCTGTTATTGTCTAGCGTTGATTATGTCCTTATTGTTAATATATAGTTCGTATTGTCTTGCAAACATACGAGTCTGAACACTTGATGCTATCAATTTAATATGGAAAACTTGGGAAGATGTTGTGTATCAAAGGTTTTTGGAAAAAGCTTCGATAGCTGAACCTTGTATTTTTATTAACGAAATGAAAGTGGCTTTCTTAATAAGTTGTGACTTGTGTTTAAACTTAAACTCTGTTTTAATTAAGTAATATGTCCAAAAATTAACGATGCATCATCCACTAAGATATTTATGGGCACCAACTTCCGTCACCATTACGTTTGTATTTCCGCTGCGACATTTTGGGGTGATACAGAAGTTGGTATCAGAGCCAATGGTTGTAGCGAACTAGATGTTTTTGGGGGGAACACTAGACTTCAACCGATGAAATTTTGAGATTAAAGTCCAAAATTCGCGAAGCTAATAATTTAAAAATCAAACATGGATTTCGATCATGTATGAAAACTAGTTTGAGTTTAAATGCATACATGTTAATCTGTTTATTTGGGCCTTATGTGTTATTTTTCATTTGAACACACACTTACTTAGTACGCTTATCTTGTGTCACAGATGTCGCACTCACATGAGATCATAGAGATTCACGACTAAGATAGCAAGCATGAATACGAGATCTCACCAACCTTAGTCCTGCCAGAGATACCACACACGACCCCTCTGATTGTTGACATGGCCGAATTTGCCTCGTCATTTTATGTTGGCCGTGCTGCATTCGCCAGCCAGGTCGATCCCCGTTACGCACATACTAGTAACGGTTGGATTGACGATGATGACTTTGTTCCACCCTCGATTTTCGTGATCGGACAGCATCTGGCACAATTCCTATTGTTGATGAGCTGAGTAGAGATGTACCTTTAATTGGAGGATCCTTTGGGATAGCTCCACACGCCACTATTGTTACGGTTTGACCATTAGAGCCATTGGTAGTACCGTCCATTCCCACTGCTGAGCCTACACCTGAGATCCCTCTGCCTGTTACGTCAGATTCGTCCATCCAACCGCCCGAGTCACGAGTCTCCACTACACCTATGCTAGTCTATTTTCGACGATGGAAGAGGACTCGACCTGCCAGAGACATCGCCTCAACCTCTAGGGCTGCCATGGAGTCTGCTTAGAAGAAGCAGAAAGGAGTATGGGTTGACCAATGTTCTCATTGCGATCGTCAGATTGCAAGCCTGCGCGGAGAGTTGGAGATGACGAAGGGACAGGTGATGGATTTAGAGGGTCAGATGGATTGGTTTGATGAGGTACAGGATTTGGATGGCAGTGCTATGGATCAGATGCACTAGAGGATTGTGGAGCTTGAGGAGCTAGTTAGGAAGCTTCTGGAGTTCGTGGGTTTGAAGTGATTTGTTGGTGTTTCGTTTGTTGTTATTCTCTTTTGGTAACCCTATTATGGCTTGCATGCTAATTTAGATATTTTAGGAGGAAATTCAATAAGACTTGTCGAGGGTGTTTGATTTATTCACACCAAATTTTGTTGTTTTTGTACTACAAACAAGCGATGTAATTTCTAATCTAAAATATCAACGATATTGGTTTTTGGTTAAATTATTCTCATTATTTTGTGGATGCATGTGTATTGTTTAGTCCACTATTATTTAATGATTGATATATTTAAACATTGTCTTATATTGTCATTATTATTTCAATAATAGAAACAACAATATGCCACCAAAATCGAGTCATGGTGACTCTACTGACGGTACTGGATTGCCTACAACACCTGAGGAGTTGGCGTAGCTTATAGCTCAACATGTCAATACCGCCATGGAACAACGTGAGGCTAATCAGACTATGGGGCGAGGACTTGGACGAGGTGATACACATGGTTTTGGTGGAGCGCAAATTGGAGCCCTTCAAGGTAGTGTAATGATTGGAAGAAGTTTTAGTAGTTTCATACGTTATGATATAATCTAAGAGTAATCTTGATTCTTCATTAATCTTGCGAACAGTGCACGGATGTACGTATAAAACATTCCAGGGTTGTATCCTAAAATCATTTATCGATGCTAAAGGCCCCATTAATATCGTTAGATGGATCGAGAAGATGGAGTCTGTGATGGAAATAAGTGGTTGTGCCACTGATCAGAGAGTTAGATATGCTTCGTGTTCATTTCTTGATGAAGCTTTATCCTTGTGGAACGCTCAAATTCAGATTTTGGGAGAAAATGTGGCTTACGGTCTTACCTGGAATGAACTGAAAGAGATGCTTCTTAAGGAGTACTGCCCGCGTAGTGAAGTGAAGAAGATTGAGACTGATTTCTGGAATCTGACCATGGAAGGCTTGAATGTCAGAGCTTAGACGTCTCGGTTTAATGATTTGGCTAGGTTGGTTCCTCGAATGGTCACTCCTAAATATGTTAAGATAGAAAGGTACATTTGGGGTTTGGCGCCACAAATCCGCAATATGGTCACATCAGCAAAACCCACAACATATCTGGAAGCTACTTCTCTAGCAAGATCTCTGACAGATGATGCGGGAAATCGTCCGTGAAAGATACCGCAAACAGAAAATCTGATCGACAGGAGTGCTCTGAGCGTAGGTCAGAAGGTTCGCGGAAGCGAAAATCTAAAAGTTCAAGGAAGGATTCTGATGATAGGCGTGATAGGAAACACAATTCTGGTAAAGAATTTGTGGCAAACACCAGCAGTTCAGGAAAGGATGTGATCAAGGATAGCAAGAGCGGTTCAGTGAAAAGGACTCATGGTGATGAGTAGGGAAAATGTACCAGATGTGGTCGATCTGGGCACGCGACGCGTGAATGCTATGCCAAAAGCACATCGGATGGAGTCAAGCTTGAAGGTTGTTTCGAATGTGGAGAGCATGGACACTTTAAGCGGAGTTGTCCTCTGTTGAAAGGCCAGGGTGCTAGAGGTAGAGTTTTTGAGCTGAATGCTAGGAAAGCACGCGATGATCCTGCAGTTGTTACCGGTACGTTTTTAATCAATAACCATTCTGCGTTCATACTATTTGATACTGGAGCTGACTTGAGTTTTGTTTCTAAAAACTTTGAACCATTTCTGTGTTCTCAAGCAAGTAAACTAGACAAAAAGTATTCAATCGAATTAGCAAATGGTAAAGTGACAGAAACTAGCGAAGTCATTCATGGTTGTAGTATTCGGTTATGCGATCATAGTTTTAGTATCGATTTGTTACCAGTAGAGCTTGATAGATTCGATGTAGTCGTTGGGATGGATTGGCTATCCAAGAACGGAGCTGAAATTGTTTGTTCAGAGAAATTAGTGTGTATACCCTGTCCTCGTGGTGAAGTGTTAGTTATTCATGGAGATCAATCAGATCGGAAATCGAGAGTTGTTATTGTTATGAAGATGCACAAGATGTTGCGTAAGGGTTATCCCGCTTTCTTAGTTAACGTGGTTGATACGAAGATTGAAGGTAGGAAGATTGAAGAGATTCCTATAGTTCGTCATTATTCAGAAGTTTTTCCTGAAGACATACCTGGATTCCCCCGTGAGAGACAGATCGAGTTTAGAATTGATCTTGTTCCTGGTGCAGTACCGATTGCAAAATCTCCTTATAGATTAGCACCATCAGAAATGAAATACTTGTCGAATCAGCTTCAAGAGCTATTAGACAAAGGCTTCATTCGCCCAAGTTTTTCGCCATGGGGAGCACCTGTATTGTTCGTGAAGAAGAAGAATGGTTCCTTCAGGATGTGCATAGATTATCGGGAGCTGAACAAACTAACTATCAAGAATTGGTATCCACTACCGAGGATCGATGATCTGCTTGATCAATTGCAAGGATCCAGCTACTATTCAAAGATTGATTTGCGTTCGGGTTATCACCAACTGCAGATTGCTGATGAAGATGTTCTGAAGACAGCTTTCAGAACACGTTATGGCCATTATGAGTTTTTAGTCATGCCCTTTAGCTTAATGAATGCGCCTGCAGTGTTCATGGTCCTCATGAACAGGGTATGCAAACCTTATTGGATAAATTCGTGATAGTATTCATTGATGACATACTTATCTATTCACGAACCAAAGAAGATCATGAGAAACATTTGAAGACGATTTTGGAGTTGCTGAAGAATGAGAAGTTGTATGCCAAGTTCTTTAAGTGTGACTTCTGGATTCGAGAAGTTCATTTTTCGGGTATGTTATAAATGAGAAATGTATACACGTGGATCCATCGAAGATTGAAGCAATTAAGAATTGAGAAGCACCAAGGACTCCTTCAGAGGTGCGACAATTCTTAGGACTTGCAGGATACTACAGAATATTTATTTAAAATTTTTTATAGGATAGCGCAGCCATTGACTCCATTGACCCAGAAGGACAAGAAGTTTGATTGGACAGAGAAGCAGGAGAAAGCTTTTCGGTTGTTGAAGGAAAAGTTGTGTAGTGAACTAATTCTCTCCCTGCCTGAGGGAAATGACAGTTTTGTTATATACTACAATGCTTCACGTTTGGGCCTTGGTTACGTGCTTATACAGAAGGACAAAGTGATAGCCTATGCGTCCAGACAACTAAAAGTGCACGAGAAGAACTACACAAATCATGATTTGGAGTTAGGAGTTGTTGTGTTTACCTTGAAGATTTGGAGACATTATCTGTATGGCACGAAATGTATGATTTACCCAGACATAAGAGCCTCCAGCATATCTTCTATCAGAAGGAACTCAACATGAGACAACGACGTTTGGTAGAGTTACTCAATGATTACGAGTGTGATATTCGCTATCACCCAGGTAAAGCAAACGTTGTTGAGGATGCGCTCAGTAGGAAAGAGCGAAAAAAGCCTTTTCACGTACGTGCTTTGGGTTTAACCATACAGTCGAATTTGACCGATCGAATTCACAATGCACAGCGAGAAGTTTTGAGATATGAGAATCTGAGTATAGAAGGCTTGAGAGGTTTGGAATGTGAACTGATACCAAAAGCGGATGAAGTGATGTACTTCATGAACCGAGTTTGGGTTCCGCTTAGGGGTAACCTTCGTGAACTAGTTATGAACGAAGCTCATAAATCCATATATTCTATTCACCCAGGTTCTACCAAGATGTATCAGAACATCAAAGAGTTGTATTGGTGGCCGAATATGAAGAGAGATATTGCGGTATATGTTAGTAAATGTCTGACGTGCTCAAAGGTTAAGGCTGAACATCAGAGGTCGTCTGGGCTTCTGCAGCAACCAGAGATTTCTAAATGGAAATGGGAGCATCTTGCTATGAACTTTATCACCAAATTACCCCGTACGTCACGTGGACATGACACAATTTGGGTAATTCTGGATCGATTGACGAAGTCGCTCATTTCTTTCCCATTAAGGAAATAGACAAGACGGAAAAGATATCGCAGTTGTACCTTAACGAGATTGTAGCCCGACATGGAGTACCAGTGTCAATTATCTATGGACGATTTGACTCTAGATTTTGGAGATCTCTCCAATTGTCACTGGGTTCTCATTTGGACATGGGTACTGTGTACCATCCTCAAACGGATGGTCAGAGTGAGAGAACCATTCAGACATTAAAGGATATGTTTAGAGCGTGTGTGATTGATTTCGGTGGAACTTGGGATACTCACCTACCATTAGCAGAGTTTTCCTACAACAATAGTTACCACACGAGTATCAAAGTTGCTCCATTTGAAGCCTTGTACGGAAGGAAGGGTCGATCACCCCTTTGCTGGGCTGAAGTTGTCGAAGGGCAACTAACCGGACCAGAGCTTATCCAGGAAACCACTGACAATGTTGTCCAGATCAAGGAAAGGTTGAAAGCTGCCGCTGATCGACAAAAGACTTATGCAGACAACTGAAGGAAACTGTTGCAGTTTCAAGTCAGAGATCGTGCTCTGCTGAAGGTGTCACCTTGGAAAGGTGTTGTTAGTTTGGGAAGGGGGAAAGCTGAGCCCACGTTATATAGGTCCTTTCAAAGTCCTCTCTTGAGTTGAATCAGTCACGTATAGGCTTGTAACGCCCTGCTATTTCAAACTTTCTATATTTGGAAAGTTCATGTTGTAATTCTATTTTTGGAAACTTTTGTAATCTTTGTATTCATCGTTCCGTTGTAACCGCTATTCCGAGACTTGAATCATAATGAAACGCAATGTTAAACTCGTTTACACTCTACATATATGTTACTTGATCCACAACATACAACAATGTTGGTAAAATTTCAAATACGTGACTTACATGTTTGATACGAAAGTTATACGCGATGTTTATACTTGATCTTATTGAAACTATACTTATGGACCTTTGACATGTGTTAAATATGCTTAGAAACCTTTATTTGTTCATTACAGAGCAAGTTATAACCTTTAAAAATATTTTCAATCAAGAAAATCAAAAAAATAAAATAAGTTGGCCCTGACCAGACGCTTGCGGACCGCAAGGGGAAACCCCATACGGTCCGTAAGGGGTACTGGCGGGAAGACAGTTTGAATTGGTCGCGGGTATGCACGAAATCCACCTTCTACTCACCCCAATGACTTCAAGCACCATTAAACCTTCACCTAACTTGCCTAACTCGTCCCTATAAATACCCAACCATTTCTACACCTTTTTCCACTTACACTATTAATCCTCCTCTAATCAGCTGAAATTGCCAAGTTCGAGCAGAATTACCCTTCTTCACTAAAGTGAGTGTAACTCAATTCTTAACGAAAACACTCTATTCTTTTTCCCACTTGCTTGGAACAACCTTAGGAACATTTGCATTGGTTTTCCATGGAAAACCAGGCTCTGGAATGTCTAGAAAAAGGCTCCAAAGTGGACTGTTTTACTTTACTTTCTTCAAACTTTATTAAACTTGATCAAACTAGAGTCTAACTAATCTCAAACCTATGTCCGAATGCTTACAACCTCACTTATGGTTGGTTAGGCTTAAAAACAAGGTTGAGACATGTCAAATTAGAGGATAAAACCTCACAAACTTTCTTTTTGATTAGGGTTTACACCCACAAGTAGTGTTCAAGCTTAATCTTGATGAATGTGTGATGTAGGGACTAGATTGGGCTATCCTAAATGAGAATCCACACACTACTTGATGATTTCTCATCACTATCCCAATGTGGTTTGCTAGGTGAAAGTAACACAACCCCGTCTAGCCTTCGACTTGTGTCGACGTCGGCTCACCGGGTTGTAGACCATTTGGGATGGTGATAACCATGTATTTCATTTCTTATTATTATTAATCTTGTAATTTCATGACTCTCCTTGTGTGTATCACACAAGTGTAGTGGTGAACATTTGAGGTGCCTAAATGGAAGCTTGTTCTTCCTACCTCATGCATGAAATCCATGACAAAAAGAGGTACCTAAATGGAGACTTGATCTCCTACCTCCTACTTGAATTATATGTTATGTATTTTATATAATCTAAGTATGTATATGACTATGTAACAAAGACTTAATGATAACTTAGTAGTTAATTGTTAAGAAACCAGTTACATCATCTAAGGACCATACACTTGTTACGATTCTAATGGATTTTCAAATCCATGAAAATACACCAAACCCTTGAGGTTTCTATAGTGTCAAAAACAAGTGTTATGAGTACAAGATGATTATTTTCATAATACTATTTTCACATTATTTTAAATTCCGAATCTATAATCCTCCGAAACTTCCGATACTCATACGCCTTTGTTACTTCTTGTAGAAGGACAAGGTGCTCCAAGATAACAAACAACACTCTCGGAATTCAAGTCGGATAAGCTTGCAAAACCGTGAGTATACTCGATCTCGTTTTCTATTTTAACATTTTGGGTGCAACATGTACAAACACCATGAAACTTGCTTACAAATTTACTCTATCCATTACAACATGACACTTGTTTATATACTTGAATAATGCATGCTATGTTAGACTTGTGTTATATGCTCATTAACTTTGCTAGCCAACTTTAACAAATATAGCGCTATAGGAGTAACGCCCGTCCGTATGCTTGTGGTATTGTTAAGTAAACTATTAAACACATGTTTTATGACAATGTTAGGTAATCACAATTGCGTTAGACTTTGGATTGACATATAGAGCACGTGTTTAGTATGTTATGACAATTATATACAATGTTGCCATGTTGGATATGAGACAAACTTACTCATTATTATGCTATGTACCAAACTTGTATGCTCGCCAACTTTTTATTGATATATATTACTTTAATACATGTTGCAGGAAACTAAGTTGATGCTGATGAAGAAACATATTAGGGTGGATTAGATACACACCTAGTTTTAATTTCATGTATTTTGTTCTATGTTGTATTGTCTTTTGAAACTTGTCGTATTTCCCTTTCGAACCATTGTATTACAAAGTTAGTATCAATGAAATTTTGAATTATTAAATATTGTCGCAAAGTAATATTATGATGTTTTGAGCAATTTGTTCGTCTCATCCCGATGTTTCCTCAATCGGTTGGGGTGTGACAGATTGGTATCAGAGCCATAAATATAGGGAATTAGGAAAATTGCCATGCTCTTGATCTAGTCTATAGTTTAAGTGTCCGATTTTGACCATTCTTTATTCATGCTTAAAATGTTAATTCTTCCTACCTTGCTTCTATCTCTTCTTTTGTCTAAATATTACAATGTGCCTTTCCTAAGACATCTTACACAAATTACACACTTGAAGACACTCTTATTACATCAACGAGACGATTTGCACCAAGATAGGCCCAATGGCCCGAAATATTTGGTGAAATCCCTCATTCCGCGTTTGCAGTTTTACACGAAGTTACGCCATCAAGTTAGAAGTGATATCCACACCTTGATGGAAGACATCCATTTAAAACTCTAGTGGACCCTTACCAATGAGTCGGAATTCGCTCCTCGTTTGGTAAGTACCAACCACATTTAGGGTACGATGTTATCAAGTTAGGGGTGAAACCCGCACCTTGTTAACTAGTCCCATTCCTCGATTTCAATCTCGTCAAAGTCTCGAATTTCCGATCGACTAGGGACATGTAGTAACTGGAAGGGGAATACCGTTAGTCGCTTCTCGATGAGAGTATTCTACCTATTAGGCCAAAGCATGTTTCCCTAACTCGAAAGGATTTTCGATTCACTATGGAATAGTCGACGTTTCTCTACCCGAATCATTCCAATATTTTATTGAGCCTATCTTTTATGTTTAATCAATTTTAATGTGTTTTATACTTGAACGTTTGTAACGTCGATTCATCTACACAAATTGTAGTTTCCTCGAAATCTCAACGATAATGATCCGTGAACAAACTAAATTAACACTCTTTCATGTCAATATTAGTGATTATACCATATAAATTCTTATTTTGCCAATATAAACTATTTGAAACTATGTGCTACATGTTACATGCTAAATTATGCAAAATGTCTTTTCTCAAAACATTATGATCAAGTCTCATCTTTTACCATCACCTTGTAGATGTCTTCCAACCGTCTTTCCAACTCCAAGAAGAATTTAAAGTCAAGCTTTAGCAAGAAGAAATTACTTGCGTTCATGGCTAAGCAAATGGCTCAAGTCATTCCTGACATTGTGAGCAAGTTTACCGCTGCTACCGCCAACTCGTCCATCAACTCCAAAGATGACCAGCCTAAGCCTACATCTTTCAACTACAAGCACTTTATCGCTTGCAACCCTAGGCCATTCACTAGTAATGAAGGTGTCACTGCCATGCTCGAATGGTTTGAGAGCATCGAGGTGACATTCATCAATAGTGATTGTCCTGAGCACCTTAAAACCCAAAGTGCAACGGGCGTCTTCCAGTCTCGAGCTCTCGAGTGGTGGGACGAACGAGCGTAACATCCGCTCCAACGAAGAACCTGTGCCCTCCCTTGGATTGTGGTTAGGGAAATGATGATATTGGAGTTTTGTCCTCCACATGAACAAGAAAAGCTTGAGGATGAATTTTGGCACCTCAGGCAAGTGGGTGACGATAACCTTGGTTACACCACCCACTTAAACAATTAAGCATCATCATTCCCCACCTCATGAGCACGCCTACACGTGCCATTAGGAAATACCTCAACGGCCTTCCTCCTGCCATACGAGACGCCATTCAAGCCCCGAGACCTAATAACATCGAATTATGTTACCGCCTAGCCGCTAAAATAAATGATAATCGCGTGCGTGATAAAACTAAACCTTCCAACACCACCAAGTCTGCCAACCAAGCCACCACCGAACCTAATAAACCCAAATCTCAACCGCGAAACAACAATGGCAAGAAACGAAAGTTTTAAAACCAAGGTTGCAACGCAATTACACCAGCCGCAAACCCAAATCCCCCATAAGAACCCGCTAGAAAACCGTACGTTGGGAATCATCCCAAGTGTACCATATGTCACCACCATCACCCAGCCAACATCGCATGCCGCCATTGCACAAATTGTAATCGGTTTGGGCATGTAACTGCCGCTTGCCGAAGTGGTCCTAAGCCACAAGGCAACCAAAACCATCAACCACCCCAAAACCAAAACCGTCAAAACCCAGCCAACAACGTCCGAGCCTACTTCAAGTGCGGTGTTCCAAATCACCTTCGCCCTCAATGCCCCAAATCAACCAAGGACAACAACAGGCTCCTCGTGGTCGTGCTTTCAACATCAACGCAAACCAAGCGCAACACGACAATGAAGTCATGAACGGTACGTTCCTTGTCAATGGCTTATATGCTTCTTTATTATTTGATACTGGCGCGGATAAAAATTTTGTATCCGTAGAATTTGAACCAATGTTAAACTGTGCACGCTCTAAGCTTCCAAAATCTTTCACGTCGAAGTTGCCAATGGCAAGTCTACCACCGTCGACTCTATTCTTCGCGATTGTTTCCTCACTCTAAATAATCATGTGTTCTCTATCGATCTCATACCTATGCTATTGGGTAGTTTCGATATCATAGTAGGTATGGATTGGCTTCGTAAGAACCATGCTGAAATTGCTTGTCACGAAAAGTTCATTCGTTTGCCTCTTCCGTCCGGTGACACTTTGCACGTCTATGGAGAAAGACCCTCAAAGGTCTCAAACTCATGTCATGCACCCAAGCGAACAAGTACTTACGTAAGGAGTACTTTGCCTTTTTAGCCCACATTGTGGAAGGAAAGGACGTAAGTGATGTCTCAGTGGTGTGTGATTTTCCCGACGTTTTCCCCGAAGACCTTCGTGGTCCTCCTCCTCCTCGTTCTGTTGAATTCCGAATGGACCTCATTCATAGCGCTACGCCTGTCGCTAAATCCCCCTACCGTCTAGCAACCTCGAAAATGAAAGAACTGTCGAGCCAACTTCAAGAACTTATTGATAAAGGCTTTATACGCCCTAGTACTTCTCCTTGGGGCGCTCCCGTTTTATTCGTCAAGAAGAAGGATGGTTCGTTTTGAATGTGTATCGATTATCGTGAACTCAACAAACTCACCATCAAGAACCGCTATCCTCTTCATCGCATCGATGATCAACTTCAAGGCGCAACATGTTTCTCCAAAATCGATCGTCGTTCTGGCTACCATCAACTTCGAGTTCTCGAAGAAGATATCCCTAAAACCGCCTTTAGTACCAGATACGGTCACTACGAATTCGTAGTTATGCCATTCGGGTTAACAAATGCACCCGCGGTCTTCATGGACTAAATGAATCGGGTGTGCAAGTTATACATGGATCGCTTTGTGATCGTGTTAGGATATGCTCATCTATTCCAAGACCCAAGACGAGCACGAGCGACACTTACGTCTTATCCTTGAACTCCTTCAACGTGAAAAACTATACGCCAAATTCTCCAAGTGTGAATTTTGGCTAAAGGAAGTCCAATTTCTTGGTCACGTTGTGAACGAGAAGGGCATTCATGTTGATCCCCCAAAAATCAAAGTCGTAAAGAATTGGATCACTCCTAAATCTCCCTCCGAAATTCATTCCTTTCTTGGTCTAGCTGGTTATTATCGCCGCTTCATTTCGAACTTTTCAAAAGTCGCCGTTCCCCTCACGTCGTTGACTCAAAAAGATAAACCTTTTGTTTGGGGTCCCGAACAAGAAGAGTCTTTTCAAACGCTCAAGGACATGCTTTGTAATGCTCCTATTCTCCCTATTCCCTATGGAAACGATGATTTTGTCGTGTATTGCGATTCTTCAAACCGATGCCTTGGTTGCGTCCTTATCCAACGGAATAAGGTTATCGCCTACGCGTCAAGACAACTCAAGATTCATGAGAAGAATTACACTACGCACGACCTTGAACTTGGTGCAGTTGTTTTTGCATTGAAGATTTGGTGACACTACCTTTATGGTACCAAGTGTGTGGTCTTCACCGACCATAAGAGCCTCCAGCACATCTTCAATCAAAAGGAACTCGACATGTGTCAACATCGGTGGGTAGAGTTGCTCAACAACTACGACTGCGAAATTCGCTATCACCCTTGTAAAGCGAATGTTGTAGCCGACGCCCTAAGTCGTAAACATCATGCAAAGAGTATCCACTGTTTCCAAATTCTGAGCAATCTTCAGGATCGAATTCGTAAGGTACAACACTCATCCATCAACGAGAACAACTTATTCAATGAGATGAAGTGTGGTGCCAAAGAACAACTTTCGTCCAAGTCTATTGGTATGTTATACTATCTCAATCGAATTTGGATCCCGAATCGTGACAACCTTCGCGACTTCTTGATGAAGGAAACCCACAAACCTCGATACTCTATTCATCCTGGTGCCGACAAGATGTACCAAGACTTGCGTACGTCTTATTGGCGGCCTGGCATGAAGAAAGATATCGCTCTCTATGTCTCGAAATGTCCCATGTGTTCCAAAGTGAAGGCTGAACATCAACGTCCCTCTGGGTTACTCGAACAACCAGAAATTCCCATCTGGAAATGGGAGAGTATCGCTATGGACTTCATCACTAAACTCGTACATCCTCTGGTCACGATAGTGTCTGAGTAATCATTAACCGTTTGACCAAATCCACGAACTTCCTCCCCATTCGTGAAGATTATAAAGTCAAGAAATTGGCTCTTATCTACACGGATGAAGTCATATGTCGTCATGGTATCCCCATTGACATCATTTCGGACCGTGATGGTCGTTTCACTTCGCGTCTTTGGCAAACCTTCCAAAAGGCTCTCGGTACTCACCTCAATCTTGCAAATTGGGATTCACATTTGCTGTTGGTAGAATTCTCATACAACAACAGTTATCACGCCAGTATTCAAATGGCTCCATTTGAAGCATTATATTGTCGAGAATGCCGATCGCCTATCTGTTGGCACGAGATTGGTGAAGCTCAACTCACTGGTCCCGAACTCATACAAGAAACAACATACAAGATCTTGCAAATATGTGATAACCTACTCAAAGCTCGAAGTCGTCAAAAGAGTTACGCTGACAAAAGACAAAAACCATTGGAATTCAACATTGGTGATCAGGTACTTCTCAAGGTATCCCATTGGAAGGGTGTAGTTCGTTTTGGCAAGACAGGGAAAACTCGCACCTTGCTACGTAGGTCCTTTCAAAATTCTTGAAAGGATTGGTAAGGTTGCGTATCGACTAGACATGCCTGAAGAACTCAACAACATTCACCCTGTCTTTCATGTTTCGAACCTCAAAAAGTGTCTAACTGAAGGACTTCAAGTTCCGCTCGAAGATCTTCAAATCAATGAGACTTTGCATTTCGTGGAAAAACCGTCGAAATCATGGAACGAGGAGTCAAACAATTGAGGCGCAGTCGAATTCCTATCGTCAAGGTTCGATGGGAAGGTAAAGGTAGCGCTGAATTTACTTGGGAACTCGAGAGTGATATGAAGACCAAGTATCCGCATCTATTCGTTACATCTTCCTAAATTTCGGGACAAAATTTCTTAAAGGAGGGGAGACTATAACGCCCTACTATTTCACACTTTCTATATTTGGAAAGTTCATGTTGTAATTCTATTTTTGAAAACTTTTGTAATCTTTGTATTCATCGTTACGTTATAACCGCTATTCCGAGACTTGAATCATAATGAACGCGTGTTCTATTTTATCATGTTAAACTCGTTTATACTCTACATATATGTTACATAATCCACAACATACAACAATGTTGGCAAAATTTCAAATACGTGACTTACATGTTTGATACGAAAGTTATACGCGATGTTTATCCTTGATCTTATTCAAACTATACTTATGGAACCTTTGACATGTGTTAGATATGCTTAGAAACCTTTATTTGTTCATAACATAGTAAGTTATAACCTTTAAATATATTTTTAATCAAGAAAATCAAAAAAATAAAATAAGTTGGCCCTGACCAGACCCTTGTGGACCGCAAGGGGAAACCCCATACGGTCCGTAAAGGGTACTGGCGGGCAGACAGTTTGAAATGGTCGCGGGTATGCACGAAATCCTACCTTCTACTCACCCCCAATGACCTTCAAGCACCATTAAACCTTCACCTAACTTGCCCAAACTCATCCCTATAAATAACAACCCATTTCTACACCTTTTTCCACTTTACAATCATCCAAATCACTCTCTAATCCTCCTCTAATCAGCTGAAATTGCCAAGTTCGAGCAGAATTACCCTTCTTCACTAAAGTGAGTGTAACTCACTCAATTCTTAACGAAATCACACCATTCTTTTTCCCACTTGCTTGGAACAACCTTAGGAACATTTCCATTGGTTTTCCATGGAAAACCAGTCTCTGGAATGTCCAGAAAAAGGCTCCAAAGTGGACTGTTTTACTTTACTTTCTTCAAACTTTGTTAAACTTGTTCAAACTAGAGTCTAACTCATCTCAAACCTATGTCCGAATGCTTACAACCTCACTTATGGTTGGTTAGGCTTAAAAACAAGGTTGAGACATGTCAAATTGGAGGATAAAACCTCACAAACTTTCTGTTTTCGACTAGGGTTTACACCCACAAGTAGTGTTCAAGTTTAATCTTGATGAATGTGTGATGTAGGGACTAGATTGGGCTATCCTAAATGAGAATCCACACACTACTTGATGATTTATCATCACTATCCCAATGTGGTTTACTAGGTGAAAGTAACACAACCCCGTCTAGCCTTCGACTTGTGTGACGTCGGCTCACCGGGTTGTAGCTTACTTGACCATTTGGAATGGTGATAACCATGTATTTCATTTCTTATTATTAATCTTGTAAGTTCATGACCCTCCTTGTGTGTATTACACAAGCGTTGTGGTGAACATTTGAGGTGCCTAAATGGAAGCTTGTTCTTCCTACCTCATGCATGAAATCCATGACACAAAGAGGTACCGAAATGGAGACCTTGATCTCCTACCTCCTACTTGAATTATATGTTATGTATTTTATATAATCTAAGTATGTATATGACTATGTAACAAAGAATTAATGATAACTTAATAGTTAATTGTTAAGAAACTAGTTACATCATCTAAGGACCATACACTTGTTACGATTCTAATGGATCTTCAAATCCATGAAAACACACCAAACCCTTGAGGTTTCTATAGTGTCAAAAACAAGTGTTATGAGTACAAGATGACTATTTTCATAATACTATTTTCACATTATTTTAATTCCGAATCTATATTCCTCCAAAACTTCCGATACTCATACGCCTTGTTACTTCTTGTAGAAGGACAAGGTGCTCCAAGATAACCAACAACACCTGGAATTCAAGTCATAACTTGCAAACGTGAGTATACCGATCCAGTTTCTATTAACATTTTGGGTGCAACATGTACAAAACATGACTTGCTTACAATTTATTATCATTATAACATACATTGTTTATATACTTGAATAATCATGCATGTTAACTTGTGTTATATGCCATTAACTTTGTAGTCAACCTTAACAAGTATAGCGTATATGGAGTAACGCCGCCAATCTTGTTGTATTTTAAGTAAACTTTTAATACCCTTTATACATTGGGTAACACAATTGCGTTACACTTTGGATTGACATATAGAGCACAGTTTAGTATGTTATGACAATTATATACAATGTGGCCATGTTGGATATGAGACATAACTTGACTCCATTATTATGCTGACCAACTTGTATGCTCGCCAACTTTTTGTTGTTATATATTACTTTAATACATGTGCGGAAACTAAGTTGATGCTGTTTGAAGAACATTGTGATTAGATACACACTAGTTTAATTTCATCATTTGTTCTATGTTTTATTGTCTTTGAACATGTCGTATTTCCTTTCGAACCAATGTATTACAAATTAGTATCAATGAAATTTTGAATTACTATATTTCTAAGTAGTATTATGATGTTTTGAGCAATTTTTCACTCATCCGATAGTTACCGCCATCGGTTGGTTGACAAGTCTTAAGATGCCATGAATTGAGTGAGTTCATAAAGTGTTTCATGTTTCCAACCCTGAGAAAGTGTCTGTCGGATGAGCCCACAATCAAACCCCTGATAGTTCAAGTAACGTAAAATGAGATTATCGAAGAACCATCGAAGTTCTGGATGAGAATTCAGAAGCTTATAGGTTCGGATTAAGTTATCAAGTTCGCTGGAATTTCAAACTTTTGGACCAAGTTCACATGGGAACGACGATCTTTTTGCAACAGAAATATCCGATCTCTTATAAATCTGCATAACGAAACCTGTATTAAATTTCAGGATGAAATTCCTTAAACAGGGGAGACTTTGACACCCAGTTATTTTGAGCCGCCAACGGACACTTTATGATAAATAAAAGGCAAGTTTATTGATTGTGTTATTTGCGTTATTATGATAATAAATTTAAAATTTATAGAATTGCGTTGGCAATTTTAAGATAAACGCTTATCGCGTAACGTTTAAAATGCGAAACGAACGTCGGTGACCGCCCGATTAATGTTAAAATCCTAAAAACAGTCTTTATGATTAAAATAATATACTTAATCATGTTCGCGAGGAAAAAAATAAATTAAAATGTTTAAAACTCTATATTTCGAGTTTAAGCGCGTAATGCGCAACACAGCGCACATACGTCCAAATACGGCAACTCCGCCAGTCTAGGCAAATAAAATATTATTCAGTAATATTTTGGTGAGTTTATTTTATAGAGCGCTAAAATAATTTAAAACGCGTTAAAACGAGATTAAAACGCTAGATAAATTACCCGGTATCCAGTAAAATACCAGTTTAAAGCCTACATATGTAATATATATGTATGTATGCGTGTATATATGTGTGTATGGAAAGGAGGTGGCGGCCATAGAGGGCTCCCTCTCTCCTCACTCTTCCACTTGTTGGCTTGGTGATTTGTATATTATGATTAGTGCCTTAGACCGTGGGGTATGGTGGGGCGGGACTTTGGGGCATGGCCCGACACGTGGCTTGGGTGTGCTCTGCTGGGCTGACCCACATTGAAGACGGTACGGTGGGGCGGGGGTTTGGGGCGTGGCCAACCCAAACCTTTATATTTTTATTTTTTAATAATGATTTATAACTATTTTAAAAAAATACTAAGAAATTAAAAGAAATTACATTAAAAAGACTTTAAAAAAACCTAAAATTCATAAAAACTTCCTAGTGCTTGGAATATTTTTTCTTTATCGCTTCTTTCGTCTCCAACGTTAGTTCCAAACTCTTCACCAGATAGGTCATCGTGGGCTGAGCTAGAAATTTCATATCATCTCGTGTTTGTTTCAGGACGCCCCTAGCTTCTGTGCTCTTCCGAATTTCGGCCCTTTATTGTTGGAATACGTTAAATGTATCTAACTTGCTTGCAATGTCTTCCAACTGTATACACCCTACGCAAGCCCGAACTCCCAACTGAAGGCGATGACATACCGGATCTTGATTTTTGAGTGCGCCTTTCTGCGGCGTCTCTTCCGATTGGTCGGCTTGGCGAACCATCCAACTCGTCGAAGTTAAGATCAAACTCTTGATCTCGTGCATCTCATTGGGCTTGGAATGAGGGTGTCCTAGCCCTTTTGGATGACGTGGTAGTTTCGCTACCACCGGGATATTCGCTCATTTGGGATGGAACTTACAAATGTCCCAACAATGCATGTGACGGAAGTTGCTCCCCATATTCGTTTTGAATGTAACCAATGCATTCGTAAAAAAGTCGGCGTCGGTTTCACCACTTTTTGGGTTTTGCATGCCTTATGGAAATAACCAATAAATTTGGTGATTTTCCCGCTTATATCGGTCCACTTCGAGGATATGCTATCATTTTCACGATAAAGCTCCTTCTCCATTTCTTCATGGAGTGCTTTATTGACCGCGTCCCATAAATGGTTTCTATGTTGAGAATTTCCTATTAAAAAAACATTTAATATATTACAAACTTGTATAATCAAAAACATAAATATTAAAATAAGGGCTACAAAAATTTTAAAAAATGCCTATACTTGGATCTTGAGATTTCTGAACCCAAGCCCTTGCCAATGCAACTTCTTCTTTAAAGACCATTTTTTGTTGTTTTCGTTTGGCGCTTTCAATTGCTTTCTCGACCTTGGTTTTTTTTTTCTTGTGACTTCTCTTCTGTATGGGTTTGGATGCGAAAGGACCATCGATGGGGGGCTGAGTTTCGGGAACGGTTTCGGTTTGGGAAAGGTTGATGTAGTTTTGTTGATGCGGGCTAGGTATAGAATCGTCGTTGTGAGGAAAGTTAAAGACGATTCGAGAGAAACGATGCGTAACCAGCCACATCTGGCATAGTAGAGTGTATTAAAAAGGGAGCCATTGGACGATTAGATGGTGGGCTAGGTGTCGGTGTTTCATGGTATCCCCACGGATTGTTCGGGTCAAAACCACTATGAGGATTCATTTTTCGTATTGTGGTTGGATGAGATTTTTTTTAAATAGGAAAGAGATGATTATAGAAGAGGTGGAGTAGTTGTGGTAAAAAAAAATGAATAGAAGTGTGGGTATTTATAGTGAAAAAAAAAGTTTTTCTTTACCCATAGTTGTTGCCCAACGGCTAGTTGGGCCAAGCCAATGAAGAACCGCCAAGTCATGTGGGTAGCCCCGCCCAACACCCTGGCTGATTCCCCCGCCCAATAGGTCACGCCGAAACCCAAGCCCACCCGGGGTGGTGACTTGGGCGCTTGTTACCAACCCACGCCCCAAACCCCGCCCCATACCCCATAGTCTTACAAGATCTCCTAAAATCTTACAATACCAAGAAACAATTAAAAACACTCAAACTCCCTCTCTCTAAGCTAAGCTCGGCCGAACACCTCTTCATCCATATCCATTTTCAAATTTCAACCTTTACCTTGAAGAATCAGGTACATTTCAAGCTTGTTTCAAGGTGTTTTGAAGATCCTAAGGTGTTTCCAAGCAAGAATCAAGCTCCATACCATAAATTTTGCTAAAAACCCATCAAAATCTAGAAGGTATAAAATTTACTTTAAAAACTTTTTTCTTGATTCTTGATGACTTTGATGAAGATGGAGGTTTCTCTTGTTCTTGGATTTAAACATAAACTTGAAACTAAAAACAAATGGGTTTTGAAAGAAAATTAAAATGGACAAGTGTGTAGATATATTAGCGTATGTATGTATGTATGTATGGTATGTATGTATGTATGTATGTATGTATGTATGTATGTATGTATGTATGTATGTATGTATGTATGTATGTATGTATGTATGTATGTATGTATGTATGTATGTATGTATGTATGTATGTCTGTATGTATGTATGTATGTATGTATGTATGTATGTATGTATGTTTATGTATGTTATGATAATGTTAGAGATGAGTTTCATTTTGATAGAGTCTGTGATGT
Organism: Scalesia atractyloides; assembly: GCA_947069175.1. Taxonomy (NCBI): domain Eukaryota; kingdom Viridiplantae; phylum Streptophyta; class Magnoliopsida; order Asterales; family Asteraceae; genus Scalesia; species Scalesia atractyloides. Next base: position 44,015,599 of record CAMTDV010000014.1, read on the forward strand.
GATTCATGAAATTTGAATCCATGCACGATTAAAATGGGGTTTTGTAAAAGTTCTTATGATTGAAGAAGAATATGTAAAAGTGGGTTTTTTGGATGTATGTGTGCACATGTGTGTGTGTGTCGTGTATATATGTATATGTACACATGCATGTGGGTATTTGTCTTATGTTCATAAATATGAGAATGTTGCATGCATTTAAATCTAGATTATTTGATGATGATTGATGATTATGTCTTGGATTATAAGAATTTAATACATGAAGATGCATATTAGTTCATACAATATGATGATAATGATGATGATGATGTAAATTGGATGCATTAGATGCTTGTACTTAAGCATGCATGTGGATATATGGTCATGAAATGATGAATATGGTATGATAGATGATTTTAATCAGGTCCTAAACACTAAATATAATAATATTTGAAGTGTTAAAATAGCATGAAACTTTGTCATAAAGTTTACTAGCTTGCATGTTGTACATTGTGCTTAAAAGAGTTGTAAAATATGTGAAATCGCATGATTTAAGAGGCTTACACAAAATTGCCCTAATCTGATTGTAACCATAATTTTAATCAGTAAATAACATGGAATATGTAAAATATCAAGTCGTTTCGATTTGGGATGGTTATGGTAACGTTTGAAGCAAACCTATGCGTTAAAAACGGTAAATATCGCTTTTTAAGAGATTTTTATAAAACTGTTTTAAATCAGGAAGTAAACTAATATTTTTTATATAAATATAATTATATTAACTTATATTAAGTATCCATGGTGTTTGGTTAGTCATACGTGACTTTCGACGCCCAAAAACGTTACCGAATCACTAAAATACGCGTTTTACAATGTACACTAGAATGGGTTGTTCATAGGTGAACCTCATATGCCTAAAAGTATTTGTGATTTAAATATGTGTATCTGAGAATATGTTAAGTGTTGACATGATAGCGGAAATTTAGACTATGCATGAACACTTGTGTGTATAGAACGGTAGAATCGATGAAATCGCGTTAAATGTGTAACTTATTTGTCGAGCGTGAAAATTGATATATAGGTTAACTTAATGAGTTATTTCATGTATACATGCTTAAACTGATAAAGTGTATAAGTTAACGAGTTTTTGCGTGTTATGATATTGAATATTTGTGCACGTTTATGTATATATATTACGACGGCAAATTGTAGATATATAGTACGTATAAACGGGAGTGTTAACGGATATAACATATTAAGGTCACCAATAAAATCGTTCAAGTCGCAAAATCTTAATATATATATATATATATATATTAAAGTGCCAACATAACAAAAAATAATGACTTTTCGAGAAAATCTCAAAGTTATGTGAAAATTTCAAGATTTGGAGAAACTTAGGATTTTTGTGATATATTGTTTGATAAATCGTTCCTACGTATATTAGGACGTGTACAAACAATTGGGATTGCGCTATTTGTAATACGCACCCAAAGGTGAGTGCCACTAAAACCTCTTTTTACTGCATTGTATATGTTTTGGGGGAAGAACACACTTTAAAGGATAATTATACGTTTACGAGTATAAAATATGCCTTAAAATAAATTTAATATATTTTCATGGAAGATATATGATTTTAAAATGATCATATATGTTTCGGGGAGAAACGGATTTTTAAATAATGAGAATATATGTTTCGGGGAGAAACGGGTGTTATTACGGTGTTTTATAGAAAACGACCGAGTAGATTTAAAATTTCTTAAATCTAAAAGTTGTGACGAATTCGCTCTGTCTCAAGAGAGTTGGTACCGGTTATGGTTTACGTTTCGGTGGGGACTTCAGGGAAATTCGTACAACTCGTTATATCAAATATATCATTTTAGTAGGATATATATATATATATATATATATATATATATATATATATATATTGTTCATAAGGTTTGCACCTTGGGTGACCCATTATGGGCACATAGCACGAAATTAGCCATATAATCAGTAATACCGATATGCGTGGAATTGTTGGAAGATCTATCGGGTTGACCACCCCGTCGTGATCGGTAGCTCCGCGTCAAATCAAGCGATGAATTTTATATTCTGTTATTGTCTAGCGATGATTATGTCCTTATTGTTAATATATAGTTCGTATTGTCTTGCAAACATACGAGTCTGAACACTTGATGCTATCAATTTAATATGGAAAAATTGGGAAGATATTGTGTATCGAAGGTTTTTGGAAAACGCTTGCGATGGTTGGCCCTTGTATTTTTATTAAGAAAATGAAAGTGGCTTTCTTAACATTATTTGGATGTTTTATTAATTAAACACATAATTTGAAAGTTTTCCTTGGATCAAATTGTTTTAAATTTGAATACGTGAACTCACCCTCCTTTGTGTTGACACTTGATTTTAACGTGTTCTTCAGGTACATGAGTTCGGCTTCGGGAATCTTTGGCATATCTGTGGTTGTGATGCATGTTTTCTTTAATAACGTCTTGGACAACTTTTAAAACTAAACTGGGACCATGTTTGTAATAAGATCCACAAGGATCGGGACAATTTAAACTCTGTTTAATTAAATAATTGGTCCAAAAATTAACGATGCATCGTCCACACCAACTTCCGTCAACATTATGTTTGTATTTCCGCTGCAACGTTTTGGGGGTGTTACACATGCTTCATTTTAAACTTAAAAGATTCAATTTCAAAATTTGCAGCCAAAGTAGATTGTGGTTATTTTCTGGGATACTCAACCACTGCTAAAGCCTACAGAGTCTTTAATTCAAGGACTAGGTTTGTGGAAGAGACTTTGAATGTAAAGTTCAATGTACTTTCTTCTTTAAAAATCCCTGCAAATCCTGCTGAATTGTTTGACTTAGATAAATTTACTTTTGAAGATGTGTCTATCAAGACTAACCCCGCAAGTGCATCACAATCTTTTTCTCATGACAATGGATATAGCATTGTGATTTCACAATACAAAGTCATTTCCACCACCAGAGCAACAGATGTTACTAACAACTGTGAAAACTCTACCACTGCTGTATCAACTGTTGTTGATACCCAATCCTCTGCCAGCTCATCACATCCAACCTCTATTGACAAAAGTCCAATCTCAGTAGATAAAAGTCAACATGTTCCACACCTCTCCCACCTATACCTCTACCTCCATTTCAAACAGATGTTGGTTCTTCAAAATTGCCATTAGATGTTAGCTTAGATGATTCCCATCTGCACTCTTCACCACAAAATGCCATTGTTTCATATAAGAGAGATCTGGTCTACCTTAAAAGTCATTCATCTGATCAAATCATTGGCAACATCAATGATGGAGTGCTCACCAGAAGTCAATCCCAAAACATTTGTCTTTTTGTTGGTTTTCTATCTCTCACGCAACCTGTCAAATACCAAGAGGCATTGAAAGACGACAGTTGGGTAGAAGCCATGCAAGAAGAGCTCATACAATTTAAAAGATAACAAGTCTGGGATCTTGTACCATTGCTAAAGGATGTGAGTCCAATTGGCATAAAATGGGTCTTCAAAAACAAAACTGATGAAAGGGGTATTGTTGTTAAGAATAAAGCTAGGCTTGTGGTTCAAGGCTACAGACAAGAAGAAGGCATTGACCATGATGAAACTTTTTCTCCAAGTGCAAGATTGGAGGCCATTAGATTGTTCTTAGCTTTTGCTGTCAACCACAACATCAAGATGTATCAAATGGATATCAAATGTGCATTTCTCTATGGTAAGATCCGGGAAGACGTATATGTGTGCCAACCTCCTAGTTTTGAAAATGAATTTTATCCTGATCATGTTTACAAGCTCAAAAAGGATTATATGGCTTGAAACAAGCACCTAGAGTCTGGTATGAAACTCTATCCACATTTCTCCTTTCCATAGGCTTTACAGGAGGTAAGATTGATAAAAACTATTTTCTAAAATAGAAAGGGAAGGAATTAATGATTGTCCAAATTTATGTGGATGACATTATTTTTGGATCAACTTGTGAATCAATGTGTGAAGAGTTTCGAAAAATCATGACAACAGAGTTTGAATGAGTGCATGGGTGAGCTCCAATGCTTCCTTTGTCTCCAAGTTAAGCAGATGCACAATGGTACATTCATTCATCAAAGTAAGTATGTCAAAGAACTACTTACCAAATTTGATTTGAATGATTGTAAACCATGTAGAACACCCATGGCAACCTCAAAGTTTGTCACTGTTGATGACAAAGATGACTTGGTTGATCAAACTCTTTATAGAAGCATGATTAGGGCTTTATTGCACCTAACTGCATCTAGGCCAGACATCATGTTTGCTACTTGTGTTTGTGCCAGATCCCAGTCAGCACCTAGAAAGTGAAACCTCATTGTTGTGAAAAGGATATTCAGATACGTAAAAGGTGCTCCCACACTTGGTATCTAGTATCCTGCGAATGGAAATATTGAGCTTTCAGGTTATACAGACAGTGATTTTGCTGGATGCCACACCACAAGGAAGTCAACTTTAGGAAGATGTCAATTCCTAGGCAATTGCTTAGTGTCTTGACAAAGCAAAAAAGCAAGCTGCATTATCCACATCAACAACAGAGGCTGAGTATATTGTTGTTGCAAGTTGCACTGCTCAACTCCTATGGCTTCAAAATCAACTGCTGGATTTTGGTGTAACTACTCTAAAGACTCGTCTCATGTTAGATAGTCAAGCAGCTGATGCCTATGATGCAATTGGAGCTTATCGGCAAAAACGAATCAATTGACATCAAACATCACTTTGTGAGGAATTGCTATGAAAAAGGTTTGATTTCTCTGCATCATGTCCCAATTAAGGATCAAATGGCATATGTTTTAACAAAAGCATTAGATACATCTACCTTTGAAAGCTTGATCTCTAGAAATTGGGATGCTTAACATGGATCAAAAGCAATTTTTGTTTTCCATGAATAAAAGGCATGAATATGTTTTAAGAAAATCAAAATTCCATCCTTGAAAATAATACAAAATTGAAAATCTTCAAAATCCCAAAAGTCTGTCCATAACCACTGTTTTTCAAAGAAATCATTTGTTTGGTTTACTTTATCCACTGTTAAAAGTATCCTCTACTTTTCCTTTTCCACTGTTAGGTAAACCACTGTGTTTCCTAACCTCTGATGTCTATCCTCTGATAGATAAAATCACCACTGTTCCTAACCTCTGTTGACTCTCAAGAGAGGTTTCCTAAACAACTGTCTTCCATAATCCAACAGAGATTGCCACGTGGACAAATGTTAGCCATCAGATCTTTTATAAACCGCTGCCACGTCAGCATTCACTTTTTTCACTCTATAAACCCTGTTTATCCAAATAGAATTTTCCTTGCCGTCTCAGATTTAAAAATTCTCAAAGTAGTTCCATTAGACTCATCTTCTTCATGAATCCATACTATTCAATCGTCCACCATGCCTCTCATCATCAAAACTCCTCATAATTATCTTCCAATCCTTGAGGAAACTGACAATAATAAAGCATATCATGCAATGATCGATGTTTTAAAAACATCCAAGTACAAAGAGATCATGCTAGCCAAAGCCCCAATCAACATTGATACACTTCGTCAATTCTGGGCAAATGCTGAAGTCCAAATTTAGAATAATAAGGCATATGCGATTACATCAAAGGTGGGTGAGTCTCTCATTCAAATTTCCCCATCCACCATTTCCACTGTTCTTGGCCTCAATGACCTAAATGGCAAAACCTCTTTCCCAAAGAAAGAGCTACATGATGAGTTCATTGAACGAGGGTATGAGTGACAGCTTACAGGTATAACTATCTATAAACCCAATTTTCTTGTTGATATGAAATTCTTTTACCACACTTTGTTGCTATGTTTGTCTGCCAAGACTACTGCTTTCAATGATATACCTTTAAACATTTAGTATTTAGGATATGCTATTTTGACAAAATCTGATTTTAACTTTTCCCAGGTACTATAATAACATTGCAAAAAATAAAGCTTTTCTAATAATCCTAGGTTACTGAGTTTCTATATTCAATCACAAGTTTGTGAAAAGGATGCTAAACAGGGTGTCATTAGTCCTGTTGGCAGCCTCACACATGAAACCTTTACCAGGATTTCAAATCAAAAACCAAAAGTATTGAAAACACAGGCAGGGGGGGTTGAGCCAACTTTGGATGCTAATTGGTACGTGAAACGTGATATGATTTTCTTGATATTTTAAGTTCATTTTACGCGTTAGTCAAGTTTTAAATTTCTAAAACACGATATGATACTAACAATAAACACACACTTAGGCAAGTGCACCCATCGTGAGTGTAGTGTAGTGTTGGCAAGATACCAAGGTCGTCCAAGGACACAAGAGCTTTTAATACCGGTGTCACACCCCGACCCGCAGCAGAATAAAAGTCGGGGCATAATTGAGTTATCACCAAAGCTCATGACGTTTACTATAATGTTTCATATTTATTAAATTCAAATTACAACTCAAATATCCAAAACAAAATTCATACAATTACAAGAAAATGAAACTATATAATTATTCCAAAGCTTAAACTTGTTTATTCTTCTAGGCCTTCCTATGTGTTTCTTGTCTCAGCTGGATCACATGTATCATGTGTAAAACAGGGGATATTTTAGGTCAACAAAAGTTGGCGAGTGAACCTTGATAAAGCATTGTTACTAATTTCTTGTTTTTTTAATAAGGAAAATTTGTGCAATAATCACATGTGAGCAAACATATATAGATAAACAAACACAACCACTTTGGATGAGTATATGATATGAATGATGATGTATGTGAGATCAAGGCTCAATCAAACAGAGCCGATCTAATGAGGCACCTGATGCTCAACCCGTCTCCCACGGGGAACTGATGGGCCTAATGAAATGCGTGCACTGAAAATGATAAATCCAATCTACATATAATTTACACAACCATTGATACACATTTGATACACATTTGATCACGGATATGACGTATGCACAAGTGTTTAAATAAAATAAAGAATTAAACGACACATGATACACCCCAAAACATGATTAAAACGGGGAATTGGTAGAGATTCACTCACATTGGGTGCGTTCTTTGATGACGTTGGATACGCACGAACTTTAGGATTCAATCGACGAGGGAAAAACTAGCCTAAATAATAACAAAATGATTCGATGAATAATTAAATTTTATTTGAGATTACTATTTTTAATTAGTGCTCTTTAATGGGATTTTTAGATTTATTTTTGTGAGTTTAAGGAAATTTTCTAACTTTAATAATCTTATTTTTAAGTATTTTTAAATAATTTTCCAATTAAATAAATAAATAAAAAGAAATAAAAAAAAGTTGACTTTTTGACCGTTGACGTTTTACCGGGTCTTGACCGGTCAGACTGTGTTTTCTATGCGCTGAGTGAGGTTCGAACTCGGGACCTCTCGTATACGTGCACGCAGCTCTACCAACTGAGCTACGTGTCTAACCCGAAATATTCTCTGTTTTAATTATATATATATAATAATTAACTTTAACGTTATTTAGTTTATATCAAAAATGATTTGATATGGCCGAACCGGCTTTGGAGACCCGGAGTCGAACTCGGGACGTTCGGTTCGAGTGCGCACAGCCCAACCAGTTGGGCTGTGTGTCTAATCTGCTTAACTACTGAATTATATTTCTCTTATAAACATTATGTGACTTGATCTGTTTAGGTTTTTAAAAATGTTGGTTTTATTTCTGAAAGTCGGTAACGGGTGCGATTCGAACTCGGGACGTGCATATTGTATTTGCACACAGTCCACCGCTGGACTGTGTGTCTAACCCGTTTGAATATCCAGTTTTAATTATATTAATACCTATACTCGACTTCATCTTCTTCGTTTACAAGAACACAGAAAAACAAAATCCGACTGTTTGTTTAATTGACCAACAACACTTATAATTGATTGAATTGGAATAGAAGAGGAAAATTAAGGAATAAGATGTACCAACACATAGTGTTTTCTTCAGATTTTCGGCCAAAATTCGTCGGTTCTGATTTTGCGATTTCCGGCTGTATGAACTGTTTTAACAGTTTTGATTATTGGTTCGAACAATTAAAGTATAAATCAAAAGATAGCAAGAAGGTTTAGACAATTATACCGTCTGATGAACGAATACGGTTTTCTGATTAGCGATCCCGGCAGGATTCCGGCGAAAATGAAAATCTCCGGCGACGAGCTTTAAAAAGACTAAAGCTTCGAAAAAGAGTGAGATTCTGAGCGAAAGGTTTACAGGAGGTTTGAGTGAGTATTTATAAGGAAGAACTGGATGAATTGGGTCCGAATTTGAGTCTTGATTCGCGGTCAAAGGTTTTCTGGCGGTTATGACCGAAATTGATGGTTAGACATCGGTTATAACCGATGTCGAAGTCGGTTATCGTGTTTTAGTCAAAAGGAAAAGGCAACATTAGCGGAGTTTTGGTTTTACTCCGGCGATTCCGCATTCTGAGCGCGCTGATGTCCGGTTTTGAATTCGGGTTCACTTTAAGTATTGTTTGTTTCAATATTGTCACAAAGAAAGTGTGTGGCGGAGTGGTGTGTTGTGTGTTTGTGCTTGTGGGTGACCCAGGTTCGAAACCCGGCGTCTCCATTTTTTTTTTATTCACTATTTATTATTAATTATAAATTATGGTTTTTAAATTCTAATATATTTATTAATTATGTATTGTTTAAAATTAATATGAACCATAAATACGCAACGAAATTTATAACTGAATATTTGATTGATAAACGAAGCGGGTTTTGAAACCCGTATTTCGACGAATGTTACAGTATCCCCTACTTTTGAAATTTCGTCCGAAATTTAGTAGCAGTGGTAACAGGAAAAAGATGCGGGTATTTTTCGCGCATTGAGTCTTCACGTTCCCACGTAAACTCGGGTCCTCGTTTTGACTCCCAACGTACCCTGACAATCGGAATACGACTTCTGCTTTAGACGCTTCTCTCCGAAATCCATGATTTCTACTAGTCTTTCAACGAAGTGCATCGATTCATCGACTTGAATGTCTTCTAGAGGAATGTGGAGGTTTTCATCGGCAAGCCACTTTTTCAAGTTTGATACGTGGAATGTGGGATGAATTCTGTTGAGCTCTTCTGGTAGGTCAAGCTTGTATGCTACAGGACCTACTCTTCGAGTATCTTGAAAGGTCCTACGTAGCGTGGTGCTAGCTTGCCCTTCTGGCCAAAACGAACCACTCCCTTCCACGGTGATACTTTTAAAAGTACTTGATCACCAATGTCAAACTCCAAAGGCTTTCGTCGTTTGTCAGCTTAACTCTTTTGACGACTTTGAGCTGCTAGAAGATTGTTTCGGTTTGAAGGATCTTGTCGGTTGTTTCTTGAATTAATTCTGGTCCGGTGATTTGCGCTTCCCCAATTTCGTGCCAACATACTGAAGATCGGCACTTACGACCATATAAAGCTTCGAAAGGAGCCATGCCGATACTTGAATGATAGCTATTGTTGTACGAAAATTCCACTAATGGTAGGTGAGCGTCCCAGTTCCCTTTGAAGTCTATGACACATGCTCGTAGCATGTCTTCAAGGTTTGGATGGTGCGTTCAGATTGACCATCAGTTTGAGGATGAAAAGCGGTACTGAGGTCTAATCGTGTACCCAAGGCGGTTTGTACGGCTCGCCATGTTCATGAAGTGAAACGACCATCACGGTCTGAAATGATGCTATAAAGTTACACCATGACGGCTTACGATCTCGCTGATGTAGATACGAGCTAACATCTCGTTCTTGAAGTCCTCGCGAATCGGAATGAAGTGAGATGACTTTGTAAGACGATCGATTATTACCCATATGGTGTAATACCCACTGGAGGTGCGAGGTAACCCGGTAATGAAATCCATGGTTATGTTTTCCCACTTCCATACAGGTATTTCGGGTTGGACTAGAAGTCCTGAAGGCCTTTGATGTTCAGGTTTTACTTTGGAACAGGTAAGGCACTTGGAAACAAAAACAGCGATATCCTTTTTCATGCCAGGCCACCAGTAGGTGTATCGTAGGTCTTGATACATCTTGTCGGCTCCTGGGTGTACAGAGTATCGTGTTTTGTGCGCCTCATTCATGAGGAAATCACGAAGGTTAACGCGATCAGGAATCCATATGCGATTTAAATAGTATAGAATACCGTCGGATTTGGTTTCGATTTTTAGTTCAGCTCCATACGACAGCTCATCGCGTACGTCATTTTTGTTACAGAAACATGTTGAGCTGTTCAGATTCGATCTTTGATGTCGGTTATGATTTGCGAACATAGAAGACGAATGGAGTTGCATAACCTTTTCGACTGAGTGCATCAGCCACCACGTTTGCCTTGCAGGATGATACCGAATTTCACAGTCGTAGTCGTTGAGAAGTTCGACCCATCTTCGTTGCCTCATATTCAACTCCTTTTGGTTGAAGATATGTTGGAGACTTTTGTGGTCAGTGTATATTTCACACTTGGTACCGTAGAGGTAATGTCTCCATATCTTGAGAGCGAACACAACGGCTCCAAGTTCCAGGTCGTGGGTGGTGTAATTCTTCTCATGAACTTTGAGTTTCCTAGAAGCATAGGCTATCACTTTTCCTCTTTGCATTAATACACAGCCTAGCCCTTGCCCTGATGCGTCGCAATATACTACAAAGTCATCGCAACCTTCAGGGAGTGTGAGGATAGTGCGTCACAAAGTTTTTGCTTTAGAGTTTGGAAGGCCTCTTCTTGCTTAGGTCCCCATATGAAGGGTTTTCCTTTATGAGTCAAGGCCGTGAGTGGGACAGCAATACGAGAAAAATTGGCAATGAAGCGTCGATAGTAACCAGCCAAACCAAGAAATGACCTTACTTCGGTAGGGGTACGTGGCGCTTGCATTCTTGCACTGCCTTGATTTTTGAAGGATCAACATGAATTCCCTTGTCATTGACGACATGTCCAAGGAATTGTACTTCTCCTAACCAGAATTTGCATTTTGAGAACTTAGCGTAGAGCTTTTCAGTCCTTAAGAGTGTAAGGATGAGTCGAATGTGTCGCTCATGATCGGATTTAGACTTGGATAAATAAGGATATCGTCGATGAAGACTATGACGAAACGGTCGAGGTAGGGTTTGCATACACTATTCATTAGATCCATGAATACAGCGGGGGCGTTCGTTAAACCGAATGGCATGACCATGAATTCGTAATGACCATAACGAGTCCGGAAGGCGGTCTTTGGGATATCTTCTTCATGTACTCTGAGCTGATGATAACCAGAACGAAGGTCGATTTTTGAAAAGCAGGTGGCGCCTTGAAGTTTGTTTAGGAGGTCATCGATGCGAGGTAGTGGATAGCGATTTTTAACCGTTAACTTGTTGAGTTCTCTATAATCAATGCACATGCGAAACGTTCCATCTTTCTTCTTCACAAAGAGAACAAGTACACCCCAAGGCGATGAGCTAGGACGTATGAATCCTTTGTCAGTCAGCTCTTGCAGGTGACTGGCCAGCTCTTGCATTTCAGATGGGGCTAACCTATAAGGAGATTTTGCGACTAGTGTAGCGCCAGGTACAAGATCGATGCGGAATTCGACTTCTCTCACAGGAGGGAGTCCTGAAATGTCGTCGGGAAAGACTTGTGGGAATTCTTTCACAACTGGATATCTTCGAGTTTCTTCTCCTTGTTTCCCTTTTTGACGACGTGAGTTAGGAATGCGACATAGTTCTTGCGGAGATATCTTCGGGCTTGAAGGCAGGACATTAATTTGATACCAATCTGTCACACCCCGACCCGCAGCGGAATAAAAGTCGGGGCATAATTGGGTTATCACCAAAGCTCATGATGTTTACTTAATGTTTCATATTTATTAAATTCAAATTACAACTCAAATATCCAAAACAAAATTCATACAATTACAAGAAAATGAAACTATATAATTATTCCAAAGCTTAAACTTGTTTATTCTTCTAGGCCTTCCTATGTGTTTCTTGTCTCAGCTGGACACATGTATCATGTGTAAAACAGGGGATATTTTAGGTCAACAAAAGTTGGCGAGTGAACCTTGATAAAAGCATTGTTACTAATTTCTTGTTTTATTTAATAAGGAAAATTTGTGCAATAATCACATGTGAGCATACATATATAGATAAACAAACACAACCACTTTGGATGAGTATATGATATGAATGATGATGTATGTGAGATCAAGGCTCAATCAAACGGAGCCGATCTAATGAGGCACCTGATGCTCAACCCGTCTCCCACGGGGAACTGATGTGCCTAATGAAATGCGTGCACTGAAAATGATAAATCCAATCTACATATAATTTACACAACAATTGATACACATTTGATACACATTTGATCACGGATATGACGTATGCACAAGTGTTTAAATAAAATAAAGAATTAAACGACACATGATACACCCCAAAACATGATTAAAACGGGGAATTGGTAGAGATTCACTCACATTGGGTGCGTTCTTTGATGACGTTGGATGCGCACGAACTTTAGGATTCAATCGACGAGGGAAAACTAGCCTAAATAATAACAAAATGATTCGATGAATAATTAAATTTTATTTGAGATTATATTTTTAATTAGTGCTCTTTAATGGGATTTTTAGATTTATTTTTGTGAGTTTAAGGAAATTTTCTAACTTTAATAATCTTATTTTTAAGTATTTTTAAATAATTTTCCAATTAAATAAATAAATAAAAAGAAATAAAAAAAGTTGACTTTTTGACCGTTGACCGTTGACCGGGTCTTGACCGGTCAGACTGTGTTTTCTATGCGCTGAGTGAGGTTCGAACTCGGGACCTCTCGTATACGTGCACGCAGCTCTACCAACTGAGCTACGTGTCTAACCCGAAATATTCTCTGTTTTAATTATATATATATAATAATTAACTTTAACCTTATTTAGTTTATATCAAAAATGATTTAATATGGCCGAACCGGCTTCGGAGACCCGGAGTCGAACTCGGGACGTTCGGTTCGAGTGCGCACAGCCCAACCAGTTGGGCTGTGTGTCTAATCTGCTTAACTACTGAATTATATTTCTCTTATAAACATTCTGTGACTTGATCTGATTAGGTTTTTAAAAATGTTGGTTTTATTTCTGAAAGTCGGTAACGGGTGCGATTCGAACTCTGGACGTGCATATTGTATTTGCACACAGTCCACCGCTGGACTGTGTGTCTAAACCGTTTGAATATCCAGTTTTAATTATATTAATACCTATACTCGACTTCATCTTCTTCGTTTACAAGAACACAGAAAAACAAAATCCGACTGTTTGTTTAATTGACCAACAACACTTATAATTGATTGAATTGGAATAGAAGAGGAAAATTAAGGAATAAGATGTACCAACACAGAGTGTTTTCTTCAGATTTTCCGGCCAAAATTCGTCGGTTCTGATTTTGCGATTTCCGGCTGTATGAACTGTTTTAACAGTTTTGATTATTGGTTCGAACAATTAAAGTATAAATCAAAAGATAGCAAAGAAGGTTTAGACAATTATACCGTCTGATGAACGAATACGGTTTTCTGATTAGCGATTCCGACAGGATTCCGGCGAAAATGAAAATCTCCGGCGACGAGCTTTGAAAGGACTAAAGCTTCGAAAAAGAGTGCGATTCTAAGCGAAAGGTTTACAGGAGGTTTGAGTGAGTATTTATAAGGAAGAACTGGATGAATTGGGTCCGAATTTGAGTCTTGATTCGCGGTCAAAGGTTTTCTGGCGGTTATGACCGAAATTGATGGTTAGACATCGGTTATAACCGATGTCGAAGTCGGTTATCGTGTTTTAGTCAAAAGGAAAAGGCAACATTAGCGGAGTTTTGGTTTTACTCCGGCGATTCCTCGTTCTGACGCGCTGATGTCCGGTTTTGAATTCGGGTTCACTTTAAGTATTGTTTGTTTCAATATTGTCACAAAGAAAGTGTGTAGCAGTGGTGTGTTGTGTGTTTGTGCTTGTGGGTGACCCGGGTCGAAACCGGCGTCTCCATTTTATTTTTTATTCACTATTTATTATTAATTATAAATTATGGTTTTTAAATTCTAATATATTTATAATTATGTATTGTTTAAAATTAATATGAACCATAAATACGCAACGAAACTTATAACGAATATTTGATTGATAAACGAAGCGGGTTTTGAAACCCGTATTTCGACGAATGTTACAACCGGTTTATCGTCAACGTCTAATCGTTACAAATTTTTGGATAAAAGTTTTAAACATAAAAGTAAATCTAAAACAATAAGATAAATAAAATGAAATACAAATAGACAAGATAGAATCAACTGGATCCAACTCCTCTTTAATGTAACCTTTGATGATTTTCGTACTTTTCAAGAGATTGTCTTAGTTAAAGTAGTAGGCCCTCTTTTGAAATGATGTTACCCTCAACCCAAAGGGTCAGAATATTGAAGATAATTAAATAAGTTATTAATGCGAAAAGTGGTAGGCCCCTCTCTTGAAGGTGACGTTACCCTCGGCTAAGTGGTTTGAGTCAGCAAGGATACAATCCCAAGAAGCCGGTTTAAAGTTTTAATAGTAGTTTACATATGAGGGATTCAAGCTATTCGCACCCCCGCCATCCAATACCCGTGGGGCATTGACGGAGGTTCTAGTAAGCTTGAACCAAGTCCTCGCAGGATCCATACACTGAACGAGAGAAGAACTTTACCAAACCACCCTTCTAACCCCCTTCCAAGTAGTAACGCGCTTTATATAGACCGTAAAGACACGAATGAGCAAATCAATGACATCATGAAGAAATGGTTAGGAAAATTCACTTTCAACATAAGAAACTAGTTATTAAAATCATTAATTCAAACCCAATTAAAAAGTGCTGAAAGATTAAAAATCAATAGTAATACATTAAAGACTTGTCTTCACCAAGTGATGTAAGAGATTAGCCAAGCATGGCCTTTGTTTGACAAGAACTCATACGATTAATCATCGATCCCGAGACTACTACACACACTCTAAAGATGATAGATGGATGATGGTGGTGGGTGTTGGTGTTGTAGTGGTGGTGGAATGGTGGCAAAGTGAGAGAGAAGTGGTTTTCCAAGGTATGCCTTTGAAGTGAAACAAGCACCCCTATTTATAGTCAGAACAGTACCCCGGTCACGGCCCCGTGTCCAGTGGGCATGGCCCGTGGCCGGTTTCTTCTTTTCCTTCATTAATTGCAGTTGTTAGCAGAGGGCCCCACACGACCCCGTGGCTCCTGGGCATGATCCCGTGGTCAACTCTTCGTTGTACTATCAAGATTGTGCAAATCTTAGAGTTTGACCACGCCCCATGGTGGCCTGGGCACGGCCCCGTGGTGGGCATAAAAGCTTCTGCATGCTTTGTCTTTAAGTGCAACGGCTGACCACGCCCCATGCCTGGCTGGGCACGGCCCCCATGGTCAGCTTCTGTTTTGTTGTTTTTGTCTTTGGGGTGCTGTTGAGGGGTCGGGCATGTTGCATTATTCCTTCTTCTTGTATTTATGTTGGTTTTGGCTGCTTATTTGCTTCTTTTGTTCTTTTAAGCTTATTTGGTCCTGTAAATTCAAAAGGAACAAAGAAACGTGCTTTTTCCAACATTAGTACTAGAAAGGGGTTAGTTTTATGCCTCATTGGTGTAATTTATATGTTGTATTTTACACACATCACTAATACATCAATTGCTCAAATGTCTGTTGCTGAGCCCACTGCTCCTGGTGAACATGACACCACAACTGGTGTTGTGCAAACCTCACCAAATAAACCCAAAAGAAAACCTACTACATCCAAAAAGCTCACGGAAAAGAAACCCAAAAAGGTTACTCTGGAAGATGAGATCCCAAGAATACCTGTGACAACACAAATGTCACATGAAATCACTGCTGCTACTTCCTCACAGCAGATGGAACAAAGATCTCAACCCCAACCAGCTTTACTTGAATCCTCACAAAAGGATCAAGTTGTATCCACAAGGACACCACAATATGAAGCTCTTGATCCACTTGGATCAATCTTCCATAGCCCCTCTCCCAGGGAAATTTCTTTTCTACACCACCACCCACTTCTCCTATACCACCTACATTTTTACCTTTGTTTGATGCAATAGAGAAAACTCAGACAACAATCAGTCCCTCTCACTCACCCATTACATAGAGTCAACCACCACAATTGACTGAGTCTAAGATAACTCTATCTGCTATCTCCCAAGCATCTGAGGAGGCTACATCCCTTGGGTTACACGTAACCTTGGTGGTAATTCAAGTGAAGCAACTACTACAACTGTTATCACAACAGTGACTCAGTTGGACAATGGTTAGATAAGTAAGTCTTCCTTGAAGGCAACAACTGTTGAGGCTACAATTGTAACCTCTGTTCCAGTTGGAAGTCCCCAGTACCAAGAAAAATGGGCATTTGTTTATGAAAAAATTGAGATTCCTCATGTTGATGATTCAAATTCAACTACCTCTGGTAGGAAAATAGATAATCCTTTTAATTTAGGTGATAAATTAAAATACCAAGAATTGACGGAGAGAATGACACACATGGAATCATCAATTGATGAAATAAAATCCATGATGAAACAACTGCTTCACAACTCTCAACCACAACCTTCCATACCACAAACTACTGATAAGCTTTGGAACATTGTGCAACCAATCATCATTGCTTAAAGAAGATTGTCAGATATTCAGTATGAAACCCAAATCAAGCTTACCAGGGCAATGGTTGAGGCTAGATACAGAGACACTCAAGCAAAAAATAAAAGCCATTAAAGACCATTTATTGAAAACCACCAGCACTACCCCGGTTACTTTCTTTCAAGAAAAATTGAAGATGATGCCAAAAAGGGGGAGAAAGGTACCATGAGAAAGTTGCAGGCAGACTCCAAAGCAAAACCAAAGCCAAAAGTGCAACCAAAGCAAGAACAAACCACTGTTGCAGAATCAGATGCCAACTTTGGAAAAAGGATTGATGAGACCCTAAATAAAGAGACAGAAAATTACTGATGACAAGCAGAAGAGACAAGATACATTGGAGGTCAAAGCCAAAAATCTAGTTAAACAAGCACAAGCTAACAGAGGGAAAAAGAAGATGTTGGATCTTCAAAAAGAAGACAGTCCGCTGCAAAAGCAAAACGACCAATTGTCACATCTTCTAAAACCATTGTCTCAGTATCAACACATGTATCCTCTGTCCAAACCAAACCAAAATCACCACCAAAAACTACCAATCAACAACTACCCCAGCAGATGTTAGCACCCCTGTTGTATCAGCGTTTGTTGATACAGTAGAGGTTATAACAGATGTTGCTCAAACAACTGCTTTAATCACATTTCCCACATTAACTCAACCATTAACCATTCCACAAGATTTCCTGAACATCCACCCTCACCAAAAATCAAATTTCAACGTAAAAGAAAAAAAATTGTGATTGAAGAAGATGATGAAGGGATTCATCACCAATTCCTTTGTCATCACAACCATTGTTCACATCACTCTCATCACCTCCATCAAAATCCACTTCTACTCCATCACCTACCATTTCACTTCCACCTGTTCATCAACCTTCAACCTTTCTTCCACTGGTTGTTCTATATACTCTTGAACTAATGCAGTAAGAAAGGAAATAAAGTCATCTATGATACAGAGGATCCAAAGCAAAGAAACTTTCCATCTCTTTTTGGGTATCGAAAGCCTAAAAACCTTGATGAATAAAGGCTAGACAAGCAGATAATGTGGCAAGAGAAGAATCCAAAGGAAAAGGTGACAAGGCACTACAGGGATCTATGCAATTACAACTGGGAAAGTCAGACACATAAAAGATTTTGCTAGAGACCTGTGTAAGTTCAAGTCAGAAAACCCAACCAAAGTTGATCCTGATCTGAAACAAGACTACCTTGAGAACATAATGAAACACAAACCATATAAAGCAACAAGAGCTCAATTCAAGAATTGTTCCGTAGAAGATATTCATGAAGAAATTGAAATGTTTCAAGTTATGCTCAAAAATCCTTCACAAAAGGTAACTCCACCTAACTGGAAAAGAGCAAAGTTTGTTGATCAAGATCATGTCCTGAAAATCAAGAGGATGAAGGAAGAATTTGTTGCTGCACAATTTGGTACCTCAAGATAAATTGCAAGGTGGTTAGAATCAAAGGTTGTTGATACCTATAAAAACTTGGAGAAACTTAGATTGAAGGATCCAACAGTTCCAAGAAAGCCAACATACCCTACAACCACTGCTCCTCAACAGACCCATACTTCTAAAAGAAAGTCTTCAGCATCTGCCTTACCCACCATTGCCTTGAATCAAGCAAAAAAGCAAAAGGAGATGGATGAAGAAGATCAAAGAAGGTATGAAGAACAAAGAAAAGAGGGGATCAAGTGTCAAATACTCTACCATACTGATGCTGTAAGTCACAAGCTTGTAGAAACACTGTTAAAGCTTGTCAGCAGACCCATTTCACCCAACTCATCACAAATAAACTTTCACCCAAGAAATCTATCAGACCCGAAAATTCTAAAATGGAAGTCAAACATAGACACCCATGAATTGACCTTTCTCAGGTCAGATGGCAAAGCTCAAACAATTAAAATGGAGGATGCATATGGTCTGTGTGTAGAAGACCTCCAGATCTTTTCAAACTTGAGATTGAAAGGGACTTTGAAGATATGGTTTCCTTAAACTTTGAACTTCGATTCAAAGGTCAAATTAGGGAACTACTAATGGGAGATAAAGATCAAGAATAAAGTTAGTTTTGACATCATTTGTTCTAGGGGGAGATTGTTGATATTGAGCCCTACAAAAGAACAGATGACAGAAAGCCAAAATATCTATTAAACTTTGATCCAGAATAAACAGAGTTTACAAGGTCTGCTGCCATGTACCAAAGACTGTTAACAAACACTGCTGAAGACAATGCTCTACTATAAAGATATTATCTGTTGATGGGAACCTCTGATGAAGACCAACAGAGTTTAGAATAGCAGTCTTTATCAATGTAACAGTGTCTAGATAGCAGTGTTTAGTGTTAGCAGTGTTTATAGTTTGTTATTACTGTTAGATGTCACTTTCATGCTGATGTCATCAGAAAGATGCTTAGCGGTTTAGCAAGTACTATAAATAGAACAGTGCATAATCTATTCTATTCGATCACTTCCATGTGCTTAATCAAATTACTCTCTTCTTACATTCTTTACGAACAATCAGTGATCTTAGGCAGAGGGGGAGATTGTGAATTACATGCATACGTGACTACAATTACAAAAGCATGATAATGAAAACAATCTCTCAATTGTTGTGAATCAAAGTCTATCATTCCGCTGCATTTACATCTTTTTATCATCATCCATTATCTTCATTTTACAAACTTTTACAACAATTTAAAACTCAGATCCTAACATGGCCGAACTCACGCGGGAAGTTGGAGTTCTCATGGTTTTCACTAGTGGTTCTTAATTGAACCGAATCCTATATATTATAAAGATGTTTCCTAATGTTTTTTTTTTTGTTATTTATTAAAAATATTTATAAATAAATTGGTAGAAAGACTAAACTATCCGTGTTTGACCAGATTTAACAAAATATTAACTGAGTTAGGGCTAAAGGACGTAAGTGCAAGATTTTGAAACGTTAAATACAAAACTCATCAATTTTCACGCGAAAGTACACTGCCTGAAAAATGGTATTAAGATAAAAAGAAAAAGGTGTATTTTCCCTAAAAAAACTAAAACAAAAATATTACAAAAAGAAACAAAAAAAAAACCTCAATCGGTTCTAGGAGGTTTGGTTTATTTTTTACCCAACCTGGTTTCTAGCCCGTACTGATTTAACTAAAACTGGTTCAAATCTTCCTTAAAAAAATCCGAACAGTTTTGAACCTGGACTGGTTTGTGAAAAAAGCCAAGTTATCTTTAGGCTCAATTAATACAATGGAGACTTTTTGGGCCTTTTTTATTTGATGTCAAAAAAGTTAAAATATAAGTTTCTTAACACATCACTTCAACATCCGTTTAGTCTCAACAATTACATAAATCATTCTATTTACATTTAACCTCCTATGAGGCATCAACATATTTTGACTCTACATACACATAGAAAACATGAATGTCCTGTGCTAGCGGCGCCATAAGATTTTTGGTATTTTTTAAGGGTTATGTCAATAGATTACATATGCCCCGCATTAGCGGCAATACGAATGTTCCGCTCACTTTCAATAAGTATTTTCTTACCTAAAGTCATTAACACATACACACATACACACACAACACACACACACACCCCTCTTGTTAGTCCATAGCTTGCTTTAAAGAACTCCACATCAAGGGGTATGTTTCCCCTAAACACCCACAAGAACCGTAGCCAAGAATGACTATGAATATTGTTTTCATCAAACTTAAAGTGATTATATAATCATTAAAAGGTTGATTACACTATTAATTCTTGAGTTTTACTTAATGATTAGAATGATTAGAGATATAAGGTAGAAGAGAAGTGTGTTATGGAGAATAGAAAAGAATTGAGCAAGTGAAAATGGTGGCTTGAGGGGTCTATTTATAAGTTGTTGGATGCTTAGATACATGGTGTGCCTAGCTGTTGCCCAGTGTAACGCCCCGACCACGTGGAACTTGTGGCGGAAACGTCGGGGAGTCACGTTACAAATTGTTCACATACATGGTACTCTAGTTTCATTATTTTAATTACATTGTTTTACAAACATAAAGGGGTAAAACTATTTTTTTTTAATTTAAAAGCAATCTAAAACCCAAGTGCTTTCCTATGTGAACATGCTTGAAATATCATCATGTATCAATACCTGAAACATATGTGAAAATAGACGGTTAACAGTAAAGTTGGTGAGTGACATAGGTTTTATGGCCAAGTATTTGGCAAAAGTTTTGTTATTGCAATACAATGTCCAACTGCACGAGTTGATGCGTGAAAATATATTTTTGTAGGCAAGTATATGGCGAAATTTTAGTATTGCAATACATTGTGTTTGATAGTAACAGTTTGTGAAAAAAGTGTATTGTGGATGACAATATGTATAAAACCAAGCAATTTGTGTTAACAAATATTGTACACTGTCCTTTGTTTCAATTGTGCTTGTTTGCACATAGTCGCTTAGCATAGAAACTAACCAAGAACTTGTAAAAGAACTTTTAGAAATCCAATCAAGGATTCAGGATAGTACGTTGAGTATCCAATAAACATCTAACTTGTGATTTGTACTTTGTTTTACCGCACAAGATATGCAGTAAACACTTAGCATAGAAACCAACCAAAAGGATTTAAAATAGTACTTTGAGTATCCAACAAGGATTTACCTTGTGATTTGTACTTTGTTTCACCACAAAAGATTCCACATAAACACTTAGCATAAAAACCAACCAAGAACTTGTGAAAGTACTTCTAGAAAACCAATCAAGAATTTAGAATAATACTTCGTCGATGATATGTTTACACGTGCTTGCAAAGCTCAAGTGTTTCCTAGTAACAAGGATTTGTTCATCAAAGTTTGTTGCGATGATGTTTGTGGATGAATATGGGTTATGGAAACATTGTAAATTTGAAAATGTTTAAATTCTTAGGTATATGAGTTTTGACAGCCTTCTATGTTGCCTTTGTAAAATATGTTAAAAATAGTAAATGTAATAACAAAAATTATAAAATTTCCAGTCCACTAAATTAGGATGTAATCTATGATTTTCATTTAGAAAGTTTTTGTGTATGGAACCCAAAAAAATGGTCAAAACTGTGGATCTTTGCAGATCATTCAGTTTGGTTTTAAATGGTTAAAGGTCTAAACGAAAGTGTTTTTAAGTGTATAATATATCGTTGAAATTTTTTTCGATGTATTTAATCATGAAGTAAAGTTTTACTTCATTTGGTTAATTTTTGACCAAGTTACGGTCGTTCAAAGTAATGACACATAATTTATCCAAAAGAGTAAAAACACTTATGCGTTGCCGTTGGTATTTTTACTAGGCGTAAAGTATGGGTTTGGATGGAAATAAGCTACAAAAAATATTTTTTATTGAAAAAGAGCTAAAAGAAAGGAACTTACTAACTTCAGGGGACTTCTCCAAAAGACTAGAAGAGAAAGCTCAAATTAAGAAGAAGAAACTCTTTATAAGACTTCTATGTGAAGTGTTTGTATTTTGAGTTGGTGTGAAAAATGGTGATCAAAGGGTGCTATTTATAGTGAAGGGATGTTAAGGAGATTGATACAAGTGTCCATGGAGGCCTAAGAATGTGATTAGTGTCCTTAGTGTCCATTGAGGTGTCAACACTAGAAGAAGTGTGACAAATGAGAAGATATGTGGCAAAACATGGGCAAGACAAGTGTTCATAGGTGTCTTAGGAGATGATTAGTGCCCTATGATGTGTTTAGAGCTTGACAAGTGCCCATGAGTGAAGTGATTAGTGACTTGCTAGGTGACAAAATATGGTAACTTAAGGTTTTTGGTTTTTTTAGTCCCTAGACTTTGAGTTTTGTTGTTTTGATGATTTTAATCCCTTTACTAAATTTAGGAAGATTTCAAGGTATGTGATACTCAGATTTGTTTTGGTAATGATACTAAGGTAAAATTATAATGTTTCTATTAACGAATATTTAGTATAAGAATTAAAGGCTCGAAATTTTCACGGGGGTTACACCCAGCCAGGGGCGTGTCTCCCAGACTTGGCCCGTGGTCAGCGTTTTGCGCCCCACTTGATTTTCGAAATCTTCCAGAATCTCTTTTTTCGTTTAATGCTTCAAGACATGGGGAGTGTCTTAGTTTCTTTTGGCTGGACTTCAAGTGGTGGTCTTCAAAAAGTGTCTAGTTCTTTCTTCAACATTTCTTCTGATTTTTTCCCGGTTTGGCTTCTTGTGTTGGATTTTGATTTGTATTGTCCTGAAAATAAAAAAATACACCAAGATAAGCTTATTTATAATATACTTCTAACAAAACCAATAAAAAAGTGGGTCTAATTTAATACTGAAAACATGTGTATTTTTGCTTATATCACACAAAGAAAGAGGATGCTTCCTTTATGACCTTGTTCCACGTCAGGATCCTAACTTTATTGTTAAAATACATTAGACCCTTCAGAAAACATCATTCTAAACTTAACCCATCGAAATTATGCAAAATTTAACGCGAAACTCTCATTGTTATTCGTTTCCACAAACCCGAACGTCACGAGCTCAAAATCTTCTTTGTCGTTAAAACACAACGTGCATGTCACCCTTTTGGATGATCCTAATCAAGATACAAGCTCGAAACCACAATCCATCCTTATAAAACCATGTTAAAACGAGGGCTAAGGCTCAAACCAAACCATATCTTTCTCTCCCTTTCTTTCTCTTCATCTCTCCCTAGAGCTTTGACCCTCTAGCTTGGCTCAAAGAAGAAAATAGAATGTGTATGAGTGTGGCAGCTGGAAGGGTTCCTTATCTTATTTGGGTTATCATGGAATTACATATCCATAAACAAGTGGCGCATCCAAGTTGTTTATTATTCATTGGTTAAAATATGGTGTGTTACTTTTCACAATATACCCCTAACTTCTTTAATAATAATAGTTAACTTCAATATGTTTACAAAATTGTCAATAACTAATTTTAACTATAGATCAAACAAGACCACAACAACATTTTCATAAGTCTAATGCAACGGTGTTATCCTATAATATTCCATCCTACATTGGTATATTTAATATGTGGCTGTTCACGAAATAACTAGTCAAACCTAAAAAAGACTACTACAATCAATAAATCATGTTAAATATATGAACGCAAATATGGTTTGCTAATTCGCCAGTCAATAAAAAAACAGTCGCTTTAGTCTATATATATATTATTTTGCATATTATACTTTATAAGTTATGGATGTACAATTAAACATAGATTTTCATAGGAACACTTGGGCTTAAACAAAAGAACCCAACATTAGTTTCTATTTTAGTTATTAACAAGTAACTAGTTTTATAACGTGCGCGCGTTGCGTGCTAAACTAAAATGTTCTATAAAAGTGAGAAAACATGTCTAATAACAAAAAAGAAGCTCGAACTAAAACAAATCTCTTTATTGTGTTTTCAAACAACTTAACAATTACATAAATGAAGCGTATATACAGATAAGTATACATATGCATAATTTGAATAAATAAATATGTCACAAACCTTTGTTGGAGTTCGAAACATTATGCATTAAGAAAAAGGAGAGTATCATGTTGGAGTTTGAAACATTACAACCTGATTGTTGCTTCTGGTTTGGTCTGCTGCTTGAGATTAAATCACATGTAGTTCCGCTTATCCAGGTTCATCTATTTTATCTGGTTCCTCCAATTCGATTGACGCCTACGACTGCCTTCAGCCTCTTGTACACTACTGAAAATTGATTGACAACATCACAATTTCTCAAAAAAAGATAAAAGTTGAGGACTGGACTGTTCTTTTATATCCATTTTCATAGCACACATTGTAAGTATCTTTTATCCCTAAACTTGATGAAGTACCTTGTAAGTTTTTTTCTCTTTTCTTTTACCCTTTCAAAATAGGGAAAATCAGACCATCAAGCCAAACACATCAAAAATACCTTTGCCATGTGAATTTCATCTGCAACATTCCAGTTAAAAACAATCAATCTATCTAGTAGTCAACATTTGTTTGACTATAACATATATTTTCATTTCAAATCTAATATAGCTCCATTGCAACACCATCGCCAAATACCCGCGCACAATCTCTCTTGACCAGTGCAAAATCCCCCTTATCGTACATAATTCCATCCGGATTTACAAATTCAAGTCATTCATTCATCCCAAACTCAATAGATTCCTAATAAAGATTTAAATACTGAAACCTAACCCTAAAAATTAATATTCAAATCAACTGCTATGATGAAAAGCGTAAAGTGAAACGAAAATATACCTCCAAGGACGATTGATCATTGTAAAACACAAATGCCTCTGAGATTGCCGAGATTTTGACCGACTCTTCTGGAAGTGGGACCACTAAAATGGCATGGGGCTCTTGTCGACCCACCAGTTCGTCCAACTGGAAATTTTAAAATTTCTAACATCCTTTTGTCTTCAAGTATTACACACCACAAATCTCTTGAATATTTCCGCCATAACATGTATTAAACGACTCAGAAGGTAATGAGGTTGTCATGGTTGCATAACATGTTGCAAGAAGCAATCAATGTACTCGCTATCCTTGCTATGCAACATCGAACCTATTTTTTTTTTTTTTTACCAAAATCATCATAGCCAGCACACAAACTCGGTATGCACTTTTTTTTATCAAAATCTTCATAGGCAGCAAACAAACTCGGCTGCCGAAGCACCTAGAAAGTGAAGCCGAACGACTGCCTTCAGGTCTCATATCCAGACAACCCAATCACCACCACATAACAAAGCCAACAGCGACCCATAACAACGATATACATCCCCATCACATCTCTCTTGGATGAAAGATTTACACCAAAGCCCCAAACACATTAAATCATTTTAGGTCCAGTTGAAAGAGGACGTTGAGGTGGCTTTCACCCGATGGCTTTAGCATATTAAACTAAATGAGTAAATGGTAGTGTTTCACTCAAACCATTACCAAGGCCGTGGTAAATGCATCCTGCATGTATAAGCAAGTAAATTATATCTCTTTACATATGAAAAATAAATAGTTTTACTTAATAATTACTTGCATATAAAAAAAATACTGGAAATAAATTGGAAGGAGGGTGGATTTGATAAATGTTAAAAACATAAGAATTTTCAACTCATAAACATCAACAAAACAATTTGCTTTCTTATAGTTCAGGTGTGAGAGAAAAACCATCAAACAAGAGGCAGAGCTTTAAAATTAAAGCCAAATTTTGAAGTAAAACTTCAAGCTAAGAACAAAAACAAAATAGATTTCACAAACCAACAATTCAAACAACATGAAAAAAAGAATAGAATTCTAAAGAGAAACCCAAATTTTGAAGTAAAACTTTCACAAAGCTAAGTTAACAGGGTTATAAATACTAAGGCCAAATTTATGGCAGTCAAATTTGTTGTAGTACTCGTTAGACATGTAAAGAATATAAAATTTGGAAGTAAAAAAATGGCGTACAACAAAAGAATCTTGATGTTGCAGTCATGATCAAATCAAATCAAATCGAACGCTTCCAAACCATCGAACCGAATGATTCCAAAAAAATGAGTTGCGAAAATATTAGGGCTGGAGATGAAAACTTTCTACATAATCAGTTTTCCTCATTATCGAGATAAGAAATTCTAGAGCTTGGAAGGGGTCAACAACTTAAATCTGTTGATACCTATGACGATGATTACTGGTGGTGTAGACAATGAAATTTGGGGGAGTTGCTGTTGTTTGGACCATACGCAACAGAGATTGTAAAGAATGGATTCACGATCATCACATATTGCTGAAGCAAATGAACTACATAAACCAAAATTCCATCTGATTTAAACCCTCTTGATAAGTAACAGATAATAGAAATGAATCCAAATGAAGTTTGAGTAAAAGAAAAACTAAGCTTAACCTTGATTCAATCTCCAATGTGTTTTCCCCAAATGAACTTTCCTCTTCACCAACTCCAAAATTTATAACATCTCCACTTTTAGTTTAAGCCTGATACATCATTTTGTTTCTTATTAAGCAACATAAACAAGAATTACGATAAGAATAAACACCATTATTCATATCCTAATTTGTTTAAAAACCAATAAAATGAAGGAAAAGTAGGAATTTCCAGCAAAGATTTCTTACCATTCGATGTTTTGGAGTCTTGTAGACTAGGAAATTGTTCCAATTTTTTTTTAATATTGTTCTCCCAGCCGATTCACACATCCACAAACCCTAAATTTTAGGCTTTCAACTTATGCCAAAACAATTCACACACGCAGGAGCCATGAATATAGTATGAGAGCAGCGTTGGATGATGGTTTGTTGTATCGTGGAGACGTGTGGAGAGCAGAAGTGTGGTGGGATCTGCTGAAGACGCACCAGAAACATCGGTACTGACATAAGATCGATTTAGGGTTCATGTGGCAGCATTAAAAAGATTTGCATCAGGTTTTGGGGAAGAATATGGTGGAGGGGGTGAGAGAAGAAGATGTGCACACTAGTCACATACCAATTGATGGGAAAAGATCGGGACGGAATGAAATAAATTGTTTGAGACATCAATCTTGCTAAATATGATAATATTTAAATAAAATTCTATTTTCATTGATGAACTAAGTGATACATTGTTTGGAATGGAAATACAAAAGGAAATTCAAATACGACAAAATGAAAAGTACATAAACTTAAATGTGTTTCTAAAATCCAACCTACTAGATTCTTGAAACGTCATAGCATCAATCTATTGCAATATATATTAAAGTAATGGTCAACACATAAAGCATTGGTGAGCATACTCGTTTTGGCTACTAGCATAGATATAAAATTGTCATCAATCCTACATGGCATTAAAGTATACTAAGGCATGAAACACAACATAACTAGCATGCAACAATCATATGTCAAACCAATTGTGTTCACAAAGTTGCATATCTTGTCGCCAAAGCGAACACGACCATTTGATTTAAAACTTAACATAGACCTTCCTAAGGGTGGTGTGCTACTCTTATAGCGCTATACATGCTAAGGTTGGATCATGATGTTAATGAAAAATACTGTGCAAGAAAGGCTTCTAGCATGTATGTATCCTAAGCATAACGATTAAGCATGTAATAATGGATTGATTGATTTGAATAATGTGATTGATATTGTGATTATGATTTTGATGGTGTTGTATATATTGCACCCAAAAGTTATAAAAGTGTAAAATGGATCATGTAAACTCACGTTTTACGTAGATGTTCCATGTAAGTGAGTTGATGTTTTGAGAATTTGGGAACGCCAAGTTATCCTACAAGGATAAACGAGACGTGTAAGTATGACGGATTGGATTTGGGATTTATATGTGGAATTGACAACTTAGTATAAAACTATATAAAAGTTATCTTTGTTAAAACACTCATATTGGACACCATGTTCACCTGTTTTCATGGGCACTATAATGCTAATTGGAAGTCCATGTACGATGAACATTAATACAAGATAATATTCACCATAATACATAACATTCAACCATGGGTTTGGTTGGTGTTAAGATTCGGTTTTTGGATACATGTCTTATAGTTATGTAGTATGTATAATAGTTATACTTGTCATAAGGTGCCATGTAATGGTCATGCAAGGAGGTAGGATGAATTCCATCAATTTAACCTCGTTATATGGATTCATCAAAGCACAAAATCATCAAATTAGTTGATGATTTCGGTTGGTAAAAATGTAAGTATGTAAAAGCATCTAGATTGCTAAGTAGCCAAATAAGAACAACCCAGACGTGTACATACCTAACATGGCAAATGTTAGAGACGAGGTGGGGTTGACTTACTTTGATTTCTTGGAAACTACTTAGAAGAACTAATTAACTAGGTGCACAAGTGAGGTAGGTGGAATCATGTTTGGAGAACAAAGGTTTTCATTGTTCACACCAAACCAAAACACAAGTCCTTTAACATTGAGGATTGAAGGCTTGGTTGGTTTCAACACTTTGTAGGTCACCGGGACCTGTAGGGCTGTGGGTTTTTGAACCTCTAATCTTCCGGAAATTAACCATAACACATGCCCCATAATAAGGGTTTAGTTGGGGTCAAGTATGGTGCAGAATCTCCACAAGATAAACAAGTAACAAGACAAGTTTGTAAAAGTTTTGTAAAAACAAAATCTAAATTTACTTTAAAACCCAAGTTTGATGATGTATCACCTTGTTACACCTTGGTAAACATTGGATAACATCATTTGAGGTTGTCCAAGTAGTTTGATACAAGAAAACAAGAAGAAAATGGAGAAGAAGGTGATCAAAACTCATTGTTTTGAGACTTGGTACAATCTGCCTCACTTAGAGTTTTTGAGAAGGTTGAGAGGATTAGAGAGTTGTTTTGATGTGTGTAAAAGGTGGAGGAGTTGTGTAAGACATGTATTTATAGTGGGGGATTAGGTTTGGGTTTGAAGAAGTTTATAAGGTGATTGGAGGAGAAAGGAGGTCCAATCCGCGAGCTGGTAGCATTTATGCCCATCAGAGCTCTCTTGCGGACTGTAAGACACTTTGCCTTGCGGTCCGTAAGACCTTCCAGTATATATATATTTTTTATTTTTAATCCTTATTGTTTGATTGTTTGTTCATGTATGACATTTCTTCATTATGTTAATTGATGTGTATAGAGTATGATTCTAAACATAAAATAAACATCAAGTACGATTCGGCTTCGTATATAAAACGCGTATTCGTGAATGAGTATGTATCACGTATGTATAAATAAACGAGTATGAATAAAAATGTATTTCTATTATGATCAAAGTCTGAGCTTACAAAGATTGAAACGAAATACGCATACAAGCTTTCTAAAAAATAGAACGTCTAAAAATACAGAACGTTACAACACGCATAAGCGGTCATTAAACTTGGCACACCTAAACACCCCCTTAAACAAAGACATGTCTCTTACAGGGAAAAACAGGGAAGACATGTCTCGCACAGGGAAAAAAAGGAGGCGGGCGGATTCGAACCGGCGCCAAAGCCATAAATGCATAGCCAACAAACCACTATACCAAATAGCCAAACATATAAATAATCAAACCTAAACATATAAATACAATACCAAGATCAGATAAAGGAAAAACCCTAAACATATAAATACAATACCAAAATCAGATAAAGGAAAGAAGTGCCAATCATGAACTTCCGCATGACAGGAGAAAACTATTCATAGGCATGGAGAATTAATAGATTTATATTATTAATTTATATGTATTTATATATTATTATTATTATTATATTATTATATATATTACTATATTATTATTATTATATATATTATATATTATTATATTATATTTTACACGCCGAGTGTTATGGCGGCTTCGAAATGTTCAATGACTTGAATTTGTATCATTGAGTGAAAATGTATGATATTTGACTCAACTCATTCTTGAACAAAATATTACGTCAAAACATAGATCAACTAAAAATATACATAAAAATAAGTATGGAAACGTATTATATTTGACCGTGATCATTTCCGAACATAACCCAAAAATTTAACCAACTGAAAACACACATAAAAATAAGCATGAAAATGTATTAATTTGGCCCCCTCATTTTAAAATTTATACGTCGAAACGTAAACTAAGTTGACTTTTAATGACATGTACACAAAAACAGGCACATAAGAAATTGATATTTTAATAAGGATTAATTGAATATGTACATAAAATTAAGCATGAAAACGTATAATATTTGACCATAATCAATTTGACTTATTTTACGTCAAAACGTAAACCAACTTAAATTTATATCGACACGTACATAAAAATATTCACGTAAAGAAATAATGTTTTTTTTAAGTTACAGAATGAAAGTACGGATGGTAAACTTATAACTTTAAAAGGAATGATATTTTATAATTTAAAAAAAAAATAAGATGTAAATGTCATTATTATTGAAATAAAGATGCACAACTTTAGTTTTTTAGTATTATGTTTGACTTTAATATGAAATGAAGATGCATAACCAATCTTTTTTCTTTAAAAAAATGTGACTTGTGTTTAACAAGGACAATACTTTATAATTTATACGTAAAAATGTTGCTAGTTGCTTGTGTTTAGCAAGGTCAATACTTTATAGAATAAATATAACACTTTCCAATTTTAATAGCATTTGATTATTATTTTATTCACCGTATACTACATGTTTTCTTACACACAGGCTGCGTGTAAGATGTGACAAGTGTCACAAAAGCTCTTTTGAAAATATAATATAACCCAATCTGTTTAAACATTGATTATATATATAGGTATTATTATTGTTATAATTATATTATTATTATTGCTATATAAATATTTAGTAATTAAATAGTAAATATATATTTAAATCATAATTTAAAGTATTATAATAAAACAATACATAATGTACTGAATTAAAATCTTATGTGTACTTTTCAAAAAAAAAAAATTGGTCAATTTCACTTTCTTTCTCTATAGCAAAATTTTGTTAAGTTGTAACTTTTTATTAGTCATTATTGTGTATTGTGCAGTAAAAAATGTAAGTTTGATATGGTTAGTTTTAGTGCAAAGAAAAATAAATAAATAAATTTTTCTTTTACTTTTCATTTTTATACCCCACACTATATATGTGATACAAGTTTTTAATAATTGTACTAATTCAGTTTTTTTTAATACGTTTGTTAGCTTTCTTAAAAAAACGAATACGTAATTTTCTTAATTTTCGGTATTGTAAACATACGAGAGTCGGGCCTATACCGTGACGAACCGAATCGAATTCCCGCCACGGAGCGCGGGTAATCTCACTAGTTTTTTGTAAAAAAAAAATAAAAACCGTAAAAAAATTGCCGTAAAAAAATGTTTTCAAACCGGGTCTTAAAAATAGTTTTTATACCGGCGCGTAAAAAAAGTTTAAACCCGCGCATAAAAAAAAATTTAAACCGGCGCGTAAAAAAGGTTTTAAAAGCGCACGTCAGAAAAGTTTAAAACCGGTGCATAAAAAAGTTCAAAATCGGCGCGCAATAAAGGTTTAAAATCGGCGCATAAATAAAGTTTTATACCGGCGCATAAAAAAGTTCAAAACCGCGTGTAAAAAAGTTTTATACCGGTGCGTAAATTTTTTTTAACGGAGCGTAAAAAATTTAAACCGCGCGTAAAAAAGTTTAAAACACGAGTAAAAACACTTAAAACCGGCGCGTAAAAATTTTTTTTTTAAAAGAGACGCGAAAAAAAGCTAAAAATCGCGCGTAAAAAAGTAACTGAGAATTAAAATTCATGTTTAAAACAAAATTAATAATTCATGTTTAAAAAATTAACTGAGAATTAAAATAAAAAATTATATGAGAATTAACAGAAAAAATCAATAATGCATGTTTAAATTTTTTTAAAAACAATCTTATTAATTAAAACAAAATCAATAAGCATACCAATCATTAAAGCTATAGTAAAATGATCAATATGCCATTTGTCACTAAAAACAAAATGTCATTAATAAAAACACAATCATTACATTGTTTTATTGTCTTTTAATCTCATTTATCAAAACCAACTTGATTAATGGGTAATATTGGTTCCTACGGTTCTCACAACTCAAGGTGGTTTTATTTTACCCATCTCATATATATATATATATATATGGAATCAAGATCAAGGGAAAACCCTTACGAGTTGTGAGAACTTAGAGAACTCGACCTTCCCCTGCGAGTCTTGCCCCCATTTTTCACATCTTTAGATTAAAATGTTAGAAAACACTGCCGTAAAAAAATAAAAATAAAAATTCGAAGTGTTGTTTTTGGACCCTTTACAGTAGCTGTAAAATGGTGATGACATAAGCATGACATCACTTTTACAACATTTACGGTTGCGTAAATGAAAAAAAAAACAAGTTTTTTTATTTTCTTATATATTTTTTTTGGAAAAGTTGATTTTTTTAGTTTTTTGGTAAAAAATTTTAGAAAAAACCTTTCGTAAGGCCGAGTTCTCTAAGTTCCCACAACTCGTATAGGTTTTCATTTTAACCCTATATATATAGGGAAATGATAATAGAAAACCAGTTAAAAACTCAAGAAACTCAATCTCCACCATCCATATAGAAATCCTATGGTTGAGATTGCATGTTATATAAAGTAACTTTTCAGAAACACGTTACAGACTGACAAAAGTACATGTAAAAGCTTTTTGTTTTTCCATTTTTCTGTCTGACACACTGACATGTAACATGCTTATCTGTTACACTAATGTTTTTCTATAGAAACATTTAACATGTTTTTTTTACATGCACTACACATTGAAAGCTCATAAATTTTTAGTTCAAAAATGTTACATTGCGTAAAACCTACAAAATTTGTTGTAGAAAACCCAAAAAAAATGTGTGATATGTGATGTTACATAAACGTAAACGGCGAAATAGGTGTAACCTATTAACTTTCTCTCTCCTGGCAAAAACTTGAAAAAAGTTGTAAGACGTGGCAATATATGGTCAACTGATTGAGTTTTTTGAACTCAAATAGGTTTGCTTCTATAATTGCTCTACATATAATATATATATATATATATTATATATATATATATATATATATAAGGAAAGGATTATAAGAAAACCCTTATGAGTTAAAAAAAACTCAATCTCCACCTTTCATCTAGAAATCTTATAGTTGAGATTGCATGTTACATAAAGTAACTTTTCAAGTACATGTTACAGATTGACAATAGTACGTGTAACAACTTTTTGTTTTTTTTCACTTTTCTGTTTGACACACTGACATGTAACAGACTTGTCTGTTACACTAATTTTTTTTATAAAAACATGTAACATATTTTTTTACATGCACTACACATTTAAAACTCGTAAATTTTAAATTTGAAAATGTTACACTTCGTATAACGGTGTAACGTGTGATGTTATAACTATGTAATGACGAAAAAGGTATAACATATTAACTTTCTTTCTTTTGACAAAATCTCTTACATGTCTGAAAAAAAGTTGTAACACGTGGCAACATGTGGCTCATCTATTGTGTAGGAAAAATATACGTGGCAACATATGGCAACACGTGGCCATATTATATATATATATATATGGTTAAGATAAAATGAAAACAACATATATATATATATGGTTAAGATAAAATGAAAACAACCTTAAGTTGTGAGAACCATGAGAATTAGGTCTTCCAAAAGATTTTTCAATTTTTTTTCTCAAAATCTTAAAAAATCACTTGTTTTAGCAAAAAAAAACATTTAATGTCGCATGCACAAATTTACATGAGGTGTAAAAAAAGTTTCATCGCCGTAACAAAATTCACATTAGCGCGTAAACAAAACTTACATCGGGTAAAACTACTTGACATATTTTTTTTTTGTTTTTTACAGATGTGTTTATAATATTTTCATCTACGTTTATGCAAAAATACGTGTCCCATCTATCGCGGGAAGTAAGAGTTCTCATAGTTCTCACAACTCGTGGTGGTTTTTAATTGAACCGAAGCCTATACATATATGGGAGGGATAGAAAGAAAACCCTCTTGAGTTAAGAAAACTCAAGAAAACCTTATGTAACAATTATTTTATATAAAACTTAGCGAATGTAAGTTACATGTTATCGAAAGTTAGACTATCACCATTGGTGACTTTCTCCCAACCTAGGTTGCCCAAATTTTTAAAGAAAAAATATATTTTTGTCCATAACCTGGTTAGCCAAGCAACCCAAGGTTGAGGTTGCCCATAATCTTTTGCTACTTGTCAAAATTGGATTTGTTCCATCTTCTAATTTTCTTTTTTAGTAAATTGCTAAAATTGTCCCTGAGGTTTAGGCCTGTTTGCCAGTTTCATCCAAAATGACCTTTTTGTGCCAAACAGCCCTTCATCTTTGGCCTTTTTTGTTATTTTCATCCAAACCACTAACTTTGTTTACTTTTTTCTGATAAGTTGAAGGATATTTGGATGAGACTGGAAAATATAAAATCTTAGGGACGATTTGGCAATTTATTCAAACTCTTTTTAATTTCTTTTATTTAATTAGTTTTATCACATACATATAAAACAGAATATACATGCAGTTTTATAAAAAAAGTTCATAGTTTTTCAACATAATTTTTGTAAATTTTCATCCAACCACTAACTCAGTTAAGTTTTCTATTAAGGTGAATGATTTTTTAAATCTTATAAATTAAGACAGAAATTAATTTCCAGTTTTTATTAAATAGATCAGTTTTAAAAAAACAAATATACTTCAACCTCTAAATTTATAAAACTAAAATGCTGGACACCTTATAGAAAAATGTCAAATAAACAAATCTTATAATATGTACTAAGTTTGTAATTCATCCTCTATTCTTTTAAATTCGCTCTTAATAAAAAACAAAAGCCAGTGCCTGTTTGCCAGTTTCATCCAAAATGACCTTTTTGTGCCAAACAGCCCTTCATCTTTGGCATTTTTTGTCATTTTCATCCAAACCACTAACTTTGTTTACTTTTTTCTGATAAGTTGAAGGATATTTGGATGAGACTGGAAAATATAAAATCTTAGGGACGATTTGGCAATTTATTCAAACTCTTTTTAAATTCTTTTATTTAATTAGTTTTATCGCATACATATAAAACAGAATATACATGCAGTTTTATAAAAAAAGTTCATAGTTTTTCAACATAATTTTTGTAAATTTTCATCCAACCACTAACTCAGTTAAGTTTTTCTATTAAGGTGAATGATTTTTTAAATCTTATAAATTAAGACAGAAATTAATTTCCAGTTTTTATTAAATAGATCAGTTTTAAAAAAAACAAAATATACTTCAACCTCTAAATTTATAAAACTAAAATGCTGGACACCTTATAGAAAAATGTCAAATAAACAAATCTTATAATATGTACTAAGTTTGTAATTCATCCTCTATTCTTTTAAATTCGCTCTTAATAAAAAACAAAAGGCAGTGCCCCCCCCCCCCCCCCCTCAAACAACGTATCATTATCAAACCTTAAAATTACCCACCAAATAGTAAGTATAATGTCATGAACCAAAAGTTTCTGAACTCAATCACCCAAAATAAATATAAGTCAGTTACCTCATAATCTTAATTAAACAAATATTTTATTTCTGCCAACATATTTCCTAGGTGCTCAACACATTTAAAAACAATATAAAACTGATCTATATAAAAAAACTGGAAATTAATTTATATCTTAATTTATAAAATTTAAAATATCCTTCACCTTAATAGAAAAAATAAATTGAGTTAGTGGTTTGGATGAAAATTTATAAAAAAATATGTGACAAAACTATTAATTTTCTTTTATAAAAATTGTATGTATATTTTGTTTTATATATATGTGACAAAATTAATTAAATAAAAGAAATTATAAAGAGTTTGAGTAAATTGCCAAAATTGTCCCTAACTTTTTATATAAGACAGTTTCATTCAAATATCCTTCAACTTAATAGGAAAAGTAAACTTAGTTAGTTATTTAGATAAAAATGATAAAAAATGACAAAGGTGAAGGGCTATTTGGCACAAAAAAACGTTATTTTAGATGAAACTAGCAAACAGACCTAAACCTCAGGGACGATTTTGGCAATTTACTGTTTCTTTTTTTATTTTATTTGCTAATTACTAATTCCCCCAATAATTTAGTTACTCAAATAATTTATAATATTTAAACTTAATAACAAAACTAAATACACCGTATTTCTTAAAATAAATTTGTGAACACTACGATATAGATTTTATCAAAATCGGAGTTCGTTTGAAAAAATATATATTCTAGTATATTATATATATTGATTGTTTTACTTTTTATTATATTAAAAATAAGTAACTTTTATTTGTTATAAATAAAAATTTTATTTTTTATTTATTATTCTTTAAATTTATTTAATAAAAATTTAGGTCGGGTTAGTTGGGTTGTGAATGTGTGTTAAAAATTGAGTTGGGCTGGGTTATGTATGTGAAAGAGAGAGAAATTAATTTTTTATTAAATGTTGGGTTGTGAAAGTCGATTGTACACACACGCGCGCACACACACACACACACATATATATATTACTGAATTTTAAAAAAGTTAAAATCCCATCGACGCTTTTTTTTTTTACAAAACGTTTAATAACATTTAACTTATATTCCCTAATGTTTTTAAAAAAAAATATTAAATAAGGTTTTCTTGAGTTTCTTAACTTAAGTGAGTTTTCTCTCTATCCTTCCTATAAATACAGGGATGGGTTAAAATGAGAGCCATCACAAGTTGCGAGAAACGCGAGAACTTTTTGATCCAGGGCGAGTTGGGCCAATTTTTTTACACAAACGTAAATGAAAATATTATAATCACATCTGTAAAAAAAGTAAAAAACTGTCGATGTGGTTGTTTTGACTTATGTAAGTTTTTTTACGCCTGGGCGTAAAATTAAAATTTAAAATTTACGCCAAGGCGTAAAATATACTTGCATCGGTCAAAACTACCGCCTCGAATTTTTTTTTACAGATGCCTTTATAATGTTTTTATATACGTTTGCGCAAAATTATTTTTGGCCCAACTCGCCCGGATCAAAAAGTTCACGCGGTTCTCGCAACTCGTGGTGGTTCTCATTTGCACCGTATCCATATATATATATATATATATATATATTTATATAGGTCGGTTCAAATGAAAACCATCCCCAGTTGCGAGAACCACGAGAACCACTCTCCACCAATCAGATCATGCCACCTATACACTATTATTTTAAATCTTAAAGGTTATTTTGTTAATTTACTCAAAATGACATGTCTTCCTCTCTCTCTTTAAAATCTTATAAGAATTTTTCATCCATCAAATGTCATATCTACTCTCTCTCTCTCTCTCTCTGTTAAAATCTAAAAATATTTGTTTTTTGGTAAAAAAAAAAACTATTATACATAATATTAATATGCTATGTCGGTGCTTCTTTCTGATTGTTCAATTTGACTTTCTTTTTCCATAGCAAAATTTTGTTAAGTTGCAACTTTTAATTAGTCAATGTTGTGTATTGTGAAGCAAAAAATGTAGGTTAGTTTGATATGGTTGGTTTTGGTGCGAAGAAAAATAAATAAATAAATTTTTCTTTTACTTTTTATTTTTATACCCCACATATATCTGTCATACAAGTTTTTAATGATTTTATTAATTTGGTTTTTTTAATACGTTTGTAAGCCTTCTTAAAAAAAACGAATACGTAGTTTGCTTAATTTTTCGGTATTGTAAACATACAAAGAGTCGGGCCGATAACGTGACGAACCAATCGAATTCCCGCCATGGAGCGCGGGTAATCCCACGTTTTTTTTAAGTTTAAAAGCGTAAAATAATGTTTTAAAACTGGGTCGTAAATTTTTTTTTATCGGCGCGTAAAAAAGTTTAAACCCGCGCATAAAAAAGTTTTAAACCGGAGCGTAAAAAAACTTTTAAAACAGCGCGTAAAAAAAGTTTAAAAACGCCCGTAAAAAAGTTTAAACCGGGGTGTAAAAAAAGTTAAAAATCGGCGCCTGGCGCGTAAAAAATTTTAAAACCGACGCGTATAAAAAGTTTAAACCGTGCGTAAAAAAAGTTTAAAACCGCGCGCAAAAAGTTTTATACCGGTGCGTAAAAAAAGTTCTAAACCGTCGCGTAAAAAAGTTCTAAACCGGTGCATAAAAAGTTTAAAACCGCGCGTAAAAAAAGTTTTAAACCACGCGCAAAAAAAACTTAAAACCAGCGCACAAAAAAAAGTTTTTAAACCTGCGCATCAAAAAAATTTAGAAAACGCGCATAAAAAATTTAAAACCGACGCGTAAAAAAAGTTAAAAAAGAGGCGCGAAAAAAAGTAAAAAGAAAACTAAAAACCGCGCGTAAAAAATCAACGAGAATTAAAATTCATGTTTAAAACAGAATTAATAATTCATGTTTAAAAAAATTAACTGAGAATTAAAATAAAAATTATTGAGAATTAAAAGAAAATCAATAATGCATGTTTAAATTTTTTAGAAAACATTCGTATTAATTAAAACAAAATCAATAACCATTACAAATATTAAAACTATAGTAAAAAGACCAATATGCCCTTTGTCACTAAAAACAAAATATTATCAATAAAAACACAATCAATACATTGCTTTATTGTCTTTGAATCATATCTATGAAAACTAACTTGATTAATGGCTAATATTGGTTCCTACGGTTCTCACAACTTAAGGTGGTTCTTATTTTACTCATCCCCTATATATATATATATATATATATATATATATATATATAAGGGACGAATTATTAGAAAACCCACTTGAGTTGAAAAAATCATGTTAGAAAACTCATTTGAGTTGGAAAAATCATGTAAAATCTATAATATAAGTGTAATAGTTTATTTTGCCAATGTTAATTTTTTCCATAAAAAAATTGCAAGTATTGCATTTTGGATTTTATGGTTATTATTATTTTTTTAAATTATTACTCAACGCTTGTTACATTTTTTGTATCGAAATGATTGGAATTATGTATATTATATGCCCTAATTAAAAAGAAAGTTTTATAAACTAGAGTTTGTGGATTTTTCCAACTCAAGTAAGTTTTATGTTTAGTTTGTTATGAACTGAAACCATAGCAAGGTATGGGACTTGTCCCACATTGGTTGTATGAGCAACCAATGTGGGGTTTATATACCAAATGAGCTCTCTCACCCACCAGGCTAGTCTTTTGGGTTGAATTCTCTCGTTTGTTATGTAATATTTGTACCAGAGCCAGAACTCGGAATGGTGGCCTGGAGAGAGCCAGCCGTGACCAACAAGGCTCGGAGTGGTGGCCTGGAAAGAGCCAGCCGTGACCAAGACGGAAGAGACGTTGGCTCTTAAAGATGTCGATTGTTATGGACTGAAACTATTGCAAGGTATGGGACTTGTCCCACATTGGTTGTATGGGCAACCAATGTGAGGTTTATATACCAAATGTGATCTCTCACCTACCAGACTAAATCTTTTGGATTGAGTTCTCTCGTTTGGTATGTAACTTAGTCTTCCCTAAGTTATATATATCTAGCCTTGATTTCTTTAAATGAAAGTGAAGATAGTTGCTGATAATATTTTAAGTAACATAAATTTGATATAGTAAAGGGTACAAGAGAGAAAAAGATAAATAAAATTTTCAGAAATTTATACTGTTTAGTTTATTGTAACCTTTACTATATTTCTTAAAAAAAATTGATGTTTTAATAAAGTTTAATTTTAGTTATAAGATCAAGTTGAAAGAAGGGGTCAATAGACAATTTCCCTTGGGAAACACTTAGGGCAGCGCCCCCTTGTATGAGTAGTTTTTAATTGGTCTTGGATTGCAAAGAAAAAATAAGCGATATATAATAAACGCTTAAGCGAGAATAAACAAACCTATGTGAGTATACACATGTGATATTGTTATGTGGCCACTAACTCATCCTATGTTTTAATAGTTGTCAAGTTTATTTTGTATGTAGTTTATTTATTAATTAAGCAGTTTTAACTTATAGGTAGTGTGTCAAAATGGTAGGATAGTGGGTAGTTATTTAGCTTAGTATTTATAATGTAAGTCATTTGATGTTTTGAAGGATATAAATAAAAATATTAAAAAAGAGATTATCTCAAATTGGTTTCCTACTATTTTCTTTTGAGCCTAATCCACTCAACGGATTATTTATCTCAAATCCGATTGGTTCATACAATTGTATCAGAGCGGTCTTGATCCACTCTTATGGACGCTCAAGAATGGAACGAGTCGTTGGCTCGAATTGAGTCAACTCTTTTGGAGATAATCAATTTCTAAAAATGGAATCCCAAAGATGGGCAACCTTACCCATTTTTTCTACACCACCACCCGCTTCCGTCATTGCACCGCCCACCTTGTCAACCGTTGCCTCCTCACCACCACCAACTTCCGTTCCCGTACAATCACCTCCACCGGCATGTGTTTCCACCATGAAACCGAAACAAGCTCCCACCACCACACCATACAAAAACGACAACTATGATTTAGCTACGAAAAAGATGAAATTTTCATCGTTCAACACGACAAGCGGAAGACGCGAATGGCATCCACCATGGCGCCCCGTTGAGACGGCTCCTAATGCTACTAACCGAATCGAGTGGCGACCACCGTGGTCCTTATTTTTGTCCTTGAGGACAAGGACGCTTTCAACCGGGCGGGAATGTTATGTGGCCACTAACTCATCCCATGTTCTAATAGTTGTCAAGTTTATTTTAGTATGTAGTTTATTTATTAATTAAGCATGTTTTAAATTATAGGCAGTGGGCCAAGATGGTAGGATAGTGGGTAGTTATTTAGCTTAGTATTTATAATGTAAGTCATTTGATGTTTTGAAGGATATGAATGAAAAATATTAAAAAAAAGAATTATCTCAAATCTGGTTTCCTACTATTTTCTTTTGAGCCTAATCTACTCAACGGATTATTTATCTCAAATCCGATTGGTTCATATCAGATATGTCCAGTAAAAGAGTGAATATAACGATTATATGAAGCAACATACACATGCTTAAAATATATTAAAACAATGTTTGGTGAACTTTATACTATATGAAATATAATGTGATTTATAGTCGTATTTGAGAGAAGTGGTAAAAGAACTTGAAAATTGAAATATTATAGATATAATAGACAAGTGATTTTTTAAGAAAACATAATTTACGGATTTTAGTTTAACCTACAATGTTCGGGTCAATTTTACCTTGGATAGACCACACAGTTAGCTAAACAAGTCGTTCAGCTCAACCATGCGAGTTACAACGTTTTAATTTATAAATTATTAGAATTAGAATGTATATTTTGTGTTATAACTTAAAGGTATAGGGTATGTTATACCAAAATTTAAAAGATAAAAATGAAATGATTAGGTTTTTACTATTTAAACATATCTTAATTACACATGTGTTTTTGTTTGTAAATTGTAATTTTGGAGTGAAAGTCGATGTAGTATTTAAGTTCATGTGTCTAACATGATTTTTGGTATATGTCAACAGTTTTACTCATCAAGTTTGTTGGTATCAATGAGTCCTGGTTAGGTATTTGGTATTCCTACCTATGTGGTAAGGGTGGTGGGACTGTACTACTCAGCCACCCCTGAGTAGTTTGAGTAGTCCCAGGTTGCGACCCTCCACCTCCCTCCCCGGCTGGGGATTGATTACTTTCCTGAGTTCTATTTCTTAGATGTGTGGGTGAAGAGAGTCGTTAGGAAACAACTAGTTTTTTTTCCTTCAATATCCAATTTCTAAAAAACTACACAATATATCACCATCTATACCATTTATTATAGTCACTCTTCTCTACTCTCTACACTTCAATACTTTTTTAAAAACTATTTACACAATGGATGTTTCATCCAATTCTAGTACTCTTGGGTTGCCTTCCTGATTATCCTATTCCGGTTATTTTTCTTACGAGTTGTCTGATCTAGTAGTCATGGAGAGTTTTTGTCCAAAGTGGCCACAGCAAGCAAGCTTCAGGACATGGGAATATCAAGCAAAAATTATGTGTCGCGCGATCGTGAATTAGCTAATGAGGTTCTAAGGAACGATTACTTTGTTGAAAACTCGAAGTAGCTCGCAAATACGGGAGGTTAAAAAGAGCTTCAGGCTAATTCAGAAATGCAAATAAGCTATTAAAATTATGTGAAACAGATTGTGAAACCTAAGATTAGTGATTAATGTGTCTGAAAGACAATATGTTATTATAATGTTAAAACCCGCATTTTGATAGTTGTTTGTTGTAAATTTTGTTTAGAATTGATTAAATGTTTGTTTCTTAGTGTTTTATAGGTTCCTAAGTGAAATAGAGGATTTTCGGCCAGAATTGAAGATTACTAAAGTTGTGTAGAAGGTAGCCCAATCTACATGTTTATGGGTTGTGAGCATAGGAATGGTCTACGAGTCGTGAGCCCCAAGTTAGTGCACTGACCTACTGATTGGAAACCCTAGAGAGATAAGGAGACACGTAGCTTGTTAACAGATCGTAACCCGAGTTGATGTTTACAGGTAATAACCCACCCAAACTTCACATGGGTTGTATATAAGGAATGAGATGTCGAAGAAACCCTAAAGGAGGATGATATCAGAACAAGATAGCGAAAAAAGGGTTGTTGAAGAATAAGCATTCAAGATCAAATGTTTCGGGAGAGGATTCAAGAAAGAATAACTTACAGGAGGTCAAGAGATTGATCCTTACTAGGTAGAACCCTCGTATTATCATTTCCTACTGTTTTCTATCATGTATTCGAGAAATTCATTAGCTTTGTTGTTACTATGAGTAGCTAACCGCGACATACCCGGTTAGGGTAGGATGATCCTTGTTACTTTGCATTGAATTGGTTGATTGTGTTATGAAAGTGTGTTTTTAGTAAGGTTTGATTATAACTTGTGATAGTGTAATAAGTATGTTGAGTATTGATCTTTCTTTGAGTTTGTGTGGATGATTTAGATATTTCTACGAGGTTTACATACGCTTCACATATGTGTTTTACATAAATGGTTTTTTCCTTAAAAATACGATGTAGATTGTAAAAACACCAATTATAAAATATGTCATGGATCTCTAAAACATCACACGTATATGTCTTATTTACAGGCGGTTGTAAATGTTGTTTTGTGCTTGTCTTCGTCGGCCCCAGCTTCTCTAAAACAACACACATAAATGTAAAATATTTTTATTACAAACGTGTGTAAAAATAGATTAACGTGTGACGTTTAGAGGAGCTCGGGCCAACGATCAAGAGCGTAAAATAGAAAACATTTTTTTACATTTGACAACACACGTAAAAACAATTTTTTTACATTCTAAGATTATTAATATTAATTAATTAACTTATTCAATCATTTTGGGTTTACGTTTATACCTCTCTCACGTACGGTTAGACTGATTCTAACTCGGTTGAATCGACTTGACCAGCTTTGACTGATGTTGCAATTGATCTGACATGACCCACTACTACACTTGATTCCAACTCATTTGATTACAGCATAAAAGCTCCAGCGAACACAACCAACATCCAAAACCGCCTTTAATACATCTAAGTATAAAAATTCATCATAACTTTTGGAAAACTCACGAAAGATTATCGCTGAAAAAAGATTGAATACAGGAATACCATCACATAAAATGGGCAAACTCCCAATATGAATGTGTTCATATTTTTAAATTTTTTATGCCACGGTTGTAAATCTTTTTTACGCCCCTATTAAAATTGTTTAAACCTTTTTACGCCCGGTTGTAAGCCTTTTTACGCCCCAATTGTAAACTTTTTTTACATCACAGTTGTAAATTTTATTTACACAAAATGTAACTTGCAAAAAAACTAGCATATCTCACAACAAAAATCAGAACATTTTCTTATGTAATAACAACATAATAAAAAAAAATTAAAAGCCATTATGTAATAACAACAAATTATTTGCCAATTACTCATAAGGATCGATTAGAACCATATAAAAACCTAGCTGGTTGCAAAACTCTTGCTATTTTTTTTATTACACGGACTTCATAATATCAAACAATTAACAAGACTCGATTACTCAAATACTAAAAACTAAAATCAACGCATTCATATTATAAGACCTTCACATAAAAAAAATCACATGTAACTGAGATTACTCAAACACTAAAAACTAAAATCAATGCATTCATATTATAAGACTTTGGCATATAAAAAATCATCTGTAAATGAACAACATCCGTTCTTCTTTAGGGTGTTTTGATTCCTTTGTTCCAGATCGCAAGTCCATTTAACGCTCTGATGAATTGATTGATGAAGGTTCAAACTTTTGCTGGTCAAACGACTATCACGGGCTTATTAAAGGGGCTTCCAACCTGTTTAAATCCGAAAAGCAACAATTTAACAATCAGCAACTTAATAAACAATTTAACAATTACTATTTATCAATTACATCAACCATACATATATCTTATCAGAATCAAAGCCAGATCTGAAAAAACAGAAGAATGGAAGATGAACTGCGACATCCAAATAGAACATGTTTTCTCTTCAACTGGAAG
Source organism: Scalesia atractyloides (assembly GCA_947069175.1). Lineage (NCBI taxonomy): Eukaryota > Viridiplantae > Streptophyta > Magnoliopsida > Asterales > Asteraceae > Scalesia > Scalesia atractyloides. The sequence goes on from CAMTDV010000014.1 coordinate 44,060,184, forward strand.
AATGGTCCCCGTCAACAAACTGCCACCTTCAGAACCTCCCCCTGCTGGAGCCTCTTCAACTAGAACCACCATGGCCGCAAGCCGCTACCCCGCAACAACCACCATCACTTATCCCCCCTCAAACAAACCACCCCATCGTCACCGTCGTGCACCACCATGGCGCTTGATGAGAAGTTGAGTAAGGTTCGTGATGATGGTAGGGGTTGTTCATCTTGTTTCCAGCTTGCGATGGTTGTTGTTCAGGCAGATTTGCGGTCGATCTGAATATGGTTGTTTTTCAGATCGCTCAGATTTGCGGTGGATTTGAATACAGGTTTGGATTTGCAATGGATCTGAGTTTGGGTTTTATGGGTGGTTTTGTTCATCGTGTAGATAATTTAGAGAGAGAAGAGGGAGAGGTGAAGGTTTGAAAGAGGGGTGCAGGTGAGTGTCTGACATTTGAGGAGAGAGGGGTAGATGTGAAAGGAAGATAAAAAGTCCAAAATGCCCATTTTATTTAATTTGATTATCTATTACATGTAAATTTTGTATTGGTTCAAAAGTGGTTCTCATGGTTCTCGCAACTTAGAGTAATTCTCCATTGAACCGAATCTTATATATATATACACACACATAGGGTTAGGGTAAAATGAAAACTCATACCAATTATGAGAACTTAGAGAACTCGGCCTTACGAAAGGTTTTTTCAAAAAAAAAAATTTACCAAAAATCCTAAAAAATCAACTTTTCCAAAAAATAGCAAAAAAATTAAAAAAAACTTGTTTTTTTTTTCCATTTACGGCAGCCGTAAATGTTGTAAAAGGTGATGTCATGCTTATGTCATCACCTTTTTACAGCCACTATAAGGGCCCGGAAAACCCCACTTCGAGATTTTTATAATTTTTTTCGGCAATGTTTTCTAACGTTTTAATCTAGGGTGTGAAAAAAATGGGGTCGAAAATCGCACGGGAGGACCGAGTTCTCTAAGTTCTCACAACTCAAAGGGGTTTTCTCTTGAACCTGATCCTATATATATATAGGGATGTGTTGAAATAACCACATTGAGTTGTGAGAACCATGAGAACTAGCTCATCCAAAAGGTTTTTCCAAATTTTATTTTTCTCAAAAATCATAAAAAATCATTTGTTTTAGCAAAAAAATATTAAAAATCTCGCATACACACATTTACATGAGGTGTAAAAAATATTAATCTTCATAACAAAATTTACATCAGCGCGTAAAAAAACTTGCATTAGACAAAACTACCAACTCGACAATTTTATTTTTTTTTGCTTTTTTTTACAGATATGTTTATAATATTTTCATCTACGTTTGTGCAAAAAAATTGTGACCCAATTCGCACAGAAAATAGGAGTTCTCATTCGAACCCAGCCCGATATATATCTATAATCATCAAACAAAAGAAAAATCTTAACAATTGTAACAAAGTAGTTTCATAAATGTAATTTAGGCCACACGGTGTGGAATCGCGTCTCGTGCCACATCGCCCCATAGCGTCCCAAATACCGTTGTCTGACTAGGGGGCGGCTATGCAGGGTTTCGTCAAAGGCATAACGAGCGCTATGTAGGGATGAGTATACATGGTTGTAAAACAAGGTCTCCAAGGCCGAGTACTCCCCGAGTAGTCGCTACAAGGTAGGCTTGCAAGACGACTTTCTTCAACTCCGCCTAATTACTTGGAATCGATCAAACACAATCAACCTCGGCAAGAATCGGATCTAGTAGGTCAACTCGGATCTAGTAGGTCAACTCGGAACGAGTTTGACTTAAAAAAAATATAACAAAATTTCTACGCCTATCATATTAAAGAATGAATATCATTATCACATATTTTGTTATTGATATTCGTAAATTTATGTTATTTAACATATATTTAATTTCAAAAAACTAATATCTTTATAATTTAACATGTCCGAGTACTCTCCAAATACTTTCCGCCAAGGCCGAGTACCCTCAACTCCCCGGTCGACCGACTAGGGAGCGCCTAACGACTTTTGCAACCATATACTTATATTTCCTTTTTTATTTAATTTCTTTGTTATGTATAGTTAATAATGGGGCTTTATTTCATATCATGCAAGTTAACAATAAAACCTCCGCTTTATTTCATATCATGCAAGTTAACAATAAAACCTCTCATTTACGTTTTTTTAGGTGTGAATTATTCGCGAATGTCGGGAGGTCTAGCATACGTTGTCTTAACCGGGTCCGCGCTAGAGAGCCCCCTCGCACAATAGATCCCCAATTTAAACCTCTCAATGAGAAACCTCTATCACCAAGACTCGAACTTAAGACCTTGAGGAGAAAACTCACCTAGACCCATCATAAATGGAAGTTAAATACCCGTGACCACCACTATAGGACTAGTGATGGTTCTCTCATTTACGTAACGCAGACATTTTAGAATTTGTCCCACATAATCCATCCCACACACACAATGCAGCCTTAGAAATTATCACTGTTTTTCTTTGTTATTCCCAAAACAAAAGCCACAAGATAAATAGGCTTAGTGTTTACCAAATAACAATTATTATGTATATTGTAGATTATATATATTGACATGCGTGCCCAAAACAATTATTATTCAAACTTTGTCCACAACCGGAGACGCATATGTATCCAAATGCTTGAGGGTATGGACGTTTGTAAGCATCCGCAAAACCAATTTACAAAACTTTTTTAATCATTGAAAACTCTATGTAAAAATTACAAAAACTCTATGTAAATTTATAAAATTTATAAGTAATATATTGACTACTTAATGGGTGCGAGCTTTTAGGGCCCGAGTGGAGTAATGCTGCAGGACTCAAGTCGAATTAAAAAATCGAAGAAAGAACTTTGAACCATGGGCATACGTTGAGGGGTGTTAACTTGTAAAATTTAGATCGAAATGTAAGACATTAAAGTCTAGAGGTAGTAAAGTAAATTAATAGTGGGTAATTATCCGCGCTTTGCGACGTGTTAAAAAAGTAAAAAAATAATAATAGGCAAAGTGCAAACATTGGTTAACAAAGAACAAAATAAAAAAGTTTAAGTTTTAAAAAGCGAAAAGCTTAATGTTGGTTTAGGATAACAAAAATAACTTTATTAAAGTTCAATAGTTGTATGTTTATTAAGTTTAGTAATAGAAAAATAAATTAGCTAAAAAACAAAATAACTTAAATATAGTAGTGGTAGGCATAAAAATTCAAAGTATAAAGGTTTACTAGAGAAACTTTGGTAGAGAAATTGAAATTTAAAAAAATTTGGTGATTTGAATAATAATTGGGTATATTGAAAAAAAAAACCAAGACTCTCGGCCAATGTTGTCAGAACCAGACCGAAGTTTAAACCGATGTCCTTACTGGTTCACTGATCGGACCGGTCCGACCGGAGTTAAGAACCGGATTTATTTTGTATATGCATGTATATATATGTTGTATATTTTAGTATATATTTATCAGATGATAAAAAAAAAGGTAAATAAAGAAATCACATATCCATCACAACATAAAAATGATTATTGTAAACCATTTCATTTTCTCGCTAGATTGTCTGTGTGCACAAATAATGCTATTTTTTATATTAATATATCTTGAAAAATCACACCAAATTGCTGACATAATCTTGAAACTTAATCTCTCTCTAACTTTCACTCTCTCAATAACATCCACAGATCTAGAGGCTTGAAGCAAAAATAACCAGGAGTCGGTCCTTCTTTCATCTAATCATCTCTATTTTCATTTTTCCTACAACTCCGGTTTATACCGTGTTCCACTTCTCGCCGGAAAAAATAATCCGGTCATGTTTTCGAGATGACGAGATGAGGCTTGATGTTCAACTGTTCAAGAAGTGAAGATGAATCAATGATGCTTGATGAAGATGATCGAGATGATGCTTGAAGAAAAAAGAACGACCCGACCTCTCATAACGAACCGCCGGTTGAACCACCAGTCCCTGGTCGGACCCCGGCCTGATGAAAAAACAGTATAGCGAACCGGCCCGGCAAAGCTTCCGAACCCCGGCCCGACCGGTCCGGCCGGCCGGCCTGGTCCGGGTCTGAAAACATTGCTCTCGGCCATAGCATGCAGGGCTCTAACCCGAATCTCCTTATTCACTTACAAAATCCCTTACGCTAACTTCCTTCTCTTAGCATATAATTAGTTCTGTCCCATATATGCTAAAAACTTGACGTGGGAAACAAAAAAGAAACACCTTATTAGATGCTACATGCCATCTACCGTTTGACCACGATCAAGCTTCACCAATAAAAAGCGTTTTACCATTTCAAAAGTTGGTTTTTAATATAAAAATAAATAAATAAATAATAATAATAATAAAATAATAAATATTATATTATAATATAATTATAATTAATTAAATCATCCGAATATTGTAATTATCTTAATTTTTTTAATCCCTTGATTCTCTTTTAAATCATCCCAGACAAAAGAAAATCATGGATGAAAAAATAATTAAGTTACACAGATGCTGAAACGATGATTCACGGCAAAAATAGGAAACAGAAAATTAAAGAAACCACCAAAAGCATGAGTAATATGAGGAACATGAATAGGATTATCATCAATCTCGATGTAAATCATAATACCGAATATTGTTATTATGAGAAATGACCAAATACAAAAGACTCTTATTGTAAGAAGGATAAGAAGGATTCTGGTACATTGATCTTAGATTTGGAGGGTTTAGATTAATCTCAAGGAAAAAAAAGAATGAAATGGCATAAAAAGGAATCTTATATTTATTGACTTTCTCTCTCCACATGCAAGACACATGCCAATTCCCCCATCGATTTAAAATGTCCATAACTTTTTCATACGGCATTTAAAAAAAAACTTCACCATAATAACGAGCGTTTTTTATCTTTAATATGAGCACCATATTGTCATATAAAAATAAAATAAAAATTTTCATTTTTACTGGGTTTTTTTTTGCATTGTGTTAAATGTTCACGTCATTGTGTCTTTTAACTAGGTCTTAGGGTGGGGTAGGGTGTTAGGTTTTGGGGGTGGGTGGGGGGTTAGGTTTTTGGGGGGTGAGGAGGTGTTTAGGTTTTTGGGGGGTTTAGTTTTTAGTTTTTAGCATTTAGCATTTTAGCTTGGGTTGGGGGTGTTAGGTTTTTTTTTATTTTTTTTTTGGGAAAGGGGGGTTAGGTTTTTTTTTAGGTTTTTGGGGGTTTTTTGGTGAAGTATAGTTTTTTTAGGGGTGGGGGTTTAGGTTTTTGGGTTGGGGTGGGGGCGGGGGTGGGAGTGGGAGGTTTAGGTTTTCGGGTTTTTGCATGTGTATGTTTTATAAGAACTTATAACACAATATATGACACAATAACACAATATATGACACAATGAAGATGATGTTATATATGGATTTTCTATAAATTGTGTTATTTGTTCAGGTCATTGTGTTTAATTTGTTATCCATTGTGTTTTAGTTTCTTGTTAATTGTGTTTTAGTTTGTTGTGCATTGTGTTTTTAGTTTGTTTTCCATTGTGTTTAATTTGTTATCATTGTGTTTTAGTTTCTTGTTAATTGTGTTTTAGTTTGTTGTGTATTGTGTTTTTAGTTTGTTTTCCATTGTGTCTTCATATGCTCTTCATTGTGTCTTTTATCTGTTATCAATTGTGTCTTTTTTCTGTTGTCATCAATTGTGATTTTATTTAGTTTGATACTTATTGTGTTATACATTATGGCCATTGTGTTATACGTCAAGGTCACGGTCATTGTGTTTTAATCTGTTGTCCATTGTGTCTTTATCTGTTGTCATTGATTGTGTTTTTACTCTACTTTACATTGTGTTTTACGTCATGTTCATTGTGTCATACACAACTGGGTTTTTGAATTTTTTTGAAAAATATAACAATATGGTACTCATATTAAAGATAAAAAACGCTTGATTTTATGGTATAATTTTTTTTAAACAAATGATGTATAAAAATTTACGGACGTTTAAAAATTGGTGGAGGGGGATAGCATGTGACTTGCATGTGCATATTCTCTCTCATCTTGTAGACAAAATTACCTTTCCCACTTGAATCCTCATAGGACACTTGTCACTCTCTGGTGGCTTCTTACACTTCTTACAATTAGAAGTCTTTGTAGAATAACTTAACCCTTGTTATTATATATTCAAAAAGAAATCCTCAAGAATACCATTGATAGAGTAATGTTTTAAGGTTCCTTTTTCACAAACTATTCCATTGATTTCTTTGAAATAAGCTGATTTTGCGTAAAACTGGAAGAAGAAGAAAAACTAATACATAATTGAAAAAACCAAATCCAAATAAAAACCGATGGTTTGGTTTTGTATTTTTTTGAATATCGAAATAATAGTTCGGTTTCATTTTCGTAAAGGACTATAAAGACGGAAAAATGGACTTAAAATTTCATTTCGCCTTATGCCTCAAAAAAGGTTAGGCTAGCACTAGTTCAACCGACTGGAGTGTTACCTCTTCAGCCATGAAGATAAATGATAAATACGTTTTCACGCCATAAATCATTTGTGTGTAAAGGCATAACGACGATAATATCCCCTTCGGCTCTGGATACTGTTGTCGTCGAGCCTGCGAAGTGCGAACTGCCTCCTTTATTTTCTTCAGTTTGTAATAGAGATGGGCATAATAACCGGTTCTAAACCCGACCCGGTAGAACCGAACTGGACCCGGTTCCAGTACCTACCCGACATAAAGTAGAACCGGTTCCGGGTTCAAAATACCCGATGGTTCCTACCTGGTTCCACATTTTTTAATTTTAATCGGGTCGTACCCGGTTCCAAACCGTACCCAGTTCCTAATGTATCCGGTTCCACCCATACCTGGTCCCGGTTCCTAATATTAGTTATTATTAATGTTTTTAATGTAACTAATTTATTCTCAATGAATAAAAAAAACATTAAATTTACCAAACTCACTAAACATTAGTAAAAATTAAACATAATAAACATCTTCACATGACCAGTTCCCCATTGTACCCATAACCGGTTCCATATAGTACCCGTACCCGATTCCTACTGTACCCGGTTTCGGAATACCCGTACCCGGTTCCAAATGGTTCATGATTTTGTTGTGTAAACCCGGGTAGGAACCGGACCCGGTTCCACATCAAACCCGGTTCCATTGTCAACTAAATAGAACCGGGTTCGGTTTGAAACCGGTTCCGGATACTAAGAAAACCCGATTATGCCCATCACTCAGCTTACTAAAATTTCGTTTGAAGCCCATTAGAACTTATTTGAAGCCCACGGTTCACTTTTGGTCCAACAGAAGCCATCTAAATGTGATCTGGTGAGCTTACAAATCATTCCAATCACAATGAATTTTTTGTTTTGTTTTTTTTTTCTTTCTTTCTATTGATGTTAATAAAACTTATCGAAAGTAACATATTTTATGCAAAAAATGATGTAATATAAAATACTCTGGTTTATACAAATATGTAATTCATTTCTTCATACATCAGAGATGTAAACAACTTGGATGCATGATCTATAGGAAACCCTAGACCTTTTGCTAGAGAATAACAGAACAAGTTGAGGGCAGGGCGTCAATCTTTCTTTATACAACAAAGATCCAACTTGCCTCGGGCTCCTTTGTACTTCTCACCTTTAGCCCGAGATCTTTTAGCCCAACACCACAAAAAAAAAAGTTTATAGATTTTCTAGGATAAATACACAAGCCGCACCATTCTAGATTAAGGGGCTGTTTGGCAACTTCTGTGCTGAACCAGTAAGAGGTCTAAATCATTAAGTGTTGAACCAGTAACTGGTATGAATCATTAAGAGCGAGTATAATGCTTAACCGTTGAGAAACAAATGTCTGACCAATTCAGATTAGAGGTGTTAACCATTTAGACTCTGTATAATGCTTAAGCACTCAGGGGCAAATGTCAGAACCATTCACACATCTGTCGCGAAACAAACAGTCTGAACTATTAAGTGTTGAACCAGTAAATGTTTGAACCATTAAAAGCGCAGATAAACAAACAGCCCCTTAAATTTCCATTCGTGTGATTGTGAAGTAAATTACTTAACACACATCAATGGCAATTGTGTCATGGGCTAAAAGTTTATCAAAGAAACCGACTTTATAAGGTTTGGTTATGTGTCTTGTATTCTACGGGGTTGGTTTCGGTACAAATCATATTTATCCTACAAACCGTAAGAGCATATCCTAACAATTAAAAAAAGTTAATTAGCACATACCAAAACAATATAAACATAAAAGAAGCACTTTTGAATTATATTAGCTCATGAAAATTAATCAAGATAATTAATTTTAGCATATATGTTTATGATATCAACACTTTTCTTAATCAGCACATTGAAAACATAAAGAAGATCCAAATAAAGAATTAATTGTTTGTTAACATAATTATAGGGAATTCAATATAACTGATATGATTTACGTTATTATTTTATTATTTCTCTATAATTGGTTGTATGCAAAATGTGGTTTGTGTTTGATCTTACTCCTGTATTCTACTATTATATATATTATCTATATTAATTTAAACTTGTCATGAACAGTAGTTTAGTTTTATTTTCTCAATATTGGTTTTTTAAGTTTCATAATTTTGTTGTTTTATTACATTATTGATTTTAAACTTAGTTTTTTCTCATATAACTTCTAACATGATCTGTTATCAAACAGAAAATCATAAAAATAAATGTGAGTCGTAGTTGAGGTTGTTTGGTTTAGTTGGGTACGGTTTGGTGGTGATACGGTGTCAGTTAATCAAAAGCAAAAACAATAAAAATAAATACCGATACCGATGTAGATATGTTCAGTCGGTTTCGATTTGGTTTGGTACCACAGCGGTACAATATCCATTTTCGAAAAAATATCGCAATGAACTAAAATAAACATTGAATGCAAACGAACTAAACCGATATCAACTAAACAACATCGCTAGCGGTATCAGTATTCATTTTTTTTCAATCCATGTAATGTTTTCTCTTTCGATTACTATAGCGAGTGTCGTAATCAACCAAATTGGAAATTGATACTGACTGAATTCTCGCCGCGAAGTGCCGGAGAATCTCACTATATTATATATATATATATATATATATATATAATATATATATATATTGAATGTGGTAATGAATAGTAAACGAGCAACAAAGAATTTTAAATAATTGATTTCTAAAATATATATATATATATATATATATATATATATATAATATATATATATATATATATATAAATAAATTGAATGTGGTAATGAATAGTAAACGAGCAACCAAGAATTTTAAATAATTGATTTCTAATAGTATTTTATTGATTATACAATTTGATTGCATCCGGTATAGAAATAATTGTTTTTAATATATTGACTATATAGTTTTATTACATTCAGTTTAGAAATTATCATCTGTTTTATATCAATCGAAAATGATAAAAACGAACATTGTATCACCACCGATGTTGTTTTAATAGTATCGATCAGTTCAAACTGTCACAATACTGGTACCGATATTCGTTTATCGTGTCCGACGAAATTGTATAATTGAATTTTTTTTGAACCGGAAACCATAAATATGAATCTAGGTACCAGTATTGATGTTTGGTACGATAACGATACGATGTCAGTTTATCGAACGAGAAAACAATAAAATAAATATCGGCACCAAAACCGTGGTTGTTAGTTCGGTTCACTACGGCAGTGGCACGGTACCCAATATCAAATAGTAAACCATAACAATGAATACATACCAGTATCAATGTTGTTCGGCTCAATTTGGGATGATATGGTAGCGATATGGTGTCAGGTTATCGAAATCAAAAACACTAAAAAATAGATACCGGTATCGAGACAATGTTGTTCATGGTTCGGTTTGGTACGATAGCAGCAGAGTACTCTTTTTCAATAAAAGATAGAACGCAAACAAACTAGGACAATATCATTTGAACAACATCAATATTAGTATTGATAATTGTTTTTATTGTTTTCAATCGATGTAAGGTTTTCTTTTTCAATTCGAATAGCAAGTGACAGTACTGTAACAAATCGGACTGATACCGGCCGACTTCCAGCCGCAAAGCGCGGGGAAATATCACTAGTTATATATATTAATACTAACTCTTGATGGATAGTAATCAATCATTTTTAGGTATTTATTTTTTAGTTATATTTTATTTTATTTTATTAATAATAACTTTTGATGAACCATAATCAATCATTTTTAGGTATTTGTTTTTTAATTATATGTATTTTATTACCTGACTTTTTATTTATTAGTTATATTTTTATTTTATTACCGATGCTAAGTTGTTCGATTCGGTTCGGTAGTAATATGATGTCAAATTATCAAAACAATAGAAATAATTTCAGATACAAATGTTGTTTAGTTGGTTTCGGTTCGGTTTAGTACGATAGCGACACAATATTTGTTCCAATAAAATTTATATCACAGTGTTGAAAAACAAAAATATAACACAAATGAACCAAATCGATATCAACTAAACAGAATTGGTATCTAGAATGCAAACGAACCAAACCGACATATCTATACTAAACAACATCGGAACCGGTGTCAATATTCATTCTTATTGTTTTCAATGGATATAAGATATTCTTTTTCGAATATAAGATTTTCTCTTTCGATTACTATAGCAAGTGTTAGTACCATAACGTACTGAACTGATACTAAGCAAATTTCTGCCGCGAAGCGCAGGGAAATTCGCTAGTTTAATATTCAACTAAAAGAGTTTTTATACGTTGGGCCTTTGATTAATCATTAATCAAATCAAATAACAATTTTTTGAATTTTTACTTTTTTACTTGAATTCGCATTCTATTCGATTAGTATTTGAAACTCAAATTTGAATAAATTCGATTTAACTAAAATTCACCCTAAAAATAAATTATTTTACTTTTATTTTTTAAACTACCACAAACTAATTATATTCAACATAAAATATAATAATCTGCAAATTAATTAACTATCACTATCAATTATTGACACGAATACGAATCAACTCGAATTCGAACCTTATTAATCGAATTCGAATCGAGTTCAATTTAGAATTTTTCGAATCAAATTATGAACACCCATACTTATAGCCTTATTTACCTATAACATTTTGAAGAATTAATATAAGTTTTTTTTAATTTTAATAGAGTAAATTACAAGTTTTGTCCTTTATGATTAACCCAAATTGCAGGCGATGTCCTTTTGGCCAAAAGTATACAGGCGGTGTCCTTAACCTTTCAAAATCTTGCACGTTATATCCTTTTGGCCAAACCCAGTTAGAAATCTCAGTTAAATATTATCATGTGCAATGTACATGAGGGTATAACGGTCTTTTTAACTCAACCCTTTCTAATTCCCCCTTTAAAATCATCAGAAGCCCTCAATTCATCTAATGTGCATTGCACATTACAATATTTAACTGAGATTTCTAACTGGGTTTGGCCAAAAGGATATAACGTGCAAGATTTTGTAAGGTTAAGGACCCCGTCTGTATACTTTTGGCCAAAAGGACAACGTCTGCAATTTATTGTAAACATAAAGGACAAAACTTGTAATTTACTCATTTTAATAAATAAATATATTTATTCTTCCATACCACTGTAAAGCATACATACATTCAAACCTTTTCATGACAAGATGGAAGTCATTATCACTAAGATTTTGGCAAGGTTTTTATGCGATTTTGAAAAATCTAGTTCGAGATCATAATATGTTGCAATTCATACTAAATATTAAATATTTGCGCATATGATATGAGGTTCAAAATTCAAACAACATACCAACGGTGCAATATAATTCGTCAACTCCAAATAAACATTTGAAAAGGAAAAAACTAAAAGTGTGAAGTTGTGAAATCTTTGACTAGCATGATCATCTATTCATACGATTCTACATCAAGGTTACCTTTTTAATAACATTTCTTAAGATAACAATACAAAGAAAAGGTTGAAATAAGTTGCCAAATTCAGCAACAAAGTGGCTGACTCAGAGAAGTCAACTTGGAATTTGACTAGTCCATCATGGTACTCTAGACATCTTTCATACTTTGTGAAGCTGAACCGGCCATACTCATTTATCTCATATTATTAGTATATTACAGATGTTAGTTGCTATCAAATCGAATAAAATCAACACATTTTCTGTTTTACGGTCAAATTATCATTTTAAAGGATTTATTATTTTTAAGGTTTCTTTTAAACTTATAATCATCCAAAAGTTATTTTTTACTAAAATAATTGACGTGTTAGTGAGTTATGTAAACGCTTAAATGTCTTTACGGTTATGGTTGATAATCATATTGCGGTAACATTTGATTATTATTGTTGCTGCTGTTGTTGTTATTATTATTATTTTGAATGGTGAATTTCTGGCTACTTATTAGACTTAAACCCAATATCTCACACTTCAGTGTATTAAAATGCTTTACCTTACCAATGGACTGCCAATCCAGTGGTTAACATTTGATGATTTATGTAATAATGGTTGACGAGAAATTTTTAGAAGAATAAGAAAATTGTAAGTTATCGTCATATCTAGCCTTAAGGATTATGTCAATCAGATCCTTAGGTAGCGTTTGGTATGAAGGAATAAAAGGTGAAATAGAATAGATCATTCTGATAGAATGAAAGGAAACATGTTTGGTTGTCATGTAGTAATGGAATTGAGCATTCCTAAGGAATGTAACACCTTTCAAATATAACAATTTTCATTCCTTGGTAAGAGGGTGTATTTTTTCTATTCCTTCAAGGAATGGAAAGAAATATATTATTATTATTATTATTATTATTATATTTGTATTTAGATTTATTATTTATTATTTATTATTATAATTTATAGTTATATTATAAATATATTTTTTGAACGATAAATTTGGAAAAATATATATCAAAATTTTATTATTAATTTTTTACCATTAATATATTATTTATCATTATTAAAGCAATTATATTTGTTGTTTTTAATCAATTGTGTTTCATTACTTCGTCTTTTTTTGTTTATCAAATTGTAAAAGTAATGATTCATTTTATTCATATATGAGTAACCAAACATCACAATGGAATGGAATAAAAATTCAAAGTATAAAGGTTTACTAGAGAAACTTTGGTAGAGAAATTGAAATTTAAAAAAATTTGGTGATTTGAATAATAATTGGGTATATTGAAAAAAAAAACCAAGACTCTCGGCCAATGTTGTCAGAAACAGACCGAACGTTAAACCGATGTCCTTACTGGTTCACTGGTCGGACCGGTCCGACCGGTTTGACCGGAGTTAAGAACCGGATTTATTTTGTATATGCATGTATATATATGTTGTATATTTTAGTATATATTTATCAGATGATAAAAATAAGGTAAATAAAGAAATCACATATCCATCACAACATAAAAATGATTATTGTAAACCATTTCATTTTCTCGCTAGATTGTCTGTGTGCACAAATAATGCTATTTTTTATATTAATATATCTTGAAAAATCACACCAAATTGCTGACATAATCTTGAAACTTAATCTCTCTCTAACTTTCACTCTCTCAATAACATCAACAGATCTAGAGGCTTGAAGCAAAAATAACCAGGAGTCGGTCCTTCTTTCATCTAATCATCTCTATTTTCATTTTTCCTACAACTCCGGTTTATACCGTGTTCCACTTCTCGCCGGAAAAAATAATCCGGTCATGTTTTCGAGATGACGAGATGAGGCTTGATGTTCAACTGTTCAAGAAGTGAAGATGAATCAATGATGCTTGATGAAGATGATCGAGATGATGCTTGAAGAAAAAAGAACGACCCGACCTCTCATAACGAACCGCCGGTTGAACCACCAGTCCCCGGTCGGACCCCCGGCCTGATGAAAAAACAGTATAGCGAACCGGCCCGGCAAAGCTTTCGAACCCCGGCCCGACCGGTCCGGCCGGCCGGCCTGGTCCGGGTCTGAAAACATTGCTCTCGGCCATAGCATGCAGGGCTCTAACCCGAATCTCCTTATTCACTTACAAAATCCCTTACGCTAACTTCCTTCTCTTAGCATATAATTAGTTCTGTCCCATATATGCTAAAAACTTTACGTGGGAAACAAAAAAGAAACACCTTATTAGATGCTACATGCCATCTACCGTTTGACCACGATCAAGCTTCACCAATAAAAAGCGTTTTACCATTTCAAAAGTTGGTTTTTAATATAAAAATAAATAAATAAATAATAATAATAAAATAATAAATATTATATTATAATATAATTATAATTAATTAAATCATCCGAATATTGTAATTATCTTAATTTTTTTAATCCCTTGATTCTCTTTTAAATCATCCCAGACAAAAGAAAATCATGGATGAAAAAATAATTAAGTTACACAGATGGTGAACGATGATTCACGGCAAAAATAGGAAATAGAAAATTAAAGAAACCACCAAAAGCATGAGTAATATGAGGAACATGAATAGGATTATCATCAATCTCGATGTAAATCATAATACCGAATATTGTTATTATGAGAAATGACCAAATACAAAAGACTCTTATTATAAGAAGGATAAGAAGGATTCTGGTCCATTGATCTTAGATTTGGAGGGTTTAGATTAATCTCAAGGAAAAAAAGAATGAAATGGCATAAAAAGGAATCTTATATTTATTGACTTTCTCTCTCCACATGCAAGACACATGCCAATTCCCCCATCGATTTAAAATGTCCATAACTTTTTCATACGGCATTTAAAAAAAAACTTCACCATAATAACGAGCGTTTTTTATCTTTAATATGAGCACCATATTATCATATAAAAATAAAATAAAAATTTTCATTTTTACTGGGTTTTTTTTGCATTGTGTTAAATGTTCACGTCATTGTGTCTTTTAACTGGGTCTTAGGGTGGGGTAGAGGTGTTAGGTTTTGGGGGTGGGTGGGGGGTTAGGTTTTTGAGGGGTGAGGAGGTGTTTAGGTTTTTGGGGGGTTTAGTTTTTAGTTTTTAGCATTTAGTATTTTAGCTTGGGTTGGGGGTGTTAGGTTTTTTTTTGTTTTTTTTTGGGAAAGGGGAGTTAGGTTTTTTTTTTAGGTTTTTGGAGGGTTTTTTGGTGAAGTATAGTTTTTTTTAGGGGTGGGGGTTTAGGTTTTTGGGTTGGGGTGGGGGCGGGGGTGGGAGTGGGAGGTTTAGGTTTTCGGGTTTTTGCATGTGTATGTTTTATAAGAACTTATAACACAATATATGACACAATAACACAATATATGACACAATGAAGATGATGTTATATATGGATTTTCTATAAATTGTGTTATTTGTTTAGATCATTGTGTTTAATTTGTTATCCATTGTGTTTTAGTTTCTTGTTAATTGTGTTTTAGTTTGTTGTGTATTGTGTTTTTAGTTTGTTTTCCATTGTGTTTAATTTGTTATCAATTGTGTTTTAGTTTCTTGTTAATTGTGTTTTAGTTTGTTGTGTATTGTGTTTTTAGTTTGTTTTCCATTGTGTCTTCATATGCTCTTCATTGTGTCTTTTATCTGTTATCAATTGTGTCTTTTTTCTGTTGTCATCAATTGTGATTTTATTTAGTTTGATACTTATTGTGTTATACATTATGGCCATTGTGTTATACGTTAAGGTCATGGTCATTGTGTTTTAATCTGTTGTCCATTGTGTCTTTATCTGTTGTCATTGATTGTGTTTTTACTCTACTTTACATTGTGTTTTACGTCATGTTCATTGTGTCATACACAACTGGGTTTTTGAATTTTTTTGAAAAATATAACAATATGGTACTCATATTAAAGATAAAAAACGCTTGATTTTATGGTATAATTTTTTTAAACAAATGATGTATAAAAATTTACGGACGTTTAAAAATTGGGGGGGGGGGGATAGCATGTGACTTGCATGTGCATATTCTCTCTCATCTTGTAGACAAAATTACCTTTCCCACTTGAATCCTCATAGGACACTTGTCACTCTCTGGTGGCTTCTTACACTTCTTACAATTAGAAGTCTTTGTAGAATAACTTAACCCTTGTTATTATATATTCAAAAAGAAATCCTCAAGAATACCATTGATAGAGTAATGTTTTAAGGTTCCTTTTTCACAAACTGTTCCGTTGATTTCTTCGAAATAAGATGATTTTGCGTAAAACTGGAAGAAGAAGAAGAAGAAAAACTAATACATAATTGAAAAAACCAAATCCAAATAAAAACCGATGGTTTGGTTTTGTATTTTTTTGTATATCGAAATAATAGTTCGGTTTCATTTTCGTAAAGGACTATAAAGACGGAAAAATGGACTTAAAATTTCATTTCGCCTCATGCCTCTAAAAAGGTTAGGCTAGCACTAGTTCAACCGACTGGAGTGTTACCTCTTCAGCCATGAAGATAAATGATAAATACGTTTTCACGCCATAAATCATTTGTGTGTAAAGGCATAACGACGATAATATCCCCCCCGGGCTCTGGATACTGTTGTCGTCGAGCCTGCGAAGTGCGAACTGCCTCCTTTATTTTCTTCAGTTTGTAATAGAGATGGGCATAATAACCGGTTCTAAACCCGAGGTTCCAGTTCCTACCCGACATAAAGTAGAACCGGTTCCGGGTTCAAAATACCCGATGGTTCCTACCTGGTTCCACATTTTTTAATTTTAATCGGGTCGTACCCGGTTCCAAACCGTACCCAGTTCCTAATGTATCCGGTTCCACACATACCTGGTCCCGGTTCCTAATATTAGTTATTATTAATGTTTTTAATGTAACTAATTTATTCTCAATGAATAAAAAAAACATTAAATTTACCAAACTCACTAAACATTAGTAAAAATTAAACATAATAAACATCTTCACATGACCAGTTCCCCATTGTACACATAACCGGTTCCATATAGTACCCGTACCCGGTTCCTACTGTACCCGGTTTCGGAATACCCGTACCCGGTTCCAAACGGTTCATGATTCTGTTGTGTAAACCAGGGTAGGAACCGGACCCGGTTCCACATCAAACCCGGTTCCATTGTCGACCAAATAGAACCGGGTTCGGTTTGAAACCGGTTCCGGATACTAAGAAAACCCGATTATGCCCATCACTCAGCTCACTAAAATTTCGTTTGAAGCCCATTAGAACTTATTTGAAGCCCACGGTTCACTTTTGGTCCAACAGAAGCCATCTAAATGTGATCTGGTGAGCTTACAAATCATTCCAATCACAATGAATTTTTTGTTTTGTTTTTTTTTTTTCTTTCTTTCTATTGATGTTAATAAAACTTATCGAAAGTAACATATTTTATGCAAAAAATGATGTAATATAAAATACTCTGGTTTATACAAATATGTAATTCATTTCTTCATACATCAGAGATGTAAACAACTTGGATGCATGATCTATAGGAAACCCTAGACCTTTTGCTAGAGAATTACAGAACAAGTTGAGGGCAGGGCGTCAATCTTTCTTTATACAACAAAGATCCAACTTGCCTCGGGCTCCTTTGTACTTCTCACCTTTAGCCCGAGATCTTTTAGCCCAACACCACAAAAAAAAAAGTTTATAGATTTTCTAGGATAAATACACAAGCCGCACCATTCTAGATTAAGGGGCTGTTTGGCAACTTCTGTGCTGAACCAGTAATAGGTCTAAATCATTAAGTGTTGAACCAGTAACTGGTATGAATCATTAAGAGCGAGTATAATGCTTAACCGTTGAGAAACAAATGTCTGACCAATTCAGATTAGAGGTGTTAACCATTTAGACTCTGTATAATGCTTAAGCACTCAGGGGCAAATGTCAGAACCATTCACACATCTGTCGCGAAACAAACAGTCTGAACTATTAAGTTTTGAACCAGTAAATGTTTGAACCATTAAAAGCGCAGATAAACAAACAGCCCCTTAAATTTCCATTCGTGTGATTGTGAAGTAAATTACTTAACACACATCAATGGCAATTGTGTCATGGGCTAAAAGTTTATCAAAGAAACCGACTTTATAAGGTTTGGTTATGTGTCTTGTATTCTACGGGGTTGGTTTCGGTACAAATTATATTTATCCTACAAACCGTAAGAACATATCCTAACAATTAAAAAAAGTTAATTAGCACATACCAAAACAATATAAACATAAAAGAAGCACTTTTAAATTATATTAGCTCATGAAAATTAATCAAGATAATTAATTTTAGCATATATGTTTATGATATCAGCACTTTTCTTAATCAGCACATTGAAAACATAAGGAAGATCCAAATAAAGAATTAATTGTTTGTTAATATAATTATAGGGAATTCAATATATAACTGATATGATTTACGTTATTATTTTATTATTTCTCTATAATTGGTTGTATGCAAAATGTGGTTTGTGTTTGATCTTACTCCTGTATTCTACTATTATATATATTATCTATATTAATTTAAACTTGTCATGAACAGTAGTTTAGTTTTTGGTTTTTTAAGTTTTCATAATTTTGTTGTTTTATTACATTATTGATTTTAAACTTAGTTTTTTCTCATATAACTTCTAACATGATCTGTTATCAAACAGAAAATCATAAAAATAAATGTGAGTCGTAGTTGAGGTTGTTTGGTTTAGTTGGGTACGGTTTGGTGGTGATACGGTGTCAGTTAATCAAAATCAAAAACAATAAAAATAAATACCGATACCGATGTAGATATGTTCAGTCGATTTCGATTTGGTTTGGTACCACAGCGGTACAATATCCATTTTCGAAAAAATATCGCAATGAACTAAAATAAACATTGAATGCAAATGAACTAAACCGATATCAACTAAACAACATCGCTAGCGGTATCAATATTCATTTTTTTTCAATCCATGTAATATTTTCTCTTTCGATTACTATAGCGAGTGTCGTAATCAACCAAATTGGAAATTGATACTGACTGAATTCTCGCCGCGAAGTGCCGGAGAATCTCACTATATTATATATATATATATATAAATTGAATGTGGTAATGAATAGTAAACGAGCAACCAAGAATTTTAAATAATTGATTTCTAATATATATATAATATATATAAAAATTGAATGTGGTAATGAATAGTAAACGAGCAACCAAGAATTTTTTAATAATTGATTTCTAATATATATATATATATATATATATATATATAAAATTGAATGTGGTGATGAATAGTAAACGAGAAACCAAGAATTTTAAATAATTGATTTCTAATAGTATTTTATTGATTATACAATTTGATTGCATCCGGTATAGAAATAATTGTTTTTAATATATTGACTATATAGTTTTATTGCATCCAGTTTAGAAATTATCATGTGTTTTATATCAATCGAAAATGATAAAAACGAACATTGTATCACCACCGATGTTGTTTTAATAGTATCGATCAGTTCAAACTGTCACAATACTGGTACCGATATTCGTTTATCGTGTCCGACGAAATTGTATAATTGAATTTTTTTTAATCGGAAACCATAAATATGAATCTAGGTACCAGTATTGATGTTTGGTACGATAACGATACGATGTCAGTTTATCGAATGAGAAAACAATAAAATAAATATCGGCACCGAAACCGTGGTTGTTAGTTCGGTTCACTACGGCAGTGGCACGGTACCCAATATCAAATAGTAAACCATAACAATGAATACATACCAGTATCAATGTTGTTCGGCTCAATTTGGGATGATATGGTAGCGATATGGTGTCAGGTTATCGAAATCAAAAACACTAAAAATAGATACCGGTATCGAGACAATGTTGTTCATGGTTCGGTTTGGTACGATAGCAGCAGAGTACTCTTTTTCAATAAAAGATAGAACGCAAACAAACTAGGACAATATCATTTGAACAACATCAATATTAGTATCGATAATTGTTTTTATTGTTTTCAATCGATGTAAGGTTTTCTTTTTCAATTCGAATAGCAAGTGACAGTACTGTAACGAATCGGACTGATACCGGCCGACTTCCCGCCGCAAAGCGCGGGGAAATATCACTAGTTATACATATTAATACTAACTCTTGATGGATAGTAATCAATCATTTTTAGGTATTTATTTTTTAGTTATATTTTATTTTATTTTATTAATAATAACTTTTGATGAACCATAATCAATCATTTTTAGGTATTTGTTTTTTAATTATATGTATTTTATTACCTGACTTTTTATTTATTAGTTATATTTTTATTTTATTACCGATGCTAAGTTGTTCGATTCGGTTCGGTAGTAATATGATGTCAAATTATCAAAAGAAAAACAATAGAAATAATTTCAGATACAAATGTTGTTTAGTTGGTTTCGGTTCGGTTAGCGACACAATATTTGTTCCAATAAAATTTATATCACAGTGTTGAAAAACAAAAATATAACACAAATGAACCAAATCGATATCAACTAAACAGAATCGGTATCTAGAATGCAAAGAACCAAACCGACATATCTATACTAAACAACATCGGAACCGGTGTCAATATTCTTTCTTATTGTTTTCAATGGATATAAGATATTCTTTTTCGAATATAAGATTTTCTCTTTCGATTACTATAGCAAGTGTTAGTACCATAACGTACTGAACTGATACTAAGCAAATTTCTGCCGCGAAGCGCAGGGAAATTCGCTAGTTTAATATTCAACTAAAAGAGTTTTTATACGTTGGGCCTTTGATTAATCATTAATCAAATCAAATAACAATTTTTTGAATTTTTACTTTTTTTACTTGAATTCGCATTCTATTCGATTAGTATTTGAAACTCAAATTTGAATAAATTCGATTTAACTAAAATTCACCCTAAAAATAAATTATTTTACTTTTATTTTTTAAACTACCACAAACTAATTATATTCAACATAAAATATAATAATCTGCAAATTAATTAACTATCACTATCAATTATTGACACGAATACGAATCAACTCGAATTCGAACCTTATTAGTCGAATTCGAATCGAGTTCAATTTAGAATTTTTCGAATCAAATTATGAACACCCATACTTATAGCCTTATTTACCTATAACATTTGAAGAATTAATATAAGTTTTTTTAATTTTAATAGAGTAAATTACAAGTTTTGTCCTTTATGATTAGCCCAAATTGCAGACGATGTCCTTTTGGCCAAAAGTATACAGGCGGTGTCCTTAACCTTTCAAAATCTTGCACGTTATATCTTTTTGGCCAAACCCAGTTAGAAATCTCAGTTAAATATTATCATGTGCAATGTACATGAGGGTATAACGGTCTTTTTAACTCAACCTTTCTAATTCCCCCCTTTAAAACATCAGAAGCCCTCAATTCATCTAATGTGCATTGCACATAACAATATTTAACTGAGATTTCTAACTGGGTTTGGCCAAAAGGATATAACATGCAAGATTTTGTAAGGTTAAGGACCCCGTCTGTATACTTTTGGCCAAAAGGACAACGTCTGCAATTTATGGTAAATATAAAGGACAAAACTTGTAATTTACTCATTTTAATAAATAAATATATTTATTCTTCCATACCAATGTAAAGCATACATACATTCAAACCTTTTCATGACAAGATGGAAGTCATTATCACTAAGATTTTGGCAAGGTTTTTATGCGATTTTGAAAAATCTAGTTCGAGATCATAATATGTTGCAATTCATACTAAATATTAAATATTTGCGCATATCATATGAGGTTCAAAATTCAAACAACATACCAACGGTGCAATATAATTCGTCAACTCCAAATAAACATTTGAAAAGGAAAAAACTAAAAGTGTGAAGTTGTGAAATCTTTGACTAGCATGATCATCTATTCATACGATTCTACATCAAGGTTACCTTTTTAATAACATTTCTTAAGATAACAATACAAAGAAAAGGTTGAAATAAGTTGCCAAATTCAGCAACAAAGTGGCTGACTCAGAGAAGTCAACTTGGAATTTGACTAGTCCATCATGGTACTCTAGACACCTTTCATACTTTGTGAAGCTGAACCGGCCATACTCATTTATCTATATTATTAGTATATTACAGATGTTAGTTGCTATCAAATCGAATAAAATCAACACATTTTCTGTTTTACGGTCAAATTATCATTTTAAAGGATTTATTATTTTTAAGGTTTCTTTTAAACTTATAATCATCCAAAAGTTATTTTTTACTAAAATAATTGACGTGTTAGTGAGTTATGTAAACGCTTAAATGTCTTTACGGTTATGGTTGATAATCATATTGCGGTAACATTTGATTATTATTGTTGCTGTTGTGTGTTGTTGTTTGTTATTATTATTATTTGAATGTGAATTTCTGGCTACTTATTAGACTTGAACCCAATATCTCACACTTCAGTGTATTAAAATGCTTTACCTTACCAATGGACTGCCAATCCAGTGGTTAACATTTGATGATTTATGTAATAATGGTTGACGAGAAATTTTTAGAAGAATAAGAAAATTGTAAGTTATCGTCATATCTAGCCTTAAGGATTATGTCAATCAAATCCTTAGGTAGCGTTTGGTATGAAGGAATAAAAGGTGAAATAGAATAGAGCATTCTGATAGAATGAAAGGAAACATGTTTGGTTGTCATGTAGTAATGGAATTGAGCATTCCTAAGGAATGTAACACCTTCCAAATATAACAATTTTCATTCCTTGGTAAGGGGGTGTATTTTTTCTATTCCTTCAAGGAATGGAAAGAAATATATTATTATTATTATTATTATTATTATATTTGTATTTAGATTTATTATTTATTATTTTATTTATTATTATAATTTATAGTTATATTATAAATATATTTTTTGAACGATAAATTTGGAAAAATATATATCAAAATTTATTATTAATTTTTTACCATTAATATATTATTTATCATTATTAAAGCAATTATATTTGTTGTTTTTAATCAATTGTGTTTCATTACTTCGTCTTTTTTTGTTTATCAAATTGTAAAAGTAATGATTCATTTTATTCATATATGAGTAACCAAACATCACAATGGAATGGAATGATTCATTTTATTCCATTGCCCATTCCATTACCTCGTCTATTACATTCCTCCATCTATTCCATTACCCTATACCAAATAGACCCTTAGTTCTTTTGGACGACTATTTCCATAAGTTGATATGTATATAAATTTCAGTTAGTATTTAGGATTCGTGGTTTGTGGCAGAGCTGTTAAACTGAAAAAACTTAGATGTAAAAATGTTGAACAATACACGCGTGTCGCATCATGTTAACTAGTAAGATTTATACATAAGTATAACATTCTCGTAAAAAATAACAAAGTTAATAAATAAACTTATAAAGTATATGGTGCATTAAAATTCAAACCAAAATCATATGGAAAAACTAAAACCAATTAATACTTTAAGGGAAGAAGAAATTGAAAAGCTACTAAAATCTAAGAGAAAGTTTAAAAAAATTAGGAGATGTGAAATGATAGGAAGAAGAAATTTAAAAGCTACTAAAATCTAAGAGAAAGTTTTAAAAAAAAGGAGATGTGAAATGATATGTATTACCAAGTTGTAAATCAAGTTCCCACTACTTGTATAAATGATATTGAAAAGCTACTAACGTCTAAGAAAAAAAATTAGAAGACGTAAAATACTGCATCACCCTAAGTTTTGAACTAAGCTTCAGACCACTTATAAGAAATTGAACAGTAATTCATATTACAAAGAAAAGTTAATAGTTGATATATGTAAAATATCTTTTAATTCTTTATTTATATTAGACATGATGTATAGGTGGTCTTCAATCGTTTAAAGTGTTTTATTAAGGCTATATATAGATTATTAAAATTAGAGTAAAGTGTCATTCTCGTTTAAGAGATTTGGTTACTTTTATGATTTTAGTTCAAATTGTTTTTCTAGATCTGGAATTATAATATTTGAAATCTTGTCATTTTCATTCGACTTGTTAACTTCATCTAATTTTTAACATTAAGTCAGAGGTATTTTCATCATTTTGCCTATCTTCAATCCAACCTATTTTATTTATATTCTATCTTCATACTTAAAACCCTAGAACCACCATTGGCCACCCCACCCCCACACAATTCCTTTATTTCTCTCCCCCCTTCTCTCTCACTATCTCCACTACCATCTTCGGCCAACAGGGTTCTGGTTACAGCGGGTTCCAACAGCGAAGGGGATAATGGTTGATGGATGTTGCGGGTCAAGGAGATGATGGCTGATGTGTAGAAACATCGATTTTTCGACGAAGTCTTGGGTATAGGCCAACAACGAAGAACTAGCTGCAAGCAAACTTATTTGTTGAATAACGGGTCATGAATCATGTGTGTAATTATTAGTCGAAGTGAAAGGTTAAAACACATTATGTAAACGAGTCAAGGGTATCTAAACAGTAAGATGGTTTAGTTCTAGCAATTAAAAGCTGGATTAACTGTGCATTATGGAAGTGATTCATGTGAATCGGAACAAGAATAACTAGCAAAATTTAGGGGTTTGGTTGATGATGGTTGTGGTGGTGTTGGGTTTGGTTGATGATGGTAGTGGTGGATTGGTGGTGGTTCGTTGGTGGTGATTGTGGTGGTCGGTTGGTGGTGATGGTTATGGTGTTTGGTTGATGGAGAGAGAGAGATAATTAGTGTTTCTTTATAAAGGGTTAAGGGGGATTAAAAGAGGAGGAAAAAATAAAAGCTTTAAATTAATGTATTAATAAAAGACTAAATTGCCCCTAACTTAACATAGTTTTATGGACGATGTTAGGCAGATGGATAAAAATGACAATATCTCAAATCTTTTAAATACAGATAAAGTGGAAAAAAAAATACATATTCATCATGAACAAAATTGACATTTTACTCTTATAAGGCTTTGCTCGCATACTTCTAACATATTACATAGGACATATATTAAGAGATGTATTGGCCTAACTTTTTCTTGTGTCACTATCAAAGAATTCATAAATATTTAAATGTTTAAAAGTTTGAAAAAGATACAAAATCTTATATGTAAATTTTCTTTAACTAGATGTAAGACCCCGACGCATTGCGGTCGGGGCTTACAAATTCAGCCGACATGGGTTAGTTAACAATTAAGAGGCTATTGGTTTACCTTTTACTGGGGCTTTGAATAGTTTAGACTCTTACTGGTTCAATACTTAATGATTCAGACTGTTTGTTTCACAAGTAAATGTCTGAATGGTTCAGACATATGCATCTGAATGATTAAACATTATATCGGGTCTCAATGGTTAAAACATCTAATATGAATTGGGTCTCAATGGTTAAAACATCTAATGTGAATTGGTCAGACATTTGCCTCTGAACGGTTAAGCATTATATCGGCTCTTAATGGTTCAGACCTCTTACTGGTTCAGCAGTTAATAGTTCAGACCTCTTACTAGTTCAGCACTTAATAGTTCAGACCTCTTACTGATTCAACACTTAACCATTTAGAAGTTGTCAAACAGCCCTAAACATTATACATGAGCTCCACGTTACGGCCGGTGTATTCGGTACCGGTACCCACTTTTCTAGTTTTTCAGTACCGGTACTTTCGGTACCGGTAACGAACGGGTACCGTACTCATCCCTACCTAACAATACAAGTTTTAATGCCTAACAATGTTACCAATGTCCAACTTTATAAGCTAAAAATACAAGTTTTAATGCCTAACAATGTTATCAATTAATAATATATTACCAATTAATAGTATATAAATATAAATAAGTTTTTGAACAATTTGGTTTAAAAAAAAACCAATTAAAACTACATGTACAACCATATATGCACAAATTTGTTTCAAAATAATAGTATATAAATTTCTAAAACTATTCTTTCACTACATGACCTTGATACCATGTGGTACAACACATAAAAGTAAACCAAACTTCGTTAATGTTCATTAAGCGAATAAAGTGTAATTTTAATATGAATAAAAAATAAGGAATTGGCCTGTAATAATAAAAATAGACGTCATTGGCCATTGCCAGTCTCATCTTTGAATATTCCCCATGCTAGTCCCACCTTTCACTTATTTTTCCTCCACCGGTCCTCAGTTAAAAAAACTTAACTGGGTTAAGTTTTTTTCTGAATTACAAGCTGGCATTCTAGGGCTTTTGATCAGAACGAGGATACAAGTCGAATGATGTAAAACTTACCTTTAAATTGTGCTCCAAACGATGAAAACTGTGCTTCAATTCGGGTGTTTAAACTTCCAATTAACAAAAATCAAGTCGTTTGGTGCACCGTTTTGAGGTAAGTTTTACATTAATAGACTCGTATCTTCGTTCTGATCAAAAGCCCTAATATGTCAGTTTGTAATTCGGAAAAAAACTTAATTCCGTTAAGTTTTTTTAACTGAGGACCGGTGAAGGAAAAATAGGTGAAAGATGGGACTAGTATGGGGAATGTTCAAAGGTGGGACTGGCAATGGCCAATAACGTATAGTTGGAATTATTACAGGCCAATTCCCCATAAAAATATAGAGGCTTAACAATCACATATATAACATACATAACAATCACCCCACTTGTGGCTTAGTGGTAGGAGACTTGGATTTTCCAATGGAGACTCAAGTTCAATTCCCACTTGTATCATATTGGGGTGGATATAACCCTGGGCTTATAGCTAAGTGGTTGGGCAATGATGGTGACAAACCCACCGAGGGGGGTTTCGATCCTGAGCCGCCCCCCGGTTTTCATCCGGCTGTTACTTCAGCGAGGCAACTCGTGTGGAGGTAGTACGGTTTACGGGGGAACGTCGTAACCACGTCTGACCAACCCAGCGCGGGTCCGGTTAAGGCTTAGACTGTTCCACTAAGGCTTAAGGGAGGACCTATTTACTATACGATAAAGTCAGAGGCTTAACGTAAGCCTTATCTCTGACACATGCTTTCTACTGTTCCTGTGTTCCAAACAAAATTTCTTGTTGCAGTCGAATATCTTTGACTTTGAAGGAGCTTTCTAAGGCTGCTCACATTGAACTCACCCGAGTCTTCCAGTTCCCAGCGCCAAGTATCTTCGGTTAGCGTAAAAGAAATGAAACAAATGATGTCTCTAAGGCATTGCAGGTCCGCCACTCCTCCTGCAGCCAACAACTGCCCAGTCCAATCCCAGCTGAAAGCATGACCCAAAGGACCAGTTTGCACCTGATCCGAAACTGCACATATCTTATTCTTCTTGAACTGGAACAGATTAGGAAAGACTCTACTAAGCGGCTCCGACCCGACCCACACATCGTGCCAGAACAGAAATTTTGAGCCAACACCCACACACCCTTTTATCAAAACATCGAGGTTGAACCCCGATAGTGATAAATCGTCGTTTATGCTAACTATTTGCTTCCAAGGCCCAGGCTGCGACAACATTCTTGGAATAAACGACCATCCCCTAGACTCGTTGTGGATGGCCCATATAACCTTTCGCCATAAAGCTTGAGGTTCCGTTTTAAACCTCCACCACCATTTGGACAACATAGCGGTGTTGGCATCCATAAGGGAACTGAAGCCCATACCTACGAAATCGACGGGACTCTCCACATTAGGCAATGCGACCCAACTCATGCTATCTTTTTCTTCACACCCACCCAAAAAAACACACGTCTAAGCCGGTCGAGATGATTTATCACTTGAGAAGGAGCACGGTACAAAGAAAAATAATAAGTAGGGAGTGCATTGAGAACGGATTTTATGAGCGTACCCGACCACCCACCGATAATTGACGAGCTTTCCATAAGGATAAGTGCTTACGAAACTTCTCTACAACCGGATCCCAATTCCTAACCTAATTCATGTTACCTCCCACCGAGAGCCCAAGATGAATGAAAGGCAGTTTACCAATCATACACCCAAACAAACCCGCCATCTCACCCACCTCCGCTTGCCCCACTCCAATACAACACACTACACTTAGATAGGTTTATTTTAAGCCCGAAAAATAGTGGGTAGTTTATTATCTTGTAATGCTATAAATAGCCGGTGCAGTTAATGTTTAATAAATGATGAATGCAAAATTAGATAAAATGTTTGGAAGTGTTCTTGTACTTGTTCTTCATTTTAAATTATTGGATCTTAAATTATCGAAGTTTGATCCACTTACCGGATTTCTATTAAATGGGTACATACACAAATATAATACAATCAGATTTAACATATGCTATGTACTTTTAGTTGAATAAGGTAACACATAATTTGACAATGAGTAAAATTGCAAGAATGTTATCATATAAACTAAGCTTTCGATATCATATTGTAATAATAAAATGTTAACAGATGTAGAGTATCGAACATATCAATGACGTATAAGAGTTTTCAAACATAATATATTTGAGTAAATTACTATTTTGGCCCCTCTAGTTTAGTCAGTATAACCCTTTTATTGGACTGTCTTGGTTCGGTCAAAGATAGAGTTAAAATGTGTTCCTAATTACCCCAAACTCTATAGCTAGTGATAATAAGGGTATCGAACCATGAAGAGTTTGTGGTCGATGTTTAAGATTAGTTGCTTAAATGGGTAAATTATGAAGCTTGCAACTTATCTTTAAAAGTGTTTTTGAAAGTGGGAACCAACAAAATGATTCCAATTGGCTTTTAGAAAACAAGACAATGATTTTTATTTGGAATAATGATTATCAAAACGACAATTCAAATGGATTTATAAACAATATTTAGAAAACAAATCACACTCGTGTTTTGATAATTTCAAAGTAACCAGAGTTAATTCACAAATAAGGTTCAAACACTCAAATAATTCCAAAGATATTTTGGGGTTTTGCAAATTGAATCAAAAGAATCAATAGATGACACAAAATGCAAATGACACAAGAAAATCCTTCACGAGATCAATTAACAATTATACCCCAATATAAATTCAATATTGAAGAACAAATCCCATCATAAACAAACATTAATGGCACTTATCTTATCATAATGTATATGGTGCAAGAATTCCTTCATAAAAGTGATTACATAACAATACCAACAATCAATTCATGTTTTTCAATCCAAAGAACATTCTATACAAGTTTAAACCCAATGTTTAAGGAAGAAACCCTAGAACTTACAAAAATCTACACTCGGGTATGATCTTGGGGAAATTAGCTTTGCATCGCGGTTAAAATCTTGCTTGAATCTTCAATCTTTGGTTGTGTTTCTTGGATTTGGTGTTAGGGAATGATTAGAGCTTGATTTGGATGATCAAGAATGATTGAGAACTAAATCTTGGTCAATGAAATCCGAATTAGGTGTAACCTCCCCCTAAAACTAGGCAATCCATACAAAAATCATTCACCTGATTTGTGTTTTACAAATCAAGGGGTGTCAACGATGCGCTGGGGGCCGTCGGCGACCCCCTCCAGAAATCGCCTTTTTCTGTTTTTCTTTGTTTGACTTGTTTCGCTTGTAACAACCCGATATTTATAATCGAATCATAGCGTGACACGTGTCTCGAAAACCCTCCACGTAATTCATATATGTTGAAAAGGAGGGTTTATAAATATAAAAAAGGCAAAATAAAGAGTTGAGGCTGAAAATGTCTAAAAAGAAAATTATTTGGTTGCTGGCAGTCCCTTGCGGACCGCATAACAAAGTACTTAGCATCTAAGAGTGGTAAATGTTTTTTACTTGTTTATAAACCTCCCACATTTCTTCTTGTTGTGGGCCCCTTTTCTTCACCACTTTCTTAGACGATTCCAACAAAGCTTCGGGATAAGGGATGTTATTACCCTCCACACCATTTTCCTTAGCCTTTGGAGCTTTATTTTTTTACATTTTCAGTTTTAGTTACTTTTTGAAAATCATTTGCATTTTGGTTAGCAACCTTACCCAAATCCCCATCATTTTCATTCGCACTCTCCTCATCCTCATTCACATCCTCTACCACCCTTTCAACAAATGTTGGTGGAGGTTCAACCTTATTATCAACTACCTACCATTACGAAGAATAGTAACCTTGTTGACTAGCACAATCTGTGTTGTCACACCCTAACCTGCAGCGGAATAAAAGTCGGGGCATAATTGGGTTATCACCAAAGCTCATGATATTTAATAAGATGTTTCATATTTATTAAATTCAAATTACAAACTTAAATATCCAAAACAAAATTCATACAATTACAAAGGAAAATGAAACTATATATTTATTCCAAAGCATAAACTTGTTTATTCTTCTAGGCCTTCCTAAGTGTTTCCTGTCTCAGCTGGATCACCTGTATCATGTGTAAAACGGGGGAGATTTTGGGTCAACAAAAGTTGGCGAGTGAACCTTGATAAAACATTTTAACTAATTTCTTGTTTTATTTAATAAAGAAAATGCGTGCATTAATCACATGTGAGCAAACATATATGTAAACAATCACAAACCACTTTGGATGAGTATATGACATGAAATGTTGATGTATTTGAGATCAAGGCTCAATCAAACGGAGCCGATCTAATGAGGCTCCTGATGCTCAACCCGTATCCCACGGGGAACTGATGGGCCTAATGAAATGCGTGCACTGAAATGATAAATTCAATCTATATATAATTCATACGACAATACACATTTGATCACGGATATGATGTATGCACGAGTGTTTAAATAAAATATAAGAATAGTACGACACATGATATACCCAAAACATGATTAAAACGGGGAATTGGTAGAGATTCACTCACAGTGGATGCGTTTCTTGATGACGATGAATGCGCACGAATATTATGATTCAACCGACGAGGGAAAACTAACCTAAATAATAACGACATGATTCGATTAAATAAATAAATTTTATTTGAGATTATTATTTTTAATTAGTGTTCTTTAATGAGATTTTTAGATTTATTTTTGTGAGTTTAATGCAAATTTTTAACTTTAAAAACCTTATTTTTAAGTATTTTTAAATAATTTTCAATTAAATAAATAAACAAAAATAAATAAAAAAAGGTTGACTTTGTTAGGTTTGACCGGGTCTGACCGGTTAGACAGTATATATTCCGGGCGGTGAGTGAGGTTCGAACTCGGGACCTCTCGTATACGTGCACGCAGCTCTACCAACTGAGCTACGTGTCTAACCCGAAATATTCTCTGTTTTAATTATATATATATACTAACTAACTTTAACCTTATTTAGTTTTTATTAAAAATGATTTAATATGGCCGAACCGGTTACAGAAACCCGGAATCGAAATCGGGACCTTCGGTTCGAGTGCACACAGCCCAACCTGTGTGTCTAATCTGCTTAACTACTGGATTATATTCCTCTTATATGCATACTGTGAATTGAACTGAATAGGTTTTAAAAATGTTGGTTTTATTTCAGAAAGTCGGAAACATGTGTGATTCGAACCCGGGACGTGTGTTTTATATTTGCACACAGTCCACCGCTGGACTGTGTGTCTAACCCGGTTTAATACCCGATTTTAGTTACATTAATATACAACTTAGTCTTCGTCTTCTTCACTAAGAAAACACAGAACAGTGAACCCGACTGTTTTGCTTAATCGATCAACAAACTTATACTCGATTGAAATAGAATAGAAAAATAAAGATTAAGTAATATGGTATACCAAGACAGAGAGTTTTCTTCAGATTTCCGGCAAGTTTCGTCGACCCTGATTCGCGATTTCCGGCTGAATGAACTGATTTAACAGTTATGATTATTGATTTGAGCAATTAGATTATCAATCAAGAGATAGCAAGAAGGTTTAGACAATTGTACCGTCTGAAGAACAAATGCGGTTTTCTGATCAGTGATTCCGGCGATATTCCGGCGAGTGCGAAGATCTCCGGCGACGAGCTTTGGAAGAATTAAAACTTCAGAAAGAGAGTGCGGTTCTGGGCGAAATGTTTACCAGGAGTTTGAGTGGGTATTTATAAGGGGAACAGGCTGATTGGGTTCGAATTAAGGGTCAAGATTCGCGGTCAATGATTTCCAACGGTTTTGACTGAAATTGAGTGCTAGGCAACGGTTATAACTGATGTCGAAATCAGTTTATGCGTTTCAGTCAAGGGAAATGGCAACATTTACGGAGTTTCGGTTTTTCCGGCGATTGCGAGTTCTGGGCGCGCTGATTACCGGTTTTGATTTTCGGTTTTTTACTATAAGTTTTATTTGTTTCAATACATAACACAAATGATGTGTGTGGCGGAGTGGTGTGGTGTGTGTGTGTCTTTGCGGGAGACCCGGGTTCGAGACCCGGCGACTCTATTTTATTTATTATTTACTTATTATTATTATTTATTAATTATGGTTTTTAAATTCTTAAAATGTTTATTAATTATGTATTATTTAAAATAATCTGAACAATAAATACGCAACGAACTTATAACTGAATATTTGATTATAAAACGAAGCGGGTTTTGAAACCCGTTTTTCGACGAATGTTACAGTATCCCCTTACGTTTAGGAATTTCGTCCCGAAATTTAAGTAGTAGTGGTAACTGGAAGAGATGCAGGTATTTTTCGGGCATTGAGTCTTCAGTTCCCAAGTAAACTGGGTCCTCGCTTTGACTCCTCAAGTACCCTGACAATCGGAATACGACTTCGCTTTAGACGCTTCTTCTCCGAAATCCATGATTCTACTGGTCTTTCACGAAGTGCATCTGATTCATCGACTTGAATGTTTCTAGAGGAATGTGGAGGTTTTCACGGCAAGCACTTTTTCAAGTTTGATAGTGGAATGTGGGATGAATTCTGTTGAGCTCTTCTGGTAGGTCAAGCTTGTTATGCTAAGGACCTACTCTTTCGAGTATCTTGAAAGGTCCTAGTAGCGTGGTGTGTTGCCTTCGGCCAAAACGAACCACTCCTTCCACGGTGATACTTTTAAAAGTACTTGATCACCAATTGTCAAATCCAAAGGCTTTGTGTTTTTCAGCTTAATTCTTTGACGACTTTGGGTGCTAGAAGATTGTCGGTTGTTTTTCTTGAATTAATTTGGTCGGTGATTTGCGTTTCCCCAATTTGTGCCAAACATACTGGAGATCGGCACTTACGACCATTTAAAGTTCGAAATGAGCATGCCGAACTTGAATGTTAGCTATTGTTGTACGAAAATTCCACTAATGGTAGGTGAGCGTCCAGTTCCTTTGAAGTCTATGACACATGCTCGTAGCATGTCTTCAGGTTTGGATGGTGCGTTCAGATTGACCATCAGTTTGAGGATGAAAAGCGGGTACTGAGGTCTAATCGTGTACCCAAGGCGGTTTGTACGGCTCGCCATGTTCGTGAAGTGAAACGACCATCATGGTCTGAAATGATGCTTAGGGGACTAGGTTTGGTGTGTTTCTCCATGTTCGTCTGGATGGTGCGTTCAGATTGACCATCAGTTTGGTGATGAAGTCCATCGCAATTAGGACTAGGTTTTTTGGGATCGTTGTTAATGGATGAATGGTGATGTTGAGTTGGGGTATTTGGTGAAATAGAGGCAATGGGTGCCTCAAGGTTATGGTTTGCTTGATTCCTTCTTCCTAGTATTTTAATTTCCGGTTCAAATGCTAAAGGTGAAATCTTACCAGACAACCGGGTACACATGCACTACATGTTACCTGCACAAACAAGACACCCCACGTAAGAAATATAGAAAAATACAATAAAAACCAAGAATTAAATAGTTAATCACAAATAATCAACTATTCTCAAAACACTAAACGTACAAACTCCCCGACAACGACGCCAAAATTTAATCGAACTGTCACAATCTGATCAAAGATAAAGTTAAAAAGTGTTATTAATTATCTCAAACTATATAGCTAGTGGCAATAAGGGTGTCGAACCACAAAGAGTTTGTGGTCGATGTTTAAGCTTAGCTGATAAAACGGATAAAATTATGAAGCTTGTAATTTTTCTTTAAAAGTGTGTTGGAAAGTGGGAACCAACAAAATGATTCCAATTGGTTTGTAGAAACCAAGACAATGATATTATTTGGAATAATTATTAAAAAAATAATTCAAATGGATTTGTAAACACTATTTAGAAAACGAATCACACCTGGGTTTTGGTAATTTGCAAGTAACTAGAGTCAATTCACAAACAAGGTTCAAACATTCAAATGACTCCAAATATATTATGAGATTTTGCAAACAATTCTTGAATAAAAAACGTTAATAATTGACACGAAAGAAATCCTAGAACTTACAAAAACCTACAACCAGGTACGATCTTTGGTAAATTAGCCTTGCATCGTGGTGGATATCTTGCTTTAATCTTTAATCATTGGTTATGTTTCTTGTATTCGGTGTCAATGAATGATTAGAGCTTGATTAGGATGGTAAAAAATGAATGAGAATTGAATCTTGGTCAATGGAATTCACATTAGGTGTAACCTTCCCCTAAAACTCGACATTCCATACTAAAATTCACGTTTTTACAAACCAAGGTGCATCAACGATGCCCTATAAAAATCACCTTTTTCTGTTTTGACTTGTTTGGCTTCCCCGGTTGGCCCGTCTTCAATCCTAATGCTCCAAAAAGCATACCAAACGCACCTTTAACTTGTCAAAGCCTACAAAATGCAAACCATATCAAAGTAGTGTCATTTAAGAGTGTATTTCACACAATTCAATAACATTAAATTGATTAATACTTGGATTCTACCAACCCATCACCCTTTGAGTCTAAAAGGAAATCTTTTGACATAATAGATTCTGAGGTTGCATTTTGTAATGGTTTTGGCCGTTAACACCAACTTTGTTACTCTTTTCAAGTTAAGTGTTGAGTATTTTGGTCCTTTTACATCTTAGAGGTTGTTTATGTAAATTACAAAATTCTTTTAAAATTTTAAGGGGCTATTTATGTAATTTCTCAAATTAACAAAAACCAACCTCAACTTCATACTTTCTTCCCTTTTAAATGATTTTGTTATATTTAGGGGTTTTTTATTTTTGTATTTAAAGAAAATGTTTTTATTTTTAGTTTTTAGATTTTTTATTGTTAGTTTGTTTTTGTTATATCGTTATTTTTATTATTAGTATTTAATAAAACACGTTTTGGTTATATAAACAAATATAAGAACGATTATCTCTTACAGGAGTCTTTTTTTAAAAACATTTATTTTTAAACCTTTCGTTTGTTCAATGTTCGTTCATTTTTAAACCCTTTGTTTATTAAAATCGTTCGCCAGTATAAAACCTTACATTTTTTAACTTATAATTTCAATTTTTTGTGTTTTTATAAACGTCTTTTTTAAATTTTCGGTTTTCAAATCGTTCATTTGTTTAAAATTGTTCAATTTTTTATTTCGTTGGATTTTAAAATCGTTCATTTTTAAAGTTCTTTTTTCCTAAAGGATATAAGTAAGTTATACAAGAAAGTTTAACAAAGGAAACATTTAGAAAAAACGGTTCTAAAAGGAACGGTTTAAAAAGAAAGGTTTTAAAAATTAATGGTTTAACAAAAGAACTGTATAACAAAGTTTAACAAACAAACGACTTTAATATGAACTATTTTAAAAAGTTAACGGTTATAGAAGGTTTAAAAACAAATGATTTTATAAAAGATCGACGGTTTTTAAAAAGGTTTTAAAAACAGTGTTTATAAAAAACGAATGGTTATAGAAAATATGTATTTATTTGTATATTAAAAACATATTCTGTTAAATAATAGTTATAAAAATAACGAAGTAATAAAAAAAATCCTTGAGTGATTACATATATAGTCTTGTAAATATTAAAAGAACTTTGTAATTTACATAAACCCCCTAAGATGTAAAGTGATCAAAATATTCTTACACTTAATTAGAAAAAAAGTAATAAAGTTAGTATTAAGGGCCAAAATCATTATAAAAATGCAACCTCATATGTCAAAAAATTTCTCTTAGTACTCGAAGCGTTAAACCAACAAAACCACAAGAACCAAAATAGTAATTCACTCTACAGATTTTAAGATTTGTTTTGCATATACATTAAACTAAATATAAAAGTTTAACATAATTGATGCATAAATAATATTTGATATTAAATGTGTTGTGGTAGTAGCATCAACAATAACAAAGTAGCAGCAAAATCGACGATTGCAATAATCGAAGTAGTAGTAGTAAACGTCATAGTCGTTGTTCATTGATGTTGTATTGATCATTATAGTCGAGATAGTCATTAAGGGTGTTAAACAGAAACTGCCCAACCCGAAGCAAGCCAGATTGTTTGGCCAGTTTGAGATTCAAACAAGTCGGTTCACATTTTTTTTTTGTAATTTGGTGATTTAACACTTCAATACGATTTGAAACATGGAACCAACAGTGTGAACTAAATCAGTCATTTAACCTACTAACACACACATATATATATATATATAGTGAGAACCGCGAGAACCATTAAAGTAACCCACTACATCACCATCTAAAACCTAAACAAACCTAACCACCCACCCTCACCCCACCCCCAAAAAAACCTTAAAAAACCTAAACACCCCCCTCCACCCAAGCTAAATGCTAATAACTACATCCAAAAAACCTAAAAACAAAAACTAAAAACCACTCAAAATTTTTTTTAAAACATTTTTTAACAAAAAATTCACTATTTTTCGTCAAAAAAAAATCTAAAAAACCTAACCCCCCCACACAAAAGCTAAATGCTAATAACTACACCCTCAAAAAACCTAAAAAAAAATCTAAAAACGACTCAAGATTTTTTTTAACATTTATTATAAAAAAATCACTACTTTTCGTCACACAAAAAAATTTATTTTTTTATGTGACGAAAACTAGCTATTTTTTATAAAAAATTTTAATTTTTTTGGTGGTTTTTAGATTTTTAGGTATTTTTGGTTGTGTTCACATTGGTCTCGCGGTTCTCGCAATAAAGGTGGTTCCTAACGAATTCTTCTCCTGTATATATATATATATATATATATATATATATATAGGGATCGGTTCAAATGAAAACCATCCCCAGTTGCGAGAACCGCAAGAACCACTCTTCACCAATCAGATCATGCAACCTATACACTATTATTTTACATATTAACAGTTATTTTGGTAATTTACTCAAAATGTCATGTCTTCTCTCTCCCTCTCTTTAAAGTTTTATTAGACTTTTCCATCCATCAAAATTTCATATCTACTCTCTCTCTCTCTCTTTTAAAATCTAAAACAAATTTGTTTTTTGGTATAAAAATCTATTATACATAATATTAATATGTTATGTCGGTGCTTCTGTCTGATTGGTCAATTTGACTTTCTTTTTCTAGAGCAAAATTTTGTTAAGTTACAACTTTTAATTAGTCATTATTGTGTATTGTGCAATAAAAAATATAGGTTAGTTTCACATGATTGGTTTTGGTGCGAATAAAAATAAATAAATATTTTTTCTTTTACTTTTCATTTTTATACCACACACTATATATGTGATATAAGTTTTTAATGATTTTACTAATCTTGTTTTTTTATAATACATTTGTTAGCTTTCTTAAAACAAACGAATAGGTAGTTTTCTTAATTTTTTGGTATTGTAAACATACAACAGTCGGGCCAATACCGTGACGAACAGAATCGACTTCCCGCCACGGAGCGCGGGTAATCCCACTAGTTTTTTGAAAAAAAGTTTAAAACCGTAAAAAAAATTTGGCGTAAAAAAATGTTTTAAAACCGGGTCGTAAAAAATGTTTTTATACCGGCGCGTAAAAAAGTTAAAAACACGCGTAAAAACGTTTAAAACCTGGGCATAAAAAAATTTCAAAACCGGTGCGCAAAAAAAGTTTTAAAACTGGCGCGTAAAAAAAGTTTAAAACCGAGCCGCAAAAAGAGTTTAAAACAGGGGCGTAAAAAAGTTTAAAACCGGCGCGTAAAAAAGTTTAAAACCGGCGCGTAAAAAAAGTTTAAAACTGTGCGTAAAATTTTTTTTATAACGGTGCATAAAAAAAGTTTAAAACCGCGCGTAAAAAAAATTTTAAACCGAGCGCAAAAAAATCTTAAAACCGACGTGGTTTTCAAACCTGCGCGTTAAAAAAGTTTAAAACCGTGCATAAAAAATTTTAAAACCGACGCGTAAAAAGTTTAAGAACAAGCGCGAAAAAAGTAAAAAACCGCGCATAAAAAAGTAAAAGACCGCGCGTAAAAAAGTTAACTGAGTATTAAAATTCATGTTCAAAACAAAATTAGTAATTCATGTTTAAAAAAGTTAACTGAGAATTAAAATAAAAAATTATATGAGAATTAAAAGAAAATCAATAATGCATGTTAATTTTTTTTAAAAAAACAATCTTATTAATTAAAAAAAATCAATAATCATACCAATCATTAAAGCTATAGTAAAAAGATCAATATGCCCCTTTTTCACTAAAAAATAAAATGTCATTAATAAAAACACAATCATTGCATGTTAAATTGCTTTATTGTCTTCTAATCTCATCTATCAAAACCAACTTGATCAATGACTAATATTGGTTCCTACGATTCTTACAACTCAAGGGGGTTCTCATTTTACCCATCTTCTAGGGATCGGTTCAAATGAAAACCATCTCCAGTTGCGAGAACTGCGAGAACCACTCTCCACCAATCAGATCATGCCTCCTATATAGTATTATTTTAATTATTAAAGGTTATTTTGGTAATTTACTTAAAATGTCATATTTACTCCTTCTCTCTTTAAAGTCTTATCAGTCTTTTCCATCCATCATCACTCTCAAAATGTCATATATACTCTCTCTCCCCCTCTTTAAACTAATATCTTCACCTAAATCAAAACTGTTTTTTTTCCTAAAAAAACAAATAATAATAAATAAATAAAAGCATTCTGTAATCAGATTTATTCTTTTCAAAATTTGTAATAAAAATAAATAGATATTTAAGTAAATTATAATAAATTAATATATTAAAATATACTTAAGTCAATTGGAAAATAGCTTCCATACGATAGTATTTAACCAATGTCACATTCTATAGTATGATTTACTTTGGTCAATAATTTATATTATTAAAACTTAATATAAATCCAAAAAAAAGACCCCACTGTATGTATAGTACGAAACATTTTTTCTGACATTTGATGACGATGGCGTGGCAAGCATAAAACCGTGCATAAAAAAATTTAAACCGGCGCGTATAAAAAGTTTAAAACCGTGCGTAAACAAAGTTTTATACCGGCGCGTAAAAAAAGTTTTATACCGGTGCGTAAAAAAAGTTCTAAACCGGTGCGTGAAAAAAGTTTCAAACGGCGTGTAAAAAAGTTTAAAACCGCGCGTAAAAAAGTTTTAACCGAGCGCAAAAAAATCTTACGTAAAAAAAGTTTTTAAACCTGCGCGTTAAAAAGGTTTTAAAGCATGCATAAAAAAGTTTAAAACCGGCGCGTAAAAGAAGTTTAAAAACAAGCGCGAAAAATGTAAAAACCGCGCATAAAAAAGTAAAAAACCGCGCGTAAAAAAGTTAAACGAGAAATAAAATTCATGTTTAAAACAAAATTAATAATTCATGTTTAAAAAAGTTAAATGAGAATTAAAATAAAAATTATATGTGAATTAAAGAAAATCAATAATGCATGTTTAATATAAAAAAAAAACAATATTATTAATTAAAACAAAATCAATAATCATACCAATCATTAAAGCTATAGTAAAAAGAACAATATGCCCATTTGTCACTAAAAAACAAAATGTCATTAATAAAAACACAATCATTACATTGTTTTATTGTCTTCTAATCTCATCCATCAAAAACAACTTTATCAATGACTAATATTGGTTCCTACGGTTCTCACAACTCAAGGATGTTTCTCATTTTACCAATCCCTAGGGATCGGTTCAAATGAAAACCATCCCTAGTTGCGAGAACCGCGAGAACCACTCTCCACCAATTAGATCATGCCACCTATACAATATTATTTTAAATCTTAAAGGTTATTTTAGTAATTTACTTAAAAATGTCATATCTACTCTCCCTCTCTCTTTAAAGTCTTATCAGTCTTTTCCATCTATTATCACTCTCAAAATATCATATATACTCTCTCTCACTCTCTTTAAACTAATATTTTCACCTAAATCAAAACTGTTTTTTTTTCCTAAAAAAACAAATAATAATAAATAAATAAAAACATTCTATAATCAGATTTTTTCTTTTCAAATTTTGTAATAAAACTACATAGATACTTAAGTAAATTATAATAAATTAATATATTAATATATACTTAAGTCAATTGGAAAATAGCCTCCATAAGATAGTGTTTAACCAATGTCACAATCTACGATTTACTTTGGTCAATGATTTATATTATTAAAACCTAATATAAATCCCAAAAAAAGACCCCAGTGTATATATAGTACGAAACATTTTTTTCCGACAATTGATGACGATGGAGTGGCAAGTATAAAACCGTGCGTAAAAAAAGTTTAAACCGGCGCGTATAAAAAGTTTAAAATTGCGCGTAAAAAAAGTTTAAAACCACGCGCAAAAAGAGTTTTAAACCGGCGCGCAAAAAGAGTTTAAAACCGGCGCGCAAAAAAAGTTTTAAACTGGCACGTAAAAAAATTTGAATCCGTGCGTAAAAAAAGTTTAATATCGGCGCATAAAAAAAGTTCTAAACCGGCGCGTAAAAAAAGTTTTAAACTGGCACGTAAAAATAGTTTAAAACCAGCGCGTAAAAAAAGTTTAAAACCGCGCCTAAAAAAGTTTGAAAGCACGCGAAAAAAGTTTGAACCTTCGTGTAAAAAAGTTTAAAACCGGCGCGTTAAAAAAGTTAAAAACCGCGCGTAAAAAAGTTTGAAAACAGGCGCAAAAAAATGTAAAAAAACCGCGCGTAAAAAAAGTTAAAACCCACGCGTAAAAAAAAGTTTGAAAGCACGCGAAAAAAAGTTTGAACCTGCGTGTAAAAAAGTTTAAAACCGGCGCGTTAAAAAAGTTAAAAACCGCGTGTAAAAAAGTTTAAATCGGCGCGTAAAAAAAGTTTGAAAACAGGCGCAAAAAAATGTAAAAAACCGCGCGTAAAAAAAGTTAAAACCCACGCGTAAAAAAAACATTAAACCGGCATGTAAAAAAAGTTTAATTCCGGGTCTTAAAAAAAGTTAAAACTGGGGCGTTAAAAAAGTTTTTAAAACCGATCGTAAAAAAATTATTTGAGATTTAAAACAAAATTAATAATTCATGTTTAAAAAAATTAGTTGAGAGTTAAAATAGAAAGATGGTTTTCATTTTAACCCATCCCTATATATATATATGTATAGGGGACCGCTAAAATGAAAACCAACACGAGTTGTGAGAACTATACCATACAGGACGAGTTGGACCAATTTTTTTTTCATAAACATAGATGAATATATTATGAACAAGTTTTTTTTACGTAAACATGTAGCGTAACAAGTTTTTTTACGGTAGCGTAAAAATTTACGCTACCGTAAAAAAACTTGTGATGGTCAAAACTACATACACGACAATTTTTTTTAATTTTTTTTACAGATGTGTTCATAATATATTCATCTACGTTTATGAAAAATTTTTTTGGCCAACTCGTCCCGGATCAAAAAGTTCTCACGGTTTTCACAACACGTGGTGGTTTTCATTTTAGCGGTCGCCTATGTTCGACCAGTCGGTCTCACAGTCAGGCAGGCTTATACCATTACGCTCACGAGCAGAATCTTAGCTTGAGCCTACCTTCGCACACCTCCGTTACTCTTTAGGAGGCATCCGCCCCAGATAAACTACCCACCTCGCAGTGTCCCGCCCCCCCACCAATCAAACTCAGAAAGATAGGTAGATCGAGCGCGCTGAGGGAAATTCGAGAGATCCGGAGACATGGCCACTACTGGCCTACGGTCCTTGCAGATTACGTAGCACATGCTAAGAGCTGCGATAACTGATATATATATATATATATATATATATATATATATATCAGTTTTTACTAAATGTAATTATGTTTATGTATTATTATGATGAACCAGCTATATTATTTTAAAATTTTAATTCAAACTAATAATTTTGAAAAAAAGCATTGATGCTAACCAATAAACCATCAATAACGGATCGTGAAACTACTAAAGCATAAGACTGATCATAATCTTAAAAACCTTAGCTAGCAATTAGGACTAGGTTTTTTGTCAGAAGCCGTTAGAATCAAACCCTGAG
Organism: Scalesia atractyloides; assembly: GCA_947069175.1. Classification (NCBI taxonomy): domain Eukaryota; kingdom Viridiplantae; phylum Streptophyta; class Magnoliopsida; order Asterales; family Asteraceae; genus Scalesia; species Scalesia atractyloides. The sequence continues at coordinate 44,102,071 of CAMTDV010000014.1, forward strand.
CACCCATATTGAGAATTGTTTGTTTATATTTGGTGATGATGAAGAGGACTTAATTGCTGGACTGCTAAATAAAAAAAATCTTATACTAGTAAGTAAAATAAACTTTGAGTGCTTGAAATATAGTTTTTAACTACATCGATTCTACAGTGTTATGTTTTTTTAGCCCGAAGGAGAACTCATTTTGGTTATATAGAGGATGTTTGAAATTCCACTTTCATCGCACATACGGCGACACGGCTAGACAAACAAAAGTGTGTGATCATGGTCCGTCATAGACGAAGATTGTAAGAGGATACAGGGGGAGTATATGGTATGTACGGTCAACATCATATGTATAAATACTCCATGTGAAGGCATCTCAACATATTAAACATGCATTTCTCATGCGTATTATGAACTTCAACTATCGTTAGTGTCTACATGTTTTTCAAAGTCGGGCTGATTTGGTCTATCTGACTAATTAAACATCACAATCATGAGCGTCAACTAGTGGGGGTTGTGGAACAATTTCTTGCTTATTTAAAAAATAATTAACTATTCTTATCTTCAAAAATAAACAATTTTTATTATTTTGATTTGTATTAAGATAAAGTAATACACTTTTATAAAGGATAATGGTATTTAGTATATAAACATCCTAACTATATAACTACATACTAAATTTTAGAGATATAAAAACATGTTATAACTATATATAGCTATTAGATTTCTATATCTTAGTTTGAAAATACTACATTTATGAGTTTTAACCAACATATTCAAATTAAGTTTTATAGTCGTAAATGCGGTGGAGCATATCGATAAGCGTTGGCAACTTATTCACATAGCATACTGGGGCCCAGCCGGCCATATCCTTCGTTCCATCACTCCATGCATACAAATATGTGATGTTCGCGAGCCCAAAAAGATAAGAGGATCCTACACAGTAGGCCCACTGCTTGGATATTGTCTATTACTCATTTATACATACCTCCAATGGGATATCAACTTGGCAACTGTACAGTCCACATCATATGTATATTAATCACTCCTTATGAAGGCATCTCAACATATCAAACATGCATTTCTCATGCATGTTATGAACTTCAGCTATCCTTAGTGTCGACATGTTTTCTAGAATCAAACTGATTTAGTCGATCTGGCTTATTGAATATCACATATAAACGAGCCGTCAACTAATCAAACATCACAAATAATGAGACGTCAACTAGTTGAACATCACATGTAGCATCGATTTTACTTTTAACTCCAACTTAAGATATAGCCAACAACTAATGTTTTCATACCTTCTCCCACAATAAAATGAAAGTCATATGACTTTAAACAATTACGTACAAGTTTTCTCATGTATTTACATTATAAACACATTACTTTATATAATAGGTGTATCATTACAAACCACTCTTAATAAAACCATAATAGGTATATCATTACAAACCACTCTTGATAAAACCATTTCAAGTGAAAAAACAAGAACTACATAACCTATGGTACCTTGTATTTAATGGATGACACACAATTACAAATATAGACTATAGTGGCATTATCCTTGAAACTTGCATATTTATCACTTTTATAATGATCTTTTTTCCAATTCGTCTTTGGGCCTCACACTCACAACTCTACCTAATCCTGCTACAAACTTATGAGGTTAAAAGATGTGACCTACCGTTTTATATAAAAACCTTTTTTTGTAATTCTGATTAAAGTTTGATGGATAATGGATGATGGTTATGAGCTTAGACATGTTTTTACATACGTTTAACTTGGAGGGCATATCCATCGAGTCACCATACCGGTGGGCAATACCATAAGCTTCACATATTTTTCCCTCTATCTTTTTTTTTCATAACTTGACCTAGATAGTATATCCACACGAGTCGCCATCCCAGTAGGCAATACCATAGGCTTTCATTGTTAGACATCTAGCTTAATTAGTGGATGCATGGTTGCAAAACAAGGTTTACAAGGCCGAGTACTCCCTGAGTAGTCGCTACAAGGTAGGCTGCCGAGACGACTTTCTTTGACTCCGCTTAATTACTCGGAGTCGGTCAAACGCGGTCAACCTCAACTAGAATCGGATCTAGTAGGTTAACTCGGGCCTATTTTGACTTAAATAATAATAAAACAAAATTTCTATGTCTATCATATTAAATAACTAATATCATTTTCACGTATTTTGTTATAAGTATTAGTAAATTTATGTTATTTGTCATATGATTAATCTCCAAAAAGTAATTTCTTTATAATTTAACATGTCCGAGTACTCTCCGAATACTCTACGTCTAGACCGCGTACTCTCAACTCCCCGGTCGATCGACTAGGGAGCGCCTAGCGACTTTTGCAACCATGAGTGGATGAATGGAATATATTTTTTTCGGGCGCCACCAGTTTTGAATTTATTTTCATAGAAAGGAAAAGCTTGTCATTTAACCGGAATACTTATAGATCTTTTTTTATAACGGTACCTCTTACACTCTTAATGGTTTCAGTGTTGTTATAGCTCCTAAGGTGTTGGGCATACAAAAGAAAAAATGATATTCAAAAACCAAAACATGACCTTTTGATCAAGAAATAAACAGTTGATTAAGCATTCTCCTCGCAAAGATAGTGCATCTTAAATACTAATAAGAACATCTTTTAAAGACATTCAAAGATCTGCTTGAAGCCTTGGAACCACTATTGTAGAAGAAGAAACTACTGATTCAAGGCCAAAGCTCTGTTGAAGCAAACCACTTATTATGAAGACAAAACATCTGTTGTGGCCAAATAGATGTTTGATACAAGCCAACAACAGTTTGAAGAACAAAGGTTTACTCAATGTAACAGTACTTAGTTTAGAACAAATGTTTAATGTAAAAGATCAGATGCTAGATTCCCGCAGATGTTTGCTAACATCTGTGGAATCTATCCTGTCAGGAATATTAGATGTCACTATCAGGGCGACGTCAGCTGATTGCAAGCAGAGCTTTCGTACTTTTATAAATATATCTCATGTGTTAGAGATCTATTTCATCACACACATTCCTTTTATATGAATGATGTATGGCAAAATACATCTAGTTTCCATGTACAGTTTGTATAATTTACATTATGTTTTGTGTCGTTTTGTAGTGGTTTTGGCATTGTACTTAATAGTTTGTGACATTCAGGTTTTTGGAGGAGAAATGAAGCTTAAACGGTTGAAAAAAGCTAAACTGGTTAAATCCGAATCTCTAGATGAGCTATAGTTAATCCAGAAGTTAAACAAAGTGGAAATTTGGGAAAAAAATACCCTGTCGCGCCACATGACAGGGAATAGATAGAGCCCTCGCACGACGTGAGGGCCTTATTTAACCGGTTAACCCTTAATTCTCCTCGCGTCACGCGACACCAATAAGCAATACCCCTCGCGCGATGCGAAGGGCCTTAATATGCAGAAACATTCAAGTTAGGTTCGGATTTGATGTGTTTTTAACCTAAAACAACTCCTAATGGTCATAACATCACACTTGAACGAATTGGTTGCTGCTAAGGATAGATTTTGGAGCTTTGATTGAGAAAGTTGGAGACTTCAAGCATACGGAAGCAAATGGTTGAAGCTTTGGAGCGTTTGGATCAAAGATTCTCGGGTTTCATCCTCCGGTTTCTTTGTTTTCATCGATTTAACCATGTTTTGTGAACTTGATTTAGATATTGGTTAATTTCTGAAACACTACCTAGGTTATTGATGAATACAATTTTTTGACTTGTTTTCTTTTTAGTTTTGGAACTCAAATTGTGGTTTGATAATAAAGTAAAAGACTTGGTTTTTATGATCGGATGTATTTGCGTATCTTTACTTTCTCAATGAATAATTATTAACTTCACATATTTCCTTGTTGAATGTCTTTCAGTTATAGGTTCATGTTAGATCAATTATTGTGTGTGTGTGTGTTTTTTTAATTAATTTTTGGTTTGCTAGACGTATTATCCATCGGAGTTATAATTGTGAGTTGAGTAGGTCTAGATATTTAACTAATTTTAATAGCCATGAGGTGCGAGATTGTCGGTTGGTACATGGTGCTAGATTGCTAGGGATAGAGCCTTTGTGAGAAGATCTCCCTAGTTTCCCTATCTTTCTTACTTATGGAGTCTGATCATGATTCCATAGTTACCCCTTGACTTTTGCGCTGTGATCTAGATTCTCTTTTAGGGTATTTTATTATTAGAGTTGGAAAGCCTGTGAGGGAATCCACTAAAACCGGTAGATTAATAGCTTTTAGGGTTCTATTAGGTTTCACCTTGAAAAGGCTCCAGGGTCCTTTGGATTACCTTTGAATTTAGCATCTTAAGATCCCGGTTCCATAATAGTTCCAATTCCGATAGAAAACACGTTATCCATGTGTAGGATTCTAACCTAGGTAGTGTCTTCACCATCATCTGAATTATTCCAAAGTCATAGTTCGTGTCCGATTGCATTACGTTATTAGAAACCCCCCTCAAAATATAAAAACAATTAAGTCGAGTAAGTTTAGATAAGTAATTGACTCTAGTTAACATAAATGATAGAGTCTCATGGTTCGATACTCGAACATCTTAGGCTGTACTACATTGGTCGGTACACTTGCCTAGTGTGTGGTATAGGTTTAGAGAGTCTTATTTTATAAATTTAGAACTTAAAGTGTCTAGGTTAGGGTTAATTTAGTTAGTTTTAGCTAAACCACTTTATGCACATCACAACAACAAAGTTAGTGATCAGTCTGAGAGGGAGTTTGTAAAATCATTATATTGTAACTGAAATCATTTGGAATTCAATAGAAAAGGTGGACTTAGGAGGGTCAACCTTGGAGTCAACCAAGGTATTAGGGCTAGGGATGGCGTAGATTTGATTCATAATGTCAGGTGTGACTTTGGCCATTTGCCTGGCCATGAACATCATCATCCTCTTGTTGGAGCTTGTCTTGGAGCTCGACTTGGAGCTCTTCTTAGAGTTAAAGGATCGGTTAGAAGAAATCTACAAGATTGAATAAGGGTAGAGGATGAGACTTGATCATGAAGTGTTAGGAAAATAATTTTTTCTTTGCATAAATAAGCATGGTAGTTTGTCACGTAGCATGGATGTTTCACATAGTTCATATAAGCATATCACGTATCATCATGTGCATAATTAAACAATAATGAAAGAATTGTAAATTTCGTTCGTTCTAGAATATTAGTATTATTTTAGATTGCGAGTATCGTGCGATTCGGGTCTTCGACATTGAAATGACTGAGATATCAATTATAAAACACATTAAAATTTATATGACATAAAAGAGATTCAATGTAAAATAGTGGAGTGTCGCGAATGAAAGTAAGACTATTCCAAAGTGATCGAAGTTTCTTTTGAGTTGGGAAAACATACTTTGGCCTAATAGGTAGAATAGCTTCGTTGAAAATTTAGGTTAATGATATTCACCCTTCTGGTTACTACATGTCCCTAGTCAATCGAAGATTCGAGACTTCGGCGGGATTGAAAATCGAGAAGTGGGAATAGTTCTCAAGATGCGGGTTTCACCCTATCTTGACAACGTCGTACCCTAAGTGTGGTTAGTACTTACCGAACGAGAAAAGGACCAAACTCCAACTCCTTGGTAAGGGTCCACTAGAAGGGATTGGGAAATTTCTCTTTCAAGGTGTGGAAATCACTCCTAACTTGATGGTATAATTTCGTGAAAAATCGGTAACACGGATTGAGGGATTTCACAAAAAGGGTGGGGTTTCACGCCTATTTGGTGAAATAGTCTCGTTTGTGGTCTAAGAGTGTCTTCATATCCTCATGTGTGTATTATGGTTAGTCTTAGGAAAGACTTGTATATTTAAGGCAAAAGATAAGACAGAAGCAAAGTGGGGAGAATTTAAGTATTTTAAGCATGAACACAAGAATTAAACTTCATGCTTGTTTGTTTATCTTATTTGCATTACACTTTACAAATTGTTTGTTCTTAATTGTTTAAACTTACAAGTATAACAAACTTGGATCCAACAATTGGTATCAGAGCTTGGCCACATTAAACTCGATATCACAGTTAATTTAATATTCAAAGATCCGCTCAAAAAGAGATTCAATGTGTTCATTGTATCTGAATTCAGAGTTTAAAGGATAACTTTAAAAAATCAAAAGAAATGGCATAAACAATCATGATCCCCATATTAGCGGCTTCAGCAACAAGCCTCCTATGCTTGTCAGATCTGAGTATAATATCTAGCAACGTAGGATGGCTCACGTGCTTGTTCAACATAACACAAGATGTTGGATGTCACACCCCAACCGATGGCGGAAACATCAGAGTGAGACGAAAACAAGATTGCTCAAGACTTCATAACAACTAATTGTGACAAGTATTTAAGGTAGTGATTTTTCATTTCATGCTAATGGGAATCCAGTGTTTCAAAAGAACATACAACATTTAGAACAAACAAATTAAACAACAACACATAAATTTAAACTAAGTGTGTTTCTAGTCCTTCCTGCTAGATTTCTTTTCAACGCATCAACATCAAACTCTTGCAGTATATATTAATGTAACATGTCAAAACTAAACATTGTTGAGCATACAAGTTTAGTGTACTAGCATATATATAAAAGAGTTTTAACGAAATCCACATGGCAAAAACGTGTACTAAGGTATAACATATCATGAACTAGCATGCATCACATAAGTGTCAACCCAAAGATTCCACTAGCGTAATCTTGTCGTCGCAACAACAAGACCGTTTGTATTATTACTTAACATAGACCCACAAGGGCGGTGTGCTACCCATATAGCGCTATACATGTTAAGGTAGGTTTGTACGAAGTTAATGACAAAGTATAGTGCACGAATGGATTTTAGCATGCATGTATTCCTATAGCATAAACGTATAAAGCTTGTATAACGGACTCGTTTGAATAAATTAAGTATTTGCATACGTTTGTTTGTGTGAGTTTTAATATGGTATATATATTGCACCCAAAAGTGTGAAAACGAAAAGAGGGTCATGTATACTCACGGTTTCCGAAGTAATTCCACTTAGTGAGTTTGACGAGTCTTGAGTTTTGGAACACTGAACTTACCCTAAGAGGGAAACGAAGGTGTGTGAGTTTTGATTTTTGTTTAACGGATTGGATTTAGAATTTAAAAGTTAACGTATACAAATGTAAATTAAGGTACCATGAGAATGGTCATGCAAGGAGGTAGGATGAGTTCCATCCATTAACCACATTATATGACTCACCAAAGCACAAAATCATCAATTTTGTTGATGATTTCGGTTTGTCATAAATATGAAAATAATAAGACTCAAACCTACTAAATCTGAAAACAACCAAGTGAGTTACCTAGATGTGTGCATCCCAAACATGGAAAGTGTTTGGGGACGTGATGTAGCCTTGTCCATTTGTTGAATATTTTTTGAGATTTACTGGTATAAAAATAATAAATCAACAAGTGAGGTAGTGGACAAAGTTGGAGAGCCAAAGCTTCCATGGTTCACACATTCACCAAAACACAAGTCTTTCAACATTGAAGGTTAAAAGCTTGGATGGTTCCAACACTTTGTAGGTTGTTTGGAAACCTTTAGAGTAGCTAAATGAGGTTTTTGAACCTTAAATATTCTAGAAATTAACCATTAAACAAGCCCCACAACCATGAGTTTGGTTGGAGTGTTGGTACACCTGGTGTTCGTCACTTGTTGAATAGGCTAGATAGAGCGTGTGTTGAATATTGTATAGGTTAGAATCGAACACACGACTGAAATACGGAGATTTCAGTGTAAAAGGGATCAAGTTCGCCCGAACTTGACCTGTATTAGTCAAGTTCGCTCGAACTTGATGTGTCTTTAGTCAAGTTCGCCCGAACTTGTCCTATGAAGGACAAGTTCGCCCGAACTTGACCATAGCACATCCGGGCGAACTTGTCTCCCTATATATATGTGTGTGTTCATTTGTCATTTAAGTTTTTGGCATCCCTACGGGGAGGTGCTGTCGGATTCTCTCCAGGAACTCCGACAGCTGGACTTATAAAGATGTATACTCTTTGGGTATGAATGAAGACTTCCACTGCATTCTACTTCTACTCCATTCTTAATAACATTCTACCGAATCGGTTTACGTTTATCCACTAACTTCCGTCTAGAACCGCCTGATCACGGACCTTCAATTGGTATCAGAACTACGGTTATCACCTACGCTCATGAATTTGGACATTTATGGAATTAGGAGGGGTTTAAGACGTAAATCATCAAATAAACATACAATCCACGGACAAAATCTAAAATTGAACGGATAGGATTGTTAGAAAACCATTTTTGACCAGATCTATGGTGGAATCATCTCGAAATACGAAGAAATAAGGATTTTGGATCGAAAAATATGAAAAAGGCTGATTTGGGAGACCAAGTTCGGCCGAACTTGACCTGTGGAGGTCAAGTTCGCCCGAACTTGACAAGGTTTTTCAAGATTTCTCTCAAGTTCGCCCGAACTTGACTGATTTTCTTTGAAATTAAGCACAAGTTCGCCCGAACTTGTCTATTTCATGCAAGTTCGCCCGAACTTGGTGGTGGCCAACTAAGTTCGCCCGAACTTGTCAGGATGTCTAAAAAAAGGCATTGAAAAAAATTTATTGCTCGGTTTGATGAGACGGGTGTGTCCAGAAAAAATTTGGTGATAGAAATTTTTTCGAAATTTTAACGTCCGATACTGACTATTAAGGGACACCGTCGGAGGCCTTAGAGAGAGGCTGAGATAATGAGGTTAGAGATGGTTGAAGATGAGAGGGTAGTCATTGATATCAAAGCAATTTGGTGATCATTAGAGTTGAAGACTACAGATGGGCCTTAAAGTAAATTTCGCATTTGTTAAATACTGAAAATTCCAGATTTGAGGGGGAATTTCAGTGAAAAAATTGGTATGGTCAGAATTTGCAAAAATGAGGGGGAATAAAAAATTTTCATCTTATGAAGATTCTGACATTTTTGAAATTCGTGACACTGCAACAGTATTCGGGTGGTTTCCGACTACAGATTAACCGGGAAATACAGAGATTTGAGATTCATTTGTAAATTGATCAAGTTGATGTCTAGTTTGAAAGTAGGTGGTTACATAACTGAGTCTTGGAGGAGTTGTTTATCAGATTCTGCGGTCATGGTTGTGGATTGACACCTGAGTCGCGCGTATGGTTTGGAAGCACACACGACTGCCTATCTTTAACTTTGCTTTGCACATGAATTATTGACTGAACTAACCGCCAGGAGATAAGGATGCTTTGTAGTTTCAGTTGCCCCGGGTTGTACACGGTACCATGATTAAGGAAGATGATTTATGGGATCGGATCTTCCAGACAAAGAAGTGTACCAGTTGCTGACGAAAGAGATTATCCATTTGGGATTCTGTGATCACAGGAAGTTCCAATTATTCAGATCATGATACAGATTGATGCTTAAGGGTTAGAGTCCTGATCTACGTTAATGGAACAGTTAGCTGGATTAGCAGTCATTGGTACCAGTGAGGAACTGAAAACGTTCAAAACGTTTGGTGATGATCTTAGGAATTAGTGACTAGCTCCGAAGACGGATTGTTTCAAAATTACCAAGGAAATCTGATGATAACTTTTGGTGGCCATTATTTTTAATCTTCAAGCAGATAAATCATTCTTCTCTTTGGACTAACCGCCATTGGATGATGATGTTTGGTGATTAAGTGGCGCTGGTCTACCGGAGATAGCTATATATCTGACATTGTGACTGAAGAAGAAGAATGTAATTTTGATCGCGAACGAATGTTTCTCAGAGTCGAAGTGTTACCAGATTATTGGTTCCAATGAAGATTTGCTTATTGAAAAAGATTACCGATTTGCTGATTAGGAGTGATTACGGAAATTGGGATTTCAGATTTTTGCGGGTAAACAATGATTTGAAGTTTACCGGTGTGGTATTTTGAAATTTCTATCAATTGCCGGTTGAGTTTTGAAAGATCGGAAGATCGAGCATGGGAGATATGCGCTAAACTGAACGCGGATGTGGTTAAAGTTGAAATGGAGAAGCTGCATTGATGAGCTTCAAATTGGTGTCTATTCAAGATAATCTGTTCGGTCGAGTAAATCAGAGGAGGTTGGAAACTATGCAAACAAATATCTGAACTAGAGATTTCAGGGGGAATCTAATGTTGATAATACAAACCCGGATCATCAATTAAGGGGGAATTTGTTGACGCGTTTCGACGACATCGGCAGATACCTTGATTGAAGTTGCAGAATATTCAAACACGGCTCAAATTTGAAGACCAAGATTCGACAGTAACGAACAAGAGGGAATCTGTTGGTGCACCTGGTGTTTGTCACTTGTCGAATAGGCCTGATAGAGCGTGTGTTGAATATTGTATAGGTTAGAATCAAACACACGACCAAAATACGGAGATTTCAGTGTAAAAGGGATCAAGTTCGCTCGAACTTAATCTGTATTGGTCAAGTTCGCTCGAACTTGATGTGTCTTTAGTCAAGTTCGCCCGAACATGTCCTGTGAAGGACAAGTTCGCCCGAACTTGACCATAGCACATCCGGGCGAACTTGTCTCCCTATGTATATATGTGTGTGTTCATTTGTCATTTAAGTTTTTGGCATCCCTACGGGGAGGTGCTGCCGGATTCTCTCTAGGAACTCCGACAGCTTATAAAGATGTATACTCTTTCGGTATGAGTGAAGACTTCCGCTGCATTCTACTTCTACTCCATTCTTAATAACATTCTACCGAATCGGTTTATGTTTATCCACTAACTTCCGTCTAGAACCGCCTGATCATGGACCTTCATGGAGACAAGGATGGTGCATGATTTCCATAAGATAAACATGTCTAATAGCAAGTTGTAAAAAGTTTTATGAAATCAGAATCTTGAACTCACTTTGGAGCCTCATATATGTGATGTACCACCTGGTTATACCTTGGTGAACCTTTGGTAACATCCTTAGAGGTTTTCTAAGAAGTTTGATGGAAGAAAACATGAAGAAAAAGTAGAAGAAGGTGCTCAAAACTCAGTGTTTTGAGACTTAGTACAATCTGCCCAACTTGGAGATTTTGAGAGAATTATGAGGATTTGAGAGTTGTTTTGAGGTGTGTAAAGGGTGGAGGAGTTGTTGAAGACATCTATTTATAGTGGGGGATTAGGTTCTGGGTTTACAGAAGATTGGAAGGTGATTGGGGAATAAAGGGGGTGGAAAGGAGGTCCAATCCGTGACTTAGAAACAATTATGCCCTGCCCAGAAGGGCATACAGACCTACTTTTTTATTGGCATTTAAGGGATATATGATGTGTGAATAACATGAATGTGTATAAGTATGATTCCGGATATAATTAAACATCAGCTATAATTCGGTTTCGTATATAAAGAACGTATTCGAGATTGATTAAGTATCATGTATCTATGCATAAACAAGTATAAATAAAATGTATATCCATTATGATCAAAGTCTCGAGATTACGTAGATTGAAAAATTACAATTACAAGATTTCCAAAAAACGGAAATATGAATACATCTTTCTAAATATAGAAAGTAAAGAAATGCGAAGCGTTATAGTCTCCCCTACTTTAGGACATTTCATCCCGAAATTTGTTCAAGAAGAAGACTCGGCGAATAAGTGTGGATACTTGGTCTTCATATCACTCTCGAGTTCCCAGGTAAATTCGGCGCCAAGTCTTTCTTCCCATCGAATCTTGACTATGAAAATTCGACTGCTCCTAAGTTGCTTGATTCCTTGGTCCATGATTTTGACCGGTTTCTCGACGAAGTGTAAGGACTCGTTGATTTGTAAATCGTCAAGTGGAACTTGAAGCCCTTTTTCAGCTAAGAACTTCTTGAGAGTTGACACCTGGAACAATGGATGAACATTGTTGAGCTCTTGAGGTAAGTCTAGCCGATACGCCACCTCGCCAATCCTTTTAAGAATGTTGAAGGACCTACAAAATGAGGCGCGAGTTTGCCTTTCTTACCAAAATGAACAACTCCCTTCCAAGGGGATACCTTGAGGAGTACATGATCACCAACGTTGAATTCCAAGGGCTTACATCGCTTGTCGACGTAGCTCTTTTGTCGAATTCTAGCCTTGAGGAGATTGTCGCAAATTTGTAAGGTCTTGTCTGTCATCTCTTGTATGAGTTCGGGAACGCTGATTTGTGCTTCGCTGATCTCATGCTAACAAATTGGCGAATTACACTTTCGACCATATAATGCTTTGAATATAGCCATTTGAATAATAGTTTGGTAACTGTTATTGTATGAGAATTCCACCAAAGGAAAATGTGCATCCCAATTGCCACCAAAATCAATTACGCAAGATCAAAGCATATCTTCGAGAGTTTGGATGGTACATTCGGTTTGACCATCCGATTGAGGATGAAAATCCGTACTAAGACTGAGTTGAGTGCCCAAAGCGGTTTGAAAGGTTTGCCATAGACGCGAGGTGAAACAACCATCAAGGTCAGAAATGATGTCAACGGGAATGCTATGGCGGTAATTGATCTCATTGGTGTAGTTACGAGCTAATTCTCAACTCAGTAATCTTCACGAGTGGGAGGAAGTTAGCGGATTTGGTTAGACGATAAATGATCACCCAAATGCTATCATGACCGGACGAAGTTCGAGGGAGTTTGGTGATGAAGTCCATCGCTATACTCTCCCATTTCTAGACCAGAATTTCTGGTTGTTCTAGTAAGCCCGAAGGATGTTGATGTTCGGCTTTCACCTTGGGAACACGTGAGACATTTGGACACGTAAATTGCAATGTCTTTCCTCATACCAGGCCACCAGAAAGTTTGATGAAGGTTTAAGTACATCTTATCGGCACCAGGATGAATAGAGTATCGAGATTTGTGTGCCTCTTTCATCAAGAGGTCACGGATGTTGTCGCGGTTTGGTACCCAAATGTGATCGAGGTAATAAAGAATACCCTTGGATTTGGTTATGAGTTGGCTTTCGGCACCACACTTCATCTTGTCATACATATTGTTTTCGTTGACGGATGAGTGTCGTGCCTCACGAATATGATCTTGAATGTCGTTTAGCATTTAGAAGCAACGAACCTCTTCACATGAATTTTTCGACTAAGGGCATCGGCCACGACATTCGGCTTACCATGGTGGTAACGAATCTCGCAATCATAGTCGTTGAGAAACTCCACCCATCTTCGTTGATGCATGTTGAGTTTCTTTTGGCTAAAGATATGTTGGAGGCTCTTATGGTCGGTGAAGACCACACACGTAGTACTTTAAAGGTAGTGTCGCCAAATCTTTAATGCAAAAACAACCGCACCAAGTTCAAGGTCGTGGGTAGTGTAGTTCTTCTCATGTATTTTGAGTTGTCTCAAAGCGTAGGCGATAACCTTATCTCGTTGCATAAGAATACAACCAAGACCTTGGTTAGACGCATCGCAAGACATAACGAAATCGGTTGTTGGGTCATCGTTCGTCTTGCTCTAATGTTTCCGCCATCGGTTGTTGTGTGACAACACGGGCGTGCCTAGGGATGCACGACCGTGCATGGACATGTGTCCCGACAAGGCTTGACTAGGTGGCATTCTTATCAGTTCTCAAAGCTTCCATGATTTGTCATTGGCTAAGCACGGGCATGCCTAGGTATGCACGGTTGTGCCTCCCCATACCGTGGACTTTTGTTGACCATTCTTGGGTTGACTTTGTGCTCCTGGGTGTTGTGAACAAGTGTGCCCATAGCATGGCACGCCATGCCTATCTAGCAACTTGTTGACTTCCTTGCAATCTTGGATATTTGCCTCATGCATGCTCCTTTTTCACTTCTTTTCATCCCAAGACCTTAGAAACCTGTATTTGTCAAATAGGAACAATTTAAGTAGCATTTTCAACTAAAAAGTCATAAAAGTACTTAGAATTAGGGCGTAATTATTCACTAAAAATATGTATAATTGATGGTACATCAGGAGAGAGTTGATTTTAATTAATTAAGTTACTTACATAAAGCCCCCCTACTTAAATATCTCTATATACAAAAATAGTTTGTGTTATTTTTAAAGGTTAAATTGCCATTCCACAAAAGCTTAACGAACTTCTAATAGAAGTTCGACCCTAAAATTGTTACAAAATCGAAACCGCAAACCCCTAACTTGTTACTTTCTAACCTTTGTACTCAAATATGTTACTTGAGCTAAACCACAAGGAGTATGTGTATTTAACTCAAATAGTTATTTGGAGACTTAGATAACTATCCATAGTTAAATAATAAGTACTCATATTTAAATATATAATAAGTATCTAACAATGTATATTCTTTTAGTGTCATTATTTATATAATTGTGTGTGGTAAGGTTAAACTGAGAATACATATATTTCGTGAGAACCGCAAGAACTTGATGAAAAACCATCTAAATTCAAAAAAGAATTTTTTTGACACTTATTTTATTATTTGAAGACAATATTAGAAAACAAAACTAAACATTTAAATTTACATGTCTTCACAAATAAATTTACAATATGAGAAAATATATTAAAAAGTTTAAATTTACAAGTGTTCGTAAATAAAAAAACACAGATGTGTAAGTTTGTCATTTACATATGTGTTGAATTCTTTAAAGAGTAAATTATTCAGAGCATTTTTAGAGAAGTGATAAATTATTTAAAGAGTAAATTCTTTTTTTAATGTTGTATTTTAGTTATAACTAGTATTAAGCACCCCTGTGTTGCGGCGGGGGCGAACACCAAAGCCACACTACTGTCAGCTATCACCAACATTGAAGTTGCGGCGTGTTAATGCGAAGAAATTAAACCGAAACGTAAAACATATAAAAGAATAACAAAGTCGATCTAGGACCCGCTCATTACAATGAACCTGTCAAACGGGAAAAAAAAGACGACGTAAAAACGTTTAATCACACACACGCTGCGTCGTGTTAACTTGTAAATTTAGAACGAAACGTAAAACGAAAATCTTGCGAGAAATGAAAGTATATAGGACCAAAGTTGAAAGTAAAATAGTTGTGATGTTAAATTGCAAAAGATGAAAAGTTTTGGGGTTAAAGGTAAAAAAAAATCAAATAGTTTTAAGTTAAAAGTAAAGATGAAAAAATTTAGGGTTAAAAGTAAAGAAACTCAAATAGTTTTGTGTTAAAAGTAAATAATCAAAAAGTTTTGGATTAAAAAGTAAAAAATCAATTTTTTTTAGAAAAACTCACAAAGCACATGTTACAACTTCCATATACTTAAAAATGTTGTATATTATACTATTGTGTAATGAGGGTTGTATTAAAAAATGATTTTAAATGATTTTTTCATTAATTCTTACAATATCTATAGTTCTCAAGATAATATTTCTCTATAATATAAAGAGTTAACCTTTTGAGAAGAAAATTAAAATGATAAAAAAAACATACGGTAGAATTTTAAAAGATTAAATTGTTTTCCTTTCCTTTCGTATATTTTGAAAAGGAGTTATTAGTTTAATTTGCTATTTTAGTGGAATATAGTCAATTAATTAAAATTACCTATACAGTCTTACCATTATCTATATATTATTTATATTTATATTTATATATTTATTGTGTATATATTAATTCATGTTTGTGAATAGTAATATTTTTTTTTTCTTTTTTGTTTTTTTATTTTTTCCTTTGATTCCTTTTTCCTTTTTTTTTCTTTTATATTTTTTTACTTTAGTGTTTTTTATATCATTTTTGTTATTTTAATATTATAACAATAACATCACCTAGGGATAAGCAAATGGTATCGGGTACCGGTATTGAACCGGTACCGATATCGACTTTACCAAACCGGGTACATTTCTGTTACCGGTACGGTACCGCCTTTTGACATTTTAGATACCGGTCTAGTTTCGGTTTTTACCCCCAAATACCAGTAACGTACGTGTACCGAACCGATATCGTACCGGGTACCGATACCGGTTCTCATTTTCCCTGTTTTTCGGTAACTGGTACGGTACTGGTATTTATGGGTGAAACACCGGTACAGTACCGGTACCAAACCAGTGTATTCGGTACAATACCGATACTGATACCACTTTTCCCCGTTTTAAGAACCGGTATAGGTTCGGTGTCGGTACCTAATTTCGATGATTTTCGAGATCAGTACTTTCGACGCCATTACCGGTACCGAGCTCATCCATATCTTTACGTGTTAGTACCGTAATAACTGAACTGAAAACAACCAAATTTTCAACATGTAGGACGTGTGGGTCCTACTATTATACATTAGATTATATAAAATCATTTTTTTAGAATGGAGTGGCTATCGTTACTACGCCATTTTTTTCTATTTTTGATATTCGGTATCTACTTGCCATTGCCGACACACGTTTTGCAGACACTGGATCCCCGCCGTTACGCGCTGGCGAAAATAACTAGTTATATATTATATATTATATATTATACATTAAAAAATAAATTTTATGAATGGTCTTTTAAATATTATAATAATATATACATTATTTAATACTTTTATTATTTAATACTACAATACTAATTATTCTCTTTGCTTTTTAAGTTGGATAAACTTGACGTCAACTGGTACTGGTATCGAAAATACCGGTACGATCCGGTTTGTTATCGGTACATGAAGGTAAAAACCGGCACTGGCCTGGTACAGAAAACGCCAAAACTCGATACTGAATTAATTTTGAAAATCTTTCAGTTCGGGAAATTCGGTACTCCCGGTACCATTTGTTCATCGTTGATCACGAGTATTATACGAGAACAATGGTATCGTGCAACTTTTTTTTCTTCAACTTTTAATGATTTTTTTAGTGTCAGGAGTAGGGATGAGTTCGATGCCAACCGATACCGAATCAGAACTGGAACCGAAAATACCGATTACTACCAGTATATAAAGGTAAAAATCGGTAGCGAACCGGTACCAGGAACGCCAAAAGTCGGTATCGAATTGGTACTTAAGATATTTCGGTTCGGGAAATTCGGTACCGGTACCCAGAACCATTTGCTCATCTCTGACCACGGGTTTCATACGAACAACATCATTACCATACAACTTTTTTGGTTGATTTTCTTGGTTATCTTTTATTGTTTTTTTTTCTATATTTTCTTTTTATTTTTGTCAGCGGTTCCGTCCGCGACTCGCTTGTAGTGGTTTCAAAACACATGTAAACACAGACTAAATAACAAATGTTGCGGCGATTATCAAAAACCTAGTAACATTAAATACCAATATTAAATGAAACACTCTTATAGGTTTAAACTTATTCTTTCTGTTCTTACAAAGAATTTTGTTTTCATATATATATATATATATATATATATATTATATAAGGAAAAGATAAAATAAGAACCACCTTGAGTTGCGAGAACCGCGATAACTTTTTGATCCGTCGCGAGTTGGGTCAAATTTTTTTGCACAAACGTAGATGAAAAAATTACAAACACATCTGTAAAAAAAGTAAAAAAAGGTCGAGTCGGTAGTTTTGACTGATGTAAGTTTTTTTATGGCCGACGTAAATTTTGGAAGAAGATAAATATTTTTTTACTCCTCATGTAAATGTGGGTATGCGACATTTTTTTATTTATTTTTTGCTAAAATAAGTGATTGTTTTTACGACTTTTGAGAAAAAAAAAACTTTCTAAAAACCCTTTTGGATGGCCTAGTTCTCGCAGTTCTCGCAACTCGTAGTGGTTCTCATTTGAACCGAATCCTATATATATATATATATATATATATATATATATATATATATATAGGGTTAGGTTCATTTGTGAACAACTCCCTTGATTGTGAACACTAGTGAACTAATCCTAGCAATTGATTATCAATACACAAGTGTAAATCGATGGTGAGGATTTGATGATGAAAATACACTAGTGTATTTTACGAGTTGATGATATAAATTAATGGCCAGGATTTGTTCACTCAGTTCACAAATACTGTGAACTGGTGTTCAGTCTAGAACCCAACTCATATATATATATATTATATAATATATATATAAACAAACTTTTAACAAATAATCATGAGAAGATAATGAATACCTATAATTATTATTTTAAATGTGATATATAGAACGGTTATAATATATTACTGACTCATTTTCTTTTATACATTTTGTTTGGTTGTTACGTGGTCATCTACTTATTGTTTGTTTCGAATCCATCACGTATTGTGTGTATATATCCGCATATGTGATTAGAGTTTGACTTTCCAAATTTGGATTTAACTTGCTAAATTTGGATGCAACTTGCAGAATTTGGATACAAACAAAGTCCTTTCCATCATCTGATTTGCGTACATATATGAGAACATTTGAAAAATGTGGACCACATTCCACTTGAATGTGTCTAGGTTTTAGCCTCACCTAAATGGACGGTTACTTTTCATTGCACACATTCACTGAACAGTATAGAAGGTATATAAGGGTGAAGGGAATGGGCGGTAAAGTGGGTCGGCAAACCTGTTTGTCGAACGGTAACACCGCCCCAAGGGGTGTTTACCGATCGGTTTTAATGTGAATCGGCAAAGGTTCACCGATGCGGCAAATGTGTGAAGGTGTGTGTTTTTTTTTTGCTGCAGCTATTAATAAAAAAAACATCCGCAGGACGTGCGGGCATACACGAGTCTAGCCAAATTCGGGTTGGTTTGCACCCCCTGCGCGCAGGTAGGACTTGTGGTAAAACATGACACAAACAATTCAATGGAGTGTTAAGGATCTTATCTTATAAACAACTCCTTAGTTTATTTCTATACCAATGTGGGATAAAGTAATTTTTTTGAATTTTGTGTTTTTTTAAGTTAGGTTTTAATGCAATGGTTTTTGTAATTAATTTTGATGTTTTAGTTGTTTTATTTTAACACATAATTTAAAAAAAATAAAAGTTTACCAATTCATCAAATGTCTAACAATTGCCAACACTTTTCAGTGTAGTTTAAACTCTTTAGGTGGATGGCGTGACACCATTTGATTGGTTGATTTTAAAGTTTATCCTTTTCAATGTTTAACCACTCCCTTCACCCTAAAAAATGAGTTATTTTTATAAATTAGTTTATATTTCTGAGCAACAAAATAGATTTTTAAGCATTATAAATAACATTTTGCCTTTTTTTATGCTATGAGGTTTCCATAATTTTATATTAACCAAAACACTTTTTGATGTTTATATTTTATCATTTAGCATAAATTTGATCGAAAACTTCTCCAAAAAGAGTTTGTTGACTTTAGGGATGACAAAATAACTATAACCCGACGAAAATACCCAACCAGTAGTTCTGAGATTATACGATACACGACCAGATTACCCGAATTTATATACCCATTTACCAGAATCATATACATAAAACATATACCCAAATATTTTTAGTTTTTATTTAATATTTTCTCCTTCTACTGTAATTTCATTTCAGTAACTTAATTATTTGAAAATTAACTTTTCTTTTGGGATAAATATTTAATGTATTATTTATATTTATATGCTATATTATCTTAAAACACATTGAATACAAACTATAATTCTTAAGAAAACAAAATATGAGTTTATTAGAATCACATAAAGCCTTGTCACTCTAATTTGATTCGGCTTTAAAACAATATGTATGATCTTAGTTTAATTTAGTTTCATCCGATCTTTGCTTTTATATTTCATTCCTCCTCACCCTCCTCTTTGGTCACTATACCCTCTACCTTTTCATTTACGTAACTACCCCACACCCTACATTGTCTTCCCTTATTGTTCTAAGTTACACATCATGTTGCCTTTTGAATTGAGAATGAGATTAAACTTGCAATTCTTAAAACATCATGTTATCTTTTGAATTGAGAATGAGATTAAACTTGTAATTCTTAAAGCTTTAGATGAAATCCAAAGCTTAATTATACCTCAAAGACAATGTATGAGTTAGTTCTTCAAAATATAAATATATCACTCTACCGTGGTTGATTATCTCTTAAGTACGCCATGGACACGTCATAATAAATTCCAAGTTCATGGTTTCATCAATTGCCATTTAATTTTCATGTTATGAACAATAAATGGTCTTCATACATGTAAAACTTAGTTATTGCCATATTCTCTTTGCTTAAATTATATTTGGGCAACTGAACCTGAGTTATGTGTTTGTGTGTATTGATGTTAGCCACGACGTAAGGGGCTCTAGAATATTATAATATATACTAAAAACCAAAGTCGGTAAAGTATTCTTCTCCCGGCATTGGTTTCGCAGATTTGGCCCTTATGTACAAGTTTATTTGGCTTTGTAACATAATATGTGTATGAACTCTAGAAAATTACTTTACACTGTATATTCCTGGTGTACGATCTTTAAATGTTACGATCAGTGTTTAAAAAGAAGTTTGGATATAAAGTAAACAAATTCAATAGAAATTTTGATAACATAATGGTGTCATCACGATTCCATTTCATATCGAAAAAGTTTACATCGGTTAAGCACGGGAGAGAAGAACATGGTTCGATCTCTTCTCATCCAAGACTTATGAGCTACAACGCATGACTCACCAATATATAGGGACATTATCATGTGCACTACTCTAGCGTACGACTCATATGGACGTACTACTCGTGCGCTGCGCACCACTCATGTGCTGCGTATGAGTCTTCCATTGCTAATTCCAATCTAAACAATATAATATTCAACACACGCTTTATCTAGCCTATTCGCACGGTAACGAACACACATAATGCACCAACATATTTCCCCTTGCTCGTTGCTTTTGAATCTTGAACATTACAATCTTGAAATCCGGGTGGATTATTTTGCAACTTCAATCAAGCATTTGTTGATGACGTAAACTACGCGTCAACAAATTCGCCCACGGTTAATGCTCCACACTTGCATTTGCACGATTCCCTACACAGTCATCTTGTTTGCTATATTGCAATCTTCACAAATAATCACGAACTTAAAAACAAACACTACAGCTTCTCCATTTCAACATTAACCATATATGAGTTCTGTTTAACGCTTCCTTACTCGATCCACCGGTCTTTAAGAATCCAACCGGCATTTGATAGAAAATTTTGAATACCACACTGAGAAATTTCAAATAAGTGAACACTCACGAAAATTTGAAATCTCGTTTTCCGTAACCAACGTTATGCACAACCATCTTCAACTACTGGTCAGTATAAATGGTAATTTTCCACAATCAGCAAACCTTCATGGATAAAAAATCATTTGGTAACACAATGTGATCCTCAAAGTTATATGGATGAACATTCTTCGAATATCAATTATGTAGTCTTCTCCATGAACAACATTCGGTAAGCAACGTAATCTTCAAACATCATCATTCCCTGATGGTTAGTTTAGTGAATAACTCATCTCCTGAAATTCAGTATGTAGTCATTACTAGTTAGATTTGCTATTATCAATCCCCTTTCATTGTTTTACCAATATACTAGTTGAGTGAAAATCCTCAGAAAACCAGAATTTACAGTATGAAACCGAACAATCTGATATACTCTTCAAACTAGCTTCACGAAGACTGAGACTTCACTTTGTTTCCAAACTAAAGAATACGAGATACTATGTATTATCAAACAGTTTCAGTAAGAACCACCCAAATACTATTGCAAATTATCTCTCTCTAATCTTCCAAATCTAAATTTCAAAAAATGCTCTAATTTTAATATTTAACATTGAAATTTTTATCGCCCCTCATTCTTGGAAAATTTTGATCCCTATTCTCTCTATATCTTAACAATGCGGAATATTATACATTCTGGCCTATAATAATCATTCATTCACTATAATCTTCATGACTACCCCACTATCATTAACTCTCTTTGAGTTCATCCTAAAATCTCTTTGAAAACTCTAACATGTCCCCAGTAACCCATATCTGATGCTAAAAGTTCAGAACAACTTTTCAATCACCAATTCTTTCTTGGACCCTTGTCTCTTAAATACAATCTCAAAAAAAAAATAAATTCATGATTCTTTATTTTGGAATTTCCCCTTGAGCCTATCACTCATGCGCACGTATCACTCGTGCTTGTGTACCATTATGTGTGTACCACTCGTGTGCTCCAGAGCTGCTATTTCAAAATTTTCAATCCAAAATCTTAATTTCTTTGAATTTGATGATGAAACCACCAAAGACACCCAACTATCATTTCTGATCAAAACTATATTTTCAATTTGACCTTCAATTTTGACATTAACAAGTCAGTACCTTCGGTTTTATGTCTAAAAACACATAAATCACGAGCGTAGGTGATTCCATCAACAATTGGATTGATTGAATCGGTATCGTAGCTCTGATATGTTGCATCTATAAACGTTATGATCAGTGTTAGATAGAAGTTTAAATATAAAGTAACCAAATTATGTAGAAATTTTTGGTAGCAAAACAATGTCATCACGATTCCATTCATACCAAAAGAGTGTACATTGGCTAGGCACGAGAGAGAACAACACGGTTGGACCTCCTCTCATCCAAGACTTACGAGCTATAATGCATGACTAACCTATATAGGGACACTATCATGCGCACCACTCTAGCGTATGACTTATACGCACACACTACTCGTCTGCTACACATCATTCGTGTGTTGCGTATGAGTCTTGTGTTCCTAATCACACTCTAAACAATACAATACAATATTCAACACACGCTCTATTGCCTATTCACAAAGTTACGAACACACATAATGCAACAACATACAGCCCCTCAAGTTTGTTGGTTTGGCTGTTGTGTTAAGTTGTACATTATGTTGTGGTATATTGTACCTTTGCCTTATACGTGTTAATTTGGGCTTTTTCCACGCTTTACCTGTTGGGATTTGTAAACCTCATTATCATCACATTCAAGTGTTGCTTTCTCTCTCACTCTCTCTCCCCCCTTCTTCTGGTTGCAAGTGATG